>JALAZF010000057.1:10480000-11730000 GCA_022829125.1 Lathyrus tuberosus | reverse complement strand
TCTCAGGTGGCTTTCTACAAGGAAAATGTTTTATCAAATGCCTACTTTTCAAAAAGCCAAAGAACTCACAAATATTGTATTTTCACACTTAGAAAAATTTAGGTTTTTTATTCTTTGTGATCACACATCTTGTCACGATTTTCTCACATGTCTCTGGCCTTTATTCCAACTTTTTAACAACATCAAAGTTACTCCTCTCCATGCCATTTTTTAAGAGGATAAAAAATTGTATCATTTGATCCATTGGTTGGGAAGCTATCGTACAATCAAGAGAGGAACATGATTTAGTTTCATTGCAAACCATGCTTCATTTTTAAACCAAATTGTGAACCATACATCACAAGTACACCCTAACTGAACTTTTGCTCATCAACTTCCAACACAAAACCCACCAAACCTGTGCAAGGAAGCTTCTAAAAAGTACAACCTTTTGTACTATGCTGGTTGACAGAAAAAAGTGTACCATGGTGTTTAACCAATAACTATCATGTACTTTGAGCATACACTTTGATCCACGAGTCCTTGCCATTTTTTTTCTGACCAAACCCTAGTTCAAGCAACCTCCAACTTCACTTGGCTCAAGAGAAATTCAGAAAGCCATGCGCATAATCTTTTGTTGATTTTCCTCCTTTGAACAAAAACTATATCCTTTGTGTTCTCCATACTATGGACCGGCTAGTGCCACTATAAAAAGAGGAGGCTTCTCATTCATTTCTCACCAACAAAATAACATAACATCAGAATACACATTAGAGTACACGGTTTCAAAGCACAAGAGCAATTTATGAGTTTTTCTTTGCAACAAAGAGGAGAGAAGAAACAACTCTGCATCAGTTGGCCTTTTGGGAGAGGAAGTTCAATCATTTCTAAATCCTCAGAACTCATTCCAAGTGAAGGTGCAGTGGAATCATTCCACTAGTTAACCCTCACACTCTTTCACCCATGTTCAAATAGCATGATCATTTTGTCTTACATGCTATTGTCATTTTAATGTATTGCATTTAAGCCAAGTGTATATGATATTATGAATGATAATATTGAGTGTATGTGATGCTTTTGGTACTGCCAGTTCTTGAGAATGTAATGTTCATGCCCTTATGCTATATTTTGAATGTTTGGAGGTGTTCTCAAGCGGTCCATATTATGTAGTCTAGATTTAACAATAAGAAGGCTTTGTTTGAAGCTATGCTGGTGTGATAAGTATTCACTCTCTTTCTCTCCAGCCATACTTCCACGATGACATATCCACATTTAATGATCGCAAACGCTTTTGCCATGTGTACATGATGCATCTATGCTATCTTGGACTGATAGTTTGAATGTTTGTTAGGAATCATGTTGGCATATTATTACTCTGATGATTTAGCTCAGTTTGCATACCTTGCTCGTATGACATCTTGCTTTATGTTTGGATAATTATTTTAAGATTCTCAGAACATGATTGTGTCCTACTCTCAGAGTGGTCCATTTAGATGTTTTATTTGAATGATTTTGACTGAGAAGTGATGGAACAAGATGAAGCATGGCCATACCTTTTTCTTTTTTTCTTACGTCAGTTGTAAGGTTTGTGAGCCCTTGTGCATGGAAAAGAAAGGATTTATCTGCGTGGCATTATGGGGATGGTGCTGGTGTATTTTTGTCCGGTAGCGACTTAAGTAGATATGACCAATTGACATGGTTCCTTAGAGCACAATATTTATTATGTAGCTGTTTTTTTCAGAAAATCTTTTTATCTCGTCTGCTTTGGTTTAAGTAGTGTTGAGGGTGGCATATACAATGGATGTATAGCCACCCAAGTGGTAAACCATACACTTTGCAAACCAAGGGGTCTGAGGTTCGAATCCCCCTCGCCCCAGGCACCTTTTTGGTTCTTCCTTTTATTTTCCTCCCTGTTGTTTCCATTCTAAACCTGGGGCTTGCGAGTTTGCTAACGCCACCCCCCTGCTAGAGGCCCAAACGCAACACCAACAACCTCAGTTCTTTGCATCTTTACTAATGCACCCTCCCTTTAATTTAACTTGTTTTAATACTTTAATTTCTTTTTTTTTTAATTTTTATTTCACTCATTTAAAAATAGTTTTTATTAACAGAAAATTACCAAAAAAATTCATAAACATATTTTACTGTTTAATTTAATTTTCTTCAATTTTTATTTTCATTTTATTTTATTTTTCATATTTATTTCTAAATTTTCAAAAATGTGCATAACCTTATATTTAGTTTTATATTTCTTTTGAAAATCAACCTTGTTTCTTGAGATCTTTGTGAGATTTTTCTTTGGTTTGAGAAGGTTGGTTCTTGAGCTTGGATAAGATCATTCCATGAGGGTTTTGTTTGTACTTTGTTACTAAGCCTCTTAACTTGGATACTTTGCCTTAGATTTCAAACTTGGAAATGATATGTATGTGTGCTCATTTATCTATGTTTATTGTGAACTATCTCACCATCTTTCGCCATGCTCACACATGGATGTATATATAATGCTTTGATGTTATTCTCACTTAATTAATGTTTAATCCCCTTGAACCTTTGAACTTATTTTGTTCATTTGGTTCCATTCCTTTTCAACACTTATGTTCACAAGATGTTGTCCTTCCCCTTCTTCCAAAGGAAAGTCTCTCTATTGACCTCAAAGTCATAGATAGCTCATTACCCTTTTAACCTAGCCCTAGGTTGGGAGTCGCCGCACTCCACGTAGGTGTCTTGCTGTCAGACCCTACTTTCCTGTGAACACTTCATTCCCTTTTAACCTAGCCTTAGGTTTGGAGTCGCCGCACTTCACGTAGGGGTCTTGCTGTCAGACCCTGTTTTCCCTTGGAACCTTGACCACAGTCAAGAGTTCTTAACCCCATTGAGAGAAACTACAGACGCTCTGATTTCTCAAGTTCATCTTGAGAATACGTAGGCATATGATTGCGAGATCCTAGCGAGCTACCTTTTTCTTTTTCCACCTTTTTCCTTTACATCCAATGCCTTCTTGGATTCCACCTTTTTATTTCTCACTCTTTTACCCCGTATTGAGGGGAACTACGAATGCTCTGATTCCACTCCCGTCAGGATACGTAGGCACGAGATGCGATGTCTTGGCGAGCATACTTAGTGTATATACCCCTAGGTCTTTACCTTAGCATATTTCCTTTAGCAAGCAACTTTAACATAACCCAAATATAACAAAGAGGTTCCTGTAGAGTACTACAGATATCTAGGATGCTAACACCTTCCCTAGGTATAACCAACCCCCGAACCTTAGATCTCTAGCTGTGTTCCTGCATAGCACAATTAGGGTTTTTCGATCTTTACCCTTTCCTTTGGATAAATCAAAGCTCGGTGGTGAATTTCATGATTTGTGATTCAAGCTAATTAATAGCTTGATATCTGATTCTCACCGCAACAACCTCCAATACCTTATTCTCTATAATTCGAAGGTCACTACCCCATACTAAGGGCAACCCAAACATAACCAAAACACACATAATCACACACATATACACAACATCATATAATTTTAATTACGAAAAATAAATAAAATAAATCGGGGCGTTACAAGTCCCCACCGTGCACCCTCACACACACACCTTCAGATCTACATCTAGTGGATGTGATGATTTGATCAAGATATATAATCAATACCACATGATTGCAATCTAATGGCCACGCGTGCCTGAGCTCTGTTTCTCTTTAGTTTCTCTCTCTTTTCTTTGGGCCTACCTTTTGTTTATTAATACCATGCTTGTTACTTCCTCGCACCCCTTGATGCTGTGAGCGAAAGGTCATTGGGCCTTTGACCTAAGTCCACGCGCCCTTTAGGCGCTATACCCTCTAGTTTGGGCCTTGCACCCATTTGTTTCTCCTCTTTAGCTTTTCTTATTTGTTTTTCTTGTTTTGGGCCAAGCCCGTGATTGTTTTCTCTTGTGAACCCCTTGTATCCTTTGCACACCTTTTTTTTAGTCTATTTATTTTTATTTAATTAATTTAGATTAATTAGATTAGTCAAATAAAAAACCAATAAAATCAATCTTTCTAAGATTAAAATTGAAAAAAAAATACTTGATCAAAATCAAGTTAGTTTTCAAAACAAAAACATTTCATCATTTCTTTTATTCAATTTTACAACCACTTCACCATCAAATCAAAAACTTCTTAAATCAATTTTAAACAAAAAAAAAATCAAACACTTAATCAACATCAAGTCCTTTTCCAAACTTTATAAAAAAAACTCTTCGAAATCTTTTTCACAATAAAATCGGATGAAAAAGGACTAGTTGGACGTAATATCCATTCTAGTCCTCGAGTATTTAAATGATAGCTATAATAGTTTACCTTTTGAGTATTAGTCTTCCGTCCAAAACATAGTCTTTCAAGTAAAAAGAATTGAAATAATATCATCACAACAATCAATTCAAAAGGTTTTGGCCAAACCTTTTCGGCCACAATTGAATGATAACTATAATAGTTTACCTTTTGAGTATTAGTCTTCCGTTCAAAACACAATATTTCAAGTAAAAACAATTGAAATAATATCATCACAACAATCAATTCAAAAGGCTTTGGCCAAACCTTTTCGGCCACAAACATACAACATAAGCACAAAAATCAAGAACAAGACGATAGAAGGGTAAGGATCCCTCACTATCTGACTACCTAAACACCTACATGTGAATAAATTATGAAGGCTTTGTTCGAAGCTATGCTGGTGTGATAAGTATTCACTCTCTTTCTCTCCAGCTATACTTCCACGATGACATATCCACGTTTAATGATCGCAAACGCTTTTGCCATGTGTACATGATGCATCTATGCTATCTTGGACTGATAGTATGGATGTTTGTTAGGAATCATGTTGGCATATTATTACTCTGATGATTTAGCTCAGTTTGCATACCTTGCTCGTATGATATCTTGCTTTATGTTTGGATAATTATTTTAAGATTCTCAGAACATGATTGTGTCCTACTCTCAGAGTGGCCCATTTAGATGTTTTATTTGAATGATTTTGACTGAGAAATGATTTAGAAGTGATGGAATAAGATGAAGCATGGCCATACCTTTTTATTTTTTTCTTACGTCAGTTGTAAGGTTTGTGAGCCCTTGTGCATGGAAAAGAAAGGATTTATCTGCGTGGCATTATGGGGATGGTGCTGGTGTATTTTTGTCCGGTAGCGACTTAAGTAGATATGACCAGTTGACATGGTTCCTTAGAGCACAATATTTTTTATGTAGCTGTTTTTTTCAGAAAATCTTTTTATCTCGTCTGCTTTGGTTTAAGTAGTGTTGAGGGTGGCAATATACAATGGATGTATAGCCACTCCAGTGCTAAACCATACGCTTTGCAAACCAAGGGGTCTGGGGTTCGAATCCCCCTCGCCCCAGGCACCCTTTTGGTTTTTCCTTTTATTTTCCTCCCTGCTGTTTCCATTCTGAACCTGGGCCTTGCGAGTTTGCTAACGCCACCCCCTTCTAGAGGCCCAAACGCAACACCAACAACCTCAGTTCTTTACATCTTTACTAATGCACCCTCCCTTTAATTTAACTTATTTTAATACTTTAATTTCTTTTCTTTTTTTTTTCATTTCACTCATTTAAAAATAGTTTTTATTAATAGAAAATTACCAAAAAATTCATAAATATATTTTAATGTTTAATTTAATTTTCTTCAAATTTTATTTTCATTTTATTTTATTTTTCATATTTATTTCTAAATTTTCAAAAATGTGCATAACCTTATATTTAGTTTTATATTTCTTTTGAAAATCAACCTTGTTTCTTGAGATCTTTGTGAGATTTTTCTTTGTTTTGAGAAGGTTGGTTCCTTGGCCTTGGATAAGATCATTCCATGAGGGTTTTGTTTGTACTTTGTTACTAAGTCTCTTAACATGGATACTTTGCCTTTGATTTCAAAATTGGAAATGATATGTATGTGTGCTCATTTATCTATGTTTATTGTGAACTATCTCACCATCTTTCGCCATGCTCACACATGGATGTATATATAATGCTTTGATGTTATTCTCACTTAATTAATGTTTAATCCCCTTGAACCTTTGAACTCATTTTGTTCATTTGGTTCCATTCCTTTTCAACACTTATGTTCACAAGATGTTTTCCTTCCCCTTCTTCCAAAGGAAAGTCTCTCTATTGACCTCAAAGTCATAGATAGCTCATTACCCTTTTAACCTAGCCCTAGGTTAGGAGTCACCGCACTCCACGTAGGTGTCTTGCTGTCAGACCCTACTTTCCTGTGAACACTTTATTCCCTTTTAACCTAGCCTTAGGTTTGGAGTCGCCGCACTCCACGTAGGGGTCTTGCTGTCAGACCCTGCTTTCCCTTGGAACCTTGACCACAGTCAAGAGTTCTTTACCCCATTGAGGGGAACAACGAACGCTCTGATTTCTCAAGTTCATCTTGAGAATACGTAGGCATATGATTGCGAGATCCTAGCGAGCTATCTTTTTCTTTTTTCACCTTTTTCTTTTACATCCAATGCCTTCTTGGATTCCACCTTTTTATTTCTCACTCTTTTACCCCGTATTGAGGGGAACTATGAATGCTCTGATTCCACTCCCGTCAGGATACGTAGGCACGAGATGCGATGTCTTGGCGAGCATACTTAATGTATATACCCCTAGGTCTTTACCTTAGCACATTTCCTTTAGCAAGCAACTTTAACATAACACAAATATAAACAAGAGGTTCCTGTAGTGTACTACAGGTATCTAGGATGCTAACACCTTCCCTAGGTATAACCATCCCCCGAACCTTAGATCTCTAGCTGTGTTCCTACATAATGCACTTAGGATTTTTCGATCTTTACCCTTTCCTTTGGATAAATCAAACCTCGGTGGTGAATTTCATGATTTGTGATTCAAGCTAATTAATAGCTTGATATCCGATTCTCACCGCAACAACCTCCAATACCTTATTCTCTATAATTCGAAGGTCACTACCCCCATACTAAGGGCAACCCAAACATAACCAAAACACACATAATCACACACATATACACAACATCATATAATTTTAATTACGAAAAATAAATAAAATAAATTGGGGCGTTACAAGTCCCCACTGTGCACCCTCACACCTGCACCTTTAGATCTACATCTACTGGATGTGATGATTTGATCAAGATATCTAATCAATACCACATGATTGCAATCTAATGGCCACGCGTGCCTGAGCTCTGTTTCTCTTTAGTTTCTCTCTCTTTTCTTTGGGCCTACCTTTTGTTTATTAATACCATGCCTGTTACTTCCTCACACCCCTTGATGCTGTGAGCGAAAGGTCATTGGGCCTTTGACCTAAGTCCATGCGCCCTTTAGGCGCTATACCCTCTAGTTTGGGCCTTGCACCCATTTGTTTCTCCTCTTTAGCTTTTCTTATTTGTTTTTCTTGTTTTGGGCCAAGCCCGTGATTATTTTCTCTTATGAACCCCTTGTATCCTTTGCACACCTTTTTTTAGTCTATTTATTTTTATTTAATTAATTTAGATTAATTAGATTAGTCAAATAAAAAACCAATAAAATCAATCTTTCTAAGATTAAAATTGAAAACAAAAATACTTGATCAAAATCAAGTTAATTTTCAAAACAAAAACATTTCATTATTTCTTTTATTCAATTTTACAACCACTTCACCATCAAATCAAAAACTTTTTAAATCAATTTTAAACAAAAAAAAAAATCAAACACTTAATCAACATCAAGTCCTTTTCCAAACTTTATAAAAAAAACTCTTTGAAATCTTTTTCACAATAAAATCGGATGAAAAAGGACTAGTTGGACGTAATATCCATTCTAGTCCTCGAGTATTTGAATGATAGCTATAATAGTTTACCTTTTAAGTATTAGTCTTCCGTTCAAAACATAATATTTCAAGTAAAAAGAATTGAAATAATATCATCACAACAATCAATTCAAAAGGTTTTGGCCAAACCTTTTCGGCCACAATTGAATGATAACTATAATAGTTTACCTTTTGAGTATTAGTCTTCCGTTCAAAACACAATATTTCAAGTAAAAACAATTGAAATAATATCATCACAACAATCAATTCAAAAGGTTTTAGCCAAACCTTTTCGGCCACAAACATACAACATAAGCACAAAAATCAAGAACAAGACGATAGGAGGGTAAGGATCCCTTACTATCTGACTACCAAAACACCTACATGTGAATAGTTTCTCCTTACCTCGAATTTGCGGGTCAATGAAGCTTTTGCCCCTTGGGATTTCTCTCTACTTCTTCCAAACGATCGCTCTAAGTTTTTCTGTCTCTTTTCCAAAATTTTCACGTTCTCCCTCAAGTTCCCCTAAACTTATCTATTTATTTACCTTAATTTGATCCATTATCCTTTCACCCCTCAATTCTCCTTACACCCATACTCTTTCTATTTTCTAAAACTCCATTTCTTATTATATTATCATTTAAATTAAATATTACTCTAATTTAATTAAAATAACATAATTCTCTAATTTTTTAATATCCCAACAAATTAATTAAATAAAATTAGTTAATTAAAATACTAAAAAATATATTTAAAATAACCCAACACCCAAATAAAATAATTAAAAATAATAACAATAATAGTAAAATAATATTAATACTATTAAAATAAAAATCTGGGGTGTTACAGTCAACATAAACAACTTACACTTTATGACTCCCTGGGGCATGATAATAGTCCAACATAATACTCCATCTATCCCAAATTATAAGACGTTTTGAACATTTTACACAAATTAAGAAACTTAATTATTACTTTATGGAAAAGACAAATTATGTATGACTTTACAATAATGCCCCTCATAATTACATAGGAGAGAGAAATTAAAAGAGTTGAAAGAATAAATAATAATGAATATTTTAGGGTATATTGGAGAAAATGTCATTAATATTGCATTGAGAATGTAAAGTGACTTATAATTTGGGACAAATTTTTTTTTGGCAAAGTGACTTATAATTTGGGACAGAGGGAGTATCTATATGCTTAATGTGTTTGTTTAGATTTCCCGCTCTTTCGCAACTCTCCAATTTTGGGAACTTTTCGAGGGATTTTGGGATCCTACTATTGAGGATCTGACTTGAGAGTACATTTCTCTTCTATTCAGGGTCTTGAACTTTAGTGTTGTGTTGCTCTTCTCTTTGGGAGTGGCGTGATGGCGAACAGTGGGGACGACGAACCTCCGGTGGCGAGTGACTTCCGCTTATTCCACCAGAATCATGTGGTGGAATCCAATATCCTCGATGTTGGTTGTGACCTAGCGATTTTATGGCCTCTCTGTGCGGCAAAACAACGTCGACAGGAAAAGGTTTTGGTTCAACTCTCTTGTCACCGCGTGAAACAGTCTCACACACAAAGTTGTCCTTGGGGGGAGCATATTGCAAGTTTTTTCAATCTGAAGTATCCTTTCAACGAGGAAGTGTGAATTTTGTTGCTGCACTAGGTTATAGACATTGTTCACTAGATCGTTCGTTCGTGCATGCTTAAATTGGCTTGTTGCTGTTGAAGGCTTTGAAGCATCTTATATCTAAGAATTACGACCAAGGTTTCTTCGATGTCTATCATTAGAGTGGTTATAGAAAATACTAGAAGGTCGGGAAAGCTTAAAGGTACACTGTGTCCAATCGTTGAAGGTGTTGTATCTTGTGGCGTTGGAATAGAAGGATAAGTTACTAAGACATAAGCGTCTTCATTCGTAGGGGGAACTTGAGCCTCCCTCGCAGGGTCGGGGGCGTAGGTTACGACAAAGTTCACAATGGTGACATTGTGTATGACGCATAAGCGAATGGCTTTCGATGTCTTCATGGTTTCACGAACTTGATCGACGATTCATACAATAAAGAGATTAATGATCTGAATAAGAGGAGGATCAGTGATATGAGTTTGCGATGTAAAGACTCTGGTTTTTTGTGAAGATTCGCTGGAACTAGACGTCGATTCATACAAATGACGCCACTGTTCGATACAAGAACCAAAAATGGATGATTATGGAGTGAAGTAGAGTTCAGACACATTGGAACATGTTTTCAATACGACAGAGCGATGGTGGACCTGCAACATTAGCACCTTAACGCCCGAATCATTGACTGAGTGAAAAGTAGTTTGAATGGGAGAATGAGTATAATACTTGAAACCGACACGTATCAATCTTTATATAGTGTCAGCAGTTAATCTGCCCCCACTTGATCAGACACCTTGTCTGGACTGTCGTTCGATTAAATCAAACAATAAAAGATAATCTAAAAGCTCAAACCACGTGTCTTGTACTTAAACGAAGCCTTGTATATTTTATACTTCTTTTTGTGCGGTGCTTGTATTTAAGCCTTTTTGCGTGAACCTTACAAATCGCCTAAAATAATATTAATTAAATACAATAAAAGTAATAAAAAAGTTAATAGTTTATTAGGGATTAAAATGAGAGAATGTGAATGCTAACTAGTAAAAAACCCGTGCGGACGCACGGGTTATAGTTGTTTGGTTTAAGATGAAGTAATATAAAAACATTAAAAAGTAAATAATAATAAATATTAATTAGGTAGAAATTAAATTAACAATGAAAAGAGTAATTGAGAAAAAAATAAAATAATTAAAAAAGAATAAAAAGTAATATTGTTATGTAAGGAGAAAAAGAGAAGTTGTAAAAGAAATAAAAATAAATAAAAAATAAATGGGGCCACGTGATGAAATGTTTGGGTATAAGATGCGGACAAAGACACTAAAAAGGGTCTAATTTAGTACTGTATTTTTTTGTTAGGGTTTAGTTCAGAGTTGGAAACAAAAGGATCGTCCAAGCCGTCGAAGAAAACAAGGGTTCACATTTGGAAGTTTAGGAATGGCAAAAACAAATAGGTATTGTTATGGTAGTGACCCGTGAGGATTTGAATAAGCATTTGTACTATACAATTGTACTGAAATGCATATGGAAACTAATGAGCCACGAAAGTCCATGTATTCAACGTAGAAAGTCACCAATATTATAAATTCAATATGTCTAATAACTATAAATATTTATAAATATCATTAATAATTATAAATATTTATAAATATTTGGTTGATTAAAAAAAGATATTGTGGTGATAGTGACCCGTGAAAATAGTGAGTATCAGTGATAAAATTCACAGAACAGGGTAAACTTTACAAATATAACATTGAAAGTACAATAATAAATTGATAGTTTGAGTGATAAATTTAATAATTTATAGTACATTGAAAGTAATATTTATACCGTGAGATCTAATTGGTTGTGTCCCGTGCCACAATAATATTAACATTATTTTGAAATGAAGTGTTGAAATGTAACATTATTTTATTTTCTGATGTAAAACGGTCCGCAAATCAGAAGTGCAAACTGTATTTTGTGAAACAGGTAACGTCTGTTCAAAGAAAGCTTTAGAAATTTTCATTATGTAACTTGATCAATTGCATGCACAAGTTGTAATAGTTTGTGTTAAAGCTTTTGTAAAATAATCAATTAGAGCCTTTAAGACCAAAAGAAATAATATAAAAGGATAACTGAACTTGACAAATTAATAAGATGCATAAATTGTATCATAACAGTTATCGTTAGCCACTATTAAACATCTTGCAGTGACCAAATATTAGGCAACTTCATTTAACTCTTTGAACTCAAAATCCTGATGCAAAAAACAAAATATTAGGCAAACGGCGGCAACCAATCAATCACTTTAGTGTATGTTCAAATCAAGGGCTTTGGAGGATCCGAATGCACCGAGTGTAGCCATTCAAAGCAGCCAAATGGAGGGCAGTACCTCCATTAAGGTAATCAGTTTTATAAATCTGTAGTCCAATTTAACAACCAATCATTTACAACTCATTTCATCGATAATTTATCTCGTTAAAAAGTATTACAAATGCAGCATAATGAAGTGGAGTGCTCCCAGAACCTGCAAGAAGCGCACACAGATATGGAAACAATCGACAAATAGTAGGAATATAAATACCGACTTTCCAAAGCAAACACTTGACATAACTTTATCACATGGACTATGAGATAATAAATAATTACCGATTAAATCGATAGTAGTTCCATCCTCTACGGTAACCTCGGACACGGAAGCTCCCAATTCCAAAAGCAAGTGCACACTTTCAACATGTCCGTTCAATGCTGCCATATGCAGAGCAGTGATGCCTCCATCAGAAGTTTTGTTAATCACCTCGCAAATACCACATCGGATGGACTATGATCTAAACATATGTTTTCAAGTGGGGGCAATCTTCTAAGAATAATTATGCATCAAGACATAGAAAAACCAATAAAAATACATAAGTTGTGAATGAATAAAGGCAACTTTCCCTTGAATAAAAATTTGCAACAATTAACAGTGGGTACCAAAGTCACATGCTAATTGTTTAAATTCCAAAATAAAACTAAGAAAATGCATCCCTACTCCTTTTCCATGCTTGTAACCAACTATGTAATCCAACAACATAAATAGTGTTCTAACAAGGACTGACACGCTGGAAAAAAAAAAACAAGTCGGGCAATAAAGTATTAAATGAAATTTCATTATTCAAATGGCATCCTAGCATGCATGGCAAGTTATGAAGAATATCCAGCAGAATGACACAAAATTACAACAACAAAAAAAAGACAAAACTATACCTGCAGTATATTAAGTACAGTCCGTATTACATCCTGATCCTTCAAAAATTCAACATTTTGATGTGCCAGACCAATAATTTCCATCCATTTCTGCAGGAATAAAAATCAACCGCTGAGTATATTCATCTCTCTTTTGAGAATCAGACTCTGCTTGAACCATATGAGCAACCTACAATTTTCAAAAATATAACGTACATTGCAGACACAAGAATAAATATAGAATATACGAAAAAATATATATAATTAAATATGAAAATTTAAGTAATGAGTTTAAGGCATCTAAAAGGAATACAGATTCATAGAAGGAGTGTATCTGATGGGGTTCAAGATCTGCAATAGTGATTGGAAGGCCCGATAGAAGTTCCGATACAAATGGCTCATTTTCGCCAACCTGAAATAGCAATTACTTTGACAGTTATGGATTATTTCACATACTAACATAAATGAACGAATTGTGGGCACCCTCACCATCGTGTGTGACTTCCATCAAATCCGAAAAGTAATATAACTGAAAGTTAAAATCATACAGCAGTCCAAGACTTGTACCTGTCTCATAACCAATGTATGATGGGAAGTAAAATCTTCTGAGATACAATTTGGTCCATACATACAGGCCATATGTTTTCAACAGTATGGTTCAACCACCTAACTGTCTCTTATTAACTGCTTCTTGGGTACCTTCATCACCAATAATTGTGGTTGAATCCTTAGTGAGGACCACCTTGGCAGCATTGCCCAGTACCTCTTTATCAGCTTTGTCTAAGGTAAGGCCAACCTCCTCTCTGATAACAGTACCTGGAAGTGAATTGAGAAGATGCACATTATTATCAACAGCAGAACACAAAAAAAAGACGAAATGTATACTTCCAAATTGAATAAAACCATCAAGAATCTGTAGTGATAAATAAGCTCTATGAGTAATCAACTTAAAACAATGAAGAACATTAAAACAATTAATCATCATTAGACATTACCTAACTTCAGCTGAAAAAATCAACTTTTTCTGCTTCACCGATTCCAATTTCATTCTCATGGCTTCTGTTTCCTGAAGAACATAATATCAAAATCATGAGAAGAGCTTTTCCATAATCTCTTAAACAGAATAGCAAAAAAGTCCTCTACAACAATCTCTTAAACATAGCCAAAATTTTCAAAAACCAACAAAAACCTAATTTCTATTATCAAAGTAAAGTAACAAATGGGGGCAACATTTCAAAAATCAACAAAACCCTAATTTATGAGAAGATGCACATTATTATCAACAGCAGAACACAAAAAAAAAAGACGAAATGTATACTTCCAAATTGAATAAAACCTAATTTCTATTATCAAAGTAACAAATGGGGGCAACATTTCAAAAATCAACAAAACCCTAAATTCTTTTATCAAACTTCTAAACATGATTATCGATCTTCTGCGTTGGAGTTGAAATCGGGACCATGACCCACAAGCATATCGCCATCTTCGTCTTGATTTTAAGAAGAAATATTGAGAAGAAGAAGAGTGTCAAACAAAAATGATAAGGATTCAATATGGTTGGGTAGAGAAAGGAAGAAGAAGAAATACAGAGAAAGAAATACAGGGAAGAAGACAGAAAGAAGATGGGGGAAAGAGGGAAGGGAAGGAGACGAGAAAAGAGAGAGATAATGAGGGAAGAAGGAAGAGAGAAAGACACTGAAAGAGGGAGGGAGAAAGAGAGAACGTGAGAGAAAGAGAGAGACTGTGAAAAAGAGAGAGAACGTGAGAAAAAGAGAGAGAATGTAAGAAATTTTAAAAAAATTAGTGCCATTTGGCAATAAGGATGTTTGTGATAGGGTGATGAATTATGAGTTAGTCAATTACTATAAAGAGCTTTATAATAGTGTAAAGTGAAAATGAATGAAAGGGTATATTAGGGAAAGCTTAAACACCTTCCAGTCTTAGGTAGGTAGTTGATTTAATTTAAATGTTTATTTTTAATTTAGTAGTCTACCAACCATAATTAATCTCTTTAAAATTTTAGTAAAGTATAAATTTGAATAGTAAATCCGTGATTAGATGTTGATGCAACTATCAACAAAATTAAATTAATTTATATATTATATATATATATATATATATATATATATATATATATATATATATATATATATATATATATATATATATATATATATATATATATATATATATATATATATAAGGGAAATGCTAACTTACACCCAAAATTGGTGGGCTCCACAAAAAAATACACTACATCTATTTTCTCTTTATTTTTTCTTTCATCTTTTTAATGTGGGTCCCACCCAAAATTAGTGGGCCCCACATAAAAATACACCAAGATATATATGTTGTTAATGCACACCTACATGGATGTGTATTAGTATAACCTTTTATATATATATATAATATCATAAATTTTTGAAATAATTTTTTTATTAATAGGATGATACCTGTAATTTTTAATTTTATATTTATAGAAACCAAAAATATAATTGAAATTTTAATTTTAAACATATAAAAGTTTATCAAAATAAAGATGATAATTTTTTAATTTATATATTCAATTTTTAAAGGGAAACTATATACTCTTTTACTATTTTTAATTAAACTAATGGTTTTCCTTTTTTGACAAAAAATTTATGTTTTGCTTTAAAAAGAAAATTAAACTTTTGTTTTAAATAGTTTAATGACGAAAAACTTTTTTTTTTCAATTGAAATAAAATAGCCCCAGCCAAAAAATAAAATAAAATAAATGATAAATACAATTATTCTGTAATTTGTCGTTTCTGCGTGCAGAGTCTACCACGGCGTTGCAGAAGAAGCGAAGCAAAAGGGCACTATTGTCCACTTTTGCAAACTTCGAAGTGTCGTCGTTAACGGCTGTTTCTCCGGCGATGGTCGACGAAAAATCCCCCTCGACGGTCACCGGCAACAGAGATCGAGAGCTTCTCATCCCTGTCGCTAATTCCGGCGTTGACACAGATGCTTCCAAGCCGTCGTCGTCGGCCTCCTCCGTTCATCATGCCGGACGCGAGGTTATGATCTTTCCCTTCTCCACTCTAGGGTTTTAATTCTTCGTCACTATTGCTTTATTCCGTTGCGTTTTGAAGCATTTGATTCATCTATAAACCATGCGTGCTTATCTGAATATGTTAGTTTCGGAGGTTTCTTTGACTTAGATTGGTACTGTTATAAGGATCAATTGAATTGAAACTATTGCTTTTTATATCACCCGATGAACTTGTTGTTACCTTTAAACTAAGAGCATCCATGCTAGTTCTTAGCTCTAGTAGAAACACATTAGTGTTGTTAATCCCTGATTGCAAAAATTAGAGATTTGTTCAAAATCCACTGCATGACTTTGCTTATGCCGCAACTTGATAACACTATTTGTACTAAATAGAGTAGGGAATAATACTAATTTCTCAACTTCTGCTACCTATAGCTGCTATTTAACAACACTTATATTCATAACAAAAATCTAGCATAGGTTAATTTTTTCCTGGTTTGGGTTATGTGTCTTTTCAAGTTTCTTAATTTGGAAGAGTTTGATACATTGAAGCTGGTTTTAGCAACTTTACGAGCTGGTGGTTAATAATTCCGATTCATATAGATTGCTGTTTTTTTTTCTTTTTTTTTTTTTTTTTTTGTGAATTTGAATACTAAGCCTAGCATGAGTTATGATATTCATTTTGTTGCATGAAAGAATTTATCTTAAGTATTTGTCTGACAGATTGCCATGTGTTGTTTATTCAATTTGTAGACTTTTTCCATAGTTGTTAGGAGCTGGGCATCAAAAAAGTTCATGACTGGATGGTGAGCCTTTCATTCTTCAACCTAATACCGTGTCATTTTACATTCTTTCACGTCAAACTAGTGCACCCGCTACACCTTAATCTTTCACTATCACATCTTAGTATTTCCTGAAGAAAGCTATTCTTTTGTTTGAGATGAATAGCATGAAATGAATTCATTTTCTCTAATTATTTTATCTACATTTAGTTTATGCTGCCATCTTAGTGTATAGGTGTTTGTATCACGAATCAAATGTTACCATTACATGATAGTTACACTTACCTCTTCTACTAGGATATGAGAAACTTTGCTAGTTTGCTAGTTATATAGTGTTTGTGTATGGACGCAGAAAAGTAGTGGACATGTCCTTTTTTGGAAAATTGGGGAAGGGAATTAAAAACTACAAACTCAGAACTTTCTTATAATAAAATAAGCAAAGATCTCCGACCCCTCATATTTTCTTTCTCTGACTAGAACCACCACGACACCCGGGCAACTGGATTAGTGTTGCATGTAGCATTCTCAACAGATGTGCCTGTACCTTTACCTCCACATCATTTGAGAAGTTCCACTATCTTACGGGAAAAAATTGAAGGAAGGAATCTAATCCATTTTTCAGATTTTCTTCATAAACTCATCAACAGTGTTGACTTTGCTGGAATCCTCTAGATTGTTCTGAAAGAATACCCCGTTGATGGAGGTTGAATTTGCAAGGAGGGAAAGGGGCTAAGAAAATGCACCTAGGAGCAAAACTGAGAGTGGAGAGAGAATTATTCACGCTGTGATGAAATGGAAGTGCTTTTCGGAGGCTGTGATCATATTCTAAGGTATTGGTGTTTATGTTGTTGTGGTGGTGGTGGCGTGGGGTTGGAGGAAGTAACTAAGGTTGTGTTACTGGGCTGCGAGTAGAGGAAGTATGACGTTAGTGGAGAGAAGTTTGGAAGACTGGTTTGTGATATAGCTATGAGATTGATCGGCTGATACAGAAATTAGAACTAACAGTGGATCAGATCATGGAGAGATTGGTGACCATGATGGAGAAGTGGTCGGAGAAATCAACGTTAGGGGAGGAAAGGAAGCAGGTTTGATAGGGGGCAGGGTAGATGAGATAAATTTGCAATTCTATCCAATAAAAAATTCAAAACATCAGATCTAGCGGTTATCAATTTAAGGTGAACCGGTTTACCATTTTTAAGTTGTGTATTGTACCATAAACACGGTCTGTAATATATTCAAACTAATTGAGTAAAGCCCCTAGGTTCTAGACTATATAAATCTCCAAATTGCTTATTGTACCATACCAACAAATTATTGCCAAAATGTCCATTTCCACAATAGTTAGATAAAAATATACAATGTTCTCAATGCTATCTCTATCACTGGTTTAAGAAGGATAAGGTGATATAGAAATAGATCATATTTTGAAATGATAAAAGATGATAACATGCATGGCATACTTGCAAACAATATTTATGACTGTTCAGTGTTCACTATTCGTCTGTCTATTTGCATTTATCTTAGGTTTGCAAAACTATGTCTCTGTGCTTCAGGGTTTATTGTTTTAATGTTTCAGACTGGCTGTTGCTTTAGTTTATCTTTGTGGTTTGGTGCTGTTAAGAGTCCCACATCGGACAATATATGGCATGAACATGTGTTTATAAGTGGGGGCAATCCTCACTCTACCAACCGGTTTTGTAGGGTTGAGTTAGGGTCAACCACGTTTCTTAATATGGTATCAAAGTCTGATTTAAGATCCGGTGGGCCACCTGCTATAAGGTTTCCGCTATCCGGGCCACCCACCATTTATTTCCACGCTCCAGATGTCTAGTCCTGGGCGTGAGGGGGTGTGTTAAGAGTCCCACATCGGACAATATATGGCATGAACATGTGTTTATAAGTGGGGGCAATCCTCACTCTACCAACCGGTTTTGTAGGGTTGAGTTAGGGCCAACCACATTTGTTAACAGGTGCCTTTTGTGGCAATTTGTCCACGGAAGCTTTGAAAGATAAGATTATTGTTTTAGATTAGAAGGCTATTATTTCTTTTATATGGTTTCCTTTGTTATGCCTTCTTTCTTTTTCACGACCATGCGATTATATTTGACATTTTATGCTGTCATTCAATATCAAATCTGTTATACCTATGTAATGGCACTAGAAACTGAATGTTATGAATTCCTGTTTTTATTTCTCATTGTTCTTTTTATCGTGTTGAAGTGTCATTCTTTTTCCAATTGCAATCACCTTCTACTTTACCTGGTGGTTCATTCATTTCGTGGATGGGTTTTTTTCTCCAATCTATGCTCAACTTGGAATCAATATCTTTGGTAAGTGCTTCTGTTGTGTGGTACTTTACAATACATCTTATGTTTTCCCCCCAAAAGATCATTTAAGAGTGGCTATTCAATTCTATTGGATAAAGCATTTTGTAAGCTCTAAATTTTTAAATTTTCATTTTGTTTAAGTTTCACCGCTGTGTATTTATGGGTTGCTGGAAGTACAAATGTGCAATAGAGCTGCAAAAGTAGTACAATTTTTCAATGAAAATTAGATATGTTATCGACTGCTGCTGTTGTCTCTATAGCATATTATGACACCTACTGGATGTCATGGTAGCATTTATCATCTTGAAATAATTGCTTAAACGGTTAAACTTCTTCGTCAGGTCTTGGATTCATAACTTCCATAACCTTCATCTTCTTGATTGGGGTTTTCATGTCATCATGGTTGGGTGCATCTGTCCTGGGACTTGGGGAGTGGTTTATCAAGCGAATGCCTCTTGTTCGCCATATCTATAATGCCTCTAAGCAGATTAGTGCTGCTATATCACCAGGTGTGTTTGCCAACATCTCTCTGTTTATTGTGATGCGATGCTAATGTAATTTTAATGCTGGATAAGAAATGTTAACATATGTGCTGCCACAGATCAAAATTCACAAGCCTTCAAAGAAGTAGCCATCATTCGACATCCACGTGTGGGTGAATATGCATTGGGATTCATCACCTCGTCTGTTGTCCTTCAGGTTTCTTAAATAATTCTGATACACATAGTTCATAAATTTTTCTTTCATTGTTACTCAACGTTGTGTTTCACTATTTCTCAACGAATGTCAGTGTCTGTCGGAGCCTGTTGAGATATTGCCTCGATTTACTTTAATTTATTCCTATTATGTAGATATTTTTGTTTACATCTTTCTGATAATCTGATTTCAGCCCTTTTTCTTATCCCTATAATTTAGGGATCTTGATTGTAACTTTTTGATTAATAAATACGTAAGGGTGTGAGTGTTTAGACTCTCAAAACAGTTCAGTTTAATTCATTCTGTATTTTTCAAGTTGGTATCAAAACATATCAATCCAGGTCACCCGATATTAATTTAAATTCATGCACCAAATCAAATAATGTTGAGTGTGAGGGGATGTATTGGAAAAACTCAAGCCCCACATAAGATAAAGATAAGGCCTAAATTGAGTTTATAAAGAATGACATCCATCACCTTATAAGTCGGTTTTGTAAGGATGAGTTAGGTTCAGTATAAAAATATCTAATATAGCCCAATGCCAAAAGGTGTGCCAATTATGGTCCATGCAAGTTACAAGTCTCAAATGTGCCTTGTGTACTCTGGGTGAAATGACAAAATAACAGAACAAAATTATAATGTAAGAGCTAAAGATGATGATATTGGTGATGATGACGTTTCTAGTCATCCACACGGTGTACACAAATCCCAAAAATGTGAAGCGTGTATGTTAGGAAAAACAGAAAGAAAATAAAGAATGGTGAGCTGGCAGTAGAGGGGGTAAATGCATGAGCCACTTTCCGTTATATGGGGATTGGGTTGTGGAGAGAGAAGCCATAGTGGAGAATATTGACAGTTAGTATCAGAGAGTTCGGTGAGTGTAGCTCTCTGGAGTCGAAGGAAGAGTGTTGTTCATTTTCTGTTTTATCATCAATAATACAGTCTCCACCTTATCATTTCAATTCCCTTTTGTTCTGTTATTGTGATTGAGAATTTGAGTACCTATCATCAGAGTAGTCAATAGCTCTGCCAATTGCGGTGTTATCCCGCTATAGCAGAGTGGAGCGGAGCGAAGACTGACCGCTATGGGAAGAGCCTTAGCGGTGCAGAACACTATAGCGGCCACTAAATGGTAAATAGCAGGATAGCAGAGCGGTTCCCGGCCCAGAGCGGTTTCTGGCCTGCTATCCTTCTTCCCTCTAAAAAACCGAAATTACCCCTTAAATATACAATGTTTTAAGGGGAATTATAGGTTTTTCAATCAAATTTGAGTCGAGATTCAACCTTTAACTTCCTTCATAGTCGAGTTGAGTTATTTGTTTAATTTTACATGAAATATATGTTTATAATTATTATATGTAATTTGTTCAAAAAATGATCAAATAGAACAGTCATCCCGCAATATGCTATCCCGCTATCCCACTTTCGGGGTCAGCTGCTGTGTGCCGCTATCCGGAAATGACTACCTATTATATAACATGGCAGTTATATAGTAGACGTTTTTGTGTAGGAGTCGGGTAATTCTGTAGTGCTTATTTAATTGTATGTGGTGTAGCTATAGGGAGGTTTTATGACAATATCTACTGCGCAGTGCAGTCTGTTTTTCTTTCATGTAAGTACTTGGAGAACCCTCCCTTACAAGATACTCCCTCCGTCCCTAATTATAAAACCCATTTTGCATATTTGTTGTTCTTTAATGCAAGACTCTTTAAATTTTCATGTGTATTAGTAACTTTACTAAAACACCGCCACTCAATTTATAATTGGGAAACCCAAATTTCCTTTCTCTCTTAATATAATTAATTATAGGGGTAATTATACAATAGTAATGCACATTTTACAAATTTATTGCTATAACTATTTTTTTTATATCAACGAAATATGTAGTGGGTTTTATAACACGGAACAGAGGGAGTACTACTATAGACTCAGTTATAAGCAAAAAAAGTGCTTGCCATTTTTGCACTCAAATATCAGCAGAAGTTAATTTTTCTATGCAAAGTGAATGTTACTATTTCAATAAACCCTTACATTAATTTCTTGATATTGTGAGGAGATGGCCATAATAAGTACGGATAGACTGGTAAATGTATTTTCTTTTTGGCATTAAATCAAGAAAATTAAATGAACTTAACTGCCATCCTTAATTAGTGTGAAAGTTGGTGCTTTTGCTTATAATTGAGTCTAGAGGGAGTAATTATCAAGGGGGACAAAAAACCAAGCCACCTAAATACTCCACTGAACATCCCATACTACTCGATGTGAAACTTAGACACCTGTCATTGCACCGCCCTTGAGAGCCGATGTCCTGTGGCTGGCACTCTACAATGCCTTGGCTTTTCCAGTGCCCCCTCCGTATGTAGCCCTTTTCGAACCACTGACAACCGACTATGATACAAGTTTGATAAGTATTTTGGGCACGTGGGGCCCTCCCTTAAAAGCTAGCCGTCAAGGGGGAAGAACCAAACCACTTACATACTCCACCGATCATTCTATACTACTCAATGTGTGTGGCACTTGGGGAACCCTCCCTTAAAATCCAGCTGTCGGGGTGAAGAGCCAACCCACTTAAATACTCCACCGAGCATTCCATACTACTCGATGTGTGTGATACTTGAGCACTCCATAATACCAAAGTCTCTTCCTTATTAATTTACATACCAGATCCATGTGTTCTTGTATGCTTTGTGGGGAATTCAATTAAGGTTATTTGTTAAACTCTATTAATCTCATTGGTTCCGGGATCCTTATATTATAATCCTTGTAGGAGTGATAGAATTCTAATCTGTGTTGCTAGTTTGCTATACAGGCCCATATGGTAATGCCCATTAGGACTTTGTAGCACATAGTTAACGCTTGTTGGTTTCCATGTAGACTTTGGTTCATTTTTCTTAGTTGTTTATCTCTAGAGTCACGTGATTTTGGAACTTTCCTTATTGTTTTGAAGGTTAGTGATGTACTTCATAATCAGTTGTCATTTTTCTGAATGCTCATTCAGTGTTCCTTCTAGATGTTAGCTTGTGATCAATAGTTTTGAAGTCCCGAGTCCATATGGATGAGCATTTGATGTATTGTGTTTGACAAGGCAGGTTTAGTGATAATGAATGAAGCTTATATGCAATTATCACAGCTTTAAAAAACTTGTTGAATTGAACCATCTTAATCTTAACTATATATCTGTTTCAGACTTATTCTGGAGATGAGGAGTTATGCTGCGTCTATGTTCCTACAAATCATCTTTATATTGGCGATATATTCCTTGTCAACACCAAGGATGTCATTAGGCCAAACATATCAGTCCGGGAAGGAATTGGTGAGTTATACTAGTTTCTACTGTTCTATAAGGAAAAATAGGCCTAATCATGTTGCACTGTTTTTAACATTAAGAAGATGTACTTTTTTCCTGGAGCTTCCTCTGCTTAGGTGCAGTACAATTGGAGCTTGAATTTTTGTGTTTTTATTTTAGCGATTTGGAATTGTGAGACAATGAATTGAGTAATAACTATCTTTTTTTATGCACCCACTAATTAATAACTATCATGTATAGAATTATACGTTTTACTCGCACGCTTTTCATTACACACCTTGACCGTGTTGCAACTTTTTATCAAAAATATATGAGAACTATAATTGAATTCACTCCGGTATATTTTTAACATATACTATGTTTTGCAGAAATTGTTGTTTCTGGAGGCATGTCAATGCCACAGATCCTATCAACACTTGATTTACATGTTCCGGTGGAAATAAGCAGACATGGTAGAAGATGAATGTAAAAAGCACAGTAGTTGTTCGCTGTTTAACAGCTAATTTCATATGGAGATATCAGAAAAGCAGCGCAACCAATGGGTTACAAATACAGGCATGGAAATTATATGTTGATCTGTGAGCCAGTGTTAGATCGATAGATTATGATGTTCTGTATAACATTCATCTGTGCAATAGAATGTAGAATTTAATGTCTGTTGGAAAATATAGTTTGGGTGATGATATTACAGCGCCTCAAATTTTCTACTTGTGCATATCATCCGCTCGTAATAGCAATTCAATCTTGTAGTGCTGATTACCCGTTTCAATGTGGTTTTCAATTCATTGTGGAATCAACTTATTCAAATGTCACATTCTCAATTGAGAGTATTGAATTTGATCCGACAATATAAAAGAGTTTTCCACATGCATCTAAAAAAGTGGCATTATGATGATAAGATTGGGTGTACATGTGCGATTCTTAATTCATTACTATGTATTAATTTGCAACAACTCATCAACACCAAAAAAAAAACGTAATACTTGCCGACATTAAAAAATATCTCATAATACCGTGTTATATGGAAAAGATAAGATATGATTGGGTGTAAGTGATAATTCAATACTAATAATCTACCAAAATATATGCAACAACTCATCAGGTAAACTGGACAGCATAAGATACTTATACAGTCTGTCATGTTTAGTCTTATAATTATTTGTATGCATTTTTTTGAGGGATTCGTTCTGTATTTAACACTAACTATTGAAAATTTAAGTGACCTTGATCTCAGCCAGTGCACCATGCCAAGTGTTATAGTAGGATCCATCCACGGTAACTAATACTAATAATTAAGGCGAGAGATAAGCATTAATGACAAGAGTTCTTTGAGATGAAATGTTGTTCTCTCAAAACCAAGGACATAGATAAGCATTATCATTGGATGCTTCAGAGATTCTATGCTCTAAATGGTTTTAATGACACCAGCCTCAAGAACACTTACGTAGCATCTTTGCCTCGGGAGATTCAACCTGAACTCCACAAAATGATAGCTGCAGTACAGAAAGACATTCCCTCCATGAGTCTTGGACAAATCCATCAGATGACTCTAAAAGCCCTAGATAAACTATGCAGACTTCATCAACAATTTTCAGAAGTCTTTAGTCAAAAGTCCAAGTACAACAAAGCTTGTAAGAAGTCTTATCTGGAGATCAAATGCAAAGATAAGAAGTGTAGCTGTCCCTCCAGAAAGAAACATCATAAACAGAAGTACAAATTCTTCAAAGATTATAAGAGGAAAAAGAGAAAGGGGGTCAAGTTCTTCAAAAAGAAACCCTTTCGTGGAAAAGGAAAAACTCAGAGATGTTTTATCTGCTGACAAAAGGGACATTATTCCAAAGAATGTCCTAACAATAAACACAAGGCTGCTAAACTGATCAACTCCCTCCATCCCGTTGAAGGAGACCTGTAATCAGTTTACTCTAAACAAAGTTCAGCGGACGAAGAAACAGTCTTCGCCCTTCAAGATTACTCCTTTGAGGGAACCTCCCTCTCTGATTCAGGAGATGAAGATTTTGTCCCGGTATACTTTTACAAGGAAATAGGAAGCTCTCTTCCTACTCCTCATCTACCCTGTGTAGAAATCCATGTCCTAGCTGTAAAGTTCTCACGACCCAAGAAAGTCATGGCATACATGGACACCGGAGCACAAGTTACTATGATGAATACCGACATCTTGCCAACTGAGTTGTGGAAAACTCACAAAGCTTACTTCATGGTAGCAGATGGAGAGACCTTTACAACGAACTTGATGACAAAGGATAAGATAGGAATCAAGTTATTCCTAGATTGCATCATCTGGACACAGGTCATAGGAACTAAGCTTCCAGCCAAAGACATTGTCATTGGAATGGATGTTTATGTGGCAGCAGAGAAACTCCAAATCCTTGCCACTGGAATCAAATACAAGAGAGAATTCAGACCATTCTCTCAGATCATGAAGTTGTATTCCTTGTCAAATGTTCCTACAGGATATGAAGAGATTAAGTCAAGACTTCTCAAGCTCTGTGCAGATAGCCATGAGAAGTTCCTTCATCCAGAACCCTTATGGAAGAATAAGGACTTATTTGTCCAACTTCCATTCAAGCTTAATGAAGATATTAATCCCACAAAGGCCACTCATCCTGGAATGAGTCATTCTGATTATGCCTTGGCAAGAGAAGAATGCAGTCAGCTGCTCAAACAAGGTCTGATAGAACCCACGAAATCTGAGTGGGCTTGCCCAGCCTTCTATGTTGAAAAAAGATATGAAAAGGTCAGAGGAAAGAAAAGACTTGTGATCGATTACAAGCCTCTGAACCATTTCCTTCAAGATGACAAGTTCCCTATTCCGAAGACATCATCTCTGAACGTGTTCATCAAGGACACCCAGATCTATTCCAAGTTTGACTTAAAGTCAGGTTTTTGGCAATTGGGTATTGACCTAAAGAATCGTCCAAAAACAGCCTTTTGCATACCTAATGCCCAGTACCAATGAACTGTATTACCTTTTAGGCTTAAAGTTGCTCTGTCACTGTTCCAAAAGGCCATGACAAAAATATTTGAGCCCATTCTCCACAGTGCTCTCATCTACATTGATGATGTGTTACTATTCTCTAAAAACGAGAAGGCTCACAAACAGTTATTGGGCCAGTTTCATAAGATAGTCAAACAACATGGAATAATGCTTTCTGAGAAAAAGAGTCAATTGGGCCAAACTGAGATTGACTTCTTAGGAATGCATTTCTCAAGTGGAAAGTTTCGTCCTCAACCTCACATCGCTCAAGAGTTGTTGAACTTCCCAGATGAGAATCTCACAGTCAAGCAAATTCAGCAATTTCTCGGTATCATCAATTATATCAGAGACTCTATTCCCAGACTAGCCAGATACACCAGTGCTCAGTCTCTATTGCTGAAAAAGAAACCACCACCATGGGGAGAAGAACAAACCAAAGTTGTAAAAGCTTTGAAGGAAATAGCCCAATCTCCTCATGCTCTCAAGATCCTTGGAGAAGGGAAACGAGTCCTCCAGACTGATGCTAGTGACCACTATTGGGGAGTTGTTCTAATCGAAGAAATAGGTGGCACGAAATACTATTGTGGCCACGCCAGTGGTCAATTCAAAGATGCAGAGAAGCATTACCACACCACCTACAAGGAAGCACTTGCAGTAAAGATGGGAATTCAGAAGTTTGATTTCCACCTCAGAGGTTACCACTTTGAAGTCCAGATGGACAATTCGTCCTTTCCCAAAATCCTGGAATTCAAGAACAAGATGCCTCCAGATCCACAGACGTTGAGACTTAAAGATTGGTTTTTCATATATGATTTCTCAGTGAAACACATCAAGGGAACCCAGAATGTCATTCTAGATTTATTATCCAGACCCATGAAACCCATCCAGATCATCACCACCAGACATACCTTCCCATTAATCTTAATGGCCCGTCCTATTCCAACCAATGCCTCGGTCACCATGAACCTTTCTCCAGGAGTCAACCACTCCTTCTCAGTATCTCAGCTTAAAGAATATGCCAGGAACAATCTCTTCTACTTTCTGTTCAAAATCATTAGAAAGAAGCCTCTTCCTGACCATACCCCTTTTTTCCCAGACACTCCTTTCCATTTACCATTTTTGATAAATCCAGCTTTCAGATTTACAAAAAATTAACTATGGTATCTTTGGTGCGCTACTAGCTTATACGCTATGCCAGTTCTTATTCCTACTGTTGTGATGTATGAACATCTGATGAACCCTAGGAAACACAGATCCTTAATTTGGACTGCTTTAGAATGGTTCTCTCCATTAAACTGGTGGAGAGAAAATCTCAGCCTAGCCGTTAACGATCTTAAAGAATGGTACCCAACTGTTGAAGCTCGAAGTAACTGCAAAACAATGTACATCCTCCATCGTCCTTATCAGACTGATCCTAGAACTCAGCTTCTAATTTGCAAGAGTTACATTAATGCTTGGGAAACCATTGATGATTATCCCACAAGCCTGGAAGGAATAAAATCTTTTATGGAATATGTTAATTTAGTTAATCTTTACAATCATGTTAAAAGTCCAGTTAATACAACTTGTATTAGTCATGGAAACCTTCCTCCGCAATGGCAAGTTGTGAAGCTACCAGAAGATCCTGATCCTCATTGTTGGAGACCTCCATGGACAACTTGGTCAACACATGAAGTTGGAGAAAGCTCAGGGGTCAACAATGAAGCATCCCAGATGAACATTGTAGAACAATTTGTAGAAATGAGTTTTCAAGAATTTGTTCGAAGGGTGAGTCATCACTCTATCCTCCACTCCCACACGATCTTGACGAAGATACTCTTGAAGACTTAGCGCTATACTCAGCCCATTATTATCCAGAGTACTATTCACAAAATCTGTATGAAGCAATGATGAGGGACAACTGTGAAGATGAGTCACACTACGCGACAAACAACCTCTCAGAAAGGGGAATACCCTGATCCAAACATGTCACCATCACATGAGCCAATTATCAAAGACTAATGTGACGCGTGGGGCCAGAATCTTATCACAATCCGTGATAAGTCAAAAAGTTTATCTTCCACTTCAGAAAGATGCTACATTATGCTTAGTGGCGGGACCAGATAGTTATCCTATCTTTGTTTTAGTCAAAAGGTGGCAAAAGTATCTCTGCCACTAGTACTGTATTTATCTTTTTCCGTTTTTAGTCAAAAGTGGCATTAGTGTGTCTGCCACTAGTCTTGTAACGTGTCAATGTTTGCTGAGTGCTTGCTTGCTTGCTAAGTTTCTCCTTTCCTATATGAGGGAAACTCTTGTATCATATTTTCAAAAGTTGAAATACAATAAAATGTGTGTTTTCAGTCTAAACATGTTCTAAACATTTCTCTTCTATCTGAAAGCTTAAATTCTTATGTTCTATCCATAGGTACCCCATAGAGATGAAAGTATGCTCTACACTTGCCTCTTTGAGGATCTTGTGTAACAAAAATTCTCTGATCAATGATCCTTGCTACGGTCCTTTCTACTATGATATGATATCTCTGGTTATGTATCTTAGGCCGAACCTAGAACCTAGCAAGTCCACAAGGATTGGCAGAGATGGTTCGAAAGTTCATGCTCGGCGGATACTAATTAGGGGGATGGTTTCATGGTATGTGAAGGTTCCCGGTCAGCGTGGTATCAGAGTCTGCTCAAGAAGAGGGGGTAAATATGGTGTGAACATGAGAACGAGAGCGAGTAAGAGAGAAACCCAGTTAATCATGGAAATAATTTTAATATTCTATTTAAATAATTAAAATTAAAAATGAATTTTAATTAAATCATTAAAATTAATTTAAATTTTCATTTTTTAAAAAATCTAATTAACTCATCTAAACACACTCTTACCTTCTAAATTCTAAATTATTATATATTATTATATAGTATTTTTTTTTCCTTATATACCATGATAAAATGACATGTATCCCTCATTTTCACACCCAAACATCATTATAAGTCAACAAAAGTGTCTCAATCCCTACCTTTACCCAAGGAACTCTTAAAAAAATTATTTTGTATATTTAAAATAGATTAAACTTTTTGGTAATAATATGATTAAACTTTTGTTTGGATTGAAATACTATAGTGTATATAATTCACAAAAATATTAATTAGTCAAACAAATAAAATAAAAAGAGAAATTAGAAAAGAAAGGAAGAATAGAATTGAAGAGTATTTTTGAAATTTTGTGATTTCTGCGATTCTTCGCTTTTCATACTTTGTAAACGACGTCGTTACTGATTATTCCTCCGGCGATGGTCGACGACAAATCTCCGTCCACGGCAATGGGAAACAGAGACAGAGATCGAGAGCTTCTCATCCCTGTCGCGGATTCCGGCGACGACACCGATGCCTCCAGACCATCTTCCTCCTCCACACATCATACCGGCCGCGAGGTACTTTAGGGTTTTAATTCTTCATCGCTTAATTTCAAGCATTTGATGAATCTCGATTTCGTTAATTTCTTTGATTTTGAATTGCGACTGTTTTTGCGGATTATTTACATATCAATTGAAGTTACTGAATTTCATATTATTAACTGGATGAACTTGTGATCATCTTTAAACTAATTAAACTAAGGTGCATAAAAGGTAGTTTTTATTTTTACTTCTTTTGAAAATTCATACCAAATTACGGATTCAGTTTTTTTTGGTCTATTTTTTTTGTTATAATACTCTGATTGTTGTAATTTTGCCAAACTGACATGGATGCTTATTTTAGTAACAGTAGGAGCTGAAGCTTTGAATTCGAATGGAATGTAGTGTTTTAGTGAAATTTTTTGCCCGACTTTGCATATGAAGTATTTGTCTAACATCTGGCTATGTGTTTTTTCCATTTGTAGACTTTTTACAAAGTTGTTAGGAGCTGGGCATCAAAAAAGTTCATGACTGGATGGTGCGTATCGCTTTACTCTTAATTTTTCATTTTCTTATTTACTGAAGAAAGCTGTGCTTTTGTATGCGTTTGATAGTTTAAAACAGCTTTTTTTTCAATTTCCGTCGGGATCTTGTTGTATTGATGTTTTGTGTCTTCAACTGCAAGTTAAAATACATTGTAGTTACACTTATGAAACTTTTTGCTAGATTTTATTGGAAAGGGGAATCCTAATCGAATTTAACCTTTGAATTCTAGATTTTAAATCTCCAAATAGGTTATATAATTGATGGCATGCTGGTCAAACTATCGCCTTTAATGTCTATTCCCACCCCACAGTTAGAATAAAACTATACAAACATTATTTTTGTTATCTCCACTGGTTTTAGAATAATGAGGCAATGGAGAAATCAACTACTTTTTAAAGTGATCAAGGATGATTATATATGGCATACATGCTCCAAAGAATTATTTGTTGGTATCAGCACTTGTCTGTCTATTTGCATAAATCTTAAGCTTTGCAAAATTATGCCCGTGCCTCATAGTTTACAGTTTTAGCATTTTAGACCAGTTGTCCCTTTAACTTGTAATAATGAAGATCCTTTATCTTTGTGATTTTTGTTTATATCTTTGGCAATTTGAAGCTTTGAAATATAAAATGATAGTCGAGAATTATGGTTTTTTAGTCTATTGGTTGCACTTTTAATCCTTCTTTCTTTCTCATGTGGATGCTACTAAATGTAACATCTTTTTATACTGCCATTTAAGATCAAGGGGCCATTTGGATAAACAACTTAATTAATCATATAATAAATGACAACTTATGTATAAGATATTTCTACAATCAAACAGTGAATGAGGGTAAGCTCTTAATAAGCTAATAAAAACAACTTAAGAAAATAAACAACCTGAATGGGTTTAAAATAAGCCGAAAACATCTAATGGAAATATCATAAACTCTTTTTATATGCTCCTCCAAACATTTACACAGTAATATAAAATGTTCTTTCAAATGCCTCCAAATCTGACATGTGCATTATTATTACCTATGTAATGGCACTAGCAGCTGAGTGTTATGAATTCTTTGTTAATATGTTATTTTGAATAAGTGATATTTTTTTTTGAAGTGTCATTCTTCTTCCGATTGCAATCACCTTCTACATAACCTGGTGGTTCATTCATTTCGTGGATGGTTTTTTTTCTCCAATCTATGCTCAACTTGGAATTGACATCTTTGGTAAGTGGTTCTCTTTTCTGGTACTTAACTACACACCTTTACTCTTTTCCCCATACAGCCAGTATAGTATGTCTATTCAATTTTATTGAATCAAATTTTCATCAATTCTATATTCTTAATATTCATTTTACTTGGGTTTTGCTATATTATTATTATTTATTTATTTTATATTTGGGAGTTATTGGCTGTAGAAATGTGCAATAGAATTGCAAAATAAATGCAAATGCCAACATGGAAAAAATAAATGTTATTGGTGTTTCTTGTCATGGTAACATCATACATGTAACATTTTGAAGTAGTTGCTAACACTTCTTGGTCAGGTCTTGGATTCATAACTTCCATAACCTTCATCTTCTTGGTTGGGGTTTTCATGTCATCGTGGCTGGGTGCATCTGTCCTGGGTCTTGGGGAGTGGTTTATCAAGCGAATGCCTCTTGTTCGTCATATCTATAATGCTTCTAAGCAAATTAGTGCTGCTATATCACCAGGTGTGTTTGCAAAGCATATTTTTCTTTTAACATATTACTAAGATGTTATTGCTCTTACTCTTTATTGTGATGTTAATGTTTGGTAAAAAACTGTTTATGTTAACATACGTGTTGCTACAGATCAAAACTCACAAGCCTTCAAAGAAGTAGCTATCATTCAACATCCACGTGTTGGTGAATATGCATTTGGATTCATCACCTCATCTGTTGTACTTCAGGTTTCTGAAAGATTTCTACATTTGGCTGTTTAAATGTTCAAAATTTTTTCTTCATAATGTCTTAAATTGGTGTTTAACTATTTTTCTATGAATTTTATATTGTTTGTTAGTGCTCATAGTCGAACCATGGGCCACGTTTGGGATCATGCAAAGAAAAACAAACCCTAACATAAGACTTGTGTACTCTAGGAGAAACCGGAAAATAACAGGGCAGAATTAGTAATATCACAATTATATGGTTGGAGTGTTGTGAAGTAGTTTTAATTTTGCAGTAGGGCAGGTATATGGTAGAATAATTATGTAGCAGTTATTTAATTTTATGCGGTGTAGCTATAGGTAAGATTTGTAAAAGTTTCTGGCATGCTTTCTGTTTTTCTTCTGGGTAAGGCTGATAATTGGTTTCTCAAAAGAGAGCCCTTAGACTCTAAAGCTGGTATGTAAGCTCGTCAACAATTGTGAGAGAAAATACCCTTAGTGGTTTTGTTAGTTAGTTAACGAGGGCTGGAATAATTAGAGAAGTGACGTGTGTTGCCTATAAATAAGATGTGGGTGGAGAGAGATGCTAGTCATTTGTCAAAGAGTTGGGGCCTTTTGCTGTATGGAGGTTTACTGGCCTTCAAAGTTGGGCAATTATCGATCTTTTCAATTGGGGTTTATCCCTATCATTTGTTATAAGACTTCATGATCTTGGGAACCAAAACTCATGGTGCAAAAAATAAAGGGAGAATGTTTGGAAGGCTCGGAGGCGATCCTTTGTTGGACTTTATTTTCTGCAAATCTGCAACTACAGATTGTTCACCTCGAGGACGAGGGGACTAGTTTTTTTGGGGTATTGATAATTAGTAGGTGTTGCAAAAATTTGATAAATCAGATGAGTTGCCTATGAATAAAAAGAGAGGCGAAGAGGGTGAGACGACTAGTCATTTGTCACAAAATTTGGCCTTTGGGCACAGGGAGTTTTGCAGACTCTCGAAGTTCTGCAGTGTACCTTAGTGTCTCTCTTACACTGTAATCCTGGTTGTTTTCTGATGGACATGTGCCATTGTATAAGAGAATTGTTTAGAGTCTTTGGACTATTCTGTTACGTCTTGCTTGTGTAATGATAGTATGGTGATATATCTGTGTTGTGGGGGTCTTATATTGCTATCACTTTATTACTCTCGTAGCATGTACGTGACGCTCCTTGGTTTCCATGTAGCCTTTTATGTTCTTTTTTCTTGGTTGGTTATCTCCAAAGCCATATAATATTGCAAAAATACTTTAGTATTGTTTAAACGCTTGTGATGAACTTAATAGTCAGTTGGCACTTTTCTAAGTCCTCATTCAAATTGCCTTCTAGATGTTAACTTGTGATCTATAGTTTGGAGTCATGGGCCTATATAGATATTATATAAGCATTTTATCTATTGTATTTGGCAAAACAGGATTTTTTTTTTTTTAATTAATGAAAATTTTCTGCAATTTTTGCGACCATAAATGACTTGTTAATTTAACTATATTATTTATATCACTTTTTCAGAGTTATTCTGGAGATGAGGAGTTATGCTGTGTCTATGTGCCCACAAACCATCTTTATATTGGTGATATCTTTCTTGTGAACACCAAGGATGTTATCCGGCCAACTTTATCCGTCCGGGAAGGAATTGGTAAGTTATCTAGTTTCTATAGTTACTCAATCTTGGGTAATTTATGGAAGGGGTGTCCTTTTCTGATGCTAACGATAAAATTGAAGCTAAGTTTTTTTTTTTTTTTTTACTGATTGGGAATTGGGGTATAATTATTGAAAAAACTTACGCTTCACTTGCACACTATTCATACTTGTGCAAATCAGTACGCATCACTCAAACACTTTGCAACATTTTATGAAGATACAAATTCTTTGAATGCAAGCAAAAACTATTTGTGCATCTAAACAATATAATTGATCTCGTCAAGTATATTTTAACACATGCTATGTTTTGCAGAAATTGTTGTTTCTGGAGGCATGTCAATGCCACAGATTCTATCGACGCATGATTCACGCCGTCCGGTGGAAATAAGAAGACCTGATAGAAGATGAAAGCACAAGTATAGTAGTTGTTCGTTGATTAGCTAATGTTGTTTTATATGGAGCCATCAGAATGGCAATGCAACCAATTTGTGTTGCGAATGCAGGCATTTAATTTAAGTTGTTGATTTACGAGCAAGTGTTAGATTCTGATGGTTAGTGTAACATTCATGTGTAATAGAATATAGAAATTAGCAATTGTTTGGAAATGTAGTTTGGAAGTACAGAATTACCACGTTCTACTGTGGCAGGAGTCCCAAAATTTCTGCGTGTGCATATTATGTTGGTTTACTGTTATAGCAATTCAATTTTGTAGTGCTTCATACCTTAATTTATGTTGTTTCTACTTCTCTGTGGTTAACAATTCATTAGCCGGCCAACTTATTTGTTACTATAATATAGTATTATATTATTATGCATTTGTATGAATATATAAATTTATTTGTTATAATATAGTATTATATTATTATATATAATGTTATATCAGTATTTATGTATTTGTATGAGTGCAATACACTGTAGTAGATTTAAATTTTAACAAATGTCATATTAGATTAAATGAATATTGACAATATATGATGTAAAACTTAACAAGTGTCATATTAGATTAAATGAATACTGACAATGATATAATTCAAATATTGTTTAGACATCAAAATTTAAAAGATATTACAATTACAATAATAACTTGAGTAAATTGAGTAGAAAAGTTCAACTACATCTTGAATGAACTTGTACAAATAAATAAAAATAAGTTAGATAAAAGAAATATACATGTATTTGTACTATAAAATGTGGTGAAAATTTTCTTCGAATACAAAATTTGTTGTTGTATCCAAATTTTATCGATGCTGTTAGTTATGTATTAAGATTTTCAACCGTTGACTATGATTAAAAACTATTTTTTAGTAAGTATAAATAGACATAATTTAATGATTGTTCTTGAAATTTGTTAATGGTCATGGTAAAAGACACAATAATTGGGAATTGTCTTACAAGCTTGAATAACCATAGTGATTGTGAAGGATGTTAGTTGTAATTCAAATTAAGATTCTGTTTAATTTGATTTGCATTTGAATTTCATTTAATGGTTCTGATAGTATAAATGCTGAACTGAAGTTTCAGTTGTAACAAAATATGAGTGTAATCATTTTCATCTAAAAGTTAGTTACAAATTTTTCTCTCTCTTCCATCTTCTTCATCTTCAACCTTGTGTTCCAACAATTGATATCTAGAGCTCTGATTCAGATTCAGGAACGGGAAAAACGAGTGTAAGTGAGACATGTGTGATTGGGAAACACACGTGTTAGTGAGTTTTAAGTGAATTTGCACAAGATCAAAGATGAACGGCGAAAACGCTAGCTTGGACACAAAGTTTCCAGTCTTTGATGGAAAGAATTGGAATCGATGGAAGATTCAGATGTGTTTGTTGTTTGGCACTCAAGATGTTCTTGATCTCGTCAATGACAGTTACATGGTGGTTGCAGCTGATGCAAATGAAGCACAAAGAAATGTGCATAGAGAAGCGAGGAAGAAGGATCATAAGTCGTTGTTCTATATCCATCAGTGTGTAGATACAAATGTGTTTGAGAAGATTGTTGATTCAGCGAGGACGAAGATTGTTGATACACACTGGTACGGTGCTATGGCGGTGATTCATCAGTGAAGAAGGTGAAACTTCACTCTCTACGTAAGCAATATGAGAATCTCAACATGAAGAACAACGAGAAGGTACCAAATTACATCTCCGGAGTGATTCTAATCACAAATGAGATGAAATATTTTGGAGAAACTCTCTCCTAACAAGTAATCATTGAAAATGTACTGAGATCACTTGCTCCTCAATTTGATTACATCGTTGTAGCAATTGAACACTCCAAGAACCTCAACACCATGAGAATTGAAGAGCTGCAGAGTAGTCCAGAGGCACAAGAGTTGTGTCTGACTGAGAGAAACTCTGAAAGAGAGGTAAATAAAACTCTAAAAACATCTTTGGTAAGAAGAATCAAAAGCAATCTTGGTCAGAAGTCAAGAAGAGATATGATAGTGGTTATTAGAAGTCAGAAGCCTCCAACTCAGATGAGAAGAAACATCAGAAGGGAAAAGAGAAGTTTGACAAAAAGAAGGTTCAATGCTACAATTGTAAGAAGTATGATCACTTTGCTGCAGACTATTGGTCAAATAAGGAAAGAAAATTAGAAGAAAGAAACATAGCCAGAGGAGAGTCTGATGATGAACCTTTGCTATTGATGGCTTTAGAATTTGATGGTGGATATTTGGTAGACTGATGATATATGGACATTGACTTCTCAAACCATCTAACTTGAAACAAATAATAGTTGATTGATTTTGACTATAAAAAGAGGACAAAGATCAAATGTATTGATGATAAGTATCTGAATGTTGAAAGAATGAGAAATGTCAAGGTTAGTGTGAAGAAACTTAATTACGATAATTAAACCGAAATACAAAATTGACAAGCAACAAAACATAAACTAGGGAAAACCCTAGAAGGCAGAGCAACTTCAAAAGACACTTATAAAACCACCTGGAGTGCTAGTTTCTAAGCCAAAAAATGTCATGACAGATGCAGGAGAAATATCTTATGTCTGTTGTGGAGGTGCACAATAGAAATAAGCTACTTCTATTGCATGAGAGGTATGAGGGATCAAGTAGAAAAGATGTGAATCATTAAGCTATGAGTAATAACCTGCTAAAATGTCAGTAGAGATCACTCTAAAAGTTGAACTAAAAGATCACACATTACTCTTGATGACAATTTATCACATTATGTTTTAGTACTCAAATTCACTATTTTAAAATTCTTTTATTATTTACGTACAATTCTATTTTGTAGGTTTTTGATAAATATTCCAAATATTCGTAAAAAAGAACAAACCAAGTCAAAATCATTGTAACTAGATAAATTTTATAGTAATATACTGTGAAAGTTACTATGACAAAGAAAAGAGAGGGCTAACACACGAAGAACTAAAAAATATAAAAAATCATAAGAAACAGTCAATAATAACCCACTTTAAAACATTACTACGCTATCAAGTATAAAAGAGCTAGAATAGTGCCCCACAGGCTAGAGACGCGGTCAAAACATTATCTAAGGCTGCGATTCTGTGAGAAGTAGACAATGATCATGTCTCACAGTCAAAAAGAGACAAATTTTACTTCTCTTTATTTTCAATTTCACATGAAAAAATAATTAATCTAAGTTTGATGGTCGGTAAAATAAAAATTAAAAAATATAAGTAATTATGATTTATATTTCATATTATTTTTTATTTGTTTTAGACGTTTTAGTTAAATCTTCAAATATAAGTATGTTTTCTATTGTTGCATTTCATAAGAGAAAAAAAAAACCTAAAACTATTGAAATTGGCTAAACTTTCTATTTGAATATTGAGGGGGTATGAAATCAAATTTTTAAAAGTAATACTAGTAGGCCTTAATACCAAAAAGGAAAAACTAGGTTGATTATACAAAAAGAACTAGGTTATTGAACGCGTAAAATGTTACCTGGCGGCGCAGGTTAAGCAAAGGCGCACCCTCCGGACATTCTAGAATTCAGTTAGACGCGTTTACCGTTTCACCCAAAACCCTAGCCCTCACTCCCCACGCTTTATAAACACCTCCTTACCCTCATTTCAATCTCATCTTCTCTCAGATTTAGGGTTTCACCATAGCTGCTGCATTTCGCAAACTCTGGTATCTGTTTATTATATCTCTCGTTTCTTTGACTCGTTTTTCATTCGATCGATTTGATTTCATATTTCAATCTCGATCGAGTTTGAAGGTGACGATGACGATTGGAGATTCATATGATGATCATCGTCGTAACGGCCCAATCGGCCTTGCCGACCATCCTGTTATATCACCACCCATATTCTGAGTCTCTTCCTCAAATCAAATCACGCTTTCCTTTTTTCTGTTCTCAATTTCATCAAATTTTTTCGACTTTCTCAATTACTGTTTTTTTTTTCAATTGGCCGATGATTAAACAAAATTAATAGACAAGCATATGTCTGAATTAATTCATGTGGAAAATCTAATCTTCTCTATGAGGCCTCTTTTTCATTCTCTTAATCATGCTTAGATCTAATTTTTATGTTAATTTTCCCCAATTTGTTATAATTTTATGCTATGTTATTGTTCTTCCAATGATGATATCGATGGATTATATGTTAGGGTATGAATATTGATGATTATTATACCATACTGCCTTCCTTCTGAGGATTTATACTTTATCTTTTTATTTAATTTTCTTTATTTTTACTTTAAATCTAAATTAGCATTGTTGATGGAGATTCATATGATGATCATTAGCATAGTTCAACTGATCTATTCATGATTAAACAAATCTTTTAGTCTTTCGCTCCTATCTGATGATTCTCCTTCAATCAACCAAATTTGAAGTGATTTTATTGAAATTATTATATTTATTTTCTTTTTATGGGACATTCGTCTCTCCTGGAAGCAGTGTTTCTGATTTCTTTTGGGAAGAAGACGTCCCTTATATACAAATTATCCATCTGTTTCACTTTGTCAGTTAATTTTAACTATATTTTGCTGATCATTTTAGGATGGAACATTATGATGAATAATTAGTTTTGTTATGTTATGGTAATGTCGTCGGTGATGATAGCATTAAGGCTTGTTTCTCAAAACATTCGCAGTGGCCGACCAAGAGCTTTCGCCTTCGCCAGGCTTGAGAGCTAATGCTGTTTTTATCCTTCCTTGGATGTCTGAGACGACGATTAATTTGTTGAATAATTATTTTTGTAAATTTTTGAGTATTGTTTTTTTCTTGATGATTCGATGATGATAAATCTAAGGCTTGTTTCTCAAAACATTCGCAGTGGCCGACTAAGAACTTTCGCCTTCGCCAGGCTTGAGAGTTTATGCTGCTTTATCCTTCCTTGGATGTCTGAGACTGTCACTTTTATAGTTTTTTAATGTTTTTCTTTAATTTTTTATCTATGTCGTAGCAATCTATTTTTTTATTTGTTTTTTTACGATTTTATACTTTTAACTATATTTTTTTATTAAAAAGTTAAATAAAATAAGTGGTATCATTCATTTTATTCATAGTGTTCCAACATACATTGCTATATTAAATAATTGATAGATTTTGTGTAAAACATTTTGTATGGTTATAATTATTTAATAAGATTGATTTAATGTTTTAATAGTATTTTGGTTTTTGTATGTTTGTGAATTTTAATGAAAGTAAAATTCAGAAATTTTATAATAAAATGAAGTTTTATTATAGGTATACAACAATTGCACATTTATTCAAATAATATTCACATTTCATATCAAAACATACATAAATATTATTCACTTTTATTATAAGAATTTAGTGTCTATAATATATTACAGTGGTAACAATATGACAACATTAAAACACAGTCTCTCTATTTGCTAGCCTGTTGCTTGTGTTTTGGTGGTTTGAGTATCAGATTGTATAACGAGTTTGTATGCAGTTTGTTGGCTGTGGTGGTCCTACTGTAATCTTGTTGGGCCAATGTTGTACCGGTTTTGTCTGGCATGTCTTGTGCCTTAGTTTTTTAATAAATTCTTTTGCCTTTTCAAAAAAAAAGACAGTCTCTCTATTTGCGGTAAAATTTCTAAATTAAAAACCACTGAAGTATAACATTAAAAGATTGCTTCCACGTGCTAACACGCTAGAATTAAAGAAATATTTTTTTTATCCTGAACGATTTTACAAATGAGAAATGATGCTTTAACGAGGCACAAATGAGAAACCGTTTTACAAATATCTCGTAGTTAAATTTTTATCTGCTAAGTATTAAAGAAAACCGAAGAAAAAAGAGGAATAGAGTAGAGATGGGTATTTAAAAAATGAATACGTGAAATGTTTTTGAAAAGATAACCTTTGATATCATCTTTTCAGTCATTGTCCAATTATGCGTATATGAACTACTTCTTTCTTCTTAAAATCAAAAGATTGTTAGAAAGTAATGAAGAAGTAATTATATGTAACAAACTGTAACAAACTGTCTTAATCAACTTCTTTCATCTTAAAATAAAAAGATTTTTAAAGTTGTTGTGTATAGATTAAATAAAGTAATGAATTAAGAAAAACAATGAAGAAGTAATTATATGTAACAAACTGTCTTAAATTATTATTGGTTGTTATAAATTTGCAAAACTGTCTTAAATTATTATTGGTTGTTATAAATATGCAATATAATGTAATATTTTAAAAATTTTGGAAACAATATTTACCAGGCATAAAATTGATAAAAATAAATTATTGTCAATTTTTAATTTGGGATAAATTTTTTAGACTATAAAAACTCTTTTTTTAGGTGGGAGAACATACAAATTTGATATCTTGGTCTTTTAAGCAACACAACTTGATTACTGCATTCAATGATGATGTTAGTTATACAACACTTAATCCACATCCATGCTACTCAATTTGGTGGTATAAATAGACCTTACTCAATTATCTATTCTATTCATATTACTTATCTAAAATTTTAAATTGGATCTCACTAACCCCAGAATATAGTTCAAAAAATACAAAATTTTTAGTTAAAACACAAAAATTCAACAAAGCCACGGTAGTTTACTGCAACCACGATGGTTTATTCAAACCTTTTCATTTGCAATTAATTATTATTATTTTCTGACAAAAGTGGCCTAAAATTTAAAAGCCACCGGATGTGTATGCTCTACTATACTCCTCATTAGTGCTAACAGTATCATTATCATTTTTGTAACTTACGATATTCTTCATGATTTATCTCATTAAGTTGACCAAAAGAAAGTTTTCTAATTCCACACAATCTTCATGATTTATCTCAAGGACACACATGTTTGTTACTCCCTCCATCCCACAATAAGTGATCCATTTGAAATAAAATGGTGTCTCAAAATATATGACCCATTTCATTTTTCAATGCAACTTTTTCTATTTTACCCTCTAATTAATATTACTTTCATCATTTTCAATATATTACAAGGACACTTTAGTAAAAATATCATTCTCTCTCTTTCATTTATTCTCTTTTTTTTAATTTATGTGAAAAATCAACTGGATTACTCATTGTGGGATGGAGGGAGTACATGTGATATTCTTCATGATTTATCTCAAGATGCTTTTCATGTTTATGGGGAGTTATATCATTTATGGGGAGTTACACTAATTATAGATTCTTCACCAATAAACATGTGAGTGAGATGTTGATTTCTCACAGGCCCATGCATGAGTGGGACTTTAAGCGCAATTCCTCTAATAACTAGATCAGTCTTAAATTTGTGGAAAGTTGTGGAGATCAAGAACAAATTTCTTGTTAAACAACCTGTTATTGGACTTTAAGGGAACTACTCTCGCCGTTCTAAATTATAAGACGTTTTGGGTGTTTTCACACAAATTAATAAACTTAATTATTATTTTATGAAAAAGACAAATTATGTATAATTTTACAGTAATGTCCCTTATAATTATATAGGAGAGAGAAATTAAAAAAGTTGAAAGAATAAATAATAATAAATATTTGAGGGTATATTGGGAAAGATGTCATTTATATTGCATTGGAAATATAAGGTAACTTATAATTTGAGACAAATTTTTTTGGCAAAGTGACTTATAATTTGGGACGGATGGAGTATTTAGGTTGTCTAAGCTTGAATGGTTGTGACGATTTAAAAGTCTATTTGCTAAAGAGAAAGAAAGTTGGCTTTTTATTCGGGTGTTTGCTAAGGATTGAATGTTTGTGCTGTTTTTTCAACAGAAATGAGAAATCAGTGCGTCGGTAATTTGGTGGACTACGGTGAAATGGGATAGGTTGCACAAAGGAAAAGGTTGTTAAAAAGAAAAGGTAGCCCGCTAAGATCTCACAAACCTATGCCTATATATTTTTAAAGGAAACGAGGAATTTGAGCGTATGTCGTTTGGAGGATTAGTTTGATTGTGAAAAGTCCACTTGATGTTGGTTCAAGGGTTTGATTACTGAGAAGGTTGATGACAGAACAATGAATGAGCAATGTCTCATCTTTGTTTAAGAATTTCTTATCATCAGTCAAAGATAACCTATCACTATTTTAAAGCATGGAGCGGGAACCAAATGATCATTTATCCACAAATTTGTTAACCGACATTTCACGATTCAAACTTCATTGACCAAAATAAAATCAAGTAAAATAAAAAAAAAGTGAATCCAATACATTCACTTAGAAAAATAATAAAGTTTTGAAGAAAATCATAGAATTTAAAAAGAAAAGAAATTTATTTTTAAAAAATAAAATAATAAAAGAAGAGGGTGTATGTGATTAGGTGGTTTGTATGGCGATGATCCAAATAAATGGAATCATATGGGCTTGAGAAAGTCCATTATCCATCTATCAAAACAGGGTCCGGTCTATTTCAAGAAATAACAATAGCATGACATTTTTTAAAAGAATCTAAATGTGAAAAAATCAGTAAGAAAACTGCCATGGGAGTTCCACAATATCTTCATCTGATTTTTCTCTTTAAAAAAATAAAGCAAAATTAAACAGTGAAACTGTGTCGTCCCAACCTCCTTGCGATTTTCTTTCGTTTCGTCTGTCTCAATGTATTAGTTTCTTGGATTGGCTAGAATTTTGGTAAAACAAAGTATGTTCAATGTTTGATGTCACAACATTGAGTCTTAACACTGGGCTGTGTTAAGTGTTTAAGTTACTGAAGTTTGGATGTCTGATGTCACAAGCGATGTTGTGACATTAGATCTGCAGAATTAGTAACATCAGGTTTTTTGATGTTGTTAGGGTTTGCGTGTTAGCTGGAATTGTGGAGAGCAAACTGTCTCATTGGATGCAGATATCTTGGGATAGATATTCTCTGCTGCATAGGAGATCTGGTGCAGATTTGTAGGAGATTTAAAAGGTTGAAGATTTGAAAAGATTTTAGGAGAAAATCTGTTTTGAAGATTCAGTTTTAAATAACAAATCAAGTCAGATATTGCAGGAGTCCAAGCCCAATTCAGGTTGCTATATAAAGCGCACAAGACCAAAGGAAAAAGTACAGAAATACAGAGAGAAGATCAAGAGCATATGTTGAGTGTCTTAAGTATTTTGTACGAGTTTTGAATACACTATTCTAGGTTGAATAGGTGAGTTGTTTTCTGTCCTCTCTTAAAAGCTGTGAAGCAATAGAGAGTTGTGTAACTTGATCAAAGCTGTGAAGCAGAATCCAGGTTTCTCAAAGAGGGTGTTCTTTGAGAGGTGTTAGGGATTGAGTAGTGTTCTCATATCTAAGTGGTTTCTTAGGTAGAAAGTCACTAGTAGGAATTAAGATTAGGAGATTGTTAACTGGGTTGTTGAGTCTGTAATTTAATTCTACAAGTAGTGAATTTCATCTCTGGCTTGGTAGCCCCCAGACGTAGGTAGTTAGACCGAACTGGGTGAACAATTTGGTGTGTTCTTCTGCTGTTTTATTTGTCCATTGTGCAGAGTGTGTTGTTGTGACATCGCACTTAACATCACACGTCTGATACCAGAATTTCAATTGGTATCAGAGCAGGCATCCTGTCTATCTCTGGGTGAGATCTAGGGAAGTTACTTTCTGGTGTAAAGATGGACAAAGAAGTTGGAGGATTTGTCAACAGACCCCCTATTTTGGATAGATCAAATTATGATTATTGGAAGCCAAGGATGATCACATTTTTGAAATCCTTGGACAGCAGGGCTTGGAAGGCGATCATAAAAGAATGGAAAACACCTGTTGTGCTTGAAAAAGATGATGCTGGGAAAGATAAAGAAGGCACCTCAAAGCTGAAGCCTGAAGAAGAATGGACCAAGGAAGAAGATGAGCTTGCCCTTGGTAACTCAAAAGCCCTAAATGCTATCTTCAATGGAGTTGACAAGAACATATTCAGGTTGATCAACTCATGTGAAGCTGCTAAAGAAGCTTGGGATATTTTGAAGGCTACTCATGAAGGTACATCTAGAGTTAAGATGTCACGACTTCAGCTTCTAACATCTAAGTTTGAAAGCCTGAAGATGAAGGAAGATGAGACTATCCATGACTTCCATATGAATGTTCTTGAGCTGGCTAATGCATCAAGTGCTCTTGGTGAAAAGATGTCAGATGAAAAGCTTGTAAGGAAGATCCTTAGGTCCCTCCCTAAGAAGTACAAGATGAAGGTTACTGCCATTGAAGAATCACATGACATATGCCAAATGAGGGTAGATGAGCTCATTGGATCCCTTCAAACTTTTGAGCTTGGTTTGAATGAGGAAGAACCAGAAAAGAAGCCAAAGAGTATAGCCTTGATGTTAAATGATCAAGAAGAGAAAGGGAATAGTGCTGAATCCCAGGAGGATCTATCTCAGGCCATTGTTATGTTGAGAAGGCAGTTAAACAAGATGTTCAAGAGGATGAACAATAACTCCAGGCCTAACGTCAAGAACATATCGTCTGACATCAGCAAGTCAAAAGAGAAGGATGAAGAGAAAACTGCCCAAGATAAAAGAGTTCAGTGTTTTGAGTGTGAAGGGTATGGACATGTCAAAAAAGAGTGTCCCACCTTCTTGAAAAAGCAGAAGAAGGGCATGATAGTTTCCTGGTCTGACTCTGATAGTGAAAGTGAAGGTGAGTTAGCAAAGCATGTTAGAGCCTTAACAAGAATTGTTGTTTCTGATGATGATAGTGATGGAGAAATAACTTATGAAGAGTTAGCATCTACTTATCAAGAGCTGTGTTTAAAAAGTGCCGAGATTTGTCAAGAAAACAAGTGTCACAAGCAACAGATTGCTCAGCTTGAGAATGAAAAAGCTGATCTAGAAAATGAAGTTGTACTAGTTAAATCTCAACTTGATCAGATGACAAAATCTGTCAGGATGATGAACAGTGGTACAACCACTCTTGATAAGATTCTTCAGTCAGAGAAAGTTGCTGGAGATAAATCAGGTATAGGATATGTGGTTGAGGAAAAGGGTTATACAAAAGCAAGCACTTCAGGAACAAAGAAGAAGGTGTCCCAACCAATGTCTCAACATCAAACAAAGAGACAGGATCCTACACCTAGGAAGGGTGCTCATTCACAGCCTCAGAATGTTGAGAAGAAGAATGGCCCTCATCAGAGGAAGATGCAACCCCAAGGAGCTAGTCAGTATATGCCTCCACAATATCACAAGAGCATGCAAGCTGCCAGGTTCAAACAGAACATGTCTCATCAGATGTCTCAATATCAGGGTAATTGGTATGGATATGAATACAACAATGCTGTGCCTCATTACTATGGAAGAAGGAAGCCTCATCACCATAGGGGACAGCCTAGAAGACATCATTCTCAGTACAGGAGACAGGGTACCTATGGTAGAAGACAACAACCTCACCATAGAAGACAATCCAACTATGGAAGAAGGAGACAACACTATGGGTGGCAACCACAACATTATCATCAAGGTGGCAGAAGGTTTAACCACTTCAGAGATGACAGAGTCAGATGCTTCTATTGTGGCAAGTTTGGACACAAGCAGTCTTCTTGCTTCAAGCTTCATGGTTATCCAAATTCTGCTCCTCAACCCAGACAGAAGGAGGTCAGGCCCAAGGTGGTGAAACAGTGGGTTCCTAAAGCTCAGGTCACATGTCTATTGGCTCGTACGTCAGATGGACATTTTGCCATGGATGTATGGTACTTTGACAGTGGATGTTCAAAGCACATGACTGGATCCAAGAAGCATTTGGTGGAGTTCAATCCTTGCCATGCAAATAAGGTTGTGTTTGGCAATGGAGAAAAAGGAGTAGTAGAAGGAATTGGAAGAGTAAAGAATCATGATGGTCTTACACTTGATAGTGTGATCCTTGTCCAAGGTTTGAATGCTAATCTGATTAGCATAAGTCAGCTATGTGATGAAGGGTACAAAGTCAGCTATTCCAAGGATGAGTGTCTGGTGACAAATGAGAGGGATGAAGTGGTCATGAAAGGAGTCAGATCCAGAGATAATTGTTATCTATGGATACCTATAGAAGTCAGCTCAACTGTTGATGTTAAGCCTGATGTTTTAACATTAGACTATAACATCAAGTGTGAAGAGATGCTGAAAGGTCAATCAGAGTTAATGAGTTCTAATGAGAATCCTTTTAAATTTTTAAAAGGAAAGTTAATTTGGAGGGAGAAACTCATTGATTGGTCATTAAGGGTGTTCTGGACTGGGCCGAGGCTGTCCAACAGGCGAGCAGGCCCAACCCATACGGTCGGGGGAGGCCCAATAAGGCCTTTCTGCAAGACACGTGACTGCCACGTGCAAGCCACAGTTTCGCCGGGCACTTTGGCAGTGTCGGGCACTTGGGACAATAGGAAAGGAGGACATCACACCCTGCTGAGATGTACCTCCCTGACAGATCAGCTTCTCCCCGCGAGAATGCTACACATCACTCCTCGACAGACATGATTCCTCCCTGCGAGGCCATGTCCATTCTACGGGCTTGATGTATCCTCGACACAGAAGGCTCTTCCCCGCGAGGCCATGTCCATTCTACGGGATTCATATCTCCTCGACACAGAAGGCTCCTCCCTGCGGGGAGTATCCAACGGTCCATACCACGTGGACACGTTCCAAGTAACCTTCCATTTCCGAAGGATTCGGTCTGCCCTACTTCCGGAAATCTATGAGCAGTTACTCTAGGGCGAAGACCACGTGCTGGTCTTCCCTACTACATGTAAGCCCTAGCAGTTGCTTGGAGTGGGCCTAGTTGATCCAGCCCACTGCAGGTAACCGTTGGCCCCGCGCTGGGGGCTCTCTATAAATACCCTCTCATTTGAGAGGGTCAGGTTAGACACATTCTTCTTGCCACTCTACACTTTCTGTATTTTCTGTTACTCTGTACACTCTCTCACTTGAGCGTCGGAGTACCTTGCAGGTACCACCCCCCTGGCCGTCTCTCACCATCACCGGAGCTGCCATTCCAGACGCCGTTGGCCACTATCAACTGTCTGATCCAGGTACGATCAAAGGGATACACAAATTCAGGCGCCATACCTTAGACCATCATTCCCTTTTGTAGCAATATCACGTTTCATCAAGGATCATATCTCCCGACTGTTCGTCTATTTCAACAAGAAAAATCATCTGAACTCATACTGCCTAAAGGGAACCATGTCTAACCAGATGTCTTCTCCATCAAATAAATCTGTTTCTCAAAGATCTTCGCGAGATACGGCTAGGGTTTCTTCAGAAGAGGGGTCTGCAGAAGAAGCGTTGAATATAGAACCCATCTCTATGATGCTCCCAGAATCAGGTAAATCTAGACCTTCTAAACTGGTTTCAAAGAGGGTTGGGACTATCTTTAAAGATAATGAAACAAAGAAGCTTGTTACTAGCGTTCTATTTAGTGATAATACAGCACCTAGGTCATCCACTTCTCAAACTGTTGAAGAAAGGGTAGATGTTGACAAAAGCTTAAGTTAGATTGTCGATAAGGTCTTTGAGAAAGGGCTTCCTATAAAGGGTATATCTAGACCTCTGAGGCAAATGCCTGTTGAACATTCTGAAAGGGAAAAGGAGGACATGCAAAGTGCAGCTACAAATCTTCATAGACTTGCTATGTCTGTTATTGAAGATTCTGAAGGGGGAGTGGAAGAAGAAGGGGTTGTGCATGAGGAAGCAAGTGTCAAGGGGGATGTCAGAACATCACCTGTTGAAACCACTCATGGTGAAGAGAAGAATGAGGATGTGATCAATGTGGTTGATTTATCTGATGATGAAGTCATCGGTAAAGCTTTTCCAAGTATTGCTAATAGACTAAAGACAAGGAAAGGAAAAACTGTTGAATCCTCTCCAAAGAAGTCTGTTGTTATGGGTCCTACAAAACCCTGGAGCAAGGTTGCTACTTCCTCCAAAAAGAGAAAGATCAGGGAAGATTCTGATTCTGACTTTGATGTTGAGGATGATGCTCATGACATAACACTTGTCAGAAGAACAATTTTGAAGAGAATCTCTGACAAAGTCCCTGAAGTACCAGTTGACAACATTTCCTTTCATTATGCCAGCAGTGCATCTATGTGGAAATTTGTATGTCAGAGAAGACTAGCCCTTGAGAGGGAGCTTGGGAAAGAAGTTTTAGAGATGAAGGACATTATGGAGCTGATTAATGAGGTAGGATTGGTGAAGACTGTGACCAAACTTCCTAAGTGCTATGAGGGTCTGGTTAAAGAATTTGTTGTCAACATTTCTGGAAAAATTGCTGATAAAAAAAGCATTGATTTCATGAAAGTCTATGTGAGAGGAAAGTGCATTAATTTCTCTCCAAGCACTATCAACAAGTATCTGGGAAGAGATGATGAAGAGTACAGTGAACTTGAGATGACTGATAATGAAATATGTAAAGAGATTACAGCTGGTCAGGTAAAGGTTTGGCCTTTGAAAGAGAAATTGAAGGCTAGTAAACTTAGCATCAAGTATGCCATTCTTCACAGAATTGGAGCAGCCAACTGGGTGCCAACAAACCACAAGACAACAATAGCTGTTGGATTTGGGAGGTTTATCTATGCTGTTGGGAAGAAGATCAAGTTTGACTTTGGAAGCTACATCTTTGAGCAAGTGGTGAAACATGCTGAAACAAATGCTATCAAGTTACCTATAGCATTCCCAACCCTTGTTTATGGAATCATCATGGAGCAACATCCTGAAACTTTAACAAGTTCAGATATAGCTTGCAGGAGGGAGTCAGCCTTGTCCTTGCATCCTAAGTTGTTTGCTGGACATCATGTTCCAGACATTGTTGTAACATCAAGTTCTGGTGTTAAAAAGGTCGGGACTAAAGCTGAGTTGATTGAAGAACTGAAGGCAACATGCAAGGATCTTGATGTGGTTATCAGTACTAGCACTACTAGGAAGTTGAGAATTGAGCAGATGATCAAATCCTTGGAACAAGGTGATGATGATGTTGAAGAACCAGGAGGTCCTAGCACTGATGATGAAGATGGTGCCAGCTCTGATGAAGACTAGTTTATTTGCTTCTAAGTAGTTTAGTTTTATTTCTGATGTTTTTGCTTCTGCACTGTTGTGCTTGGTTTGTATTTTGAATATTGTGCAAGTATATGCACCTGTTTTGTTCTATGATTTGTTATGTCTTTTTGCTGACTGTGAGACTGACAATGAGAGCTAGGGTAGGACTAACTGTAGGAGTTGTCAAATTGTGGCTAAAAAGGGGGAGAAGTAGCCAAGAGAGCCGAGAATATCAAAGAGTACAAATGTCAAAGGAGTTGATGGCGGTTGCTAAGGAATGAAGTCGAAGTGTATGAGCTGATTGCTGATGTTATAGAGCAGAGGTGAAGATATGAGGCTTCTGCAGAGATTGAGGGGGAGTAATTGCTGAACAGCTACTATGCTGGTTTTTGATTGAGGAGGAGTGCTCATTGCTGCTAATGTTGAGAAGACTGTAGTTGTTGAAGATGGTGCTGCAGCAGAGTCTTGTGTGAAGTGAAGTCTTTTTGTATTGAAGATGCTGCTGCTTGAAGGTTCAAAATTATTGAAGTTTTTTTCCGCTGCTGAAGTCTCTGAAGGTGCAGAGATTGTTTTAGCCAAAATTAGCCAAAGGGGGAGATTGTTAGTTTCTTGGATTGGCTAGAATTTTGGTAAAACAAAGTATGTTCAATGTTTGATGTCAAGGTGGTGATGTCACAACATTGAGTCTTAACACTGGGCTGTGTTAAGTGTTTAAGTTACTGAAGTTTGGATGTCTGATGTCACAAGCGATGTTGTGACATTAGATCTGTAGAATTAATAACATCAGGTTTTGTGATGTTGTTAGGGTTTGTGTGTTAGCTGGAATTGTGGAGAGCAAGCTGTCTCATTGGATGCGGATATCTTGGGATAGATATTCTCTGCTGCATAGGAGATCTGGTGCAGATTTTTAGGAGATTTAAAAGGTTGAAGATTTGAAAAGATTTTAGGAGAAAATCTGTTTTGAAGATTCAGTTTTAAATAACAAATCAAGTCAGATATTGCAGGAGTCTAAGCCCAATTCAGGTTGCTATATAAAGCGCACAAGACCAAAGGAAAAAGTACAGAAATACAGAGAGAAGATCAAGAGCATATGCTGAGTGTCTTAAGTATTTTGTACGAGTTTTGAATACACTATTCTAGGTTGAATAGGTGAGTTGTTTTCTGTCCTCTCTTAAAAGCTGTGAAGCGATAGAGAGTTGTGTAACTTGATCAAAGCTGTGAAGCAGAATCCAGGTTTCTCAAAGAGGGTGTTCTTTGAGAGGTGTTAGGGATTGAGTAGTGTTCTCATATCTAAGTGGTTTCTTAGGTAGAAAGTCACTAGTAGGAATTATGATTAGGAGATTGTCAACTGGGTTGTTGAGTCTGTAATTTAATTCTACAAGTAGTGAATTTCATCCCTGGCTTGGTAGCTCCCAGACGTAGGCAGTTAGACCGAACTGGGTGAACAATTTGGTGTGTTCTTCTGCTGTTTTATTTGTCCATTGTGCAGAGTGTGTTGTTGTGACATCGCACTTAACATCACACGTCTGATACCAGAATTTCACAATGGTCTCGCCAAAAATTTCTCGGTCTGACTTTTGCGCTATCTCTTGCGCTACGTTTCGCATCTCTCAATCTAATTCTCTCCACATCTCGCGTCCTCAGTCTTTCTCTTGCGTGCGTTTTGTGATTGCGGAAGGGTGTGTTGTGGTTTGAAATTTGTTGGTTGTTGTTGAAACGAGATTCAATGGCGAGATTGTTTGGTTGTGTGTTGAGTGAAGGTGGCAGAGAAAAGTTTTCACGCGGTGGAGGTTTGCACGGAAGGTATGGTTGAAGGCGATAAGCTTGGTGGAGGAAGTTTAGTGATGATTGAAGGGTGATGCAGCGGTTATGAAGCTCGACGAAGGGAGTATAAGGAGGTGGTTTTAGTGTTTGCACAGCGGTTTAGAGGTTGAAGAAGAAAAGGGCAGAAAATGGTATTATGAAGGGATTTGTGAGGTTGTTGTGGGTTGTTTATGGAAGTTATGGTGAGGAAGTTCAAGGTAATGTGCTGCAGTTGTTTTATATGACGTAGAGAGTTTTTCTTTGGCTTAGGTTTTTTGTTGCTCAGAATTTTCTTCTTTCCCTTAATATCGTTCTTCCTCTTTTTTTCTTTTTAAAAAAACAATTGAAGACTTGTCCAATAAGTTTCAAATTTATCTTGTTGTATTGTGTTGTCTCTTTCCATTGCAGGTTGTTGCTGTTGTTGTTGGTTGTCATTATGTTGTTTTCAAGCGCAGGTTGTTGCATGTTATTGTTTTGTGCAGTGTGTAGGTTTTGTTGTTGTGCAGGCTTGATTTGGAGAACTTGTCTTGGCTTTGTGTTGCAGAATGGTACGATTTTTTAGTGTACAATTGTTGTGGCTTTGGTGTAGCAGATTTTTTGAGTGTTGTGGAGATCGCAGGCTGTTGTGTTTGTGAGAAGACATGGAGTTTTCATGATGCTGCAGGATCTGTACTTTCTCATTTCTTTTTTCTATAATTTTTCTTTGCTCTTTTCCAATTGTAATGGTGGCTTATTATAATGGGCCTTATTGAATGGAATTTTGTAGTGAAATGGACTTGGGTAAAAAAGGATTTTTCTAAAAAAGAAAAGTTTATGAATTAAATGGAATTTTGGATATGAAATGGAGTTGGAATATGGATATTGATGGATAAATAAAAAAATGGATTAATGGATATGGAATAAAATGGAATATGGATGAGTTTAATGGCTTAAAAATGAAATGGATAATTGGATGAAATGAATTTGAAATTAGATTGGTTTGGAATAGGTTTTGTAATGCGCCGCAATACTTAAAACCTCGACAATTGCACTCGACCGCCACAAATCCTGAATTACATCACAACCTTGAATTCATCTCAAAATGATCTTGATTAAACAACAAATCTGACGAATCCTCAGATCAATGACATGAATCTGAACCACACAATCAGGACTTACAAATAACCTGAGATGTACCAACTGTCTTGACTTCTAATGGCTCTGCAACTTAACTTCACCAGATGAACTTGAATTGGCATAAAATCCTTATTAGAGCCTCAAACACAACTCACTTGGATTATGACACCTTGGCCTTGATCATGAAACAACTCTTGTCTGACCAAAATTAAGTCAGACCTAACTAGACTTCAACCATCACTGAGCACATATTTGACCTGATAAACTTGAATGAAACTCAATTCATCCTTGCAACACTTGAATTCTGACAACAAGGAAATACAAGCAATAAACACATATTTTTTTTTGGATTTTTTTTATAATAATGGTCAGTAAACAGAACAGAAACACAAATGTTATACAAGTATGGCAAATTTGGGGTATGGCAATAGTGACATTATTCCTCAGAACTTTACGCCAAACTACGATGATTTCCTCAGGTGGTATCAAAATTATCAGAACTCAGATTCTACTGCTACGGTAGCACACACTGGTAATTCATCTGTTTGCCTCTCTCAATCATCTCCTCTTCGACCTTGGGTTCTTGATTCTGGTGCGTCTGATCATGTTACTGGTAATAAAAATCTTTTCTCTTCCTTCTCTACCTCTGGTTTGTTACCTACCATAACTTCTGCCAATGGTTCTCAAACCCGATCCGAAGGGATTGGTACAGTTCAAATTCTACCTTCTCTCTCTGTTACTTCTGTCCTCTATGTACCTAATTGTCCATTTAATTTACTTTCAGTCAGTCGTTTAACTCGATTTCTTAATTGTAGTGTCACCTTCACTAACAGTAATGTTACCCTGCAGGATCGGAGTTCGGGACGGACGATTTGTGTCGGATATGAGTCTCAAGGCCTTTATTATCTCTCATTGTCATCTCATACATGCTCAGCCAAAGATTCTCCGCTCACTATCCATGCTCAGTTAGGTCATCCCAGTCTTTCCAAATTACATAAGTTGGTGCCAAATTTATCGAAGGTATCTAATTTACATTGTGAGTCGTGTCAGTTAGGGAAACACACTCGTAGTCAATTTCCCAATCGAGTCAACAAACGAGCTTCGTCCCCTTTTGTTTTAGTTCACACCGATGTTTGGGGTCCCTCGCGTACTGTCTCTACTCTTGAGTCTAGGTATTTTGTTACCTTTATTGATGATTTTTCACGTGCACGTGGTTATTTTTAATGAAGAATAGATCTGAATTATTTTCTATTTTTGAACAATTTTATCGAGAAATAAGAACTCAACTCGGTGTGTCTATCTGTACCTTAAGAAGTGACAATGCCCGTGAATATTTATCCCAACAATATCAAAATTTTATGTCACACAATGGTATTCTCCATCAAACATCTTGCCCTCACACACCTCAACAAAACGGTGTAGCCGAACGCAAAAATCGGCATCTCGTAGAAACCACTCAGACCATATTTCTCCATGGTAATGTTCCACTTCGGTTTTGGGGGGATGCTGTGCTAATGGCATGTTACCTTATAAATCGCATGCCCTCATCTGTCCTTAACAATAAAATCCCTCATTCATTCCTTTTTCCCAATTCTCCACTTCACCCGATTCCTCCCCGAGTCTTCGGGTCCACATGTTTTGTACACAATCTCTCCCCTGGTCTTGATAAACTATCAGCTCGATCACTAAAGTGTGTCTTTCTTGGTTATCATCGATCCCAAAAAGGTTATCGTTGTTATTCACATACTCTACAACGATACCTCATATCGGGCGATGTTACCTTCTTCGAGTCTGTTCCATATTTCGAGTCTAGCCAAGCAACTCCGAAACCCCTTCAGGAAAGTATTCCCACACTTCTTCCGAAAGTCCCATCTGTCATTATCCCCCATCATTCTAGGGAACCTGACCTACTAGATACCCCTACGGTTGATCCCCCCACTCCTCGCCCACTTCAAACACATCAGCGTCGTCACCCAACGTCTGTCGTACCTGTCCCTGAAGTAGTATCTGTCCCTGAAGTCGTACCTGTCCCTGAAGTCGTACCTATCCCTGAGGTCATTACGGACTCTCCTCCGATGCTCTCTCCATCACCGGATCCGATCCTGCAACCTGAGTCTGATCTTCCGATTGCCCTTTGAAAAGGTGTACGTCAAACACGAAATCCTTCTCCACATTATATTGATTTATGTTATCATCGTCTTTCCCCTTTGCAGTATACTTGTTTGTCTTCTTTGTCTTCTATTTCTATTCCTAAAACTCCAGGTGAAGCATTATCTCACCTTGAGTGGAGGCAAGCAATGATTGATGAAATGTGTGCTCTTCAAAGCAGTTGTACCCGGGAACTGGTTCCTCTACCCCATGGGAAATCTTTAGTAGGTTGTCATTGGCTTTATACAGTGAAGGTTGGTCCAGATGGCAAGATTGATCGATTTAAAGCTCGCTTGGTAGCCAAAGGATACACTCAGATTTTTGGGTTGGATTACAGTGATACCTTTTCGCCTGTAGCCAAGATGGCATCTGTTAGACTTCTTCTAGCCATTGCAGCCATTCGACATTGGTCTCTTCATCAACTTGATATCAAAAATGCATTCTTACATGATCTTGAAGAGGAAGTATATATGGAGCAACCACCTGGGTTTGTTGCTCAGGGGGGGTTATCGAATATGGTTTGTAGGCTACACAGGTCTCTTTATGGTCTTAAGCAATCTCCGAGAGCTTGGTTTGGCAGATTCAGCACTGTAGTACAACAGTTTGGTATGATCCGTAGTGAAGCTGACCATTCTGTTTTTTTATCATCACTCACCTCAAGGGTGTATTTATCTTATTGTGTATGTTGATGACATTGTCATAACTGGTAGTGATCAGCAGGGAATACTCCAGTTGAAACAACATCTCTCGAAACAATTTCAGATAAAAGATCTTGGTAAACTCCGCTATTTCTTGGGTATTGAAGTAGCCCAATCTAAAGATGGTTTGGTGATTTCTCAGCGGAAATATGCTATGGATATTTTGGAAGAAACAAGTTTGTTAAATGCTAAACCAGCAGATACTCCTATGGATCCAAGTGTTAAACTTCTACCCAATCAGGGGGAGCCTTTATCTGACTCAGGAAGGTATAGAAGATTGGTTGGAAAGTTGAATTATATCACAGTCACTCGTCCGGACATTTCTTTTGCAGTCAGTGTGGTAAGCCAGTTCTTAAATTCCCCTTGTCAGGAACACATGGATGCTGTTATCCGGATTCTGAGATACATCAAATGTGCTCCAGGAAAAGGTCTTGTGCATGAGGATAAAGGACATACCCAGATAGTTGGATACTCCGATGCTGATTGGGCAGGGTCACCCATTGATAGACGATTCAACTCTGGGTATTGTGTACTTGTTGGAGGAAACCTTATATCTTGGAAAAGTAAGAAACAAAATGTAGTTGCAGATCAAGCGCCGAGGCAGAGTATAGGGCCATGGCAATGGCAACATGTGAACTTATTTGGTTAAAACAGTTGCTCAAGGAACTTCAAATTGAAGAAGCAAGACCAATGACACTTATTTGTGATAATCAAGCTGCATTGCACATTGCTTGAAATCCAGTCTTCCATGAACGGACCAAACATATTGAGATAGATTGTCACTTTGTCAGAGAGAAGATCGAGTCAGGCGACATCGTCACAAGCTTTGTCAACTCTAATGATCAATTGGCAGATGTGTTTACAAAATCCCTACGAAGCCCTAGAACTAACAATATATGTAACAAGCTTGGTGCATTTGACTTATATGCTCAAACTTGAGGGGGAGTGTTGATATTTGTAAATATATATAGTGTTAAGAGTATTTGTATATAGAATAGTCCCACATCGACTATATCATGTAATTAGTTGTAATCTATCTATATATAATAATGTCTCCGTAGTGCTTTTCAAAACACACGGTTTATTCATATGTCTCTTAGTCTCTTGTATTTCGACATTCCCAGATCTCTTGTCAAGTCATATCAAGATTTTACTAAATCTCTTATTGAGTCTGAGATATTCTTCAAAATTATATTTTGCTTCAACATCATAATTTTCTTAACCATCAACAATCTTTAGAAGATTCTTAGCACCATGACAAATTTTTGGTTGATAAACATCTCATCCTTCATTGGAATTCTCCATCTTGAACAGAATAATATCCCTTTGAAGCTCACCCAAATAGAAAAGGGTGTCTTCTCTGATGCCAATTGAAATTTATGTTCCTCAAGGGACAATTGTTGGACCAGATTCCTTGGAAAACAAAAACTACTAGTTTATTATAGATTACAACTTCTAGGGACAAATGTCAAACACGATGCCTGAAACATTGTAAAGCAGAACCAAAAAAACTAGATTACAAACAAGATGTGACAATTTAACTTTTACAAAATGGTGAAGCAGTAAAGAACACAAGAGATTGATAATCCAGTTCGGTGAAATCACACATATGTCTAGGGGCACTCTACCCAAAAAGGTAACCCACTACTTTGAATTAGTACCTTTAGTCATACAAGAACCAACAAACCCTATGTTGTTCAAAGTCTTTTTCTAATCCTAAAGTCTTTCTATTTAAGGACTCCCCCTAAATATGAGAACCTACTCACTTTCTTCTCAATCACACAACCCGTGATTGATGTATACAACTCAATAAACAATGTTGAATATTACTACTCAACTAGGACAAACCTTTTATGCTAAGTTATTGAAACATATAGGTGTACACAAAGATTCAACCATAATTCAGTTATGGCATCATCGTAGAATACAAGAAACACAATGTTCACAAGCTTATAGACTTAACATCCTGGAATAAGGTTTACCACTCAGTAAAACCAAACTCGATGCCTTATGATATGAAAGAAGGCCCTAGAGTGGTGCACATATAAAGACTCAAAAGATAAACCTTAACACTAGGTATCTTCAAAACTTTCACGCATTGCCCACCTTAAAAGTGAGGTTTGAGTATCCTTAAATAGCAATGCAATTCTGGGATTTTCTTCTTGGATTTTTGATTTAATTTCGTCCTGAATCTTTGGACAATCTGTTGGAGATGATTTGTTTCATAAATATCTCTAACAGAAATATGTGATTTGCTTTATTTCAAATTCAAATTTAAATCACATTTATATATGATTTAATCTTCAAATTTGTCCAATAAATCATACTACTAAATAAAAATAATAAAATTTAACTGAATCTTCAATCGAAAATTCGTCCGAAAACGCAGCAATCTGACTTGTTGAGCAAGGCCTAGATGTCGTACTCACATGTTATGACATCATGCCAGCATGTGTCCCTTATGCACCAGAAACTCATATTGAAGTAGCTAAGCAAAATTGAACACTTCTCCATGTTGTTGTTTTCTAAAATGCAGTCAATCCAAAAGGAACAATAATCTCCCCATTTGGCAAATTGTGGCAAAACAACTTTTCAAGATAGATAACAATCATTTAATCAGAACAAGTAACATTCAGCTGAAGACTATCAGAGTTTACAATTTCATCATCAATAACATTCATTAGAGTTGTAACACAACATTGAAAAATCAGTAGCATTCATCACAGATGCATATGCCACACAAAACAATGCTCCAAAATCAATCAGACAGACATGCAATCATTCACAACTTAGTCATGCATGACACTCAGTCAACTCATAGTTAGTAGCATACAATTCTACCAACTAACAATTATCAGCATGCAATCATTTACATACTTACTCATGCATAACACAAACAATTAGTAGCAGGGCCGACCCAACAAATTTGGAGGCCTAAGGCAAAATTTAAAACAATTATTTTAAAAGTAAAAAATATATTTACAAAATGATCGTGAAGGCTGGATCAGATCCTGTAGAATCAGGCCGCCAAGTGCGTCAGGGATGCTGGTCGTATGGAAAGGAGGGGGGTGTACCTGCAAGGCACTCCGACTCTTAAGTGAGAAAGGGTCAGAGAAAAGGGGCAAGTACAAAGTATGAATTCTTAGGGTGAATATTGGATACCTGACCCTCTCAAGCGAGAGGGTTTATATAGAGCCCCCAGCGCATGGCCAACGGTCCTATTTTCGAGGCGAAATAACCGTTTCTCCCAAAGAATAGGTAACTGCCCAAACTAGTCGTTATGCCGGGCAGGGTGCTCGAAACTAGCCGTTATGTCGGGCATAACGCAGTTCCGGGCACCTGTCCTTTGCTGTTCGGGCAGCAAGGAAGCCGTGCGTAACGGGCATAACGTCGGGGAGGAACGTTGCATTCCTTGCCCGGTAGGAGGGGCAGAAAGGTCATTTTTGCCCCTATGTGGATTGGACTTAGGCAATTTGGGCCGCTCTGGAGCAGAGGCGGATTGGGCCAATTCTAGCCATTGGTCCAGTCCAGAACAGGAGCCCCCCAAGTCGTTGCTCCCGAGCATGGGAGTGATGACTTAAGGACTGCTCGTTGCTCCGGGGAGCTAGCATAGAGTCGTCATTTGTGGACGAGGGAGGTTGTCTCAAAGTGCTCGTGACCCCAGGTGTTCGTGAGATTCGTGGTCATGACCATGTTGCCCGATGTACAGGGAGACTAATGGTTAGACAGAATTTAAAATGTTGGGGCGCCAAGTGTACCTAGAGCTCCGTGTAGCAGTTAATAGGCAATGATGGCTAGCGGATAGCCATAATGGCCTACGGGCGCGTGGTTGCACGTCCCCCTTTGTATAAAAAGGGGGGAAACCGTTTCATTTGAAACTTTTTCCTTTCTGATTTCTCTTCGTCCCTTTCAGTTCTTGCCCGTCACCGTCTTCAGGCTTTCCGACCACCGTTACCAGCTTCGAGCAGCTTCTACCTTCTTCCAAAATCAAGTAAGTTTTTTGATCTGCAGCTTGTTTTACTCCCTTTTGTTATTAGTGGTAGATTGTATGCGGTTAGGGTTAGCTTTAGATGACAAAATAGATGGATTTCTGGCGAGTGTTGATGGTGGACGGTGGTTGCGCCATTTTGCTGCCTCCCGCACTTCGCCGGAGTATGTAGTATGTTCAGCGAGGAGGGTGGTCCACGGCGTGGTTGTAGTAGTTGTGCATTCCTGACCACCGTGTTTGTTCATCTTCTGATGGAGCGATGAGTTTTCCGGTAGAACGTTTCCAGATTCCGGTGAAGCTTCGCGGTTTCTGGTGGAGCTTCAACGGAAACTGGGTGAGAGCGCGAGGAAATTCCTCATTCTGGGATGACAGCCTCGAGCGTCTCCTCGTGGGGAGGTTTCAGCTTTCCCCTGGATGTTAGGGCTTAGGCCGGGGACGTTGTCCTCGGCCCTTTGCGCGCCCTTTCACTTGGCTTAGCAGTGGAAGGGTGGATTTGATTTGCTGTCGAATTCACTGTCTTCTCTGCTTTTCAGGTGATCGTAATGGCGACGGGGCCAGACAGAGAAGTTATTCTAGACACGTTCGAGGAGGAAACTGGCTCCGAGGATAGGAGCAGCTCGACGGCTTCGAGCTCGGCGACATCGAGTTCCTCGAGCAATGTCGGGGAGGAGGAAGAGCAGGACGTCATGAAGAAAGACGTCGAAGGGTCCTCCGAGGAAGAGTGGGAGGTCGCCGAACCTTCCGAGCACATTTCTACGTTCGCAAAGTCTTTGGCGGACGTCTTTACGGAGGTCAGACTGGAAGGGGAATGGAAGGTGCACTTCCCTACTTTGAACGAGCGGGTCTGCATGGACTTCGGGGACCGCTTCACAATGTATGAGTATGCCTTCAAAGAGCTGGGACTGAGGCTGCCTTTTACTGATTTTCAGCGGTCGGTGTTCGAGCATCTGAAGTTAGCCCCTACACAACTGCACCCTAATTCGCTGGCCTTCACCCGGGCTTTCGAATTGGTGTGCGAGCATCTTTCTTTGGGGGCCACTCTCCCTCTGTTCTTCACTGTTTTCCATCTACAAAGGCAGCTGGCAGGGAAGAAGTATGGCTGGGTTTTGTTGAAGCAGCCTCGCAAGCTTTTCAAGCCGTTCTCAGAGTCGATCCGAACATTCAAGGAACAGTACTTCGTCGTTGAGCCCGTGTCCGAGGTCGCCCAGGACAGTACATATGTCTGGGAGATCAAGGTTAACGAGGATGGAAACGAGCTGCTCACCGAGGAAGGGAAGTATATTGGGCGGATACTTTACAAGTTCCCCTTTCACTGGTCGCCGGACCACTTCACCAAGGAGCCCAGTGATTATGTCTTTCAACTGGGCGAGCTGCTCGGGCAGGATGCTGCGGCATATGAGAAGCTGGTGAACTGGGTCAACTCCTTCCGGCTTGCTGAGTGTTGGACGAGCAAGGGTAGCCCGATCTTCGAGGAGGACGGGAGCTAGAGAGTCAAACGTCGGTTTATTAATGTTAAGGCACTGCCAGAGTGCAAGACTCCTGCGAATGCTGAGAAACTGCTCGGTGGTCTTTAGTTATTTAGACTTTGTTCATGTTATTTCTTTTCTTCGTATCTAACATGCTCGTGTTTTGTTTGTGCAGGTGAGATGCCTCAGGCTCACGACAGAGTTGTGAGGAATGCTCTTGCAAGGAATAAAGCTGGAACGACTCCCCCAAAATCTCGGTTCGCCGGTGTTCGCGCTCCTCCTCCGTCTCAGTCTGCTGCAGGGACCTCCACTTCTCCAACTCCTGCTTCCCGGGGATCTCCCTGCCTCTGGCCGGGCGACCCAAGCGGCCAAGGATCACTGACGCCGTGGACCTTACTCGAGTGGCGAAGAAAGGGAAGTTCGAGCTTCCTCCCTGTATCCTCGACATGAGGTTTTTTGAGGGAAACTCTCTGGTCGTTCCCCGGGCGGAATCTCTTCGCTTGGAAGGCATGGATCGCCCGAGCAAGAGGGCGCTGGTGGCCCAGGACGCTTCTGCCTTGGTCAGGATGCTAGAGATGGCGGCTGTGTATGCCGAAGGGGACTCCGCGACTGAATCCGAACTCAACGCTGCCCGTGCTTCCGTGGCATCTCTCAAGAAAGAAGTCAAGGGTGCCGGCGAGGCTTGGAAGAAGGCGGAAGAGGAAGCGGCCAGGCTAAAAGAGGAGAATTCTAAGTTGTTGGCGGAGAAGAAAGCTGCCGAGGAGCTGAGGGCGGCCAATGCCCCGGGTGCTGACGAGCTGGACGATGTGAAAAGTTTGAAGACTAGGTCCAAGCTGGTCGCTCGTATACTGCTGGCCGAAGATGATGGCATCGCCGTTGCGGAGGAGTCCTTCGGAAACGCTGTGGCTCAGCTGCACGTGGTGAACCCTGGGCTTGAAATCTCTGCCGAGGGCACTCACTATCTTGCGCGTGTTGATGGTGGTCGCATTGTCTTGCCCGAAGGCCTCCTTGCCGTTTCCCCCGAGGATCAGCCCGCAGAGGAGCAGGGACCCGAGCCAGAGTCAACCGAGCACGCCAATGAATGAGGAATTTGTTATTTTGTTGACGTCGTTGTAATCCGTCCGGCCTGCGTGCCGTTGTAATTTATTTTTTGGGGGCATGGCCCCCGTTTTATGTAACAATGTACAATTGTGGTCTTTGCGGCCACTTGTTAAATTATCGCATATTTAGCTCTGTTGTTTGCATGACTATACTTGCTTTTATTTTCGCTAAGTGTTGTATGCATGCTCGCTGTGAATGTAGGCCCACCCGTGATAGGGGTATTTGACTTGTGTGAATATCTTTTGGGGAGATTACTCGTAATAGATGTGTTCGGCAGTGTGGGGAACTGGTCGAACTGTCGGGGAATGTCCTGGCGGGGAGCGGAGCTCAGGTCCCGTTTGAGGCCTGAGTTCGCGGCGTGAACATCCCATCGCGAGCTGGGGTTCTGCCAATCGTGGTACTTTGACAACGGCGATGCTCGATCGAGGACCACTGTCGAGCACTTACCGGGCTCGTTACTGTGCGGGGTTATGCTTTAGTCGTATGTGACGCTTGTACCTAGATGCGCATAGTGGTCGGTAGCTGACGTTCGTCATTGCGACGAGTCGAACCGAGGATTTAGCTGTAGTATTGTTTTAGCTTTTCAGCATTCCATGGTCGAGCAAGTTCTTCCCCATTGAGATGTTCTAGGTAGTAGGCCCCATTTTCCGTTTTTGCCCGGACGCGATAAGGTCCCTCCCAATTGGCTGCTAGTTTGCCTTCGCGAGAGTCTTTGTGGTTTCTTCTTAGGACAAGGCTTCCCACGTCGAACTCTCGTCGTATCACTTTGGCGTTGTGCCTGATGGTGATCTTTTGTTTCAGTGAGGCTTCGCGGAGAGCTGTCCCGGTTCTGATTTCCTCGACAAGGTCGAGCTCTTCCCTTAAAGATTCGTCGTTCATCTCCTCGTCTAGGGGCGACTCTGTCCTCCTAGAGGGCACGTGAACTTTGACTGGAATTACAGCCTCGGTTCCGTATGCCAAACAGAAAGGCGTTTCCCCGGTCGTCAAATGGGGAGTTGTACGGTACGCCCAGAGCACGCTGTGTAGCTCCTCGACCCATGCCTTCTTTGTTTCTTCTAGCCTTCGCTTGAGGCCTCGAAGGATGACTCGGTTAGCTGCCTCAGCTTGCCCGTTTGTTTGGGGGTGTTCGACGGATGCGAAGTGTTGCTTCGTGCCCAGTTGGGCGAAGAAGTCCTGAAACTTCCTGTCCGTGAACTACGTCCCGTTGTCCGTTACTATCGCTTAGGGAATACCGAAACGTGCAAGGATGTTTCATTTGTAGAAACGTAGGATGTTGAGGGCAGTTATTTTGGCTAGAGCTTCTGCTTCTATCCACTTTGTGAAATAATCTACGCCCACTATGAGGTACTTGTTCTGACTTGATCCTACCACGAAGGGTCCTAGGATGTCTAGACCCCACCAGGCGAAGGGCCACGGGGAGGACATAGCCTTGAGCTCGTTGGACGGAGCCAGTGCATGTCCCCGTGGCGTTGGCATTTGTCGCATTTCTTCACATGTTCTTTCGCGTCGTTTTGCATGGTCGGCCAATAGTACCCTGCTCTGAGAGCCTTGCGAGCAAGGGACCTTCCTCCGAGATGTTGGGCGTTGATTCCCTCGTGGATTTCACGCAGGATGTGTGCGACCATCTCCTCCTCGACACATTTGAGCAGTGGAATGGAAAATCCCCGCCTGTATAGTTTACCTTCGACCAGGACATACGAGTAGGCTCTCCGCCTGATCGTGCTGGCCTCCTTTGCGTCGACGGGAGTTCGTCTTTGGCGAGATAGTTATAGACTGGGGTCATCCAGCAGTTGCTGTCGCCGATCATCTGCACGTCGTGTGTCGGGGAGGTCTTCTCGATACTGGGTCGAGGAAGCACTTCTTGTATGACGGATTTGTTTCTGCATTTCTTCTTCGTGCTGGCCAGTTTAGATAGCACGTCTGCTCGTATGTTATGTTCGCGGGGAACGTGTTTCACTTCCATTGTTGCGAATTTCGCCATTTCCTTCTTTACCAGGGCCAAGTATTCGGTCAGGTTGTTGTTTTTGGCTTGGTATTCACCCCGGATCTGGAGGGCCACGAGTTGTGAGTCCGTGCAAATGACGACTTCTTGTGCGCCCAGGTCCTCGGGAAGACGTAGCCCGGCGAGGAAGGCCTCGTATTCCGCCTGGTTATTGGAGGTTGGGAAAGACAGCGTGAGTGATACCTCGACGATAATTCCTTCGTCGCTCTCCAGTATGATGCCCGCGCCGCTTCCTGCCGAGCTTGAGGCACCGTCGACGAAGATGGTCCACTTGTGCGCTTCGCTCGCGGGGGAGTCCGCGAATGTCATCTCTGCGACGAAGTCGACCAGAGCTTGGGCCTTGAGGGCTTTTCTACCTTCGTATTGGATGTCAAATTTGGATAACTCCAGCGACCATTTGAGCATTCGGCCGACCATATCTGGTCGTCCGAGCAGCTGCTTTATGGGCTGATCTGTTCGAACCACGATCGTGTGAGCCAGGAAGTAGTGTCTTAATCTTCTGGTTGCGTTGATGAGGGCCAATGCCACTTTCTCTATCTGCTGGTATCTTAACTCTGGTCCTTGCAATGCTTTGCTTGTGAAGTAAATGGGTTTCTGCCCGTCAGGCGTCTCGCGGATGAGAGCGACACTCACTGCTTCGGTCGCGACGACCAGATATAAGTATAGTGTTTCGCCGTTGTCTGGTCGAGAGAGGACCGACGGCTCTGAGAGTGCCTGTTTCAGATGGAGAAGGGCCTTGTCGCACTCCTTGGTCCATTCGAATGCTGCCTCTTTGCGGAGGAGTTTGAAGAATGGCAGGGCGTGCTGGGCGGACTTGGCCACGAAACGAGATAGTGACGCGAGCATCCCGTTGAGGGACTGGATGGATTTTTTGGACTTGGGCGTAGGAAACTCGGAGAATGCCCGACATTTTTCGGGATTGGCTTTGATTCCTCGTTCCGTCAAGTAGAAGCCGAGGAATTTGCCTGCCCGGACACCGAACGTGCACTTCTCCGGATTAAAATGCATTTTGTATTTCCTGGCCTGTTCGAAGACCTTTCGTAAGTGGGCAGTATGATCGGTTTCCTCGTGGGACTTAACGATCATGTCGTCCATGTATACTTCGAGCATGTCGCCTATTTCTCCCCGAAATACTTTGTTCATCATTCGTTGGTATGTTGCTCCGGCGTTCTTCAGGCCGAAGGGCATTACGTTGTAGTAATAGTTCCCCGATTCGGTCATGAAGGCCGTATATTTTTTGTCGGACATTGCCATTGGGATTTGATTGTAGCCCGAGTAGGCGTCCATGAACGATAAAAGTTTAAAACCAGCAGAATTATCAACAAGTTTATCAATATTGGGGAGGGGGTAGGCATCCTTCGGGCATGCCTTATTGAGATCGGTATAATCAATGCACATGCGCCATTTTCCATTAGATTTTTTAACCAATACAACGTTGGACAGCCAAGTGGTGTACTTGGCCTCCGAAATAAATTTGGCCTCGAGGAGGTCCTTTACAGCTTTTTCGGCAGCCTCCGTTTTCTCCGGAGACTGCTTCCTCCTACGTTGTGCTACGGCCTTGATGGTCGGGTCAATGGTCAGCTGGTGACATGCGACGGATGGATCCAAGCCGGGTATTTCCGCGGCGCTCCACGCGAAAAGGTCGGCGTTCTCTCGGAGGCACGCTTTGAGCTGCTTCCTCGCGATGTCAGGCAGGTCTGCTCCGATCTTTACTCCCCGTTGGGGGTCTTCGCCGAACAGGACTAGCTCAAAGTTGCCATCTGGGATTGGGCGCATCGGATGGGAGCTGCTGCTGGATGACGTGGATGGGCCGGCTGAAGCTGCTCGTTCCTCCTGTTGGTCCTCGAGGAAGCGACTGTCGAGGTCGATAGAGTCGACCTGGGGCAGAGGCTTGGCCTCCTCGGAGCTGCTTGGCAGTGCTAGCTTGCTCGATGCTTTGGGCTTGGGCGCAATGGCGTTGAGCCCCTTTGTAGCTGCTTCAAAACACCGTCGGGCAGCTTCTATATCACCGTAGAGGGTGGCGACCATTCCTTTCGAAGTGTAATACTTCATCTTCAGGTGGACGGTCGATGGCACCGCTACCAACTCGGCTAGAGTTGGCCTTCCGAAAATGCATTGGTAAAGTGACGAGTAGTCGATTACCAGAAATTGCACCTTGATGGATCTGGCCGTTTCAGCTGCTCCGAAGGTCACGATCAACTCGACGTAACCCCACGGCTTGGTCACAAACCCGTTAAACCCCTGCAAATCGAACCCTACGTAGGGGGTAAGGTGTGATCCGTCCAGCTGCAGCGTTGAGAACAGTTGGGAGTACATGATGTCGACCGAGCTGCCCTGGTCGACTAGGATTCAGCGAACATCGAAGTTTGCCATTTGGGCTCTGACGAGCAACAGAATGCTTGAGTTTGGGGAGCCGTCGAGGAGTTCCTCCCTGTAGAAGGAGATGGGAATGGAACCCTTCGGGGCCTGATAAAGCGTGGTCACTTTGTTCGAGTTGGTGTTGATCAGGTGTTCGAACTTCCGTTTCACGGATCCCACAGTAACTTTGTTCAAACCCCCGCCAGAGATGACCATGGCGGAGGGAAAGGTCTCCCACGGGCTGTGGGCCACGAAATATGCAGGGGCGCTGAGCCCGTCAGGGACATTGAAGTCCTCGGGTCGCGATATGGACATAGCGACCTGTATATTGGCGTCTTCCGAGGAGGGTACCCCTCCTCGACCTTCTTGGACTCCTGGGCGTCCTGCCGAGGAGTGTCCTTCTTCTTCGCGAACTGCTTCAGGTGGCCGTCCCTGATCAGTATTTCAATGGCATCCTTCAGATGGATGCAGTCCTCTGTAATATGGCCGTGACTTTTGTGGAAGCGGCAGTACTTTGACTTGTCCACGTTTGGTCTATTCGGCAGCTGTTTGGGGAAGCAGACCCCGGCTTGTTTGAACTCTGAATTGGCACATTCGGTCAAAATCTTCTCCCTGGAAACGGTCAGGGGAGTGTAATCATGGAAACGCCCGGAGGGCCCTTTGCTGTCACGGGAGTCGCGGGGACGGTCCTCGTGCGTTCGTTCACCCCGACGAGACATCGAGGCTTCTTCTCCTTTGGAGGCCCGGGCGTTCTCCTGGCGGCGAGACGCTCGGACGTTGCTGGCCGCAATCTTCTCCTCGTACTGAATATGAGATTGGGCTTTGAGGAGGAGGGCGTCTAAGTTTCTCGGTGGCGCGAGGCTAATGGCTTTGGCGAACTCGGAGTCCGGGCGAACCCCTTGTTCGAGCAGGAACTTCTTCATCTTATCTGTCGTCAGAACCTGCACAGCTTCCTTGTTGAACCTCTCGATATATGCGCGGAGAGGTTCGTCTTTCCCCTGGATTATGGCTCCGAGGGAGGCCTCAGTTTTGGGATGGCGGCGAGATGTTGTGAAGTGCCGCGAGAACATCCTGCCCAGCTGTTTCCACGAGGTGATGGACTCCTCGGGCAGTTGTTTATACCATATCATTGCTCCCCTTCGAAGCGTGGTCGGGAACAGTCTGCATTTGATGGCGCCCCGTACGCCGCGGTAGTCTAGCAGCGCATCGATGTTTTCGATGTGCTCGTCGGGGTCGGTGGTCCCGTCGTATGTGCCAAGTGACGGGGGTTTCTCTAAGCCTTTTGGGAGACGAGTGGCCAGGATCTCCTGGGACAACGGGCCGCGAGGCTCGTCGTCGTCACTAGAACTGGTGTATGATGATGACCGGACGGGTTGCTCGCGTCGGCGGTTCCTTCGTGGAGAATGTGAGCGGTTCCTTTGAGGAGAAGGTGAGCGGTTCCTTCGAGGAGAAGGTGAGCGGTTCCTCCGAGGAGAAGGTGAACGGTTCCTTCGAGGAGAAGGTGAGCGGTTCCTTCGAGGAGAAGGTGAGCGTGCCCGTCCTTTGGACTTGATTGGAGACTCCTCGTTCCTTCGAGTCCTTTTATGGTCATGAGCGTGCTGGTCACGCGGGGAGATCTGGTCGCGCTTTCGGGCTACGCGAGGATCGTGCTCTTGGCGCAGTCTTCGGTCGATTTCTCTCCGTGGCTGCGGGCTTCTAGATCGTCGCTGGTTCCTCCACGTAAGAGGGGATCTTGGACGGCGAGACTCTTCCAGTGCCCCGATCCTCTCGTTTTGCTGCAGGATCAGGGTGTTGGTTTTGTTGAGGGCCTCCAGGAGGGCTGCCACAGTCGGGTCGGCGCTGGACGAAACAGGAACGGGCTGGAGGTCGAGAGACGGTTATCGTTATTGCGATCAGCAGGGGTAGGGGAAGGAGAAGTAGTGGCTCCATCCCTAAGGAAACGGGCATCTCGGAGGAGAGATGATTGGCCGTCAACGTCAGATTTGTTGACGGGGAGGATGGTGGAATGAAGAGCATCCTGGGTGCGATCTTGGGAGGCCATGATCGTGATGATGTTCGAAAGTTGTTTTGATCTTCGGTTAAAGAAAGAAGGGGAGAACAAAAATCCCCACAGTCGGCGCCACTGATCGTGAAGGCTGGATCAGATCCTGTAGAATCAGGTCGCCAAGTGCGTCAGGGATGTTGTTCGTATGGAGAGGAGGGGGGTGTACCTGCAAGGCACTCCGACGCTCAAGTGAGAAAGGGTCAGAGAAAAGGGGCAAGTACAAAGTATGAATTCTTAGGGTGAATATTGGATACCTGACCCTCTCAAGCGAGATGGTTTATATAGAGCCCCCAGCGCATGGCCAACGGTCCTATTTTCGAGGCGAAATAACCGTTTCTCCCAAAGAATAGGTAACTGCCCAAACTAGTCGTTATGCCGGGCAGGGTGCTCGAAACTAGCCGTTATGTCGGGCATAACGCAGTTCCGGGCACCTGTCCTTTGCTGTTCGGGCAGCGAGGAAGCCGTGCGTAACGGGAATAACGCCGGGGAGGAACGTTGCATTCCTTGCCCGGTAGGAGGGGCAGAAAGGTCATTTTTGCCCCTATGTGGATTGGACTTAGGCAATTTGGGCCGCTCTGGAGCAGAGGCTGGTTGGGCCAATTCTAGCCATTGGTCCAGTCCAGAACACAAAATTTATATTATTTTTATTTTTAAATAAAAAACCATTAAATTTTTTTTAAAAATTATTATCTTCTTCAATTAAATCTCTATATAATATAAAATTAAATATATTAACTCTATTAATTTAATCCTTAGTTAGTATTTAAAAAACTCCATGTTACACTTTATCATCATTTGAATAATATGAATTAAATTTATTAATTTTATGTATTTTTTGAGTTACATAATAAAAATAATTACTTATTATATTTATATAGTTTTAGAATTATATTAAAAAGAGTGTTGTTTTAGAAATTTAATTTAAAACTATTTATTAAAATATTTATTTTTATTTATGTGAAAACAATAATGATCCTAGTTAATTTTTTATGACAAAATAAAAATAGATAAACTATTAAAATCAAATAAATATAATTTTCTCAAATAAAAAATAAAACATAATTATAGCTATTTAACATTATTTATATTTATTAAAAAAGATATTTAAAACATTTAAAATAAATAATTAATCTTACCATAAATTATAAATGTATTATTATATCAATGACCAAGCTCATTAAACGTATTGAATAAATATATTGAATTATAACAATTTTGTAATGATTAATAAAAGAAAGAAATGAGACTCCAAAAATTGAAATACTTAAAAAAAAAAATTCAAACAACGATGCCAGCAGAATTTAATGTATTATGCTCTACCACATGGCTACTACATATATGTCAACTAAAAAATGCATTTGTGGATATATATTATTAAAATTTTATTTGGAGGCTTCTTATATAGTTCAGAAAGTGAGGCCCAAGGCAAATGTCTTACTTGCCTTGCCCATGGGCCGGGCCGGGCCGGGCCTGGTTAGTAGTTAATATCAGGATATACAAAATACTACTAACACAAAAGTTAACTCCAAAAGAGCCAATTATCTTGCCTGATGCTTCAGCTTGGGAGCACATCATTAGTACTTATCCAGATGGTCAATACTCAATAAATACCTGTAACCTCAGCAACACCAATCATGCTACTTGGACATATGTTGTTTTGTCTAATGTACTCAATCTAAAAAGAAACACACACCTAAAAGGGGCGAACGGATCTGCAGAGTAAAACAATCAGGTATGATACCGCGAACTTCCTAAATGGAATGCACTGTTCGAGATTTGCCTTTTGACTAGTTGATCTCTGCCACCCATCGCCGGCTAGGTCAACCTCTGTCATTGGCTGAGCCCACCTCCGCCATTGGCCAACCTCCTACTAGGGATGGCAACGGGGCGCGGCGAGGGCAGGTTTAACTATACCTGCACCCGCACCCGCCTCCATGTAACACATCCGCCCCCGCCCCCAAACCCTACCGAGGGTAAAAATTTACCGCCCAAACTCGTTCCCAGTGGAGAACGGGTGCACCCACACCCACCCCGCCCCCACCCGTAAAAAAATAATTTCTTTTTAATTTCAATAAAAATTAATAATTTAATTAAAAAATTGATTATTTTAATAAATTAATTAATTATTTAATTAAAATTTTAATTAGTAAATGAATATTAACTTGATTAATTTGATTATTTTAATTGCAATAAGGGCATTAATAATTTAATTAAAAATATAATTAATAAATGAATATTAAAATAAATAAAATAAGGGAGTTAAAGTAAAATGCATTATTCAGGACGGGACGGGGCAGGGGCGGGTCATAGTATCTTTCCGCTCTGCACCTGCACCCGTAGTTAAGAACCGGGTTTCCTTCACACCCAATTAAATAAGGTTTTTTCTGTTAATTTCGAGGCGGGTCCGGATTTGTTTGCCATCCCTACCTCCTACTACTTTTCTGGCGTTCTAATTTCAATCAATAGCAAAATATAGGGTTAAATAAGTTTTTAGTCCTTATAAAGTTTGAAATTTCATTTTTAGTCCCTCCCTACCTTTTGACAACAGTTTTTACAAAAAAAACCGTTGCCAAAACCAGCTAAAACCGTTGCCAAAACCCAGGAGGGACTAAAAATGAAATTTCAAACTTTATAGGGACTAAAAACTTATTTAACCCCAAAATATATTTTCTTTTTCTTAGTCAATTTTTGAAACATACTCCTAACATTACATTAGGAGTAATTAAAATATAAAATTATTTGAAATAAGTGAATATAAAAAAAAGGTTACATTACATTAGCATTAAATTATCGTTTATGGCCAACCAAACTATAGGGCCGGAATATTGACACAATAAGTAAACAATAATGCCACTATTTTAGCATAAACAATTTGTAATAAATATTTCATAAAAAATTAGCCAAAAAAAAAAATGATGATGTCAAAGCCTCACGAGATTTAATCTTGAAAGGAAGAAAATGATATCTACAAAGTGTGCACAATGGCCTATTTTAGGAACATAAACCTTTCCTAACATTACAAATACTGTTATATTTTTGTAAATGTCAACCATGTCTATCATAAAAGTCAAAACAGCAAAGACTTTGGGAAACAAAGACATGACGAAAAGCCAACAGATTGCTCAGAAGAAGTGACACAAAGAAAGTGAAGTATACTAGTTTGGACTTTATCGCATTCAAAATGTGATAATGAATCTCTAAATGTTTAGTCCCCTAGTAGAATAAGATTTTCCGCATTGTGTAATGCACTATGATTATCACGAGAGCAAGATACCTTAAGATATGGTAAAAGGTATAAAAGCCACTGAATCTCACATATGGGAATGCAAGTTCCTTTATATTCACCTCCTTCCTATCTGTCTTTTGGCGAGTCTCCAATCATATAGACAGCATTTTGTGTCATTGTGATGAACCAAAAACCCAGTATATGATATTTTGGTTTGTTTCCAACAGTTGATAAGATTGGGATAGTTGCTTAAAGAGTAAAATTTCCACCTACTGAAAAAATTCATCAATTTTCCATTACTATGATCAACCAATGTAAATGGGATAGTACTACAACCAGTTGTTAGTAATACAAAAACAGATTATAGAATTCCATCATTTCATCTTTTGTGCTTGTCTTGCTAATCTTTGGATTCAAAATCTTGTTACAGAAGGGTTATCAGGCATCAGCAATGATACAAGCTAACAAGAAGAATGGGAAAGAGCGTAAAATCGTTTTCCCAACAAACTATTGTACAAAATGAATACTAATTTGAAACTCTGCAAAAAAGGTCGCTGCCTTCATCATTGAGATGCTAGAGTAGTACTAGTAGTCTCCGGCTTGGTTTCAACAGGGCACCCTCCCTTAGCAACTGTGACGGCCATTCTATTTGGTGGCCAATAGCGGAATACCGATCTACCTATGATATTCTTGGCAGGCAGGGGACCCCTAAGAAATTTGTATTTAACAAGTAAGGAAATAACTCAAATAAGTTGAATAGTGTACATAATGCATGTAATCTTTAAATATATTACCACACATGTGAGTCGTAGCTGTTATTGCGGTTGTCTCCCATGACAAAAACGGAGTTTTCTGGCACACGCTGCAAAGCAAAGTATTTTTAAGAGAATGATACGTGTCGATTTTATTTAAATTGTTTTGTATTATTTATTAGTTATGCATATGTTCTAAATTTTAAACACTCTAAACAGAGTTACAATATAAATGTAGAACTTACTATGGGTTTCATCTCATACTTCGGTGCTTCATTTATAAACTTCTCATCCCTCTCAACCCCATTAACTACAACATGTCCATTTCGAACCTGTAAATAATTCAATTGCTCACATTTAATACACCAAGGCACTGAATCAAACACGAAAGAATCTGACCAAAGTTATAATAATTTAATACTGATTCAATTTTCTACATTCATGCAAATTTCAAAGTTCCAGGTACAGGCAATAAACAGTGATCATTAGTCAGTTAACCAAACCTTAAAAATGTTAATCATGCCAGAGAAAAGTCATCGACAAACGAAATGTAATAACACGATTGTAAAAATTTGTTTGTAATCATGAAGTCCAACAGTGCACAACAACATTAGCACAAACAATGAATTGAACAAAAAACTCAGACAACATCATGAAACAAGAGCATGAATGTTTATCTAAAAAGATCCTACCTCCACGATATCACCTTCCTTTGCAACAACACGTTTTATGAAAACATCATCATCGGTATATCCAACTTCTTGAAGGACTGGAGGGCTTTTAAAAATCACAATATCATTTGCACACGGCTTTCTAAAATAGTATGAAACCTGAAAACATGAAGTTGTATCATTACTAATAGTGCACCATAACAGAAAGTATAGTTGAAATTTGATGTCAAATCTATTAAAAGGGAATAGCCATATGTATATTTAGGCGATTCTACCCTACGAGTAATTGAGTATTGAGGCTTACAATAACAACTCTCGTGACAACAAATAGCTACAACAACGAGACTATTATCAGTAAGGAACAAAGCCAGCAATCAACATGCTTCAATATCATGAACTAAGATAAAAAAAAAACAATATTTAATCAAATTAGTGCTCTCAATGAACTAGGGGCATGTCTGGATTAGTAGTAAAGGGTGAGATGGGATATTATATGATCTCATCGATTTTTTAAAATCTAACTAGCCTACTCCATTCCATTCCATCCTATGCCAACAATCCAAACATACCCTAAAAACTACAATGCACGGCAAACTAGCCTATGTCCTGAACCAACATTTGAACCAGCAATACTCACAAACATTGTAATCTTAACAATTTCACGTCAACCTCTATTAATCGAAGGATTGCCTCATTGCCATACTTCAACATACAGCTGAATTTTCATATGAAGAAGCATCTACAATCTAAATAGAGATGCACCATAATAAAGGGTCCATCTAATTGGATGTTGATGTCAAAAACCTAATACTAGAGCTTAGCCACATACATATTTACTTAAACATTAACATTCCATGAAGCACACAAACACATTGACAAATCGATACCGATAATAGTTTGAAAACACCCGACACACCTTTAACCTAAAGTGTTTAGTTGGTAATGCATGACCAACATTAGTACTTTTCTTTCTTCCCATTTTCTTTTGAAGTACTTAAATTCAACATTAACCAAACGCAAACCTAGTTTTCAACTTCTCTCAAAACCCTAAAAAATGCAAAGCTACTAAGAAGTTCATTTCATTGAGACCCATTTGCATTGAAGAACAAAAAAAGAGTACCTTTTCAGCAACAATTCTATCTCCAACATCATACGTAGGATACATTGACAAAGAAGGAATAAACCTCGGCTCAGCAATGAAAGTACGAAAAGCAAGCGAAATTGCCAAAGCAGCAAAAACCGTTTTGGCATCATCACTAGTGAAATTCAACCACTCTGGAAAAAGTCCGGACGACACATTCTTCTCCTCAACCTCCTGGTCACCATCTCCACCACCACCACCACCGCCGCCACCATCTCCGGAATCTTTCAAAGCTTTATTGCATGGGAATCTACGGCGAAGTGTGGTGGGGGTTTTGTAGAGTTGGGGAAAGTTGGGACGAGAGCGTGGCGATGAAGAGATTCTAGAATTGAAACGGAGATTGGGTAATTTGAGGGAATTGAAGAGATGGGAACGGTCCAAGTTAGGGTTTTGAAGTGATGGCAGTGAAGAAGAGATAGAGAATGAAGATGACATAGTTGAGTTGAATTGAGTTGAACTGAAAACAGTTAAATGTGTGTTATTGTTATTGGTTTATTTATGATTGTAGGGTTAAGATGAGGTTTTGTTTATTCCTATGCTTTCTTGTTTCTCAAGTTTGTTTGTTTTGCATTTATTTTTTCAGAAATTGTTTTTTAAAATTAAAATGACAATTCATTGATAATTATATATACATATAACAATGCGAGTTCGAATCACGTTCTAATCTTTGACATTCTACTACTTTGTCTCATATTATAAACAAAAATTATTTTTTAAATACATTAAATAATTAATATATCTAACTTATATATAGATCAGATACATTAATTATTTAATGTATCTAAAAATTAATTTTTGCTTATAATATGAGACGGAGGATGTACTTATTTATCTTTAATGAAATGAACTCTGAATTCAAGACTGCTCAATCAAAAAATGGAACATTAAATGTAGTGACACTTTGTTCCTTTGGTAGCCATTTTTTGAAAATTGTTTGGTGTATAAGGAAAAAATTAAAAGTATTTGAGAGGTAGAAAAATTGAATTTTTAATGTTGATTATAAAAAAAAATTGTTTTTTAAATATTTGAAAAATGATTTAAGTATATCAAATCTTTTTTTCAAAAATGTGTTTCTTCTATGAAAATAAAAGAGTAGCTGAAAAATAAAATTTGTATTACTTGGAAAGTAATTTAAGATAGATACCATTAAATATAATGAAAATAAGTTATATTTGTTTGGATTTTTTTTTGACAAAAACAATATTAAATTTGGGTGAAACTAATATTAAATGAGTGACCTAATAAAAAATTTTGTGTCACACCTTATCCATTATTGATATGATATAATGTTTTCTTGTAATTAATTTTGATTTTTTTTAATTATATTTATAATTATTTGTAATTACTTTTCGAAGTTTGAATATATATATATATATATATATATATATATATATATATATATATATATATATATATATATATATATATATATATATACTCTTAATCATTATCAATAAGACTTACTGATTGATTTTTTTAATAGTATCAATAGTATTTTAATAAATTAAAAACTAAAAATTCTCTAACCTTTGTGTTGATCAGCCGCAACCCTCTCTTCCCTATACTCGTCGCAGAATTGTCCCTTCAACACAAAGCCTCATTCGTGTCGTCGTCAACTGCGCCACCACCTCCTTCTGTTGCGCCACCCATTGTCGCGTTCAGCAACAATCGCACATCCCTCTCTCTCATCGCACCACGTCTCTCTTTCTTTCTGTCAATCACCATGTCTTCGTCTTTCGGTGATGAGTCTGAGCATGCTTCTTACAAGGTCGACAACTCCACCAAGTTGTCATTCTCTTCCAATACAAAAAAGTTTCACCCAGCCCTTGTTGTCACTAACATCAAAAATTGTATTCCCTTAGTGTTAGAGATGGAAAAAGATCAATACACCATGTGGGCTGAATTGTTTAAAGTTCATGCTCGTGCTCACAAAGTGGTCCATCACATCATTCCGCAACCAAGAAAAGAAAAACCCACATCCACTAATGTTGTTTTTGAGACGTGGACAACCCTTGATTCCACAGTGATCTAATGAATTTATTCCATCATCTGTCTTGATTTCCTTACCACTATTTTGGAAAAGGGATCCACTGCCATGGCTGCCTGACAGCGTTTAACTAATATTTTTAGGGACAATCAAAACTCATGTGTCGTTGCTCTTGAGCATGACTTTTCACCCACCTGCATGGAGGATTTTCCTAATGTCCCTGCTTATTACCAACGTCTCAAGCAACTTTTTTTATCAGTTGAAGAACGTTAGAGCACTTGTTAGCAATCACCGTTTAGTCTTTCAACTGGTGTCTGGTCTTTCTGAGTCCTACCATGGGGTTGCTAACCTAATCCGCCAAAGTAATCCACTACCATCATTCTTTCAGGCTCCCTCCATGCTCAACGTGGAGGAATCTACTCTGGAAAAAATGTACAACACTAGATCTCACATTGTCTTGCATACTACTGCTCAACGCAACTCTGATGACTCCTCTCAACAGAACTCCAATCGTCGTCAGAACAATCGCACTGGATCTGGTAGCAACTGCAACAACCAGAATCGCAACAGAGGGCATGGACAACATAGTGGTTCACACTCTGATGGTCCCTCAACAGTAGCTCCCTCTAGGCCTTCTCAGCCATGGCATCAGTACTCATCTTGGTCTCCTTGGAGATGGAACCCACCTCCTTGGGGTGTACTGTAACACCCTGATTTTTATTTAATTATTAGAGTGTTTATATGTGTGTTATTTGAATAATTATGTTAGTTTGGGTATTTGGGAGATTTATGGGATATTTTAGTAATTTTATAATTACTGGGATAATAGAGTTGAGAGCGGAAAAATAAAATAAGATTTATTTGAATTATTAAAGATAATTATATATTTTTATTCATTTAGTAATAATTGGAGAAAATATAATTTTCAAGAATAATTCACTTTTTGATGATTTTTTTAAAATATTGGCTTAATTGCAATTTGGGTCCCCCTATTTTGTATTTTTTTTGGTCCCCCATTAAAAAAATTACGATTTTGGTCTATTTTTTAAGTTTTGTGTTGGATTTTGGCCACTTTTGGGGGACTTAAATCCAACACCAAAACTTAAAAAACAGACCAAAAACGTGATTTTTAAAATGAGGGGAACAAAACTATAAAAAAAAAGTAAAATAGATGGACTAAAGTTGCAATTAAGCCTTAAATATTTATTTAATTGAAATTTTTATTAAATAAAATAAAGTGTTATATTTTAATATATTTTTTGTAATAAAATGTGAGCGTCCGATTTCTTTGGGGGTGTGAGTGTGTTGGTGTAAGCCCAATTGGGATTTGGGATAAAATCAGGTTATTATATATTATAAAGTGAGAAGGAAGAATAGGTTAACGAGAAATTTAAAAAGATGGGAAGCGGTTGATCGCGGGAATTAGGATTGCACAAGGCTTTGAGAACCAATCGTATGAAAGGAAAAAAAACTTAATTTCGAGGTAATGGGGGATTACTTTACCAATGGGTGATTATATGCAGGCAAGATGGCGAAGGTTTCTTACCCTCTCATCAACTCCATGATTTATACTCAATTTTTCTTCATGTAATATGTTTGGCCAAATAGGGTTTAGGCAAAACCCTATTGGCATCGATCGATAAATAACTTTGTTTCTTTGAGTTAATTTGGTGAGCAAACGAGATTTTGGATAAATCACCTATGGTCACCGTAGATGGTTTGTTGTTGATGAAAAAACATATTTGCTTGATATGAATATATGTTTGGTTGAATTATGTATATCTTTTTTGAAAGCTCCTGAGGTTTGACTAAATTTTGGTTAAAACTTAATGAAGAATGCTGCAGAAAAAGATGTCGAAGACAATGACCTGACATTCTGGCTCGACAAATATAGCAGGTTCTAAATCTAGTGCAAGAATCAAGGAATGATTATAGCAGTGGATCAAGGGATCAATAAACAGAGGATTCGAAGCCCAAGGCAGCAGAAGAGTATAAAAGAAGCCTAAGATCTAGGACTGAATAACTGAACCTATTGTAACACTTTTATAATGTTAGAAAATAGGGTTTAGGGTTTTGAGAGTCGTAAGCTTTCTTGTAAGTCTCCCTCTGTATCGATTTGATACATTGTGGTAGACATAGACACTTGTGCAGATTCAAGAACCCGTAGGTAATGAATCGTGTATTGTTCTTGGATGAAGCTTTGAAGCAAATCCAAGTTAACTTGTTAGTCAAGGATGCTTAACTGAACTTTGTATTGGAAGAGGTGTCTTTCAATAGGGATGATACAGTTATGGTGTAGTAATTTTTAGATAATCACAGGTTGTGATTTAGGGAGTGAGATGTGTTTCTCTTATCAATTATATGTGACTTCTAATGATAAAGTCTTCATTGGGTAGTGATAGGTAAACATGGGTGTTTACTGTAAACATGAGGTTGTTTACATAAAACTATACTACTATTAATCTCTATTAATCAAAGGATTGCCATACTTCAACAAACAGTTGAAGTTTTCATATGAAGAAGCATCTACAATCTAAATAGAGATGCACCATAACAAAGGAGGTTTTCATACTTAAACATTAACATTCCATGAAGCACACAAACACATACACAAAAACAGCATTGACAAATCGACATCGATAATAGTTTGAGAACATCAAACACACCTTTAACCTAAAGTGTTTGGTTGGTACCACATGACCAATATTAGAACGTTTCTTTCTTTCCATTTTCTTTTGAAGTAGTTAAATTCAAACATTAACCAAACACAAACCTAGTTTTCAACTACTCTCAAAACCCTAAAAAATGCAAAGCTAGTAAGAAGTTCATTTCATTGAGATCCACTTGCATTTTAGAACAAAAAAAGAGTACCTTTTCAGCAACAATTTTATCTCCAACATCATACGTAGGATACATTGACAAAGAAGGAATAAACCTCGACTCAGCAATGAAAGTACGAAAAGCAAGCGAAATTGCCAAAGCAGCAAAAACCGTTTTGGCATCATCTCTAGTGAAATTCAACCACTCAGGAAAAAGTCTGGACGATACATTCTTCTTCTCAACCTCCTGGTCACCATCTCCACCACCACCACCGCCGCCGCCATCTCTGGAATCTTTCAAAGCCTTATTGCATGGGAATCTACGACGAAGTGTGGTGGAGGTATTGTAGAGTTGGGGAAAGTTGGGACGAGAGCGTGGTGATGAAGAGATTCTAGAATTGAAACGAAGATTGGGTAATTTGAGGGAATTGAAGAGATGGGAACGGTCCAAGTTAGGGTTTTGAAGTGATGGTAGTGAAGAAGAGATAGAGAATGAAGATGACATAGTTGAGTTGAATTGAGTTGAACTGAAAATAATTAAATGTGTTGTTATTGTTATTGGTTTATTTATGATTGTAGGGTTAAGATGAGGTTTTGTTTATTCCCTATGCTTTCTTGTTTCTCAAGTTTGTTTATTATGCATTTATTTTTTCAAAAATTGTTTTTTAAAATTAAAATGACACTTCAGTTGATAATTATATATTGGCATCAGTGTATGAGGCGCGAGCTCGGATCTACGACATTCTACTTATTTATCTTTAATGAGATGAACTCGAGGCACAAGACTACTTTTTGAAAATTGTTTGGTGTATAAGGAAAAAATTAAAAGTATTTGAGAGGTAGAATAAAAAAATTGAATTTTTAATGGTGATTATAAGGAAAAGAATTGTTTTTTAAATATTTGAAAAATAATTTAAGTATATCAAATCTTTTTTCAAAAGTGTGTTTCTTCTATGAAAATAAAAGAGTAGTTGAAAAATAAAATTTGTATTACTTAGAAAGTATTTTAAGATAGATACCATTAAATATAATGAAAATAAGTTATATTTGTTTGGATTTTTTTTGACAAAAACAATATTAAATTTGGGTGAAACTAATATTAAATGAGCGGCCTAATAAAAAGTTTTGTGTCACATCTTATCCATTATTATTGATATAATAGAATGTTTTCTTGTAATTAATTTTGATTTTTTTTAATTATATTTATAATTATTTGTAATTACTTTCCTAAGTTTGAATATATATATATATATATATATATATATATATATATATATATATATATATATATATATATATATATATATATATATATATATATATATATATATATATATATATATATATATATATATATATACTAGTGGGAGACCCGTGCATTCGCACGGGTACTGGTATGGTATGCGCATTGATTGCGACATAAGGAAAAAAAACATTGAAATACATGTGTTGTTGGAGGAAAAAAATAAGAATAATGTAAATAAAAAACCATGGTTACTTTGAAGAATAAAAAAAATGAAGAAGACAAATGAAGTTACATTATATAAAATGAATAGGGATATATGAATGCAAAATGAAAAATATAATTCATTGAAGTAGTGTTTTTAATAGAAGGTAGTACAATAAATAAATAAAAAGGAAGTTAAGCATACAAACTAAGGAGAGTAATGAAGTAGTAGAACAAAATACACGCTACAGGTTGGTTAATACAAACAGAATTTAGTAACGTAACGTGTTTGGACATCAATCCATCATACAAAAAACAAAGTAGGAAAAGAAAAAGTTAAACAAAGCATTAGCGATTTAAAAGTTTGACAACAACGGTGTCACCACGAGGATCCCTGACAATGAAAGCGGGCGATCACCCTTTGTCAGACACTTCTTTTTCGCGAACTGATACCATCCCTTGCCAATGAACATATCAACCCCATACTTTCTTTCTGATCGGTGAAGTTCAGACTCGTAATGTTCCCGAGTATCCGCATCAAATAATTTAATACCCCTGACTCCAAAATCGCAGCATTCCTTAATGACTCTGTGGGGGATTTGCTATACCAAAAACAGAAGTATGAAAATAGTAACGAAGGGATGTAAAAGTCAGTAGTGAAGTTGGTAAAAAACAAAAAGTTGCGACTTACAAGGACGTTGTTTGTTGAAGTTTTCCCAAATCTGATTTTGCGTTTCCAAACAAAATACTTTGGACCACCGCGTGATATGGTTGCACATGCCTCCGCATCGGAACTACTCCGAAGCATTCATGTTACATTTAGAGAAGGAACTAAGGTTTGGTAAACTTCATACAAACATTATAAAATATACAGAAACATTACAAATCCAGAAATATAAAAGTCTGTCAAGTAGTGTACAACGTATTACCGTTCACTATCGGATGAAATAGTAATGCGGGATGTATGAGGAGGTAAGTTGAGCCGCAGATCATTGTCAGGTGTTAGTGTGACTGGAACGGGAGGTTTGGGCATTGGTTCTTTATCAACGTCAATGATATGCGGTTGGATAGAAATCGGAGGTGATCGTTGAACTTCAGACGGTTTAATTTATAACAACAGTATGGAAATTAGATATATGTAAATAGCCGTAAAATTAAAATGATGTAAAACATAACATATTAGTTAGTGTAAGAGCAGAAGTACCCTGCAATGGTTATAGGTTTTGTAGAAGATTCCCCATTGCGACGTAGCATTTGGAATTCGTCAAACGACAAGATTTTGTGCTGGTGTTTTTTAAGCTACTGAGTTTCCTCGTATTCGAGATAATCAAGTTGCATCATAAGGTCTTTGCGTTTACGCTCTCTGACCATTGGATCGTTAGACAGCCTGCATGAATGTTAAAACACAAAACGATGGGTGAACAACGTAATGGCAAGGAAATTTTACAGCTTTGCACAAGCAGAATGAAAAATATAGCCGCGAACCAAAAATGTAATGTTCAGAAACATAAAGTACGCAGAAACCCTAGGTAAGCCTTTCAGAGAAACATGTGACACGACCGATGAAATCCGTCAGTTACGAAGAAGATTTAAACCATATTTGAACCGTTATTCTGTAAATTTTAAGACGCTTTCGTTGTTTAATGTGAGACGATGCAGACGACATTCATCCAAAAATGTTTGACCTGCCCAACATATATTGAATCCACAGTAATGGAGTAAAGCATGGTAAAAGTATTGAAGATACTTACCCTATTGCAGAGGAGGAGGTGACGTTGTTGGCCATTTTCAGGAACTTGGGTGAAGAAAGTGTTGTAAATGTCAAACTAAAGTCTGAGGTGAAATGGAGTAAAGGGGAAGGTAAAACAGTAAGAAAGGATAACGGGTCAAAGAATTGGGCCCGGGCAAGAATACTATGGACCCAGTAAAAAGGGCCAAAATATAGCAGCTTGTAATTGACACCCCTTTGTTTAAAATGCCACAAAAAAGGAAAAGTGAGGGATTATAATATGTTAAAGTTCAAATGTACCCACTTTCTGGATTTCAAACATTGCGAAGAGGCAAATAAAGCTAAGGTTAAAAGAGTAATACATACAGTTGGAAAAACTATAAATTTGGGACGTGTTGTGAATGAGAAAAATATGACATAATAAGACATGAGACTTCACGACATGGAGAAGTAAAGGAAAGAAAGTGGGTTGTATTTGTTAGACTATGGCTATGGATCTAGAAGGGGGGGTTGAATAGATCCTTTGAGTTTTACACGCAAATGGACTACAAAAATTCTGTTTTAAAAAATTGTTTAAACGGAAGCTACCACTGGATCAAAAGTCTACAACGAACCTTCTACCAAAAAGGATCGGATATGCACGTATATATTGTGAAAGAGTATGGAAGAGAAAAATTCAGTTGTGTTAATCTATTCAAACGCAATCAACAAATTATAACGTGTTTATGTATAAACCAAAACAATGAGGCAAACTATACGCAATGAGACACAAACAATGTTTGAGTTTGCTTTGTGACAAATTATCAAACACTTGGTGTGTACAAACACACTAAGTGCAGAATTTATATGGTTAGTAAGTTCAAGCTGCTCCTAGATACAATTCAAAGAATTGTATCACTTTAACAAAAACGATTTTTCAGCTCTAGATTACAACACCTCAGAAATTCAGACAAATTGAAAACTTGACAAATTCAAACAATGCAGAAAATATAAAGAGTTGAAGGAGAAAGAGAACAAACACAATTTGATTAGGCAGTTCCCCAATCGTCCTCGCTATGGGTACCTCTGCCCCCAATTCCTAACATGGAATTGAGATATATATATTATCGTTGCAATTGTACGTTTATACAAGAGAAAACTATGAACAATCAAATCTTCGAACGTCTTCGAATTGTTGATGTAGAGCCTTCTCTTCCCTTGATTCTAGATGAATCAAGTGCTTCGAATATGGTTGATCCAATTATCGTCCCGCGCTACTAAACCGAAAGAAAACACCGTTCTTCGATTACCTTCACTCGATCAATTGCAATCTACCAAAGATTCGAACCCAAACCACTCTTCTACGATCCTCTGATTACAGCTACTAAACCGATCTCTTCGGTTACCTTCGCCCAGCTGAATCCTTGTAGAACGAATCGGCTTGTGCAAAAACCCCCAAAATCCCTTAGATTCTTGGAGGAGAAAACCCTAAGGTTTTATTCAAGAAACACCTACCACAAATCTCAACTCAGAAATGAAGATAACACTTCCAGAAATCTGAACCTTATCACTTCAAATCAATGAACACAACAAACAAAAATTGGTTATGTGTAGTTGTTTGAATGCTCAAGGAAGAAGATGAAATTGATGAGAGAAAATGGCATAAAATCTTTCACGTTTCTTGTTTTGTTAAAAATGAGCTAAAAATGATATATATAATATCCTAGAAGAAATACATGAGAGAAACAGAATTTTAGAGTGAATAACACAGCAGAAAATTTGTGCAAAACAGCGACCGGCCGACCTAAACAGGTCTATGCGTCGACTCATAACACCCAATTTTTGATATACACAAATGCAGGATGTATGCGTCGACCTGAAGAGTCGACCTGAGCATACCCGCAGCACACAGTTTTAACAGACACAAATTCAACATGTATGAGTCGACCTGAACAAGGTCATGAGTCGACGCACACCATTCAAACATGTAAAAATCATACTTTTGACTTTCCTAAAGGTATTTAACCATATCTAATGCACCTAGAACATTGCCAACATGATCAAACATCCTTAGAACACCTAATGTGCATTCATGTGAAATATATATGTGCAAAGCATGATAGTTTTGACATCATTAAAATCAAGTACATAGAGAGAGACTTCCCTCACATACTCCCCCTTTTTGATGATGGCAAAACGGTCAAACTGAGGTAGTATCCTCCCCATGACTTTATGCATCCACTATTGTTTGATCATCTCAATACCTGTTAATACCTGTTATTTCCCATTTCTTCTCCCCCTTTGACAACATCAAAAAGAGAGAAAGAGAAAGTATCAAGAATAGCTGCATTTTTTTTTAACGAATTGCAACGAATAATCATTAACATACATTCACATATAATGCAAGTTAACGAACATAATAATGATAAATACAAACAAACTATTTAAACCAAACCATAATGCTTAAGGAACATAACGATTGTCACTACATAGAGAAGCCAAAATAGTAGCAATACAAAGTCACTAAAAGAAAGTGCATATAGCAAACGGAAACATAGAAGAGTCATAAACATAAACAAAGCAAGAATAAAGCATGAAGAGACATGATGCAAGATGCAATGTAGATTCTTATGGCCTCCTCCCCCTAAATGAATGGCCTATTCCGCGAAACTGTTGAGGATGATGAGGTGGTGGAGGTTGCACATCCAACTGCTCGGTCATCTCCAACACGGTGCGATTTAGAATGTTGAAGCTGTTTGTAAGAGCACGGTGCTGATTAGTAGAAGTTTCGGCCATTGTGTTGAATCTTCCAGTCAAATTTGTGGCAAACGAGTCAAAGTTGTTGGCGTGAGTTTGAATTTCTTCTTGTAAAGACTTGAAACGTTCCTCTTAAGCTGTGGCAAACCGCTGTTGATCAAGTTGCATCGTCCTCATAAGTTCAAGAATATCTTCATTGTTTTGTTGAGGACGCGGAGGTGAAGAAGGAGTGTAATATGACTCTTGGTAGTTCATCCCGTGAGTTGATGGCCTATAGTTGGAACCAAGATTGGTCCAACTATTATATTGCCATTGACCCCATCCTTGGTCAACTTCAGTTTCCATTGGAGATTGCCATGAATTCCAACCTTGATTTTCTTTAGAACCTTGATACATCCATGCAGTATTGTCATCAGCCCCCGTATCCATTTGGTGCCATTGAGCATTGTCATTTTGGTTCTCGTTGGCATCATCCTGTTCATTCTCGCCTTCTTCATTTTCCCTTTCTTCTTCTTCTTCTTCGTCATCTTCTTCACTAGACTCTTCCAGAACAGCCGTGTTGGCTTTCAAAATATACTTATACCTTTTCTCTACAACATCCCACATATGGCCATCATAGTCATAGTTTTCTGGCAGAACTCTTGATTTATAGTAATGGACTTATAAGGAATACCAGAAACAACTATTGTAGCATTATTGAAAAACTTTTGAATAACGGATGCATACCCAAGTGCAGTCCCTCTACCGGATTCACGAAGAGCATACATTCTGCTTGCAAAGTAATAAGGCCAACTGATTGGTATCTTGTTCAGCAAAATGTACATTAACTGAACCTCAGGCTGATCCACCCTAGAATAACCTCCAAGCTTGGGTCTAAGAATATGGGCAACGATCCACTGCAAAATCCTAGGAATAGGAGACAGTTTTCCCGTTGTTACTGCCCTAGGGAAAAGATTGCTTGCCACAACTGCATCAGGATATGGTCTTCTGAGCATAGAATTTAAGGCTGTCTTATACTCATAATCATTAACATGCTTGGTATCATTTATATGCTGGATATGACTCTCATTGGTCACAGACAAACGGAATAAATCTCGCCAAGTGGTGTTTTGGATAGTAAGGGTCTTATTCCCTAGTTTGCAATTGAACATAAAATCATCAAACTTTCCAACTAGACCAGTATAGAACAGTCTTACCAGATCCTCATTGTATTTGACATCACATTCTAAAAACCCATTTAAATTTTGAAAGTCCAATAAATCCATGACTTCTTCCAAGTGCATGCGTTCTACCGTACGACGATAATACACAAATTGCTTGACCACAGACCTTTTCTTCATTGTTTTCTCAAATAAATCAGCATTCTCAGGAGAAAGTAGAGCAGAAAGCGGTTGATCTAGAGGTGGTTGAGAAGGACCCGCTTGAACAGATGATTCCCTTGTGACTCTTTTACGGGTGATTCTCCTTGAAGCCATTGATGATTGGTGTTTAAGGAGGATGAATAGTGACGAATTTCCCAACTAGTTATAGACCCCAAGAATTTTGGGTGAGATTGATGGAGTTAGGGTTTTGGTGGAGATGAAATTAGGGAAGAGGAGGAAATGAGAGAATGACTTGATATGTTATGTTAATGCCACATAGAAAATCAGAAAAAACATAAAAAGAGATCAAATGGGTCAAAACCGCACAAGACTCAAGGAATATTTCACAATTTTTCAGCGAGCGGTCGACCGCTAGGTCTGTGTGCGTCGACGCACACTGTAACTTTTTCTATAATCTTGAAAAAAGAAGCTATGAGTCGACCTAATAGTCGACCTGAGCATTCCCGACCAAACACGTAAACAATGCAGCCAAAGTGAGTCGACCTGAAGCATTTGTGAGTCGACTCAAACAGTGAAATTTTTGAAAAATTATATTTTTGTGTTATTTAAGCCATGATATTAAATAAATAGAAAGCCAACACAAACATCAAACATCTAAATGGATAAAGTGGGCTTAATATGTGCAATAAACATCAATGTAATCACTTAACATGGTACATTTTATTAGAGAGGATTTTTGAAAAGGAACGATATTACCTTGATCACTATTGACGTTAAGAGCCCTCACATATAGCTAAATGTTTCTTTGCATTGTTAGTTGAAAGAATAAACAAGCATGTATATATATGTGAAGATCACTATCTTAAAGGAATATTAAACACGATCCGAGATATCGAGAATGTCAAGTTCCCTCGATACTTCTTTACCTCAACATCCTTACCCTTTTCGTCGCGATCAAGATTAGCACTTGTAGGCATAAGAGTATCTATTGCTTTGCAGTTCAGCATATCAAAACGTTTTAGTACCTCAAGACAATATTTCGTTTGACTCACGAATATGCCCTCTTCAAGTTGTTTGATTTGCAATCCGAGGAAATAGTTGAGCTCCCCCATCATGCTCATTTCAAACTCCCCCTGCATCAACCTAAAAAACTCCTTGACTAAAGTCATGTTAGTAGACCCAAATATGATATCGTCAACATAAATTTGTACCAAAATTAAGTGTTTTCCTTGACGTTTAATGAAGAGAGTTGTGTCAACCTCCCCTCTTGAATACCCTTGATCAAGTAGAAATTTGCTTAGACGTTCATACCAAGCCCTAGGGGTCTGTTTAAGTCCGTACAAAGCTCGCTTAAGTTTATAAACATGATCAGGATAGTCGTGTGATTCAAAACCTGGAGGTTGGGCTATCTAAACCTCTTCATTTATGTATCCGTTAAGGAACACACTTTTAACATCCATTTGGAATAGTTTAAAGTTCTTTGTGTAAGCATAGGCAAGTAGAAGGCGTATAGCCTCGAGTCGGGAAACCGGCGCATAAGTTTCCTTATAGTCGATTCCTTCCTCTTGGTTATAGCCTTGCGCTACCAGCCGCGCTTTGTTACGCGTTATTACTCCATTTTCATCAAGTTTATTCCTAAACACCCATCGGGTGCCGATTACTCGATGATCTCGCGGAGGGGGGACAAGGTCCCAAACCTCATTTCTCCTGAATTGATTTAGTTCATCTTGCATTGATAGAAACCAATGCTCATTGAGTAACGCTTCCTTAGAGCTTTTAGGTTCAACTAGGGAAACAAAATCAGAGTAATAAAAAAAAGTTACAAAGTTTAGAGCGAGTAGTTACTCCCTTAGAGATATCACCGAGAATGCTGTAAATTGGATGGTCTTTTGAAGACTTCCAAGCTGGAGGAAGTTCATCTTTCTTAGCATGATGATCATCCTCACTTTTCACTGGTTGGTGATCCTTTTCCTCCTCAATACGCACTGCTTCAGGCTGATAAATTCCCTTATCAGTGTCCTTGAGTATGTCTTCAGTAGGTACACCTGCACCATGAAAAGAACTACCTTCTCCGACATTTCTCGGATAAGACTCGTCAAAAGAAACATGAACTGACTCTTCAACTACACGTAACCTCTTATCGTAAACCCTCAAGCCTTTAAGCACATCCTTTTTATCACTATTTTCAATTATGCAACAATCCTTAGAAAAAGATACTTTATAGTTCTTGTCACATAGTTGACTAATGCTTAAAAGGATATGTTTAAGACCTTTCACAAGAGGCATAATAGAGATAGTAGTATATGAGGGGTTACCTACACTACCTTTGCCAAGTATTTGTCCCTGTTGTTGTCTTCGTAGGTAACAAACCTCTTTTTCTTTGCCACAAAGTCGATGAAAAGAGATATGTCTCCTGTCATATGTCTCGAGAAGCCACTATCAAGAACCCATATTCTTTTCGTGTTCTCAAGACTTTGTACCTACATAATCAATCAAGGAAAATAGGTACCCAATTCTCGTTGGGTCCTTTAGGGTGAGTGAAACCAAGATTGCCTTTGGGCAACCATTGATAAATGCCCTTTGGAACAAGATATCTCCGAAAGCGGCACTTAGCAATAGTATGACCTGGCTTACAACAATATAAGCAATCACGATTTGTTTGGAGTTTACCTTTGCTATCACTATTTCGAATCACATACGTGTATTTTTGATACGGATTATTCATTGTTTCACGATAATGTGATCGATCAATAGCAAACGTAATCTTAGGCTTGAGAGCCTTGTCCAACTTGGCTTTGAGGGTTCTCACCTCTCTTTGCCAAATGTGACAAGTACCACAGCCCCCAAGGTCAAACCATGTATATTCATCCTTATCGATATTAGTTTTTGATACATTCACCATAGAGTTTTTAAGATCTTCCAATTCCTTTTGGGAATCGGAAACCTTTTTCTCCAAATAGGAAAAAATCTTTTTATTCGAAGCTAAGCGTTGAAATGCTTCCTTAGCTTCGTGGTGTAATGTGTCAAAAGCTTTTTTCAATTCAGCATGAGACATATTTTGACAGTTTTCATATTTAGAGTGTTTTACCTCTTTTTCTTTGTTGTGACGTGCCATGAGACAAAGGTTGACGGATTCACTTTCGTCACTTGATGAGTCATCTTTCTCCGACTCGCTATCGCTTTCCCAAGCGATGTATGCTCGTCGAGGCTTGTTGGACTTTTTGTTTGAGCGACTCTTATCTTTGTCCTTATCTTTGTCTTTCTTTAGGGATGGACAATCCGGCTTGTAGTGCCCGAATTTTCCACAATTGTAGCACATCCCCTTTACTTTGCCATTTTTATGTCCTTCACTTCTAGATTGCTTCCGGAACTTGACAAGATTTCTGTCCGAGTGCTGAATATCATTCTTGCGAATGTATCTATTGTATCTCTTCACAAATAAGCTCATATCATCACCAGATTCTTCATCCTTGTCATCTTTGGCTTCATCATCACTTTGCTCTTGATGTGTGGACTTTGAACAAGAAGCCTTAAGAGCTATCGACTTCTTCTCCGTATCTTTTGCTTTCTCTTTCTTTATACTCTTCTCATATTTATCCAAGCTAATGAGCACTTGCTCATGCTCATCAAGTTTACCAAAGAGTGTTGTGAGGTATAATGTAGCAAGATCATTGGCCTCCTTGATAGCGGTAACCTTCGGTTGCCATTCCCTGCTAAGACACCTCAGAATTTTATTAGTAGAAACCTCATTTGGAATTGGTTTACCAAGGACATGCAATTTGTTGATAATGTGAGTGAATCGTTTTTGCATATCCGCAATGGTTTCCCCTTGCTTCATGTAAAACAGATCGAACTCTTGCGTTAGTGTATTAATTCGAGCCAACTTAACATCATTCGTGCCTTCGTGGGCTACTTGTAAAGCATCCCACATGGCTTTGGCTGTTTCACAATGAGAGACTCGATAATACTCATCAACTCCCAAGGAGGAGATGATCATATTGCGAGCCTTCCAATCATAACTGTACTTTTTCTCGTCCTCCTCATTCCATTGAGCTTCGGGTTTAGGAACGACAACGCCTTCCGCGTTAGTCATAGTAATTACCATGGGACCGTTTAAAATAACGTTCCAAACCTTCCGATCTAAGGAATTAATATGAACGCGCATACAATCCTTCCAGTAGCTGTAGTTTTCACCTGTAAAAACTGGAGCTCTATTATAAGCCCCCTTAGGTTCGTTCGCCATGATCCAAGAAGTTTTACCGAAGCACCAGAATAAACCAGGCTCTGATACCACTTGTTAGACTATGGCTATGGATCTAGAAGGGGGGGTTGAATAGATCCTTTGAGTTTTACACGCAAATGGACTACAAAAATTCTGTTTTAAAAAATTGTTTAAACGGAAGCTACCACTGGATCAAAAGTCTACAACGAACCTTCTACCAAAAAGGATCGGATATGCACGTATATATTGTGAAAGAGTATGGAAGAGAAAAATTCAGTTGTGTTAATCTATTCAAACACAATCAACAAATTATAACGTGTTTATGTATAAACCAAAACAATGAGGCAAACTATACGTAATAAGACACAAACAATGTTTGAGTTTGCTTTGTGACAAATTATCAAACACTTGGTGTGTACAAACACACTAAGTGCAGAATTTATATGGTTAGTAAGTTCAAGCTGCTCCTAGATACAATTCAAAGAATTGTATCACTTTAACAAAAACGATTTTCAGCTCTAGATTACAACACCTCAGAAATTCAGACAAATTGAAAACTTGACAAATTCAAACAATGCAGAAAATATAAAGAGTTGAAGGAGAAAGAGAACAAACACAATTTGATTAGGCAGTTCCCCAATCGTCCTCGCTATGGGTACCTCTGCCCCCAATTCCTAACATGGAATTGAGATATATATATTATCGTTGCAATTGTACGTTTATACAAGAGAAAACTATGAACAATCAAATCTTCGAACGTCTTCGAATTGTTGATGTAGAGCCTTCTCTTCCCTTGATTCTAGATGAATCAAGTGCTTCGAATATGGTTGATCCAATTATCGTCCCGCGCTACTAAACCGAAAGAAAACACCGTTCTTCGGTTACCTTCACTCGATCAATTGCAATCTACCAAAGATTTGAACCCAAACCACTCTTCTACGATCCTCTGATTACAGCTACTAAACCGATCTCTTCGGTTACCTTCGCCCAACTGAATCCTTGTAGAACGAATCGGCTTGTGCAAAAACCCCCAAAATCCCTTAGATTCTTGGAGGAGAAAACCCTAAGGTTTTATTCAAGAAACACCTACCACAAATCTCAACTCAGAAATGAAGATAACACTTCCAGAAATCTGAACCTTATCACTTCAAATCAATGAACACAATAAACAAAAATTGGTTATGTGTAGTTGTTTGAATGCTCAAGGAAGAAGATGAAATTGATGAGAGAAAATGGCATAAAATCTTTCACGTTTCTTGTTTTGTTAAAAATGAGCTAAAAATGATATATATAATATCCTAGAAGAAATACATGAGAGAAACAGAATTTTAGAGTGAATAACACAGCAGAAAATTTGTGCAAAACAGCGACCGGCCGACCTAAACAGGTCTATGCGTCGACTCATAACACCCAGTTTTTGATATACACAAATGCAGGATGTATGCGTCGACCTGAAGAGTCGACCTGAGCATACCCGCAGCACACAGTTTTAACAGACACAAATTCAACATGTATGAGTCGACGCACACCATTCAAACATGTAAAAATCATACTTTTGACTTTCCTAAAGGTATTTAACCATATCTAATGCACCTAGAACATTGCCAACATGATCAAACATCCTTAGAACACCTAATGTGCATTCATGTGAAATATATATGTGCAAAGCATGATAGTTTTGACATCATTAAAATCAAGTACATAGAGAGAGACTTCCCTCACAGTATTCTTTTTGATTTCAAGGGTATCGAAAGAGGCAGCGGAGGTTTGACGAATGGCGCAGCAAATGGGAAACGACAATCAACCGACGTAAGTTTAATGGGTTCCATGTATAAATTTTGAGATGACTATTATTATGCTGTTTGTTGAGTCGAATGATAACTGATAATGATAGTGTTAAAATAGGTCCCCAGACACAATTGATGTCGAAGAGACCCTGAACCGTATGATTGAGGAGGTAACTTGTAGTACGAAAGGTCGTTGGAAAGGAAAGGCAAGGGCTTGCATGACAGATTTTGTTGATCTCACCGTTGAAAGTCCAGAAGGTGAATGCAATGTGGTAGAGAAGACAGGCAACAGTAAGGAAAGGTAAGCATCTATGTTGATCTTGACATGCATGTGATTGAGACATATGGGCGAAGGATACATGAGTGGAACTTGTGTATGACATACAAAAATAAAAAATCAGGGGTAATTTTGAATGGGTATTGTACAATATGTATTAATTATTAAATGTAGGACGTTTTGATATTGAATAGGAACGTCGGAGAAGTCGAAGTCAGTGTCGCCTTGTTGGAGAAAGAAGATACATATGCTGAAAAGCTGAAGACCCTGAGAGCCAGGTACATGATTTATGTATAGTATAGAAGGGTTGTTAAAAGTTTAGGAATTAAGTCTGTAATCCAGTATTTACGGTGTGGTATGGTAGTGTGAGAAAATAATTTATTTATTGTAATTTTGGCTATGTAGAAATGTTGAAACGTGGTTGAAAGAAAAACACGAAATCGATGGTAAGCTTCGTGACTTAGGGGCAGAACCATACGGCGAAACGTCGGAAGGGAAGCAAGGTAAGGCTATGAAGAAAGTTAAACTCGAGGAAGGTACAGTGGAAGTGATCGGTGGCAGAAAGACGGACGGTGGGAATAGTGGGCAAAGAGGTCACCGAAGTATTCTTAGGTACAGAATATGCCGAATATAATAGACTCGAAAAACCAAAATGGATTTTATGTATGAATCTTGTAGAAAATAAAGCAAAATTAGGGTTTTATCGAAAGGTTTGAGTAAACTAAGACATGAATTTCATTGTATATTCAGTTTTTGATAGGTTTATTTAATTTGTCAAGTGGTATGCAATAGTAAAAAGCGCGGTATTGACGTTGTTTGATTCATGGAAAAGGGGTGTGTTTGTTGAGATAATACATTTAATGTGGAAATGCAAGGTAGGTGTTGTGGGAGGCCCTTTCTTAGACAGGAGAGATGCTGAACCTGCCAGGGAGGTTGTTGTAGGAACTGGAAATGCTAATCCTATTGAAGTTGATGATGAGGTAGATGGTTTAGGCGAAGATGATCCAGACGAAGAATAATACTGGGAGAAGACCCTGAGCTATGGATACAAAGCCATGAAAAACGTCATGGTAAGATTTGTTATAAATATTTCAATTGAATATGATTGAGTAGGTGTATGAAATATGGCTGAATGAGTGATTGAAAAAATGTGACATGACTATATTGCAGTACTTTCCGACATACGTTTCGAAGAATATCTTAGGAGTGAAGCAGAGGAACATTGAGCTGGTTGATCTGGACAATGGCAGACTGTACCATGCAGAGGTGATTTCTGCGAGGCGTGACAAAAAGACAGTCAAGACGAAAAAGTTCATGGGTTGTGGGTGGTACCAGTTCGCACAGTATAGGAGGCTTGCGAGGGGAGATAAGCTTTGTTTTCGAATAACAACATTAGGAGATAGAGTTTATGTGTCTGTATTGAGAAGGGAAAATTGAAGTAATTTGGAATGTCGAAGTTGGGTGTCGTTTTAGGATGTTAGTACGGTTTGGGTTAGTAGTTGGTGAGACATTCCTAATTTAGTAGTTATTTTGTTTTTGTTTTGTGAAGACCTTGTAGAATGATGGCTATTTTGTCTGGAACTGCTTATTTTGTGTGGTTATGTAAGACGCAGATTATATCAAAATGTAAGAATGATGTTTTGCGAAATGAGGAATGGAAGAGTTATTGTTGTTCTGAAAAAATGAGTTGTATTCCAGAATTATGTTATGCAGGGTCATTGTTGCAGGTTGTAAAAAAACTGTTATATAACTGACAGAAAAGTATAATAAGATGATAATAAAAGTGTTGTTCCAAAACTAAATATTCTGAAAAGTCGTTAATAACTATTTACTTCTAAGTAGCATGGCATGAGTTTGACGTGGCAGATTGAATATTGTGTGTCATGAATGTAGTTAATATAATAGCATTGTATATAGTTGTCGTTTGTAACATAATGAAATGTTGTATATAGTTGTTGTTTGTAAGATAATGAAATATTGTAAACGTAGTGGCATTGAAAATAATTATATAATCGTAATCACGTACATCAAAACAATGGTGTTATAATGATGCGTTTAAAAGTGTGATACAATAGTGGTGACATAGGCAATGATGATAAAATTATGTTTTCAGAAACATAGGAAGGGTTTGATAATAAAGTATATAACTCAAAAATTCTAAAAGAGGATGAAATAAATAGGGGTGAATCGTGTGAGTGAATAGAAAGAGTATTATATCATGTACTGTAAGGAATGCAGAAACAGTCCCCAAAAAATGTATAATTCTCGATGTGCCTGTGAGGAAAAAACAACAATTATTAGTGTATGTGTCATGAAATTTATAGCAGTAGCGAGAAGCGAGGTCAAAGTCGTTAGGAATAATACCGAATATAAATCTGAAAATGGAAAAAGGATTCAAAAACTGGACACAATATCGATTAGAAAGTAGATTAATTAGCATAACGCAACAGAATGAGGAAATAAAATGAGCAAGATAAATGAGTGGAGAAAGCAAGAATGAAACGAAATGGTTTGGAAAATACAAAAGAAAACGTAAGACGGGTAAGCATAGACTGAACATGCAATAGAGTCTGAATGAAGTGACAAAGAAGCCACTGACAATCAAAGTGTGCAATTGGTAGGAAAAAGAATGAATGTAAATCTGCATTGTAAACAGAAAAATTCGTATCGGCTAAACATTGCTGAATACTTCCTTATACACGACATTAGCAGTAGTTGACTTCGGTTTGTTGTCATCGTCGTGTATCAAGATTTTGATACCCTTTTTGCGAGTTACCCTCGATATAGCGACATAAAGTTGGCCATGACTGAAGAGGTCCTTAGGAATGTAGAGTCCAACCCAATCCAAAGACTGGCCCTGAGACTTGTTAATCATCATTGCATAGGATACGATGATTGGGAATTGTCGTCTACTCAGTTTGAAAGGCCAAGGTGACTGTGAAGGCGACATATCCATTCGTGGTATGTATATGATTTTTCCATGACCTTTGCCTCCCATTATTTCAGCTTCAAGGACGTGGTTAGCCATTCGGGTAACAATGAGTCTCGTGCCATTGCACATTCCTTCAGCTTGATCAATGTTTCTCATAAGCATGATTGGAGTCCCAATCTTCAATCTAATGTGGTGGTTGGGCAAGCCTGAAGTCCACAGAGAGCTAAGAAACTCAGGACTAAGGACTTCCATAATGCTATTGTCATGTATCTCCGAGCGATCAACTGAGTTAGAGCTATAATAGTCTTTCGTATCGCCTAAGAAATGGGAATTAAAAAATGAAATCATCATAGTAATTAATGGAAGGGGTCTAGTGGCAGAGTGGTTATGACATACAGAAAAAGTAAAAAAATATAGGGGAAATACCGGGCATCATGTTGAGAATGTGATTATTGATCTTATCAACGATATTGAGAGTGGATGCCAAGATGGCCCGACATTTGAGGTAGTCATAAGAAGTATAATTTTGCAACAGGGCAGGATAAGTGCTATCGACAATTGCGACAATGGGGTCGTCAAACTCAGAAATAAGGATATCTGGTGGGATTTGAATATCGGTATATCCGTCATTCGGTTCACTTAACTTCCCCTCACCCAATTTTAAAAGCCAATCAGAAAATTCTGCAATTTTAATTGAGTCTCGGTCACTGGAACCACATTGGAGACGCATATTCCGAGTTAAAGTCAGAACCTCATAGGAATCCCAAATGTAAGATGCGTTTATTGCAGAGTGGACAATGTCAGACCTACTCCCTCGTGGAGTCACAGGCAAAATTTGTCTGAAATCTCCACCGAAGACCACAACCTTACCTCCGAATATAACGTCTGAATTCCCATGCTTACTCATGGCATCCCTTAAAGTTTTATCAAGAGCCTCAAAAATAAATTTGCTCAACATTGGGGCCTCATCCCAAATAATCAACTTGGTTTGTCGAAGGAGTTCGGCGTGGTCATCACGATAATCAATTTTGCATGTTGAATTCTCCAAAGTTGGAACGAGTATTTTAAACTTAGAATGCGCGGTCCTACCAACTGGCAATAAAAGTGAAGCAATACTACTGGATGCAACAGTCAAAATAATATCGTGTTTTGATCGCAAAGAAGCTGCGAGAGTTTTCCACATATAGGTTTTTCCGGTTCCGCCATAACCATGAAGGAAAAACACACCACCTTTCTGAGAAGTGACTGCCAACATGATTTTGTCGTAGATCACCCGCAGTTCGTCTAATGAATTAAAACATACAGTAGGAAATATAAGATGGCAAAATCGTTGAATAAAAAACAGTAGTAGTTTAAACAATAATTTAGCGGTTAGTGCCATGAATAGAGAGTCGAATTCTGATTTCATTTGAGCAGTGTCATAGCTTCTCTCGTCATAGATTAGCCTGTTTCCCAGTTGTTGTAGAATGTAACCATCAGGAGATGGCATGGTTTTGAACTCAGAAAGACTCCTGCGGTTGGCCTGAAGTAATGATTCTATTTTAATAAGTGTCAAATTCTTTAACTCGTCATCTTGTAAAACCAGTTATGTATAATGTGTGAAAGATGCAAGAGTAACCGTTACGTTACGGATAGCAGAAAATGAAATGGTTACAGCACAAAGAACATACGAAGATGGTATTGGAAACAATAAGTACCTTGGTTACCTGCCACCTCTCTCTGTTTGTGCAGAATACCATCACACAGCAAGGCCCATTGTCGCTCCCAGGATTTTCATCCAGGTACAAACGCGAGAGTGGCGCGGAAAAACAGAGTCACCAGCCGTGTAAATTTATCCCAAGAGAGGGAAAGGGAACACCGCATAAACCTGAGGAAGAGGGAAAGGAATGGTCATCGCAACCATAACCTGGTTCGGGAGTCGGTTATGCGAGGGGAAGGTGTAAGCACCCCACGCGTCCATCGTACTTGATGGGATCCATGCAACTAATGATTTGACACCTAAGGAGGCTTTGGAGTGACAATATCCCCTTTTTGTCTTTTGTGTCCGTAGCCACACGAATTTGTTCTTATCGAGGATTTTCTTTTGTAATGCTTTTTTTCTTTCTTTTGCTCTTTTCCTGATCCCTAATTTTTGCCTGGACTGACTCCTTTGAGTTTTTCGATTTTGTAGTCCAGCGGGATGCCCTAACTTTTGCCTAAGTCGCTTGTTTTCAGGTTTCGACCTAGCGGGCTTTTCTTTTTTTTTCTTTTCATATTCCCCTCTTTGAACAAAGCGTGTGACACTGGTTGTCTTACTTGCTTGACAGGGTTGTGACTGCCTCATTCCTTAGTTGTTGATGGATAACCATCGTGGTTTCACATCTCTTAACCTCTTGACGGTGGGATAGACGGTAATGGTTCCTCGGATGCACGTTCTCCTTGAAATTTAAACGCTTAGTCAAACTAGCTGACGCCTACCCTCCCCCTGGGTTAAGTATGAGGGGTTTTTTTGTACTAAAGAGACTCCTACTTCAAGGCTCGAAGGGGTTAACGAGGGTCTATCTCCCTTATATCTCCAGTGTTTAGGGGTTTGGAACAATGCCTGTACATCCTCAACAGGGTTCTATCCTTGAACATACAACCAGAGATTTTGCGTTTTCATCTCATCATCCTCCCTCAAGAGTTTTAAACAAGAAAATTGGTATTGCAGTGCATATAAACATTTAAGAGTGAACACGAATGGATTACTTCAAGAAAAACATACTCATTGCATTAATATCATCATAAAAAAACAAACAAGTCTTACATACATACAATGCTTTAACAAGAAATGAAAAACTACAAATGAATATGCAGTAAAGAAGTTGAAGATTGCCATTGCTGAGGAAGCTTAATTATGTCTGGACATACTTGCAGACTGAGTGTTCATTTGAGAAAGGAGGCTTCCATTGATGTACATATCATCTTCAGTGAATACAATGATCTCTGAGTCTACCAGGTCTTGCACCTTATGCTTGAACACGTTGCAGTTTTCAATTGAATGACCTAGTGTGTTTGAGTGGTATTCACATCTGGCATCCAGATCATAATCAGGAGGAATAGGGTCGGGAACGGGCTTGGCATCCCTTAGTTGAACCAAAGAACTTTCACGTAGACGGGCAAGAACATGGCTGTGAGGAATAGGGAGTGGATCAAACCTTCTCTCAGGCCTTCGTGATCTTTGTTGTCTCCTTTCAGAATAGTTCTCCTGTTGACCCTGATTCGAGCGCATAATCTTTTCAGGCACTTTTCTCTTTAGACTTGGTCGAGGCGTAGGCAGCATTTGCGGATGTGGGGATTCTAAGACCAAGGACTGCAAGAACTGCCCCTGACCTGATGTGGCTTTGGGAGAAGCAACGGGGACACCCACTTCTCTTTTAACAGCTAGAGTGAAACCACATTGTATGCTTACGCCGCTTGGTGTGAATTCAATTTTCCTCGAATCAATCAGATCCTGGACAGCGTGCTGAAAGGCCCTACATTTCTCCACAATATGCCCTGGTGCCCCAGAATGGAAATCACAATGGGCTCTTGCATCGTATCCTGGTGGGGGATTACCAGTAACGGGAGCCAAAGTCCTTTTCTGTACCAGTTGTGACTGAAGGAGATGCTGCAATAGTTGAGAATATGGCATAGGGAGTGGATGAAAAACTCTTTCAGGCTGCTTCGGTCTTTGTGCACACTTTTTATTCTTAGGCTTATCTTGGGAGACACGACCTGGTTGCGGTTGGGAAAGTCCTGGAACTTCAGCTTGTGGAAGAGATTCACGAGGCAATCCACGATCAAATCCCAAAGAGATGGGAGGAGTAAGGACCTCTGTTGTGGAAGCGAGCACATGACTATTTTCCTTCTTCAGCACTGTTTTCAAGATTTCCATTACCAAACCCATCTGAGTCTTCATCTGATTGACCTCCTCCCTCAGCATATTCTGCTCTTGGGACATGACCAGCATGTCTTCCCCAAACTGCCTCATCTGAACCTTTATCTCAAGCATCTCTGCGCAGAGTCGTTCCATGGCTATCCTCTGGTTATCACAGACTGGGTAGAATACCGATGAATTGGTTGATCTGCAATCCTGTACTGCGGAGGAGAACGAAGTAAGAACACCAGAGATAAACACCTGTCATGCAAAATGATTATGCAAAATGATTATGAATATGCAAATGCAAATGCACATGTTTTAAATACTCACAGGGCGATCCACCCCTTGATTCCAGTTTAACAGCAAGATAGAACGGAACTTCTACTCATATATTAAGAAAACCAGAGGAAAACCAAATGTCAACAATCACAATCCAAGATAACAAGTTTGAACACAATAATCATAGATCCCAACCAACAAGCCTGGCGGTGGTCCAAATAATGAAAGAAAATAGAAAACTACGGTGCGTCATCAAAATCCACAAGTGTCAACCCCCCCATCCATTATGCTTTTTGCTCCAGTCCTGAATTTCCTTGAATAACTTTTTGGTGTCGGGATGCTTCGGTCTCTGAATTAGCTCTTGAATGAGAACGTCTCTCCTATGCATGATCCCTTCCAAGTATCAGCAATGCAACTCCCAAGCATCTTCTCCAGAAACACCATCCATGCTAGGACCCTCATTTCTAGGTCTCTTCACTTTAGCTTGGATCTTCAATTCCTCTATGGAGGCTATGGCTTCATTGATTCGATCTTCAACTGCTTGTCTCTTGAATACCCCTGATAGGATCTCAACGTCTTTCTTCTTGAGCTTCAACTTCAATTGGCCAATCTTAGCTAGATAATCGTCTTCCTTTCGCTTATTCTCAGCCATTGACTCGGTGAGCATTGAACCTGTGAATTTTTAACAAAGCCTTGTCCAATTCCTCCTTCTTAGACTCGAGAACCTTACTGATACCATCTAGAGCTTGCTTCATCCTTTGTCTGGCTGCGACCTTGTCAGCTAGCTCCTGTTCTGCCTTAGCGAGAAGCTCTATCTTCAACTTGGCGATATGAACAGCTTCACCCCGCTCATGCTTCAACTGATAAATCTCTCTTTGTAGCTCACTGTTTTCTTCTCGCAGCTTTTCTTTTTCAGCCCACAACTTGTTAAACTTCTCTATCTCAACTGTGGTAGGAGGCTCAATCAGCAAGGGGTAAGATGGTGGTTCTTTGGAGAATGGCAAAAGCTCTTCCTCTACCTTTTTCTGAATCCAATCTTCATATGCTGGAAATGCTCTGTTGTTGCTCTTCCCAAAATAAGTCTTCCCTTTCTTATAACGATCTCCCCAAGTATTTGCAGCTTCTTTTAACAGTTCTGGATTAATTTCCCCACTCAGATATAAATATTCTTGGACCTCCTCGTCTCTTGGTGGCTCTTTCAAGGCATACCCGAATTGCCTAATAGCAAGAATAGGGTTGTAGTTAATTCCCCCTTTCCTTCCTATTAGAGGCACATTTGGGAAACCTCCACAACTGATCATGATATCTTGGCCCAACAAGTCACGGTTAACCCACATTAGATTATTTGCTCTTAAACCCATCAATCTTTTGGACCACTCCAAAGTTCCTTGAGTATCTACAAATGCCCCAGATGTGGGAAGACGGCCAGCAAACCATTTGTAGAAGACTGGCGCACAAAAATAAAGGGGTTCTCCCCTCCTCTTCTCGTTCTTATAATGTACTAAATAATACAGATCTCCAAGCAAAGTAGGTACCAGATTCTTCATGGTAAATATCCGGACAGCGTGCATGTCTACAAAATCCTTCATATTTGGAAACAACACTGTTCCATAGACACACATAGCCAAGATGGCATTGAAAACTGACCAACATCTAGCCTTAGCATACACAGCAGCCTGTTCTACCAAAAATTTCACATGAAAACCTTTACACCCTCCCTTATTGGCAATATTATTTTTCAACAAAGATGGATCCAAATGCAAAGCCTTGGAGACCCTTTCTAAATCAGGAAGTTCTTCAGAAGGATAGAAATGAGCTTCTTCTTTAATGGCAACATCCAGAATAAGAGAAAATTCCTCCAATGTCGGAGCCAAAAGATAATAAGTGAATAGGAAACAACGCAGGTGAGGGTCATAGAATTGCACCAGGGTGTGCAAAGCCCTATACTCGTATTCAGTGATGTTGCGAGCAAAATTCAGAATTCTTCCATACTCTCCTCTAAAGTATGTCAATACCCCAGGTTCTTCCATAAACACGATCTTGTGAACAGGATCCGGTATAAGTGTTGGGAACTTGTACACTATGATGCTCTTTCTCTTCTCAGTACTCACCCTTAATAGTCTTCAAAAACCATAATCAAAGTTAGGATGCAACCCTGCAAATGAATAAACATGTTAGGATGCAAAATGATGATGCAAATGCACACATGGGATTAAGGATGCCCCACAGACTGAACAACTGCTGCACTGAACCACTGTATAATCTCCGGGATCTGCCCAAATACCCAGAATACCAACATAACCATAGTACCACACTGATAAATTTGCTGATTAGAAAATCGGGTATGTTGAAGGTCAAGGTTACATGCAAACCTGTAAACACCCTGCCCTCTCACATGTAGGTACTAGAAAGCCGAGGATCCTCAATATCACGGGCTCTCAGGTCGAGAAATGATGATATGTTCACCATTTCTGGTTTGGCATCATCACTAATCGAGGAGGCCTCAACTGATTCCCCTCTAAAAGAAAACATCCTACGGAAAGTCCTCAGCTTCGGCACTGAGGTCGAGAAGCAATAATACATTCATCCCTCGGGGTACAGTACTATCGCCAAACGAGGAGTGCTTCCACCGATTCTTTTCCAAAAGGAAACCCTATAGCAAGTTCCCAGCATTAGGTCCTCGGATCGACACGTGTAATGGGTTTGCCATTTCTGGTCTGCCATTATCACGTCTCGGGAGGAGTGTCGTTACTGAGTCCTCGGGAATGGCCGCCAGAGTCGACAGTTTTCCAGGTTACATTCAATCATCTGCACCAATGCGCAGGATAGAACATTACCAAATAAAACCTCGTCTGGATGTGGAGTTTTCATGTATACTATGTCTGGCCAAATGCCACAAGAGTCACACTACTTGCCACGCTAATCCTACGTGTATGCTCAAGCCTGGGTATTGGGCTTACCTCTCAGAACTCCCAACCCGCCAAACAAAAAAACAGCAGCTGATAATAATATGTAATGCAAAAATGCAGTAAAAAAATAAAAAACAACAAATAAAGCAAAACAAAAAACAAAAACACCCAAAGAGAACAAAGACAAGCAAGCGCTAGGATTGACTCGCTTAGGGATGGACCAGCATAGGTCAACCAGAGTCCCCAGGAGAGTCGCCAGCTGTCGCTCCCAGGATTTTCATCCAGGTACAAACGCGAGAGTGGCGCGGAAAAATAGAGTCGCCAGCCGTGTAAATTTATCCCAAGAGAGGGAAAGGGAACACCGCATAAACCTGAGAAAGAGGGAAAGGAATGGTCATCGCAACCATAACCTGGGTTCGGGAGTCGGTTACCCGAGGGGAAGGTATTAGCACCCCACGCGTCCATCGTACTCGATGGGGTCCACGCTTGTTGTCTATTCTAAGGGTGAGTTATCTTAACATCTAGGGCTGCACTAACACGGGGAAGGGGAAAACTAAGACAGACTCGGTAGGACATCGTCGTCCTAGGCCTACGTACCCCATTTGTGCAATGGGGAATTCAGAGTCAACGTAGTTCGGACCAAGTTCTTTTTGTGTTTTTTATTAGCGACGTTAAGTTCGCGTCCGACAGTAAGGGTCGATGCCTGTTTGCGTCTCAGACGGAAAGTAACGTGCCCTTTTTGAAAATAGTCTTTAGGTTGATGATCCCGAAGGACAAAAAGGTTTGAAGTTTGTTTATATTTTTTAGGACAGAAGTGACTTGAGTTAGTTCATAACTCAACTTGAACCAAAGTCTATGACACGGGAGCGAATGTGTCGCATGGTCGCCCCCAATGAGACGTATGCTCAACACTCTAGAAGTGAGAAGGGGGACCCCTCAATCTTCATTTCCTATGTTTAAGGCTCGTGTGCAAGGCAAGTTGACCTTATTAAGTATCTTAGAACTGTTTTGAGATGAGAAGAGGGACTCAAAAGAAAAGAAAAACACTACGGGGAAAAATCTATCCTAATGTTATCATGCAAAGATAGCCCTAAGGGGAGATTTGACAACAACCTAGGCCTAAAGAAAAGAAAATATGAGAGAAAGAAAGAATGAGAGTGGACATGGATACTTATCCACACCCTTAAATAACTTACCTCGGCCCCTGCATAAAAGGTTAGTACAAACAGAAATAAGTGACAATAAGACAAATGAAACTCAAACCAATTACAAACCAAAGAGAAATGATTATAAACCAAATGAAATTCCACCTAAACAGAATGTGGATGACCTAAACATGAATTGTGAAGTCAAAGGAGCAAACCCAAATGATGGCACAAGTGCCTTTTCAAACAAGTGATCAGACATGGTCAAAGATGTGCATACAAGAAGACCTCAAATAAAAGCAATCAAACAATTAGCAAAACATCTTCTAAAATCACCAAATTAATTATCAACATATCTCAACCAGAAGCAAACAACATGTCCAAAACTCATGCCAAAATTCAAAATAAAAGTCACTCAAACAATCATGCAAAGTTCAGACAAGAAACATGACTCAATATGCAAAAAGGAGGACTAAAATGCAATATGAAATGATTTTAAAAATGAGAGAATTTTTTTTAATGCAATTCAATGTGTTGATGAATGAATGCAAAAGGAATGAGTTCAAAATATTTTGGGGATGATGAGAAATAAAATAGACAAGTCATGGTATGCATACATGAAATAAATTCTAAATGAAATTATTAAAATAATTAATTCAGATGATAAAAATAAAATAAAAATAAAAAATAAAATTTGGGAAAATTTTATAAAACTAAAAATATGATTCATGAATTTTTTAGGAATTTTTTAATGCAAGAAACTATTTTTAAAAAATAAAAATGGAATGCAATAATTGAATAAAAATAAAAAAGAAGAAATAAACATGGGGGGTGTGTTTAGTAATACAAACACGTTGGAAATGTTAATGGGCTAAAGGGTGGGGGTGCGAATAGAAGGCCCGGATCTTAAATCCAATCAGCAAAAATAAAATAAAAAAAAAGGAACACACGTGGGCTCAGTCAACTGATTTGACTCACTATTAACCATTGGATCAATCCTGCGCTTCATATCAAGTCAAACAAATCAAGTATTATGCAAGATGAACGACCATGATTAAAAAGCAAACCATAACTAATGTAAACTCACGCACACGCAAACACTCAGAGTACCATACACTCCCACGTGAGCAGCACATGGTTTTTTTTTAATGCGTTGTCCAAACCATAGCCATTAGATCACATCAACGCCTTACATCAGATCAAACAATTAAAAGCAATACATGATGAGAGAACATGATTGAGGGTACACATTAACTATCGTGGAAGGACACACACATACACCAAGAAATAAAAATAAAAATTTAAAACATGTGGCGCATAGTGGACCGTACGATCTGGCTGATGGACGGTCATGATTCCATCTTCTCCCTCCAGCCCCTTCACCTCGCCGGAATCCTTACTAGCCGACGGAGCTAGGGTTCCGGCCACCACCTCCGGCCACCTGCAACTTAAAAGAACCCAGAAAATGCAAACAAGCACACCTTCTTGACCAGAATTTGATGAGGATTCCAAATATCACATTAAAAATTGCAAACAACTAACGCATCATGAAAAACGAATGAAAAAAGGTTTGCATTCAAAACTTAAAACTCACGCAGCAACCATATTACACGTCCACATTCAAAACAAAACATACCAGAATGATCAGTACACACCACAAATCACTATGCATATTTAAAAAGAGAGTTTTAAGATCATAAAAAACATCACTAACCTGAGATCAAGCAACTTATTCCCTTGCTCTTAGCCTCCAACGATGGGTGATTTGTATTCTGTAGATGCCAAGGATGCAAGTTGTGAAATAATCTTTTGAGAAACCCTTGTGGATTGTGAGATGTGAAGGAATCAAGTTTTTTAGGGTTCACTTGAGAACTCCACCAAAATAACGTGTTCTCTCTCTAACCCTAGCATGAATTAGCTTAAATAGATTAGGTTAATCCACTGATAATTATTTGGGCCTTGTTAATTCCACACTTAATGAGTTTTGGATGATTTTGGAAAATTGCATTATGTGAAATACACCCTCTTCCATGCATGTACACCCAAATATTTCATGATGGGTCACTTATTGATCAATTGCTAATCACACCTAAATTGAAATTGGGCCTTGAAACAATTTGATTCATGAGTTTTGATGCCTCTTGCAATTTTGAATAATGGGAAATAAGTGATGAATCAACCATGGATCCACTTGGTTAAAAGGCCAAAAATGCTCCTTATGGAATTTACTTTGATGTTAGAATATCTCTTGAAACAAAGAAATCAATTATAGGTCCATATGTCCCAAAATGCAAAAGTTTGTGAAAATAGAACCCTAAAAACCATTTTGCCTTCTTTTGGTCATAACTTGAGTTTCACAGATGATATGGAGACCATCTAGTACTTGTTGGATAGAGGAGAAAAAGATATTCAACTTTCATGTTTGAGGAAAATTCATTTGAAGCTTCTTTGATGATGAAAAGTCAAGTTGAATGTAATGTAAGAACTTGCCCAAAAAGGAAACTTTCAAATTATAGGCCATTTCCATATTTAGTAACTTTTGCACCAACCCTTGATTCTTGATAAATGGTATGAAGCTTGACTCTTGAAGACCATATGAGGATGTGAGACCTTGAAAACCTTGAAGAGAACCTCAAAATTTCACAGTTGACTTCCCCTCCTACTGTTGACTTTTCCCTTAATTCTCCTGATTCCCAATCCATTGGCCAATTGAACTTCTCATGAACCAAACTGATGGACAATCTTCCACTCCTAGATACTTAGGGACCCAAGGAATACCATGGAATCAAGTCTTGCCCAAAAAATCAGAAATAAACTGACTTTATAGCAAACCCTAATCTTGGTACCTTCAGTCTAGGAGGAAATAACACAGTCTCCAAATCCAAATTCCTCTGAATATGATGTGTATCCTCTCCAACAAAGATAAGATATGTCATTTGGTGATGATAAAAACCTAAGAAGCTTGCCCATTGGGGCAATAAACCCAAGAATCTCAAAACCCTAATTTCTGCACTGGTTAGGAGAGAGTGATCCACAATACAAGAACTCTTGCTTGACTCTTTGAAGAACATCTTCTCCTCTTGAGCTGCCTCAAGCACCTTGACCCCATGCTAAGAACCAATGATATGCACACATTATAATGCAAAAATGAAGTGAAACATAAGCCAGTTAGTACTAAAGTAAGGAGAGCAAATTTTGGGGTGCTACACCCACGTTTCAGTCCATATATGTGCAGGTCTGTTAATAGTTCCTGAAAGAAGTATAACAACAAATAATTTTCTTATGAAATGGCCGGATCCCCATTGACTTGCATCTTTAATGGCTCCGATGTATTCGTGATCGTCATCGAGGAAACCCATTGCGAAGCATGCGTCCCTAAAAGAATCATATTGTATTTCTCCAACCTTACGAATGTCTTCATAAGTCCTTGGTCCTTTAACTACAGTGAGCATTATCCTGAGGTAAAACGGTTCTCCAGTTGTGGGAGGTACCCAAATCAAGCGGCCAATGGTAAAGCCGTTCTTACGCAGCTTCCAAGCCCGTTTAGGTTTAACATAAACAAATTTGGATACGAATTAGGCATAAGTTAAATGTTGAGCCTCTGAAAAGTTTTGGTTGGAGAGTAACCATGAAGTGAACATCGATTCCATAACGCTAGCCTTTTCCAAAATATTTTCCATTCTTTCGAAATCAGTATAGTAAAGAGGTTCTTCGCCTATCAAATGGTAAAACATGCGCTTAACCGCAGGCTTTCTCCCATGAATTTTGTATGAAAATATCCTCCAAGATGCCTCACTTGGGGAAACATACCTACAGTCAAGATATTCCTTGATCTCATCAACCACGTTTTGACCAGATGAAAAGGTATTTGATGCAGGAACAATCGTAGCCGTGATTCTGTCGTATCCCTTGTGGACATATTTGAAAAGGTATTTTATCGAAGTACTTTGATTACACCACTCCATGTTTATGTGGGCCTGAAACTTTAAGAGCAAGCGTGTCTTGTACGGGACAACGTGGCTATTGTCTAATGAAATTCCGGACATGACAATTGTATGAGTTTGAGAACTTCTTTTGTACAGTGGGTATCCTTCGCTATCAACGATAGTTTCTTCATTGAATTTTTTTGGAAAAAACTTAGAGCATCTGTTATTCTTCATGCATGGTGAACTCAGCCTTGCGAAACCACACGGTCCATGCATCATGTGTGATTTTACCAATTCATACAGCTTAGGATGCAGGGCCGGATCAGGGATTTCTGCAGAAATGATGTTGTCAATGTCAGGAGGAGTAGGATACTTACTTTACGGATGCAAGAAGAGTAGAATGTGTGCGTGTGGCAGCCCCCTCTTTTGGAATTCAATTGTATAAATGTCTACAAAACAAATAAAAGGGAATAGGAAATAAGTGTTGGAAAAACATAATTTACTGAAATATGAAATGTTAAGTGACTAACATGCCAAAACTTTTCCCAGTACATGATGTTTTGTGAGGTCCGTCATAAGTTCGTCAAACTTGATCTTGAAAACTTTGGAAACAATATCTGGTCTGTCATGTGGTTTTAGGTTATCCTTTGAAAGCAATCGCGTTATTTTCAGCCAAGTCGGATTGCACGTAAATGTAATAAATAAATTAGGAAAACCCAGCGCACTTGAGATAGCCATACCGTCGAAGTAAAGTTGATCCATGTAACGTTTTCCCCCGACATACGTAGAAGGCAATACAACTCATCTTCCGATTTTGTTTTGCTGATTTTGTTGATCACTTCCATGAGCATCATTAAGTTATCTGTACTTCCTGACTCGAAGTTTGGATTGGTTTTTTCTGAGCCAGTTGAGACGATCCGTCTCCATCATTGTGTATCCGTCAACCAATAATTGTTGGAAAAGTCGCCTTGAACTCAAAAGTATTTTTGCCTCTTCGGTTCGTGCGTGCAAGTGGAAGCAAAGCCAATCCTTGATTGTTTGACGATTTTGTTTGGTTACAACTTTCTGATGTATAAATTTGTGGAGTATGTTTGGCCTATATCCATCTTCACCGTAAGGAAAAATCAAAGGGTATTAATACGCCAAGTAAGCCGGGTGGAATTCATCAATCCGTTGTAATTGTCCATCACACGCCTGAACAATAATGTCTCTTTTTGACGCCGAATCGATATCCCCAACTATCAAAGCCGCGACCTCAGAGACGGTCGGGCAATTATAAATGCGACCGTCGGTGGATCTTTCAGAGATTAGCCTCAGTTTCAAATCCTGGAAAGTGTTATGCTTCAACATATCTCTTGCCATGCGAAAAGCCTTGGCATGGGGGTTGTGTTCATCCAACATGAATTTGAGAGCCGTTACTATGGAACTGTCGATGTTTTTATTGTCACTGCCAAAAAAAGAAATGACAGTCAAAAGTGATAGACAAACCAATATTGAAGATTTCGTATGATGAATAGAAATGTATTTAGAATGAAACCTGAAACACCCCATCCTGTTGACAATTTCGTTGTCGGTGTCGTGGATATATAGTTGTGCGTATTTTGGCTTTTGACCAAGTTCAGGAACCAAGGATCCAATTCGATGGCATGTTTGACCATGCAGGTGCAAAGTTGGTGGACCCCTTCCTCCCCCTGTGTTGGACGTATCAAATTTCATGCCCGGAGAAGTGAACGAAAACATTGCATTATAGGTGCGTATGTTGGACTGAAATTTTTTTGCATGGTTGCAGTCACGATCAAACTGAAGTTTCTGCAATTGAGGTGGTGGAGGCTTAAGTAGCGGAAGCACAACCTTTCCTCCCTTGCAACACAATTTGAATTTTGGAACTGTCGAGTGTTTCCCCTTAGCTCTACGCTCTTGATACCACATAGCGGCGCGACAGTGTTGGCATTCCCAGAAAGGATCCCCAATGTCTGAATATTCTGGAAATAAAAGTAACAGGCAAATTTTTAGAGACGATATTAATAGAGTGTTGGCTATTCTGGAATGTTACACATAAATGTGCAACAAATAGCAGAGTTGCGTAAAAATGAGTGGAAGGATATGTAATGGAAAATAATATGAACCTTGAGCGTAAGAACTTCCTAACAGGACAGAGTGTTCGTCGTCGTCATCACCCGAAGTTTGATCAAACGTATCGTCACCACAAGAGTTATCAGATTTGTCATTGTCTGAAGTGACCGCTGTGCGAGTGTTCGGATGAAGAGTAGACTGTCTGAAACCATCGATACTAGATGTTAAAGGCTGCAGAATTACGGGTGGTTCCGTGATAGTGGTGTGACAATGCGTTGTGGCAGCGTTAAAGTCGGTTATCAAATTAACAGTTGAAGGGAATGGTTGTCCAAGTGATGACGATGAGATGAATGAGTATGTAGTGTGTTGGTAATGTCCGTAGTCAGCGGCGTAACAACCCGTCTGCGAGAAGTTGAAGCCAGAGTGGAAAATGTGGAAGGCAACTGTTGTTGAACAACATTCTCCTTGTTGAAGTTAGTAACAGTTGAAGGGAATGGTATTTGAGGCCTTATGAATCTGCGGTTGTCCGAGTGATGAAGATCACATAAATGAGTATGTAGTGTGTTGGTAATGTCCGTAGTCAGAGGCGTAACGACCCGAGTTTGAGAAGTTGAAGTCGGAGTTGAAAAAGTTGAATGATATTGTTGTTGAACAACATTCTCGTTGTTGAAGTTAATCCTTTTGCTTCTTTTGTTGTCTAAATAAAGTTTCCTTTTCTTTCTTGCAATAGCAGAAGCGGTGGCATTCATGTTTTGGTCAGAATTTTGCGATGTAGATGTTTAAATAGCTGTATGGAGAAATGAAACTGAGTGAATCAGAGAAATCTTTGAAAGACTAAAAATGTTGCGTCGTGATAAGAGAATTGTGACAATGCAATGGATAGTAGGTTGAAAACAATAACCTGTGATGCTTCATGTGTTCATTATCCAGGTTGATGATAGTCTTCCCAGGGGAGTAAACATTTCAAAGATTGGATTGTTGAGTCATTGTTGTAGGAGATACATATAGTCTATGGTCCTTATAGAATAAGGTGTTAAGTAATAACCACCGTAGGAAGAGTAAAATATAATGAGAAATGGGTGCATGCGTTGGGTGTTGAAATCATGTTATTAGAGAAGCCGAATGTGCGAAAGTGTGGGACCAGCATCAAGTGTGGGATGTGAGAAGACTATTTAATGTTAAAATATTAGTTACAGTGTAGGAGTTGACAAAGGTTTCTAAGTACAGGCTGAAGCAAGTTTGTGTTGGGAAAATGTGTATAATTGTTGGCAAGTCAGATTATTGATATAAAATTGTAATATAAAGTACTGACGTGAGGCATTAGGTTGCAATAGGAGGACCCAAACATCTCCTTGCAGTACGACTCTAATGATGGTGGTAAAGTGGCATAAAATATTATATCGCATACCCAATATAGTAAGTACAGAAAATTGAAATACGTAACAAAGTAACAATTTTGAAACCCATTACATTTTAAACACTTTTTTTATTTGTGAGGACGATGGAAGTAACCAGTATTTTATGAAATAGCCAGTACGCTAGGTTTTAGCATTAAAAGAGATTGAAATCGCCATTGGATGTGTGTGCTGACATGGTTGGATATTTGAAGTAGGTATAAGAGTGTGGAAACAATGGGTATGGCATGGTACATAGGAGTGAGTAGTTTTTAGGACAGTTTTAATAGTTAGCGAAAATACAGAATTATAAAAAATTGACAGAAGATGTAGTGGAAATACAAAAGCATGCATTGAAGATTCATTACATAACAGAGACATCAAAGCATTGTTAAGGAATCAAGAAAGTAGACCACAATTTTAGCAAAGGTATTGTCTTAACAAAATACAACATTAATGAAGAATGTTGTATTCAAAAAAGTTGTTGGGAATTGAGATTGTTGAACTGCAACATAATGTTGAATACTCCTTGTCCACTGGTGGAAGCGTCACTTCTCCAGTTTAATGATTTTCTTAAGTTTGGTGGATGAATGTTGAGAATCGTCGAAGTTATTTGAAAGTGCAAATGCATCAGAATCAGGTGTTGCAACCTGTAACACCCTTCTACCCCACAAACAATTTCAGGAAAACACTTAATATTATCAGAGTAAAATTAGCAAGAAATTCATATTATCAGAGTAACATCAATGAGAAAGGTGCCACATATATTCAAACATCATTCACATTCGTTGTCCTGTCCCGTAACACGGGTTACACATTCTTAATAATAAAATCAACAACTACGTAGCGAAAATCAACTTTTTTATGTCATTTCAATAAAATACTTCATTACTAAATATATCCAAATCAAATCATCACCAAGAATGTAAAAATTCAAGATAAAACAAAAGAACACGAGGTTCACAACAAATCCCAACCCGATGTTACACGACACAGAGCAGGACACCTCTAAACTAAATAACGATAAAGACACACTTCAAGGCTACATTCTCCATCGTCGCGAATCTACTCTTGGTTATCTACAAGTTACCCACATAAGAGGCAACATTTCCAAGCAGGCAGGGTGAGAAATCACAATTCATTATAGTAATATAAGTACATGGAAAATGAACAGGAAGGTAACAACAACATCATAGCATAGCCAATAACAACATCATAGCATAATCAATCAACAACATCATAGCATAATCAACCACAACATCATAGCATAATCAACATCAACCTCATAACATAGTCAGCAACAACATCATAGTATAATCAACAACAACATCAAGATATAATCAACAACAACATCATGATATGACCAACATCAACATCATAGTATAATCGACAACAACATCATGATATAATCAACAACAACGTCATAATATAATCAATAACAACATCATGATATCCACAATAAAACATACATATTACTCGACTATCAACTCATACACATGCAATGCTACTTAGAATGAAATGCAACTTCATCGGAAACATGCATGTGGTACCAATTCAACGTGCGATGGACACTGGCCATCAACCCTCCAAAAGGAGCACAACATAATCAACGTATCACTTCAATCTGCACAATGGGATTGAAGCTACCAATGGACCGAAGCCCCAACATAAAATGCTATGAAATGCAATGATGCTAATTCTTCTCAATTCAACAAAATCAACGTGGGCATCATTAATTTCATATTCAACAAGTATGTATCATACAATCATGTTTTATCATCTTACATCAACAACAACTCAACAACACAAGATCACCACGAGAAAATGTCAAGAGACCTCAAGAAAATAACAAAAACAGTAAAATAACATGTCTGACACGGCCACCCGTGTCCTGGGACACGACCCGTGTCAGGAAACCTGCACTCAAAACATAAAACAGACAAAATCCAGCAAATACAGTGGTCTGACACTGTCGCCCGTGTCCTGTGACACGGCCCGTGTCAGAAGCTCTGTAGCACAATTTCAACAAAAGTAAAATACAGCAAGAATGGGGGTCTGACACGGCCGCCCGTGTCCTGTGACACGGCCGTGTCAGGATGTGAAAACTCAGAATTTTTCAAAGGGTTTTTCTGCTGCATTTTGACTTCAAATATCCCAAAAAATCAGTTTTTCCAATACGAAAATTTGACCAAAATACTCACACAACACACATACATCAACACATAACATTCTATCTCATTATAATTCATCGAATCATTCATCCCTAACTCATTCTACATCATCAATCACCACAATTTCCCAAAAATCCACAAAACCTAATCTATTCATAAACCAATTCCTATAAAATTATAATAAACCGTGAAAACTCCCCATACCTTAGAGTAATCCGAACCTTTATCCTTCTTTCTCCAAGATTCTCCTAGCAATCCTTCAAAACCCTTGTTTTCCTCCTCCTTTTCTCTTCTTCAGCGTTCTTCACAAGAATACGACCAGATAGAAAATTGATCGATCATTTCTTCTTTAGTTAAATATCCCAGTTTATGAACTTCCAATTATACCCTTACTCTTTTCCCTTTATGACCACCTTGTCCTTTTTCTTATTATTCTTTATAATAATAATAATCCAAATAATACATGATTATTCATCCTATTAAAATTATTAAAAAAAAATACTCTTTTAATCCATAATTCTCCAAAATGACCAAAAACCTCTTAATTCCCTCTAAATTAATCAAATAAATAAATAAATGATTAATTTAGATTTTCGGGGTGTTACAACGCTCCCCTACTTTAAGAATTTTCGTCCTCGAAAATTTACTCGATGCAGACCACTCCAGATACGTTATCACCTCCGACTAATTAACTCTCATGCCGCGTGTGGCAACACCACGAATAACGCAATACAACAATACACCTTATCAATGCCAACGACAACAAGATGAAATACTCACACGATGTACTCGACGACTAACTCAAAACACCGAGAATAATCAGGCTAGGAACATACAGGTTCACTATGAACCAGAATACAACACGATTGTTACCATCGCCATAGGCAACCCTCCCCTAACTCCCCATCATAGGAATTAGCTACTCGCACTCGAACCATCACCATAGGTAACGAGACAACAACAAAGGTAAGAACACAAAGGCCTAAAGCACAATTTCAACGTAACCAACTACCGACATCGTTGATACTCACATAAGAACCAACTGCGCTACCCACGCTTTCGCTGCGCACTCTGAGTACTCGCAACTATCTAATCTACCAAGTTTACATCAACTTCTGACCATTAAAACAGACATAAGAAAAGACCTTTCAACTTAACTCATTGGAAATTCCATCCAAACATGCATTCTATACTCTTGTGATTACAGAATACTTCGAACTTAGATCCGTAAACAATACCTCCGAATATCCAACACAACTACAACTGCGGCCAATTCTAAATCTTGAATAGGATAGATACTTTCAAGAATTCCTAATTATTGTCAACATAAGCTACAACTTCGCCACCTTATATTAACACATCATCAAAATTCATCTCAACGCATAACAACCTCACCACAGCATAAGGATACATGTGTCAAATTAATCTCAACAAGAAAAAAATCATCTTCCAAATAGAGCTTAACACCCAATAGCCATAGATTTAGCCTAAAAAACCTACACTTAACATGGCACATTAACCAAACCTATCAAACAAACTAATTCCTCAAGTTCTACTCATACTAGCACAATTCTCCAAAATCCCTCATCCGAAGTAACACAACCACTCAACTTCATCTTTACAAATCATAATTCACACCTTGCTAACTCAGCATATAACTTCACTTCTTTCAATACTTGCAACTCAACTCTCAAATATTCTACGCGCTCTTCTTCTGATTTTATAAAACATCAGAATATCCACAACGAACACCAGTTATAACTTATCCAAATAAGTATGGAAGATACCATTCATATTTCCATATATACACTTTAAGGCATACCAGCCACTGCCCTTCTTGATCCGACATCCTTGGTCAAATCATAGTCTTATATTACCATTTACTTCCTACTTGGTTCATCTCTACAGTTCTTCAAGTCTCTTGTCAGTCGAATTCTCGATCCACCACAACCCAAAACCCAAGTTATCCAGAACACAACTGTGAGTTTCCAAACTACTCACTGATCCACTCACAACTTCATACTAACATCCTCAAGTCCGCCTCATTTCCCTATATAGGAATCCGCATCTATAACTCAAACAATTCATAAGCACTTGGCTCAACCCCAAACAACTCATTGCGCATACTATTCTAGTTGGCAAGACATGTCTACTCCATCCAACATGATTCCGTCGACTATCAACAAGAGATTAAGGGTGATCAGTTCCTCAATTTGTCAATAGACAGCTGGCAACCATAATGGTGGCATAAATCATCATTACCCAACTACAATAGCGTCCTTTACCTTTTCCTTAAAGCTATCTAAGCACACTGCTCCACCATCTCTCTAAGGCTTACAAACGTTTTTCTTAATTTTCTTATTTTCCATCTCGTCAATGATATGAAAAGTCCAAAATCTAGTACATATCCTCATATACAAGTTAGTTGCACAACACAATCATTAAATATCCTTCTAATACCGGAAACGTTACTACATCACGTATAATCCAAATCGACCCACTTCAGTCGAAACATTTATCTAAGTTCAAACTTTTGACGACCCTAACCAATCCTTCATCCTCCTTTTTAATCTCACAACTTCGATGATCCGTATACTTTCACACTTGATCATCATTCCAATCACAATCTCAACAATACCATCTCATCATCTGGTTGGTGACATAGCTTCCAAAATTTTCCGACTCATGTCGACACATCTCGCCAACAACACTCAATCCACTTTACTATTTAACATCCCTCAAAGATTTATGTACTTTAATCATTCTCAACTATCATGCGCCGCACTTCCATATGCTTCTCCGATACTCTTCCTCTTATTACTTAACATTTTATACTTGGCTTCATCTTACTATTTCCAGCAAGAATTGTCCAACTTCAAACACGGTTATCTTCTTCAATACAGACCTCCCAGTCACAAAATTATATTCCAAAATGAAGGGAATTTCATGTAGATTCCAGAACTTCAAGAATCACTCAAATCTGAATTACGAGTAAAAAGTTATCGTCCTTGCAATGGGACTGGTCAAGAAATCCGGTATACAAACTTCCACCAAACAAAATCAGCATCAGACCCAACTATTCAAACGCATCTTTATCTCTCCTCAAAAACATGCCAAAGACAAAATTTATATGCAAACTATAGGGAATTTCGTAAACTTTCCGAAAAGTCCAGAATCGCTTTCATCGGAGTTACGAGTAGAAAGTTGTGCCTCTTTTGCTGAAGGCTGTTCCATAAATGTGAAAATAAAAACCGAAATTGGTGAACATGAGTTCTACCTCTTTCTCTTGCTTCCAAACTCTTCCAACTATCCTTTCTCTTCACCCAACTCTGGAAATCATCCGACTTCACTCCAGATATACTCCACTTGCATATCACTATTCGTCACATTGCCCTATCTTCTCCGAGAAGCAAACATCAACCATACCGGCTTGTTCACCCTCCAGGAATCTCAAACTTGACAAGCAACTAAGAATTCGTGAATTTGCACTCTCGTCGGTTCGCGACATTACAACTCCAACAAGACTTATACTCTTACCCTTAATATCACCTTGAGACAACTCCTCACACCAGAACATCTCCGGGAAGCAAACTTCTCCCCCACTTGTTTCAAACCAACACCGGAAGCCAACGGTTAGAACACAAACAAGTACCGACAGTGTTCCACACACTTGTCGCGTACCAAGGGATAACGACATTAGACAACTTGGCCGGACAGACCGACCTGCTCTGATACCACTAATGTAACACCCTTCTACCCCACAAACAATTTCAGGAAAACACTTAATATTATCAGAGTAAAATTAGCAAGAAATTCATATTATCAGAGTAACATCAATGAGAAAGGTGCCACATATATTCAAACATCATTCAAATTCGTTGTCCTGTCCCATAACACGGGTTACACATTCTTAATAATAAAATCAACAACTACGCAGCGGAAATCAACTTTTTTATGTCATTTCAATAAAATACTTCATTACTAAATATATCCAAATCAAATCATCACCAACAATGTAAAAATTCAACATAAAACAAAAGAACGCGAGGTTCACAACAAATCCCAACCCGATGTTACATGACACAGAGCAGGACACCTCTAAACTAAATAGAGATAAAGACACACTTCAAGGCTACATCCTCCATCGTCGCAAATCTACTCTTGGTTATCTGCAAGTTACCCACATAAGAGGCAACATTTCCAAGCAGGCAGGGTGAGAAATCACAATTCATTATAGTAATATAAGTACATGGAAAATGAACAGGAAGACAACAACAACATCATAGCATAGCCAACAACAACATCATAGCATAATCAATCAACAACATCATAGCATAATCAACCACAACATCATAGCATAATCAACATCAACCTCATAGCATAGTCAACAACAACATCATAGTATAATCAACAACAACATCATGATATAATCAACAACAACATCATGATATGACCAACATCAACATCATAGTATAATCGACAACAACATCATGATATAATCAACAACAACGTCATAATATAATCAACAACAACATCATGATATCCACAATAAAACATACATATTATTCGACAATCAACTCATACACATGCAATGCCACTTAGAATGAAATGCAACTTCATCGGAAACATGCATGTGGTACCAATTCAACGTGCGAGGGACACTGGCCATCAACCCTCCAAAAGGAGCACAACATAATCAACATATCACTTCAATCCGCACAATGGGATTGAAGCTACCAATGGACCGAAGCCCCCAACATAAAATGCTATGAAATGCAATGATGCTAATTCTTCTCAATTCAACAAAATCAACGTGGGCATCATTCATTTCATATTCAACAAGTATGTATCATACAATCATGTTTTATCATCTTACATCAACAACAACTCGACAACACAAGATCAGCACGAGAAAATGTCAAGAGACCTCAAGAAAATAACAAAAACAGCAAAACAGCATGTCTGACACGGCCACCCGTGTCCTGGGACACGGCTCGTGTCAGGAAACCTGCACTCAAAACATAAAACAGACAAAATCCAGCAAATACAGTGGTCTGACACGGTCGCCCGTGTCCTGTGACACGACCCGTGTCAGAAGCTCTGTAGCACAATTTCAACAAAAGTAAAATACAGCAAGAATGGGGGTCTGACACGGCCGCCCGTGTCCTGTGACACGGCCGTGTCAGGATGCGAAAACTCAGAATTTTTCAAAGGGTTTTTCTGCTGCGTTTTGACTTCAAATATCCTAAAAATTCAGTTTTTCCAATACGAAAATTTGACCAAAATACTCACTCAACACACATACATCAACACATAACATTCTATCTCATTATAATTCATCAAATCATTCATCCCTAACTTATTCTACATCATCAATCACCACAATTTCTCAAAAATCCACAAAACCTAATCTATTCATAAACCAATTCCTATAAAATTATAATAAACCGTGAAAACTCCCCATACCTTAGAGTAATCCGAAGCTTTATCATTCTTTCTCCAAGATTCTCCTAGCAATCCTTCAAAACCCTTGTTTTCCTCCTCCTCTTCTCTTCTTCAGCGTTCTTCACAAGAATACAATCAGTTAGAAAATTGATCGATCCTTTCTTCTTTAGTTAAATATCCCAGTTTATGAACTTCCAACTCTACCCTTACTCTTTTCCCTTTATGACCACCTTGTCCTTTTTCTTATTATTCTTTATAATAATAATAATCCAAATAATACATGATTATTCATCCTATTAAAATTATTAAAAAAAAAACTCTTTTAATCCATAATTTTCCAAAATTACCAAAAACCTCTTAATTCCCTCTAAATTAATCAAATAAATAAATAAATGATTAATTTAGATTTTCGGGGTGTTACACAACCCGCTTTGAAGCAGTGGACAGTGTAACCGGATCAGGAATAAAATTCGAAGTAACATCAATTTCCTGAAGATCATATAAAATTTAGAGTCAAATACATGGAGTGGATATAAGACTGTGAGAAACTAAACAGAACTACTAAAGGAGATATAGAAATATGTTTTACAACAACTAATTCCCACTCCCCAATAGGAACGGCTTCAGAAACGCTCTCAACAGTCTAAAAAATGAAGAGTATGGACATCGAAAAAACTGTATTAATATACCATGTTATAATTGCATCAAAGTGGACGGAGTAACTGAAATAATACATGTATATATACCTGCAGCATGTCATCCTTGACCGGAGATATCAATTTTATCTATTTGCAAAAGGATGAGAATAAAGAACTCAGAATAAAAGTTTAGGCATCATATAGTTATTATGTATAGTTATATTGTTAATACCGGTTCAAGTGCTAGTGATGATTCCAACTGCTTCACTACAGTTTAATCCTGAAAAATGGAGACAACAGAAGCATTTTTCCATGAAGGTTGCCACTTTACCTTGAAAGCCAGCTTCAAACCAACCAAACCATCAAGTGCTAAAGGGTATTCCAGTGGGTCGGTGACCCCGGCCTAATGTAGACATGGTAGCAATATCATGCGTGGTTACAGTTTGTATAAGAGTATTGTACATGTGAAAAATAGAGTGTAGAAAATTACAGTAACCATGTTGGCGCGCAATTGATCTGCAGATATGTCCAACAGTTGTGAACACTCACGATCCCACAACACAAAAGTGGCTCGACACCGTTGACTTACGACTTCAAGCAGAATCTTATACCTACAAACACAGCCCATCGATGTCCAACATTAAAACCAATGCAGAAATACAGAAGAAGAAAAGGTTAAGCTAAGGTTTATTCACATGTTTAAGAAGAAAACATAATATTTTCATCACCTATAAATTTCAGTCTCAGTGTTATGGCCAGCACCACAGATATAAGGAGGACCTTGTCCCTTTGCAGCCCTTGGACATTCGTGACATGTCTGATAATACCAACCCCCTTGGGATGTTTTAAGTATGTCGGTTATGGCAACGGTAACACATTGAGTGATCTATTTTAAATGATGGAATAAGACACCAAATATGTCAGCAGCAGCGGTATAACATACTATCAACGTAACTTATGAATAAGGTCAAAAAATTACGTCGGTAAGTCGTATAATCTGATCAAGAGGCAGCACAATAGCCTTATACATGAATTTGTCATAAGCAGTGAGCTGTCAAGTCCCTGAAGACTGAGACCAGTTAGTTGATTGGGTAGTCAAACTCTGTGAGGATCCCTGAAATCCAACCATGTGTCGGATGCTATGGTAGAGAAAATTGATTGGAATCAGAGTTAATAACATAATGTAAAACATACGCATATTGAGAGACAAATAATGTAAAATGTATGAAATAACTTAGGACCTATTGATAAAATCTTTAATTTCAGGGGAGTCATCATTGATGTGTAACCTTGTGACGTTGAATGTGTTAGAAACACATAAAGGATATTTTCCTGAATGGGAGGTAAATTACGTATTTAATGCTCAGGTTAAAAAGTAAGTAAAGATACAGAAGCAGGAAAATACATGACTAAAAATGATACCTTCCACTTTCACCCTAACAAATTGTAAGATAATAATTGTAGGCAACGTAGTGTCCTTCCTCTGTTGGAAGAATTCATTGAACTGCAAAGCATATGCCTCCCACAATGTAAAATTGAGTGTGTTGTTACTAAACAACCGAGAAAAAATAGTAAGTTACACCGATGACAACATGTACGTAAAAGAAGACTCTAAAAAATTAAGTGAATGAGGAATACCCTAAATCTTTCAAGACCAAATTAATTTGTTGTTTCTTCGATCCAGGTTGAAGTTGCGTGTATCCAATGTCTGTAACCATACCAATGATGTCTGCAAAGCAATGGTGCATACATATGAGAAAAATTTGAAATTACTGTCACTGAGAGTTAGCTATTCAAAGTATTACAAAATATAAATTTCAAACAGACCTAGTAAAACATCTCTTTTCCACTTTCCACATATAATATCAGCAAAGGGTGTGAACCTCAGACTTTTTGGGGGAATGCTGTGCTTGTTTTTGTCGCAGACAGAGGTTCCACCGGTAAATAAGATCGTAAATTTGTGTTCAGATGCCTTGAATACCAGTTCATTAGAGATGAGTTGAAAATTTGCAATAGTGTATGTGCTATTTACTGATAAGAGGGAATCAAAGGCATGTTTCAGCACTGTTGGCACCTTTACATGAATATCAGAACCCTGCATTTTTATTGAACTATCATTGACTAAGCTATATAAACAACATTGCAAAATACTAGTGTACACACCATCTCTAAACCCTGCATTTTGTAAGAAGGAGGGGTGTAGCACCCCAAAATTTTCCCTACCTTTTTCTAACTTTTTCTGGCTTATGCTTTACTCATTTGCATTCCATAGTAGGTCATAAGTTGCATATCATTGGTTGCAAAGCATGGTATCTAGTGCTTCAAGGTGGATCATCCAAAGCAAGAGAACAAGAGCCAAGGGTCTTCAAACAAGACACAAGGGTATATTGTATCATATATCACTCCCCTTGATCTCATAAGTCATTGAAAGAAGGGAAATCATCCAGAGGATTGAACAGTGCAGCATCTCCTATTAAAAATAGGCAAAATTAGGGTTTTAGTTTCAAGTGGTCTCCTGATGAAATTTTGATCCAAAATTGATCTCAACGTTTTCTACATGATATTAAGTGTCTAAGGATAGAAGATTGACCATTGATTCATTTCAGAAGAGGTTCAATTGATCAGTTGCTTGATAATCAAGAAATTGAGGAAAAAGTCAACTGTGCAGTGGAAAAAGTTAACTCCAGACTTTTTAAGGTCAAATTCATGAAATTCAAGTTATATATGTTCATCGGACAAAATTTGATCAAGAAATGATGGAGGAATAAGGAAAAATCAAGAAATCACAAAACTGCCAAAAATAGAAATTTTGGAGTTTCTAAAAATAGTAAGTTTTGGCCATTTTGCACCAAACTTTGAACCAAGGCCATTCAAATTGAAAGCATCAAATAAAAAATCCACCAGGCCACAACAAAAGATCTTGTTTCAAGCTTCAAATCCATATAAAGAACTCTTCCATCGGATCAAAATTAAGGGAGTTATGATCAATCAAAGTTTGATAAAATCAAGGCAAAAATCAAGTCATGGCAAGGCAAGTGCAGGCCCATAGGCCATAATTTCATCGAACAGTTGGTGTGCCAAATGTCAAGCCAATTTTCTCTATCAAGAAGGCTTCAAATGAAAAATTGTTGAACATCAAAGTTGTTCATCTCCATGCCCTCTTCAACTTTGATGTTGGACATTTTTTCATTTGAACAAGTTATGAAGGTCATATGAGGGCTCGAACATGGGGGTTTCATGCTGAAAGTTCACAAGTCACAAGGCCTTGCTTGCAGCCCAAGTCACACACACATGTACCAATTATGGTTCCTTGTTTTCCAAGTAACTGAGTTGATCTTAACTAACCGAGTTAACTAACTTGACTCGGTGAGTTGAGTCTAACTAACTCCGACCCTAGCTCCAAACCCAAACCTCATTCCAAACTTCATTCCAAACCACTTATACTCCAAACCTAAAATCTATTTAAGAGGTGTTTCACTCATTTTCAAGGCTTCAACCATTTTTGCTCCATTTTCACTCTCAATTCTCTCACATTTCTCTCTAATTTCTCTACTCATTCTTCATCAACTTCTACTTCTTTCTTCCAAAACCACACACAAAAGCTCTTATTTCTTGAAGAATAATCACTTTTTACATTGAAAAGTGATTAATTCTTGAGCTTAAACTCCATCATTTGGTTTTCTTCGGTTGGATTTCTGGAATTTCAGCTTATTCTACTTCAATCCAAAGGTTTCTCACCATTTATTTTGGTGCAAGTTCGATCTCGTTGAATCTTCGCGATTTTGTTCGGTTTCGACGCATTTCGGCTACTAATCGAGGAATCTCTGGTTTTCTTGAATTTTCTGCATCAAGATCACTTTGCAACAATTACCAAAGCAAATTTCCGCTTTGTAGGTTGGTTTTTCTCAAATCTACACTGTTTTTAGCTTATTCGCAACTTATTCGATGTAGACTTTTAGTGGATTTTCGATTTGGATTCGTATGCTTGAATGTGATTCTTGTTGTGGTTGATTATTGAGTTTAATTGATGTTTAAGGATCATAATTCAATGTAATTTCGTGCTTAATTGATTACATGATCATATGGATGTTTGGATAAGTGATTGGTGCTTGAAAAGTGGTTATGAGAAGTGATTTTTGCAGGTCTGGTACTGTTCAGTCGATTTGCACCTTAGTGCAATTGATTGCACCTGTGTTTTTTCACTAGAAAGTGCATTCTGTAGCTGTGCAATCGATTTGCACCCTGCTGCAATCGATTTGCACCTGTGACTATTGTGTTTTTGGCTTGTTTTGAAGCATGTATTGATACCTATTCCACCTCTAACCTTCATGGCTTTGTGTGATGCATATTTGTGGAATTTTATAGGGTTGTTTCACCTCTAGTGGCTGGATGTATGTGAATCTTTGATGCATGATTATCCAATTGTTGATTTGCTTACATTCTTGAAGCATGTTCTTGAGGCATATTGGTGCATGTGTGAATAATGACTTGTTGAATTTGTGTAATCTCTTGAAGATGAGTGTGAGGTGATACATGTGAGTATGATGTTGTGGTGTGCATAAGTTGGAGCGTGTATGTTTTTTACCTTGCTTGAACATTTGTTTTCCTTTGAAAATGATTATGGTATATGTTTTGTCTAGTTTTGATGCATGTCTTGAATGGGATGCTTAATGATTCATCTTGATGGATTTGAGTTTGATCTTGGTTTGTTGATGATGCATTTACCACTGCCCATATGCATTCATTAATCATTTCACATGTTATGCACTTTTGGTATGTCAATTTGTGTAATTGAAACTTGTTTCTTCTCTTTACTTCCACTTCATCTTATTTCTTTTATTTGTATCATTGCATCCATGGTTGGTATGATAATTCATATACATGTTAAGCCATTTGTAAATGGTATATGATTCTGACTTTGATCTTTCATGAAGCATTAATGCATGATCACTTTGCATTTCCACCCATTCTTCATCTTTTATTTCCATAGTACATTACTTTGATGTTTAATGCTTTGATTGTACATAGTTTGTGTATGTTTGGTCTCTTAACTTTAGAGGATTCTCTTTTGATTTAGGTTTCGACTTTGAATGATTCTTAACTCTTAGTATCTTTATTCTTTGGTTCTTAATATGTTTGAACATTATTTGATATCCTTTCCTTATTTCACTACTTATAAATATGTTTTACACTAACATTTTCATGTAGGTGCTAAAGGTAAGTAAGTGTGTGGATATGCTTCCACACACACTTTTCTCTTGCATCTTCTCTTATTTCTTTTAATCATTCAACGTGTGAGCATGACAAGCATTTATATGCTTTCCTTGAATAACTTCTTCTTCATCCCTCTTTAAGATCAACTTAACTTCCATCTTGGAAGTAAGTTGCTTCTTTTGTTTTTCTTCTTCCTTTTAGAAGTAGGTTTGTTAAACCACATTAACCATAGGATCTCCAAGCATGCTAACACTAAGGTGTGTCCTAGTCTCCCATTAGATTTTACTTTTCTCGCCCACTTGAGTCTTTCATTTTCTCATCTCAAAGAAAATTCAAAATATCTAATAAAGGTAGGCACTTATTGCATTTAGGCCTTTCATATAAAGAAAAAATTATAAGGGGTCTTCTCTTATAATCTTAGAATGTGTAGCATATGGCCCATCTTGGGTCAATGTGTTAAACATTTGATCTGTATGAGGGACTTAAATGCAATACTTGTTGAAGATACAAATAAAGAAAAACACTTCTTCATTTCATAATCAACAAAAACACTTAATAAATACCATTATGCTAGTGTGTTTGAACCTTAATAATTGGAACTAAGTGTGAGGGTCTTCTTCACTCTTAGTATACTTTCTTACTCATTCCATCTTGGAATGTGAGGATGTATACATTCCAATGATTAAGATTTAGATACACTATCATATGCAAACAAATAACAAAATTTCTTAAAAAACTTCAAACAAACAATAACGTCTTTCCTTCGGGAATTCTTTTCTCACCTCATTCACTCTCAGCGTACGAACGCGCTTCTTCTCATTCTCTTGCAAGATGGTAACGCACTCGGACCAGCGAGCCTGCAACACCTGAGCTAGAACGTTAGCCGTTCCTTAAAAAACACAAATAATCCATCCCTAGTGAGGGGAACTACGTCGCTCTGATTCTCATGTTCCCGATGAGATACGTAGGCAGTGGGGTAGGGCCCATTCGAGCACTTCTTTTATTTTCCCTACATTTATTTCTCGTTCCTTTTCCATTCTTTCTCCTTTCTTTCTTTCAGTTCCTTTTCCAGTATCCTTTTCTATCACCCTTTGATTGAAGCAGCAAACGTGGATCCCATCGGGTACGATGGACGCGAGGGGGTGCTAATACCTTCCTCTCGCGTAACCGACTCCCGAATCCAGTTCTCTTGGTCGCAAGACCATGCTCTATCCTTTCCTTCAGGTTTATGCAGTGTTTCCTTTCCCTCTCATGGGATAAATACACATTGCTGGCGACTCTGTTTCGGTGCGACTTTCACGTTTGTACTTGGATGAAAATCTCAGGAGCGACAGCTGGCGACTCTGCTGGGGACAGGTTGACCTATTGCTGGTCCATCCTAAGCGAGTCAATCCTAGCGCTTGTTTGCTTTTATTTCATTGGGTGTTTACTGCTGTATTGTATTTGCTGGTTACTGTATTTTATTACTTATACCATATTTACAGCATGTTAGCATTTACATTTCATATATTGTACTGTGTTGCATTGTTCTGTCTGTTTGGAGGGATGGGATTTCTGAGAGATGAGCCCAGTACACAGGCTTGAGTATACACTTAGATTTAGAGTGGAGAGTAGTGGGACCTACGTGCCATCTGTGTACGTTGGATAATCACGAAATTCACAGCTAGATGAGGCTATCTTGGGACCCATCATGGCGTACGCATCTTGCATATTCCAGGATGTCGATCTAGAGAGTTGTCGACTCTAGTGACCGATCATGAGGACCTTAGTGGAAACATCTCTCTTTAGTGGTGACAGTGGCAGACCACATTCTGTGGCAAACCCACTCGCACCCGAGGGCCCACTTTGGAACTTGCATAGGATGACCTTTATTTTCTAAGGTGAGTCAGTGGACGACCTCTTTGATTGGCATAGCATTGTATCCCACGGGGTGAATGTGCTATCGCTTCTCAAACCTCCGAAGCTGACAAACCTTATTTTCTAGGAACCACATGTGAGAGGGGCGGGTTGTTTATAGGTTTGCAGGTAACCGTAACCTTCTACATACCCGGTATTCTGGATTTCCTATCAGTGTGGACTTATCAGCCTGGTATTCTGGTATTCTGATCATCCGGTATTCTGGTATTCTGGTATTCTCTTCAGAACATACCCTCGAGCTTATTCAGTCAGCAGCACATCAGTTATTCAGAATTATGGAAGCTTTGATTCCATGTCTTATTGCATTCATATTATTGCATTGCATTTGCATCTTGCATCATTTTTGCATATCCTTTCTCCAGGCCAGACCAGTGAGCCCATCCATCCTTTATCTGAACTGCAGTTTGATTTCCCGACTTTAGTATTAGACTTGAATCAGCTTCTGGAAGAATCATGAACTCTGGGGAACAGAATCAGTTTGTGACTAGGGCTGATATTGAATTGATGAAGCATCAGTTGGACCAACTTATGGAAGCTATGGCCGTCATGACAAGGAGAGAGGCCAATATTCAAAGAAATGAGAATGTCATTCCACCTCCGGCGAGCAATGTTGCCCAAACTCAGCCGGTGCAGATCCCTGTCAGGAATCAAGTTGATTAAGAACCTCCTTTTGTCCGAGATAGACATTCATCTTCTCTTGATGCTGCTGATTATCAGAGTTTTGCATTCTCTGTGCCAGATGCCCGAGGGGTAGTTCCGAAGATGAACCCTAAGGATCCACGATATGTTGATGACGAAAGATACCGCGTGTTAGACGAGAAAATTAAAGCCCTGGAGAGGCGTGATACTCTTGATTTGAATGCTTTAAGCATGTGTTTGGTGTCTGGCCTTGTGTTGCCTCCAAAGTTTAAGATGCCGAAGTTTGAAAAATACAAAGGAGATAGCTGTCTGAGGCTACATTTGGTGATGTTCTGCAGAAGAATGACCTCACATGTCGACAATGACAAACTCATGATCCACTGTTTCCAAGACAGTCTGAGTGGGGCATCTTTGTATTGGTATATGCAGTTGCAGAGTGGTAGCATCCGATCATGGTCAGATCTAGCCAACGCCTTTGTGAAGCAGTACGATTATAATCTTGACATGGCTCCCAGTCGAATGCATTTGCAAGACTTGTCTCAAGCAGATAACGAACCATTCCGAGAGTATGCTCAGAGATGGAGAGAGTTAGCCGCTCGTGTTCAATCGCCACTTTCGGATAGAGAATTTGTTGATTTGTTCATGGATACCTTGCAAGGGCCGTACTTGGAAAAGATGATTGTCAATGGGGCAACAAAGTTTTCTGACCTCGTGATGGTGGGAGAACGTATTGAGAGATTGCTCAATTGTGGAAAACTCCAAGGCATCTCGAACTTCCAAGCTAATGAAAATGAATCAGTTGTTAGTTCTCAGGAAGAATTCGAGGAAGAAAATAGTTCCGTTCAAGAATCTCTACCACCCCGTTCTCAGTGTTCAGACATATCAACTATTCAGAGTCAACAATCTTATGGGTCTTCATATCAGGGACAATATTCTTCTGCAAATCAGAGACCTCCTCAGAGTCAACGATCATATCGCCGTCAGCCGCGTCAGCACGCCCGACAAAGACCAAGGAAGCCAGAGAGGCATTTCACTCAGTTGCCAATGTCGTACAGTCAGATACTTCCAGATTTGATCAGAGGTGGATTGATAGTGCCGAAGGAATTGAAGCCAGTGCCTTTTCCATATCCACCAGGTTTTGATGTCAACGCCCGTTGTGATTACCATGCTGGGGCACAGGGGCATTCAACTGAAGACTGTAAGGTGCTCAGGAGTAAGATTCAGACACTGCTTGACTCCAATATGTTCTCATTCATGCCTCATGGTATTCAGATAAACATTTCTCCTTCATCCAGTCAGGTGGGTTTATCAGTCCAGGTTATGGAAGAAGTCACTGAGAGCAGTTGTGCATATGAGTATCAGAATGACTTTGATGAGCAATTCTGAAGATGGTCAGCTCATTAGCAAATCAAGCTTGGAAGGCCTAGTTCCTCAAAGCTGGCGACCATTTAGATCATGTCATTTCTTTGCATTTGTAGTTTCTTTTCTGCTAAAAGTGCAAACTCATTTGTAAAACTCGTCTGTTTTCGATTGATAATGATAATGAAATGAATATGCATGTTTTGGTTAAATCCAGTCGTGTTCACTCATACTTTTCTTTATTGGTATCTAACATTTGTTTAAGCAGGATCCGAGGGAGGATGATGATATTCAAAGACGCAGAACTTCCAATTGTATGCTTTTGGGACAAAATTCAGCTGATGATGTACAGGCATTGTTTCAATTCCTCAAACACCGGAGACATAAGGAAGATAATCCCTTGTCAACCCCGTTGAGCCTAGAAGCAGGAGTTTCTTTCTGAAAACGAAAAAACCCTCTATCTTAACCCGGGGCAGGGTAGGTGTCAGTTAATTTGACCAAGCGTTCAAATTTCAAAGGAGTGTCTCATTCGAGGATCAAATTGCAGAGGTTATCCCTCACTAACCGAAGAGTGAGGCAGTCACAACCCTTTACAAGTCAAGACAAACCTGTGTCACACGATTAGTTCAAAAAAAAAAAAAAAAAGGGAATCAAAATAAAAAAGAAAAAAAGCCCGCTAAGTTAAGACTTGAAAACAAGTGACTTAGGCAAAAGTTAGGGCATCCCGCTGGACTTCAAAATCGAAAAATTCAAAAGGATCAGTCCAGGCAAAAATCAGGGAAATAAAAAAACATGAAAAGCGAAAAACAAAAGGATTACAAAAGAAAAATCCTCGGGGAAAGAATAAGTCGTGTGACCACAGACACTAAAGAACGAAAGGGGTAAGTGTCACTCTGTAAACCGTGTGGGTTCCTTAACTATCCTCCTACCATTCATAACCTTTTGAAAGGTGAGCGCTTGTGTCGAGTTAGCTGAACGTAGGACTGGAGAACATCAAGGAGAATGGGTGGGTACAAACAAAATTTTGAGCCATAAATCCTTTTTTCTTAAACCACGAACCAGTCCACGTTACAACATGCGAAAGACCTAATTGAAGCAGGGTTGTTTCGAAAGCATACTTTGGTAAAGATCGCGGCGAAGCTGGCTCCTAAAAGGATCTTCTTACCATTCATGTTGGTATCAGTGACATTTTGATAAGTGATTCGTTCACTACACGTCATAACATTTTTCCAGTGAACAGACTTGGATTGCAAAACTGTCATATGCATTGCATTAAAATTATCTTTTCAAAACGAATTGTTTTACTTGTGAGTAAGTGCTCGATCAAGAAAGTTTCTACCATGGAAAGATTGATTAATCTAAGGTGCAAAATGCCCGAGTACTCCGTTGAGCCGGGGCAAGTCATACCAAACGGGCGATCCATTCCAAGATTTAGTTAATTTGGGGCAATTATGTCAAAAATCTGGGGCAATCAAGTCGAGATTCGACAAATCTCTCGAAGGTCAGTCAGTCAGAGGTATTCCTTCACAGATCAGCCAGACAGGGGCACAAATCATTTCAAGACTGGGGCAGGCCGCCTCAAGAGCACAAAAAGTTATTCTCTCCGGAGAACGGTAAATCACAGTCTGGGGCATATATATCGGATCTTCACGAGACATCCTGAAGACATGTTCATTTACAGGTTATGCTGCATCGGGGCACCTCTTTTGGTCATACCACGTTTGCGGGTTCATGTTGATAGTTAACACGTGACGTCCCCAGTAGAGTTTCTCTCCTCAACAGAGATAGCTAAAGATTTATCACTCAGCAGAGCATTATGGAGATGGTGATTATTCTCCCCAGCAAGAGTTTATGAGTTCGCTCTCCCCTAGCCAGTTTGGCGAAGTTTATTGCTTTTTAGCAAGAGTTCATATTCCTGTACAAAATGTTGGGTTGTGCTTCCCCCAGTTTGCGGTAAAGTTGTTCCCGTCTCCCCAACAGAGTAAGGGTAAGAGGTAGGTCTCCAACAGAGGACCAAGTCTGATCTTGTCCCCTAGCAGAGCTGATATCATCAACCATTGTTCCCCAAGCAGATCTGTCAGTGGTGGTGGATGTTCCCCAGCAGGTCAAAGGCTGATTATCATTGGCACTTTTCTTCAGCAGGTTCATGGGGTGTTTCTCCAGCAGATATTTGTGATTTATGCTTTCCTGCAGAATGGAGATTTAGTCGAGATCTCGAGCGGTTATGACCTTAAAGGCGGTTCAGTTTGTTATCCCCAGCGGAGTTGGCCTCGTCTCTTCAGCATTTATTTTGCTGGAGTGGTCCTGTTGCATATCATAAACATCATAGCATAATCATTGACATTGCATAATCATCAGCATAACATTTCATGAAGCCTCGTAAAACCAAACAGAAATCCATAGCCCAACCTTGTTCGGCATCCTTCATCCACAACCTACTTTGCTGGCATATTGCAAAAACCTGAAGCCCTATCCATATTGGCGTTCCCCTTAAAACCAAAAGGCCAATCCCTATTGGTACTTCATACAAAGTCCAATCCTCATTGGTATCCAGAAAGATTTCACCTTCGAAAAAAATTATCATTATCAGGTTTCACCTATCCTTGTCAGCAAAGTCCAATCGTACTTGGCACATCCTTCTTTTCCCAGTAGCCTGAGCATACGTCAGCATTCAGCATATAGTAATCATGGCATCCTCAAATCGCGTAGCATTTCCATTTCGTGTGGAGCATTACGCCATAGAAAGAAAATTCAAACATATGCATGTGAAGCATAAGCCAGATTTGGTACCTTGCGCGAGAGCCCAAATCAGCTTTCAGTCAAGACGGTAACATATCCCCAGCAGACATTACAATCAACCCCTCTGCTTACCTTTCTTTTGGGTCGTAGATCATACGTCGATCTTACCCTCGACCAGTCATTGTCCATCAACCCCTTGATGAAGACATTTCGGTCAGGTCTTCTTCCTGTCATCCCTATGACAATGTGTTTCCCTCGGTCGAGTCGTCTTTCTGTCATCCCCATGACAATGTGTCTCTACGGTGGAATTTTCTCCCTGTCATCCCTATGACAGTGGGTTATCTTCAGTCAAGTTTTTCTTCCTGTCATCCCTATGACAATGTGTTACCCTCGGCCAGGTCTTTTTTTTGTCATCCCCATGACGATGTGTTCTTTTGGTCGAGTTTTTCTTGCTGTCATCCCTATGACAATGTGCTTTGTGTGGGTTTCATCTTCTTTCTCTCATCCCCATGACAATGTGTTTCCCTTGGTCGAGTCGTCTTTCTGTCATCCCTATGACAACGTGTTCCTTCCGTTCAGTCTTCCTGCCGTCAAATTACTTTGACAATGTGTCCTTTCAGTCGGGTTCCATTTTTCTTCCCGTCAAACCCCTTTGATGACGTGGTTCGTGGGGTATGTTGTCTTTCCGTCTGATTCCTTTGCAAGGTGTGACTGGGCTCTAATTTTATTGTTTCTCCACATAGTACAAATTTTGCGGTTCTTTTTGTATTCAATCACCTTGTACCATGAATGTCTGAAAGCAGTTGCTATCATCCTTTCAGGTCCAAGTTGATTGAATAGGGGCAGCTGTAGCACCCCAAAATTTGCCCTACCTTTTTCTAACTTTTCCTGGCTTATGCTTTACTCATTTGCATTCCATAGTAGGTCATAAGTTGCATATCATTGGTTGTAAATCATGGTATCTAGTGCTTCAAGGTGGATCATCCAAAGCAAGAGAACAAGAGCCAAGGGTCTTCAAACAAGACACAAGGGTCTATTATATCATATATCACTCCCCTTGATCTCATAAGTCATTGAAAGAAGGGAAATCATCCAGAGGATTGAACAATGCAGCATCTCCTATTAAAAACAGGCAAAATTAGGGTTTTGGTTTCAAGTGGTCTCCTGATGAAATTTTGATCCAAACTTGATCTCAACGTTTTCTACATGATATTAAGTGTCTAAGGATGGAAGATTGACCATTGATTCATTTCAGAAGAGGATCAATTGATCAGTTGCTTGATAATCAAGAAATTGGGGAAAAAGTCAACTGTGCAGTGGAAAAAGTCAACTCCTGACTTTTTAAGGTCAAATTCATGAAATTCAAGTTATATATGTTCACCGGACAAAATTTGATCAAGAAATGATGGAGGAATAAGGAAAAATCAAGAAATCACAAAACTGCCAAAAATAGAAATCTTGGAGTTTCCAAAAATAGTAAGTTTTGGCCATTTTGCACCAAACTTTGAACCAAGGCCATTCAAATTGAAAGCATCAAATAAAAAATCCACCAAGCCACAACAAAAGATCTTGTTTCAAGCTTCAAATCCATATAAAGAACTCTTCCATCGGATCAAAATTAAGGGAGTTATGATCAATCAAAGTTTGGTAAAATCAAGGCAAAAATCAAGTCATGGCAAGGCAAGTGCAGGCCCATAGGCCATAATTTCATCGAACAGTTGGCGTGCCAAATGTCAAGCCAATTTTCTCTATCAAGAAGGCTTCAAATGAAAAATTGTTGAACATCAAAGTTGTTCATCTCCATGCCCTCTTCAACTTTGATGTTGGACATTTTTTCATTTGAACAAGTTATGAAGGTCATATGAGGGCTCGAACATGGGGGTTTCATGCTGAAAGTTCACAAATCACAAGGCCTTGCTTGCAGCCCAAGTCACACACACATGCACCAATTGTGGTTCCTTGTTTTCCAAGTAACTGAGTTGATCTTAACTAACCGAGTTAACTAACTTGACTCGGTGAGTTGAGTCTAACTAACTCCGACCCTAGCTCCAAACCCAAACCTCATTCCAAACCACTTATACTCCAAACCTAAAATCTATTTAAGAGGTGTTTCACTCATTTTCAAGGCTTCAACCATTTTTGCTCCATTTTCACTCTCAATTCTCTCACATTTCTCTCTAATTTCTCTACTCATTCTTCATCAACTTCTACTTCTTTCTTCCAAAACCACACACAAAAGCTCTTATTTCTTGAAGAATAATCACTTTTTACATTGAAAAGTGATTAATTCTTGAGCTTAAACTCCATCATTTGGTTTTCTTCGGTTGGATTTCTGGAATTTTAGCTTATTCTACTTCAATCCAAAGGTTTCTCACCATTTATTTTGGTGCAAGTTCGATCTCGTTGAATCTTCGCGATTTTGTTCGGTTTCGACGCATTTCGGCTACTAATCGAGGAATCTCTGGTTTTCTTGAATTTTCTGCATCAAGATCACTTTGCAACAATTACCAAAGCAAATCTCTGCTTTGTAGGTTGTTTTTCTCAAATCTACACTGTTTTTAGCTTATTCGCAACTTATTCGATGTAGACTTTTAGTGGATTTTCGATTTGGATTCGTATGCTTGAATGTGATTCTTGTTGTGGTTGATTATTGAGTTTAATTGATGTTTAAGGATCATAATTCAATGTAATTTCGTGCTTAATTGATTACATGATCATATGGATGTTTGGATAAGTGATTGGTGCTTGAAAAGTGGTTATGAGAAGTGATTTTTGCAGGTCTGGTACTGTTCAGTCGATTTGCACCTTAGTGCAATCGATTGCACCTGTGTTTTTTCACTAGAAAGTGCATTCTGTAGCTGTGCAATCGATTTGCACCCTGCTGCAATCGATTTGCACCTGTGACTATTGTGTTTTTGGCTTGTTTTGAAGCATGTATTGATACCTATTCCACCTCTAACCTTCATGGCTTTGTGTGATGCATATTTGTGGAATTTTCTAGGGTTGTTTCACCTCTAGTGGCTGGATGTATGTGAATCTTTGATGCATGATTATCCAATTGTTGATTTGCTTACATTCTTGAAGCATGTTCTTGAGGCATATTGGTGCATGTGTGAATAATGACTTGTTGAATTTGTGTAATCTCTTGAAGATGAGTGTGAGGTGATACATGTGAGTATGATGTTGTGGTGTGCATAAGTTGGAGCGTGTATGTTTTTTACCTTGCTTGAACATTTGTTTTCCTTTGAAAATGATTATGGTATATGTTTTGTCTAGTTTTGATGCATGTCTTGAATGGGATGCTTAATGATTCATCTTGATGGATTTGAGTTTGATCTTGGTTTGTTGATGATGCATTTACCACTGCCCATATGCATTCATTAATCATTTCACATGTTATGCACTTTTGGTATGTCAATTTGTGTAATTGAAACTTGTTTCTTCTCTTTACTTCCACTTCATCTTATTTCTTTTATTTGTATCATTGCATCCATGGTTGGTATGATAATTCATATACATGTTAAGCCATTTGTAAATGGTATATGATTCTGACTTTGATCTTTCATGAAGCATTAATGCATGATCACTTTGCATTTCCACCCATTCTTCATCTTTTATTTCCATAGTACATTACTTTGATGTTTAATGCTTTGATTGTACATAGTTTGTGTATGTTTGGTCTCTTAACTTTAGAGGATTCTCTTTTGATTTAGGTTCCGACTTTGAATGATTCTTAACTCTTAGTATCTTTATTCTTTGGTTCTTAATATGTTTGAACATTATTTGATATCCTTTCCTTATTTCACTACTTGTAAATATGTTTTACACTAACATTTTCATGTAGGTGCTAAAGGTAAGTAAGTGTGTGGATATGCTTCCACACACACTTTTCTCTTGCATCTTCTCTTATTTCTTTTAATCATTCAATGTGTGAGCATGACAAGCATTTATATGCTTTCCTTGAATAACTTCTTCTTCATCCCTCTTTAAGATCAACTTAACTTCCATCTTGGAAGTAAGTTGCTTCTTTTGTTCTTCTTCTTCCTTTTAGAAGTAGGTTTGTTAAACCACATTAACCATAGGATCTCCAAGCATGCTAACACTAAGGTGTGTCCTAGTCTCCCATTAGATTTTACTTTTCTCGCCCACTTGAGTCTTTCATTTTCTCGTCTCAAAGAAAATTCAAAATATCTAATAAAGGTAGGCACTTATTGCATTTAGGCCTTTCATATAAAGAAAAGATTATAAGGGGTCTTCTCTTATAATCTTAGAATGTGTAGCATATGGCCCATCTTGGGTCAATGTGTTAAACATTTGATCTGTATGAGGGACTTAAATGCAATACTTGTTGAAGATACAAATAAAGAAAAACACTTCTTCATTTCATAATCAACAAAAACACTTAATAAATACCATTATGCTAGTGTGTTTGAACCTTAATAATTGGAACTAAGTGTGAGAGTCTTCTTCACTCTTAGTATACTTTCTTACTCATTCCATCTTGGAATGTGAGGATGTATACATTCCAATGATTAAGATTTAGATACACTATCATATGCAAACAAATAACAAAATTTCTTAAAAAACTTCAAACAAACAATAACGTCTTTCCTTCGGGAATTCTTTTCTCACCTCATTCACTCTCAGCGTACAAACGTGCTTCTTCTCGTTCTCTTGCAAGATGGTAACGCACTCGGACCAGCGAGCCTGCTTCTTCTCGTTCCTTAAAAAACACAAACAATCCATCCCTAGTGAGGGGAACTACGTCGCTCTGATTCTCATGTTCCCGATGAGATACGTAGGCAGTGGGGTAGGGTCCATTCGAGCACTTCTTTTATTTTCCCTACATTTATTTCTCGTTCCTTTTCCATTCTTTCTCCTTTCTTTCTTTCAGTTCCTTTTCCAGTATCCTTTTCTATCACCCTTTGATTGAAGCAGCAAGCGTGGATCCCATCGGGTACGATGGACGCGAGGGGGTGCTAATACCTTCCTCTCGCGTAACCGACTCCCGAATCCAGTTCTCTTGGTCGCAAGACCATGCTCTATCCTTTCCTTCAGGTTTATGCGGTGTTTCCTTTCCCTCTCATGGGATAAATACACATTGCTGGCGACTCTGTTTCGGTGCCAATTTCGCGTTTGTACTTGGATGAAAATCCCGGGAGCGACAAGGGGGAATAAAACTGACCTCTTTATCAACGACAACCATCTCAAAGTGTTCCTTTGCTTTCAAAACAACACTCCATTTGTGATGTACACGAACCCTATTTTTCAGAGCTCCTTCCCATCATTTAAATCCCGAACAGTTGCAAAAGGTCTTGCCATTGCAGAGGTTGGAGGTGTTAACGTTTTCTCAACAATGTTAGGGTTTGCGGATGGAAGACAGAATCTGGATGTGGAAAAAATATGGAGTGTTTTCTGATGTTACTTGAAACACAAAGAGAGTGTAGTGAAATGATCACACTTCTCCCTCGGTAAACCAAATGAGCAGGTATGGGTGGGGTGGTGTGTTGCAGCAGCTTCGGAAGCTGCGCTGATGATGAACTGCAGTGCATTTCTGTACCCACTTGTTTGTACATGTGCTGGCAACTCCAAGGTTGTAGTTCACTTTCACAGTTTCTTTTGCATGTTTTGGTTGGAGCAGTGAGCAAGCCATGCATGTTTTACGCTAACCACCCAGTTACATGGCCAACTAACCCAAAACTGGTTGCAAATTGTTGGATTAGGACATGATTTACCCCTAAAAAGCTGATGTGGATTAATGTAGAAGAAGGTTAGTGCAGTATTTGGTAGAGCCATCTAAGTTCCTATATTATATATATATATATATATATATATATATATATATATATATATATATATATTCTCTTAATCATTATCAATAATGATTGATTTTTTAATAGTATCAATAGTATTTCAATAAAAAAAATTTCAAAATTTCCTAACCTTTGTGTTGACCACCCGCCACCTTGTCTTCCCTATACTCACCGCAGAACTGTCCCTTCAACACAAAGCCTCCTTCGTGCCGTCGTCAACTGCGCCACCACATCTTTCCGCTGCGCCACCCACTGTCGCGTTCAGTAACTGCCGCACCTTCTTCTATCTTATTGCAGCACGTCTCTCTTTCTCTATGTCAATCACCATGTCTTCGTCTTCCGGTGATGAGTTTTTCTTCTCATGTAATGTGGCATGAGCTTACAATAAGCAATCCTTTTTTTTTTCCGTGGGTTTGTGATGTTGCTTTTCAAAATGATATTCCTTCTGCTTTATCATGGGTTCATTCCACTGCTGTTTTCGCTACTTACTATAGCTATGCCAACAAACTTGTACCTTTTCCTACAAAGAAAGAACATTACATTGATGTTCATTTGCCTTTTGGTGTTCTTAAATACAATGAAATTCCAGATTTTATACATCCGTTTTGTCCGGATCCGGGGCTAGGGACACTCACTTTCGCGCAGATGAATGATCTGTCGAAAGTGTCTTGTGTATTGGATTCTAAAGTGTAGTTTTTGTGGGCGAAAAAGCAATATGTTTTCCCAGATGGGTTCTTGGATGAAACAAGCGGGAGGAAAAGTGGTGAAGTGGAGTCCACATGAACAAGTACTTGCTCATCCTTCGGTGGCGTGTTACATGACACATTGTGGTTGGAATTCAACAATGGAAGCAATTGCTTTAGGTGTTCCAGTGTTGACATTTCCATCATATGGTGATCACCTTACAAATGCAAAGTTTTTGGTAGATGTTTTCAGAGTAGGAGTTAGTCTCGGTTGTTGCGGAAAAGTGCTTATTGGAAGAGATGAGGTGAAAAAGTGCTTATTGGAAATGATGAACTGGTAACAAGAGATGAGGTGAAAAAGTGCTTATTGGAAATGATGAATTGGTAACAAGAGATGAGGTGAAAAAGTGCTTATTGGAAGTTACAACAAGTGAGAATGCGGAGACGTTGAAGCAAACTACAATCAAGTGGAAGAAGGCGGCAGATGATGCAGTGGCCGTTGGTGGTTCCTCTGATCGACATCTTGATGCATTTTTACAAGACATTAAGAAACTTCACAATATTGTTAACATTCACAAGATGGAATATTGTTACTTAGTTTCATTATCATGGAAGCAAATAAATATATTCAAAATGATTGTGTTTCATCAGGGATCAACATGAGATAACCAAACCAGAAAGTTATCTCAACAATGTATTGACACTAATCTGCAACAATCAAGTAAAGGCCTAATGATCTGACTATGAATTTGATGCCTACTTACAATCAATGGCTGTGCTCCATATGAGTTTGCACGAACAAAAGCCAACGAAACGGTAGCATTCCGCGTCGTGTCATATGTTTTAACTGTCATTTGGCTTTTTATGCTGCCGATATTTGTGGTTCTTTCTGGTTGAGTTACCACTATACCAGGCATTTGCAGTAGATTATTAGACTGAGAAGCACCGAGTTTCGGTTTCTTATAAGTTCTCTCCATGTTCTGCTCCGGTATCTTTTCACTATCGGAATTTTCGTCATACTCAGATTCTTCTTCTGAACCATTTAGAATTCTATTTGCTTCTTCAGAGAAACCGATGGCACGCCAAGCATCAGCAACCAGCTCGATAGTGGACGTTTCAGGAGTTACACCACTTTCTTCCATAGTTACAAGCAACTCTTCTGCTTTCCAAGGCTGCTTTGCTTCTCCAAACCCCCATATTAATGTTTCATAAGCTTTCAAATTCAACGGAATCCTCATTTCCTGCATTTTCTCGTAAAGTCTAACAGCGTGGTCCATTTTTCCAGCGGAGCACCATCCACTAATGATGGTAGTGAAGATCACAACATTTGGTTGTAAACCATATTTGGTCATCGAAGTCAGTAGAGCCTCGGCTTTTTCTGGCTGCCCGGAGCGTACGTAGCCTTTAGCAAGGATGCTATACGCGTGGATGTCAGGTTCTATCTCGGCCTTCACCATGTTATCGAATATCTCTTCCGATTTGTCCATAAGCCCGGATGAACTCCATGCATTCATGATGGTGCTATACGTCACTACATCTGGTTTGATTCCGAATTCTTCCATCAATGTCAATGCCTGACCAAATTTCAATTCATAGGTTACTATTTCGATCACAATACAAGGAACTATCGATTTTATGAAAATTATTCGACATTAGAACTTACCTCGTCTACTCCATTTGTGTCTGTAATGTCTAAATATCCTTTGATAATGGAGTTGAAAACTACGGGATTCGGATGCACTCCAAGCTCCTTCATTTTGTATAAAAATCTCAAGGCTTCTTCCATGTTACCTTCCTTACAATAACCGTTTATTATGATACCGCAAGTTCGTTCATTAGGCCTCACTTTGTTATTATACTGCTGCATTGTAAATATTAACCTTTCAGCTTCGAATGTCTCGCCATTCTGAGCATACGCTCTCGCCAGCGTGTTGTATGTGACAACGTCAGGTTGCAGACCGGAGTCCACCATTTTATGCAGAACATCCCACGCCTCTTCCAAATTATGCTTGGTACACCAAGCTTGGATGAGAATATTATACGTTCTCTCGTTTGGTTTCACGCTTCCGTCCTGATACATCATCTCTAGCAATTTCATGGCTTCATAAGGCTTTCCAATGACTCCGAATCCTTTAATGAGAGTATTAAAAGTACTAGTTGTTGCTTTGCATCCGTATTCCTTCATTTTCCGAAAGATTTTCATGGCTTCATGTACCTTACCGGAATCAGAAAAAGCATTGATCATGGCATTGAAGAGTATAGAATCTGGCTTCATTCCATTCTCTTCAACTTTTGAAAGAAGCAAAGGAATAGACTTGAAACGCTTTAGACGCGTTAGCGCAGCCACAAGTGCTGTGTATGTTATGATTGTTGGCCTATGTCCTTCTTCAGCCAAACTATTGAAGACGGTCACGGCTTCTTGCGGTTTCCGTTTTCCAATCAAAGAATTCATCAGTTTTGTTCTTGAAATAACTCTTTGACAACTGTTGCTCTCCATACAGATATGACAGCGGGATTGATCGCCTGTTTCTTCTGGAGTAGAGCTTAATTTTGATTGATTGTTCTTGTATTGCTTCGGCTCCTGTTTCAGAATTACCAAAACAAAAATTATAGGGTGTTTCATTACATTTTAATCATCATCTTTAACACATGATTAGTCATTGGAATCCAATGCAAAAATCAAAGATCAAATAATTTTTTAGGCCATCACTTAGAACAACTGAATTTTTCATCCCTAAGATATTGCAGATGATTATGTAATCATAATAAATTCAAAATAGCTTGGAACCATGCACTAATGACAGCAGAGTCGTCCTATGTTTTTGAAGAACTCTCTAAGTTAGTCATGGTTCAACCATGACAAAACTATTAGAGGCCTTATTTAACCATGTTTTAATAGTGACAAAAATTTTATGAGATCCTATTTAGGTATATTTTAACTATGACAAATTTTCGACTCTGTGTGATAGTCCGTCTTACCCGCCTACAAAGACAGCCAAGCCAAAAATGACCGTATTTTGGTATATACACTTGACTATATGTATATCGATCATTGTCATCAATGAACGATATGTCTATTGAAAGTCTCACATTTAATGTGATATCCGGAAAAAGGAGCTCAAAAGTGGGAGTCATCCCTGAACGTATACGTCGATTTTGTAAGGTTTAGTTAAACCGTACTCAGGTTCTAAAATAGTATCGCAGCCTAAGTGTGTACGAGTGAGTAACTTTTTAAAAAAAACTTAGTATCCGGTCTTGAGACCGATTAATCTAAAGGGAGTAATCCACCGTCCACTAGCGGGGGCATAAAGGCAGAGCAAAACTTTGTATGAACTGATCTACCTATCGGGATTCTAACGTGAGACCTTGGATAATATATTTCTACAAATGTCTAAATGCTCAATATCATAGTATCTAATTGCCTTATGCAACCATACACATGATTTTCTGATATTTTCATTACAGAAAAAGTTAAAAAAAAATCACAGTACCATGACGGATAAATCTTTAGCATTTTCATTACTCATTAGGGCTACCTTCTGGCTACTATCCATGGCAATGAATAGAATTGATTGCAGCTTCTGAAACTCCCAGCAAACCACCTTTCTACCCTTGCCAGAATCAGATTCTGGCTGCAAAACAAGCTATATTCCAATCATCATCACACGAACATGTCTCATTCAAAACTACAAAACATAATCAACAAAAATCAACTTTACAAAACCAACTCATTGCAAGCATTATAAACTAGAAACAAAACTATAGTTTATGCTGCATACGTACCTCAGTTGAGTAGTTGAAGGAAGGTTCTGGGGAGAGATGAAACTGCATAGTTAGGAACCAATGGTTAAGTTATGGTGGTGCATGTAATGTGATTAGTGAAGAAGATCACTTGTGTGTGTTTCGTGTGTGTGGCATACATTGGAGATTCTTATCCACAAATATTTATCGCAAAGAGATTTCGAGGTACTTTTTTTGAGGCTGTCGTGACAAAAAGACAATAACAAAATCACTTGTGAAGCGCATTAGGCCACGCCACGTCAGTATTCTATTTGCAAGATGAAATATTATTATGCGTAATATATATTTTTTAAATCAGCAATTTATTTGCCAAAATACATATAAAAAATAATTTTTATATTATATTAGATGTTAAATGAATATAACTTATTAGTTTATGATTCAATTTCTATCAATATTATTTATTTATATATCAATGTAAGCATAGTATATGATTATTATATTTTGAATTGTCTGGTTTATATGGGTTTTAGTTGAGTTGAGTTTGGTCTAATCGGTTATTTAATTTTGTTTAAAGTTCAATGGGTTTGATTTATCTCTAAATTCATAATTTCACAATTAAAATAGACATGAACTGACCTAATCATTTAGGAGTTAGGTTGGGTTTGTGGATTGTATATAAAAAAAATTAATTTTTTGATAATTTTTTTTTATTCAAAAATTTGTGTGACACAATTCAATATAATAGTATAATTTTTCAAAACATAAATTGGATGAAATACATCATATAATGTTAAATAAAACTCATCTTTATGTCATAACACTTAATAAGTAGTATCAAATACCAATTTTGCTCTTTACATGGCAATTTTACCATCTGGTTTCAACTTCAGCTTGTAAACCAATCTTATATCAATTGTTTTCCTGCCTAAGTTCTCAACTAGCTCCCATGTTTGACTTTTCTCAATGGGCATGAGTTCCTCAACCATTGCAACTTTTTTAATTTTCATCCTGTAGAGCTTTCACACGATTAATTTGTTATGCTTTATCCATCATGTCTTCTTCAATTAGTACATTATTTTCTCTGATTGCTTGATCAAGGAATCTTTCGTAATCATTCAATCTTTCGTAATCATCATGTCTTCTTACTCAATAAACCTGTGCATGCTCATGTGGTTCAAGTTATTCCTCATCATGCAGTGTAGTTCTAATGTGACTTGAGCTTTCACCTTCTTGCACTGAATCTTGTGAAGCAAGCAACTAATTCCATCCTTTACTTTTATCAAATTCCATATCTCAGTTTACCACTGCCTTATTTTCACTAGGTGAGAACAATTTGTAAGCACCCGTTGAATGATATCCAACTAAGACCATAAATTGGCTTCTTTCATCCAACTTTCTTCTAAGATGTTCAAGAACATTTGTAAAGCATGGTAAGATTTTTGAGATGGCCAACACTTGGCTTCAATTCTGACCAGGCTTGATAAGGAGTTTTGTTGTTCAACTCTTTGTTGGACATCTGTTGATGATGTACACTGTAGTTGAAGTGGCTTCTCCCCAAAAGTGCTTAGGCATCTACTTTACTTTAAGCATACTCCTAGCCATATTCAATATGCTTATATTTTTCCTTTTAGCAATGAAATTTTGTTGGGATGTGTAGGATGTTATCACTTTATGCTCAATCCCTCTCATGTCACAAAACTGAGCAAACTCAGTTGAGGTGTACTCACCACCACCATCAGTTCTCAATCTCTTGATGGCGTGTCCATCTGGTTTTTCAACCATCAAATTGAATCTTTTGAAACTAATGAAGACTTCACTTTTCGTTTCCAACAATTAAATCCACACATGTCTAGTGAATTCATCTATGAAGGTCAGAAAATAACAATTACCTCCTAGTGATTGTACCTCAAATGGCCAACATATATCTGAGTGCACAATTTCAAGTTTCTATTGTGACTTTATTAGCAAGTCATGTTTGAAAGACTTTCGTGTCTGCTTAGCTCTACAACATTCCTCACACAACTGCTTTGGCACTTCAAACTTTAGAAGTCCATACACCATCTCCTTCATATGCATCAGGCTAAGACTCCTGAAATTGAGATAGCCAAATCTTTGATGTTAAACCCAAATTTTATCTTCAACTATGGTTGATGCAAGAAATTGACGATCAAGCATATTGATCATGACCTTAAATGTCTTGTTGGTTGAAAAAAGTGCCCTCAGAATTTGCATAGACATTTCATCAAACACCTTGATTTCTTTTCCTTCCAACTTCATTGTGCAATTCTTGTCAAGTAATTAACCTAAAATGATCAAATTACTTCCCATTGAAGGAACATAAAAGACATCATTGAAGATAACTTTATGTATATCCTTATTTTTCACCATGATGTTGCCCATTCTTTATGATGTCAGCATGTTGTTGTCTGCAAAACAAATTGATCTTCTAACTAATTCATCTAACTTGACAAACCAGTTTTTGTTGCCTATCATATGATTGTTGCGACTTGTATTAAGGTACCACACATTTGCTTTCTCGGAGGCCAAATGTGTTGCAACCATCAAAATAAAATCTTAAGATTCACTGCTACCACCATGAGCAAATTGAGCCACACCCTTGTCCTCATAATTGTTCTTGCTGTAGTAGTAGTCTCTAACATAATGACCAAGGTTCTTTCAACAATAGCATTGAACCTCCTTCATGCCAACCTTCTTCTTGGCTTTCTGGTTCTAATTAGCATCATTCTTGCTAGATTCACCTTGGCTTTTTGTAGCCTAACCAGCATCACCAATGTCATTCAACTTCTTCTTCCATTTTGCTTTCACTTTTTTATTTCTTGAGGAATTTTATTTCATCTTCTTAAAAAACTTTGCTTGCAATGCTTGTTCAGATACCTTTTCTGAATCTCTTTGCTTTAGCCTCATCTCATGCGCCTCAAGAGATGCTTAAAATTATTCAATTTTCATCTCTGGAAAGTTTTTAGATTATTCAATTGCTGCCACAATGTGATCAAACTTGACTGAAAGAGCCCTCAACACCTTCTCAACCTTCTGCAATTCAGAGGTCTTTTCTCCATATGACTTCATTTGATTTTTCAAAGCAACCATCTTTGAGAAGAACTCAACAATGGCTTCATCATATTTCATTTGCAAGTTTTCATATAGCTTCCTCAAAGATTGCAACTTCACTTTATTTAACTTTTTCATCTCCATCATATAGCTTCTTAAGAGTATCCCAAGCTTCCTTGGTCGTTTCTTGCTCAATAATCTTCTCAAATATGTTTGAATCCACACACTGGTAAATCAATAGCATGTCTTTCATATCCTTCTTTCTTAATTCACGATGAGTGGATCTTTTTACCTCAATAGCATTTTCCTCTTATGCCAAGAAACCATCATTCACAATTTCAAGCACATCTTGAAACCTGAAATGATGATAAATTGAAAGAAAAAATAGATATTGATTGATGAAAAAGAGAGTATTAATTTCTTTCAATTACAATGAGAAGTGGTATTTATAAACACACTAGCCCAGGTATATCCTAAAACAGTCTGTCTAACTAAAATTAATATACTCATCTGGTTATATGATACACCCACATGTATATTCTTAAAGCAAACTGATTTAACCACAATAAAAAAACAAAATTAAAATTTTATCGATCGTTTCATGAATATTCTTCATACATTTTTAAGAGTTCATCTAACATAGACTTTTAATAGAATGTTTAAAATTTGGACTTTACTATTCTTCAAATATTATATTTTCCCTTATCTTTACAATACTCTTCAAATGGACCTTTATATTCACCACCATTATCAGCTCCGACACATTTCATGTTCCTTCCTTTTTCTCTTTCAACAGTTGCATGAAAGTGCTTGAAAACACCGAGTACTGGTCTTTAGATTTCGAAACAAAAGCCCACAATTCTCTAGAGTGATTTTTGTTGAAACGGTAAAGCGGCAAGCAAAAATATTATTTTCGGAAGAATTCCCTCCGGAATTTATGTCGTGTCCAAGAAGATTGGTGATATTGAACTGTCGTTCGACAGTTTAAATGTAATTGAGTTTGGCTTAAAATGGGTTTAAGTAAAAGCAGAAAACTAAATATGAATATAAAAAGAATTCATTAATCAGAGAGAAGAAACTTGTCAAGCATGCACATAATCTACTCGTCACAAACTTAAACCTATCGACCAGCTATACTCAACCTACAATACTCCTCAATATCATCCAACATCGCTCACAACAGTGTCCATCTCTGACACACTGAGCTGAGAGAACAACCGTGTTACCCTCGTCGACACTCTCGCACCCGACTCGAGATACGGAGGCATTAAGCTTCGACACCCATAAAGATTGTTAGCTCTAAATCTATCTCTAGCATCTAGAAACTAACAGATAATCATCCCTAATCAAAGTTTGCGATGTTTATCTTTAACACAACCCAAACCCCGAGCATAAAGCAAAAATCAAGGATAATCACCGATAAAGATTTGTAAAGCAAATTAAATATAATGCCATGGGCGACAAATATACATGAGTTCAAAGTAAATACATATACAACAACCTAACAAAGAAGAAATACACAAAGAAGAAAAGAAATAAACCAAACATCTTGCAGTTTGTCAACGCCGGTCGATGAGAAATCCACCCCGGATCATCCGTGTGCAAGCTTCAATGTTGTTTTCTAAGCTAATCCTACTGAAAAATGAGTTTGATGGAGTTGGGAGCAAAAATCCCCAAAACCATAACCTAAAAAATAAATGAAATGAACTTAAATAGAATTTTGGTTCAGACAAATTCGCTGAGCGAAATGAGGCTTCGCCCGACGAATTTCCTTAGTTCTCTCACACCAGTTGCGCAATAGGACAACCTGGCAAAAAATATCTTCTTTCGCTCGGCGAAGGGAAGCTTCGCTCGGAGAAAGTCTCAAAACTCGCCCGGCGAACAAGATGCGAGCACTATACAGAAGCTACTGGAATTTCCAACTTTTTCTCTCGCCTCAGTATCGCCCGGCGAAAAACTCAGATTCGCCTGGCGAAAGGAAGCTTCGCCCGACGAAAGTTGACAGACAGCATTTTTCTGCTGCAGTTCTTTATTTGCTTCCTCCTTTTATTGATTCAAATGGTGCATCCTGAAGCTTTTATTACTCATTGCCCCAACAATGCTTAATTACCTACAAAATGAAGGAAAAACTATTAATTGTTACATATTTGAATCAAAACACAAGTATACACTAACTAATGTATTTATACACAAAATTGGAGAATTATTCACTGAAATTACACTAAAACTCGATAAGTGTCACAAAACTATATACACAAAAACACTACAAAATGACACTTATCAAACTCTCCCCAACTTAAACTTGTTTGTCCCTAAACAACAATCAACTAGCTCAAGGAAACAAACGCAAAAACCCAAAAATCACGAATCAACAAATTTTTAAAAACGGAAACAAATGTATGGTTCAAATGAAAAACGATACACACAAAGTAAATACTTACCACTAAACTACGACGATAAAATATTCACGAAACAGATGCAAAATACAAAAATCATGCCAAACATCCTAAAACAACACAAGTTCAAACGTGAATCACACCTAGCAAAAATAATCATCGGTAGATGAAAAACACAGAATGAGGTACTTTTCACTCACACAACAATCTTGCAAACAAAAAACTAAATTATGCATTCATCCAAAAATCCACATTGAACATACAAAGGCAAGAATCACAAGGGCTTTCAAGGTTGTAATGTGGCTTGGGTAAACAAACAAGGGGCAATTTCTAAAGGTAATTGAAACAAAAACTTGTCTAAACCTAAGGGAGTGATCAACTCACAATGACTCAAACACAAAATTCCAATCAATTTCTTCCAAAATCCCAAGTGTTACACAAAACACAATACTTATTTAGCACAATTATATGAATTCTTTTTGTTTCCTTTCACATGGATTTTCTTTTTCTTTCTTTTTTTTTTCTTTTCTTTTCTTTTACATATTTTTCTCTTTTTTCTTTTCTTTTTCAACCTCATAGAAACCAACCAATGAGTAAACAATCATTCTCTCCCCAACTTGAATTCAACCACATCATCATGTGAATACTCCCTACTTTCTAAGGCAAGGTAAAAATTCATACAACAACACAAAGTTGAGGGTTCAAGAAAAAACAATCAATTAGAATCCATACAAAAAGTGAATTCAATACTCATAGACAAACATTAAGCTCAAACAACATGGATAATGATAGAAAGGCACAAAGGGGTTTAACAAATGCTCACACACTCACAGGGTGAATTGACTATTTGGCTAGGTAGTTGTGCTCAAAATGAAACAAAATGCCATGATCCTTTTCATGCTTTCATATAATCAACAAAAGCAAAAGATTAAGCATAATAAAATCCAGTTAGAACAAGAATGTTGGTACTCCGCGCATATATGAACAATGGAAAGCTACCTTACAAAAAGGGTGGGAACTAAAGTGATTCACATCAAGAACAAGTATAAAAAAGAATGAATGACATGGAAGTTTGTAAAAAGCCTAAGTATCATGAATATGCTAAAGTCTAGAAAGCGATAAACACATACCTTGGACGTGTACAAAACTTAACAACATCATTACCATACGTTCGCAAGTTGAAACGATCAAACTTGGAACATTACCTCAAATTTCCTCAAGCTACTCAAAACAAGCTCTTCGACAAACACAAAAACTATTAATATAAACAAACTAAAAGACTGGCTGAAAATGGATTAAACAAGTTTTAAAGTGAAGATTTGATAATTTTACGAACAATCTGAGTACAACTTGTTTAATGAATGTTCACCACACTACCTAAGCTAGAATGAAAAAGTAATAACGAAACAAAAAACGATAAAACATGCTTGTTTTACGTCGTAAGCTCGACGCCTTTACTGTGCTTAGCTAGTAACTCCCTCCCTTCATGCCATGGTGATGCCTCACCGCGCAAACCAAAAGCAATTGTCCTAACCAAACACTTGAACAAACGTTACGGGAATAAAATGTATACAACACTAACAAGTATCTATACAAGCATATATACAATATAAATAATTATGTACAAAGCTCCAAAACATCGAAACTATCGCAATGCAATTTAATATCAAAACCAATCTTCAGCAACGATGCCATTTTGTTGAAGTGGTAAAGCGACAAGCAAAAATATTATTTTCGGAAGAATTCCCTCCGGGATTTATGTCGTGTCCACAGAGATTGGTGCTATTGAACTGTCGTTCGACAAGTTAAATGTTATTGAGTTTGGTTTAAAATGGGTTTAAGTAAAAGCAGAAAAGTATATATGAATATAAAAAGAATTCATTAATCAGAGAGAAGAAACTTGTCAGGCATGCGCATAATCGACTCGTCACAAACTCAAACCTATCGACCAGCTATACTCAACCTACAATACTCCTCAATATCATCCAGCATCACTCACAACAATGTCCATCTCTGACACACTGAGCTGAGAGAACAACCGTGTTACCCTCGTCGACACTCTCGCACCCGACTCGAGATACGGAGGCATTAAGCTTCGACGCCCATAAAGATTGTTAGCTCTAAATCTATCTCTAGCATCCAGAAACTAACAGATAATCATCCCTAATCAAAGTTTACGATGTTTATCTCTAACACAACCCAAACCCCGAGCATAAAGCAAAAATCAAGGATAATCAGCGATAAAGATTTGTAAAGCAAATTAAATATAACGCCATAGGCGACAAATATACATGAGTTCAAAGTAAATAACTATACAACAACCCAACAAAGAAGAAATACACAAAGAAGAAAAGAAATAAACCAAACATCTCACGGTTTGTCAACGCCGATCGATGAGAAATCCACCCCGGATCATCCGTGTGCAAGCTTCAATGTTGTTTTCTAAGCTAATCCTACTGAAAAATGAGTTTGATGGAGTTGGGAGCAAAAATCCCCAAAACCATAACCTAAAAAATAAATGAAATGAACTTAAATAGAATTTTGGTTCAGACAAATTCGCCGAGCGAAATGAGGCTTCGCCCGACGAATTTCCTTATTCCTCTCACACCAGCTGCGCAATAGGACAGCCTGGCAAAAAATATCTTCTTTCGCCCGGCGAAAGTCTCAAAACTCGCCCGACGAACAAGATGCGAGCACTATACAGAAGTTACTGGAATTTCCAACTTTTTCTCTCACCTCAACATCGCCCGGCGAAAATCTCAGATTCGCCTGGCGAAAGGAAGCTTCGCCCGGCGAAAGTTGACAGACAACATTTTTCTGCTGCAGTTCTTTATTTGCTTCTTCCTTTTATTGATCCAAATGGTGCATCCTGAAGCTTTTATTACTCATTGCTCCAACAATTACCTACAAAATGAAGGGAAAACTATTAATCGTTACATATTTGAATCAAAACACAAGTATACACTAACTAATGTATTTATACATAAAATTGGAGAGTTATTCACTGAAATTACACTAAAACTCGATAAGTGTCACAAAACTATATACACAAAAACACTACAAAATGACACTTATCAATTGTCAATAAAAGTACCAAAATATGACGCACCACTTAAAGATTTACCATCCATCATGCGAACATCAATGTGAACTAAATTTAGAATATTTGGCATCTGATAAGGACCAATACTATTAAAGGAAACTCTATGTTGCTTACCAGAAAAACAACGAGTGCATGTTTTTAGAGGAGTACCTTTCACTTGAAGACAATTTTTCTTTTGCAAGAATATTGAGACTTTTCTCACTCAAGTGGCCAAAGTGTGTGCCATAAATCACTAGATGCGTCTTCAACTGCATTTACTTCCTCCTTGCACAGCTTTACAAGCACCCTGTAAAGACTTGTCAGACTTTTCTCCTTTGCTACCACTAATGACTCTTTGGTAATCTTACACATGCCACCATCACCAAAGTAAGTGTGATTACCTTCAATATCCAAAGCTTTGACAGAAATCAAGTTGAGACAAATATCAGGAACATGTCTCACATTATTCAATTTAATATTGCATCCAACACCAATTTCAACCAAAACATCTCTCATACCATCAATTTCACAAACTCCCGCATTTCCCATTTTTATCGTTCCAAAATCACTAATAATATTATATGAGAAGAATTCACTTCTAGGTGTATGGTACAAGGCACCTAAATCAATAATCCAAGTTGAATATTGACATGCAAGGTTTATGGAATTATCATCATAAATAATGTAGACATCACTGTCACGTGCAACTATTGTCGTGTCTTTATCATTTTTCTTCTCATTACCGTTATCTTTTTCCCTTGAAGGTGACAGCCTACGGGTCAAAGATGAAGAACTTCCCTAGGAGTCCAATGCATGAGCAGGTCAGGCGAATTATACCTAACTTTGGTCTCAAATCATTTGCCGACTGCTCACTCACCATGCTTGACGCTTCACTTCTAAATGCTTTAGTTGAGTGATGGAACAAGGAGACATTTTCCTTTCATTTTCCATTTAGGGAGATGAATATCACTTTGGATGATATCTCCTCCTTGTTCCATCTCCTCGTTGCTAGTAGATTCTTCACTGCTCTTGTTATTAACTAAGAGCTTGCATGTATCGTGGCTACACGGTATTTGGGAGTTACTGGGGCAAAAAGGCTAAAGGAGGTTGATTTTAATAGGGGAATTCACCTTTGGATGTCTTAGCTTCGGGCAGGTACCACGAGCCTGTGGAGGCACATATGTATAAGGTTGCTGTTAGGATGTACATGATACATCTAGTAACATGTACTCTCTTTGCGGATAAGTCTCATGTTTATATTAATGCTCGGAACATGTGGTTGTTCAGTAGCCTGGACGATACCGGTTGAGCGTGAAGGTGCGCTGCATTGACCATCCTATATGCAACACTTGGAGTTACGACCGTCTTTAAAACCAAACAACTTATTGGTTATTTGAGTAAATACCAGGTATACTATAAAATATTATTTGTAGTTTAGTTTTTATTTAATTGTTATGAATAACATTTCTTAATTATTATTTGTTGTGTCTGTGTTCTTTTATCAGTGATGGATATACGGGCATTTTCCCACCTTCCCTAATAGGAGAGAGCAACATACCCCTGTGGGCGCCACATGGACAGGGAGATGGAAGGCCATGCAAGCACATAGAGGGGGTGTCACTGAGTACAAGAGGATGCTTGATGCGCTGATAGTAGAAGATGTCACTTGGACACCATACATAGCTCATAGAGTACACCGGGAGTTTGATGAGTCTTCTTTATTTTCTAGTTATATGCAGTGGGAGACCTTAGTCTCTAGAAACTTTCCTGAGAGGTGTCTGTGACATTATGGTTATGTCCAGGGTATTCCACGACCAATTTCAGATGTTCCAGCTTCCGACATTGACAGGCGGTTTCAGAGTAACATCATCAGCTCTGCCCGTGCCATTATAAATAATGCAGTGAAGGTTCAACACGAATCACAGTGTGAGGATGGTTACCTGGAGTGGTACCTTGCTGTATCACACTCTCACATCATCCCACTTGTTAAGCATACAGATGATGTTGTGCCTTCCGATGCTAGGGTACCTACCGATGACGCGCCACCACCGCCACCTCCATCTGATATCGATGACCAGCAGTGCCTGCAGATGATCGTTGTTATTATGGATAACCTCATGAGTTTGGTAATCCCAAATGGTGAGGTTTTTACTAGATTATCGCAGGCAACACACATAGCCCGTGGGGGACCTATTTAGTTATTTGATTTTGCAATTTTATTATTTGTATATTTTAGGACTCAGACTACTTAGCACCGTACCTTTTATTACATAATATTTTTGTCGTTTACATGTTTCAAAGATGAACATAACTTAAGACATTACAACTAACATAAATAAACAATAAGGAAACATGAAAACCTAGACACTACCGGATGATTCTGGATGTTTCAGCATCTTAACTATGTCGTTGAAAGATCTTGAGATCATTGCATCTAACTTGATCGGCCCCTTAGTTAGCCTACGCTGAAATAATCTCTACATAACTGTCAAATCTTCATCGGTGTTCAACTTAATAAGTTGTATTTCACTCTTCCATAAATTCAAGCGCGTGAAAATGAGTTGTTACTACGGTTGTAGTAATATGGTGTTACCAAAGGTATATTTTTTAGTAGTGATTTATATACGTGTTTGAGATTAAGCACTAAAAATTTGTAAGAATACCCTTTGTTTCGAGTCAAGAGCAAAGAGTATGATTCAAGTCGAATAAAGAAGTGATTTGAATCAAAATTTTAAAACTCATATTTTGCACATTTGATTCGAGTAAGTGATCCAAGTCAAGGAATCTTATGATTTGAATCACTCTGACAAAATCAAAATTCATAACTTGAATTATTGATTCGAATAAGCCTTTATTGTGATTCGAATCAAGCTCACACCTGTTTCGAATCAGGAAAACATGTGATTCGAATCACTATGACATAGGCAAAACTTTATTTTCACATTGTTTAATGATTTGAATCATGCATAAATTTGATTTGAATCACACCTTAAAAATTGTTTTTATTTTAAGATAAGTGAAGTGTTCATGATTGAATCTAAAATTAATATGGTAGGAATCATGCATCCATCTGTTTCTTCACCCAAGTATTTGACTAGTTTGGTTTAATTTATGCATGCAAAATACGAATCAAAAAATTACACTAAATGTTAAGATATGCAGAAAGATTTAACTTAGAGGAAACTCAACTACTAAAACGATAAACGATAAAAGATGATAAATGAGACAAGTAGCAAAACCAAAACCCTATGAGGGAAGAGCAACTTAAGTCTTCCCCTTTTTTATGTTTGGCAACTTGCAAAACTTGTATTGAAACTGAGTAGACTTGAGCATTAAGCAAAGCATGTTATGCGCCATAAAACCTTCATCAATTGCAATTTTATTTCCCCAAGATCTTGGGGAGGGGGTCGTATCAAACGAAGCGAGTTGCTTGGTGATGAATTCACTAGATAGCCGTGTTTTGTAAAATAGTTGTGATATAAGAAGATTCATTATAAGTTCAAGTTGAGATTTATCACATAAAAGGCCAAAGGATTCAAAGGGGATACTTAATCACTTTTATCATAACATTGTTAACTGTTAGTTTTGTTAATTAGTTTTATAATTAGTATACAACCAATTCAATTGCGCTCTACACACCCCTAATTACATTATGACACTTGCTTTTAAATCATAAATACTTTCATCCTCACTTTGTAGAAGTTAACACAATTCTCTGAATATGATATATAACTAGTAACAGACCCGTGCGTTCGCACGAGTCGCCTGGTTCGCTTATACATATTATATATATGAAGTATAATAAATTAAAAAAATTAAGTAACACAACATAATATAAAATATATCTTAACTTATGAAAAAAAAATACTCATAAATATTTAGGCAAGGGATACATAAATTCCATATATAACTTAATACAACAATTTAAATACTAAAAACCCACTTATAAATTATTTTAATGGTTAATAAATTTTAAAAAATATACTGAAATATTTATAGCTTACAAAAGTTACAAAATTGCTAAACGTAAATGAAAAGTCAAAAACTATTTAAAAAAAAAATTGATTTACACGATTATTGAAAGAAAAACGCATAAAATACTATATGCCTTATACTAAGTTACTCTCTATCTCTCTCCTTGCGTTACTTTAAGTTACTCTCTATCTCTCTTCTTTCAATCTTCTGTTTGAAATCAAGAAAAAAACCGAGTGGGAGGGCGATGGAAGCATCGGGATCACGTTGCCCCAGAAAAATTGCTTTTACTGAGGAACGACAAATGACGTATGATATGCTATTTTAATTAATATTTTTGGTAAACATTTTTTTCGTATCCGGGATTGCTATTGGGGTTTTATACCCATTCCCAAATCTTAGGGTTTAGTTTTTCTTTTCTTGAAATGTTTACAATTACGACTAAGTGAAATGATATTTGATGGTCTGATTGTTTGGATTTCAACAAAATTTAACGAAACATAATAGTTTAGGATGATCACTTCGAAAACTGAATGGTGTTGTTATTAAACTGGAAAAAATTGTTTCCTTATCGTTTATATTTTGTTAAAGGGAAACCCTAATGCATGTTCATACAGATTGACATATTGAACATGGGACTGCATAAAAAGGGAAATTAGGGTTTCATATGTTAAACATTAGAAATTGATGATCATTAAATTTTTCGTTTTGTAATGATTTTTTTTTGTAATTATGAACACCAGCCATGAAGAAGCAATGGAGATAATAAAAGGAATGATAGCTGAGACCGACTATGTGGCTGATAAGGGAAAGAAAAGGAAAGTTGTTGCTGCCAAGACATGTCGTAACAGTGAGACATTGGCTGTGACAAATGCGAACATCGCAAATGTTTCAACGAATCACGAAGGACGTGATTAAGGAAGAACCGGTTGATAACACTGAGGAAATCACGCATAACATTGAGATTGGGAAACACATGATGAATGATAAAGGTAATATTGCTGAAAATAGGGTTGCAAAGTCAAAACAGAATGCAAAGAAGAAGATTGTTGAGAAAATCGGGGTTAAGAAAGTGCTCAACAAAGCTGCTGGGGATGCAAAACACAAAACAGTTAGGGAATCAAAGGTATCAAGTACATCGAAGAATAAGTCAATTGAGAAATTTGTTGAAAAGAAAGAAAAAAAAAGCCGTTGCGGGGGCAAGATTTTCAAATGAAATCAAGCAGGAAAGGTCAAAGGGGGCTATGAAATATACTTGGAGGAGTTATATTAGAGATGCAAAAAGTAGTTCAACCAATGTTATGGTAAGCATACGTTGTATATGATTTATATATTGCGTTATATGCTAGATACTATATAACTTACGTTAATTTCAATTATGTTATATGCAGCATTTTCCTAAGATGATAGCTAAAAAATGCCTTCGAAGAATGCAAAACGAAATCAACCTTGTCGATGTTGAAGAATTTTTTTTTCCAAATGTCATGTTCATATGGAAAATAGGAACAACAAACGAAGCATCCAAGAAAAGTACATGGCATTGGGTTGGTACGACTTCGCTCATAGTAAAAATCTATGCAATGGTGATATATTGGTGTGGAGTATGTTACGCTTTTCACCTTACGTATACGTGAAGGTCGAAAGTAGTTAATGATGTTTTGTTGATGCTTTGAATGTTTAGTAGTTAAGTTAAACTTTGTTTTTATGTTTTGAATTATATCTTGGAAAGTACTTTTATATTGTATAACTTGATACTGCTATCATATTTTGTTAAGCCTATTTTATAATTATGTTGCTTTATTTGAATTTATAACTTTTTAATTCATATATTAAATGTATGAATGCATTAATATAGTTGGTTATTAAATTATATTTCATATATAAAATAGGTGTAATTCTGCATATATGATGATGATGGCACGTTAGAACTTTTAGGCAAGGGTATGCAACATATAATACTTCTAGTTATTGGTGTCTATTAAAAGTAAAATTGCTTTAAGGTATGGGCATGTTTATTCTCCAACGAAAATTTCAATGCAGGATGTAAAGTTAAATGTCTACCATTAATGTATGGTTAAAACAAAAGTAGTAGTGATATAGAGGAGGCATAATTGGTAGTAGCTGTAATAGTAGACTCATTGAAATTAGAAATGTGAAGACCCAATGCATGGAAGTAACTTTATGTTTAAACCAAACAAAAATCATACTCAATTGAATTGTCATATAAACAATGGAAAATGTGTAGAAGTAATACCACAAATAATTCAAAATATACTAAAAAGAGTTTTATATAATAGGAAAATTATTATTTTATATTTTTCATTCAAGTTTGTAAACAGAAGCTTGAGAATAAGATGGCTGAACCTTAACCCTAAAGGCCATTTTCTTGTCCAACATGATGTTGAGATCATCAGGGTAAACCATTGGATCATCTTCACCTTACTAATGGTAGAATAAGAACAAAAAAAAACAAACATCTATAATTTCCATAAAAATGAAACACCATAATAGGTTGAACAATACTGTATTGGATACAATTATATAAATACCTCCAACATCATGTTACGAACTTCATTGGCTGTTTTTCCAATAATGGCAGCACAATCACTATCCCAAAATACGAATCGATATTTTATATCACCGCTGTTGACATATATCTCAACTCTATACCTGTTAGATATTTATCATATTGTACGATATTAGAAAAAACATGCATTCTGATCAAATTTAATGAAATTTTAGATACTAAAAAAGAACAAACATTAATACAAATCTCTGCCTTGGTACAACTTGTTCCACACTTTCCCCACAGGAACACTGATATGAGTTGTTGGAATCAGATGCTTTCAAAGAACACTTAGAGCAACCGTAGTATAACCAACCATATTTCGTAACAGCTAATTTCAGAGTAGTGGCAACGGTTACACACAAAGTTTCCTGATAAAATATAAAACAAAATATAAATAGTGGCTGGATAAAATTCTTACGAATGAAATAAATGCGAACGGTCTAAATAATTAACAAAACAATAACGCACATGTTTTAACTTTGGAAATTCAATCAACGAAATACATTTCGTGTTATAAACAAAACGTTGAACAAGGGTATATTGTGAACCTCTGGACCAATTAGACGTAGTAATTGTTGATTGAGAAGGTTTCTCAATCTTGTCAGACTCGGATAACCTAAAAAAATTGAATAATGGAAAAAAAATTAGGTATTAGGTATAATACATTATATAAATTATATCTATACACTTGAATATATATATATATATATATATATATATATATATATATATATATATATATATATATATATATATATATATATATATATATATATATATTTACTTACTGAGACATAATTTTGTTTATTTCAGGAATATCCTCATTTATCAGAAGCTTCGAACCACTCCAGCCATTAGATACTGATAAAATTAATACATTTCAGTCTCACGAAATGGAAAATCTTCAGACATATTTAAGTAATCGCAACAACAGATACAATAAAATGAAATGAACATAGAAATAACATTACATTGACAATCTTTAATCATAGCATGAGTGAGAATAATGACAATAGCTCCAGAATTTTTGACATCATTGTAATATATTAAAAACTGAGATCCATAAGTTTCCCATAGACTGCAGCTAACAACATTTCCCCCAATTTATAAGACAACACCTCAATGTTATTCCATAATGAACAAAACTGTAAAAATAATAAGAGTCAGAGTATAAAAATAATACTTCAAATCCTTCAGCTTCAGCGAAACAACCACTTTTTTTCCTGTCGCCTTTGCTTGAACATTAGAAACTTCACTAACAATGCCAATTATATCTGCAAAAATATAAGAACTCAAGCAAATATGAAGAAAATTATTTATAAACACATATTTATAACCATTTGTTTTGACTACCTTCGAGCATGTCAGATTTGCATTTTCCTTGAAGTATCTCAGCAAAATCCTTGAATACATATTCCTTGGGAGGGATGTCATCAATAAGGGTTGATCTGACTGTTGTACCACTTAAGAAAACGAATTTTTTAGGATGATCAGTTAGCTTCCACTGAAAATCCTTGTCATAAACTGTTCCATCATTAATTATGCAAGTCATATTCTCTTTGATCACTTCTTTCCATTTTGAAGTGAGATCGTTTCGAACCAAAACTTGAATCCTATCACCCTACAAATAAATTTTAAGATCTGTAAATAAAAAATTAACCCTAACAGTATAACAACAAAAACGAATACATAATAAAGAAAATCAATCAGGTACTTTTGTATCCTAATTTTAAACATTTGTAAAAAATAAATAACCCTAACAGTACAACAACGATAACAGAAAATCAGTTAACCAAAATCAATGAAGTACCTTTGAATCCACGATGACCATTTCCAGATGTTCAATTCCTCTGTTGTTAACAACGCTCCAAACATCAATAATCCGAACAACAAGACGCCATGTCTCCTTGAAATCACTAATATCTTTGATGAAATCGTACTTTCGAGCCATTTATCTGCAATGATGAAAAGAATCTAAATTTAACCCCCAATACAAAAAAATAGAGACATCAAATGAAACAATACGAAATCAATTGAAAACGGAGAATAAAAACCCTCACCTTCCAATTGCGATTGAGAGGATGGAAGACGAAGAAGGAAAATGTAATGGAAGAGAGAAAATTGTAAAGATTAATAATAAATATTAGAAACATTCTGGAAAATTGAAGGGTTGGTTGAGTTATTGAGGATACCTTGGAAAGACACACTTATGACTGTTGAGGATACATGCGTGTATTGGAAAATGTAATTAGGGAAAAGGAATGATTACTGTAGCAAAATTACAATTAGGGGTTTGAAATAAGGGACCTAATTAGTTGTTAATGTGGGTATTAAGTTAATTTCATTTGTATACGAAATTCTTATATTGATAGTAGACTTTATTCATCTCTTATGATTTTTGTTGGCACAAATTACTACTCAATTTTCTATCCAATAAGTAATACTATGATAAATAACAAAAGGCTGAGGAGTAACACATAACCTTGATTATCGCTAGAGTAGAAAATTGGAAGCTAGTTACCTTCCCCATTATCAATAAGACCACCAACACTAATTCTTCTATGAGAGTTGCAAGTTTCATGAACATTCAATTTCACAAGACTTGGTTGTGAAGGTTGTCATCACACCCACTTCCTAACATTGTCATTTGTTCCCTTTAAAGTAGATAAAGATTTATATTATGAATGGATCTAAACATGTCATACTTCTTGGTTGTAATACAATGTTATTTGATTTCTCCATCTCTATATCTACCAAAAAAAATCTATATTTCCATCAAAAAAAAAAAAAACCATAAATACCAAAAAATTGTGGAATAAATTTGGTATGAATAATTGTTTTTTTTTTTTTTTAATTCTCTCGAGCAAATTGGCAATTATTTAAAACCAAAACACAACTTTATTTTTCTTTAGGATTCTTTTTCCAAAAAAACATTTTAGTAAAAAAAATGTTGTACTTGACTCAATTTAAATCAAATACATCAACTTTTATTAATATCAACTTTTGTGCCTCATATAAAAAGTGCCTCATATATAAAATGGACGGAAAAAAGACCGAAAGACAGAAGATTAACTAAAACTAGAACAATAAATATTATAATTAATTTGTTTTCGCACAAGATTATTACTAAGTTATAAAAATCTTTATTTATTTAAATGATAAAACACCCTAACTTTTTCTTTACCAAAAAAAAACCATTTTTTTTTTATAAAAAAAACTTAAGTGAGAATTGGTTTTTTTTTTTTTTTGAATAATAAGTGAGAATTGGTTTTAATGTAGAAAAATATCTCAGACCCTTTCATATGTTGTGTTGTAAATGTAAAGCAAAATTACTGGAATAAGAGGCAATATCCCACCCACGTCCCCAAAATCCACAGCAGTCAGGTTGGTAAATGAAGTTATAGAGAACAAGATAGATAGGTTTAAGAAGATGTCAATGATTTTGAGAGCATGGAATTGGTATCAGAACTCTCTCTCCGTTCATCCCGTGAAGACCCAAGTCACCACTTCTGGCGTCCTCTGGGCTGTTGGAGACATCACTGCTCAGTACATCACTCACACTGCTGCTGCTAAAAAACAATTATCTCTAACTCTAACCGTAAGCGTAACAAACAACAACCTCACAACTCTATCTTTGTGGCTACTCTAATATTATTATTATAATCCTTGTTGTGAGTGTGTTCCTCTCAAGGTCTCAGGTTCGAATCCTGCTGGGTACAAATTGCTTATTAAAAAAAAAAATAATCGTTGTTGTGCAGGAAGCGGATACGAAATTCGTGATCGATTGGAGACGTGTGGCTGTTACAAGTATGTTTGGAATCGGTTTTGTTGGACCGGTTGGCCACTTCTGGTAACAGTTTTTCATTTTGTTGCAAATTGTTGTTTTCATCCAATTTTTCAGATATCTTGTCATGGATATTGCTTTGTCTGTTGTAATTTTTTGTTGCTCTCAAATAAATTTGATAATGTTTTTCAGAATTGATTCTACTTGAAGTTAGAATTTGTTGCTTTTGAATCTAAATGTGATTTTTACAGTGAAATTTACGGTTAAACTCACTTTTGCAGGAATTTATCCTAACTTAAATCACTCTATCTTAATTTTACTTTTAGTCAGAATCAATTTTACTTTACTGAATCAATTCAATCAAAATTAAATTTTTTCACGGCATAACCAAACACATGTGTTGTTGATTGGAATTGATTGGAGTTAGAGTTTTTGACTTTCAACATTTTTTTTATACTCTAATTTGTTGATTAACTTATTTTTAAATTAACTATCTAAACATAAATCACTTCACATTTAAGTCACTTTTAGCTAAAATCAACTTTACAAAATCAATTATTCTAAATCTGTTTTTGTTACTATAAAACCAAATACACACTTAGTTGATAGATTTGGTAGATCTCAATGTGATGGTTTCATAAATCATGACTGTTGAACCAGACCTTTTGTTACATGCAAGTTTCCTGGGAACTTTTATTCTTGAACATATGAGTATAGATTTTGAAGTTAATCAATGACTGTTGGAATTCAAATGTGAATTTGAGCGGTTAGCTTCACATTCATTAGAAATTGAAGAAATTTACGATATATAAGAGAAATGACTCAGATACATGATATCTTAAGGTTTTAGGTAAAAATGCGATGTCAAGATCTCGTAGGGATCCTAGACGTTTAGCCTATTAATACTTTTGAAGCCTCCTAAACTTCCTAACAAATGGTATCAGAACTATGGTTTGAAATTGAATAGGTGGGAGAGAGGAGTGAAATCTTATTATAAATAAGTCTAATGATTTAGGTGACTCAGACTTAATATTTTGAATAGATATATGATGTAATTAGGTGACTCAGACTTAATATTTTGAATAGATATATGATGTAAAGATCTCTTAGAAATATAAACATTGTTTTAGGATTCGCTACAAAAAGGATAAAATTAAACTAGCTGACCATATCATGCTGGCTACTAGGCCCTTTTTTTCTTCTGATCTGCAAATGCACTTGAAGCCAAGGAATTTATGATCTTCCATTTTTGTACTTTTAATAACTGTTAGTATTATATTAAGAGCGGGGATCAACTCCTTATCACTCAAACTCTTTGACTCCATCGCCTGGCCACCAAATCAACTTAATTTCCTCTTGTCAAATCATTGTTAACTTCACATTTTTGTTCAAAGATAGTTGTTAAGGTTCAGATATTAAATGAGACACGGCCCTGAAAATGGCTTTACAAGTGAGAGACATCACTCACTTTACAAATTGGTTTAATAATGGTTTAATTAGGCTCGACCCATTTTCTATGTTTTTAAGATGGTATCTGAGTCTATTTAAAACATGTTGAACCACATGCTATTGTGCCCTTTGAGTCATGAGTTAGATGTTCACTCTTGGGTGTGAGTTTTTACTTCTTCACCTTACAAACCGATATCGTAGAGTTAAATTATGCAAAATCTAAATTCTAACAGTAGTGTTGATTTCATAAGATTTTGGGTGGATTCTGCATTGAGAGAACTTGCAAGTCATTAATTTTACTAAGAAACTTGAAGACCAGTGTTAAATCTCTTATTAGAGTAGGCTGCAGTCCATGTGTGATTAAGCAGCAACTGCACTTATTAGTTTAGACAGCAACTGTTATGTATCATGCAGTTGTTGAGTTTTTATTGTTGAATTGTAATTCCCTGTGTCGAAACATGTTGCTCGACAGAGTTAAGGAAAACCCGAAATGTTTATGTCGAAATGTCGAAGATGTTGTGTGACACCCCGTTTTTTTTTTTTTTTTAAAAACATCAGAGTCAATTGTTTAACGAATTCCAAAACGACGGAGTATGTTACTTTCAAATGCACAGCCGGCTCTACATATCCGAAGAAACTACAACGCATATTTTTCGAAATGGAAACAACTGTTTTGAAACTGAAATAATAATATATGCATCAATAGTAACTCCTCGAAGGAGCAAAGTGTAAGTTCCTGTACAATACAATAACCCAAAATACAGCACCTAGTTCATGACCTATAAACATAAGGGTACCATGAACATAGGGCATACCGTAGCCAAAATATAACAATAACTGCTCCTAGAAGTATCATAGTATACGGTACAGTCATCCAAAAAGATATCCAAAACTAAACTATGACAGGCCCACATCTACGAAAACGCGATCAGAACAGGATAGGACTATACAACCACAAGCTAAAGAACTAAGGCGGGCAAATGCAAGGGTGCTCGCCACAGACCAAGCAAGAACTCTCGGCAGGGGCTCTGGCTCGTGACGTCACATCATACAATTCAGTGTTATACACATCCTCGGACTCCCTGGTGATCAAGTCAACCCACATGGTCGGGGTTACTGAAGGGGCTGGAATCTCAAAGCAACTATCCCCCTCCATAGAAACTCTAGGGGAATAACCCGGGCGAGATACCGCAGGATCCCCTGAAGGTCCAGGTCTAGCAGCAATCGCTGCTCCAGACACGTCCTCCTCCTGCACCTTCGCAGGTACAGAAGGTCCTCCCACCTCAAATCCTTCACAAGTAGTGGCTCCCAATCCACCACGAGGTACAGTCTCTCCCTCTGAACTCCTCTGCGCCCTCGGCTGAGGATCCATAGGTGCTACTCCTGGAACTCCCCCTGCTCCCTGCATGGGAACTGGAAACGGGGTCGTCTGCCAAATCACGCTCTGGTGTATCTGCAGGGTGTCATGTCTAGTCGTGATCACTATCTGCCCGTAGTAGTAAGCCGTACTTGAAGCCGGGTCAATCCTCCAAGCACTGGGCCGATCCTGGTCAATAAAATCCCAGGTGGTCACAGTCCCCAACACGATCGGCGGAACCTGTGGCTCTCCCATAGTCTGGGTGGTCGTTAACCACATCATAATAATAGTAGAGAGTCACTTTCTAAAAATAGCATATAGAAAAGAATACACATATACAGGTATAACATGATATAATTGAAACACAATTTAACACCACAAAGTAAATGCACATATATCCTAAGTGCAGACTCTATATGGATTGGTGGTCCCAATTCGTCAGGTACCCTCACCATGCATGAATCCCGGAATTTAACCTCTCCGCAGAGAGTCGTGATACCCCCTTGGGTCCTCACTAACCGTGCTGCCTTGCAGACACAAAAAGTGCTGCCCTTGCAGACACCCGGTGTTGCCTCCTCGCAGACACCTGACTCAATTTGATCTCAAAGGATCGATGATGGCTCAGTCACATCACCTGGTGCAGTAGAATCCCTTTGAGATTAGGTGACGGCTCAGTCACGTCACCCTGGCCCATTCGGCACCAACTACTTACACGCAACTATAGTATGCATGAACACACAAATGCAAATGTAACAATTTATATAATCTCGTCTCAGGTAATCATAACCACATGCCAATTCATATATTTCGCACACATCATATGAAAGCATTTCACACGTTTATCATTAACAAACTCAATCAGCACATCATTTTCACAAGGACCCCAAGTGGGCACACAAATCAGTCATACAAATACATACGCATTCAGTACTATATAATATCGTTAGAAGGTGCCCTTACCTTCGCACGCTTCCTGATAACTTCCTTCTTCCCACGTACCGGTACTATCACGTCCTAAACCACGTAATATTTACCGTTAAATAAGGTATTTTATTCCCTCTCAGTTCTAACTCATAAATATAACCATTCCCGATAACTACTAATCTAATCGCTTTATAAACAAAATAAATCTTTTCACATAGAAAATAGTTTTTCCCGTAAAAGAATAATTAATTTCCAGTTCAAAGAAATTTCTAACACACTAATTAAAATTCAATTAATATTTTGAACAAACAATTTTGTCAAAATACGTTTCTCACACTAGGAATAAAATTAGTGAAAACCAATATAGATAACTAAGTAATATACCAAAATAAATAATATTCTAAATTATAATTTAGAATAAAATAATATTTTCTATTCAAAATAAATTATTTTGATCTAAAAATATTTCGACATCAAAACTTGTTAACAGTTTTTCAACGGTACCAAAAATCGGCACAGATCGTACTTTAAAATACTATTCCGAATGTATCCGGAAAATTCCGAAAAAATAAAATAATTAACTAAATAAAATTATTTGAAGTAAAATAAATATTCTTTCCTTTAAAAAAACCCAGAAGAAAAAATAATATCAAAAAGACATAAAAACGAGACCGGAAGAAAAAACGACAGTGTGGCGCCCGCCACACTCATACAAAGTGGCGCCTGCCACTCTATTGAAAAGTGGCTCCCGCCACTTACAAAGGCAAGGGTGGGTGGCGCCCGCCTCCCCCATTTTTCTCTTCTTTTCATTTTTTGTCCAACATTTTTTCTTAATCCAAAATATTTTCTTTTCATAATCATATACACTAGTAAACCAATTTAAAATTATTTCTAACCAACACTACCAGTAATTCTTGCACGCTTAATAAACATAACATGATAATTTTTTCTCACTCATAAAACAACTATCAAAGCTCTATGTGAATCCTAAAATATTAATGTAAATAAAACTTATTAATTATTAGCTCTAACAGTTTTGAACCCAAACCAATATATCTATCATGCAATGACTTAAAGGAAGTAAAACATGTTAATGTTTAAATATAACATGAAGTAAGAAACCTACCCAAATTAGCAAGCTTTTTCTTGAAATGAAGAGAATGAAGTTTGACGAGAACAGGACAATTTTTTTCTCAGTTTACTCTAACTGTTCCTTTTTTTTTTTCTATTCTTATAAGAGAAGTGATATTGACTATTCTCACCAAAAGAAAAAGAAGCACATAAACTAAAGAATGAAGTTTGGATTTTTGCAATAGTAACCGCCTAAAATTCTCACGTGGAGACCAATCATCACCCTTAACAAAATATCATGATATTTAGTTAGTTTTTTTTTTTTTTAACATTAGTTAATACCTATAATTATAAGAATTTTAACTTTTCGATATTGACCCCAAAAAAACAACTAATGTACTATTATATTTTATTTTTCTGAAATAAAATATTTTCTAACCACCCTACAAGTGTCGAAAAAGACCCGAACGAAAAACAGCTGAATCCGTGTTTTCATCAAAAATAAAATTTGAACATATTAAAATAAATTATAGAAAACAGACTGGAAATGATAAAACTCATAAATATAATTATTTCGACCGGTCAGCCGGTAAATTTATATTTAATTATTTTCGAAATAAAAAGATAATTAGTATAGATAATTAAAATAAGAGAACAACGCCACTCACAGTAAAGTTTCTGATAACACTCCAGACCTGACCCTAGTAATACAGTATTATTTATCAACAAAAATTCGGACTCACGGTCGGCAACCCCTAACTCTCTTAATAATTATACAACCTAATACTTAAAATTATTCAAAAGCTATGGGTCTTACATTACTCCCCCCCTAAAAGAAGTTTCGTCCTCGAAACTTAGACGACATCGAAAAGCTCAGGATATTGCTCCTTCATCTTGCTTTCTAGTTCCCAAGTTGCATCTCCTGTAGCTTCGTTCCATATTACTTTAACCAGGGGTATTTCTTTGTTCCTAAGGCTCTTCATTTTCTTATCTCCAATCCTTATTGGTGGTACTTCAAATGACAAGTCTTCCTTTAACTGAATATCATCGGGCGTGATCACATGTGAAGGATCCGGAACATACTTCCTTAGTTGAGACACATGAAACACGTCATGAATTCAGGATAATTCTGGTGGTAGTGCTATCCGATAAGCAACCTTCCCAATTCTCTCGGTGATTTGATACGGTCCAATGAATTTAGGGGTCAACTTCCTTGCCTTTAGGGCCCTTCCCACACCAGTGGTTGGTGTAACTCGAAGGAATACATGCTCCCCTCCTTTAAACTCTAACGGCCTACGGCGCTTATCTGCATAACTCTTTTGACGATCTTGTGAAGCCTTCATCCTTTGCCTAATCGTCCTGACCTTATCCGTAGTCTGTTGCACCATCTCCGGTCCCACTATCATATGCTCCCCATCTTGATACCAACACAACGGTGTCTGACACCGCCTTCCATAGAGAGCCTCATATGGGGCCATTCCAATACTTGTATGGAAGCTGTTGTTGTAGGTGAACTCTATCAATGGCAAAACATCATCCCAACTTCCTCTGTCATCTAACACACAAGTTCTTAATAGATCCTCTAAGGACTGGTTAGTTCTTTCCGTCTGGCCATCCGTTTGCGGATGATATGCCGAACTTAACCTCAACTTAGTACCCAATGCGACATGCAGTGCTCCCCAGAAATGAGAGGTAAATTTTGGATCCCGGTCTGACACAATGCTTGCGGGTACTCCGTGAAGCCTCACAATCTCAGCTATGTAAATCTCAGTCAGCTTCTCTGTTGTATAAGTAGTCTTGACAGGCAGAAAGTGAGCAGATTTCGTTAACCGGTCAACTATAACCCATATGGAGTCATTCTTCCTTTTAGTCTTTGGTAAACCTGTGATAAAGTCCATCGAAATGCTATTCCACTTCCATTCTGGTATATCTAACGGTTGTAACATCCCTGCAGGCCTCTGGTGCTCTACCTTTGCCTTTTGACAGGTCAAACATGACGCAACATACTCAGCTATATGCCTCTTCATACCTGGCCACCAAAAATCCTGCCTTAGATCCTGATACATCTTAGTTGCCCCTGGGTGAATACTCAATTTGCTCTTATGGGCCTCCTCAAGGATCGTCTTTCTCAGTTCTTTTGCATCGGGCACACACACTCTACCATTACATCTCAAGATATTGTCTCCTCCTACCTTGAATTCCGTGGCGGTTCCTCGAATAATCAGATTCCTTTTTTCTACAATCAAGTCGTCATCCTGACAACTCGCAATGTCTTCCAACAATCCATTTGATACTTTAATCATACCCAATTTCAAAGCTCCTGGTACGAATTCCACGTCCAGATGTAGGTCTCGAAATACTTCTAACAACCTTTGTTGATTAGCCATGATGGTCGACAATGCAGAAACACTCTTCCTGCTTAACGCATCTGCCACAACATTCGCTTTTCCAGGGTGGTATTGTAGTTTGAAATCAAAATCTTTGAGCGTCTCCATCCACCTTCTCTGTCTCATATTCAGTTCCTTCTGGTAAAAAAAGTATCTCAAACTTTTATGGTCGCTGAAAACAACAAAAGTGCACCCATACAGGTAATGTCTCCAGATTTTTAGGGCAAAAACCACCGCTGCAAGCTCTAAATCATGGGTGGGATAGTTCTTTTCATGAGTTCTTAACTGCCGTGATGCATACGCCACTGCTTTCTTATGTTGCATCAGCACACATCCGAGTCCTTGATGAGAGGCATCACAGAAAACTTCATAAGGTTCCTCTGGTTGCGGTAAAACTAACACCGGTGAAGTCGTCAATCGCTCTTTCAGCAATTTGAAACTGGTTTCACACTTCTCGGTCCAAGCAAAAGGTTGATCCTTCCTTGTAAGTTGCGTCATTGGTGCCGCAATCCTTGCAAATCCTTCAATAAATCTGCGGTAATAACCAGCTAAACCGATAAAACTTCGTATATCTGTAACCGTCTTCGACTGATCCCATGCAAGTACCGTCTCAATTTTCTTAGGATCCACTGCTATCCCTTCTCTTGATATGACATGACCTAGAAAATTCACTTTGTCTAGCCAAAACTCACACTTAGAGGGATTAGCATACAACTTCTTATCACGCAAAACTTGTAAGACCAAACGAAGATGCTCTCCATGTTCCTCTTCATTTTTTGAATAAATGAGTATATCATCAATGAAAACTACCACAAATCGGTCTAAGAATGGATGGAAAATCCTATTCATGTAATCCATAAAAATGGCGGGTGCATTCGTCACTCCAAACGGCATCACAAGGTATTCATAATGCCCATAACGTGTACGAAATGCCGTCTTTGAAATATCTTCCTCCCTTACTCTGATCTGGTGGTAGCCTGACTTCAAGTCAATCTTTGAGAAAACGGCAGCTCCAATCAATTGATCCATCAGATCATCAATTCGTGGCAAGGGGTACCGGTTCTTAATAGTTACCTTATTGAGTTTCCGATAATCCACACATAAGCGTGAACGCCCATCTTTCTTCTTTACCAAAAGAACTGGCGCTCCCCAAGGGGATACACTTGGCCTGATGAATCCTTTCACGAGTAGATCCTCGACCTGACTCTTTAGCTCAGTTAATTCTACCGGCGCCATCCGGTAAGGAGGATCTGAAACTGGTCCTGTTCCAGGATGTAAATCTATAAAAAACTCTACTTCGCGTACCGGGGGAAATCCTGGAATCTCCAATGGAAACACATCTTGGAATTGTTGAACCACACATATGTTTTCAATTTGAATGTCTGAGGTTACTTTCACACTATGTAGTGACAAAAACTCTAGAGTGCCATCCCTCAAGGTCACTCTAAGTTGGTTTGCGGACAAGTATTTAACAACTCCGGGTTCAGGGAAAAATACCATCTTGCGAGCACAGTCCAAGATGACATAGTGATAGGATAACCAGTCCATCCCGAGTATGATCTCGAGTGACGGTAGGGGTAAACAAATTAGATTGACCAAAAACTCTCTATTCTGGATAACTACTAAACAGTGTAAGCATGCCGAGCTCACAACTAAATTCTTGGCAGGTGTAGAGACTTGTAAATCAAAAAGCAGTGGAGATATCTTTATGTTTAAACGATTTGCACAATCTATGGAAATGAATGAATGGGTTGCACCAGTATCAATCAATGCAGTTAAAGAATTACCTGCAACTTGACAATTCTCATGTATTGCATTGCTGGCTTGGACACTCTCCTCAGCACCCATAGTGTAGACACGTCCCTTTGCAGTAGGTCGGGCTCCCTGTGTCGCATTCAATGTTGACTCCACCTTTGGAACCTTGCAATCTCGGGATAGATGACCTGGTTTCTTACAGTTGTAGCAAGTAAGTGTATTTGTTTTGCAATCCTTCGCAAAATGTCCTTCCCGTCCACAGTTGTAACACACCAGTTTCCCCCTCATCTGATTCCCTTGAGTGACATTTGTAGAACGAGTTGGTCCACGATACTTCTGGGAGGGTTGATAAGGCTTCACTCCCTGTCTACCACGATTAGGATTATTTGGACGACTGGGTCCCCCAGCAGTAAAGTTTCCTCCACGGTTTACCCTCTTATTTTTCATATCCTCGATCTCTTGACATTTCTCAACCAGTGTTTGAAATTGTCTGATACCCAGAGGTATCACTGCATCCTGCATCTCATATCTCAACCCTTCTTGGAATCGACGACACATGTAAGCTTCATCGACACCATCTCTGAAGAAACGGAAAAACCTTGATAGGGATTCAAACTTGGTCGCATAAGCCTCAATGGTCATACCTCCTTGGCGTAGTTTCAGGAATTCCTCACCGTACCTTTCCCTAGCTGTCTCTGGAAAGTACTTGGCCAGAAATTTATGTTTAAAGGTTTCCCAGTTTATCGCCTCGTGTGCACCTTCCATAATCAGCCTAGTGTTCTTCCACCAGTACTCAGCATCTCCTAGTAGTTGATAGGTGGCCAGAGTCACCCTTTCTATCTCAGGGCAATGGATTGCTCCAAATATCTTTTCCAATTCCTTTCTATGTGAAAAGATTTATTTTGTTTATAAAGCGATTAGATTAGTAGTTATCGGGAATGGTTATATTTATGAGTTAGAACTGAGAGGGAATAAAATACCTTATTTAACGGTAAATATTACGTGGTTTAGGACGTGATAGTACCGGTACGTGAGAAGAAGGAAGTTATCAGGAAGCGTGCGAAGGTAAGGGCACCTTCTAACGATATTATATAGTACTGAATGCGTATGTATTTGTATGACTGATTTGTGTGCCCACTTGGGGTCCTTGTGAAAATGATGTGCTGATTGAGTTTGTTAATGATAAACATGTGAAATGCTTTCATATGATGTGTGCGAAATATATGAATTGGCATGTGGTTATGATTACCTGAGACGAGATTATATAAATTGTTGCATTTGCATTTGTGTGTTCATGCATACCATAGTTGCGTGTAGGTAGTTGGTGCCGAATGGGCCAGGGTGACGTGACTGAGCCGTCACCTAATCTCAAAGGGATTCTACTGCACCAGGTGATGTGACTGAGCCATCATCGATTCTTTGAGATCAAATTGAGTCAGGTGTCTGTGAGGAGGCAACACCGGGTGTCTGCAAGGGCAGCACTTTTTGTGTCTGCAAGGCAGCACGGTTAGTGAGGACCCAAGGGGGTATCACGACTCTCTGCGGAGAGGTTAAATTCCGGGATTCATGCATGGTGAGGGTACCCGACGAATTGGGACCACCAATCCATATAGAGTCTGCACTTAGGATATATGTGCATTTACTTTGTGGTGTTAAATTGTGTTTCAATTATATCATGTTATACCTGTATATGTGTATTCTTTTCTATATGCTATTTTTAGAAAGTGACCCTCTACTATTATTATGATGTGGTTAACGACCACCCAGACTATGAGAGAGCCACAGGTTCCGCCGATCGTGTTGGGGACTGTGACCACCTGGGATTTTATTGACCAGGATCGGCCCAGTGCTTGGAGGATTGACCCGGCTTCAAGTACGGCTTACTACTACGGGCAGATAGTGATCACGACTAGACATGACACCCTGCAGATACACCAGAGCGTGATTTGGCAGACGACCCCGTTTCCAGTTCCCATGCAGGGAGCAGGGGGAGTTCCAGGAGTAGCACCTATGGATCCTCAGCCGAGGGCGCAGAGGAGTTCAGAGGGAGAGACTGTACCTCGTGGTGGATTGGGAGCCACTACTTGTGGAGGATTTGAGGTGGGAGGACCTTCTGTACCTGCGAAGGTGCAGGAGGAGGACGTGTCTGGAGCAGCGACTGCTGCTAGACCTGGACCTTCAGGGGATCCCGCGGTATCTCGCCCGGGTTATTCCCCTAGAGTTTCTATGGAGGGGGATAGTTGCTTTGAGATTCCAGCCCCTTCAGTAACCCCGACCATGTGGGTTGACTTGATCACCAGGGAGTCCGGGGATGTGTATAGCGCTGAATTGTATGATGTGACGTCACGAGCCAGAGCCCCTGCCGAGAGTTCTTGCTTGGTCTGTGGCGAGCACCCTTGCATTTGCCCGCCTTAGTTCTTTAGCTTGTGGTTGTATAGTCCTATCCTGTTCTGATCGCGTTTTCGTAGATGTGGGCCTGTCATAGTTTAGTTTTGGATATCTTTTTGGATGACTGTACCGTATACTATGATACTTCTAGGAGCAGTTATTGTTATATTTTGGCTACGGTATGCCCTATGTTCATGGTACCCTTATGTTTATAGGTCATGAACTAGGTGCTGTATTTTGGGTTATTGTATTATACAGGAACTTACACTTTGCTCCTTCGAGGAGTTACTATTGATGCATATATTATTATTTCAGTTTCAAAACAGTTGTTTCCATTTCGAAAAATATGCGTTGTAGTTTCTTCGGATATGTAGAGCCGACTGTGCATTTGAAAGTAACATACTCCGTCGTTGCTCGACAGAGATGTAATATTATTATTAATTTGTATTTTGGTACCAGTATCTATCAAATAGCTCTTCTAAAAAAATTTATAATTTGTATTCTTGCTGCCAAATGATTTCTTCTCCCATTGAACCAATCTTGATATCTTGTAGGTATGAAGGCTTGGACAAATTCATAAACCATAAGCTTCAACTAATGCCAAAGACTGCGCAATCTGTCGCAACTAAAGTTGCAATGGACGGCCTGATTTTCGGTCCGATACATCTGTTTGTCTTCTTCTCTTACATGGGATTATCAGCCGGCAAGACCATTCCTGAGGTGAAGGAAGACTTGAAGAGGAATTATTTCCCAGCATTGGTGTTAGAAGGTGGTGTGTGGCCAATTGTGCAGATTTTCAATTTTCGGTATGTTCCTGTCAAGTACCAGCTTCTGTATGTAAACTTGTTCTGCTTATTGGATAGTGCTTTCTTGTCATGGTTGGAACAACAGAAGGATGCACCTTGGAAACAATGGTTTCAACCATTTCACTCTTCTAATGGAAAAGCAGCTCAATGATGATAAAGAGACTCATAACAGTGATTTACAATGTTTTGAGAAATGTAATAGAAAGATTTATAGGTAGACATTGAATGTGTTTTTGTTTATTCTTCAATGATATTAATATCTGATTCCAGAAAACACTGAAAAGGATGAAGTTGAGGTAATTGTTAAGCAGGTTTAACCAAGAAGTATTTGCTCAAGGGTTTTCAGAAATTAGTGAGAAAATAGTGAAATAAAACACACTAGTATTGAATAATTGTGTAATTTTAATGCCTAAGTCATCTTATAAGATTTAGTTCCACTGACCACTATTGTGAATACTCTACAACTTTTTTTCAGTAGGGATGAAAATTTGATCTTTTAATATACAATTTATTCAATCATACATTTGTTTACTACACAAGATAATTGCTAATAAATTTGATCCAATCCATTTATTTGATGATTAGATAATTTGAATGAATCTAATCTAACCAATTTTTTTTCTTTCTAAAATTCAGTAAATCACATAATTTTGATGAATTTAATCCAACCAAGAATTTTAAAATAGGTATTAATTGTTAAAATATTGTTATAATTAGTTTATAAATATTTTTAATAATTTGAAACCTATCTTTAGCAAAAAGTTTTTCTTTAGTATAAAATTGTTTTTTTTTTATATTATTTTAAAAAATAGATATAAAAGTACCAATGCAACTTTTTTACATAACTTTTTAAAATTATTTTAGTATTTTAAAGATTACTACTAGTAATACAAAATGATTTAAATAATTTTTAAACGATTACATAAACATGTTCTTGGGCCAAGTCAAAATAAGTTGTATTGGGCCTAATAAAAGATTGTTTTGGGAGAATTTCTTTAATGCATTTTAGATTCTTCTTACTCAACACGGAAAATTATTTAAAGTATCTTCAGACGCATCTATTTTTGAATAAGCGTTAAAATATTTTAGAAATGTATTTTTGAAACAATTTAAAACATTCAATTCATCCCATTCAGAAGTCATTTACATTTAATATAAGTTGTTTATATGTGTTCAGATGAAGTATAACGTACGATCGCAAATAAAAAAATAAATATACAAAATAATAAGAGACTATTACTATGTGTGTCGAAATTAAAATGATAATATATGTAGAAAATGTCGTACAATCGAGATTCAAAATGTAGTGAGACCATCAAAATAAAGTACAGAGTATAATACTACAACAAAATAATAAGAGATCACTACCGTGTGTCTGACAACATCTCATCTACCTCCTTTGTCTGCTCTACCTCCTCAGCCATCAATCCCCCCGTCGTCCGACGATGTCTCCGATACAACAATGCCCCATGTGCCTCTGCCATGATGGCATCTAGGACTCGCTTGACACCAGATCCATCAGGGAAGATACCCTCGTCAATGCCTGCCCCTGCAGTCTCCACTTTGCGACGCCACCTAGGCAAGACATCATCAGTATGATCTAGCTGAGCTTGCTTCTCCTCTAGTATCTCCTGATGTGCTAGTCTCGACGGATCTCTTGGAGCAGCATGCACCATATACAGATGTGACACCATGAAGAATCATTTGATGTTCCCTTCGATGTAGCTCCAATCGTGTTCAACTATGGTAGTCCGTGCTTCTTCCGGTACCAGATGACTAGGCATGGCAACAAAACTCATACACGCAGGTACTCACCCGAACCCGCCCCAAAGTTGACGGGGAAAACCCGCTTTGACTGAGTTTGGGTTAGGGTTTGGGTTTTCCCCGATTAAAAAATATGGGGACGGGTCGGGTAATGGGGACATTACTACCCACCCTGAACCCGTCCCCGAACCCGTCCCGTTTATTTTATTATGTACATTATTATTTAATTTTGTTAATTTGGAATATTAAATATGTTTTGATATTTTGATTTGTATTAATTATTTAAAATATTTGAAATGTATGTAAGAATTTTTTTTAAGATTTTGTTTTTATTATTTGAAATGTAATTTGATTTTCGAAAAAAATATGTTTTACTAAAAAAATTGATTTTACTAAATGGATGGTGGCGGGACGGAGATACCCGAACCCGTTTGGACGAGTTTGAGTTTTAATTCTCCATCCCCGTTTGGGTTTGGGGTGGATAACGGGGATTGTGTGGGGATTCGGATTTGTGTTTGGGAGAGGTAAAAACCGTCCCCGACCCACTCCGTTGCCATGCCTACAGACAACTCTCATAGTCATCAAACATCTCCGGTACCAGATGACTTTTTAAAATTATTCTATTATTTTTAAAATTACTAATACAAAATGATTTAAATAATTTTTAAACGATTACATAAACATGTTTTTGGGCCAAGACAAAATAAGTTATATTGGGCCTAATAAAAATTTGTTTTGGATTATCAAAAATATCTGTTTTGAGTTGAGGCTCCATTCATTAAAAAGAAAAACATAAGTTAAGATTGGAAAATATATTAATAAATCAATTAAATAATTTGATTAAAAATCTCAAAAAATAAATAAATTAATATGCTTTAATAATATATAAGTTAAATTATTTTTTAATAAAAATTCTAGTAATTTGTTTATTACAATCCAAATTCAATAACCCGTCTATTTTTATATCCCAATTCTTGACTTTATTAACTTTATTAATTGTCACATATTTTTTCTTATGTATCAATGATAACCATGTGTGGAGAAATTAAAATAAATGGTGAAAATTATGTGTGATTTTTGTTTTTCTCTCTCTTCCATTAATAAAATAAATGATGGAGGAGAGAGAAAAAAACTGACCCATAATCTCCACCATTCATTTTAAAATCTAATGGTTCAGATTCATTCTCATGTTCTCACATAAAAATGACATTCTCATATGATACGTTTCCTATATATATATATATATATATATATATATATATATATATATATATATATATATATATATATTAAAAGATACACTTTAATTGATTTTTTAATAATCAACATTTGTTTAACATATAATTACTATAATAAATTATAATTAATATATTATAATTTCTTTCATTTTTATTTAGAACATATTATATTTTTTAGTTAGTTGAGACGTGAGAACGAGTTGTCTCACATATGTGTAAAACCCCAACTTCACTCTTGTGTCTCATTTAAAAATAAAATAATATGAAACAATAAAATGTAAACAAATTATAATTGTTACATTATAATCATAATTTGTTTTTATTTTTATATATTGGATATATTAGAATTAAGCTTGATTAATTAGTTAAGCAATTATCTCATGTATGAATTATAACTTTCAGCAAATAGTTTCTTAATGATCTTAAAAATTATAGCTCAAACTTATTTAATTAATAGTTTATAATTCTAAATAAAAAAAAATAGATGTTTGGAATTTGTTGGTGGGAGTGAAAAATCGGCTATACTTTTAGTCACTGGTGTATTTAAAATTCTTATTCATTTGTTATGTTTTTATAGTTTAAGAATTAAATTAAAGATAAAATGATTGTTTAAAGATTAAATTAATAATTTGTTTATTAAATTTTACTTTGATAATGAATCTTATGTTAAGCTGATTACTTGCCAGTTTTAATTCAAATTATTTCAATCACATGATACTCAATTATATGATGATGCTGTCAATTTGTTCTAATGCACTTGTCTTATGTTTGATGCAAACTTGACATAAAAATTCAAAATTCTTACATAATCTCACTTGGCAAAATATACAATGTATGGGTTGTGTCAATCTTAGAGGTAAGTGTGAGATTATAAACATTATACAAAAATTACAACATGTCGTGTATGTATGGCCAATAGAAACGACAAGATCATGAAATTATTATGTATATAAGAATTTAGGACCAAACGTGACGTTCCAAATGTCAAACACCAACACCACTTTGCTTTGATTGACAATATAATAAGGTAACAAAAGTTTAGATTGAGAGAACCTTTTTTTCTATATAATGATAGGGAGATACAAATTTTGTTCTTGTCATTCTTGAATTTATGTGAATTTTGAAAAGTGGAATGTAATAATTCAATACTATTTGTTATCCTTAGTGGGGCATTTGAAATAAAAGGGCAAGAGGTACTCTTATTCATATGTCGATATCTATTTGGAAGCTTCCACAACTTTAAGGTTAGAACTATATCATAATTGATTAGATAACGATCAAATTTAATTATTACTTGGTAAAATAGGAATATTTTTGTTGGATTATAGACATAATTAGAAAATGTATTAATTGATTATTGAGCAAATTCTTCCAATAATTGATTAGATATTATCCACAATTTATTATAAGTCAAAATTTGCTCATTAATCGATTAAGTATAGTTCATAATTGATTATACATTGTACAAAATCATTTTTAAGAAGTTTTTGAAAAATTTAAAATAATTTGAGTGTGTATTTATCTTAGTATTTTGCAAGTGACACATTTAATATAACAATTAATCTTATTTCAACATAATTACAAGCAAGTTTCTAGCAGAAAATGTAAGCAGAAATATTCAATGATCGATTATATGAAATTAGAACATAAAATTTACTTGTTGAAGTCATGATTCGAAATCCCAAAAAGATGAATGACTGGATCTTCCTCTGAATCTCACACTCCTATTCACAACTCTTAATGGGGCAAGTTGTGAAGTCGTCAGCTATATTTCTGATTTTTGTTATTACAGAGGGGACCTAACCATTAATATATATAACCCTAGTTCCTACCTATTATGGGTCAAGAGTTAAAGCCCACACTTTTTCCCACATCAATCAGGTTTCAGATACTCAGCCTTTAATTAAAAAAATCACTTAACTAATAAAACAACTTATTTATACACCCCTTTCAGAATCACGATTAACCCGTTTTTCACAAACTAAACAACGATTGATTATAGCCCACAAAAAGTTAGATAAATCTTATGGTGGTAATGCTCCTACTATTAAGTGTTATCATTGTAAGAAGGAGGATCATACAAGAAAAGTATACCCCGATTGACTAAACAATTATGGTGGAAAGGATAATGGTAATACAAGAATTGTACAAGATGGTTATGAATCATCTGATATCTTGGTGGTTTCAAGCAGTGACTTTAACAAGAAGAGGATTCTGGATTCAGGGTGTACTTGGCACATGACTCCAAACAAAAATGTGTTTGAAGAATTGCGTGATCAAGATGGTGGATCAGTGCTGCTGGGAAACAACAAAGCTTGCAAAATTACTAGTATCAGATATGTGAGATTCAAGCTCTACGATGAGTCAATAAGGCTATTGACTGATGTTAGGTATGTACCTGATCTTAAGAAGAATTTGATTTCTCTTGGTGAATTGGACAAAAAAGGATATGTTTTCAAAGGAGATAAAAACATCCTAAGGGTAATGAAGGGATCGAAGGAAGTCTTGAGAGCCGTGAATAAACCAGGCTTGTATACCCTTGAGGCTGAGGTTGTAAGTGGTTCAGCAGATGTGACATCCATGAAACTTGTGTCAAAGACTGAGCTATGGCATAAGAGACTTGGCCATATCAGTGAAAGAGGCCTGGTCGAATTGTCAAAACAAAATTTGTTGATAAGGTCGAAAAACTGGAGTTTTGTGAACTTTGTGTATTTGGTAAATCCTATAGAATGAAGTTTAACAAAGGTAAACAAAGAACACATGGATCCATTGATTACATTCATGCTGATCTCTGGGGACCTGCAAGGAATCCTTCACACTCAAGTGCAAAGTATTTTCTATCCATAGTTGATGATTACTCCAGAAAGTTTATGGGTACTTATCCCGAAGACTAAGGTTGAAACTTTTGAAAAGTTCAAAAGTTTGAAGACTCTAGTCAAAAACCAAACAGGCAGGAAGGTCAAGAGGTTGAGGACCAAAAAAGGTTTTGAATTTTACAATGAGGCTTTCAATAGCTGTTATGCTATGCATGGTATTGAAAGGCACAAAATTACTACAGGGACTCCCCCAACAAAATGGTTTGGATGGAAGGTTTAATTAAACCATTCTAGAAAAGGTGAGGTACATGTTGTTAAGTGTCATACCCCAAATTTGTCCTACCTTGTTTTTTTATTATACCTAGCTTTGTTTTTCTTCTTGATCTTCCTTTATATTATCATTTGGCCTCTGGCCATGGTCTCTTGGGGTTTAGATCATGAGGTCTTGTGTGTGTTTGTGGTGTTGGCAAGCTCTGGTTTGGGTGTTGCGGTTTCAAGAGGAGATAAAGAAGAAATGTTCCCTCATTATTATGGATTAAGATTTCATCAGATGGAATGTGGTGGCTTTGTGATTAATTTGAAGATCACGATTCATAGGATAAGCATGACATAGAAAGCTAATGGATTCATTGATTCAAGAATGTTTCAAATGACATCAAGTTCTTAAGCATTTATTTTGTTCGAGAATTTGATTTAAGTCACAATGGGAAAAAGTTTGTGTGGATTTCTTGGGATTCAAGTGATAAAGTGGTTTATTCAAGCTCAAAATCCATTTTAATATCCATTTTCCATTATCCATTATCCATTTTCTGAGCCTTTTTCTAACCATTATCCAAATATCCACCATTATCCAATTCCACTTATTCATGTCCATTTTTATCCATATCCATCCTTAACCATTTCAATATCCACTTCATAACCATTTTTAAATCCATTTCAATCCATACCCAAATAAATAAAATCCATGTCTACTTTTTCAAAATTCATTTCCAAAACCATAAAACATTTTTCTAAAAAAAAATCCATTCAAAATTACAAGTTCAAGTAAAATCATTCAAGAATTATTAGCTTCCAAAACAAGAGAGAGATGAAAAATGCAGGTTTTTGAATCCAAGGAATATCATGTTTCAACTGCATTTCCAAACACAATCGGACATGTTCGAATTGAAATGGAAATAACATTATCATCATCAATCACTTGTTTAAAAGGGAGCAAAAATCAAGATTCATAACAACCATATTTTTTCCAAAACTGAGTTCAACAACATAATCTCACTCATCAATGCAAAATCATAATTTGAAAGTCACGTCAAACTATAAAAAGAGGCCTTTATCATTCACAAAAGGACAAGGTAGCAGAGACGAAAGCAATACGGTTTTGAAATCACAAGATACACACAATAACACGCAGGCATAATTTGAAGAAGAGAGCAACAATAACTACAACACGAAATTCATCAACAACAGTAACAACTTCGCGCTTGATGGGAAATCTTGTTTGGTTTCGTTTGTTTCGGTAACGTCAACGTCTTTGTGTAACAATAATAAGTTTCGAGTTCTATTTCGGTGTGGTTGTGCCATTCATTTGATATTAGTGTTGTAATTTCGAAAATATTGTGATGTTAGTGTGTATATAGGCTGCTGCTTGGTGTTTAATTGTCGGTTCGATTTCATGATAATTTTTGAATTGAATTCGATTATGCTTGTATAAATTTCGATTTGATTACGTTATGGTTATATTCTTTTGATTGCATTTCATAATAAGTTTCGTTTCAGTTGTGCGGGATTGGTTATTTTAAGATCTGTTGCTATTCGGTTTTTATTCAATGTGGTTGTGTGCATATTGTATTATGTGTTCTTTGTTGGTTTTCGATCATGCTGTTGCTACTTGTTTCGTCTCGTAATCAATGTTATGTTGTTTTTGCTTTTTGTTTTGTGTCATAATCGATGAGTTGCTGCCATTTACGTGCATTTTCATTACCGGCAAATTTCTGTATAAAATTCTACATAGCTATTGCATTACAAAATTCTGCATTTTTTTTTAAGTTTCTTTCATCACAATAACAACGCTTCTTTCAAGAAGCGCTGATAAAATATGTTGTCCAGTTTTTGCCTTGCTGCAACCATATACACATGTTATGCTGATAAGCACTGTTATAGGCCATTTTCACTATTAATTTTCTTTTTTCCTTTTAATTTTCATTTAATTTCTTTAATTTCTTTTAATTTCTATTTATTTATTTTTTATTTTCCATTTCCATAATATCTTAAAATAACTAAAAATATTATTTGATTTAACTATTTCCATTTCTTATTTATTTTATTTTATTAAATGTTTAATAGTTTAGATAATTAGCTTATTTACTTTCAAGACCTCAAAATTTCTATTTAATTAGTTCTTATGAAATAATCCTTTCAATTTTGATTTAAGTTTAAAATTTAATTATTTAGGTTGTAATTTTCAAGCGCTTAGACTTTAATTTCTATTAATTAGTTTTTTTAATCAGTTAGACGTCTAATTTTTACACTCTTGTCCTTTATATTTGTCGTCATTGATATTCCTTGCCATTTATTCTTGATGCCCAAGTTATATTTAGAATCTTTGCTTGCTTGTGTGCCCACATGTTCCCTTAGGGTGTTCTTGGTTCAACTTAATATTTGATTAATTTGAATTAATATTAGACCTTAGGCTCTCTCATCCAAGCATGATACATTAGCTAGGATTCCCTTTGATCTCAACATTAGGATAAATCTCTGACATGACAACATTATGATAGTTTCCCTTCAATCATAACTTTAGGACCATTCTGCATGATAATCTTAGGTTAGAAATTCCCTTTAGTCGTCCTTTTCTATTTCATAAAACACAAATCTTTTCTTAATCAAAAATGCAAAAAAAAAAAATTAACAAATATGATATGTGTCATGCATCATGAGCCTTAAGTATATGGAAAAAGATGAGCGGGATTTTTCCTCACCTATTCTTAGAGTATTTTTGTATGTGAGACGCTTGGATCATTTGTACGAAATACTCGCTCCTATTGTCATAGACTTTAGTATGATACGTATCTCTAACCTTTTCAAATTCTAATAAAACACCTCACAAATTTAAATCATTTTGCCTTCGGGCTTTTCTCTTTAAAAACTTTTCAAAAACGGCATGCTACTTAGCATCTTCCATAAAAAATACGCAATAAACCAAACTTTTCAACACAAAATACGGAGTTCTAATTCCCTCTGGGATAAGTAGGCACTGGATTATAAATTCAGACGAACTCAATAATAAAAAGTTCTTATTTTTACCCAAGTAATCATCAGTTTCTCCCTTAGCAAGCTTATTGATATCAGATACTCTTTCATGCCTAGACAACTTAGATGGTTCCCATCGTGTACGATGGATGTAGGGGGTGCTAATACCTTTCCTCTACATAACCAACTTTCGAACCCAATATGGTTGTGATGACCATACCATATTCTTTCTACCGTGGGTTTTCTCGATGTTTTCCCTTTCCCCTCATGGGAATAAATAAAGTTCGATGGCGAATCTCATAAGTCCATCCGTGACCGTGCAACCCGTTTTGTGCATCGCAAAAATTGTATTTTTCGAGGTACGATAGTAAGTGCAGGATTGAAGAAGGTGTTTTGGGAATAAGTAACTGTGACTGCAACATACTTGATAAATAGGTGTCCTTCGACAGCCTTGAGAATGAAGACACCTGAAGAAGTCTGGTCGGGACATCCACCTAGTCTCGACAGACTTAGAGTATTTGGTTATTTATCCTATGCTCATATTAGGCAAGACAAGGTCGAACCTAGAGCTCTGAGATTTATGTTCCTTGGATACCCTGAAGGAGTCAAAGCTTATAGGCTGTGGTGCATAGAGCCAGGTCACACAAGGTGTATCAGAAGTCGAGATGTAGTTTTCAATGAAGTTGAGATGGCTTTTAAGAAAACAAATGACATTGGTTAAAGTTCGAAGATCCTTGAAGAAGAGCTGGAATAGGGGGAGATTCCTGTTGAGGTGGAGCATAATGATGTTGAATCGCATGACCTAGATGAAGTCAAAGAAGAAACAGAAGCTGTTGTCGAAGATGAGGATACTGATAATGACTACCTTCTAGAAAGAGACAGGCCGATAAGAGTCATCAAGACACCTTAGAGACTTGGTTATGCAGATCTCATAGCTTATGCATTAATCTTTGCAAGTGAGGTTATTGACGACAAACCTAAAGACTTTAAGGAAGTTATGAGGAGTCGAGATAAGACTGAATGGATGAAATCTATGGATGATAAGATGAAATCTCTCCATGATAATAACCTTTGGGAGCTGATCGACAAACTTGCAGGGGCCAGGTTAGTTTGTTGTAAGTGGATCTTCAAGGTTAAGGAAGGAATCGAAGGAGTGATGTCGAAGCGTTTTAAGACAAGGTTGGTTGCTAGAGGGTTCACTCAGAAAGAAGGTGTCGACTTCAATGACGTGTTCTCACCTGTTGTAAAGCATATATCTATTAGAATGTTGTTAGCCATGATGGCAAAGTTTAATCTAGAACTTGAACAGATGGATGTGAAGACAACCTTCCTGTATGGTGATCTAGATGAAACAATCCTGATGAGGTTGTTTGCCTTGAAAATTAGCAAATAATCGCTGATCTCATAATTTGCGAAAATTAGTTTACTTGCAGGATCGACCATACAAATCCTAGGACGATGTCCTTTAATGATTTCGACAACACGTCAAACCTTTCGTTTATCATGTTCATCATCGTTCTCATAAGATAGTGTGACCTGGATAAGAATGATAAAATTTTATTCTTAAAAGAAATAACGAAAAAGTAATAAAAGTGCAGGAATAAAATTGCAGAAACATAGAATAAATTGCAAATAAATAACTTAAAACTTCATTGAAATGTAAAGAATGAAACTGGTGTTTTTCCAAACATACATTTTCTCAATGATAACTCTTTTCTCTCACACGGGTACTTTGAGTATTTTTGAGTGACTTGTACAGAATTTGAATACTCATACGAAAATCTAACACTATGACTCCCTATTTATATACAGTCGATACCATAACGACCATTTCTCCTAATGAAGACAAATGGCATCCTGCATGCCTTCGCCTCTTAGATGCATTCCACGCGTCTTGCTTTCAAAACCAAATTCCCTACTTTATTTAAATTTCAAAATATCAGGCGAAAAGAGACCTCCATATAATCAAGTCGAAATGTTTCCAACACTTAGAAAAATCTTCAACTCCTCTGTTTCAAATAATCCTGGTTTTCGACTAATCCTCTTTACAAGAAACAGATTTCGGTCGAAATACTCTGGAAAGTCTCAACCTTTTATTTCCTTTATAAATAAAATCCAGGCGTCGAAATTAGGAGCCTACAAATTGCCCCCCAAAAAATGCATATTTCGGCAAAGGAGAAAAAGCATTTTTTGACAAACCTAATTCGACGCCTTGACTAATTCGACGAAACGATTGTTCATATGACTTGACATTCTGTGACGTCAGAATCATCATTACACTTTTTCTGAAACGTCTTTTCAGCCCACGTTCTGAAATCTTTTTAATCATCACGATCCTAATCCCTAGGAGATCGTGGGTCAAAAATAACTGCTACCGTCCAATAAGTCCACTCATGGATAACACGTGTCCCACGATTCCTTTTCATTAAATGGTAACCTCTTTGAATAGTAACTGCTTCAGTTCCCCTTTTACCACTTATAAATAAGTGAAAGTTCTCCTCAATTCACTTTTCCCATTTCTCTTTTCTAAAACAAAACACTTACTTCACACAACTTCATCTTCTTCATTTCTCTCCGAACTTTCCTGCGAGCAATCATGTCTTCTTCCACAACTCCTCAAGGAACCAACACCAAGAACAAAGATTCCAAGCAATCCAAAGGTTTGCCACCTGTTCACAGAATCCTTGGTCCAAGCGTTGTGGGGAATCAACAATACTTACCAGAACCTCCTAATGAAGAAGAGAAAAGACACATTTATCAGTCACAGGTATTAATCCCCACCCTCATTTCTCGTAAATCCTATGCAATCTTAGGACCTTATCCTGATTTAAAGTTAGATCCTTTAAAAGTAAAGGAATTTTTTTCCAGCTTATCATCATTATAAGCCAATAGCTAATGGATTTAGGCCTAGGACTGAGCAAGAAATAGCCATAGATGAAAAATCTAAGGTAGATGGTCAAGGGTCACCCTCCTCTAGGGATGTCATAAACCTAGAGTATATGAACAACTTTAGTATTTTTAGGTCTTGCCCCCTATCGAAAGACCCATCCGACTACTTATCTTGGTTAGCCAAAATAGAAGCAGTCAAATCTAAGGATTGGAAAACCATGGGCATTTTCGACCTTATCCAACTGTCAAAAGTAGGACCTGGATATTATCCATCCATGATTTTAGCTTCCCTTTACTTTTGGGATAGTACCTACAACAATTTTCACCTTCCTTGTGGAATGATCACCCCCACCCTCTTCGACATAGCTGCCATAACTGGTCTTAGCCCTCTTGGAGTGGATTATGATCCCAACCTCTTAGCTGACAATTCCATAGGTTTTGATACCAACAAGGCCACCTTTACCTCCTACATCGCGAACTATCATTAAAGGCTCTGCAGATTTGAGCAAATTTTTGGAAAACAAGGTGCTAAATGAAATGTTCCAACATATAGAAGACATGATGTCCTAACGAATGTCATGACATCTCAAACTGATACAGCAGACTATTTTGTTTGGTCCAACAATTGAGGAAGCAATCAGAGCATGGATCAAGGACTGAAGCCCAAGGAAATAGAAGCCTATAAATAGAAGACTTAGACCTAGGCTTTGTTATGCCTTAGAACGCCTGTTGTAACCTTGTTTTCTTGCGTAAGAAACAAGTGTTTCGGGTTTTGAGAGTCGTTGGCTCTCTAGGTTGAAAGTCTCCCTTTGTATCAGTTGATACACTATGGTAGATATAGTTGTCACACAGATCCATAAGCCTTGAGGTATTGGATTATGTATTATTCTTAGATGAAGCTTTTAAGCAAATCCGAGTTAGCTTATTTGTCAAGTATGCTTGACAGATTTCTGTATTGATAGGGATGATGTAGAAATCACAGTTGGTGGTTGAGGGAAGTGAGTGGGGTATCTCGTATCAGGGTTCTAAACGTTTGAGTTTAACCTTGGTAAAGATGTTTATGGGGTAGATGTTAGGGATAAAGTTGTAAACGTGGGAGTTTAACTTTGTAGCAATCTACACAATAGTAAAGTCTTCTTCCTGGATTGGTATCCCCCAGATGTAGGTGGTTGCACCGAACTGGGTTAACAATACTGTGTTTTTTATCATTCTGCAGATTTACGTTTTCTGTTAGGGTTCATGATGAACATGTTGGATCAGATGTCATGACATCTGTGATTATACAGTTCTGATATTCAAGGTATCAGTCTGCTGTTACGCATCCAAGTTTAAAAGATTATGTAGCACAATGTCTTGACATGTGTTAGGACATCTGCTGTCTGCATAGGCCATAATTTCAATTGGTATCAGAGCAGGCATCCTGTCTGGTTCTGGATGAGATCCATGGGAGATACTTTCTAGGATTTAAATGAGGAGGATTTTTAGAGATCAGATCAATCAACTAAGACATACTCAAGGGTATTAATGGATGAGATGGATGTTCTAGATCGAATGGAGCAACCCGGAGGTTGTTCATGTTGCTGAGGAGGTTCTACAATAACTACAGGAGAAGTGGCTAGTTTTCTTGTTGGTGTGTCTTATAAGATGTTCTGACATCTTATTAGGGCAAGCAGGATCTGTTCCTTGGTGGTTCCGCTGCATGTGTTTCTGATGGAAGAGCTCTAGAATTACGGGATTCTGGAGTTGTTACTAAAGACAGTTGGTGGAAGGTCTCAATCGTCGGCCTCTATAATTTAAAGGTATCTGCATTCTTTTATTCCAGAGTCGGGAGCGATGGGGGTGAAGGAAGTTATGGTCAGATATCTAGTATGATGACTTGGTACTTGGAAGTGTGGTTTCCTGGTGCAGTTTGGAGTCAGTTGAAGAGGAGAGGAGTTGAGTTAAAGTTTATCAGGTTCTTGCTCTAAGAGTTTGATAAATGTTTGCTCGGCTAGGTTGTCAAAGATACTTGAGAATTCTCTCAATTCCACTAATAAAGACATCTATGTCGTGTATCTGGAGTCTTCTAGTTACTCTTCTGACTAGAAGGTGTTTCCTTGAGACACAATCTGAAGAACGTGGAGGTGATTTATTTTCACCATCCAAAACAGCAAAGAAGGGTTCATATCTCTTGACCCTAAGAGTGAATCTAATCTGATTGAAGATTTGTTGAGGTAAATAAGATTTGTTCAGAGAAAGTCTTAGTTACTTGAGTCAAGGGTGGCAACTTTGGTATCTCAACATTGTCATTGAAGAAGATACTTGCAAAAAGATTGAATACTTTATAAGTGTTCATGACATGATCTGGTGGAGCTCAGCTACAGCAGTAAAGAGGGGTTATTGTACAAGGATTTAAGATCAATTGCTATTTATGGAATCCACAAGTATTTAATTGATTATCCTTGAGATTCAATATTGACGATGTTCTGTCAGAGGTTCTAACATCTTTTCATCAGAGGTTTGAAGAATCATGGGAGGGTCTCTACATTCGCTCAGAAGTCTCCTAGGTGTTGACTTGGGATTATTGGCTTAGCGTCTGTTCCTGGAAAGTATTGTGAATGACTTGTCCAAATGGTGATGCTGTTGAAGATGGAGATGGAAGACTATGATAACATCATAATCTTGATGACTACTTGGATTGGTTTATTTCTGATCCAGGTACTTTAGGGCATTCCAGAATGCTCATCATGGAGTTCAGATAGGTGGAAATATCATCAACTTCGTGAAGACGGCTTTACTCAAGGAAATGTGGCATCCTTGGTATAGCTATGGAGGTAGTTTCTAACTATTCCTTCTGAAGATTCAAACAGTGACAGGTTTGAAGTCTTTGGAGAAGCACTGTCAGGTATTCATCAAGGTGTGAGCTTGTATGATATAACTGCAAATCAACAGAATGGAGTTTGTATACTCAAACTTAGTTGATGAATCAAGTCTATGAGAGCATGTGACTCTTGTTCTGTTAAGGGAGGAAGTTCTTTCAAGTGGCAGAAGAAGGAGCTGAATTCAACAACTAGATGTTTTGACATCTAGTTCAACATCAGAATCTCAGTTGGTGAAGTGGCACATCAACTTAAGATAGGGTGATCTACTGGAATGAACAATAGGATGCTTCAAAAAGGTCTATCTCATGCAGTTTGCGGGAGCTGTGGATGGGAAGATGTTACATGACTAAGAGGCTTGGTGGATCCAAGATGTCTTGATATGGGGCAAGTAGTTCATGTGACTTGAAGATCAAGTTTCATTGGTAGATCAGGATATCTCTGTGAGAGTCTGAAGATGAGTTAGGTCAATCAAAAGGTGGCATTTGATTGGTTTCACAATGTGCGTTCAAGCAGGATGCTTGCGTTCAAGCAGGATGCTTGAAACTGATTGCTCTTATGCATAAGAGTAGTTAGTTGAATTTGTTTGAAGGTTCTGGTTCTCTGGGAGCTTGTGGTAGAAGTTCTGGGTTGAGGATGGAAGCATACCTTCTTTGGTGGATGAGAGTTTATTTCTCTCTGGGTTTCTGAAGTTTTCTTTGATCAAGCTGGTGGCTCAGTGTTGTGTGAAGATCTTCAGTGTGGATTACTATGCTGATAGTAAGTCCAGTAGTGGAGCATATCAAGAACCATGGTGTGTGGGGTCTATGATGTGCAGAAGATGTCCTAACTTATGTTAGAACATCTTTGGGTTGGATATCCTTGGTGAAGGATCTCAGGTTCTGTGAAGAACTGGTTACTTGCATCGTGTCCAAGAAGTATCTACATGATCATCCGGGAGAATGATGGAGTAGAAAGGTTCCTTGGAAGGAGGATGTAAGTGTTTGTGAAGACTGAAGTGGATCACGTGTTGATTGCTTAGAAGTCTGTTTCTTGAATGCGTTCAGAAGTGGAGATTCACCATAAATAAGAAGGATTCCAGATTATCATACGGGAGAATGATAAGAATGACTGTCTTGGATTGTGGGGTGTTTATCTCTAATGCTGGCCTGATGAGGTCAGAAAATCTTGCATACGGCATTGGAGCCCTTGGAGCAAGTCATGCTAGTAGTGGATCAGTTTAGCCGCTGTGAAGTTCTGGAGCATGCATACGATAGCTGACATCGTGATAACAAACTAAGGGGCCCTGTGCATCTCTTTGAGGAATGGGAAGCATTCCAATTCAATTGGTTTGTGCATCAAGCAACGGGATATCTATACACGAGGATTCAATAGGAGTTCGTGTGGTGTATAAGATGGTTGTGGAATGAGGGGGATCAATGGGACTTTGATCTCAAGCCAAGAGTTTTTTATGGTTTGATAACACGTCCTCACAGGATGCATGACAATGATCATGTGTGAGTGATTATTGTTTCTTGTCAGAGGGAACAATAAAGAGTTAATGGTTGTGTTCAGCAGGTGTGTTGAACAGAGGGTGCGCTCTTGAAGACACGAAGATGCGTCTTATGTTTTCCGGTCATTAGCTTGGGTGTTCAGTGGAGAAGCACCAGTTACCTTAGTCAGGGGGAGAGGCCTCTTGATCTGAGATGAAGTTCCAGTTTGCATTTGTGCGTCAAGCAAACTGAGATGTCAAGGAGGATGGCTTGACATTATTGTTGTAGTTCCAGTTTGCATTTATGTGCCAAGAAAATTGAGATGTCAAGGAGGATGTCTTGACATTAGAGTATTGTTGCAAGTTGTGGGAAACTTGGCAATGCATACTTGAATGGTCTTATTGGATGCTTAAGAATCATTGATTGAGTCTGGGGAATTTATTTTTCTCTGCAGACTGTTAATCACAGAGCTATGAAGGTTTATGTTCGATACAAAAATCTCTTGGGTGCTAACTGGGAGTTGTTTGAAGAAATGTCTTAACATCTTGATCTGCTGTGTTTTTCTTCTGATTAAAAGGATTACTCTTGGGAATCACCGATAGAGTATTCTCAAACCTGAAAGTGGGTCCTAACTGGCTGCTTTAAAGGTGGGGGGTGTTTCCTAAGAAAAGGCATGAGTAACATGTGGTGTGCTACAAGTGATTCTTTTTGGATGGTTACACTTAAATGTTTGAATAGTCTCATCAGTGTTGGACGGTGCACAGGTATTAATGTTGGATTCAACTACCTGAATTTATTTCTCCTTTGAAATGTCCAGCGGTAACTTCGTTAGACCGTGGGTATCTAGAGAAAGCTTTTAGGAATTTAAGAGTGCATTTGTTCGAGATATTCCAGATTGTTGATTGATTCATCATGTCTTTCATACGTGTTTGGATAAGTAACATATGGATATGGAACTGTACTGGCTTCTTTTGTAAATTTTTGGCTAAAAAGGGGGAGAAAAAGGATGTGAGTTCTTCAACATACATCTCGGGTGGCTATTATGCAAGGATGTTGGAAAGGATGTTCTAACATTCTATCTGAATATTTCTCCTTGTGCCTTGTGATCTGAGTTGTGAAATAGGTTGTGCCTTGTGATCTGAGTTGCATTCCCTGTGAACTCTGTATTATAAAAGCATACAACTGTTTCTCCTTATGCTCTTTCTGAATCTTCTTGTGGGTTCTCTTATGCTATTCAAGAGGAAGATTCACCCTTTCGTGGTATGTACTGGCTTGAGGGGGAGAGAGTCATATACTCTTCCTCATGTACATCAACATTCAGCTAGGTACTTCAGGGGTAAGTAAGAGTCTCAGATGGTTTCCAATCATATCGACCAAATGCCTGGTTTTAACCAAAAATTTGTCAAAAGGGAGAGATTGAAGGCTCTGCAGATTTGAGCAAATTTTTGGAAAACAAGGTGCTAAATGAAATGTTCCAACATATAGAAGACATGATGTCCTAATGAATGTCATGACATCTCATACTGATACAGCAGACTATTTTGTCTGGTCCAACAATTGAGGAAGCAGTCAGAGCATGGATCAAGGACTGAAGCCCAAGGAAACAGAAGCCTATAAATAGAAGACTTAGACCTAGGCTTTGTTATGCCTTAGAACACCTGTTGTAACCTTGTTTTCTTGTGTAAGAAACAAGGGTTTAGGGTTTTGAGAGTTTGTATTAGTTGATACACTGTGGTAGATATAGGTGTCACACAGATCCATAAGCCTTGAGGTATTAGATTGTGTATTGTTCTTGGATGAAGATTTTAAGCAAATCCGAGTTAGCTTGTTTGTCAAGTATGCTTGATAGATTTCTGTATTGATAGGGATGATGTAGAAATCACAGTTGGTGGTTGAGGGAAGTGAGTGGGGTATCTCGTATCAGGGTTCTAAACGTTTGAGTTTAACCTTGGTAAAGATGTTCATGGGGTAGATGTTAGGGGTAAAGTTGTAAACATGGGAGTTTAACTTTGTAACAGTCTACACAATAGTGAAGTCTTCTTCCTGGATTGGTATCCCCCAGATGTAGGTGAGTTGCACCGAACTGGGTTAACAATTACTGTGTTCTTTATCATTGTGCAGATTTACGTTTTTTGTTAGGGTTCATGATGAATATGTTGGATCAGATGTCGTGACATCTGTGACTGTGCAGTTCTGATATTCAAGGTATCAGTCTACTTATGCGCCTCCAATTTTAAAAGATTATGTAGCACAATGTCTTGATATGTGTTAGGACAACTGCTGTCTGCATAGGCCAGAATTTCAATCATGACAAGGAAACTGCAGAAGTCTCTGACCAAGGTGTTGCGGTGAGAATCGAATGACAAGCTATTAATTAACTTGCATCGCAAAACTTTGAATTCATCACCGACTTTGATTTATCCAAAGGAAAGGTTCAAGATCGAAAAAAACCTAAAGGGGGGAGATCTAAGGTTCGAGGGTTGGTTATACAAAGGGAAGGTATTAGCACCCTTTATATCTGAAGTACTCTACAGGAACCTCTTGTTTAGTTTGTGTTGTGTTATGTTTGCTTGCTAAGAATCTGCTACAGGTAAAGGTAAAGACCTAGGGGTATGTACACTAAGTTTGCTCGCCAAGACGTCACATCTTGTGCCTACGTATCTGACTAAAGAATCAGAGCAACCATAGTTCACCTAACTAAGGGTAAGGAACCATTGACTATGGCCAAAGTTCCAAGGGGAAATGAGTATGAGCTCATTTAGAGTTTAAGAAACTCTCTAAGTCTAAGTTGTAATGGGGGAAATGAATACTCAAAGTGATACATAGAGTCCAAGAACTCTAACTTGTTGTAAGTTAAGATTGATTGGTTATGAGGCCAAGGAGGAGTGGCTATGACTATGAGGTCAAAGCCTACCTATGACTATGAGGTCAAAGGTTTAAGAGATGGCTCTATGATTATGAGTTCAAGAGGGGATCCTATGACTATGAGGTCAAGGAGGATGGAAATACCTATGACTATGAGGTCAAGGGTTAATTATGAGATATCTATGACTTTGAGGTCAATAGAAAGCCTTTCCTTTGGAATCGGGGGAACAACAGTTTTATGAAACCAGAAGTTTACATGGATATTTACAGGAAAATGCAACATTAAATAGCAAGATATTAGGGTGAAACAAAGTGTGTAACATCATACAAGGTTAGAACCAATATGCATTAAGCAATGGCTAAGCAAGATGACATGATAAGAATCAAGAGCAACCAAGAAGTGCAATAAACCCTAAAAGGAACTTTCCACTTCCATCATGAATAATTGCCTTAAAACTAAATATTTTCATCAATCTCTTTTTATATTCAAAAGGTAAATTCATTTAGGAACATTTAGCAAAAAGAACGAATGAAAAAGGATGAAAAATGGTTAAGTTATGAATGTTTGAAGTTAGGGCATAAACCATAAGAAACAACATGTCATAAAAAATAAAGAAAGAGGTCCCCATGGGTATTGAACCCAGGACCTTGCGCATACAGCCTAAAACCTTGCCCATTGAGCCAATGCGCGCGTGCTTAACCAATTTGGACTGCATTTCAATATATGTAAAACAAAGCATATTTGAAAAGTCAAAAATAAAAGGACTGGGGCGAGGGGGATTCGAACCCCAGTCCTCAAGGTCAAATGCGCGTGTGTAAGTGTGTGCTTGCCACTGGGGTGGCTGTTACATCCAGTTATTATTATGATTCAATATTCATTTAAGTTCTCATACGCGTACAAAATGCAAGCTTAGAATTTGGGTGATTCTTTTTGGTCCAAACCAACATTTAACTCTCAACCAAAGTAGGTTCAGAACAGGATCCTTGAATCATGCCAACGATCCTTCAAGTCACATAGAGATTCTTTAAATTAACCAAGTAATTAAATGAGGAAAAAATGATTTATGATGACATGTTATAATCACCAAAGAATGCTCATATATTTCATGAGTTATTCTCTGCTTGAAATTAGAACAAAACCAGACCAAACAAACATACCAACCATTTAGGTTATGAAGTCAACTTGAATCAATGTTCCTGTGATGGTGTGATTTCAAAGTGAAAGAATTGAATAGATAGTGCAGAGGGAAGAATAACATGGCATTAATGAAAGTTCATCCTAGCATCTCAAGTCAAAATCTTATTCAATTCAAACTGACAAAAACATCAAACCTATCCAAGGACAAAAACAAGACAGTCCAGATACAAGCATGCCAATTAAAATCCCCAATCCTTCATTAATCAGCACATAAATTCAACAAGTTGAGGCAAAGCAAATGATCTATAGCATTAAAACAGGCTGAGGATTAAGTGTATGAAGCAATAGAATTGATCATGGCATCAGTAGGTATGACATAGCCTAGCAGTAACAACAACCATAAATTCAACATTGACTAATAAGGGAAAACTGTGATCTATGTTCATGGCATGATGACAGGTATCAAATTTTCTTAACATTAGCATTAACCCTCAGCAAAGCAGAAAAGTAATAACAGCTAGGTATTGGTGACATGTGAGAATAGGGTATCAACAAAACTAAAATGGTTAGTATGCAGATAGGCAACATGTCAATTAGGGCAGTTTTTGTACATATCACAAAGCCATAACCTCAAAGGATTCTCAAAGGTACATATTAATCTTAGCATACCAAACTATCCTAATTTTGAATGACAAACAACATATCATAAAACATTGTGAGTATCAAACAAGTCAGCAGACATAAGCTTCAAAGGAATCAACAGTAGTTGGTACATACATAGTGAATACAAGATATAACAGTGGTTCTCACAATTTTGCTGCATACCAAAGCAGGATGTTTGTGCACACAAATCATCAACACTTCCTAACTCAGACACTCATAAAAAGGACCTTCTGAAAGGATGCATTCATGTCTTGAACACTAGGTATAGCTTTATGGTTACATACACAGATCATACATCAGTCATAAGTGCACACCAATGACATTAGCTCAACAATCAAATAGTATGGCATGATAGTTCTTGACTTTAGCAATGTGAAAGTTCTCAAACAGACAAACATACACAACACACATATTAACAAAATTCAAGTCAAATTGGCACACATGCCCTGAATACAAGGTCTGGCCTGATGCACATAGCACAGAATAAGGTAACCACAACACAAGCAATAATTCAAGAGGTTCCACATCAGTTGGTAATGAGCAGGCATAAACAATCCAAAAGGCATATTCCAAATGATAGGCAATGCATAACTTGCACATATGCTAGACAAATCATATGAAAATGATATCATACAATATTTTGCAAATCCAACTTAACAAAGCAGACTGTCATGGACATGTAAGCCTTGAGAATAAAACCAATGACATGATGGTATCAGACAAATGCATTGTGGCATGACACTGAGCAGAGATGCATCATATTGAAGTTTAGGCAATCATATAGGTAAAGCCATTTAACAAAGTAAAGTCATACATATCCTGAATCATATATGCTATTAATCAACAATCAATGATGACATCAACTGAACATGGCATAGCCATTGTGTGCACAATGTGAAAAGAAATGTATGAGTGTGTCAATATATCAAAGTGAGTCCATAAACAATGTTTAGTTTAGGGAAAACATTAGCAGGCTGCAAACAAGTTAGCATTACAAGTCAAAACCAGTTACATGACTTTAACAAGTCAACAAATCAGACAAATCAGTTTTAGGCACCTCAACCAACTTAACTCAAAACAAAGGTCATGACATGGTGGCTCTCAGCTTGGATCACAAAGAGACAAACATACACATATGGACCAGGTTCAAGTCAGGTTGGTACACACATTATAAGCACAAAGTGTATCAAGCATATTCACAACTTGGAAACATGTCAAATGACAATTCAAGGTTAGTATACATATCCTGAACACAGAGCTTAACACGAAGAACAAAAGCATGATATCCCAAATAAGACCTTCAGAAATTATCAGTTTCACCAAAATAGTTTTAGCATGCACAAAGTGAAGTGTCATGATATAACAAGTCATGAAGTATTGAGAGGCACATGATTAAGTAGGAACAAAAACTTAATGCAAATGGACAATGATCAAAACTTCATCCTCCAATATCCATTTTAGTTATGAGCAGGGCATAACAATTGTGTGCACAATGAGGTGTGAACAGAAATATGTGAATGTGTCAATATCATAATGAGTCCACAAATAATGTTCAGTTTAGAGACAACACCAGCAGTTACATACACAAGAAGTTAGTTATCACCAAATGACATCATGTTACTTTTTACATAAGCCAGTATGAAAGATGTGTTCTTAGACCAAATGATTTGTTTTATGAAACTCACACATATGACTTGAACAACCAAGTAACAATGATTCAACCTAAATGTAAAGCAAATGGCATATTGAAAATATTCACACAAGCTTGAAATCATAGAAGAGGTTTTAACATAAAAAAAGTAAACCAATCATATCAGCAAGTTGAAACAGCAACTTAAAACTACAAATCAAACCAGTTGCACATTTCAAAAAGTCAACATTTCAAAATATCAACCTTAAGCATCAAAGAAAAAACTTAGTTCAAAATACAAGATCATGGCATGCCAAAGTTGTATACATATTAGAACGTGGACAAACTTTACGTACCAATCCAAATGAGCATACCAAAACAAACAGGTGCAAGTGTTCAAATTAGCAAGAATGAATTATATTTGAGAACATTGTCATAACAGCGTCCAAACATACCTGTAAAAGTTGTAAGCCTGTTTGTTTCACTTTCATCCAAGCATTAGCAAGTTTAACAATGACTAATAAATTACTCACACATGCTCATAAGGCATAGTAATAATAACAAAGGATATAACATCTTACTCCATATTAGCAGAATAACCAACTATGATTAATAGCTAGGACAGAAAACTCACACACATGTTTTATGCACACTGAGGTAAGAAACACACAAGATATGCACTATAGTAGCAAGCATGACATAGTTATGAGTGATGAGTAAGCATGCAGAAAATGGAAAAAAGTGATGTTACCAAGTGGAATATGTCCACTGCAACTTCTGCTAGACAAAAGTTCCTCTCTTGTTGAAGCAACACCAACTTCCAATGCCAAGCCTCCTCCTCTTCCTCTCTTTGGAAAACTTGAAACTCATATTGTATTTAGAGTGTTTTGTGAAAGGTGTTGGTGAGAAATACAAGCAATATGGACTGCTATTTATAGGAAAAGTAAGAGAGCTCAAGGTATGGCCAACTTGCAAGAATTGCCAACAATGTCCTTCCCATTTCGTGTGAGATATTCAAATTGCAGAGCCGAATCTTCTAAAATCTCTGAACATCTGAGCAAGGACTGTTGTGAACTGATTGGTCCAATGCTCAATGAATAAACAAGTGTTTTCTACTTTTGGAAAGTTTCTCTCTCCCTCCCACTTGCATGAACAAGGAATAAACCATTATTTTAAAGCCAATCCAAATGAATTTCGTGGAAAGGCTTATTTTAATGTTAAATGGATCATTAACACTCAAAAATGATGAAAATTGGTGATTAGGGAAGTGTTTGAGTCAAAACTCAAAAGTTGGTTTCTTGCATTTTGAGGGATGAAACCCTCAACTTTGGCTCTTCGAAACTCCCAGATCCCTTGATGGATGGAGGAGTTCTAGTACTCTTTGGAAAGCTCTCAATTCCCTCTACAACTTGCATGTCCAACGATTTTTGAGTTGAGGCCTGAAACTTTGTGAAAAATTGGGTTAAAGTTGGTTGTTCATTAAGGCAAAAAGTGCTGAAATTTCACTAAGTCTTGGGTCAGTTTGGATTGTAAGCTTCATAACTCAAAAACCATGCATTTTTAGGAGAAAATTCATATTTAACACTTTGAATATCTTGGAAAGAGCTCCCACTTGGGCTTTGAGTCACACCATTTGGATGTGTGGTTTGGAAGTTATGACCATTTCAAGTTAGCACAAGAGAGGGAAATTTCACATATGAAAAGTTTCATGATCAAAAACTTTCTTCCTTTGCCAGAAACTCCTTGAAACTTTATCTTGATACTTTGAATAATAAATAAGACATGTTATGATGAGTTGAGGCATTGGAGGTTTCATTTGGTTCAAAATCCCGAAGATCAGGGTTTCAGACAAAACCCTAATTTTGACCTTGAATGCACTGGGACAAACCTTGGTGATCTTGCTTCTTTCTTCACATCTAAAGCTCATAGAAGACCTTTAGGGATGTATTTTATCATATGGAGTCGAGTCCTAAGGCTTGAGAACAACTCTTGATCAAAATCAAAGGCAATGATCCACTTGTCTTAACAGAAACCCTAATTTGGAGACAGGGTGAAACTGTGGCTCAAACTACTCATGATGAAAGTCAAATGATTTTGAATTCTTGTTGAGTGAGACCTCTTGGATGTAAGTAAACTAAAATGGTTGATGAACCAGACAATTCTTGAATTGACAGGGCAAAATTCTTTAGTGAACCCTCAGGTTAAAACCCTAATTCCACCCTTTGGTCTGATGATCCTTTGTTGACTTGACTTGATTCAAAGTCTTGAGATCTTGGTACCAATCAAATGGTGAATCTTCATGATGATTGTAGGGAACCATAGAATACCTTAGGAGGCCTTGAATCTCTTTTTGCAAACCCTAATTTCAAACATAATAGAAACAAACTGCCAGATATGGGTTAGTTAAAATAGTGCATATATGATTGATCCTAAATGTCTATGCAAGATGTTATGACATCTAAGAGGTAAAATTTGGGGTACAACAGTTACCCCTATTTAAATAGATTTACCAGATGGCACTGTCATACCCCAAATTTTGACCACTAAGATTTCCCATCATTGTGTAAATCATCAGCATAATATGGATGTACCTTTGTACCTCATTAGTCTCCCCAAAGATGGGTGAGCGTTCACTACAATCAAACTAGGGTTTCAAACCCTCTCAGAGCTTTTAGACAAATGATCAATCAAGGAATGACATGATCTTCAACTTGTCTAACCTCTCAAACATCCACAATGGATCAAGAGGACTCCCACATCAATAATTAAGCACAAGAGTGCAACATTTCAAGTGGATCAAGCCTCAAGTTCATCTAATACAAAGTCAACTGACGCAGAAAGTCAAAGTTTGACTTTTGGTCAACTTTGAGCTTCACAAGCCATTACTCAAGAAAATATGATGGAAGATTTAATTTGATCAAATTTAAATCAAGAAATCACGCAAAATTTCAAAATTGATCAAATTGAAAGAAACTTAGAAATTTTTTCTAAGTTAAAATCATGTTCAAGGGCACAACTTTTCAAGGTTGTAACTATTGACCCAAGCATCCATTGGTTTTGCGTAAGAGCTACTTTTAAAGAGGGTATTTGATACTTCAACATTGTAGAAGGAAACAACTCAAAATATCATAAGGATTGAAAGATATAAGTGATCAAAGTTTGGAATTCTTAATGTCTGATGTTCTGACATTGCATATGACATCGCTAATATTTTTCCAGCAAGAATGTCCCAACTTCAAGGATGTTTTTCTCCATGATCCAAGTTGATTCAAGCCAAACCTTGAACATCAAAGTTGAAGTACGTTATCTCAGCTTTCCAGAAAGTTGTAGAACATCCTTGTAGCATACTCGAGCAAGGAGATATGATTTTTGCAAAAACCATTGATAAAGCAGAATTTTCATGACAGCTTTTAGGGCAGATTTGACTACACAAGTTCAAGACCATTTTTGATGACTTTGCAAGCTGAACCGAGACCAAAGTCAAACATCAAAGTTAAAGTATGTCATCTCAGCTTTCCATAGAGTCCTGGAACATCCATTAATTCAACTTGAGCAAGAAGTTATGTATTTTACAACAAGGCTTGCTGCAGCTGATTTTTAAGACATGTTTCAGGACAGATTTGCACATTTCTTGTGCCACACGAATTTCCAAGCCTTCTCATCACTTTGGACACATCTGAGGATCAAATTTAAAGGGGACAATCACTGAGCCAAGCCTCCAAAGTCCTTGGAACAAGAAGTAGCATGCTATTCCTAAAAATCCCTAAAAGAGGGACAAGACTCCAATTTTGGATTGGAGCATTCAATGGAAGCATCAAGGTGGCATGGACTGAGCCATTCTCAACTGAATTCAGTCAAGACTTATCCAAGACCAAGGGAACCACATCCCTGTGACCTAACCTCTAGTCAATGGCTAGAGGAGACTTGGATTCTCATTGGACAACATTGGCCAAACCTCTGCTGCAGCCACCATTCACTATTGCTGTGAAAACAAACTTGCTCTACTATAAATAGAGCTCATTTGTGCTCAGTTTGAGTACACCAAAGCCATCAAACAGATGCTTTCCTCAAAATCTCTTCTTTCACCTCAAATTTTCCTTCCAAAGCAAGTAATTCTGAGTTTTTGAGTTAGAGAGCAATTCCACTCAAACTAATCACACACACACCTTATATATATCATATGCAAGCTGTGTAAACTATCACAAGTGACCTGTAATCACAAAATCACAAAGTCACTTCTCAAAACCTCAAAATGGCACTTTTTTGCATTTTTCAAGCCATGTCTTGATTCAGTCACTTACCAAACCAGATAAAACCTCAAACATACTCCAAATATCATCCTTGAACTATCCCAAATGGTTCCCAACATCTGGAACACCATTTGAGGGAGTTGCTATTTTGGTCACTTTTAACCCCTTTTGCAAGAAAGGGACAATTTGTGTTTTTGCAGGTACCAGCTGATTCCAACCATCCTAAAAGCTTCTAAGAGGTCATTTGAGGGTGTCCAAAGCATCAAATCATTTCTGGAACAAAGCACTTGGTAGGTTACACAAAATCTCCAAAAAAAGAGGTAAAATTCATAACTTGAATTCTTTGAATCATGCTTTCCTTTGATGTCCACATACATGCATCATATTGAACAATTCTTGAAGCAAAAATGTAGTCCTTAATGTGTATGTTATGATCCTCCTACTGTTTGCACTTTAACATGTTTATATGTGGAGTTTATGTTGTTTTAAACTTAAGGTGCAGATCTGGTTTTTTTCCTTGTGTGTGCTGTACATTAAGTTTCAGTATGTATGAGTAATACCATTGGATTCCTTGTGAAAAATTGGTCAAGATAGGTTCTTACGGATTTCAGTTTCGTTAAAAATTGAGAGAGTTATGAATGTTTGAAAATTTGATAAGCAAAGATGTTTAAACTTAAGGTGCAGATCTGGTTTTTTGCCTTGTGTGCGCTGTACATTAAGTTTCAGTATGTATGAGTGATACCATTGGATTCCTTGCAAAAAATTGGTCAAGATAGGCTCTTCCGGATCTTAATTCCGTTAAAAATTGAGAGAGTTATGAATGTTTGAAGTTTGATAAAAAGATGTTGAAAATCAAGGTGCAATTCTGGTTTTTGTCTGATGTCGAATGTGATGTTGTGACATCGTCCCTTTTCTCTTATATTCAAAACTCATGAGTGATGTCTCATGAGTGATGTTGTGACATCACATTCCTCTTTTTCTTAGTTTATCTTCAAAACTCAACCAATTCTTTTACATAGCAAAAATCATCATTTTCAAAATCTGTTTTACACACTTCTTATTCATACTCCATAATATTTTAATCCACCAAAAAATCACAAAAAATATTATTATTTGATATATTTTTAATATATTCAAAAATATTGTTTTAAATTGTTTTAAATGCTTTTAAAATGATTTCTTTTTCTTGATTTTTAAAACCAAAATGATTTTAAATATTCATGTGGATAAAATACTTTTTCATAAACCTTAATCACTATTTATAACATGAATAATGATTTTATTTGATATTTTTTATCATTTTTTTACTTGATTTTTCTTTGAAAAATGCCCCTTTAAAAAATGAAATTAGGGTTTTTGATTAATTCAACCCTCATCAAACTTTTTCAAACACTCATGGGCCTCTAATAGAGTGTAAGACCCAATTCATTTTTTTGACCAAATCATTTTTGGGCCTCAGTGTATTGTATAAGTCCCGATACCGTAAAAAACAAACGGCGCAATCATTCCCTTTTGAAAAATAACCTTCTGGGCCTCTCCTTGAGCTATAAGACCCATTCAAAACTTTTGGGCCTCTAATAGAGTGTAAGACCCAACCCCCTTTTAACCAAAAACATTTTGGGCCTCACTTATTGTATAAGTCCCTCTGCGTTAAAAGAAAACCTCGGCGCGACCGCCATTTTAAACGGAAAAATCAATTGGGCCTACCCTCGTGTTATAAGCCCCACTCTTTTTCTTTAAAACCTTTTGGGCCTCTTGAGAGAGTGTAAGACCCATCCCTTTGTACAGAAAACCTTTTTGGGCCTCAGTCACTTGTATAAGTCCCTCTTTACAAATTCAAACAGTGCGCTCACTGATAAAACCCTGGGCCTCTCCTTGAGCTGTAAGCCCCAAATCTTTCTTTTTCAAAGTACTTTCTCCTTTTATTTTGAAATATACTGTTGTTTTCAATCTTTCTTTATTGAACAACTAACCAAACAGCATGGAAGCTCTATAACCGAGTAAGTGTTTATATGCTTTCATTTACCGCTTTCATATACATATAACTGTATTGTGGGGTTGTTTCGCTGTAAGTCTTCTTTAATAAACTCATATCAATTGTGTAATAATAGTATAGATATTTAGAGTTTCCCCGGCAACTACGTCTAGAACTAGGTGACGCTGTTTCGTTTATTCGTAGAAATAGACAACTAGATCCCCAATAGGATCACCAGATACAGTCTTCTCTTCGGCTGTCCTCATTATGAATTGTCAAGAAACTCTACTCCCAGAGATGAATGTATTCTCTGTGAATGGCATCTTTGAGTTTCTTCCAAATTCTTGAACTTTCCTGGCTTGATCTATTCCTCGTGGATAGCCTGTCTTGAATTTCTTAGGGTTTGGGGACCCACAGGCTTCTTAAAAGCATCGGCCTCCTCTTGGGCATTGTACAAGGACCCGCAGGCTTCTTAAAAGCAACCCCGCCTCCTCTTGGGCTTTGTACAAGGACCCTTCGGCTTCTTAAAAGTCTTCACAGCCTCCTCTTAGGCTTCGTATAATGATCTCTTCCTCCGGAAATGATAGCCTCCTCTTGGGCTTCGTACAAGGACCTGTCGGCTTCTTAAAAGCTTCCAGCCTCCTCTTGGGCTTTGTACAAATTGTCCCGACAACCTCCTAGAGGTATAGGAATAGAACTTAGTCATCTGCATAAAACAATCCTTTCAAAGAGTCTACTACTGTTTCTCAAAGCATAGTACAAAAGATGAAACTCTAGACTTGGACAGTCTAATTTCCTTGAGTCTCAAAGACATTCTCAAGTGACCCCTTCGTTAAATAGGAAGGAAACCCGTAGACTCGGACAGTCTCAATACCCTTCGGATTTCCCACTTCCTTAAAGAACAGGAAATATCCTTGGTCCTCGAATAAAAAATCCCTGAGTACAACATTACTCATATAAGAACTGATTTTCTCTTTAAATCAGCATACTGGACCTGTCACTCAACTGAAACAGCACCATAGCCTCCTCTTAGGCTTTGTATAATGATCCTTCTTCAGTGGAGTTAGCCTCCTTTGGGCTTTGTACAATGATTCTCCCCAGCGGAGTCAAACAACGTTTAGCCTCTCTCTCGGGCTTTGTACGAGACACATAAGAGACTCCCTCGTTGAGTCAATCACCTCTTTCGCCTCCATCTCGGGCTTTATACGAGATACAAAAAGTTTCTTATTGAGCCAAACAAATTTCAGGCTCCATCTCGGGCTTTGTATGAGATACAAAAACACTCTCTTGTTGAGTATAAATCACTCTCCTGTAGAGTCAACCTTTTTAGCCTCTCTCTCGGGCTTTGTACGAGACACATAATAGCCTCCTCTTAGGCTTTGTATAAGAAAACCACTGGTTGGTCCAATCAACCTTTTAGAATCAAAGCTGTGCCTCGTTCACAGTACACAAACATCAACAACTCCTTCCCCTTCATCTAATCGCTGTAAGCGGCAAGCCTCTGGATCATCTACATCTATGCCACTGTCCCTCTTTTAGCATGAGAAATTCCTAAGGAAAGATAGCATTGCTCTACACTGAGTTAAATTCTTCTCCTTTAGGTTAAAATCCCCTATAAAGGAAATTATGGCATTGCCGGATTCACACATCCCGGTTAAAGTAATTCTCCTTTATAAACAGTTGTGACAAACAAACCCCTCTTTAGAGATGACAAATTCTCTCTAAAGTCAAATAGACTTTTTAGCTTCACATCTTGGGCTTTGAACAAGATACAAACTACCTTTCGCTTTACGTCTTGGGCTTTGAACAAGACACCAAAACAACCAATTTCCTCCCATAGAATAGGAGGAACTATGAACGCTCTGATTTCCCTGTTTCGGTAAACGGGAATACGTAGGCATAAGATTGAAAGAAATAATCTTAGCGAGCACACTAAACAAAAACCCAAAATCCCATAATCTCACATATCTATCAAGAAGCATCCGTCCTAACATCTAAACCTCCCACCACTTTTAAAAAAATAAACCCGATAGAGACCCCGAATCTTTGTAGTATCTCTAACCTAACAGACCACTGTTTAACCTCAGTTTGCAAGCAGGGTTAATTTGAGACATCTATTTCCCTTCCTTCATCAGCTTTAATAGGATAAAAAATGAATCGAGCTGTAGATACCAAAGAGCGGTAGTGCTTCGCAACCACGTCCAAAAATTGCTCGTTACAGGCACGAGGAACGAAGATCCTCGGGACATCAAGGTGAAAGGTATTTAAATATAGCAAACCGAAAATTTTGCCCTTAGATGGAATGCAGATGCTAAGGACAAGCAACGAACATGCAAATGCTGACATGCTATGAACTTCTAGTATGATGATATGATGCCATGATAGCGCAAAGATGCAGACAGACCAGACACCAAAGATAAAGATCAAACAACCACAGGTGAACTTACTGGGAAAGGATGAAGGTTAGTATCCACGAGGAAAACTTACTGGGGATACAAACTAACCAACATAAGAGACTCAATGGGGAGACTCTGAGGAAACACTGGGGATAGAAAAGATAGAGCTGAGGGGAAAAAAAACCATACAGGTCCTCACTGAAGATGAGAGCCAGAGAGGTATTCTCTACTGAGGAAAAATCCAGGGAGATGGATGACAGGTTCATATGTGACCAGACGATACTGGGGTAATAAAGACACATTCTTACTGGGCATGAAACCAGAAAGAAGACATGATCTCCACTGGGGATCAGTTTGAAATAAAAGGATAGACATCCACTAAAAGATTTTATGGGATTTTCTTATACTGAAGAGTTCAAACGGGATCTTCAAGAAAAGCCAGAAAAGACAGAGATAAACTCGCGTGCCAGATGATGAAAAAAAGGATCAGACTTTTAGTTGGGAATAAGGTTAATGAGCCGTTGATGATTGGACTCGAGTACCAATATGAGTTGGACTCCAATATGAGTTAGAAAGGACACCAGTTTGGGGTTATGGTTTGGATACCAGTATGAGATGGACTTTGACTACCAATATGAGCTGGATTTTGGATACCAGTATGAGCTAGATTTTGAACGCCAGTATGAGCTGGAATTTGGGTACTAGTATGAGCTGGATTTTAGCATACCAGTATGAGCTGAATTTTGGATACCAGTATGAGCTGGATTTTGAACGCCAGTATGAGCTGGACTTTGGGTACCAGTATGAGCTGGATTTTAGGATACCAGTATGAGCAGGATTTTGAACGCCAGTATGAGCTGGACTTTGGGTACCAGTATGAGCTGGATTTTAGGATACCAGTATGAGCTGGATTTTGGATACCAGTATGAGTTGGATTTTGAATGCCAGTATGAGCTGGACTTTGGGTACCAGTATGAGCTAGATTTTAGGATACCAGTATGAGATGGATTTTTGGATACCAGTATGAGCTGGATTTTGAACGCCAGTATGAGCTGGACTTTGGGTACCAGTATGAGCTGGATTTTAGGATACCAGTATGAGCTGGATTTTTGGATACCAGTATGAACTGGATTTTGAATGCCAGTATGAGATGGCCTTTGGGTATCAGTATGAGCTGGATTTTAGGATACCAGTATGAGCTGGATTTTTGGATACCAGTATGAGCTGGATTTTGAACGCCAGTATGAGCTGGACTTTGGGTACCGAGCTGGATTTTAGGATACCAGTATGAGCTGGATTTTTGGATACCAGTATGAGCTGGATTTTGAATGCCAGTATGAGTTGGACTTTGGGTACCAGTATGAGCTGGATTTTAGGATACCAGTATGAGCTAGATTTTTGGATACCAGTATGAGTTGGATTTTGAATGCCAGTATGAGCTGGACTTTGGATACCAGTATGAGCTGGATTTTGGATACCAGTATGAGCTGGATTTTTGGTTACCAGTATGAGCTGGATTTTGGATACCAGTATGAGCTGGATTTTTTGGATACCAGTATGAGCTGGATTTCTGGTTACCAGTATGAGTTGATTTTGGATACCAGTATGAGCTGAGTTTTGGATACCAGTATGAGCTGGATTTTTGGATACCAGTATGAGCTAAATTTTGAATGCCAGTATGAGCTGGACTTTGGATACCAGTATGAGCTGGATTTTGGATACCAGTATGAGCTGGATTTTTGGATACCAGTATGAGCTGGATTTTGGATACCAGTATGAGCTGGATTTTTGGTTACCATTATGAGCTGGATTTTTGGTTACCAGTATGAGCTGGATTTTAGATACCAGTATGAGCTGGATTTTTTGGATACCAGTATGAGCTGGATTTCTGGTTACCAGTATGAGCTGGATTTTGGATACCAGTATGAGTTGGATTTTTGGTTACCAGTATGAGCTGGATTTTTGGTTACCAGTATGAGCTGGATTTTTGGATACCAGTATGAGCTGGATTTTAGATACTCGTATAAGGAGGTTAAATATCTGATAGGTCAATACCGGGGTTGCAGGTTAGACTTCCTGGGGAATACCAATTATGGTTGCAAAAAGTTGGATAGCACCAGGGATAGACAAGCTTCTCAAGAGGTTGCTACTTGTTATTGGGTATAAATTCTGAAGAGATGTTGATATCGCAACACTGCTGGAGAATGAATTATGTCTTCAACGAGGGTCTGTAAAAAGATTCTTCCTGCGGGAAACTATGCAAAATAAATGCACGTTCAAACTAGGTTCAATAACCTAATCTGCCAGGGACCAAAGTTCGATCTAGGAACAAGCCAGAAAGAAACGGTTAAACAAGACTCCAACCATTGAGGAATGAGCTCAAATGGGAATATATTTTATCCAAATGTGGAAAAGACAACTGAACCAACCACCATCCACAAGGATAAAACTCTGTGGGAAATTCAGAAAGGATGGGCACTTTATGCTTAAGGCTGACAACTCTTTTGGAGAGAATGGACAAACCCAGTCACTTGGGGAGATAAACGCCAAAGTGAACAAAACTGGTAAACACCAGGAGAAGAGGAAATGCTAAGATGCTATGCATATGATGCTTATGCCATGCTTATGCTGACAAAATAGACAAGAAGCAAAACCGGAGATGAAATAAACATCTCGGCAAGGATACCCAGCCAAACTCATTAGATTGGACCATTACTGGGGATGGATCTGCAGAAATCAGTGGTTCTACTTCAAGATTACAACTTTCTCTGGGGAAATAGTACTCCACTTAGTATAGCATCATGAATTCACTAGGTTTGCCATCATGAGCGTCATCTCTTTATTGGAGGGAAAATATCCATTGGGAATTGTCAAGTTTAGCTGATGTAACAGCTTACTGGGGAGCTAGCAAAAGGTGTCACAAAAGCTGAGTAGTTCTACATAACTCATCTGCCCCAGAGTACACGGTCTGTCAGAAGAAAATATCAAGAGGATTTTACAGAAGAATTTGCATGCAAGATGCTTCAATATCTTCAAAATCTTAGAGAGATTCATAAATTTCGGCATAACTGCCTCTACTTAACTGTATTTACACAACAATGTCCTTGAATTTGTTCTTCAGAGTGGTTGTTGACAACTGGGGAATAAGCTTGCCCCAGACTGATTGGCCTTTTAGAGATTTACTGAATCTCGACCTAACTGCCCCTGATTAACTGATTTGTGAGGGTAAGTCGTCAAAAGGATTTTACAGAAGAATTGGCATACCAGATGCTTCAATATCTTCAAACTTTTGAAGAGAAATGCACCTCAACATAACTGCCCCAACTCAACTGTATTCGCAATACAAAGTCCTTTAGACTGTAGTAGAAACGGCTGGGAAACAACTTGCCCCTGTTGATGGGTCACTGGAGTCCATACTTGTCATAAGATGACCTCAAGAAGACTTGCTCCAGTACTCTGAACTTGAAGAGTTCTGCCCCTGATTCAATAACACTTGGAACGGTGGATTGGTAAATCCCTCCGCTTGGTTGCCCCTGACTGAGCTTCCTTTATCAAGTCAAATTCCCCAGCTGGCTGCATTTGTTGGGATTTCATTGAATTGTTTTGCAAACAAGTAATGTTTATTTAAAAATTGGCAATTTTAATGCAAAATTCATGCAAGCTTTTGAAATCAAAGTTTGATGGAAACACACGCAGTGGAATGATTAAATCAAAACAAAGTGGATCTAATTTTTTACAGAATGACAGATGAGGTGATCAACACACGCAAATAACAAAGACCATTAGGAGCCAGGTTAATCAACCTTGCTGTAGTATGCTTTCAAAACAACCTTACCTCAATTAGGTCTTTTAAGGGTTGTAACGTAGCCTGGTTCACGGTTTACGAAACAAAAGATAAAGGCTCAAATTTTATTTGTACCCACCCCATCTTCGTGATGAACTCCAATCCTACACTCAGTTAACTCAAGCTATACATTCAGGTTCTTCTAGGTTAAGAATGAATTGATGATAGTTGACGATGATTCAGACATCTTTGTAGTCATTACTTTCTTTGCAGAACTTGGTTATCCTTTATTGCTGAGGTTTTGAGACCTCTTCTTGTCTTTGCTTGAGGTTTTGAGACCTCTTCTTGTCTTCGCTGAGGTTTTGAGACCTCTTCTTCTTCATTGAGGTTATGAGACCTTTTTTTTTGTCTTCACTGAGGTTTTGAGACCTCTTTTTGTCTTTGTTGAGGTTTTGAGACCTCTTTTTTGTCTTTGTTGAGGTTTTGAGACCTCTTATTTGTCTTTGTTGAGGTTTTGAGACCTCTTCTTGTCTTTTGAGGTTTTGAGACCTCGTCTTTTTGATTGTCACTCGATTTGAGAGAGCCAACTGGTGTCTTGCATGAAGCTCTTGCATTCGAATGCATAACCAAGTTAAACTGAGAACTACCCACCCCAAGGTTGAGATTTAAGGGTTTTTTGTGTAAGGAAAGAAAACTCCTACTTCTAGGCTCGAAGGGGTTAACGAGGAATTATCTTCCTTATTTATCCAGTGTTTAGGAATTGAAACAATGCCTTACATCCTCGGCAAGGTTTAATTGAAAGCATACCACAACAATTATGGATAATATTTTCATCATCCTCCCCAATCTTTGCTTAACAACAATTTGATAAGTGGTATATTTTTTTTTGTTTTTACAAAAGTAGATGAGTGAAACGAATGGACTTAATCAAAAGATGCACAAACATTTCATTAATCTTGCCAATTTGAAAGTACAACAAAGCTTATAAGCAAATACAAATTCAACATGCAAAGAAAATACAATTGAAAATACTGAAATGAACAAAATACAGTCAGCCTTAACGAATTGATTTCGAAAGATTTCAGTTTCCGGGCCTAAACGAAGGGACACCTTCGCCACCAATCACTAGTTCCTTATGATACAGAGTCTTGAGAGGCCTCATGGGTCTTTTTCCTTTTACTTCAAGAGTTATGGTATTGACATCTGACGTGCCTTCCTGAGGTTGTAGCGTCTTTAGCAAACTTAGCAGCCTTGATTCGAACTCTCTGCACTCTTTAATGGGATGCCCCTTTGTCCCAGTGTGGAATCTGCATTCAGTCTCCGAATGATCTTCTTCAAAGATCAATTCCTTGTCATAAATCAGCCTTTGTACAGTAGATTCTAAGGCTTGACAACCATCCAAGTCATGCCCTTCGGCCCCCTTGTGGAATTCACAATTCAGATTTGGATTGTGCCAAGGTCCTGGAACAGGATTGAGAAGTCGGGGAGTTACCAACTTGTTCTGCATCAACAGTGGGAAGAGTTTTCTCAAAGGCACAAGAATAGGCTGGCAGTTGACAGGGTACTTTCTCTTATTTTGGTCTTGAGAACCTCGAGGAGAAACAACCGTAGGAGGCTGGAACGCCCTTTTGGTATACACCTGATGACTATGATATTCTGGTGCAAGACCAAGATCAAATGCTGGCTGGTATGAAGGTTCTCCAAAGACAGATCCTTGGTATGGGAGAACCACAGGAGATGGCAAAGGATTTTTGATTTGAATGCCTTGAGGTGTGAATGAGATCCTCTCAGAGTCCAACAGATTCTGAACCTTACTCGGGAGCACCTTACAGTCTTCAGTTGAATGCCCCTGTGCCCTAGCATGGTAGTCACATTGGGCATTGACGTCAAAGCCTGGTGGATAAGGAAATGGTATTGGCTTTAATTCTTTTGGCACTATCAATCCACCTTTGATTAACTCTGGTAAGAACTGACTGTATGGTATTGGCAATGGTGTGAAACTTCTCTTTGGCTTTCTTGGCCTTGGTCGTGCATGCTGCCGCGGCTGATGGCGGTAGGACCGTTGAGACTGAGGAGGTCCTTGAGTCAGAGGATCCATAAGAGGCGATGAACTGACAACCTCTCTGGGAGTAACAGGGGGAGAGTGCTCCTCTATTTTCATCAGATCTTGCAAAGTTTCCAGAACCCAATTCATCTGGCATTTGAGGATTTTGTCATTCTCTTTTAAGTCTTCTTGGTTCTTCAGAATTTCATTCATTGTCATCATTGTCCTGAATAGGTACTAGGTATCCTTCAGACATAGGGGAAGAGAGACTCAAGACCGAGAAATATAAATGAGATGCGAATACGCATGAGGTGCAAGATGCAAGAATTTCATGGAACTTAGACATTTGTGAAATACCAAAGGATATCAAAAGGTCTCATTCACATTAATTGCAAAGTGGATTACAAAAATACATTTTCAAAAAAACATGATGCTAAATAAAAGCTAAAAGACCTAAGGAGATTCTCCTAGGAGCCTTATGTTGAGCCTTCTGATTTCCTTCTCAATCTGGTCTTTTTCTATGACGAGGTTGTCGACGATGGATTTCCATGCAGTAGGTTGAGTGCTAGAGGAACTTGGTCCTTCATGGGCTTTTCTTTTCTTGCACGAGAGCAGCTCTTCATTCTTGGCCTGTAGTTATTTCTGAAGTTCCAGGTTTTCTTCAACAACCACTTGATATTTGAGTTTCCAGGATTTCTCTGACCACTGGGTTTGTCTCAAAGAAATCTCCAGCTCTTCCTCTCTTGTCATGAAGTAAATAACATGTTCTTTCTTTAAGGTAATTGGTTCCTGTCTGTTGTAAGGCATCTTCAACTCAATGGCTCTTATTTGGACCCATTGGAGGTAGGGCTCCAATGACATACAGTTAGGTTTTCCCAAAGAACTCCTTCCTCTTTTGCGCCTACTACCCCAGACATTTAAGATCAACTCCTTTTGCTCTTCGTTCTTGTCATATTCTTCAAAGTAGATGCTTTCCAGATGAACGCTGAGAGGTTTATCCTTCAAAGGGTACCCTAATTGGAGTCGTGCCAATACAGGGTTATAGCTAATTCCACCTTTGATGTTAAGAAGAGGCACGTTGCTATAGTTTCCACAGCTGTCTGTAATCAGAATTCCATCATACACATGATTATACCAGTCAATGTCTGCATGAGAGAGGGCCATAATCCTTTTAGACCACCATCCCTTCTTGGAATCCCAGAATGCGCTTGCCTTTGGTAGATGCGAAATAAACCATCTGTACAACACAAGGACACATCAAGTGATTTGCCCTTTACCATGAGCATTTCTTGTATGGACTGAGTGATAAGCTTCAGCAAGCAAAGTAGGTACATGATTTTGTTTCAAGAAGATCTTGATTGCATTCAGATCCACGAAGTTGTCAATATTCGGGAACAAGAAAAGTCCATATATGAGTAAGGCAAAAACAGCTTCAAAGGCATCCCTGTTGGAGTGCTTAGCAAAGTAATGGGCTTTTTCAAACAAAAACTTAGCAGTTAACCCAAAAATTCCTCCCTTGAAAGTTAAGTTGATTTTGATGTCAACTAACTCCAAGTGAGTTTTCATAGCTATCTCTTCCTCTTTAGGGTTCCTCTAGAAGATAGGAAACGGGGATTCATCCTTGATGGACAAACCAATTATCTGAGAATATTCCTCAAGGGTAGGCAAGAGTTGATAATCAGGAAATGTGAAGCAATGATACTTTGGGTCGTAGAACTGAAGCAGAGTTGAGAGGAGTCCTTCATCAATTTTTTTTCTCAACAAGACCCACAACTTCCCATATCTATCTTAAAACCCTTCAGGATCGGTTAGCAAATCTCCCAATCTCCTTAGGCCATCTAATTTAGTGCTCATGAAAGTGTATTTCACAGTATTTCTTCTTGAACTATCCATGGTATCCCTATGATATTCACAAAAAGAGAAGTCTGAGTTCCATGAAACTGATATGAAATGAATGTTTATGATGTATGAATGCAAGGCAAGCACATATACACATATTCACAAATGTACAAGCACACAAGCAAAAGGTATGGGTTAAGAGCATTGAGTCATGGTTTACCCTCCCAAATTGGTATGTACTATTGGTTTTTATCTATAGAACAAGGTTCTAAGAAGTTCCCAGAGTCGACAACCCATCTTTCGGATTTTATCGATTTCCCAAATGACTTGGTAGTCAATAAAATTCTCAAGAGAATCTCGTTTGAGTGTAGTATCGCGTAGCAACTAATTCAGGAATAGACTCCCTCATAGTCCTCGCACTACATCCTAAAAAGACTTAAGTGGGGTTTGGAAATAACTACGGTTCTCAGTATCTCGGGCACCTAAGTCGAGAGTAGCATGTTTTCACGAATAGACTCGTTCAACATGACTAGACTCTCAAAAGGGCCTCAACTGAGTGATGGTGTCTCAAGTCAACTTTTTAGGGAATCGACTCCCTCAAAGCCTCCTTGAATATACCATCGTCCTATAATAAGTGCACTCAAGTCCGGGTTAGGACTTATCTCACCACTCAATAGTACCCTGCCGAACAGAAGATTCCAAGCAAAATAGGGTATACAGATATATACAAATATACAAATATAGCAAACAAGCATAAATAACATAAACAAAAACAAGGTGGGCTTAACCCTCATTTTAGTTTCCCCAGTGAAGTCGCCATTTCTGTTGCGGTGAGAATCGGATAACAAGCTATTAATTAACTTGCATCGCAAAACTTTGAATTCACCACCGACTTTGATTTATCCAAAGGAAAGGTTCAAGATCCAAAAAAAACCTAAAGGGGGGAGATCTAAGGTTTGGGGGTTGGTTATACAAAGGGAAGGTATTAGCACCATTAGTATCTGTATTACTCTACAGGAACCTCTTGTGTAGTTTGTGTTGTGTTATGTTTGCTTGCTAAGAATCTGCTACAGGTAAAGGTAAAGACCTAGGGGTATGTACACTAAGTTTGCTCGCCAAGACGTCACATCTTGTGCCTACGTATCTGACTAAAGAATCAGAGCAACCGTAGTTCACCTAACTAAGGGTAAGGAACCATTGACTATGGCCAAAGTTCCAAGGGGAAATGAGTATAAGCTCATTTAGAGTTTAAGAAACTCTCTAAGTCTAAGTTGTAATGGGGGAAGTGAATACTCAAAGTGATGAGTCTCAGATAGAGTCCAAGAACTCTAACTTGTTGTAAGTTAAGATTGATTGGTTATGAGGCCAAGGAGGAGTGGCTATGACTATGAGGTCAAAGCCTACCTATGACTATGAGGTCAAAGGTTTGAGAGATGTCTCTATGACTATGAGGTCATGAGGGGATCCTATGACTATGAGGTCAAGGAGGATGGAAATACCTATGACTATGAGGTCAAGGGTTAATTATGAGATATCTATGACTTTGAGGTCAATAGAAAGCCTTTCCTTTGGAATCAGGGGAACGACAGTTTTATGAAACCAGAAGTTTACATGGATATTTACAGGAAAATGCAACATTAAATAGCAATATATTAGGGTGAAACAAAGTGTGTAACATTATACAAGGTTAGAACCAATATGCAAACCCTAAAAGGAACTTTCCACTTCCATCATGAATAGGTGCCTTAAAACTAAATATTTTCATCAATCTCTTTTTATATTCAAAAGGTAAATTCATTTAAGAACATTTAGCAAAAAGAATGAATGAAAAAGGATGAAAAATGGTTAAGTTATGAATGTTTGAAGTTAGGGCATAAACCATAAGAAACAACATGTCATAAAAAATAAAGAAAGAGGTCCCTATGGGTATTGAACTCAGGACCTTGCGCATACATCCTAAAACCTTACCCATTGAGCCAATGCGCGCGTGCTTAACCAATATGGATTGCATTTCAATATATGTAAAACAAAGCATATTTGAAAAGTAAAAAATAAAAGGACTGGGCGAGGGGGATTCGAACCCCAGTCCTCAAGGTCAAATGCGCGTGTGTAAGTGTGTGCTTGCCACTTGGGTGGCTGTTACATCCAGTTATTATTATGATTCAATATTCATTTAAGTTCTCATACGCGTGCAAAATGCAAGCTTGGCATTTGGGTGATTCTTTTTGGTCCAAACCAACATTTAACTCTCAACCAAAGTAGGTTCAGAACAGGATCCTTGAATCATGCCAATGATCCTTCAAGTCACATAGAGATTCTTTAAATTAACCAAGCAATTAAATGAGGCAAAAATGATTTATGATGACATGTTATAATCACCAAAGAATGCTCCTATATTTCATGAGTTATTCTTTGCTTGAAATTAGAACAAAACCAGACCAAACAAACATACCAACCATTTAGGCTATGAAGTCAACTCGAATCAATGTTCCTATGATGGTGTGATTTCAAAGTGAAAGAATTTAATACATAGTGCAGAGGGAAGAATAGCATGGCATTAATGAAAGTTCATCCTAGCATCTCAAGTCAAAATCTTATTCAATTCAAACTGACAAAAACATCAAACCTATCCAAGGACAAAAACAAGACAGTCCAGATACAAGCATGCCAATTAAAATCCCCAATCCTTCATTAATCAGCACATAGATACAATAAGTTGAGGTAAAGCAAATGATCTATAACATTAAAACAGGCTGAGGATTAAGTGTATGAAGCAATAGAATTTATCATGGCATTAGTAGGTATGACATGGCCTAGAAGTAACAACAACCATAAATTCAACATTGACTAACAAGGGCAAACTGTGATCTATGTTCATGGCATGATGACAGGTATCAAATTTTCTTGACATTAGCATTAATCCTTAACAAAGCAGAAAAGTAATAACAGCTAGGTATTGGTGACATATGAGAATAGGGTATCAACAAAACCAAAGTGGTTAGTATGCAGATAGGCAACATATCAATTAGGCCAGTGTTTTGTACATATCACAAAGCCATAACCTCAAGGGATTCTCAAAGGTACATATTAATCTTAGCATACCAAACTATCCTGATTTTGAATGACAAACAACATATCATAAAACATTGTGAGTATCAAACAGGTCAGCAGACATAAGCTTCAAAGGATTCAGCAGTAGTTGGTACATACATAGTGAATACAAGATATAGCAGTGGTTCTCACAATTTTGATGCATACCAAAGCAGGATGTTTGTGCACACAAATCATCAACACTTCCCAACTCAGACACACATAAAAAGGACCTTCTGAAAGGCTGCATTCATGTCTTGAACACTAGGTATAGCTTGATGGTTACAGACATGGATCATACATCAGTCATAAGTGCACACCAATCACATTAGCTCAACAATCAAATAGTATGGCATGATAGTTCTTGACTTTAGCAATGAGAAAGTTCTCAAACAGACAAACATACACAACACACATATTAACAAAATTCAAGTCAAATTGGCTCATATGCTCTGAATACAAGGTCTGGCCTGATGGACATAGCACAGAATAAGGTAAACACAACACAAGCAATAATTCAAGAGGTTCCACATCAGTTGGTAATGAGCAGGCATAAACAATCCAAAAGGCATTTTGCAAATGATAGGCAATGCATACCTTGCACACAAGATAGACAAATCATATAAAAAGGATATCATACAATAATTTGCAAAACCAACTTAACAAAGCAGACTGTCATGGACATGTAAGCCTTGAGAATTAAACCAATGACATGATGGTATCAGACAAATACATTGTGGCATGATACTGAGCAGAGATGCATCATATTGAAGTTTAGGCAAGCACATAGGTAAAGCCATTTAACAAAGTAAAGTCATACATATCCTGAGTCATATATGCTATTAATCAACAAACAATGATGACATCAACTGAACATGGCATAGCCATTGTGTGCACAATGTGAAAAGAAATGTATGAGTGTGTCAATATATCAAAGTGAGTCCATAAACAATGTTTAGTTTAGGGACAACATTAGCAGGCTGCAAATAAGTTAACATTACAAGTCAAAACCAGTTACATGACTTTAACAAGTCAACAAATCAGACATATCAGTTTTAGGCACCTCAACCAAATTGACTCAAAACAAAGGTCATGACATGGTGGCTCTCAGCTTGGATCACAAAGAGATAAACATACGCATATGGACCAGGTTCAAGGCAGGTTGGTACACACATTATGAGCACAAAGTGTATCAAGCATATTCACAACTTGGAAACATGTCAAATGACAATTCAAGGTTAGTATACATATCCTGAACACAAAGCTTAACAAGAAGAACAAAAGCATGATATCCCAAACAAGACCTTCAGAAATTATCAGTTTCACCAAAATAGTTTTAGCATGCACAAAGTGAAGTGTCATGATATAACAAGTCATGAAGTATTGAGAGGCACATGATTAAGTAGGAACAAAAACTTAATGCAAATGGACAATGATCAAAACTTCATCCTCCAATATCCATTTTAGTTATGAGTAGGGCATAGCAATTGTGTGCACAATGAGGTGTGAACAGAAATATGTGAATGTGTCAATATCATAATGAGTCCATAAACAATGTTCAGTTTAGAGACAACACCAGCAGTTACATACACAAGCAGTTAGTTATCACCAAATGACATCATGTTACTTCTTACATAAGCCAGTATGAAAGATGTGTTCTTAGACCAAATGATTTGTTTTATGAAACTCACACATATGACTTGAACAACCAAGTAACAATGATTCAACCTAAATGTAAAGCAAATGGCATATTGAAAATATTCACACAAGCTTGAAATCATAGCAGAGGTTTTAACATAAAAAATAGTAAACCAATCATATCAGCAAGTTGCAACAGTAATTTAAAACTACAAATCAAACCAGTTGCAAATTTCAAAAAGTCAACAGTTCAAAATATCAACCTTAAGCATCAAAGAAACAAATTAGTTCAAAATACAAGATCATGGCATGCCAAAGTTGTATAGATATCAGAACATGGACAAACTTTATGAACCAATACAAATGAGCATACCAAAACAAACTGGTGCAAGTGTTCAAATTAGCAAGAATGAATTATATTTGAGAACATTGTCATAACAGCGTCCAAACATACCTGTAAAAGTTGTGAGCCTGTTTGTTTCACTTTTATCCAATCATTATCAAGTTTAGCAATGACTAATAAATTAGTCACACATGCTCATAAGGCATGGTAATAATAACAAAGGATATAACATCTTACTCCATATTAGCAGAATAACCAACTATGATTAATAGCTAGGACAGAAAACTCACACACATGTTTTATGCACATTGAGGTAAGAAACACACAAGATATGCACTATAGTAGCAAGCATGACATAGTTATGAGTGATGAGTAAGCATGCAGAAAATGGAAAAAAGAGATGTTACCAAGTGGAATATGTCCACTGCAACTTCTGCTAGACAAAAGTTCCTCTCTTGTTGAAGCAACACCAACTTCCAATGCCAAGCATCCTCCTCTTCCTCTCTTTGCAAAAATTGAAACTCAGATTATATTTAGAGTGTTTTGTGAAAGGTGTTGGTGAGAAATACAAGCAATATGGACTGCACTTTATAGGGAAAGTAAGAGAGCTCAAGGTATGGCCAACTTGCAAGAATTTCTAACAACGCCCTTCCCATTTCCTGTGAGATATTCAAATTGCAGAGCCGAATCTTCTAAAATATCTGAACATCTGAGCAAGGACTGTTGTGAACTGATTGGTCCAATGCTCAATGAATAAACAAGTGTTTTCTACTTTTGGAAAGTTTCTCTCTCCCTCCCACTTGCATGAACAAGGCATAAACCATTATTTTAATGCCAATCCAAATGAATTTCGTGGAAAGGCTTGTTTTAATGTTAAATGGATCAATAACACTCAAAAATGATGAAAATTGGTGATTAGGGAAGTGTTTGAGTCAAAACTCAAAAGTTGGTTTCTTGCATTTTGAGGGATGAAACCCTCAGCTCAGGCTCTTCGAAACTCCCAGATCCCTTGATGGATGGAGGAGTTCTAGTACTCTTTGGAAAGCTCTCAATGCCCTCTACAACTTGCATGTCCAACGATTTTTGAGTTGAGGCCTGGAACTTTGTGAAAAACTGGGTTGAAGTTGGTTGTTCATTAAGGCAAAAAGTGTTGAAATTTCACTAAGTCTTAGGTCAGTTTGGATTGTAAGCTTCATAACTCAAAAACCATGCATTTTTAGGATAAAATTCATATTTAACACTTTGAATATCTTGGAAAGATCTCCCACTTGGGCTTTGAGTCACCCCATTTGGATGTGTGGTTTGGAAGTTATGATCATTTCAAGTTAGCACAAGAGAGGGAAATTTCACATATGAAAAGTTTCATGATCAAAAACTTTCTTCCTTTGCCAGAAACTCCTTGAAACTTTATCTTGATACTTTGAATAATCAATAAGACATGTTATGATGAGTTGAGGCATTGGAGGTTTCATTTGGTTCAAAATCCCAAAGATCAGGGTTTCAGACAAAACCGTAATTTTGACCTTGAATGCACTGGGACAAACCTTGGTGATCTTGCTTCTTTCTTCACATCTAAAGCTCATAGAAGACCTTTAGGGATGTCTTTTATCATATGGAGTCGATTCCTAAGGCTTGAGAACAACTCTTGATCAAAATCAAAGGCAATGATCCACTTGTCTTAACAGAAACCCTAATTTGGAGACAGGGTGAAACTGTGGCTCAAACTACTCATGATGAAAGTCAAATGATTTTGAATTCTTGTTGAGTGAGACCTCTTGGATGTAAGTAAACTCAAATGGTTGATGAACCAGACAATTCTTGACTTGACAGGGCAAAATTCTTTAGTGAAATCTCAGGTTAAAACCCTAATTCCACCCTTTGGTCTGGTGATCCTTTGTTGACTTGGCTTGATTAAAAGTCTTGAGATCTTGGTACCAATCAAATGGTGAATCTTCATGATGATTGTAGGGAACCATAGAATACCTTAGGAGGCCTTGAATCTCTTTGTGCAAACCCTAATTTCAAACATAATAGAAACAAACTGCCAGATATGGGTTAGTTAAAATAGTGCATATATGATTGATCCTAAATGTCTATGTAAGATGTTATGACATCTAAGAGGTAAAATTTGGGGTACAACACAAGAGCAAGTGGCCTTTCTGGCTCTCTGGCTTTCGAGGTGCATCTTCTGCTCCAGGTCTCTCCAGGTGGCGAAAGGATACATTACTATGGCGAATCAAATCCATGCTGGACACAAACTGTGCCTTAGTGAAATCCTCCTAGTCAATCTGTATGAATCCCTGGGAGAAGGAGTTACTTTACTGAAAAATATTAAGGATAAGGGAAATCTTATGTTGTCATGACCATTTTGGCTCCTACAACTGTGGCTAAATGCCACATTCGAAGCTTCTCTTTCCAATAAAAACCCTATGGACGAAGTTGCTCTAAAGGATAGAAGGGTCGAAGGAACTAGGCTGGCACTGCTGAAGCCCAATGATGAAGGTCTGAGCCTCTAGCAAACATTCACTGGCTATGTTATGATGTTTGCTAAACTTCATAACTTTACTTATAATATGGCCCCTTTTGTAAACAGAAAAATTGGACCAGAATGGTTTACCAGGAAGTTCCCCTTTGAGTCGAAAGCACAAGAGGCGGAATTTCTGAATGTCTGAGAATCTTTTCTAACCCCCAAGCTTTTAGCCTCCAGGATCAACCCATCAAACCTAAAAATCTCGCTTGTCAACTACCAACCCAATCTGGTCTCTCGACAGTTTGGATTAATTCCAATAAAACCCAAACCCCTTTTTTCAAAGAAAGGTTCTCTGATACACTACAACATGACCTATAACGAAGCTGAGTGTACACAATTGCTAGCGAAATACTCAAACTTGGTCGAAATTCAACCGGTGTCTTTCAAACCCAGCTTCCTCTTTACCAAAGAGTTTGATGACTGGTGGAGGGATTACTATAATTCACAATTCTTCGACATGCCTTCTTTTACTATTTAACTGACCAAAGCTTTAGCACTTGTACAGGACAAATCAAAGAAAGGTACTTCAAGACACATCAAAGAAATCCAAGCATTCCAGATATACTTTGAAACTGCCTATAGACCCAATGAACTTAGTTGAACCATTAGCGAAGCAACCGTTACTTTGAAAGAAAAATTTACGAGGAAACTGGATGAGTTAAAACTACCTTCATACGTTCGACCAGACCAATGTTATAAGTTAGCTTTTAATCTCTATCCACCAAAGTTCCCTCCTCTATCGTCTGCTAAATTTGGTGTGGCTTTTAGCCCCCAATTTCTAGACTGGCTCATCTGTGAGAATTCTATGAAAAATCTTCGCCAAGACTACCAAAAACGTGCTAAGCGAGTGGTTCCGACTAAGTACACTTTGGACAATTTCAAGGTCCACCTTCACATTGGCATAGAACACGTCTGCGTGGAATCTCCTATATATGAAGGTGTGGAATGAGAAGATATTCGACACTACTTCCTTTTATTTATATATGTTTTCTTTTCTTTGCTCATAGTTAACTTTTCCCCCTCTTTTCTTTCTTTTCTTAGCCATAAAAATTCCTGTTAAGAAATCGGCTACTGTCGAAGGGTCAACTGCAGAGGATGAAGAAGACCAAAAGGACACAACCAAGAAACCCGTGGTGAAGGTATGGTTTCGCCTTTTCCTTGATTATTATCTATATATTTTCTTTATTTATTTTTTCCATCTAAAATGTATTAGCAAAATCCTTTTTTGCAGGGAAATAGAAAACCTCCTTCGACACCAAAGAAAAGAAAAGAAGTGGAACCTAATATTCCTGTCATTGAATCTGACGATGGTGACAATTCGCCTGACCAAGCTAAGCATTTGAAAAAGAAGAATAAACCATCGAAAATTAAACAATCCAAACCTTCTGCTTCCAGAGTATTGGAAATGAATGCTCCCACTCCTCACAAAAAGTCAGTCGAACAAACCACTCCAGCCTCAGCAGAAAGTGAAAATTCTAGTCTTATGACTGAAATTCCAAAGGTATGTTCTCTTCTTCAAAATTTCGACATTTACAACCACTTTTACTCATAATAAAATTTAACTTATTAAATTTTCGGGTTTCCTTTGATATTCATGGATACCCTCTCGTCCAAGTTCTTCCCAAGACAAGCAGCGATCCAACCTACAAACCAACAAGCCTCTCCAAGCCTTCCCCAAAGGATTCGACCAAAGAGTCTGCTACTGAAGTGAACAGTCCACCAATGCTTCTGAAAACTTCCCAAGATCATTACCACAATCCCTACTCAGGACGTGATCGAAGAAGAAACTGGTCCTGAGGAAGATATCTTAGTTCATATTGGTGGGGACACTGTGATGCCCAATGCAGCACTCACCACGAAAGACGATCCTGAAGATAACTCCCCTATCAACCTAAAAGATGATAATGAAGAGAAGGATGAGGATGTTGAAACTGATGAAGAAAAGGAAGAAGAAAAAAACGGCGAAAGGAAAACAACTCCAGAGGCTGCTGCTAGTGAAGAAGGAAGAAAAGACGAGGAAAAACTTGACGATCATCCCAAAGCTGCTTCGACAAACACTACTTCGACTAGTTTTTCTCATGAAGAACTTGAAAACTTGAAGGTACAAAGACCACTGGAGTATCTGAAGGCTATGCTTAGTACACGCTACAATTTTAATGACACCAGCACCAGTGGTTCGACTACCTCAGGGACTCTTTCTGGCGGAAAATCCATGGATGAACTGCTAACCCAGATTTGAGAAAAAAATCCTCAACATAGATTTGTTTCAACTCCTAGAGAAGGATTCCTCTGCTCAGAACAAATTGAAAAAGATCTTAAAACAAATCAATGTTCTGGAAGCTCCCCCTGAAGTGACTGATGTTGTTGTAGATCTGACTGTTTACCTTGGAAATTGGTAAACAACCGCTAATCTTCTAAAACAATAAAGTTCTAGTAACTTACAGGATCGATCAGATTGATCCTAGGACATATGCTATAAGTGTATTTAAAATGTTTCACAAATGCATAAAGCAAACATTTCGACCATGCTGGCAAACACAAAGGACGCTATGAAACGTAAAATTAAAAGTGATAAAAGGCAGGAAAGTGTTTAAGTCGAACAAGAAACTTAGAGAAAACAATGTAAAAGCAAATTCAATGAAAGACTGAAGTTTAAATGGTAAAGAAAATGCACAAAGTCTTGAATAAACTACAGAAATGTAAATGCTTGAAGGTAAAGGCTTCTTAATGTAAAAAACTGCAAAGTAAAAACTTTGTAATGTAAAACGCTTAGAAGTAACAGACTGAATTAAAGGACTTCAAAGTAAATTGCATTGCAATAAAAGATAATGGTGATTACAATCACGCACATTCTCGCCTCACTCTTTTCTCTACACGCTGGATACTTTGAGTGATTACAGAGTTACTTGTACAACACGATTTTTTCACACCCATTCTAACTCTAGAACTAACCTATTTATAATACTCTAAAATAACCACCATTTGACGGTTTACTCCTAGAACACGCCACTTGGCACTTTGCATGTCTTCAACTTCTGGATATTCGCCACTTGTCCTCTTTTCAAATTCAAATAGTAGAACTTCCCTCCAATAATTAACTGTAACTGCAGCGCATTATCCAATCAAATGGATTCCCTGGACTTAGCAATATTTGAAGCCTCAAGACCTCTTCCTTCGACTCAGGCTTTCACCAAGTGTGGTCAAAGCCTTCTTTCTTTCAGCCTATTATTTTTAAAGAATAACTTCGACTTGGCCAAGAATAACTTCTTTAAAGCCCAATTTATTTAAAAACAAGTAGCGTCAAATTAGGAGCCAACAAATTGCCCCCCAAAAATGTCCTTTCGCCAGTGTTGGTAGGAAGGTCATTTTTTGATAAAACAATCTTCGACGCCTGCTTATTCAACTATGAAAAAACATGGTCATAACTGACCAACCCACGATCTAGAAACTATTTAGTTTCTTTCAACCACGCTTATGATGTCATGTCATGATGGTGAATCTTTAAACATCTTTGCAGCCGTATCTGTGATTAGTCTTCATCATTACCTTTTCTTGAAACTAGACATTTCACAGTCTGATCATAACTACCACCACTCAAAAATTTCAAAAGAAGACATGTGTCCCACTACCATATTTGTTTTAACGGTGGATTCACAATCCTTTTAACTTCCAAACGCCTATAAATACCCTTTTTCCCCAACTTGCCAAACTTTTGCATTCTCAGAGTTTCTTGCAACTTATTTCTTCATTCTTCGAACTTTCCCTAAAAAAAAAAAACCCAGAACTCAACTTCCTCTCTTCTCAACAATGGCGTCCTCACAAACCGTTCCTCAAGGAAAGCAAGGTCAAAAGGGTAAGGTCACACAGTTCAAGCAATCTCTTTCACCGTTCTCGAACCTTCCAGGACCTAAGGTGGTAAAGAATCACCAATTCATGCCAGAACCTCGTCTTGCAGAAGTGAGACGTATCTATGAATCTCAGGTAATGATTCCTCTTATCATCTCTGACAAACCTTACGCTTTATCTGACCCCTTAGCCTATGTTAAGGCTACTGATGAAAAACTTAGTGAGTTTTTTCTTTCCTACCGTAAATCCAGACCATTTGGGCAAAAAAGCAACCCTAAAATAGGTGAAACTTCCCCTAATAGACCCACTCTAACCAAGATGGACCTTAGATACCTCCAAGATTGCACTAGATTGGTGAGAGCTGTTAGCCCGTTGAAAGATTTTGACCTTTGGATGGCCAAGATGGAGAAGGTCAAAACTGAGCAATGGAAAGCAATAGGAATTTATGACTTGCTCATGCCGTCGAAGACTAACATTCCTTATTGTTTAAACTTGCTGGCAGCATCCCTCTATTTTTGGGATAGTACCCACTATACTTTTCATTTTCCCCGTGGGATGGTCACCCCAACCCTCTTCGATGTAGCTGCCATCACAGGGCTTCGACCAGATGGCATTGCTTATGACCCTGACACTGATGCAGAGGATACTATAGGGATATCCAATTCCAAACTTACCTATACCCATTTCATAAACCACCACTTCAAACGCGACACTGTCGAAGTATCTGATCAGGAACACATTGCATTCCTCACCACGTGGCTGTCTAGGTATTTTTTTGCTTCAAATCCCTACAAGTGGCAAAGAAATATCTAACTCTAGCCAACCAAATCCACCACAACAGAGGGGTTTTCCTTAGTGAATTAATCCTGGCAAATCTCTATGAATCCATTAGCGAAGGGGCATCTCGACTTAAAGATATAGAGGCCCAGGGCACTATACACCTGAATGGCCCCCTTTGGCTGCTTCAATTATGGCTTAACGCAACCTTTGAAGCCAGCCTTCCCAGAAAAGGGGAAGTCGATGAGAACTCCACTGAGATCAAAGAGAGGAGGGTCGAAGGGACTCGCCTGGTAAAACTCACGCCTAATGATGATGGGGAAACTCTCAAAGGAGCCTTCTCCAGCTATATTATGATGTTTGCCAAACGGTATGAGTTCACACCTAGTATGGCTCCTTTTGCTGAAAGAAGATGTGGCCCTGAGTGGTTCACAAGGCCATTCCCCAATTCGACAAAAAAGCTCCATACTGAATCTGTTCCAATCTGGGAAGCTTTCTTGATTCCTAGATTTATTATCCATCGGCTGAATCTTGTAAGAGATTTGGCAGCCTTGATTGCTTACCAACCAAACCTTGTCTCTAGACAATTTGGGTTGGCCCAAATTTTCCCTAGATGTCTATATGAGAAAAAGGGCCACGTCGTTCTTTATACTGCCAGCTTCGACGAAGGAGGTGCTGCAATCCACTTTGACCGGTTGAATGCTCGAAAAGCAGTACTTTCCCCTGTGTACTTTCAACCCAGTTTTTTGCGTACTCAACCATTTCACGACTGGTGGTCGAAGCACTATAGTGAACAATTTCTTGATGTTGATGCTTTCTCCTCTTTACTTGACCAAGCTTTCCTTAATGTGCAGGAGAAAACCAGGAAGAGTAAGTTCACTCATATCAAAGAAATTCAAGCCTTCCAAAGGTACTTTGAAACTGTCTATCAACTAGATGATATTAGTCGAACCGTTCATGAGGCTGCTGTCACTTTGAAGGATAAATTTCTACAAAAAATGGATAATTTAAAAATCCCTTCAAACATTCCTCATGAGAAGCGTTATGAGGTGGCTTTTGAACTCTTTCCTCCAAAGTTCCCTCGACTGCCTAATGCTTACTTTGGAGTGGCACTTGCCCCTCCATTTCCAGACTGGTTTGTCTGTGGTGATTCCATAAAAATCCTTCGACAGCAGTCTCAACCGAAAGCAAAAAGGGTGGTTGCGACTAAACATACGCTGGACAGTTTCAAAGGACACCTTCATATAGGGATCGAGGGTGTTCGTATCGAATCCGAAATATATGAAGGTTTGAGGCTCTTGATTTGTGATTTTTAATTAACCACTTAATTATTAACTTGTAATAATTATCTGTCTTTTCAGCTATGCCCAGGAAGACCGAACCAGCTAAGGGTGATGCTGTGCAGGCTGAAGAAGAACCTGAAGGCACAAAGGTATTTTATATCCCTTGCCTAAGTCTTCTTTGTGTGATTTCCTTCTATTGTTTGCATCAACTTTTTAGATTGCTCGAAAACCTCTGACGCCTCAAAAGAAAACCAAGAGCCAAACAATCATCCCTTTAGATGCTGATGATGAATCTCCTGAAGAGGGCATAGCTAAAAGGAAAAGGAAGCTTACCAAAGCCTCTGGAGCTACTGGCCAACCTTCCTCGAAGGCAGCCAAAATTCTTGAAAAGACACCTACCACTAGTGGTGTCGAGAAACAATCCTCCAAGGCCGCGTCGAAATCGCATGCTGGCACTCATAAGAGTGAAAACTCAAGCCCTGATGTTGCAAATGCTCAGGTATGCACACCATCTTTCTCATAGTATTTGTATTCTTTCACTCAAATATCCTTCAATCTTATTTTCCTTACTTGTGGTTTCAGGATGATGTAGCTGATTCTAACCCACCACAAACTACGCCAACCTCTGCACCAACTCTTCTAAATAGCCAAGGTGAGCCAACTTATCACCCCACTTCTGACCTTGGTTCTTGGTGCAGCTCAATAAGTGAAATTAACCAACCTATCCTCCTTACACTTCCTCCTTCGACAGCGGACGAAACAGACAAAAACTCGCCTGCCAAGACCACCACTCAACAATCCCAGACAGATGGCTCTGATCTTGAAAAGGATGATGTTTCTAACAAATGACCTCACACAGAAACCATTGCCATGGAAGCAGAGAGGACGATGGTCGAAGATGAGACTTTCCTTGAAAATGAACCAGGCAATGATCACCTCGATCAAACTGCCCATGAACAGAAGGACAATATGGGGAATGACGATGATCAAGAGGATGACAACCAAAATGATGAAGAAGAAGAAGAAGAAGAAGAAGAGGTCGAAGATGAAGAAGAACGAGAAGGGGATGGAGAGGATGAAAGAGAGAGAACTGAGAGGGATCAGACCACTTCACCTGAGGCTGAAAAAAGTCCTGTAAAAAATCCAACCCCTAAGGCTACAGGCGCTTCTGAAGACCCACTGGCGGCCCTCATATGGTCGAATCCTCGAGAATATGCCAAAATGATACTTGGGAAGAAGTACAGCTCCTCAGGTAACAGCCTTAGTACCTCGACAACCTCTGTGGGTTCAGCTCCAGATGACTTTGTTGGCCCTATTCTTCAGCAAATTAAAGACAAGTACTTCAGGGGAGACATCCACAGTATCTTAAATGCAGATCGAACTGCTTCTCTCTTTTTGAAGGACACCCTCCAAAAACTGGACCTCTCGACCCTTAAAAAAGAGGTATCTGATTTCCTTATAGAGTTAACTACTTTAAGAAATCAGATGTCTGAGGACTTCAAGCTTCTTCCCACCATTCAAAGCACCATTTAAAATACAACTGCACTGGAACAATTGGCTTGGGATGAAGCGCATGCATCAGAGGCTAAAGTCGAAGACTTGGAAAATGCCCAAGCTAAAAGGCAGGAAGAGATGTTGTCGAATCAAAGGGATATTGACACATGGAAACAGCAAATCATATAACTGCAAAACAAAATTTCCAATGCTGAAAAACGCAATCTTGAGCTGAAGGACTTCGACGACACTGAACTGGCCAAAGAGCTGAAACGCACCATGGACTTCATTGACGATGCCCAACAGCTTGAAAAGAAACTTTCAGCAGCCAAGCTCGACAAAGTTCTATGCGAGACATGCCTTCAGACTCACAAGGTCAACTTTCTTCAGTTGAAGTCGAAGCTCCCCTTTTGATCATCTTATGACTTTTGTTTGTAGTTCTTTTTTATCATCATTTTTTCTGGCCCTATTGAGGCTTTATGTAATGACAATCTTAATGCCTTCTGGCATCCATTTAAATGCCTTCCCTTTGCTATTAACTTTTCAACTTGCAAACTTTGCTAATGGCACATTATCTTTTAATGTTTTATTAATGGCCTCAAATTTTGCTAATCTTTGTGATTAAGGCACTCTGCCTCTTTTCTTGGGAATCATAAAAACGACGCAGCTTTTAACAGGCTAGTGCTCTAACGGCACAAGTCTCTATTCCATTAATAGAGTAACCCTAGGGTATGTTTCCAAGAGTAATTTCTTGTGTTTCCATTGTTGACTGGCCAATCCTTACAAGGCATTGCCCCTATAAAATCCTCTTCACATGAGCCATGTTCTGCACTCACTGAAGCAAGTATGAGTACTTCCTCAAAGAAAACAATAACCAAGAGGGTGGTTGAAGAAACACAGAAGGCTGAGGCAACCACCACTGCCTGCAATAGCACTTCAACTGGAACAACTTCCCAGGCCAAGAAGCGAGAAACTAAGATGAAGGTCCCCAAGAAAGGGCGCTCTAAAGCACAAGATCCTGATGATGAAGCTGACGAAGATTAGCTCACCTTTCTCAACTCCATCAATTGGAGAGACTATGAATTATCCTTCTTCTGGGTTTGGCATTATTGTACTTGTTTCTTTTCTTTTGTATGCCATTTTGGCCTTATCTAGCCTATTTTGGCTTTTACAATCTTAATAAGACTTATGTTCTAATATGAATCTCTTGCAAAATAGGCTTATATTTTTTCAAATATTTCCCATTTACCCTTAAGACTCTTAGATCACCCTCAATCTCCTGAACCTCGTAAGCATTATTACTGAATGCCTTAATAATTTGAAAAGGACCTTCCCACTTAGGAGACCACTTCCCTAAAGATCTGGTCTTTCGATCCATAGGCAAGATCACTTTCCACACCAATTCCCCAGCTAAAAAGGTTTTAATCTTGACCTTTTTGTTATAAGACTTCTCCACCCTTTTCTTTTGCCTTTTCAGCAACTCCAACGCATGGAGCCTTTCTTCGTCTAAATCCACTAACTCATCAAGCATCATATTCCAATAAGACTCAGATGGGATCTCATAATGCCTTTGGATCCTTATGGACTGAAGATGAATTTCTACAGGCAAAACTGCATCATGACCAAATGTCAGTTGAAATGGGGTAGTATTAGTTGCCTCTTTTGGGGACGTTCGACATGCCCAGAGTATTTGGTCCAATGTTTTATGCCAATTTCTTGGCCTTTTTCCCACATACTTTTTTATCAACCCAATAACTACTTTATTTGCCGCTTCGACTTGGCCATTAGCTTGAGCATAATAAGGTGTGGACGTTAAAAGCTTGAACACCATGTCTTTAGAAAACTCTTGCATTTTCCGACCAGTGAAGACTGACCCTTGGTCTGTTGTAATTGTCTCTGGGATTCCAAACCTATAGATGATGTGTTTCTGGATAAATTCAATCACATCTTCTTGATCAACATTTGGTAAAGGGATAGCTTCGACCCATTTGGTAAAATAATCAATACCCACCAAAATGTACTTATGATTTTTAGATGATGCTGGTCGAATTTCTCCAACCAAATCCAAAGCCCATCCTCTAAAAGGCCAAGGTTTCACTATGGAGTGTAATTCACTTGCAGGGACGTGTTGAATGCCAGCGTGAACTTGACATTCCTGACAACCCTTAGCAAATTCGATACAATTTTTTAACAAGGTAGGCCAATACATGCCTTGTCGAAATAACAACCATTTCATTTTATGGCCTACCTGATGTGCTCCACATGTCCCACCATGGACAGTCGAAAGGGCCAAGTACGCTTCTGCCTCACTAAGGCACTTAAGCAATACTCCCTTAGGAGTCTTTTTGAATAATTCGTTACCCAACAAGACATAACTCAAAGCTTGATACTTGATTTTCCTTTCTGTCGAAGATATTGGATTTTTTTAGATAATATACTATAGATTTTCTCCAATCCTTGTCAGTTATGCTATTAACTGCCAGACTTACAAAATTATCTTCATCAGCGTATCCAAGCTTAGTTTCTTCCAAATCTGATGGGGCTAATCCTACTGACACCACTCTTCCTCTGACTTCAACTTCGCTTGCATCTTGTAATTTGTCTTTTGAAACTTTATACCCTGATGCGATCTGAGCCAAGTCATTAGCGATCTGGTTTTCCAGTCTAGGGATGTGTCGAAAACTAACTGCGTCGAACTTTTTCAACAGTCGATTCACAACTACAAAGTAAATAATCAAGTTTTCTTTTATGCACTTGTATTCCTTGGTAACTTGTTTTATGACCAGTTCTGAATCTCCCATTATTTCAACATGTGTTGCCCCTAATTCCAACAATACTTTAAGTCCAGCAATTAAAGCTTCATATTCAGCTTCGTTGTTAGAACAACGGCCTTCAATTTTATACTTAAGTGTTGTTGGAATTTTATTAGGAGAAATAACAAGCACTCCTATGCCTGTCCCATCTTTGTGGCTCAATCCGTCGAAGTATAACTTCCAAGGTTCCACTTCAAGATAGTTCAGAGGGGTCTCATTTGTAGAATGGTCAACTATAAAGTCTGCCACTGCTTGTCCTTTAACAGCTTTTAAAGGCTTATAAGTTAAGGAATATTCAGTTAATGCTAATGCTCATTTTCCAATTCGACTATGCAAAATAGGTTTGGACAACATATGTTTAATAACGTCATAACAAGAAGAAACATAAACATCAACGGGTTTTATATAATGCTTCAATTTTGTACAAAAGTAATACAAACGTAAACATAATTTTTCAATCATGCTTGTTAGTTCTTGTTATTGGCTGGAATTTTGGTAAAACAATGTTGTTGTTAATGATGTCATGTCTGATGTCTTAACATGAGTTACTAACATTCAGTTTGTGTTAAGATTATTAGCGTTGCAGTTTTGTGTGCTGATGTCAAACCCGATGTCCTGACATCAGTTGATAGAACATTAGGTTCAGTCTATTTGTGTTTTTAGGGCTGCGATTTAGTTGCTATATCTTGGGAGATTTTGATAGAAAGATTGCAGGCGAATTTATTGGAGTGGATTTATTCTGAAGCAATCTTTTTCAGTTGTGTTGAAGATTAGTTTGTTGCAAAAAGATATGGAGAATAATTAGAGTTAATTATGAAGATTTGATTGAAGATTTAATTGAAGATTTGATTGAAGATCTATTTAGTAGCAGAATCTTTTGCAGATTTGGAGCAGCTGATTTGCTGTGATTTGAAGGCCCAAATCCAGTTGGGAAATAGGTTATAAATAGAAGCATTGTAACCTAGTTTTAGTAGGCCAGCCGTCATGTAAATTATAAGGGATGTGTTGGTTGATGAACGACCCGGTTTGTGGGATGGTCATCATGTTTATCTCTAAGCCTGTAGGTAAGAGATATATTGTTCTTAGAGGAAGCTGTTAAGCAACTCTAAGCATTGTTCTTAGTCATGAGGGTCATGTCTAGGTATTGTTATATGAGTGTGTCTTCTATTTCTATGTGTTTGGAGAGTTATTGGAAATCAAGTTGTTGATGCAGTGACTGAGATGTTGACTGCTAGACATCATTGCGATTATTGGAAGTGAGATGGAGTCTCTTACCTAGGGAGAACTTAGGTAGAAGGGTCATTGGGTAGGGATTAAATGAGTAGATTGTCAACTGGTATTGTTGAGTCTGTTATTTAATACTGCTAATAGTGGACTTCCTTCCTGGCTTGATATGTCCCCAGATATAGGTTGTTAGACCGAACTGGGTGAACAAATTCTATGTGCACTTTTCTTTTCAGCAGCTTATTTAATTATCTATAATTGCCTTGCTGTTTATGTCAGACCAGATATCTCGACATCATGTAGGACATCTGGGATCTGTTATACCAGAATTTCAATTGGTATCAGAGCAGGCATCCTGTCTGTTTCTGGATGAGATCTAGGGAAGATACTTTCTGGTTCATGAGCAAGGAAGATAGTTTTGCTGAGATGGTGTATGGACTTGGTCAGTTCATAGAGATTTTTGTATGATCCCTTGAAGTGGAGGATGAACTGTTCATGACAGGGTGTGTATTGGACCTGTCCATTGTTATCAGGCTTGTAGCTTTGGTGGTGAGCTGCTGTGTGGTTTGACTTATTTTCAGACCTATGTTGACCTAGTGCACATGGAGTGTCGTGTTTGTGCAAGGGTTATTATGTTTTGTCTGAAGGTTGTAGAGGAGTTTTCTGGTGTGTGTTCCGCTGCATATATATATCTGATGGAAAATTCCTGGTGGTTTTGTGTTAAGGCTGCAACATTCTGTTCTCCTCTGAAGATGTATCACATGGTGTGGTGATACTTGAGGATATCTTCAACTAGCTTGTTAGAGTTGCCAAAGATACTTGTGGTTCATCCCAAGTCCACTCATAAAGGAACTCTTATATGAGCTTGTTGAAAAAAGATCTGAAGAAAGTTAGAAGCAATTTATTCTTGCCTCCAACCCTACAAGGTCAATCTCTGGGCTGTGTTAAAGGATCTTTTGGTGTGTTTCTTGTGAAGAGAACTTATGTCCTACCAGATGTTGGTACATAAAACCAGCAGATTATTCATAATCTTGGCATAACAGATGCTTAGGGGCTAAACAAATGTGTATTGATCACATCTGTTTGGAACCTACTCCTGGCTTGGAAGAGGAGGCATCTGGGTTGTGTGTCTAAGAAGTTTCCTTCAAGAAACATGTCTTAGATATGTATATTGGTCAAGAGATGATCAATATAGTGTCACTCATTGGATTAGTGTATTTCTGATCCAAGTGAGTAGGTGTTCAAAGGATGTTTATTTTTGTGGAGGTCAAGCTCAAATGTCAAGGACATTTTCTCTGATATCTGAAAGTTCCTTCTGATCAAAGCAGCCAGTTGTTTGAAATCTTGTTTATGGCCATGGAGCAGATTCTGTTTGAAAGGAGTTATATGTGTGTACCAACCATAGGATGAGCATTTCAGTTTTGTGCCAGGAGAAGTCGGTGTTTTTTTTTAAAAAAGGATTATGGTTCCCTGGTATCTGCATGAGAAGTTTCCTCTAAAGCTGGAGTTCAGTTATGTGGTGTCCTCACATAATGGAACATCTTTTTGTAAGGATTGAAGGGCATCCTTGTAGGTTGAAGTGTTGGGAGAAGCATATTTGTCTATGATGTTTGTGATGACCGATCAATGATTTCTCTCCTTTAGGTACAGAAGGATGGTATCCAACATCTCAAAGACAGACAAGAGGTCTGAACATTAAAAGTTTAAAGATTCTTGAGATGTAGAGTATGCTGGTTTCTGTTTGTGTGTATGTTCTGGGTTTGAAGGTTGATCAGCTACTGATGGTCAATCCTCTTGTGTCCCTTGCAAGAGATGTGTGTGGATTACTATGGTTGTTGTCTCCAAAGCCATAGTAGATGTTTAGTGTGATTTACTATGATTGCTGATGTCGAAACTAATGTTGAAACATCATTTCAGTTCTTTGCTCAGGGAGGAGTGAAAGGTCAAGACACTGACCTAACCTGGAATGCTTTTGTGGTGTGAATGGTTGTCATGATGGTTTATTTTGAAGAAGAATCAGCAGATGCCTGTTGTGTGAGAAGGTTACCTTGATAGGAGTTGAGTATTTGTCTGCTTTTGATAAGGTTGTGCATTCAACTAATGACAAAATACATTGACGGGAGACTATGTATATGTCTGATGTAAAAGTACAGGACTGTTGAAGTGTTGAGAATATACTTTTCTCTATGTGGCTGTTTATTTCTCTTCGTGGTGTGTTGGTGTGTGAGAACTCTGTGAAACAATCATGATGGTTAAAAGAATCTTGAGATTATAACAATAAGATTGTGTGTTCTATAGTGTATTTAGAAGTGGCATTATTTGGTATAGTTATGGGGTAGTCTTGGACTACTTATTTTCTGAAGATTCAGATGTGGTAGGTTTGAAGTCTTTGGAGTTTCTGAGCAGGATGGAGGTTGTCTACTCAAACTTGATTGTTGAATCAAGTCTACGAGAACATGGAAATCTGTTTCTGCAAAGGGATGAGGTTCTTCTAAGTGGCAGAAGGAAGAGCTGAATTCAACAGTTGGATATCATAATGTTTTGACATCTAGCTTAACATCAGAAGTCTCAGCTGGTGATGTGGCACATCAGCTTAAGATAGAGGTGATCTATAGTAATGGAAGTTATGGATGCTTCAAAAAGATCTATCTCATACAGTTTGCGGGAGCTGTGGTTTGAGAAGATCTTACATGACTAAGAGGCTTGGTGAATCCAAGATGTCTTGCTTTGGAGCAAGTAGTTCATATGACTTGAAGATCTGGTTTCATAGGTGGATCAGGATATCTTGTGGGAGTTCTGAAGAAGATTGAGATCAATCAAAAGGTGGAATTTGGTTGGTTTCATTGTGTGCATTCAAGCAGGATGCTTGAAACTGATTGCTCTTGTGCAGAAGAGTATTTAGTTGAAAATGTAAGGAGGTTATAATTCTCTTGGAGCTTTTGGCAGAAGTTCTAGGTTGAGGATGGAAGTATACCTTCTTTTGGTGGATGAGAGTTTAGTCCTCTCTGGCTTTCTGAAGCTCTCTTTGTTCAAGCTGGTGACGCAGTGGGGGAGCATATCTAGAACCATGGTGTGTGGTATATGTGATGTGTCAAGAATGTCCTAACAGATGTTAGAACATTTTTTGGGTTGGATATCCTTGGTAAAGGATGATTTTGTTCTTCTAGAGTTTGGTGCATACATTATGCCTAAGGAGCGTCTACATAGTCATACGGGAGAATGATGAAGTAGAAGGTCTGTCTTGGATGGAGAATGTAGAGAAGACTGAAGTAGATCAAGTATTGATTGCTTGGAAATCTGAAGATGAAGAGTATGATAGGGAATGACTGCTTTTGGAAAATTGGGGGATCTATGTGACTTTGATCTTTATCCAAAAATTTGTTTAAAGAAGGATAGTGATCCTTTTGTTCCTCATGAATAGCATGATGTGACTTCATGTGTGAGTGACTGCTATTTCTTGTCAGAAGAGATTGTGATGTGATCTGATCAGAAAGTTTTTTTAAGAGAAGTTCCTTTTCTGCTACAAGTGTCTCTTGAAGAGATTAGATCTCAGTAAAGCTGAGAATTTGTGGAGTCTGTGAGCAGTGTCATACCAGTCAGGATACTTGAATGTGTTCTCCAAAAGTGAAAGTATAATATGTGAATGTGCTCAGCAATTATGCTCAAATGTTCATCTCCATCTAGAGCTTTAGTTAACCATGACAGGGACAATACTTGTCTATGGATTTTGCTGCAAAGGTGCACATATTGTGAAGTTTGCATGATGATCAAGCTTGTGGAGATTGGTTGCCTCTTCTGAGGATATAATGTCAGATAACATGTTATGACATTAGGCTGTTGGATGGCATGTTGGTGTGGACATGAATGGTTCTAGGTATGTGAAGCTAATTGTTTGAATCATATGTGCACATGCTTCTGTGGAGGAGTCTGAAGGACGATTTTATTTGTGCAGATTTTGAAATTACTTTGTGAGGGTCTTTGTTGATGGGAGATGTCACACTTGTCTTGGTGTGTGAGTTCAGTGGAATGCATTGTGTGTGTGCTTCATAACTTGTGGATGATTGTGTGAAACATTCCTGACTGGATGGATGAAGACTATGTCTGGATTCTCCAAATGTTATGATGAAGGAGTTCATTGTGATCATTCCTGTGGATATTACAGAGAGAAGTTGATCAGCTTGGCAAGATATGAGTTTTGGAGCATGAGAAGATAACAAACCAAGAGGGAATCATGTGAGTTTTGGTATTTGGATTGTTTAAGGATTAAGCATTAAGTGAATGCGTTCAGCAGGTGTGTTGAACAGAGGGTGTGCTCTTGAAGACATGAAGATGAGTCTTATGTTTTCCATTCATTTAAGGCGTTCTTCTTGCAAATGAGCACTGGTTATCTTAGATAGGGGGAGTTGATCTTTTGTTTTGGATATTTTGTCGAAGTAGTTGTTAGACAAGATGTTACTGGTGAAGTTCATGGTGTTCTAGACAGTTTAGACCTGGTTCTATAGATTTGTGTGTCAATGGATTGAATCAGAAGTATACATTTACCCCAATGTTTGTCAATTGTTAGCCAAAAAGGGGGAGAGAATGTACAATAGGAGCTATTGAGTCGGGATTTTGTTCTGAGTATGTTGGTTGGCAGATTCAGAGTTTGTCCAATTGTGGCTAAAAAGGGGGGAGAGTTAGCCTAGTTGTTGCCTAGTTGTCTGTTGTGGTTCTAGGCTTGAGGGGGAGTGTGTAGTTTGGGCAGATGTTTTGCTGGTTGCAGTTTTGAGGGGGAGTTGTTGCTGCTGGTTGTGTGCTGATGTTAGTAGTGATTGGTGTTTTTCCACTGCAGGTATCTCTGATGTTGGCTGAGATTGTTTTAGCCAAAATTAGCCAAAGGGGGAGATTGTTAGTTCTTGTTATTGGCTGGAATTTTGGTAAAACAATGTTGTTGTTAATGATGCCATGTCTGATGTCTTAACATGAGTTACTAACATTCAGTTTGTGTTAAGATTGTTAGGGTTGTAGTTTTGTGTGCTGATGTCAAACCCGATGTCCTGACATCAGTTGACAGAACATTAGGTTCAGCATGTTTGTGTTTTTAGGGCTGCGATTTAGTTGCTATATCTTGGGAGATTTTGTTAGAAAGATTGCAGGCGAATTTATTGGAGTGGATTTATTCAGAAGCAATCTTTTTCAGTTGTGTTGAAGATTAGTTTGTTGCAAAAAGATATGGAGAATAATTAGAGTTAATTATGAAGATTTGATTGAAGATTTGATTGAAGATCTATTTAGTAGCAGAATCTTTTGCAGATTTGGAGCAGCTGATTTGTTGTGATTTGAAGGCCCAAATCCAGTTGGGAAATAGGTTATAAATAGAACCATTGTAACCTAGTTTTAGTAGGCCAGCCATCATGTAAATTATAAGGGCTGTGTTGGTTGATGAACCACCCGGTTTGTGGGATGGTCATCATGTTTATCTCTAAGCCTGTAGGTAAGAGATGTATTGTTCTTAGATGAAGCTGTTAAGCAACTCTAAGCAATGTTCTTAGTCATGAGGGTCATGTCTAGGTATTGTTATAGGAGTGTGTCTTCTATTTTTATGTGTTTGGAGAGTTGTTGGAAATCAAGTTGTTGATGCAGTGACTGAGATGTTGACTGCTAGACATCATTGCAATGATTGGAAGTGAGATGGAGTCTCTTACCTAGGGAGAACTTAGGTAGAAGGGTCATTGGGTAGGGATTAAATGAGTAGATTGTCAACTAGTATTGTTGAGTCTGTTATTTAATACTGCTAATAGTGGACTTCCTTCCTGGCTTGGTATGCCCCCAGATGTAGGTTGTTAGACCGAGCTGGGTGAACAAATTCTATGTGCACTTTTCTTTTCAGCAGCTTATTTAATTGTCTATAATTGCCTTGCTGTTTATGTCAGACCAGATGTCTCGACATCATGTAGGACATCTGGGATCTGTTATACCAGAATTTCAATGCTATATCTAGTTTCTGCATCATTTAAAACTCTACTAAGGTAATAGAAGGCCCTTTCGACACCATCATCATCCTCTTGAGCTAACATGCTCCCTAAAGTTCTTTCTGACGCAACTATGTACAATCTCATACTCTTATTGCCACAAGGTGGTGAAAGAATTGGGGGGTGACTCAGGTACTCTTTGATCTTGTCGAAGGCTTCCTGTTGAGCCTGCCCCCAATCGAACCCATCCTTGCTAGCTCGAAGCAATGGCGAAAAGGCTTGCATTTTCCCGCTCAAGTTGGATATAAACCTCCTCAAGAAATTTATTTTTCCCAAGAGAGACTGCAATTCCTTCTTTGTTGATGGCGCTTTTGCTTCCATAATGGCTTTGGTTTTATTCTGGTTAATTTTGATCCCCTTCTTGTGGACCACAAAGCCTAAGAAATCCCCTGCCTGCACACAAAAAGCACATTTGAGAGGATTCATCTTAAGACCATGCTTTCTCATCCTTTCAAAGGAATGTCGAAGATGGCTTAAATGATCTTTTCCTGAAAAAGACTTAACAACAATATCATCAATATAGATTTGCATAAAAGTCTCAATAAAATCATGAAAGATCGAATTCATTGCTCGCTAGTAAGTTGCCCCAGCATTTTTTAGACCAAAAGGTATTACTACCCATTCGTAGGTGCCTAATGCCCCCGGACATCGAAAAGCAGTCTTTGGGACATCTTCCTCAGCAATGAATATTTGGTTATAACCAGAATAACCATCCAACATACTCAAGTATTCATGTCCTGCAGCAGAATCAATCAACATTTCTGCCACAGGCATAGAATATTCGTCTTTAGGGGTTGCGGAATTTAGATCTCTAAAATCTATACAGACCCTTAGAGAACCATTCTTTTTAATGACTGGTACAATATTAGCTAGCCATTTGACATACCTAGTTATACGGATGAAATTGCATCTAAGTAACCTTTCAATTTCCTCTTTGATCTTTGAAAGGATTGTTGGGGAAAACCGCCTTAGATTTTGCTTGTCTGGTTTTTTCCCAGGTATGATTGGCAACTTATGTTCAACAAGCTCTCTCTTCAAACCAGGCATTTCATCATAGTCCCAAGCGAAACAATCCTTAAATTCCTTCAATAGTTTGACCATTTCGAATTTGAGTTGTGGGTCAAGGTTAACACTAACATAAGTAGGCCTTTTTACTCCCCTTTCACCCAAGTCAATTTCTTCCAAAGGATCTTGCGCCAGCATTCTGATGTTATCTGACACTGGATCCCTTTCAAAACCCAAAGGCTCATTATCATAAATAGCATCAAGCCTTTGATTTTGGTCTTCGATTTGAGACCCATCAGGTGGTTCAGGCTCAAAGTCCTTACCAGGGCCTACTTCACAAATTTGAGTTGTGGCTTCGACAGCCATGTGGCTGTGTGCAGCCTCCAAGGCCGCTTGTAATTTAGATTCTGCCACATAGGCCGAAATTCTTTGTATTGCGTCGAATTCAATCATTATTACTGAATTCACTTCCCCAGCCTGTGGGGTCTACATCAGGCTCCCCACAGTATGGGACATTGCCTTCTTCCCTTATGACCTCTCTATCCCATCGAAATCCCTCCACAGGGTGCAAGTGTAATGAGCAGAATGCATGGTCATCTGGGGTGAAATCAAATTCTGCTGGAGTACAAGGCGCAATATGCGCCAAGTTTTTGTCAAACTCAACACCATCAACATGATTAACAGGCACCTTAAAGTACCCTTGATCACCCTCAATGTTTTCTACAATGCCATCAGGCCTCCAGATTGTGATCTGCTGGTGCATTGACGAAGGTACTGCTCCAACACCATGGATCCATTCCCTCCCCAACAGAAGGTTATAGTTAGCTTTGCTTTCGACTACCATAAATAAGGTAGGTCTTGTTACTGTTCCCACAGTTAAATCAACCTACAGAACGCCAAGAGTGGTACCAATTTTCCCTTCATAGTTAGAAAGGACCATGTTGTGGGGCTTAAGATCAGAGTCGAATTTACCGATCTTGCTTAGTAGGAAATGTGGCATTAAATTGACTGTAGCCCCACAATCCACCAAGATTTTATTCACAACCACGTTCTCTACTTTCCCTGTAATGTACAGAGGTTTCAAGTGCCCTTTCATGGCCTCAGTTGGTCGTTCAAAGAAAGCATTCTGCTCTTCGACACAACCATTGTTCATCACATAGTAGCACACAGGTTGGTGCGCTGCCATTTCAGCCTCAGCGTTGGCGTCTAAGTTTTCTACTTCAGTTATCCTATCATATTCTCTTGGCATCACCGAAACCACATTAACAATGATGTTTAAAGAGGCATCAGAGTCAGAATCAAAGTTGTGAGTCAAATCTTCGTCCTCAGTTGCTTCGACTGGAAACCTCTCAGCTTCTTCCTTCTTGGAAGCAAATAACCTACGCCCCGCAGGCATCTTATTTGTTATTTTTATCCCAACATCTTTATTGCTAGCAGGCAGAACGTTGGTACTAGTTTCAGTTAGATCTTTGTCCTGAGCTTCCCTCAAAGCCTTCCTTCGTCTTTGTTCCCTTCTCCATTAGGACCTAGACATAGGATTTGTTCCTTTGTAATTCTCAGAAATATAGGCAGCTTTATTGGAGGACTTGAATTCTTTTCGGTACTCCATTGAAGAACCTCTAGCTACGTCAAAATTATTCCATCTCTGTTTCCCTTTCCCTGCTGCTTCAACTGGTTTGACCTACTTTCCAGTTGGTACCTCACTGTTAGGCTTGAAAGTAGCCTGCTTAGCCCTTGGCATTTGTGGCCTTTGGCCATATTGTTTTTTAGTAGCTTTCCTTGGGTTGAAACGCCCTGGCCTTTGAGCAGCTCTTTTCTCATGTCCAGATTTGGCTTTTTTCCCCGCTTGGAGGCTATGAGCAATTTCTTTGTCAAAGATAGCACTGCATCTAGGGCACAACATGACTTCAGAGTTTTTTCCTTGGCACCTGTGGAGAAAATCAATAATGGTTTCATCTTCTCTAGGATAAGCTAGCTTGTTGCAGTCTTCTTGACGAACCTCTTCATCAATATCCATGGCTTGTCCGTTAGTCACTTCGACCATGTTTATGTCAATTTCATCTTTTAAGCGCATTTTGGAGAAGTGGGCATCAAGGCCTTCAGCAGCCGCATCCATCTGTCTGAAACAGTCAGCAGTCTCTTTTGTTACCATCTGTAATTTTGATGCTTCAGCTTCATCATGGATCTCGACTGTAGCCTCAGCGTCAAACCTTTGAACTTCAGAAGATGTCCTAACGTAGTGTTCAGCAGCCATACATATCAAATGCTCAAGCTGGCAGCCATCCATTTCCTCGACTTCTCTAATGAACACAACATCATTGGTAAGGTCCTCAGTAACCTCCACCACTGTGGCATTTCTGCCAAGAGCTTCATTAGTGCTAACACTGTCTGAGCTGCTGTCAGATTCCTTAGCTAATTCGACTATGTTAACCTCATGGGGCTCTATGTAATTTACTTCAGCTACTTCAAGAGGGTTGGTATCAATTTTCATATGGGTCTTAGTTTTCTCCCCAAATTTGAGTCTGCCTTCCTGAATAGCATTCTGCACCAGATCCCTGAAAAGAAAACATTGGGAAGTTTTATGACCCAAATAATTATGGTATTTACAAAAGCCTCTCTTTTTTCTTTGCTCTAAAGGTGGTATTTTAGCACCAGGAGGCACTAGTATTTGACCATCCTTAACTAATAAATCAAAAATTTCGTCACATTTAGTGATGTCGAAAGTGTATGTTTTCTTTGGGAATCTATCGTTTTTTTGGGTTTCGACAGGGTTTTTCCCATTTGAAGGGACTAATAATTTATAAGAATAAGGAGGACCTTGCTTAAGTTCAGCAAGATCTATTTCACTTTCGTCGAACTTAACATGCTCGTCATACAACTCTTCGATGCCCTCCTGGTATTCGACGTAAGCTACCTTCTTGTTTTTGTTCGCCCTAGCTTTCTCGTCCTTGAGACGCTCTAGCTGTCGAACTCTATCAGCTAATTGGGCCATATCCCTCAAATACTGGGTGTCCAGTTTTTTCCTGATAGAGTAATTAGGCCACCAACGGCCATTTTGACAAGTTCATGCTCAGGCACTTGTGTAAAGCACCCAGCCTTGAGTAGTCGAAACATGTTCAAGTAATTATCTATTGGCTCATTGAACTTTCATTTCACACTAGCCAATTCCTTCAAACTAATTTTAGTCCTCCCCATGTAAAATTTCTCATGGAACAAACGTTCTAACTGGGTCCAATTACAAATCGAACCAGATGGTAACGTAGTGAACCACGTGAATGCATTTTTAGTGAGGGAACTAGGTAAATACTTCACCCTTAGACTCTCATCATTCGCAATCTCACCAGCTTCAATCAGGTAGCACGCCACGTGTTCGATGGTAGACTTTGTAGTGTCCCCTGAAAACTTAGTAAACTTTGGTACTTTCGTCCTGGGGGGTAATTCAGCCTGGAGTATATAGTCTACTATAGGCGAAGTGAAGTTTGGCCTAGAAAAACCCATATTCAGGCCATTTCGAGCCATTATTCTCTCGACCATGGCTTCCAAATTGTTCTCCTCTGCTACATTATTGCGTCGAACCTGATTCACCACATGATCAGCATTTTGATTTCTGTTTACTATCACCATCCTTGGTTCCTCCTCTTCAAGTATAAGTAATTGATTTCTAGGAGGCTCCTACCTAGGTGGTTCGACCAACTCTGGATTCACCGGATTCACTTGTTGAGCGTTTTCCCTCATCTCGACTCCTTGATTTTGGTGTTGAACAGGAGCGGGCATTCCCATGAATTCTGCTATACGCGCCATCTGGGCTGTCATCATTTGATTGGTTCGAGTAGTGTTCTGGATCAATGGCTGGAAAATCTCTCCCATCGTCTGAGACAAAGTATGTACCATTTTCATGTTGCTCTCATCCATCTGTTGCCTCAAATATGCTGCAGATTCATTTGTTAAGTTGGGTCCTTGAGCAGAATATCCCAAACCTATGGACTGGATGTTTTGACCCATGTTAATTCCAGAACCTGACTCCTGTAAAGGGGAAGATATCATATTCTCTGAAAATATTGGGGGTGCAGTACGCAAATTCTGCATCATTGCCGTTGGCATGCCATAGATTGGGTTCCTAGGCAAAGGCTGTGAAAATCCTAGGGGAGGTAATTGCCTAAACGTCGAAATTCCTCCTGGTGGAGTCTGAGGATTTGTCACTGATGGGCCAATGTACTCCAGGACTGGCTGTGTGTAAGGCCTCACATATGCCGCCCCTGTTACCGCTGTCGAAGGCATTGGCTCTGCCACCATAGTTGATACCGTTGGCCCTCCTGACGAAGGAACCGAAGTTGGAGCCACAATACTTCTTGGTAATTCTTGAGGATTGATGGTGCTGTTCTGAACGCTTGAACTGCTTGGTTGAGGATTCGTCCCAGCAGAACTGGGGTTTGAATTTCCTTTGCCAGATGCCATTTTCCTCGTGTTTCTTCTCTTTGGTCTATATTCGTTTGAATTGGCTACCTTCCACTTCTCAAGTGCATACAATGAAGTTTGCCACAATCTCGACCAATGAAACGAAAAAATTTCAAAAAGGTAGTTATGAAACTTCCTTTTGACAGTTATTTAAAAGTTACAAACTTCCAAATACACGTTTAGCACGGTCCCACTGGGCGTGCCAATTTGTTTACCTTGGAAATTGGTAAACAACCTCTGATCTTCTAAAACAATAAAGTTCTAGTAACTTACAGGACCGATCAGATTGATCCTAGGACATATGTTATAAGTGTATTTAAAATGTTTCACAAATGCATAAAGTAAACATTTCGACCATGCTGGCAAACAAAAAGGACGCTATGAAACGTAAAATAAAAAGTGATAAAAGGTAGGAAAGTGTTTAAGTCGAACAAGAAACTTAGAGAAAACAATGTAAAAGAAAATTCAATGAAAGACTGAAGTTTAAATGGTAAAGAAAATGCATAAAGTCTTGAATAAACTGCAGAAATGTAAATGCTTGAAGGTAAAGGCTTCTTAATGTAAAAAACCGCAAAGTAAAAACTTTGTAGTGTAAAATGCTTAGAAGTAACAGACTGAATTAAAGGACTTCAAAGTAAATTGCATTGCAATGAAAGATAATGGTGATTACAATCACGTACATTCTCGCCTCACTGTTTTCTCTACACGCTGGATACTTTGAGTGATTACAGAGTTACTTGTACAACACGATTTTTTCACACCCATTCTAATTCTAGAACTAACCTATTTATAATACTCTAAAATAACCACCATTTGACGGTTTACTCCTAGAACACGCCACTTGGCACTTTGCATGTCTTCAACTTCTGGATATTCGCCACTTGTCCTCTTTTCAAATTCAAATAGTAGAACTTTCCTCCAATAATTAACTGTAACTGTAGCGCATTATCCAGTCGAATGGATTCCCTGGACTTAGCAATATTTGAAGCCTCAAGACCTATTCCTTCGACTTAGGCTTTCACCAAGTGTGGTTGAAGCCTTCTTTCTTTCAGCCTATTATTTTTAAAGAATAACTTTGACTTGGCTAAGAATAACTTCTTTAAAGCCCAATTTATTTAAAAACAAGTAGCGTCGAATTAGGAGCCAACACTGACCACACTGATTGACCTTGTGGTGGCATATTTTAACCGACTTCGAGATTACTCAAAAAAACTTGAAAATAAGTCGGATACTAAACTTGCTGAACAGAACAAGAAAGAGGCAACAAGTTGCGACGAAAACATTCGCAAATGGGAGAAACAAATCACCGTCCTTCAAGAGAAAATTTCTCAGGCCAAAAATCGTAAAGAAGAACTGCAACAAATCAACCAAGAGGAGATAGCTAAAGAGCTTGAAGTTGGGGTGCATCATGTCGAAAGAGCTCAAAAGCTTGGGAAAGAAATCGAAGAACTTTCGACTAACAAAGCCCTTTGCGAACGTCACCTTATGATTCAGAGGTTCAAATTCGAGAAACTGAAGAAGTCTTTCCCTATTTGAAGCACTTGTAATTTTTTATTTGGCCCTTTGAGGCCTAATTTTGTAATGACTTAAAGCCATATCTTTGGCGAAATTGCTTTTAATTCACCAAGTTGGTTATTTCCTTTATTACTTTGCATGATTATTCGACTCCTATCTTTACTTCTTGCAACGCAGGCTTATATTTTTTCAAATATTTCTCGTTTATTTTCAACACTCGCTTATCTTTATCTAATTCTTCAACTTCATTTGCGCTGTTTGAAAATACTTTAATAATTTGAAAGGGCCCTTCCCATTTAGGGGACCATTTCCCCAAAAATCTATCTTTTCGATCCATGGGAAGAATAACTTTCCAAACAAGATCACCAATCGAAAATATCTTGCTTTTCACTCTTTTATTGTAGGATTTTTCCACCCGTTCTTTCTGCCTTTTTAATAACTCTAGCGCATTTAACCTTTCTTCGTCTAAATCCACCAGTTCGTCTATCATCATATTCCAATATGAGTCTGATGGAATCTCATGATGCCGTTGAACTCTTGTCAATTGCAAATATATCTCGACCGGTAGAACTGCATCATGACCGTATGTTAATCAAAATGGCGTAGCATTTGTAGCTTCCTTAGGAGAGGTTCGACAGGCCCACAGAATTTGATCCAAAGTTTTGTGCCAATTCCTTGGCTTCCTTCCCACATGCTTCTTTATCAAACCAATTATAACCTTATTTGTTGCTTCAACTTGTCCATTGGCTTGAGCATAGTAAGGCGCCGATGTGAGAAGTTTGAACCCCGTTTCTTTCGCAAAATCTTGCATATTTTTACCAGTAAAAACAAATCCTTGATCCATTGTTATAGTCTCTGGGATCCCAAACCTATAGATGATGTGTTTTTGAACAAATTCGATCACGGCTTCTTGATCCACATTTACTAAAGGTATGGCTTCGGTCCATTTTGTGAAATAATCAATACCCACCAAAATAAACTTCTGATTTTTTGATGATGCTGGTCGAATTTCTCCAATCAAATCTAAAGCCCAACCCCTGAAGGGCCAAGGCTTTACTATAGAATGCAACTCACTTGCAGGAATGTGTTGTATCCCTGCGTGCACCTGACATTCTTGACATCCTTTCGCGAATTCGACGCAATCTTTTAACATGGTTAGCCAATACATTCCTTGTCGAAATAACAACCACTTAATTTTATGGCCTACCTGATACGCACCGCATGCTCCACTGTGTACATTGGACAGGGCTATGTATGCCTCAGATTCGCTCAAGCACTTGAGTAATATCCCCTCAAGAGTTTTCTAAAATAATTCATTACCCAAAATTACATAACTCAAAGCTCGAGACCTGATTTTCCGTTCGACTGTTCCTGTCGGATTTTGTAGATAGTCTATTATGGGCTTCCTCCAGTCTGCAATTGTCGAACTATTTATGTTAAGAATTTCAAATTTTTCTTCGTCAGTGTATCCTAGCTTTATTGTCTCCAAATCTGATGGGGATAATCTGGATGACACGACTCTTCCCCTAACCTCAATGGATTTTTGCAGACATTCCTTTGATATTTTGTAGCCAGAACCAATTTGTGCTAAGTCATTTGCCTCCTGGTTCTCTATTTGAGGGATATGTCGAATCGTTACCATATCGAATCTTTTTAAGAGTCGATTGGCTATTACAAAGTACGTGATAAAATTTTCTTTGACACATTTGTACTCCTTTGTTATTTGCTTTATGACTAAATCCGAGTCGCCCATTATTTCGACTCTAGTTTCCCCCAATTCCAATAAAATTTCAAGTCCAGCTATTAAAGCCTCATATTCTGGCTCGTTAGTTGAACATAGGCCTTTGACTTTATACTTGAATTTTGTTGGAAGTTTTGTTAGGAGAAATAATTAAAACTCCTATACCAGTTCCATTTTTATGACCAGAGCCATCAAAGTATAACTTCCAAGGTTCTAGTTCAATGTAGTCCAAATACTTTTCATATATAGCGTGGTCGACTATAAAATCAGCCGCCACTTGTCCTTTGATAGCTTTTAGAGGTAAGTATGTCAAAGAATACTCAGTTAATGCTAACGCCCACTTTCCAATTCGACTGTGTAAAATTGGTTTAGATAACATGTATTTTATAAAATCGAAATGAGAAGAAACGAAAACATCCACTGGTTTTATATAGTGCTTCAATTTCATACATGAAAAGTATAAACATAAACACAATTTTTCGACTACACTATATCTAGTCTCCGCATCGTTCAAGACCCTACTGAGGTAATAAATGGCTTTTTCGACACCATTCTCATCCTCTTGAGCCAATATGCTCCCTAATGTCTTGTCCGGCGCAGATATGTACAGCCTCATACTTATACTTCTACAAGGTGACATCAAAATTGGAGGATGTGTCAGGTATTCCTTGATCTTTTCGAAGGCATCCTGCTGGGCTTGCCCCATTCGAAGTCTTCTTTCTTCAGTCAAAGTAGAGGGGAGAAGGCTTAGATCTTGCCACTAAGGTTGGAGATGAACCTTCTGAGAAAATTAATCTTGCCAAGTAGAGACTACAATTCCTTCTTTGTAGATGGCGCTTTCGCCTCCATTATCGCCTTGGCCTTGTTTTGATTTATTTCGATCCCTTTCTTGCTAACCACAAAGCCTAGGAAACCCCCCGCCTGCACACAAAACACACATTTGAGAGGGTTCATCTTCAAACCAAACTTCCTCATTCTTTCAAAGAACTGTCGAAGATGGTCTATATGACTTTCTCCTGAAATAGACTTAGCAACGATATCGTCAATATAAATCTGCATGAAAGTCTCAATGAAATCGTGGAAAATCGAATTCATTGCTCGCTGGTATGTTGCCCCGACGTTTTTTAAGCCAAAAGGCATCACTACCCATTCGTAGGTGCCTAAGGCTCCAGGGCATCGAAATGTTGTTTTAGGAACATCTTCCTCAGCAATAAAAATTAATTGTAACCAGAGTACCCATCAAGCATGCTAAGGTACTCATGGCCTGCAGCAGAATCAACAAGCATTTCCGCCACTAGCATAGGATATTCATCCTTAGGGGTAGCAGAGTTCAAGTCTCAAAAATCTATGCATACCCTCAGTTTGCCATTTTTCTTTATTACTGGAACTATATTGGCAATCCATTCGACATACCTAGTCGTGCGGATGAACTTGCATTTGAGGAGCCTTTCGATTTCTTCTTTAATCTTCGAAAGGATATCCGGTGCGAATCGCCTTGGAGTTTACTTAACAAGTTTCCTCCCCAGCTTTATTGGTAACTTTAGTTCGACCAGATTCCTATCCAGACCGGGCATTTCGTCATAGTCCCACGCGAAACAATCCTTGAATTCCTTCAGAAACTGGACTATTTCGACCTTGAGCTGGGGGGCTGACTTTTGCACTGATGTAGGTTGGTCTTTTTTCTGCCCCCGACCCCAAGTCGATTTCTTCGAGTGGGTCATGTGCCATCATCTTGATGTCTTCCGCTAATGGATCCTTCTCAAAGCCCAAATGCTCATCATCATAAATCGCGTCGAGCCTCTGGTTTTGCAATTCTCCCTGATCTTTGTCAGGTGGATCTGGATCAAATTCCTTTCTAAGACCTTGTTGATCTACTTCGATCTCATTGGCTTCGACATCCAAATACTTTACTTCGGCCTCTAAGGCCGCTTTGAGCTTGTTCTCGTCTATATAAGTCGCAATTTTCTCAAGAACCAGTGACTCACTCATTGTCACTAAATTCGCTTCCCCAGCCAATTGGCTGGATGTAGAGCTGTCAAAATGGGCTACCCGGCCCTAAACGGGCCGACCCTGATGGGCTCGGGTTTTTAGGGCTGGGCCAAAAAAGCCCATTTCTAATATGGGCTCGAAAATTACTACCCGACCCCGGCCCTAGATGGGCTTTGGGCTACCCGGCCCTAAATGGGCTTTTTTAATAAAAAAATAAAAATAAAAATGGCATAATATTTATGATAAATAAAATTAAAAATTATATTATTTTAAATATAATACATTTTTATAATACATTTTTAAGTACTATATTGTTTTTTATCAATACTATAATGTGTTTTTAAATATAATACATGTCTAAATTGTATAAAATAATACTCAAATATTTAACATAAGGGAAACTAATAGAATATGAGAAAAGAGTATTAATTATATTAATGTATAATATTTAAAAGAGAAATATTGAATAGAATATATATAAAATTTAGTGAGGTGAGAAAAATCAATGTGTTATTTTGGAGTAAGATAATATAAGTATTAGTATAATTTTTTAAAATTTATAGTGATATGGACCTAATGGGCTACCCACGGCCCATATGGGCTAGCCCTAATGGGTAACGGGCTTTTTAGGGCTGGGCTAAAAAGGCCCTGAAAAATATGGGCTCTACTTTTAATGCCCAAGCCCTATGATTCTGCGGGCCTGGTGGGCCGGCCCATGTGGACTAGCCCATTTTGACGGCTCTAGCTGGATGTGTGCGGTTCCAAAAATATAATTCTCTTTGCCAACTACCTCTCTATCCCACTGAAACTCGTGGGTGGGATGAAGGTATAGGGAGCAGAAGGTGTTGTCCGTTGGCGTCATGTTGAACGTTGCAGGATTACAAGGAGCAATATGAGCCAGATTTCTGTTAAAGCTTCGCTTGTCAGCCTGATTTATTTAGGCCAAAAAGTAGCTTTGGTCCACCTCTATATTCTCAACAATCCCGTCGGCACGCCATATCGTTATTCTTTGGTGCATCGACGAAGGGACGACACCTATGCCATGTATCCATTCCCTGCCTAACAGGAAGTTGTAATTTGCCCTCGAGGCAATTACCATAAACATTTTCGGCCTTGTGATGGTTCCAACTGTTAGATCCACCTGTATTACTCCCATGGTGGTTCCCACTTTACCCTCGTAATTCGACAACACCATGTTATGAGGTTTGGTGTCAGAATCATCCTTTCCAATTTTCTTGAGCATGTAGTGCGACATCGAATTGACTGCCGCGCCTCCGTCAACCAGAATCTTGTTTACCCCTATGTTGCCCACTTTTCCTTTAATGAACATGGGTTTTTAGACTCTGGGAACTTTTTAGAACCCGGTTCTGCAGATGAAAACCCATAGTACACACCTTTTGGGACGGGTAGACCATGGCTTCATGCTTGTGATCTTCAAACTTAGGTCCTCTCTTGTTTGTGTGTGCATATTTGTGAATATCTGTATATGTTTGTTTGTGCATATCTGTGAATACCAGTGTACATATGTTTGTGCTTGTGTGCTTTTGTGTGTGCATATATCTATGTTTTGTGTGCCCGTGTTTGTGCATTGTATACATCTCCTCGCATCCATTAATGATTTCAAAGAACTCAGAAGTCCTTTTCTTTGCGAAGATCCTTAGAGATCATGGATTTTAAAACAAAACTCTTCAGTTTCCAAAATGTTCGCAGTTGGCCTTTGAATTCCTTGAAACCATTTGGCTCGCATTAGCATTGCATTCTCATTGCATGTCATTTGCATTGCATTTGCATTTCTCAGCCTTGAGTCTTGTCTGTCCTTTGTCTGTAACCCAGGCGGCTTCCTGAAGCCATCATTGGACTTGAAGTAGCTTTTGAAGTTGTCTTTTTTAGACTCGTTCATTGTGACCACCATGCTGGGGCACAAAGGCATTCAGCTGAAGACTTAGGGTACTCAGAAGCCAGGTTCAGACTTTGTTTGACTCTGATATGTTCTCATTCACGCCTCAAGGTGTCCAAATCAGTAAACCTTCGCCTAATCAGGCAGGTTCATCAGACTCTGAGGTGGAAGAATTTTCTGAGAGTATGTGTGAAGATGATTCTCAAGCGGATCTCAACAATCAACTCTGAAGATGACTATCTCAGCTTGGCAGATTAAGAAGGAAATTTCAATTCCCTAAAGCTGGCAGTCATTTGGTTATTTAGCATTTTTGTTGTATTTTCTTTGCATGTTTGAATTATATTTGCTTATAAGCATTGTTGTACTTTCAAATTGGCAAGATTAATGAAATGTTTGCGCATCTTTTGATTAAGTCCATTCGTTTCACTCATTTACTGTTATGAAAGCAAAAAAATATATCTTATTCCACTCCCTTTATCAAACTGTTTGTTTAAACAAAGATTGGGGAGGATGATGAAAATATTATCCATAATTGTTGTGGTATGCTTTCAATTAAACCTCGTCGAGGATGTAAGGTATTGTTTCAATTCCTAAACACTGGAGAAATAAGGAGGATAATCCCTCATTAACCCCTTCGAGCCTAGAAGTAGGAGTTTTCTTTCTTTACACAAAAAAACCCTTAAATCTCAACCTTGGGACAGGGTAGTTTTCAGTTTAACTTGGTTATGCACTCGAACGCAAGCGCTTCATGCAGGACACCAGTCAGCTCTCTCAAATAAAATGAGTTAACATTTGTACAAGTTGTTCCTCTAAACAACAAATAAGGAAGGATCGTTGAAAAATCCTTAATCAAAGGATGAGCTGAGTCCCTTTCAAGGCAAAAGCCAAGAAAGATGGGAAGCCCAGAACTTTACCTTATACAAAAAGAACTTGTACAACAGCCAAAAAAGGAGTTTCAAAGCAACAATCAAACAAAAAGGAGGTCCTAACCGCAAACAAAGAGAGGTATTGTGACCTCAATCAAATCAAAAGAAGAGGTATCGTGACCTCAACCAGCAAAGACAAGGAGAAGTCTCAAAGTCTCAATGATTAACCAAATTCTGCGAGGGAGTACTGACTATCCAAGGGGTCTAAATCATCATCAATGATCATCAGCTCGTTCCTAGTCTGTAGGAACCTGAATGTATAGCTTAAGTTAACTGAGCTTAGGATTGGAGTTCATCACGAAGATGGGGTGGGACAAATAAACTTTGAGCCTTTATCTTTGTTTCATAAAACCGTGAACCAAGCCACGTTACAACCCTTAAAAGACCTAATTGAGGTAAGGTTGTTTTGAAATCATACTACAACAAGGTTGATTAACCTGGCTCCTAATGATATTTGCTAGTTGTGTGTGTTGATCACTTCATCTATCATTCTGTAAATGAACAGATCCACTTTGTTTTTGATTACTTAATCATTCCACTGTGTGTGTTTCATCAATAAAACTTGATTTCAAAAGCTTGCATGAATTTTTGCACTGATATTGCCAATTTTAAATGAACAATACTTGTTTGTGAAATGATTCGACATCAAAGGAATCCCAACAAATGCAGTCAGCTAGGGAATTTGATTTGATAAAGGAAGCTCAGTCAAGGGGCAAAACTCTTCAAAGTTCGGAATATTGGGGCAAGCCTTCTTGAGGTTATTTCATGACAAGTTTGGACTCCGATGACCCATCAACAGGGACAAGTTTATTCCCCAGTTGTTTCTACCACAGTTTAAAGGACTTTGTATTGCAAATGCAGTTGAACTGGGGCAGTTATGTCAAGACTCATGGATCTCTTCAAGAGTTTGAAGACATTGAAGCATCTGGCATTTCAATTCTTCTGTAAAATCCTCTTGGTGACTTATCATCACAAGACCAGATAATCAGAAGCAGTCAAGTCAAGATTCGACAAACCTCTCAAAGGTCAACTAGTCTGGGACATCTTCTTCACAGATTAACCAAGCTGACAGGGGCAAGTTTATTCCCCAGTTGTCAACAACCAGACTGGATAATTAACTCAAGGATTTTGTTGTGCAGACGCTGTTAATCTTGGGCCCTGTATACTCCGTGATGAGTATAAACTATCAGACAGCCTCCTCTTAGGCTTTGTATAAGGATTCTCCCATGCGGAGTCAGTCAGTCATCAGATAGCCTCCTCTTAGGCTTTGTATAATGATTTCCCCAAGTGGAATCCAGCCTCCTCTTAGGCTTTGTATAATGGTTTTCCCTGGCGGAACCCAATTAACCTCTTAGCTTCAACCTTGGTTTTCGATCAAGACACATAACTAGTTCATGGGCTCTGTCGTGCAAAGCAGTCAATCAGGGGCAGTTATGCCGAGATTCGGTAAATCTCTCCAAGAGTTTGAAGATATTGAAACACCTTGTATGCCAATTCTTCTATAAAATCCTCTTGATGTATTCTTCTGACAGACCATGTACCCTGGGGCAGATGAGTTATGCAGAACTACTCAGCTTTTGTGGCGTCTCTACCAGCTCCCAGTAAGTTGTCTCTTTAGCTAATCTTGGCACTTCCCAATGGATCTCTTCTCTCCAATGAAGAAATTAAACTCATGATGGTATTCCTAGTGAAGTCAAGATGCTATATCAAGTGGAGTACTCTTTCCCCCAGAGAAGGACATAACTTTGAAGTAAAGCTACTTCACCCCTAGTGATGGTCCAACCTTTTGAGTTTGGCTGGGTATCCTCGTCGAGATGTTTATTTCATCTCCAGTCTCGCTTCTTGTCTGTTTTGTCAGCATAAGCTTAAGCATGGCATAAGCACTCATATGCATAGCATATTATCACTTTTGCTACACCTTTCTGGTACTTACCTGTTTTTGTTCACTTTGGCGTTTATATCCCCAAATGACTGGGTTTGTCTTTTCTCTCCAATAGAGGTGTCAGCCCTAGGCATAAAGTGCCCACTCTTTTCTGAATTCCCCACAGAGTTTGATTCTCATGGATGATGGTTGGTTCAGTTATCTTTTCCACATTTAGATAAGATAAATCCCCAGTTGAGTTCATTCCTCAATTGGAGTCTTGTTTGGTCGTTTCTTTCTAGCTTGTTCCTAGATTGAACTTTGGTCCCTGACAGGTGTGGTTTCCGAACTTACTTTTAAATGTGCATTTATTTTGCACCGTGTCTTGCAGGAAGAATCTTTTACAGATTCCCATTGAAGACAAAATTATTCCTCCGGTAGTGTTGTAATATCAACATCTCTTTAGAATTTATACCCCAACAACAAGTATCATTCTCTTGGAGAAGCTTGTCTATCTCTGGTTTTATTCAACCTCTTTGCAACCATAATGGGTATTCCCCAAGAAGTCTAACCTTAAGTCTATTCATCGCTGGCATCTTTCCTGTTGTTTAAAACCGTTCCTGCTTGAATCGTGTCAAGCTTGAACCTAAAGTCCAATTATCGTTGGCACCGTCTTTGGTTTGAATCGAGTCACCTTAGGCTTTTATTTCAGTTTGTTCCGGTTTGAATCGTGTCAAACTTGAACCCAAAGTCCAATTATCGTTGGCACCGTCTTTGGTTTGAATCGAGTCACCTTAGGCTTTTAAGATCTTGTTCTTGTTTGAATTGTGTCAAACCTGAACCGAGTCCTTGTTCGAATCGTGTTGAACATTGTCTCTTGTTTTAAGATCTTGTTCTTGTTTGAATCGTGTCAAACTTGAACCGAGTCCTTGTTCGAATTCTGTCGGACATTGTCTCTTGTTTTAAGATCTTGTTCTTGTTTGAATCGTGTCAAACTTGAACCGAGTCCTTGTTCGAATCGTGTCGGACATTGTCTCTTGTTTTAAGATCTCGTTCCTGTTTGAATCGTGTCAAACTTAAACCTAAAGTCCAATTATCGTTGGAACCGTCTTTGGTTTGAATCGAGTCACCTTAGGCTTTTATTTCAGTTTGTTCCTGTTTGAATCATGTCAAACTTGAACCCAAAGTCCAATTATCGTTGGCACCGTCTTTGGTTTGAATCGAGTCACCTTAGGCTTTTAAGATATTGTTCTTGTTTGAATCGTGTCAAACCTGAACCGAGTCCTTGTTCGAATCGTGTCGAACATTGTCTCTTATTTTAAGATCTTGTTCTTGTTTGAATCGTGTCAAACCTGAACCGAGTCCTTGTTCGAATCGTGTCGGACATTGTCTCTTGTTTTAAGAACATGTTCTTGTTTGAATCGTGTCAAACCTGAACCGAGTCCTTGTTCGAATCGTGTCAAACATTGTCTCTTGTTTTAAGATCTTGTTCTTGTTTGAATTGTGTCAAACTCGAACCGAGTCCTTGTTCGAATCGTGTCGGACATTGTCTCTTATTTTAAGATCTCGTTCCTGTTTGAATCGTGTCAAACTTGAACCTAAAGTCCAATTATCGTTGGCACCGTCTTTGGTTTGAATCGAGTCACCTTAGGCTTTTATTTCAGTTTGTTCCTGTTTGAATCGTGTCAAACTTGAACCCAAAGTCCAATTATCGTTGGCACCGTCTTTGGTTTGAATCGAGTCACGTTAGGCTTTTAAGATCTTGTTCTTGTTTGAATCGTGTCAAACCTGGACCGAGTCCTTGTTCGAATCGTGTCGAATATTGTCTCTTGTTTTAAGATCTTGTTCTTGTTTGAATCGTGTCAAACTTGAACCGAGTCCTTGTTCGAATCGTGTCGGACATTGTCTCTTGTTTTAAGATCTTGTTCTTGTTTGAATCATGTCAAACTTGAACCGGGTCCTTGGTTGAATCGTGTCGGACATTTTCTCTTGTTTTAAGATCTTGTTCTTGTTTGAATCGTGTCAAACATGAACCGAGTCCTTGTTCGAATCGTGTCGGACATTGTCTCTTGTTTTAAGATCTTGTTCTTGTTTGAATCGTGTCAAACCTGAACCGAGTCCTTGTTCGAATCGTGTCGGACATTGTCTCTTGTTTTAAGATCTTGTTCTTGTTTGAATCGTGTCAAACTCAAACCGAGTCCTTGTTCGAATTGTGTCGGACATTGTCTCTTGTTTTAAGATCTCGTTCCTGTTTGAATCGTGTCAAACTTGAACCTAAAGTCCAATTATCGTTGGCACCGTCTTTGGTTTGAATCGAATCACCTTAGGCTTTTATGTCAGTTTGTTCCTGTTTGAATCGTGTCAAACTTGAACCCAAAGTCCAATTATCATTGTCACCGTCATTGGTTTGAATCGAGTCACCTTAGGCTTTTAAGATCTTGTTCTTGTTTGAATCGTGTCAAACCTGAACCGAGTCCTTGTTCGAATTGTGTCGAACATTGTCTCTTGTTTTAAGATCTTGTTCTTGTTTGAATCGTGTCAAACTTGAACCGAGTCCTTATTCGAATCGTGTCGGACATTGTCTCATCTTTTAAGATCTTGTTCTTGTTTGAATCGTGTCAAACTTGAACTGGGCCCTTGTTTGAATCGTGTCGGACATTGTCTCGTGTTTTAAGATCTTGTTCTTGTTTGAATCGTGTCAAACCTGAACCGAGTCCTTGTTCGAATCGTGTCAGATATTGTTTCTTGTTTTAAGATCTTGTTCTTGTTTGGATCGTGTCAAACCTGAACCGAGTCCTTGTTCGAATCGTGTTGGACATTGTCTCTTGTTTTAAGATCTGTTCTTGTTTGAATCGTGTCAAACTCGAACCAAGTCCTTGTTCGAATCGTGTCGGACATTGTCTCTTGTTTTAAGATCTCGTTCCTGTTTGAATCGTGTCAAACTTGAACCTAAAGTCCAATTATCGTTGGCGCCGTCTTTGGTTTGAATCGAGTCACCTTAGGCTTTTATTTCAGTTTGTTCCTGCTTGAATCGTGTCAAGCTTGAACCCAAAGTCTAGTCATCGTTGGCATCCTCCATAAACGGAATCATATTGTTATCTCAACCAATTTTGGTACCCATTGATTCATTAACCCCATTCATAGCCAAAAGGTCCAGTCACCTTTCATCATCTTATGCAGAGTTTACCTCTGTCTTTTCTGGCTTTTCTTGAAGATCCTGTTCGAACTCTTCAGTATAGGAAATCCCCAAAAAATCTTTGTAGGATGTCTTTCCTTTTATTTCAAATTGATCCCCTGTGGTGATCATGTTTCTGGTTTCATGCCCAGTAAGAATGTGTCTTGTCCCCAGTATCGTCCGGTTACTTTTGAACCGCGTCGTCTACCTCCCTGGATCTTTCCCCAGTGGAGAACACGTCTTTGGTGTCCTATCTCCAGTAAGAACTTGTAGGGTTTCCCCTCAGTTTTTCTATCCCCAGTAAGTCTCTTTTGTCTGTTAGTTTGTATCCCCAGTGAGTTTACTTCATGGATACTAACCTTCATCCTTCCACACATGGCATTATACCATCATACTAGTTCATGGCATGTCCGCATCTTAGGCTAGTTATGTCCATATCATTGAATATCAACGTATCTAAGGGCAAAATTTTCGGTTATCTATATTTAAATATCTTTCACCATAATTTCCATCTCTCATGTCATCCGGTGAAGATATTTAAATAGGGGCAACTGTTGCACCCCAAATTTTACCCTCAGATCCCCCAATCATTTATCATAGCATTTTGATCAGTTTTTTTTGCGTTTTTAGTTAAACATTTCATTGATCATTAATCATGCATTTTAGCCTTTTATTTATTATCTTAGATTATTTAAAATCAATTTAGTTTATTTTCTTAAATTTAGTTTTTATATGTAGTTTGTTTCAACAAGAATTTTATCTTTAACTTAATTTAATTTGCATTTTAGTTTAGTTCATTTCATTTTAATTTAGTTGGTTAGATTAATTTTTAATTTAGTTTAAATTTTAGTCTAAAGTTAATTTAACTAGTTCAAATTTTGTCAATTCAATTTAGTTTTAATGTTTGATTTTCTAATTTTTAGTTTATTTATATTATTTATTAGTTTGACTTAATTTAATTTTATTATTATTGTTGTTGATATTTATCACTTTTATTTATTATCATTTTCATATTTATCATTCTCATTTATTATTATTATTTATCTTTTATTTCTTATTTCTGATATTTATCAATTTTTTGTTATTATCACTTTTATGATTATTATTATTATTACCGTTTTTATTTAGGATTAGTGTTACCATTCTTTTTATTTTATATTGAGTCCCAAAAACCTGCCAAAACCATCGTATGGTTTATGATGTAGTGGTATGGCAACATTGTTTCATTTTGGTTGGACCAAGTTTCATCATGAGATTCATGTAAGTACACTACTGATCTTTCTTCCATCACTTCCCAAAGTCCATATTTCCCATTAACCCGCGCAAAAGGAGTCCCCTAAAGTGCAACTTGTTGTACTTAACAAGCTAGTAAAGGACAGGTTTCGATACTGTAAAGAAAGGGACCATCGTGTATTTTGTTAGCACCATAGCATGCTTGGTTCAAAAAATCCTTCTTTTTTGATTCAAGGCATAAGACAAACAACTACGCCATCACATGGCTCGAGAATGATGTTAAAAAGGTGGGATCATGTGTGTAGTAGCTCCCATGTTGTGCATCCTCTCTCAGACAAAACCATTGTCCTATGTGTTACCAAGGCTGAGGACCAACTTGCTGCCTATAAAAGGAGAATATCAATTTCTGAACAAAAAACACAACATTCTCATTATCTCTCTTTGTGTAACTCCAACAATGAGAGCATAGGCAATAATAAAACACGAAGCATTCAGTCGAGAAACTCACCATCTTTGCAGCCCATCTCTTCGCAAGAATGACCTTCACTCAAAAATCCACAAACTTGTTCACACACTGTACATCGACCACTAAGTATCATAAACAAAAACACTCACAAAAAGTTCCAGAATGAACAACCTACTCCACAAGAACCCTGAAAGCTCGTGAGTTTTCTTGGCACCAACAATCAACATAATCACTTTTCCACTTGCCACAAATATACCGTCAAAAGAGAGAGTTCCATTATCCACACCAGAGTCATAAACAGAACATCATCGCTTCTAAACATTACAACAAACCACTCCAAGAAAAAGAGCTCGTGAGGATTAAGAGACTCAAGGTTGGTGCACCATATTAAAGGCTTGCGAACTATCATCTTTGAGAGGAGAACTCGTGAGCAACTGGAGAAGAAGAAATGCACATTTCAGAGGCCCTGTAGATCATTATCTTTCAAGGGGAGTGGGATTTCTAAGCTCTAAAAGGAAGAGGCAGCGGACTTGTCTCCGTTTGGTAAGCCTCTCTCTTTTCTCTATACTCATGATTCCATACTTTTGTGTTTAGGTTTAAAGGATATTTAATGCCGTCATCATACTCATATGTTGCGTATGTATTGGTTTGATTGATAATATGTAGATCTGTTTGAGTTTGTGTTGTTACATTTTGCTTCAGTTTAGTTGCCCTATTTCTAGGTTGTTTGATCCATGTTTAGGTTTCTTTTATGAGTTGGTTAGGGTTCGAGGTCGTTCTATCATGTGATCACTACACCACGCTTTTGGTTCCAAGGATTTTGGCTGAAAACTGAGGATGAAAATAGCTGTGAAAATGGAGAATCCATGGTGTTATTCTGTTTGTACGATTTAGTTTTCGTGGAGTTTGTGTCTTGCATGGAAGGTGATGACTTGGCGCTTGGGGATGGGTTAGAGTTACTATTTTGTTGTCTTGTAACTTAAACAATAGATGACCAATTGATATAAATGTTATACATAACACTTTTACCCACGTGACCATGTAGTATTTTACTTGCCTGAGTTTTCTAAACTCCATGTGGACTATGGGCCGTGCTCCAATAATCCATCACACCTCCTTTTTTCTCTCTACCGTGTTGTGTCATTTAGGGGTGGATGATGGGCTTTGGCCCATATGATTCTACTCTTAATTCATCCCCTCTGTTCACACGCCCCTCCCCTCTTTCAATATCTTTTTGTTAATTTGTATTTCATTCTCTTTTTTTAAGTATTCTTAAGAATTTTCAATCTAGAGTTTATTTCATTAATATTTGTAATTTTGGTTTGAATTTAATATGTTACTTTTATTCTTAATTTCTCATTTCCATGTTTTTAGTTTCGATTTTCATTTCGATTTTATTTTCATTTTCTTTTGGGGCCTATGACATTAACAAAATCATGACTTTGATTTATCTTAAAATCACTAAAAAAGTCTTGACAAGTATGAGGCCATTTTTCAATTTATTTTTATTGGTCAATGAAAATCTAATAGAAAGGTATTCGATTTATCGATCTAAATCCTTATTTAGATGAGAGCGATTTTATTTTCATTTCGAGCCCGTTTCTTTATTTTTGCGCCAATGATATTACAGAAATCACGACTTAGTCGATTTATCAAATTACTAAAAGTCGTGATATGTATGAGGCCACTTTCATTATTTTATCAGTCGATGAAAGTCGAATATCATAGATTATCGGTTTCTCGATTAAATCATGATTAAGACGAGACCGACTTTATTTCTACTTCATTCTATATTTCCTTATATCTTCATTTTCATTTTTGACCGATGAAGTTTTTCTATTCACGAACGTTGTTAGCGAAGCGACGAACCTTCATTATTTCAAATCTGTAGTGAGTGATCATTGAGATTTCTTTCTATACTTTGAGACCGTGATAGGTTACCTTAGACTAATCAACGAAAGTTTGTGACTCAAGACGAGGTCTCCACCTTTTCTTTTCGCGTGGCACGATTTCATCGGAGAATGATCTTCTATATCATTTCTCTATTGTGTCTTAACACAAAGATCAAATTGTGCATCCTCCTATAGTATGGTCTTCCTCATAGACCGTGCTACGACGGATCAGCACTACATTGGACCCGATTCATCGATCCAATAAATTAATCAACAATAACTAAATTTACTTTCAGTCAATATATATATATATATATATATATATATATATATATATATATATATATATATATCTTGATTTATTCTTTATGTCGATTATTATCCTTGTTAATATTATCATTGTTCATATTTATATCTTGTGTATATTGTTTATTTTATTTGTTCATTTAAAATACACTAATAAATATCGAAACCCTAAAAAACTCAATTGACCGGACTGTGGTTACTATTGTATTTTGGACTGAGGACTTAGATTTAGGACTCTTTACCCTATGCTCTTGGAGTGGAGGTTTTGATCTTGTTTGTCAGTGGTTCACCAGCATGCACTCTATTTTGGGTTAGATCTTTCTATCTCTTGCTCATTTACATTGATGCATTTTTTGTCTGCATGTTGTAATACCCCAAAATTTGCTCTCCCCTTTTGTCATCATAGCATGGCATTATCATTTATCATATCATATCCACCTCATTAACATTACATTGCATTTAACATAGAAAAATGAAGCATGGCATCCTTCTTACCATCAGGGCATGTGATCAGGTGGAAGGTGGACAATCAAGGAATCATTCAAAGCACAAAAAAGTCAATCAAGTTGGCTCTAGGCAAGCCAAGAGGTCTCTCATGTCTCATACTATCTCAATTGATCTTCCAAAACCTCAAAGAAGTGAGATTCAATGGGAGATTGAAGCACTACATCTTTCACTATGCAAGAGGTTCAAAAATTGAAGGAAAACCCTCAAAAGAGATAGCTCATTGATTCAAAATCATTCTCAAGTGGCATTTCTCATCATCCTTTAAGAGGATACACAACATACTCTGAGGAATTTGGATTTGGAAGATGTGCAATTTCCTCCTAACCAGAGAGGGTCAAAATTAGGGTTTCTAATAAAATCAGGATATCTCTGATTTTTTGGACAAAGCTTGTTGTCATGATATTCTACATGTTCTTAAGTGTATGTGTATGGAAAATTGCCTCTCAATTGGTTTTAGAAGTGGTTCAATTGGAAGAAAGATAAAAAATCAGGAAATTTGGGGCCAAGTCAAATAATCAGAGGAAAAAGTCAACTCTTGACTTTTTGAGCCCAAAATCATGAAATTCATGTTACATATGTCCAATGTACAAAATTTGGTCAAGAAACTCCAAAGGAATCATAAAAAAATCAAGAGGTGGAAAGTTGCCATTTTTGGAAGAGGAAGGGTTACTAAAAATAGCAAGTTTTGGCCATTTTGCATCAGAGTTTGAACCAAGGCCATTTAAAATTGAAGCATCAATTGAAAATTCCACTCGGCCACAACAAAAGATCTCGTTTTAAGCTTCAAATCCATGTGTGGAACATCTCCATTGGATAAAAATTGAGTGAGATATGATTGATCAAAGTTTGAGCAAAGTAGGTTCAAAACTAGGTCATGACCAAGATTTTCAGGGCACGCGCGCAGTCATTTTAACAAACAGTTGGTGTGCCATATATTCGCCTATTTTTCTCATGGTTAAAGGCCTCAAATGGAAAACTTGTCAACATCAATATTGTTCCTTGCAATGCCCTCTTCAATGTTCATGTTGGGCAAAATTTCATCTGATCAAGTTATGATGGAGAAATAGTGGCCTCAAGTTAGGGTAGTTATGCTGAAATTTTGTGCCATGCCAGCCTTGCCAACCGACCACCTGATGCGCCCATCATCCAGTCTTGTGTGCTTAAGTTTATAGTCATTTTGGAGCATGTTTGAGGTATCATTTCAATTCCTTTTTCACACCAAACTTGTAGCACTATGTGCCCTCTTTCCAATGACTCCAAAAACACACCAAATCACCCACAATGCCAAGAGAAAATCACCATTAAACATCCATGTTTGCATTATTTCCAAACTGTCTTAAAAAAAACCAGAAAAAATGAATGTTGTTGTTGTTGTCTCAGCTTGCTCGTGCATTGCTCACCCTCCAACTCTTTCTTCATTTAACCAAACACTCATCACATGTCCATGCACATGAGCATGTGCCATGCACGAAAATAGAAAAAAAGCAACTTGCTGAACAAGTTTGGTGAGACAGCCGTGCAATGTCAGTTCATTTTCACTTCCACCATAACACCATGGACCTCCACCACTATAGCACACCCACAGCTGACTCGCCCTAACTAACTTGGCTCAGTTAGTTAGAGGCAGCTCAGTTAACTCAACTTGGACTCAGTTGACTCACTCACTTAACCCCCTCTGGTTCATTTCTAACTCACACTATAAAACCAAATTTCACTCACATTTCTGAGACAACACTCATTTCACACATTCACTTCAGAATTCTCCTCTCACTCTCTCTGATTTTGTTCATCTTCTTCTCCACGATTTCAACTCCATTGTGCTTCCATTGATCATTTCTTGGTGTGGTTGAATCAAGAGCAACAAGAACAACTCCATTTCTGCAAGTTCAGCATCATTGCACGCTTCAACATCCTTCATCTATTTACGAATCCATAGCATTTATTTTGCTAAGTTTGAAGATCTAGAAGCTCAGCATATCAAGCTTTTCTCTGGTTTTTCTCAACATCTCCAATTGCTCCACATTTTCAGGTTTCATCATTCAACTTTGCTTCAGTTGATCTTCATTAATTTTAGCTTGTTTTTGTTAATTTAAGCTTGCTATAAGCTCTGCTCAAACCGGCTAGTTGATAGGCCTCCTAAAGGCTTAGTTGCAAAACCTAGGGCTTACTTTAATCTTCTCTGTTCTCTATGCGTATGTGTGGTATGTGAAAAATAAGGCTGAATCCTTGATCTCCATAGTTTCCTCTTCATTTTGGTATGCGGATTGTGTGTTTTGGTGAGAGGCGAAAATTGCAGGCGGTGGCTGTTGGCCGGAGAAGGTGACCGGAAGTCATCTCCGGCCGGTACCTTTGAATGCTAGGGTTTTCTCACGTTTTAATCGTGTCCGTTCATTTTGCGCGATCGTGTGGCTTGAATGGTGACAGCACATTAAAAGGCATGTGCTTGTCACATGTGTATTTTCTGAATCCACTTAAACAGCGTGTGGCATGGTACATGGTATGGAGTGTGCTCACTCATGTGCGTGCGTTGATTTGGACTACTTTGACTTGCTTGTTGACTTGACCTGATCCAAGGGTGATAATTGCTTGACTTGTGTTTGACTGAGGGTGCATGATAATTGATATGGATTGCGCACAAATGGACCTAATCAGATTGCTATCCCCACCCCCTTGTTTAAGGCCCAATTTAATTTGAACTGCATGATTGCTATGTTCACACCTCCCCTTCCCTTTGCATTTCATTTTTATTTTTATTTTCCATACACGTTTGCTTTTCAATTTTTAGAAATATCAAATGACATTAGAAAATTCCACAAAAATTCATGAGCATCATTAAAACATTTAGAAAATTTTTAGTGATTTTATTTTCTGATTTTATGACCTTTTTTCCCCTGTTCCACAATTTTCTTTGAATTTCCATTTAGATGCATTCTAAGCATGATACATGAATTTGTTTAATTTTGTTCTTGCTCATTACAAACTGTTTTGACATGATTCTTTTTGCATTGATTCACTAATACATTGAAGCATGTTAGATGATTTTTGTTTGATTTTTTAGGTCACTTTATGACATGTTTTGATGCCTATATTTGCACCACTTTGCATGATGTTTCAATTTGACCTAATTGCTTTGTTTGAAGTCATTTTGCTCTGAATTTTTACATGCTATTTTGATGTATGATGCATTTCTGACTTAGGCATTCCAATAATATGCTGGCATAATTTTCATGAATCCATTTGGTTTTTGTTTGATGCATTACATTGGAAGTATAATACATGTCATGTCATTTTAACTTTAGTGCATGTTTGCATGAATTCTTTTGTGCATATTTGTATGAGCATTTGCATATTTGTATGAGTCATTCAAGTGATATTATAGGTCATTGTTGGACATTATAGGTCATCTTCACATGTTCATTTCAACTTGAACTTTGTGCTTCCTAACATGTATTGTATGCACCTTCTTTTTGAGTTTTCATCTCACTTCTTCTTCTATTACTTCTTGAATGTCTTGATGGTTGATTCATGGATACTTTTGAGATGTTCATAAACCTTTTTTCATTTAGTTTCAATTCTGGTTGTTGATGTACATGTTCCATTTATGCATGTCCTTTTCATTTTTTTCCATCTTTCATCTATCCCTTCTTCTTGTAACATGTTTAAATGCTAATGGGTGATGATTATTGCTTATTCACTTGCACTTGTATGATGATATTCACTTGTTGTCCATATGATGCCCATTCTGGTTGTGGCTCTAAGATTTGTTTTCTCATTTAATTCTTTTGAGTTTTATGATGCATTACATGCTCTTTTACTTCTTATACTTCTTATACTTGTTCACTAACCATGTAGGGGCTTTGGTAAGTTTCAATTGAGTGTGGATAAGGAATCCACATTCAACTTCTATCCTTTCTCTTTTACAATTCCATTTTTATGTTTTGTTAAGCACTTATGTGCTTTCTTTTAATAACTCATTACTTTCCCTTTTTGAATTACAATTCATCTTCTACTTTGGAAGTGAATTGTTTAATTCTTTCTTTCTTTAGACTTTAGGTTGAAACCTCACAAACCTTAGGATCACTCCCTTAACTAATCAATTAGGATTGAGTCTTAGTCCATATAGATTTTTACCTTTATCCTCCCTTGAGTCTCTTTTCTCATCTCAAAGAAAATTCAAAATATCTAATAAAGGTAGGCATTTATTGCATTTAGGCCTTTCATATGAAGAAAAGATTATAAGGGGTCTTCTCTTATAATCTTAAGATGTGTAGCATATGGCCCATCTTAGGTCAATGTGTTACATATTTGATCTTGTATGAGGGACTTAAATGCAATACTTGTTGAAGGTGCAAATAATAAAAAACACTTCTTCATTTCTTAATCAACCAAAACACTTAATAAATACAAGTATGCTAGTGTGTTTGAACCTTGATAATTGGAACTAAGTGTGAGGGTCTTCTTCACCCTTAGTGTGCTTTCTTACCCATTCCATCTTGGAATGTGAGAATGTACACATTCCAATGACTAAGATCCAGATACACTGTCATATGCAAACAAATCCAAAACACTTCCTTCTAAAAGACAAAAACAAACAATAACGCCTTTCCTTCGGGAATTCTTTTCTCATCTCATTCATTCTCAACGCACGAACGCGCTTCTACTCGTTCTCTTGCAAGATGGTAACGCACTCGGACCAGCGAGCCTGCAACACCTGAGCTAGGACGTAAGCCGTTCTCTAAAAAACACAAATAATCCATCCCTAGTGAGGGGAACTACGTCGCTCTGATTCTCATGTTCCCGATGAGATACGTAGGCAGTGGGGTAGGGCCCATGCGAGCACTTCTTTTATTTTCCCTACATTTGTTTCTCGTTCCTTTTCCAGTTCTCTTTTCGTTCCTTTTCCAGTATTCTTTTCCATCACCCTTTGATCGAGACAAGCAAGCGTGGATCCCATCGGGTACGATGGACGCGAGGGGGTGCTAATACCTTCCTCTCGCGTAACCGACTCCCGAACCCATTTCTTTTGGTCGTAAGACCATGCTCTATCCTTTCCTTCAGGTTTATGCGGTGTTTCCTTTCCCTCTCTTGGGATAAATACACATTGCTGGCGACTCTGTTCGGTGCCACTTTCGCGTTTGTACTAGGATGAAAATCCCGGGAGCGACAGCTGGCGACTCTGCTGGGGAACGAACCCAGAATCTCTGGTTTCCTTAGCGAGTCAATCCTAGCGCTTGTCTGCTTTTCTTTCATTGGGTGTTTACTGTTGTGCTGTATTTACTGTTTTATTGTGTGGTTATTTACTGTTTTAGTGTACATTACTGTATTTACCGCATTTTAGCATTACATATCATATATTATATTGTGTTGCACTGTTTTGTCTGTTTGGCGGGATGGGTGTTCTGAGAGATAAGCCCACTACCAAGGCTTGAGTACATACATAGGTATTAGAGTGGATAGTCATGACGCTTGCGTGGTGGTGACCACGTATTGTTGTTCATGAGACCCACAACCAGACGAGGTTCTATCAGGAGCTTTCTGCTACTGCATGTTATGCAGGCCAGTGGTTATTCTCTTGAGGAACTGTCGACTCTGGTGACCATTCCCGAGGACTCAGTTGCGGCACTCCTCCCGAGTTGTGACAGTGGCAGACCACATTCCGTGGCAAACCCATTGCACATTCTCGATCCGAGGACCCAATGCTGGGAACTTGCTATAGGACATCCCTTTTTGAAAGAGAATCAGCGGAGGCACTCCTCGATTGGCGGTAGTACTGTACCCTGAGGGATGAATGTACTATTGCTTCTCGACCTCAGTGCCAGAAGCTGAGGACCTTTTTGTTTTGGAGAATCAGTTGAGGCCTCCTCGATTGATGATGATGCCAAACCAGAAATGGTGAACGTATTATCATTTCTCGACCTGAGAGCCCGGGATATTGAACATCCTAGTACCCACATGTGAGAAGGGCGGGTTGTTTACAGGTTTGCAGGTAACCATGACCTCCTACATACCCGGTTTTCTATCATCATTGCACAAAAAGGAAGTTTCATCCTATTGTATTCAGATGGTTCTTATCTATGGTTCTATATTAGTCTCAGAGCTACACTGACACCGTTCACAGTTCAGCACAGACACCTGATTACCTGATCACATTGCCCTTTGCATTGCATTATCATATCCTAACATACATGTTTATTCATTTCCAGGTGCATATATTACCCTTGATTCCAGTCATCAGGTCCCTGCAAAGATGAACACTAAAGAGAGGAAGAATATCATCAGCTATAAGTTCCTTACGCCTACTTTGGGCCCTATTGTTGTGCTGAAGGGAATGGCGAGCCCGGCAGCACGAGAAGCTTTTGAAGAGAAATATGGGTGGATTTTATCTATGGTCCGTAATGTCAGTGATTATGAAGCCAGAGGTCTCCATACGTTGATGCAGTTCTATGATCCGCCTCTGAGATGTTTTGTATTTCCAGACTATGTGTTGGTTCCTACCTTGGAGGAGTATTCCAACATGTTGGGGATTGCTATCAAGGAGGAGCCCCCTTTCTTTGGATCGGTGGGGGATCTTGACTTTGGGAAGTTGGCTGGTGCTCTATATTTGAGCAAATCAGAGCTAAGTGACAAGGTCTCCAACAAAGGAAAGATTCGTGGTTACAAGCTGGAATATCTGATTAAGAAGGCCCAGGAAGCAGCTAAAGGCGAGAATTGGCTTGTTTTTAATGCTTTGTTAGCCCTTTGTATATACGGCATAGTGTTGTTTCCCAACGAGCCGGATTTCATTGATACGGACGCTATGCGAATATTCATGATGAAGAACCCGGTGCCAACGCTACTGGGAGATCTTCACTACTCGTTGTACAACCGAAACGAAAAGAAAAGAGGAGGGATAATTCGTTGTTGTGCACCCTTGTTCTATAAGTGGTTTGCGGGCCGTTTACCACAATCAGGGGCTTTTGTGGATTCCAAAGATTCTCTAGAGTGGAAACAGCGTTTAATGGGATTGGTGGCCAAGGACATCGTATGGGTAGATCACGGGCTGATTGGCAAGAATATTATCCACAGCTGTGGTAAGTTCCCTAACGTTCCACTGATAGGAAGGCTGGGTGGGATTAACTACAATCCTTCTTTGGCCATTCGACAATTTGGGTATGCCCTGACGGGTCCGCCTATTAAAAGAGATGTGGAGGAGTCCCTCTATTTTCATACATCAGATGGTTGGGAAGCAGCACAAAAAGCTTCTGAAAGCTGGGGTAGCATACTGAAAAAGGGGAAAGTTACTTTAGGAAAGCCTAACAACCGGGTTTATCCAGCATATGAAGAGTGGGTGAAGAAAAGAGTTGAAGATTTTCTCTTGCCTTTTGGTAAGGCACCCCTTTTGTATCCGGAGAATGAGAAAGCAAGAAGCACTGCTACTGTGGAAGAAGTTGACAAGTTGCAAGCCTTGGTGAAAAAGCTCCAAGGAGAGAATTCCGAGTTGAGTAGCCGTCTTCAGAATGCTCTACATGCCAACAAAGAGCTGGAGCGGAAAGCCCAAGATGCTGAACAAATCCTAACTGCAAAAGAAAAAGACTTTGCTGGAAGAGCCCAACATTTCCGGAAGATTAGTAAAGGTGCTGATGATGCTACTCAAGCCCACAAGCAAACCAAACAGGCGTTAGCACAGACCAAAGAAAAGTTAACAAAGTTTCAGCACGCTTGGGACGAAGTTAGGATAGAGAATGCTGAATTACAGGAACAGTTGCAGATTAAGGACGAAGAGCTTGAAAAGGCGCATGAGCAGAGGAGAAAGTATCGGGAAAGCCTCGGTAAGAGTCAAGAACAGCTAGAAGAAGCTAGAGGTGAGCTGAGGAATACCAAGAAAGAGCTTGAAGAAGTCATGATAGAAAGGGAGATACTCAAGACGCAAGCCGGCATAAAGAGACACAAAGGAGTGTGTGATGACGAGGCTCTGATGTTGCATATGGGTTCTTTAACTGAAGCTCTTGAGAAAAGGGATGTCTTGATCAAAGAAATGATTGAAAAGCCGAATCACCAGCGTACCCGTATACTTTTTGAGGAGATCAAATACTCAAGTGATAAGCTGAAGGGTGTGGAATTGTCAGACTGATGTTCTTTTCCTTATATTTTGTTGTTAATGGTTACCATCAGGCTTGTTGATGGATCCATTTTTTTTCTTGTATTGCATTTGCGGTTGAACCTTTCTTAAATGTACTTGAACACTTTGTTGAATGAGTATGAGCAGTTTTATTCAGAATTATTCCTTATCAGATAGCTGCACACAAGCACATGACCACGACACGTCTCTTTATATCACAATTTCTGGTCTTCAGATTTCTGTGGTTGGATTGGAATCAGGGTATAAAGCACCTCGGAAATGACAAACATGGCATTGCATGGCATTGCATATCATTTTGCATTTTTTGTTACTTGCTTTTCAGGTACTCGTTGCGGGGTCTCTAACCTTTATTTGGTTTCAGGCAGTATAGCGGAGAGTCATATTCACCGATATTCGACGCGAAGGAATCAAGTAAGAATCATGGATCAAGTGCAAAGTGATTTGGCGGAAATGAGGGCGCGTATGGACCAGTTCATGACCCTCATGACTGGCATGGCGCAAAATCAGGAGAGACTGAGGCTTCTGGTAGAGCGTCCCGACAATGGGCCCGAAGGTGATCATCATGACAATTCACAGGGACATGACATTCCTCCTCCCGGTGGCAACCCTCCTCCTGGTGGTAACAATCGGGGTAATGGAAATGGTAGGCAGGCTGGTGTTACTCTTGAAGATACTCTGGAAGACCAATTTACTCTGCTGGATGCTGATGTGGGTAATCAAGGGGATCGAAGGTATGATGAGTTAGCAGAGAAGATCAGGGCCATAGAATGCAAGAACTCTATGGGTATTGATGTTACCAGCTTGGGGCTGGTCTCAGGAGTCAGAATTCCCCCTAAATTCAAACCTCCCACTTTTGATAAGTATCACGGCAATGCGTATCCCCAAACGCATCTTCAAGCTTACTTTGGGAAGATTTCAGCCCATACGGATGACGAGAAGCTATGGATGCACTATTTTCAGGACAGTCTGGCGGGGGCGTCTTTGACCTGGTACATGAAGTTGAGTAGAGCTGCTGTGAAGAATTGGAAAGATCTGGCAGAAGCATTCCTGAAGCAATACCAGTATAATATTGACATGGCGCCCAACCGCACCCAATTGCAGGGATTGTCCCAGAATGCCAAGGAGAGTTTCAAAGAATATGCACAGAGGTGGAGGGAAATGGCTGCCCAGGTTCAACCTCCCTTGTCAGACAGAGAAATGGCAGATATGTTCATGGGCACCTTGCAAGGGGCCTATCTGGATAGATTAGCTGCTTGTCCGTCGACTGGATTTGCTGATATTGTGATTGCGGGAGAAAGAATAGAAAGTCTGTTAAAGCTTGGAAAGATCCAGGATGTGAGTGGGGCTGGCTCTTCGGGGACGAAGAAACCGTTCGCTAGTAACCAGAAAAGAAGAGAAGGTGATACGAATGCTGTGTTTAGAGGACGAGGCAGAGGGCGTTCTCGAGCTTATTATCAGGTAGATGCTGTAACAATCCCCACACCGTCTGTTCAGAAACAACAATCCCAACAACAAGTTCAACAGCAACAACCTTTTTTCCAGCAAAGGTCTAGACAGAGGGATCGTAAGATGGATCCTCTCCCTATGACTTATGCCGCGCTGTTGCCCCGGCTACTCGAGTTAAAGTTGGTAGAACTCCGTACTATGAAAGCTCCGGTTGCTGGAAACCTGCCACCTAACTTCGATGCTAATGCTCGTTGTGAGTTCCACTCAGGTGCTCAGGGGCACTCCATTGAAAAATGCTGGGCTTTCCATCATAAAGTACAAGATTTGATTGATGCTAAAGCCATCAATTTCTCTCCCGCTCCTAATATTACTCAGCATCCCATGCCTGATCATAGTGCAGCAAATGTGTATGCTATTGAAGATGGGAGGAGATTGAATTTGGTGTTAGACGTTCATCAAGTGAAAACTTCTTTGTTGGTTGTAAAAGATCGTTTATTGAAGGGACAGGTGTTCCCGGGCTGTAATCAAGATTGCTCTGAGTGTATGAATCAGGAGAACGGCTATGATAAGTTGAAGATGGGTTTACAGAATCTGATCGATGAAGGATGTCTACAGTTCGACAGAGTCGTGAAAGACACTGATGAGATATCAACCGTGACCATCTATTACACTCCCGCTGAGATTCAAATGCCGGTCAATGCAGTTCCCGTGGCGAGTGTTGCGCCAGAAGGGCCCAGTCCTGTCACTATCACGATGCTAGGACCAATTCCGTTCACATCTACGAAAGCTATCCCATGGCACTATGGGGCAGATGTATATTACGAAGGTAAAAAGCAGGAAGTTGAGCCGTCAGTCAGCCCAAATATTGATAATGTAGGGGGTGTAGGGGGCTTTACAAGGAGTGGAAGGTTGTTCGCTCCCCAAACCTTGAGAAGTGATAAGGAGGTAGAAGCTGCAGCAAAGGCTAAGGGTAAACAGGTGGTTGAAAGTGCGCCTACACCTGAAGCAGAGACAAAGATTATTTTTGATAAGGAAATGGAAGAATTTATGAAGATAATCAAGAAAAGCGATTATAAGATTGTGGACCAACTGAATCAGACCCCTTCAAAGATTTCAATCTTGTCACTATTGATGTGCTCTGATGCGCACCGGCAGGCGTTGTTGAAAGTGTTGAAGAGTGCGTACGTGCCACAAGAAATTACTGTTAATCAGCTCGAGGGCGTAATCTCCAATGTTAATGTCAGCCATGGCTTGGGCTTTACAAGTAGAGATTTGACTGTTGAAGGAAGAAACCATAATAAGGCTTTGCATATCACGATGGAGTGTAAGGGCGCAGTGTTATCTCATGTACTGGTAGACACTGGTTCATCACTTAATGTCTTGCCCAAGAAGGCATTGATGAAGCTGGAAGTTGATGGTTTGATCTTAAGGCCTAGTGAATTGGTGGTCAGAGCATTCGATGGGACCAGACGATCTGTGTTTGGTGAGGTGGAATTGCCCGTACAAATTGGACCACAGGTATTCAAATCCACGTTCCATGTAATGGACATACAACCTGCATATAGCTGCCTATTGGGACGCCCTTGGATTCACGGAGCCGGGGCTGTTACTTCTACTCTACATCAAAAGCTGAAGTATGAGTTTGAAGGGCAGGTTGTGACAGTGTGTGGGGAGGAAGACATCTTTGTGAGTCACTTGTCCACATTCAAGTACATTGAAATGGATGGGGAAATTCATGAGATGCTGTGCCAATCATTTGAAGCAGTCAACATTGACGATGCACCTGAGTCTTCTTCTGTACCAGTTGGGGCTGGTACCTCCATTTCATCTTACAAACAAGCTGTCGAAGTCGTCAGGGCAGGCAACGCCCAAGGTTGGGGCCGGTTGATAGAGACCCCAATGAAGGAAGACAAATTTGGTATTGGTTATCATCCCTCTACAACTTCAGATGCGGGGAGCAGGGGACCCATTACTTTCAATAGTGGGGGAATTATCTACATGGACCAGTCTTGTGCAGCCACGGAGGATAGTGTTGACAGTGATTGTGACCTGGACAACTGGGTACGCCCTCATGTTCCGGGACAACAAGTGCAAAACTGGTTCGTTGAAGAAGTCATCCGGGTTACTCTTCAGACAGAGTAATTTTTCTTTGTTTTTTCTAACCATAATGCATGACAAAATCTTGCGCTCTGCCCAAGGCGTATAGATTCATTTGTAGGGCCACCATGGTTGCATTTGCAATGTTTAATCATTAATAAAGGACGTTTTGCAATCAAATTTTGTTCTCTGTCTTTCAGTTTTTATTTTTGCACAAAAAAATATAAAATGGCAATGTTTCATTTTCTTTTGTTTTGCTTAAAAATAAATTCTAAAATAAGGCATGAACCCGTTCATGCAGACTTGATCCTCCGGATACCACTGATAACGATTTTGATATGGCCATGTATGACTTTGACAATCCGATTTATCAAGCCGAAGAAGGGGATGGGAAAGATTGTGAACTTTCTGAAGAACTGGCCAGATTGTTGAAACAAGAGGAAAGGGTCATCCAGCCTCATCAGGAGACTGTAGAAATCATCAATATTGGTACCAAGGACGCCAAGAAAGAGATCAGGATTGGTGCCAGCTTGCAAGCAGATGTGAAGCAAACTTTGACGGAAATGTTGCGCGAGTATGTTGACATCTTCGACTGGTCGTATCAAGACATGCCGGGGTTGGATACGGATATTGTCGTGCACAGGCTACCATTGAGAGAAGAATGTCCGCCAGTCAAGCAGAAACTTCGTCGGACTCACCCCGACATGGCCTTAAAGATTAAGGAGGAAGTCCAGAAGCAGTGGGACGCTGGTTTTCTTGCTGTGACAAAGTATCCTCCATGGGTAGCCAACATCGTGCCAGTACCGAAGAAAGATGGAAAAGTGAGAATGTGTGTGGATTATCGAGATCTTAATAAAGCTAGCCCGAAAGATGATTTTCCACTACCTCATATTGATGTGCTGGTCGATAATACAGCTCAGTTTTCAGTGTTCTCATTTATGGACGGTTTCTCCGGGTACAACCAGATCAAGATGGCACCTGAAGATATGGAGAAGACCACGTTCATTACTCCGTGGGGTACATATTGTTATAAAGTAATGCCTTTTGGGTTGAAAAACGCAGGGGCAACGTACCAGCGGGCGATGGTGACATTGTTTCATGACTTGATTCATAAGGAGATCGAATGTTATGTAGATGATATGATTGCCAAGTCGAGAACAGAAGAGGAACATCTGGTTAACCTGAAAAAGCTATTTGAAAGGTTGAGAAAGTTCCGTCTGAGATTAAATCCAAACAAGTGCACGTTTGGGGTGCGTTCTGGAAAGTTACTGGGTTTCATTGTGAGCGAAAGAGGAATCGAGGTTGATCCTGCCAAGGTGAAAGCAATACAAGAAATGCCTGAACCGAGAACAGAAAAAGAGGTTCGTGGTTTCTTGGGTAGATTGAACTACATTGCAAGGTTCATATCTCACCTAACAGCCACGTGTGAGCCAATATTTAAATTGTTAAGGAAAGATCAAACGGTCAGGTGGAATGACGATTGCCAATTGGCATTCGATAAGATAAAAGAATACTTGCAGGAACCTCCGATTCTAATACCTCCAGTTGAAGGGAGACCGCTGATAATGTATCTGACAGTGCTTGAAGGTGCCATGGGTTGTGTTCTCGGTCAACATGACGAGACAGGTAGGAAGGAGCATGCTATTTACTACCTGAGCAAAAAGTTCAATGATTGTGAGTCCCGATACTCAATGCTTGAAAAGACATACTGTGCGCTTGCATGGGCCGCTAAGCGATTGAGGCAATATATGGTTAGGCACACGACCTTGTTGATTTCAAAAATGGATCCTATCAAGTATATTTTCGAGAAACCAGCATTGACAGGCAGAGTTGCACGGTGGCAAATGGTCTTGACAGAGTATGACATTCAGTACACTTCACAAAAGGCCATCAAAGGAAGCATCTTGTCCGATTATCTTGCGCAACAGCCAATGGATGATTACCAACCCATGAAGTTTGACTTCCCTGATGAGGACATCATGTTTCTCAAAGCTAAAGACTGCGAGGAACCACTTCCGGAGGAGGGGCCAGACCCTGAATCCAAATGGAGTCTGATGTTTGATGGGGCTGTCAATATGAATGGGTGCGGAGTTGGAGCAGTTCTTATCACGCCGGAAGGTGTTCATATGCCTTTCACTGCACGAATAACTTTCGGATGCACCAACAATGAAGCAGAGTACGAAGCTTGTATAATGGGGATCGAGGAGGCGATTAATCTACGGATTAAAACCCTTGATATATTCGGTGATTCAGCTTTGGTAATCAATCAAGTGAAGGGGAGTTGGTACACGCACCAAGCAAATCTAGTGCCGTATAGAGATTATACAAGGAGATTGCTGACGTTTTTCACAACAGTGAAACTGTACCACATTCCTCGAGATGAGAATAGGTTCGCTGATGCCTTGGCCACTTTGTCTTCCATAATCAAAGTGCAAGGATGGAACCATGTACCTAAGATTGAGGTATCCCGCCTTGACAGACCAGCATTTGTGTTTGCGGTCGATGCAACGTCTGATGACAAGCCATGGTTTCATGACATTAAGTGTTTCTTGAAAAGTCAAGAGTACCCGTCCGGGGCATCGTCCAAAGACAGGAAGACGTTGAGAAGGTTAGCTAGTAGTTTCTTCCTGAACAAAGATGGCGTGCTGTATAAAAGAAATTTTGACACGGTCCTGCTTAGATGTGTGGATAGACATGAAGCAGACTTGTTGATGATTGAAGTGCACGAAGGCTCTTTCGGTACTCATGCCGGAGGGCAGGCAATGGCTAAAAAGTTGTTAAGGTCGGGATATTATTGGTTGACTATGGAGTCAGATTGTTGCAAATATGCCCGCAAATGCCATAAATGCCAGATCTATGCAGACAAGGTGCATGTGCCTCCAAATCCGTTGAGTATCATGTCGTCGCCTTGGCCGTTTGCCATGTGGGGCATTGATATGATCGGAAAGATTGAGCCTACAGCTTCCAATGGTCATCGTTTCATCTTGGTGGCAATTGATTACTTCACCAAATGGGTTGAAGCCGCATCCTATGCCAATGTTACAAAGCAAGTGGTCGCTCGTTTCTTAAAACGGGATATCATTTGCCGATATGGAGTTCCCGAAAGAATCATTACTGATAATGGTTCTAATTTGAATAATAAGATGATGGCTGAGTTATGCCGGGACTTCAAAATCGAACATCACAATTCTTCTCCGTACCGCCCAAAGATGAATGGCGCGGTCGAAGCGGCCAACAAAAATATCAAGAAGATTGTGCAGAAGATGGTTGTCACGCACAAAGATTGGCATGAGATGTTACCATTTGCTTTGCATGGGTATCGAACGTCGGTACGCACGTCCACTGGGGCAACCCCATTCTCACTTGTATATGGTATGGAGGCAGTGCTACCGGTTGAAGTAGAGATTCCGTCCCTCAGAGTTATGATGGATGTTAAGCTAGATGAAGCCGAATGGGTACGAGCCAGATTTGATCAGCTGAGCCTTATTGAGGAAAAGCGATTGGCGGCTGTATGTCATGGGCAACTATATCAGCGCAGAATGAAGCAGGCATTTGACCAAAAGGTGCGTCCTCGGGTTTACAAAGTCGGAGATGTGGTACTCAAAAGGATCCTTCCTCCCAATACAGACCACAGGGGCAAATGGACTCCTAATTATGAAGGTCCATTCGTGGTTAAAAAGGTCTTTTCGGGCGGAGCTTTATTGCTTACAACCATGGATGGCGAAGACTTTTCATCCCCTGTCAACTCGGACGTAGTCAAAAAATACTTCGCATGAATAGACCCGCTGGATAATAAAAATAAAAAAAATCCAGGCAAAAAAGGGCATCCCGGCGAACCAAAAACAGAATAAGGTTCGGGCAAAAATTAGGGATATAATTGAAAAAATTGTACACCCGGTAAGTTGAAAACCCGAAAGGGCAACTTAGGCAAAAAAGGGTATCCTGGTGGATCGAAAACCTGAAAGGGCGGTCCACACAAAAGAGGGATTTAAGCGAATGACTACGGTCTGAGTTATCTGTACCCATTACCGTTTGAACAACTGACGTTCTGAAAGATAGGAATCGGTCCGATCATTCCTCAGAAGGCAAGGTCGGGGAGTTTTGAAGACATACTGGTCATAACAGAATGGAAACTCAGTGGAATTCCGTTTTCACATTGCTATTAGGATAGTTTCTTTTCTCAATTTTCAGCGATCACCTCTTTCCAGGGATTGCTTCCAGATGTAATTGCCTATTCTGGGCTCTCAGTCAATAAATTGAAGTTCAATAAAAAGCTTTCTATTTTTGTTTTATTGCTTTGTTTGCAAAAACGTCCTAATTGTTGATAAAACATTGCATTTGAAAACATGGCAGCCTTGCAATAACATGCGCAGAAAAAATATTTGAAATTACTTCGAATGTTGAATACTCCCGGATGGTGGATTCTAGCCACGCAATATTCGGGGCATGTGGGCATATTCTTTTGTTGCAGGTAGCAGGTGCAGATGATTTTAAGCACAAGACCAGCAATAAATCACCCCACGCAAAAAACTGGGGCAATTATGGGTAAGGAGATCGGCGTTCATCGTTCGGTCGACGATTGTTCATAACGGGTCGATATCAGTGAATTAAGTTCAACTGGGTACCGTTGCATCTTATTAAGTCGATTCTCTCATACAGTATTTCCAACAGCTACAAGCTTTTCTATGTCGATAACGGTCACAGGTTCCCCAAAAGGGTGGTCTCGTCGACACCGAAACTGATGGTCATTATCCCCAGCGAAGTCACAAGAGTTTGAAGAGGCTAGATCTTCTGTAAAATCCTCTTATGACATCCTCTGCGGGGACGAATTGTTGTGTTGTCCAAGCATGGGGCATGATTGTTTCCCCAGCATGAAGTGTTGGTCACCCCCAGTAGAGTTTGAGGACAGTTGGTCTTCTGTAAAATCCTCTCGAAAGGCATTCCCCAACATGAGACGTTTTAAAGCAGTTTTCTCCAACAGAGTTTGTTATAAACCCGTCATCCCTAACGGAATTGTCTAAAGGGAAGCTCGCCTAACATGGGGCATTGTAGTACTTATCCTAAGCTCGACAGTCACATTCTTCAGCAGACTACTGTGGATTTGCTTTGGGTTTCCCCAACAGATCTCTAAGGACTCTTTCTAGCAAGTTGCAGTGGAATGTTCTAACCAGGATTTGCATATCCCTGGCAGAGTAGCCCTGATACCCAGCAAGATCGTATCTCTGGTCATGGTATCCCCACAGAGGTCAGCATCGAATCTTGTCAGCAACTTCCAGCTGAGTTGTTGTTCTCTCCGCAGAGGTTTATCAGATCGACAGAATCTATTCCTCAACAAGGATGGTACAGCCTTTCCCCAGCCGGGTCAGAAGGTTGATAATCCCTATAAAGGATCTTGGGTTGAATAAATCCCCAAGCAGAGTTTTAATGGCTCATTTCCCCAGCAGGACGTCATTAAAAATTCTCATCCCCAGCGGAATCGCTGTGACCAGAATTCATTCCCCCAAACAGATGGAATAATTCCTGGCAGAGTCGTCATTCCCTCATATCTTAAAGTCCAATTTATTTTTGGCAAGCTTGGCAATTCGAAGCAGACGGGTTGTTCATCCATTCGCCAGCAGAGATATTATCCTTTTAGGAGTCTCCGAGATTAAATCATTGATTGTGGTTCCTCAGCAGAGTCGGCAGAGATGTCTGGCGCAGAGGCAGAGAGTAATTCGATTTTAAAACTCTAAAAGTCCAACAGTGGAGTGGCAAAAGTCCGTCTTCGGGTGGCAAAAGTCCAACAGTGGATTGGCAAAAGTCCGTCTTCGGGTGGCAAAAGTCCAACAGTGGATTGGCAAAAGTCCATCTTCGGGTGGCAAAGCAGCTAAAAGTCCAACAGTGGATTGGCAAAAGTCCGTCTTCGGGTGGCAAAAGTCCAACAGTGGATTGGCGAAAGGTCCATCTAAGGGTGGCATATTCTAAAAGTCCAACAGTGGATTGGCAAAAGTCCGTCTTCGGGTGGCAAAAGTCCAACAGTGGATTGGCGAAAGGTCCATCTAAGGGTGGCATATTCTAAAAGTCCAACAGTGGATTGGCAAAAGTCCATCTTCGGGTGGCACGAAGCTGCAAAGTCCACCAGTAGTGTGGCAGGCCAGTAGTCGTCTGGAATTGCATAAAAGACATTACCAAAGTCCACCAGTAGTGTGGCAGGCCAGTAGTCGTCTGGAATTGCATAAAAGACATTACCAAAGTCCACCAGTAGTGTGGCAGGCCAGTAGTCGTCTGGAATTGCATAAAAGACATTATCAAAGTCCACCAGTAGTGTGGCAGGCCAGTAGTCGTCTGGAATTGCATAAAAGACATTATTAAAGTCCACCAGTAGTGTGGCAAGCCAGTAGTCGTCTGGCGTCGTTCAAAAAGACAGTACCAAAGTCCACCATCAGCGTGGCAAGCCAGTAGTCGTCTGGCATCGTTCAAAAGACAGATCTCTCCGACGTTTCATCGAAGATTCAATCCAGCAGTCTCGTTGGGTTTATATCCCTTTTCTTCTTCATCACCCAGAGCAAATTTTTGGTTATTTTTGGTATTCAATCACTATATACCTTGAAAGTCCGAAAGCATTTGCTTTCAGGCATTCAGGTCTACAGCGCTTGAATAGGGGCAGCTGTAATACCCCAAAATTTGCTCTCCCCTTTTGTCATCATAGCATGGCATTATCATTTATCATATCATATCCACCTCATTAACATTACATTGCATTTAACATAGAAAAATGAAGCATGGCATCCTTCTTACCATCAGGGCATGTGATCAGGTGGAAGGTGGACAATCAAGGAATCATTCAAAGCACAAAAAAGTCAATCAAGTTGGCTCTAGGCAAGCCAAGAGGTCTCTCATGTCTCATACTATCTCAATTGATCTTCCAAAACCTCAAAGAAGTGAGATTCAATGGGAGATTGAAGCACTACATCTTTCACTATGCAAGAGGTTCAAAAATTGAAGGAAAACCCTCAAAAGAGATAGCTCATTGATTCAAAATCATTCTCAAGTGGCATTTCTCATCATCCTTTAAGAGGATACACAACATACTCTGAGGAATTTGGATTTGGAAGATGTGCAATTTCCTCCTAACCAGAGAGGGTCAAAATTAGGGTTTCTAATAAAATCAGGATATCTCTGATTTTTTGGACAAAGCTTGTTGTCATGATATTCTACATGTTCTTAAGTGTATGTGTATGGAAAATTGCCTCTCAATTGGTTTTAGAAGTGGTTCAATTGGAAGAAAGATAAAAAATCAGGAAATTTGGGGCCAAGTCAAATAATCAGAGGAAAAAGTCAACTCTTGACTTTTTGAGCCCAAAATCATGAAATTCATGTTACATATGTCCAATGTACAAAATTTGGTCAAGAAACTCCAAAGGAATCATAAAAAAATCAAGAGGTGGAAAGTTGCCATTTTTGGAAGAGGAAGGGTTACTAAAAATAGCAAGTTTTGGCCATTTTGCATCAGAGTTTGAACCAAGGCCATTTAAAATTGAAGCATCAATTGAAAATTCCACTCGGCCACAACAAAAGATCTCGTTTTAAGCTTCAAATCCATGTGTGGAACATCTCCATTGGATAAAAATTGAGTGAGATATGATTGATCAAAGTTTGAGCAAAGTAGGTTCAAAACTAGGTCATGACCAAGATTTTCAGGGCACGCGCGCAGTCATTTTAACAAACAGTTGGTGTGCCATATATTCGCCTATTTTTCTCATGGTTAAAGGCCTCAAATGGAAAACTTGTCAACATCAATATTGTTCCTTGCAATGCCCTCTTCAATGTTCATGTTGGGCAAAATTTCATCTGATCAAGTTATGATGGAGAAATAGTGGCCTCAAGTTAGGGTAGTTATGCTGAAATTTTGTGCCATGCCAGCCTTGCCAACCGACCACCTGATGCGCCCATCATCCAGTCTTGTGTGCTTAAGTTTATAGTCATTTTGGAGCATGTTTGAGGTATCATTTCAATTCCTTTTTCACACCAAACTTGTAGCACTATGTGCCCTCTTTCCAATGACTCCAAAAACACACCAAATCACCCACAATGCCAAGAGAAAATCACCATTAAACATCCATGTTTGCATTATTTCCAAACTGTCTTAAAAAAAACCAGAAAAAATGAATGTTGTTGTTGTTGTCTCAGCTTGCTCGTGCATTGCTCACCCTCCAACTCTTTCTTCATTTAACCAAACACTCATCACATGTCCATGCACATGAGCATGTGCCATGCACGAAAATAGAAAAAAAGAAACTTGCTGAACAAGTTTGGTGAGACAGCCGTGCAATGTCAGTTCATTTTCACTTCCACCATAACACCATGGACCTCCACCACTATAGCACACCCACAGCTGACTCGCCCTAACTAACTTGGCTCAGTTAGTTAGAGGCAGCTCAGTTAACTCAACTTGGACTCAGTTGACTCACTCACTTAACCCCCTCTGGTTCATTTCTAACTCACACTATAAAACCAAATTTCACTCACATTTCTGAGACAACACTCATTTCACACATTCACTTCAGAATTCTCCTCTCACTCTCTCTGATTTTGTTCATCTTCTTCTCCACGATTTCAACTCCATTGTGCTTCCATTGATCATTTCTTGGTGTGGTTGAATCAAGAGCAACAAGAACAACTCCATTTCTGCAAGTTCAGCATCATTGCACGCTTCAACATCCTTCATCTATTTACGAATCCATAGCATTTATTTTGCTAAGTTTGAAGATCTAGAAGCTCAGCATATCAAGCTTTTCTCTGGTTTTTCTCAACATCTCCAATTGCTCCACATTTTCAGGTTTCATCATTCAACTTTGCTTCAGTTGATCTTCATTAATTTTAGCTTGTTTTTGTTAATTTAAGCTTGCTATAAGCTCTGCTCAAACCGGCTAGTTGATAGGCCTCCTAAAGGCTTAGTTGCAAAACCTAGGGCTTACTTTAATCTTCTCTGTTCTCTATGCGTATGTGTGGTATGTGAAAAATAAGGCTGAATCCTTGATCTCCATAGTTTCCTCTTCATTTTGGTATGCGGATTGTGTGTTTTGGTGAGAGGCGAAAATTGCAGGCGGTGGCTGTTGGCCGGAGAAGGTGACTGGAAGTCATCTCCGGCCGGTACCTTTGAATGCTAGGGTTTTCTCACGTTTTAATCGTGTCCGTTCATTTTGCGCGATCGTGTGGCTTGAATGGTGACAGCACATTAAAAGGCATGTGCTTGTCACATGTGTATTTTCTGAATCCACTTAAACAGCGTGTGGCATGGTACATGGTATGGAGTGTGCTCACTCATGTGCGTGCGTTGATTTGGACTACTTTGACTTGCTTGTTGACTTGACCTGATCCAAGGGTGATAATTGCTTGACTTGTGTTTGACTGAGGGTGCATGATAATTGATATGGATTGCGCACAAATGGACCTAATCAGATTGCTATCCCCACCCCCTTGTTTAAGGCCCAATTTAATTTGAACTGCATGATTGCTATGTTCACACCTCCCCTTCCCTTTGCATTTCATTTTTATTTTTATTTTCCATACACGTTTGCTTTTCAATTTTTAGAAATATCAAATGACATTAGAAAATTCCACAAAAATTCATGAGCATCATTAAAACATTTAGAAAATTTTTGGTGATTTTATTTTCTGATTTTATGACCTTTTTTCCCCTGTTCCACAATTTTCTTTGAATTTCCATTTAGATGCATTCTAAGCATGATACATGAATTTGTTTAATTTTGTTCTTGCTCATTACAAACTGTTTTGACATGATTCTTTTTGCATTGATTCACTAATACATTGAAGCATGTTAGATGATTTTTGTTTGATTTTTTAGGTCACTTTATGACATGTTTTGATGCCTATATTTGCACCACTTTGCATGATGTTTCAATTTGACCTAATTGCTTTGTTTGAAGTCATTTTGCTCTGAATTTTTACATGCTATTTTGATGTATGATGCATTTCTGACTTAGGCATTCCAATAATATGCTGGCATAATTTTCATGAATCCATTTGGTTTTTGTTTGATGCATTACATTGGAAGTATAATACATGTCATGTCATTTTAACTTTAGTGCATGTTTGCATGAATTCTTTTGTGCATATTTGTATGAGCATTTGCATATTTGTATGAGTCATTCAAGTGATATTATAGGTCATTGTTGGACATTATAGGTCATCTTCACATGTTCATTTCAACTTGAACTTTGTGCTTCCTAACATGTATTGTATGCACCTTCTTTTTGAGTTTTCATCTCACTTCTTCTTCTATTACTTCTTGAATGTCTTGATGGTTGATTCATGGATACTTTTGAGATGTTCATAAACCTTTTTTCATTTAGTTTCAATTCTGGTTGTTGATGTACATGTTCCATTTATGCATGTCCTTTTCATTTTTTTCCATCTTTCATCTATCCCTTCTTCTTGTAACATGTTTAAATGCTAATGGGTGATGATTATTGCTTATTCACTTGCACTTGTATGATGATATTCACTTGTTGTCCATATGATGCCCATTCTGGTTGTGGCTCTAAGATTTGTTTTCTCATTTAATTCTTTTGAGTTTTATGATGCATTACATGCTCTTTTACTTCTTATACTTCTTATACTTGTTCACTAACCATGTAGGGGCTTTGGTAAGTTTCAATTGAGTGTGGATAAGGAATCCACATTCAACTTCTATCCTTTCTCTTTTACAATTCCATTTTTATGTTTTGTTAAGCACTTATGTGCTTTCTTTTAATAACTCATTACTTTCCCTTTTTGAATTACAATTCATCTTCTACTTTGGAAGTGAATTGTTTAATTCTTTCTTTCTTTAGACTTTAGGTTGAAACCTCACAAACCTTAGGATCACTCCCTTAACTAATCAATTAGGATTGAGTCTTAGTCCATATAGATTTTTACCTTTATCCTCCCTTGAGTCTCTTTTCTCATCTCAAAGAAAATTCAAAATATCTAATAAAGGTAGGCATTTATTGCATTTAGGCCTTTCATATGAAGAAAAGATTATAAGGGGTCTTCTCTTATAATCTTAAGATGTGTAGCATATGGCCCATCTTAGGTCAATGTGTTACATATTTGATCTTGTATGAGGGACTTAAATGCAATACTTGTTGAAGGTGCAAATAATAAAAAACACTTCTTCATTTCTTAATCAACCAAAACACTTAATAAATACAAGTATGCTAGTGTGTTTGAACCTTGATAATTGGAACTAAGTGTGAGGGTCTTCTTCACCCTTAGTGTGCTTTCTTACCCATTCCATCTTGGAATGTGAGAATGTACACATTCCAATGACTAAGATCCAGATACACTGTCATATGCAAACAAATCCAAAACACTTCCTTCTAAAAGACAAAAACAAACAATAACGCCTTTCCTTCGGGAATTCTTTTCTCATCTCATTCATTCTCAACGCACGAACGCGCTTCTACTCGTTCTCTTGCAAGATGGTAACGCACTCGGACCAGCGAGCCTGCAACACCTGAGCTAGGACGTAAGCCGTTCTCTAAAAAACACAAATAATCCATCCCTAGTGAGGGGAACTACGTCGCTCTGATTCTCATGTTCCCGATGAGATACGTAGGCAGTGGGGTAGGGCCCATGCGAGCACTTCTTTTATTTTCCCTACATTTGTTTCTCGTTCCTTTTCCAGTTCTCTTTTCGTTCCTTTTCCAGTATTCTTTTCCATCACCCTTTGATCGAGACAAGCAAGCGTGGATCCCATCGGGTACGATGGACGCGAGGGGGTGCTAATACCTTCCTCTCGCGTAACCGACTCCCGAACCCATTTCTTTTGGTCGTAAGACCATGCTCTATCCTTTCCTTCAGGTTTATGCGGTGTTTCCTTTCCCTCTCTTGGGATAAATACACATTGCTGGCGACTCTGTTCGGTGCCACTTTCGCGTTTGTACTAGGATGAAAATCCCGGGAGCGACACATGTATATATGTTTGCTTGACATTGTTTCTTAGCTTGTTAACATGATAAACATGATACTATGTGGTTACCATCATTCTTTGATTTATTATCACTTGACTTTGATGTTTTAATTATTATCATATTCATATCTTGTTCATATTATTTTGATCATATCCTTGTTCATATTCACACTGTTTATGTCATATTCATGATTGTTCACACTTGACCCTCATTCCAAAGGAAAGATCTTTACTTTGACTCCTAAGTCACAAACCTTTCCCATTTCATCCTTGGCCTCATAAGAGTCGTTTCCCTCATAGTTTAGTAATAGGATGGAGTTATCATGAACTCCATGTGATTCTCACTATCATGAGAACTCACAGACTTACAGAGTTATCATGAACTCTGTGTGGTTCTCACTATCATGAGAATTCACTTCCTCCCTTCATAACGTAGACTTAGAGAGTTATCGTGGACTCTACACGAGCTTATGCTCATTCCCTTTGGAACGTTGGCCATAGTCAATGTTTCCTTTTCTTTCATCCTTAGTTAGGTGAACTACGGTTGCTCTGATTCTTTAGTCAGATACGTAGGCACAAGACGCGACGTCTTGGCGAGCAAAACTTAGTGTACATATCTTTAGGTCCTTACCTTAGTACAGATATCTCTTAGCAAGCAAATATAATATAACACAAACTTAAACAAGAGGTTCCTGTAGAGTACTACAGATACTTAGGGTGCTAATACCTTCCCTTAGTATAACCAACCCCCGAACCTTAGATCTTCCCCCTTTAGGTTTTTCTAACGATATTGAACCTTTCCTTTGGATAAATCAAAGTCGGTTGTAAAAAAAATATGATGCAAGTTAATTAATAGCTTGTTATCCGATTTTCACCGCAACAACGGTATCTAATTATAATTAACCAGACATAATTAAATCTGATCTTAACATGTTAAAGCACTCAAATTCTAGAACTATCATGTTAAAACAAATTCGAATATAATATATACTATAATGCAGTAAATAAAGAACCTATAAAAAAAATGCGGTAAATGGAACTGAACTCGAATACGAAAATGGCGGCAAGATTTGTATTGATACTTGAAGTGATACGACAGTACAAGGAAATAGAAAATACAAAGTGCAGCAATTCCTCAGTGTGAGTAATTGCTGCTTTGAAACTGAAAATATATGCCTAAGTTCTAAAACGCGATTTGGCAGCACTTCCGCGCAACTTCCGGATGCCCTTACTGCCCTCCAAAGGGGTCTATATATAGAGAAATATTGGCTCCAAGCAGTTGGGGTCGGATTTGAAATTCAAAAGAACAAAACTGCCAAACTACTGCAGGAAAACTGCTTCCGCCACAAACGGCGATCACCGTATGCCTAATGGCGACTGTCATTAGTTCAAAAGGTGATTTCCCTCCTTTTTGGGACATGGCGAACGCATTTCTCCTTTGTAGGGGCAAATGGCGAGTTCCATTTAGTTGGGGAGGCCAAAACTTGCATTTTTGTTGTTTTTTTCTTCACTATTCAGCTTTGTTTTCACTCTTTTTTCCATACTTGCCGATTAAACACCTGTCGACATAAAAACAAAGGAAAACATAATAAATCAAAGCAAATAGTATGAAAGACTCGATAAAACAGTACTAAAAGTAGGCGTAATGAGTCGAAAAATACGATACGAATTTGAGTTATCACAGATCCTGCTAGGTGGTGATAAACTCGAGAAGTTGGAGTTTTGTGAACCTTGTGTATTTGGAAAATCATGTAGGGTGAAGTTTAACAAAGGTAAATAAAGAACACATGGATCCCTTGATTACATTTATGCTAATCTTTGGGGGGCTGCAAGGAATCCTTCACATTCAGGTACAAGGTATTTTCTATCCATAGTGGATTAATATTCCAAAAAATTATGGGTATTCATTCAGAAGACTAAGGATGAAACTTTTGAGAATTTCAAAAGTTGGAAGGTTCTGGTCGAAACTCAAACTGGAAGAAAGATTAAGAGGTTGAGAACCGACAATGGCCTTGAGTTCTGCAATGAATCTTTCGACAGTTACTGTGTCGAGTCTGGGATTACAAGGCATAAGACTGTAGCAAGTACTCCTCAACAAAATGGCTTAGCTGAGAGATTATATCGAATAATCCTTGAAAGGGTTAGATGCATGTGGTTAGTGTTGGATTGAAGAAGGTGTTTTGGGCGGAGGTTGTTTCGACAGCAGCTTATCTGATAAATAGATGTCCATCAACTGCCTTGGGAATGAAGACACCTGAAGAAGTTTGGTTGGGTCAACCACCAGATCTCGACAAACTGAGAGTATTTGGTTGTTTAGCCTATGCTCACATTAGGCAAGACAAGGTTGAACCTAGAGCTCTGAGATGCATGTTCCTTGGATATCTTGAGGGAGTCAAAGGTTATAGGTTGTGGTTCCTAGAGCCAAGTCACAGAAGATGTATCACAAGTCATGATGTAGTTTTCAATGAAGTCAATATGGCATTCAAGAAAACTGGTGATGTTGGTCGAAGTGCAGAAATCTCTGAAGAGAAGCTGGAACAGGTAGAGATTCTTGTTGAGGTGGAGCATAGTGATGCTGAAGTGCATAACCCAGATGAAGTCGAAGAAGAAAAGCAAGATGCTGAAGAGACTGAGGGAATTGTTGATGACTACCTACTGGTAAGAGATAGGCCGAGAAGACTCATCAAACCACCTCAGAGACTTGGTTATGCATATCTTATAGCTTTTGTATTAATATCTACAAATGAGGTACTTGAGGAAGAACCTAGAGATTACAAGGAAGCTACGAGGAGTCGAAATAAGACTGAAAGGCGAAAAACCATGGATGACGAGATGAAATCTTTTCATGATAATAACACTTGGAAACTGATTGAGAAACCTGCAGGAGCAAGGTTAGTCAAGTGTAGTGGATTTTCAAGGTCAAGGAAGGAATCAACAGAGTGATGTCGAAGCGCTTTAAGGCAAGGTTGGTTGTTATGGGGTTCACTCAGAAAGAAGGTGCCAACTTCAATGATGTGTTCTCGCCTATTGAAAAGCATAGATCGATTAGAATTCAGTTAGCCATGGTGGCAAAGTTCGACCTGGAACTTGAGCAGATGGATGTGAAGATAACATTTTTGTATGGTGATCTAGATGAAACGATCCTGATGCGCCAACCTGAAGGGTATGCAGAAAAGGATAAGGAAGATTATGTGTGCAAGCTGAATAGGTCTTTGTATGGCCTGAAACAATCTCCTCGACAATTGAACAAGGGATTCGACAAGTTCATGACACACATTGGTTTCACTAGAAGCCAGTTCGACCACTATGTTTACTTCAGATTTCGACCTAGAAATTCACTTGTTATTTTGTTGCTTTATGTGGATGATATCCTCATAGCTAGCAACAGTGTCGAGGATATAATGGAGGTGAAGGCTGAACTCAGTAAGGAGTTCAAAATGAAGGATCTGGGAGCTGCCACCAGGATTCTTGGGATTGACATCCGGAGAGATAGAAAGCAGTCGACATTATATTTATCTTAAGAGACATACCTACGGAAGGTTCTCAACAGGTTTGGTATGTATAATTTAAAGTCTGTTGGGACTCCGACAAATCCTTAGTTTAAGCTTTGCACTACTCAAAGTCTAAGTACTGAAGTTAAAAGAATCTATATGAGTAGCATTCCGTATGCTAGTGTAGTAGGTTCTTTGATGTATGCTATGGTCTGTACGAGGCCAGACATAGTGTATGGAGTGAGCCTTGTAAGCAGGTATATGGCCAATCCTGGAAAGGCGCACTGACAAGCTTTAAAATGGATTCTCAGGTACATAAATGGGTCACTGAGTCGAGTCCTAATTTATGGTGGAGCCTGTGGCGATGATAGCAAAGTCAAAGTCGAAGGACTCTTCGACTCTGATTATGCAGGTTGTATGGATTCCAAAAAGTTTATTTCTGGATATGTGTTCACCATGTTCGGCACAACAATTAGTTGGAAAGCAACACTTCAGAAGGTTGTTGTCTTATCAACCACTGAAGCAGAATATATTGCCCTCATTGAAGCTGTGAAAGAAGCATTATGGCTTGAAGGTTTTGCAAAGGAGCTGAAACTTCAAGGTCGAAGTATCACTGTTAAATGTGATAGTCAAAGTACAATACACCTGTCGAAGAACTCAGCCTATCATGAGTGAACCAAGAACATCAATGTGAGGTTGGACTTTGTCAGAGAGATAATCGACCGTGGTAAAGTCCAGGTGCTAAAGGTTTCGACTGATGACAACGATGGTGATATGTTCACCAAGACATTGCCGAGTTGCAAGTTTTTCCACTGTATGCAGTTGATAAAGTTGCATAATGAAAGCTAGTTTATTCCCTGTTGTTTGTAGAGTTATATCCAAGGTGGAGATTTGTGAGATTTTGGATTGAACTCTAGCTCTATCGTGGGATAACTTTCATGTGTTTCGATAAGAGACAAGCATGAAGTCGAAGATGGTTCACATGTTGATGTCGAAGGGTTACATATTGTAGTCGAAGTCATTTCTAATATGTATTGTCAAAATGTTATGTCGAATTGGGCCGTGTGTTATGGATCCAATTGTTTAGTTAGCTTGTAATGTAAGTTAGCTAGTTAGTCTATAAATAGACTAGATCACTCGGGTTGTTGAGTGAGGCCAATTGTGTTATTCACTTGTATTCATTTGTAAACTCTAAATGAGAAAGTGAATAGTAAACAATTTGCCCAAGAATCCTTCTTCCATATTTCTTATTTATTCATTCTTGTCTCTCTTTGTTCTAACTGTTTCATTGTTCACCCAAGAACTCCGTTTCTCAATCTTTATTTGTTGAAAGGTATCGTTTGTGATCACAACACTAACCTTTGTGTATTCCTTAAGTTAATGGTTATTTATTGGTCATGTACTATAAATAAGATCCACATTGTAATGTAAAGCGGACTTTTGCAGAAGATAATATAATATTACTTTTGCTTCTTATTATTCAACGAAATTCCTTTTTGTTATATGTTACAAAATAATGTTGATATTTATTTGAGGTAAAGCATGTTAATTTTCGTGTATGGCAACCTTTTGTTGTTATTGTTGTGTTTTATTTTTTACTACTTTGTATGGATTAAATACAACTTATAAGTGGTTTGAAAAGTAGAGCATGAAATATATGAAAAAAATTATATAAAATGTATTATTTAAAAAAATAATAGCATAAAATACATTGAAAAATATGATAACGAAAAATACACAAACTAATATATAGTTGAAAAAAGAGCAATGTAAACCGATCACTCAAACCAAACCAAACCAAAACAAACTGAACCAAATCGGGTTGGTTTGGTTTGGTTCCATTTTTTAAAGACACTAAAAACCGAAACAAACCAAATCGATGGAGATATTATCGATTCAGACATTTTTTGAACAAAGACCAGTCCAAACTGAACCGGTTACACCCCTAGGTATTCAAACATAAGTTGTAAAACTTGCATGTTCAAATGCTCGTCTTCTTGTCCAAAAAATAATTAATAACTTTCATTTCAAGTAATTCTTTTATCGAATTAAAAATAATTGATTGGATATATATCCATTTGTTCTTCGAGTGTTCGAACATAAGTTGTACAACTTGCTTGTTCGATGTTTGTCCTCCTTTAAGAGAATACAATTCAATTTGATTTGAATCTTTCTTTTTATAAATAAAATTAGATTAAAAAGGATTAATTGGATGTACATCTATTTGATCTTCGAGTGTTTGAACATAAGTTATATAACTTGCTTGTTCGATGCTTGTCCTCCTTTAAAAGAATACAAATCAAATTGATTTAAATATTTCTTTTTATAAATAAAATTGGAATAAAAAGGATGAATTGGATGTACATTCCATTTATTGATTTCGGGCATTTTTTTGCTCGAATATTTTCCGTACCACGACAGCTAGCCACTTCATTGGGGACCTTTCGAGAGTCAAGCCTTGTTTAGGTAGTTTTGCGATGAATGTTAACCTTATTTACCTTTTCTTCTAATGTATTTTTAATTTTAATTTTTATGTTCTTATTTTATTATTATCTATGTTAATTAAATGTTTATTTGTGTCTTTCAAATTTGAATGTGTTGTTAGTTTGTACTTTCTATCTGCTTTCACTTACACACACTTGAATGAGACTCAATACCCAAGTCTGGAAAACCTAAGTTTAGTTAAAGGTTGCATAGTGTTGGCCTTCGAGATACACATCTCACTTGGTTAGCATGAAAACCTCACGTAGAGTAGATCCCTTTGAGAATGTTGTCATATAATGGCTAGCCTGCTATTATTGCAAAGTTCCAAACAGGGCCCGTGACTTCAAGAACCTTATCTAGAACCAAAATTTTTTTATTCAGTATGGAGGTTGCGTAGTGTTGGCCTTCGAGATGCACATCTTGCTTGGTAAGCATGAAGATTCCACCTAGAGTAGATCCTTTTTAAAATGTTGTAGTATAATGGTTAGCCCATTATTATGGCAAAATTCCAAATAAGGTTCATGACTCTAGGTATCTTACCAAAAACCTAGATACATCCCTAATGAGTTTCAATATTTAGAAATCTGTAGCGTGCGATTTTTGTCGGTGACACGACCACCTTATCGCCATGGGTTCCTCCTCACCGCAACGGTAGGGAAGGGGTGCTACTTTATGATTTCTTATTTATCCCGTGAAGCTGGAAGGAAAAGGGAAGCTATCTAAAACTAACCTTGCATGCGAATGTTTAACTGAACAAACGCTTAAGAGATTCGGGGAGTTCGGGGTCAGGTTATAGAATGGGGAGTTGTCAATTACCCATCCTATATGTGGTTATCCACAAGTTGATTAGCATTAGGTTCTGCTTTATACTTGATGGTGTCTGTCTGTTGTGGGTTGGGAAAGTTTCTCCTTTGGTAGGTTTTTGATAGAGAGTATTTTTGTTGATATCGGGTTTTTTCCGAGGTTTTTAATGAGTGAAGGTACTGGACCTAGAGTTTTTGATTGGTGTGCTCACTAAGATTTCACAATCGTATGCCTACGTATTCGCGTTTAAATAAAAAGGGAAATCAGAGCAATCGTAGTTCCTCCTATTCTATGGGAGGAAAAGATGATTTGGTGTCTTGTTCAAAGCCCAAGATTGAAGCTGAAAAGTTGAGTATTTATGTCTTGTTCAAAGCCCAAGATTGAAGCTAAAAGGTTTGACGGAGAGAGAATTTTTCATCTCTAAAGGGAGACATCTCGTCTGTTTATCACAACTGTTGAGTGACTGATTATAAAGGAGAATTACTTTAATTGGGATATGTGAATCCAGCAATGCCATAATTTCTATTATAGGGGTGTTGTCCTGAAGGAGAAAACTTTAACTCAGTTGAGCAATGTCATTTTTCCTTAGGAATCTTAGATGCTAAGAGAGGGACATTGGCTTGGATGTAAATTATCCAGAGGCTTGCCACTTACAGCAGTTAGATGAAAGAAGAGATTTACCAGGATAAGAGATGAACTACAACTTGTATTTTTGAATCAACAAGTGTGCCACTTACAGCGGTTATCTGGGATTAAGGTTTGTTTGATTTTCTGTTTTGATGTGGGATATACAGAGAAATGTCTTCCTGCAGAGAGTTTTTTATTTCCTCTGAGGGGATTGTGGTTGTTGTGTGCCTTGATCAAAGCCCAAGGTTGAAGCAAAGAGATTGATTGACTCCACTGGGAAAGTCTTTATACCAAGCTTAAGAGGAGGCTAGAAAAGACTGACTCAACGAGAGAGTGTTTATCTGTCTTGTACAAAGCCCAAGATTGAGGCAAAAAAAAAGAGGCTGACTCTTTTGGGGAGATCATTATACAAAGCCTAAGAGGAGGCTGAAAGTTGACTTTTCCGGGGAAATATTTTGTCTGTCTTGTACAAAGCCCAAGATTGAGGCTAAAAGGGTTTTTTGATTCCACTGGGGAATGTTTTTATGTGTCTTGTACAAAGCCCAAGATTATGGCTAAAAGAAGATTGACTCTACTGGAGAGTATGATTTGTCTTGTACAAAGCCCAAGATTGAGGCTGAAAAGAGGATTGACTCTGTTTAGGGAGATTTTATATGTGTCTTGTACAAAGCCCAAGATTGAGGCTAAAGGATATTTGACTGACTCAGCTGAAGATATTTATGGTGTCTTGTACAAAGCCCAAGATTGAGGCAGAATAAACTGGAGAAATCATTATACAAAGCCTAAAAGGAGGCTAAAAAGGGCCGACTCAACAAGAGAGTGCCTTAAGGTAATTAACTCAACAAGAGAGTGTCTTAACATCCTTATACAAAGCCTAAGAGGAGGCTGACTTCTGATAGAGGAAATAATTATACAAAGCCTAAGAGGAGGCTGAAAAAGATTAACTCAACAAGAGAGTGTTTTAATCTGTCTTGTACAAAGCCCCAGATTGAGGCTAAAAAAGGGTTGACTCAACAAGAGAGTGCTTTTTAGGGGATTGACTAAGAAAGAGAGTGCTTTTTGAAATTAGATCTGCTGAGGAAAATCATTATACAAAGCCTAAGAGGAGGCTGAATTCTGCTAAGGATTATTGAGATCCCGAGACAGGTCCAAAGTGGGGAATCAACTTTTGCTGAGGATTACAGAAGAGTTGAGGTATCAGATGCCTTGAATTCTGATAAAAATTTATTGGCAGTGATTTGACCCTAGCTGGGGAAATTTGGAAGAAAGCTTGAGTTTTTGAAACTACCGAGGTTTTAACTCTATTGGAGATTGATCGAATGATCAGGGCTTCTCCTGTATTTGTAGGGAACTTGAGAATGTCTTTGAGATCCAAGAGGAGATTAGACTGTCCAAGTCTACTGGTATGGAAGAATTTATCTTTGTATGAGGCCCAAGAGGAGGCAAGTGTTTTAAGGGATGAGAATCAACCCTAAAATTGGTCTGAGGTTTTGACTCTTTAGAAAGACTGATCTAACAAAGGATGACTAAGTTTTGTCGTATACCTTTAAGAGGTCTTTAGGATCCTTGTATCAAGCCCAATAAAAGGCATGAGAACTTCTAAGAAGCCGGAGGGTCCTTGTACAAAGCCCAATAGGAGGTGGGGATGCTTTTAGGAAGCCTGTGGGTCCAAACTTAAGAAGAGTTCAAGAAAAGTTTCACCGGGAATAATCTTTTTTTTAGTGGACAGTTCTAGGGTTTGAAGAAATTCAAGAGAGGTTTCACCGGGAATTAATCCTCTCTGGGGGAAATGAATTTCTTTGACAATTTTTTAATAGTGACAGTCTGAGAAAAGTTTCACAGGGAATAATGCCTTTATCTTTGTTACATATTGTATAAGCCCAAGAGAAGGCAAGACTGTATCTGGAATTCCTATGGGGAACTAGTTTTGACTGTGTTGAAAGAGTGACCACTGGCTTTATCTTGTTCTAGACCTAATTGCCGGGGAAAATTCTAAGCAGATAATATTCAGGTATATATGTACAGATGAAATATATATTGTATGTAAAAGAGGGTAGAAGGACTTACAGGTGAGCAAGCTTCCAGCACAAACAAATATATATATATATATATATATATATATATATATATATATATATATATATATATATATATATATATGTGTGTGTGTGTGTGTGTGTGTGTGTGTGTGTGTGTGTGTGTGTGTGTGCAAGTATGTAAAAGAAAGCTGTTTAAAACTTACAGGCGAGCAAGCTTCCAAGTAAAAGCTGTATGGTTAGTTGTTCAAGAAATTAAAGAAAGCTTTGATAACAACTATGAATTGGAACCAAAATCAAAAGGGAAGTTGTTTTTGAAAAGATTGTTGGGGCTTATACTCAAGGAGAGGCCCAGATGAAAAACAGTAATCGTACCGTTGTTTTGTAAACTGTATTGGGGCTTATACAATGACTGAGGCCCAAAAAGGTTTTATTTAGAAAGAAGGTTGGGTCTTACAACTCAAGGAGAGGCCCAAAAGTTTAAAAAAAGAAATGGGACTTACAACACACGGGTAGGCCCAGATGACTTTTGTTTAAAAGGCGACGATCGTGCCGAGATTTTAGAAGTCGCATCGGGACTAATACAATGACTGAGGCCCAAAAAGGATTATATTTACAAAGGGATGGGACTTACACTCTATCAAGAGGCCCAAAAGTGTTTGAAAAATATTTGTGAGGGTGAAAATAATCAAAACTCTAATTTGATTTTAAAATGTATTTTAATTGAATAAAAATTCAATTAAAATGATCAAAATTATCAAACATGTGTGAAAAACAAGTTGTGATCTTGGATTAATGTTTGAAAAATCATGTTTCATTCATAAAATGATTTGAAAATGATTTGAATTTTGCAAAATCAAGAGAAAGAAATATTTTCAAATGTTTAAAAACAAATAAAACATAACTCTTTGCAAAAATACTGAATATATGAAATAAATAATATTTTTGTGAAATTTGTATGGAATAAAATATTTTAACATTTTTGGGAATTTTTAAAAAAAGAACCAATAAAAAATGATTAAAATTGAGAGAGAAATTAATTTTGGAATTAATTAACAAAAACCATAAAAATATGAAAAATAGCAAAATATGGCAAAGTGAAAAAAATGGTCTGGGTGGGTGTTGAACCCACGACCATCAAGCGAAACACACATGCACGCTACCACTGGGGTGGTGATACATCCATGCATCAAAACCACCCCATAAATATATATGGGATGCCAAGTTCTAGGCCTGGCCAAGGCGCCATGGCCTGGCCCTTGTCCAAGGCAAGGCCTAGTTTTGGCAATTTGCGTGAAGCCTCTAACTTTCTCATTTCTCCATAGATTGGGACAAAATTTAGGTGTATCTGGCCTAGAATTTCATGAGGAATCCAGTGGTGCCTTGGAATTTTCAGAAAATGCTTCCATTTTAAAATCCGATGGTGATTTCAAAATAGGCCTAATTTTGCATGTTCTATGCTATCTCACTACACAGGCAATAATAGCATGACAATTTGGTTCAAACACAACATGTATGATATGTATGAGAGGTCCATGATCAAAGGACCTCAAAGCAATGCATAATTTAGAAAGTTCAAGTTATGATGCACTTACCTCTTGGACCTTCTTGTGCTATCTGCCAAGTTCCTTGTGCCAGAAGTTATTCAATGTTTGGAACACTCTTGATTGACCCCTTAGAACCTTTTAGGATGATCAAAACCAACTGGAATCCTTAGGAACAAGTATTAGGCTCCTTCTTGCAAAAATGGCAAAGTGACCAAAATAGCAACTTTCTCAAATGGTGTTCCAGATGAGGGAAACCAATTGGGACAGTGTGAAGATGATATTTAGAGTGTGTTTGAGGCCTGGTTTGGTTTTGGAAGTGACTGAATCAAGGTATGGCTTGAAAAATGCAAAAAAGTCCAATTTTGAGGTTTTGGAGGTGGATTTTCTGATTTTGGTGTTTCAGATCACAAGTGAGTGTTTGGACAGCTTAGATATGACATATTGGATGTGTTTGGATCATGAGCTGTGGTGGAATTGCTCTCTAACTCAAAAACTCAGAGATGACTTGCAAAAGAAGGCATTTTGGCCTAAAGAGAGAGATTTTGAGGAAAGCATCAGTTGTAGTGCTTTGGTGTACTCAAACTGATCACAATTGAGCTCTATTTATAGTGTGTCAAGTTTGTTTTGGCATCAATAGTGAATGGCAGCTGCAGTAGGCCTTTGGCCAATGTTGATCAAAAGCAATCTCAAGTCTCCTCTAGCCATTGACTTGAGGTTAGGGCACATGCCTATGGTCCTTTGATTCAGAGTTGAATCTTGACTCATTCAGTTGGGAATGTCTCAGTCCATGCCACCTTGGTGCATCCATTGAATGCTTGGAAACAAAATTGGAGTCTTTTGCACTTTCTAACCTTTTTAGGTTTTTTATGGCTATATGTAGATTCTTGGACTTTAGAGGCTTGGGGATCAGATCATTCCCCTTAGATGTTATCCTCTGATGTGTCCAAATGGATGACAAGGCTTGGAGTTGTCCAAATTTGCCAAATCGAGCAAAATGCCAAAATCTGCTAAAATCTGCCTTGTACAAGACAGTTGGAAATGGTGATTTTGAGGGGATCATATCTCCCTACTCAGGTTGAGTTATTGGAGGCTCTTGTGCTTTTTAGAAAGCCCTCATATGATACAAAACATGTGTGATCATAGTTTATTTTGAAACTATTTAAATCCAACTGAAAAAACCTCATGAACATTGGTGTCCAAGGCTGGTAACTTAGGCAGATTTTCACTAAGTGTTGGAAAAAGTGTCATTTTCATGTTTTTGTGATTTTGATCAATCCATAACTCAAAATCCATGAAGAATTTGAGTCTGAGGTAGTTGAAGCTTTTGTAGAGTGTAGGAAGATCTACAAATCAGGTTTTGGATCACTCAAAAAGGTTGCTTGGATCATAAGTTATGGTCCTTGGAAGTTAGTACCAAAACCATTTTTGTTCCATAACTTAGAAAATTTTTAGATTCTCATGGTTGCCCCTTTTGCAAGAAACATCCCTTTTCTTGATTTTTCTTAATGAATGATGATCAATACCATACATTAACAATATTTTTGACTTAGGGGAACCATATTTATGAAAAAATCCCAAAAAGTCAAACTTGATTTTGTGCACAGTTGACTTTTTATCGGATGAAACCCAAACTGTGCGATCCTTTGTGAAATCAAGTCCTTGACTTAAATCAAACCTAATGGATGGATTCCATAGGTGATATAGGGTGTATTGAATCATGTCCCAAGGTTTGGGAGCATGTCCTGGTCAAAAGTCAAAGGTTCGTTTCAAACCCTAATTGTGGTCCAGATGAAAATGAAACTTGTGAATCAAGCTTCTTGGATCAATCCATTGTTGTAAATGGATCAATGTGGTGTATTTGAGGTCCTCAAGTCATGTCTTGAGGTCTTGGCTCATGCTTTGCCCCAAAAGTCATCTTAGGGGTGAATTAGGTCAAGAAACCCTAATTCTTGATTTTTGTTAAATGCTTCCCCTGATGCTAATTTGACTTGATGATTGGATCCATGAGGTCCCTTGGAGAATTTTGGATCATGTTTTGAAGTTTTGGCTCATACCCAGATGAAAATTTTCATCTGGAGGCCTTGGTCGACCAAAAACGCTAATTTGGTGACATTGGCGATCTCGGGGCTTGATCCACTTGGAATGTTGTAACCTTGTGCTTAATTCTTGATGTGAGAGTCCTCTTGATCTCTTATAGGTGTTTGAGAGGTTAGACAAGTTGAAGATCATGTCATTTCTTGATTGATCCTTTGTCTAAGTGCTCTGAGAGGGCTCGAAGCCCTAATTCTTGGTTGTGGTGAATGCTCACCCATCTTTGAGGAGATTGATGAGGCATGATGATACATCCATGTTGTGGTGATGATTTGCACAATGATGAGAAATATTGGTGGTCAAAATTTGGAGTATGACAAAATCACCTAGAACTTTCTCAGCGTAAGGAACCCCAATATAGGTTATTTAAAACCTGGTCACCAAAAACCTCCTAAATACATGCATGACATTGCATTGCATTCATTTTTATAAAAAAAACTCTTAGCATATTGCATTCCTAAATATAAAACAAAAATATTATTTTTCTAAATTTAACATTTTTTATTCATACATAGCATATTACATGCTAAAAAAACAAACCCATGCATCATCATGCATTTATATTTTTTAATTTTTAAGTAAATATCATATATGAGTCTAAAAAGAAAAAAAAAAAAAGACGTTGGATTTTTGTAAATTTTTATATAGTGTCTTGTGTTTGAAAATGATACTTTGGTACAATAAAGTTTGAATTGATCACTCTTGTTCAAATAGTAAAATTTTCCAACTCCTATCAATTTGTGTTCACAAAGATGAAGTTACTTTCAATCATTTCTAAGTTTGAGAGAAGAAACGCCTCATAGTATCTACTTTAAAAAACTGATAACTTCAATGGTCAAATTTGGTAATTATGTGATTGACATGATATAATTGTTTGGTCAAGTTGAAAGAACCAATGTTAACTCTTTTCGAAGAATTCATTTAATGAACTTGCATGACATTTATCTTCACTTTTGCATGAGTCAGTCTCATCATCTTTGCATTCTTCCATTCTTTCATTCATCATATTGCATCTAACCTCAGTTACCTTGAGATGTTTGGTCTTCTGAATTGAACGTAAAAGTTCTACTTGTTCATTCTCTTGAAGTCCCAAACAGGGGCATTTTTTTTACTTTGTATGATCACCAAAGTAATTGAAAGATTTGTACATGCAAGTCCTTTTGAAGAAAAAAAGAAAAAAATGCCCTTTAGGTTGAAAACCTAAACAAAAGTTAGGATGAAAAAAAAAAAACTCGTTAGGTTAAAAACCTGTACGGGCTGCCTAAGCAAAAGTAAGAGGGCGAAAAAATTAATAAAAAAAAAATCTATTAGATTGAAAATCTTTCATGGCAATCTAAGCAAAAATTAGGACAAATAAAATTCAATGAACTTGTCCAAAAATTAACTTTTTCAAAAAAGACAATCGTAATCTGAATGGCCTTTTCCATCCATAAAAAAAAACTCATCTATATCTTTGAACAAAAATATATTTTAAGACAATGATCAATATTGCACAACGAGTAAGAACAATGCTCTTACCACTCGTGCATTACTCATGGTGTAAAAAATAGAGTCCGCTAAGTTGAAAATCGAAAAAAAAAACTTAGTCAAAATTAAAACATTCTGATAGATTGAAAACTCGGAAGAGCGGGAATATTTAAAAAAAAAAAAATAATAATAATAATAATAAAGAGTTTAAAGAAAGAAAAAAAGTGAAACAAAATGTAGTATAAATTTTCACATCATGGAATAAACATTTGAAATATATATATATATATATATATATATATATATATATATATATATATATATATATATATATATATATATATATATATATATATATATATATATATATATATATATATATATATATATATATATATATATATATATATGGGTTAAATATGTTTTTGGTCCCTATAGATATCTCACATTTTATTTTTAGTCCCTATAAAAAAAGACATATTTTGGTCCATACAAAAATTTTATACATGAAGTTTTAGTCCTTGCTATTTTCTAAAATTTTGAAAACTATTTAATAACCTCTAAACTTTTAGATTTTTGAATAATTTTTTTTCATACGTGTTCAGATTACTATAAAATGTTTTTTTATCAAATTATATAATTTTTTAAAGTGAGAAGAATTAAATATGAATTTTTTTTAATTTCAAAAGAAAATGATAAAAGTAATGAAAATCTTGACTTATAAATTAAATTTTGAGTTCCTTTTTTTCGAAGAACTTTTTATAACGTTCTAAACATATCTGCAAAACAATCATTCAAAAATACACATTGATTTAACAGTAAGGACTAAAACTATGTGTATAATTATTTTGTAGGGACCAAAACACGCCATTTTTTTATATGGACCAAAAATATAATTTGGTAATTTTATAGGGACAAAAACATATTTAACCCTATATATATATATATATATATATATATATATATATATATATATATATATATATATATATATATATATATATATATATATATATATATATATATATATATACTAAATGTGTTAATTTTTTATTTAAAAAAAATGTGTGTCATTTGGTTTTAGTACTAGATAATTAAATCATTTAAATTTTTTAAAATTAATTTACATGTCAATCTTTAAATTTCAATATTAGTATTAAATTAAAACATGTGTTTTGAAAAGATATGAACATTTCTCATTCTAGTGCACAAAATCCATAATTTCTTTTGGTTTTATGTGCAAGTTTTTATATTTCATAAAGATATGCAAAGATAATATAGAAGAGATATTAATACTAAAATTTATGGGTTTTTATAGTAAATTTATATTTAAATATTTTAATGATAACTATTAATGTGCAGAATAACTTTTTCCTCTCTATATTAGTTTTTTTTTTTAATTTTTAGAATAAAAATTAGTTATAATTTTTTATTTTAATTAAAATAATAAAGGCTTAAATAGGTTTTTCGTCCCTGTAAGTTGGCGAGATTTTGGTTTTCGTCCCTGTATCTTTTTTTTTTTCGGTTTTAGTCCCTATATCTTACTTTTTGTTGGTGTTTAGTCCCTAAAGCCAAAATTCGCAGGAAAATCCGAAGGTTTCCTGCGGATTTTCCTAAAAATCAAATTCCGCAGGAAAATCCGCAGGAAAATCCGCATGAAAATCCGCAGGAAACCTCTGTAAGGACTAAACACCAGCAAAAAGTAAGATACAGGGACTAAAACCGAAAAAAAAAAGATACAGGGACGAAAATCAAAATCTCGCCAACTTACAGGGACGAAAAACCTATTTAAGCCAATAATAAATTATAAAATTTAAAATTTATCTCCTTAAAACAATGCATTCTAAATTGTATGATGTATTAATTTTGTATATTAAAGCCAATTAATCATAATCTCGAAATATTTTAAAACTTTTTAACAAAAGTGAGTTGTATTTACACCCACACTTAAAACCCTAGGTAATGTTGGAATATAATAAGTGTGAGTAGTATGGATAATAGTCTCACATTGGATAGGAATGTGGTGACATGAACATTTATAAGTGGGAGAACCCATACACCTATCACCTTAAGGTTTTGGGTGAATATGTGATGTCTCTCTCACTTGTGTTGCTCTTGCCCTAATATTTAATGCTCCCTAGTGTAAAACTCCTCTAACATGGTATCGTGAGCCTTTGGTTCGTAAAGGGACCGACTTACATATATTCAATGCTTCCTAGTGTAAAACTCCTCTAACAGGTAAAAGTGTATATGCTACGGTTTTTAAAAGACCTGTAGAAACTTATCCAACCATAAAAAAACTGACTATTTGACTTTTAGCAATGTTTTTTATGGAGTGGTCTATTTTTCTGTTGCCTAAAATAAAAAATATTGTAGTGACATTACAAAAGGTAAATTTTGATCAATCATTGCTTGTTTATTTTCTAAAAATTTTAATTGTAGGACAATGACACTCAAGAGTAAAACAATAAGAAAAAAGATCGCATTCTTAAGGCTTGCACAACAAAACATTTCCAAAAATACATAAATAACGCTCTTGTGATCATCAAAGTAAACTTTTTGTGAATCAACACTTGGTGATTATTATGTCAATGAACTTGTAGAATCTTTTAAACGGCATATCAGAATTGGGGCAATGCCTACATTTGTCCTTTCAAATATTGTATCTCTAAATCTTGACTTGGGGCAACTCTTACACCATTCATTCTAGAAATACATTATATGCATTTCCCCTAAAATCACAAATTGGGGTCGTTCTCTTGTCTTTCATTAACATTCAAAGCATCGCATAAATTTCCATATATATATATATATATATATATATATATATATATATATATATATATATATATATATATATATATATATATATAAACTAGGACAATTCTCTCATCCATCATTTATCCTTCATCATTTTCTTTCAATCATCATTTGTCCCTCCAATCATAAACCAGGGGCAAATATTTCCCTTTCATATCTCACTCAAGTTTGAGCTGTTCTCGAGATCTTAAAATAGGACAACTTTCCTATATTTCATTTTTCATTAAAGCATGATTTGTTCCTCTAAACATAATTTGGGGCATTTCCCAATCTTTCATTACATCTCATATTTTTTTCAAGATTGAGGTAACTCCTCACTTCCCACACCATCCATTTATTATTTATTCCTTCAATTTTAAATTGGGGAAATCCCTTCATCTTTTATTCTTAAACTTCAAAAAAAAAAAAAATAGTATCGAGATATATTTCAATCATTCACTTCATCCATATAATCCTCATTGTCCTTTGAGGATGGGGCATTCCCTCTTTCTTTGTTAAAGTCTACACTAAGACCATATCATCTTTCATAAACTGGGGCAATTACATGAATTTTCATTCAATATACATGTCTTGATCTACCACTTGTCAACTACCTCATCCTCCTCACGAGATGCAACCTTAGTTGAGTCAGTTAACCTCCTTTTTTTAATGTCATGCATGTCATTTAAATGATGTTTTAATGATAGAAAATACAGGAGTTCAACAACATAATCAAACATTTTCTTGACAATTTACGATTAGCATTTTTGACTAAAAATAGTTTATTTTTGAAGTGTACTTCTCCAAAGAAGTGATCCACTCAATTAATTTTCTTTCTTGCATTTAAAACATATTTTTTCACCAAACAAGATCACTGCATCATCTCTGTTTAAAAATGGAAAATCCCAATGCTAAAACAAAGACTCATATGTGCTATTTCAAATATTCAAATGATTGCATACAAAAAACATGCATACCATAACCATGCATTAATCATATTTGCATCCATCTTGCATCAACCATGTTCACATCGCTCTTGCATCAACCATGTTTACATTACTTTAGCATCAAACCATGCATCTCATCATATTCAAAATGAATGAATTTGGCATCATATTTGTGTTAAAAATATTAAGCCTTGTAATAGAAGTGTCTCACCCTAAATTTTGTCCCACTTAATCCATTGCGTTCATTCATTTTCACTAGGTCATTTGCAGTCATTCATTTACATTTATTCATCTGCGTATCTTTATTTGAACTAACTTCTTATGACAATTTCGTCTGGTCATAGAGTTTTATTTTCATGCATAAGTCAAGTTTAATAGTTAAGGACTAGAGGTCATTTTCACTATTTGGTATAGCTTGACTAGTTCATACATTTACATCATGCATCATTAGAGGTTATTGAGGTGTTAATGTTTAGGTCATTTTTTTTATCGATTCACTTTTGGTTAAGGTAAGTGCTTGGTTATTTATGTTAGGCACTCAATACGTTTAACCTCTTAAAATAATATTTTGTTAAGCCAAGTTGAACTTTGTGTGATTTCCTTACCATAATTCATGCATGTCTCATATTTCATTCATCTATACATGTCCTAGTTTAAATCACTATGAGTTCCTCCATTGAATCTCTTATATTCAAGAATTAATATTGAATCTTAAAAGATCAATTATATTCAAGAACAAATACATTTTTATTCGTTGCATACATTTTTCATACACATTTGCATCCACATTAGCATATGTTTTGCATTACAAAATTCACAAGTTACCAAAAGAGATCTTTACTTTTTTATTACATGATTCTTGAATTGATTGTCATACATTGTTGAATATAAACCTACAACACTAGGAAAGCCCTAAACCTAAGAATTCTAAGACTCCAAGGTGCCTTTGTTTTTCTTATGTCTTCATCACCACAAGTTTGCCATGCTCCAATCTAATTTCTCCATGTCATGACCATCATCAAGCAAAGACCTAACATCAAAATAAATTCATCAAAGACCATGAATCAAATGTCATCCAAATTTAAAAAAAAAACTCAAAAAAAGAGGGAATTCTTTTTCACTGCAGTAACTAACAATTTTTTTAGCAAGTTTTACCTTTATTTTCAAATTTCAAAAATGTGAAAAAGATAAAAACAGCAAGTACAACACAGGTACAACAGTTGAATTGCACTGAATTGGTAAGACCAATATGGCATCTTAGAAAGTTCATCAATTTCATTACCATAAATATCATCCCTACATCAAAACGCATCAGATTAAACCCTAATCCTCCCACTATAAATGAGTAGAAAGCAAAGAAAGGAGGAAAAGAATAACCTAGCAGCTATCACACAACAACAGAAAAACTTATCAACCACCAAACCCTAACATATTGAGCAAGCAGTGAGCAACATACACACACTGAGAAAACAAACATTTCACTAAATACCAAACAAAACTGTATCAAAAAATTCACATGAATAAGGATGAAGATCACATCAAACAAAGACATGACTAGAGTATGAAGATCACATGGAAGACTAAGGAATGCATGACACTTTGAAGCAAATGAAACGAAAAGAGAAAATTAAGTGCATTCCCTCAATTTATAGGCAATCATGAGCATTGATATTTACTATCAGGAATCAAGGGAATATAAAAAAAGGTACGAATGAGAACCCATATTTGACCTTTATTCCATAACGACACTCGAGAAAACTCAAGCATTCTAAGCATATCACCTCTTAATTATATTTCAGTGACAAGATAAGCATTTAATGCGCGTGTTTCTAATGCCACAAACTCCCACTCAACTTGTCACTAGGCTCTCTCCTAGCCCGGAGATCTTTTCCATTATCATGGAACTTATGAATAGAACTTTCTTGAGGTTGATCTCGACAATACCACAACAACAGTCCTAGGTTTGTTCTCGATAGAAAGGAATTGATAGGTAATTGTCTCGGATTGGCTAAATGACCATAAAAACAGAACCTATATGAAAATCCAATTCAAAACTCTCCCAATTCAAGTTGACGAACAAGTGTATTCTTGGTAGGGTGCCCCACACTGAAGTTAGTCACAATGCTCGTCTCAACTGTTGGAATCCATCCAACGGTCTCCTCGCACATGGTGTCACATTCACCGGGAGTAGTTCTAACTTTCATTCATATATAAGTGAAATTTCTCGCCACACCAATATACAAATCACTACATACTTACAAGTCTCTTCTCTCCGACTTTAATAACTTTAGTGTTAAAATGTTAATCTTACATATACACATCTCCCTTCTCTGTCCATCAGGTCTCCACCACTATGTCACATACCTTTTAAGATAGACTTCCTCAGCCTACTACTAATTTTTTGTTCCACATCAAAATAAATGTAAATACATATTCTTTGTAATGTATTGTGAAACATTTTAAACATTTTGAAATGGTAGAAGAAATGACAAATTTCGATATGCAATCAAAGTTGTGGTAGGAGTCAATTTACATTACTATTTGTTATGTATTTGTAATTGCTAGTCTAGATGTGCTAAATTTAGTGTGTAAATAATAGACCGAGGGTTTTATGGTAGTTCATATTTGTAAATTGTAATATGTGAACCACAATGCACTTCATTATTAGAACAAAAATGGGACTCAATAGATTCTGCCAAAGAAAAGAGACGTTTCAATGCTAGAATGATTGAGATTTTGAAAAATCTTGAGAAGACAGCATACTTCTCTTTTATCTGTTATATCATGATGCTAACTGTTTTAAATTTTTAACAATTGTACATGTACTTGCACAATTTCAATTTTTGTTTTCTATATCAAGTGGAAAGTTACTTAAAAATTATTTTATTTCAATGTGTATTGAATTTAACTATTAAGTTTTGGTTATTCTATTCTATTTTATTCATAAAATTAATTTACATATTTTAAATTAAAATAATTCTGATTTCTCTTTTATATTTTTTATTTAAAAATAGAAAAATATGAGTTATTATTATTAAAAAAAATAGACAAGTCATCATTTTTTCTGTGGAAAAATATCAAAAAAAACCAAAAAAATAATTTCAAAAAAGTTCAAAAATAAAACATTTAAGTTACTAACGTGTTTCACATTGACTATTCTTAATCTAAAATAAAATATATGCTTAGTATAAATTTGAATATATATATATATATATATATATATATATATATATATATATATATATAATTATATATATATATATATATATATATATATATATATATATATATATATATATATATATATAACTGATATTTAATTAACTGTAAATAAAAAGTTAAATGAAAAATAATTTAAAAATATATTAATGTAGAAGTTAAATAAAAAACCAAAACCAATAATTTTAATTTAATATTAAAATCAATTCTAAAAACAAAATCAATTCTATGAAATAACATTTAAACATATTCAAATTAATTTTAAATAGTAGTATCTGAAATCAATTTTCTCAAGATAATATACTTAATAGGTAGTACTATTATTTTTCTCCCACTTTTTTCTCAGCCTCAATTACTGCAAACTCAAATTAAATGAAGAATTTTTGGAATCTTGTCAACTATTTTATCTGTAAATTTCAGTAGATTATCCGCACCTAGCTAGCTACATAGTGACAGACTGACCTAATTCCTTAGTGCAAGCCGACCTAATTATTATTATTGTTGTTATTATAATTATTATTATTATTATTATTATTATTATTATTATTATTATTAAATTAAAAATAATTATTTATTTATTTTCATGATATAGTGTGTAGGTAGTTTAAAATTATCAAACTTAAGAACACTTTGGGAATATGGTTAAAAAAGGAATTGATATTGCTTAGAGCATTACGTACAATATAATACCTAGTACCTATATTTGCAGAATTCAACTGAGCATTTTCTAAGTTAAGTAGGAGTATATATTGTTGAAAAATACCTTTCAAATTGCAGAGAAAAAATGCATATATATGGTGGAGTATTGAGCAATAATATCATACATAATGCATTATTTTTCATACTTGATTTTGACCTTTCTAAAGTAGTAGTGGGGTGGGGGCTCTCAATATTTTTCTGAGCACTCTGAATATAGAAAGCAACAAAAGTTGATAGTGCATGTATGAAGAGGAAGAGAGAGATATTTGGTATTTGAAATTCGAGATATTGGAGTGGAAGACAAAGGTATTATTGTCACCTTTTACTTGTTTCTATCTAAATGGATTTTATTAATAAAATTTGTCAACATGCTCGTGTCTTCCTCAACTAGTCCGGTTGTTACAAGACAACTTTTGAGATTTATTTATTCAACTTCACCAATCAATATGAGTACTGCTCTTCACTTCCCCATAAAACTAAGGCCAATATATAATACTACCTTACTATAATATTTGAATTTGGTAAAGTAATAGGGTAACACAATTTTAAAATTTCAACGGTATGATTTTAAATTACACAAGGTTATTAATCCAACTCTTGTAACTTTGATGCTTAGGATTTTATGATACTTTTGGAAAAGGATAACATTGATCATAGTGAAACTAATGAATGTATATATTTATTGGGAAGATATGTAATTTTTAAATTCATAAAAATATTTAACTTTTTAAATCCAGTTATATAATAATCCTAAAAAAAAAACTACTTAATATGTTGAGCTTTTCATTTTAATTTTTATTTCCTTCTTGTAATATGTTTATATTCCAAGATTTTGTTTTTTTTACTCTTTTATTTGAATAAACTTTTAGCTAATAAAAATTGTCAAATAATATTAGACATCATTTAAATTAATTTTCTTATTGTATAATTTGAGGTGTCTGATCTCATATTAGCAACTAGATTATTTATGTTGGTTTAATTTGAGTGTGAGTAGTTAGTTTCACCCTTGATTATAATTGGACTAAATGTTAAATATATAAAAAGAAAAACATATATATTTAATGTTTTAAAGTTTGCGGAGTTATTATGATACTTTTGGAAGGATAATATTGATCATAGTGAAACTAGGGGTGAAAATAGGTTGAACCAAGTTAGGCTTTCTCAAACTTAAGTCTGATCTGCCCAAAAAGTTGAAACTTAGGTCTGGCCTGTAGTCTGTCATAGACTTATTTTTAAGTCTGAGTCTGACATTTTCTAATATCTAGTTAGCCTAGTTAGTCTGTTAGCCTTTTCTAAAAGCCTATTATTTTAGACATAGGTAAATAAGTAATTAAAATAATGTTTAAATAGACTAACAAACTAGAAAATAAATGAGACTAAAACGTTATTTGCATTGAGTTATTTTAACTTACCTATTAGCATAAGTTTTGTAAGACTATTTGTTTAAGATAACTTATGAAAACAACTTATAACATTGTTCATAAGGTATTTTCATCTTATTTTCATAATTTCTCCATTATAACCAATTTTTAATTATGTATTTTAATTCAAAGTATAGAACATAACATAATGATAATAAAAAATTATTCATATTTATTTAAATAGGTCTGTCTGTTGGGCTTAAAAGGTTTTTTTCATGACCTGAAGTTTAGCCCTTTTAACTAAACAGGCTTATACAAAAGCCTAGACCTTTTTTATTTAAAAAAAAATTTGGTCTGGCCTGAGCCTATGTAAGTTAGGCTGTAGTTTTTATAAGTTAAATAATTCTTTTTAGGATGTAATTTTTAAAGGGTCATCCCAACCATGACTTCGGGGTACTTGTTAAGAATTTTAAATAAAAAAAAATATGTTATGTTCAGTTCATTTAATACACACAATATTATTTTAAAAAGTTGATTCTTTCTATTTTCAATATATTAAATATATATATATTTTCAGTTCATTCAATACACACAATATTGTTTTAAAAAACTGATTAATTTAAGTGTGAAGTTAGTCCTACATTGATTATAATTGGACTAAATGTTAAATATATATATTTAATGCCTTAAAGTATATATATATATATATATATATATATATATATATATATATATATATATATATATATGATTGCAACACTATCTAATATTTCATATTAGAAAATAATTATTATATTTTAAAATTGTCGGTTGAAAAATGTGTTGGTATATCAAGTGCGAGAATGAGTTTCACATTTGATATTAAATACTTTATAAGTGAGAAGACCTATAAACCTAATGTCTTAAGATTTTGGATTAATATGTGGTGTCTATCTCATTTAAAGTGAGTTTGAAAGTCCAATGAGATGATCTTCGGACCCCTTCATGACCTAACAATGGTATCAGAGTCTAGTTCGATTAGGGCTCTTTGTATCAAAGTCTTTCTGACAAAGGTGTTCAGACAGAGTGTTCCGTTGAGTGCATTCTAATGCGGTGCGAGTAGATATGGATGAAAAAGATTCCATTTTAAGGGGGAGAAAACCCATAAGAATGGATGAAATCACACCCGAGGGAGAGATTGTTGTAATATCAAGTGTGAGTATGAGTCCCAAATTGATAATTTAGCAACCTACCATTTATATTCACGCATTAAGTTTAATAGCATTGAACATGTGAGGGTGTATTGAGAAAAATTCAAGTCTCACATTAATTAAAGATAGGGTTCCCAAAAAGTTTATATAGAGTGATGTCCCTCATCTTACAAATCGATTTTGTAAAGATGAGTTATGATAAGTTCTAATTATATCAAGATATCAGAGTCTATCCATTCGGGTTACCCACTGTTTATATGCGCACCAAAGTCCTATCGATTCATGTCACCCACTGTTTTGTTGATAAAAATAAGTGAGTAGTATTGAGAAATAAGTGTAGAGAAGTCTCACATTGATTAGAAAAATGGAGATTGAACACTTAATAATTGAGAGAACACACACACACCTATCACCTTAACGTTTTGGGTGAGTGTGTGGTGTGTCTCTCACAAGATGTGTTGCTCATAAAGAACGACCTAAATGTAAAAATGTTCCCTCATGTTGACCCTCAAATAATTGATGACGCAACAGTGGTATCATATTCGTTGGTTCGAGTGAAGGACTGACTCACTTGTATCGAAAGTTATCCTCACATGGTGGTGGGTAAGAGACATCTCCCATTAAGAAAGTGTCAATGGCGGTACAAGTGTATGTGGGCGAAAGAGTTTCTGCTTAAGGGAGATCATTATGAATAGACTCTCACTTGGGGGAGAGTGTTGATAAAAATAAGTATGAGTTGGAAATGGTGAGAAACAAGTGTGGAGAAGTCTCATATTGATTAGAAAAATGGAGATTGAGTACTTTATAAGTGAGAAAACCCGTACACCTATCACCTTAAGGCTTTGACTGACTATGTGGTGTGTCTCTTACGATGTGTGTTGCTCATAAAAATTGCCTTAATGTTAATGCTCTCTCATGATGACTCCCAAATTGATGACACTATCACGTTTATATGCACACTAAGCCAAATAGTGCTAGACGCAAGGAGAAGTATTGGAAAAACTATTATTTATATCCAGACAAAAATTCAATAGTGTTGGGCTGAGGAGGTGTATTAGAAGAAAAAAAAAATCAAGTAGGATGTTAGTTAAAGATAAAACCCACAAAGTATTTATATAAAATGACACTCTCACCTTAAAAATCGCTTTTGTTAAGATGAATTATATCGATTGAAATATTTTAAATTATTTCTCCCATTGTTTAATATTATAAAATAAAATAGAGAAAAAAATTATATATTAGTTCAAATTGTTCAATACAAGATACACTCACTAAAAATATTTAATTTTATATATTTTTAATATTATAAAGGAAGATAGATAAAAAGAAAACTAAAATTGTTCGATACAAGATACACTGATTGAAAATATTTTAAATTTGTATATAACTTTATTTTTCTGTATATTCTTTGTCATATTGTAATATGTAATTTAAATATTCAATATGAAGAGTGTAGATGAAGCTAAACCTCTAGGAATCTTTGTGAGAATTCTATTTTTGAAAATAAAATTTAAAATATTTTCAAAATTTTCCATGTTATTATATTATTATATTATGATTATAATATTTCTTAATTTATCTCTCTTATATTTTAAAAATATAAACAAGACTTTTCTACCGGAGAGAATCCCGATCGATTACCCTTCAATTTACTTTTAAAAAATGACTTGAGAAGAATCATGAAGTCAAGATTTCTCTCTCTCATAGTCTCTCTTTCAATAGTATCACAAAGTTGTGGAACCTTCCAAATAAATAAGACATATGAATAAGAGTACCTCTTACCCTTTTATTTCAAATGCCCCACTAAGGAGTAACAAACATTATTGGATTATTACATTCCACTTTTCAAAACTCACATGAATTCAAGAATGACAAGAACAAAATATCATACAATTTCTTTATCTCCCTATCATTATATAAAAAAGGTTCTCTCAATCCAAAATTTTGCTACCTTATTATATTGTCGATCAAAGCAAATCGGTGTTAGTGTTTGACATTTGGAACGTCACGTTTGGTCCTAAATTCTTAATAATTTCATGATCTTGTCTTTTTTGTTGGCTATACATACACAACATGTTGTAGTTTTTGTATAATGTTTCAAATCTCACACTTACCACAAAGATTGACACAACCCATACATAGTATATTTTGTCAAGTGATTAGGTAAGAATTTTGAATTTTTATGTCAAGTTTGCATCAAATATAAGACAAGTGCATTAGAACAAATTGACAACATGAATTTCAAAATTGTAGACATTGATACATCATCATATAATTGATAATGGAGTATAATGTGATTGGAAATTTTGAATTTGGAAATTTTGAATTAAAACGGGATGGTTAAAATGTCTACAATTTTGAAATTCATGCATGTCAATGTCCTCCATTTTATCTGTATTATTTCATGGTGTCGATAAAGGTTTGAGAATTTTTTAATGTATCATATATATTATTAGGACACTATATAAAAATATAAAAATGTTTTTAGTTTACAGAGATGCATCTCCGGATATATTCTGAGTAAATAAAATTCTTACTTAATGTTAAAAAATTTCGTAGATGCATCTTTAAAATTGTTTCAGAGATACATTTCCGGAAAAAATTGGCTCTATATCGCGCCAGAATCCTTCTTCTTCCTTATTTTAAAAAAAAAACACAAAACTTTCTCAAACTCTCTCAAAGGTTCTTCCATCAACCAAGTTCGAAATCAATCAAGCAAGTCCAAAGGTTCTTCCATCAACATCAAATATATCAGAGACATCATTTAACACTGAAGTAAAACTTTGAATTTGTAAGTTTTTTATGTTTTGAAAAGTTTTTTGAGTTTTTGTATAAATAAGAAGAAGTTGATTATTTAGGTAAGAAATTAGTAGAAATTGCATGAATGATAATTTATTCATACTGTAGAACATGTTTGATGGTTAAAAATAATGATCAACCCGTTATTTTTGGGGTTTTGTGGTCTGCATCGCTATTGACAGACCTAAAAAGTTGTAGACAATTCCAGAGATGCATCTTCAGAATTTTTTAATGTTTTGATTCCCGGGAATTGGAGATGCATCTTCGTAAATTATCGGTCAGTTTTTTTTGTTTCTTTTCTTGCTTGTAGGTTTGCTTGTACTGATTGTTTGGTTTACTTACATGCATTATGGTTGATAGAGACAACAGACTGTGGCACAGGAGGATTGCACATCATGCATCAGTCCAGAAGAAGAAGGGTCAGGTTTCAGAGGCTCCTGTTCACTCTATCCCAGCACATGCGGAGACATCGACTTGTGGGGCTCAAACTTCTCCACCTTTTTCTTCCTATAAGAGATGGGTGTCACCTACTGACGTTTCACTGCCTTTATCCTCCTGCAGGCGACAAGTTTCACTTATTCAGTAGCCAGAGGTACTCAAGTCATCGGTAGTACCTAGGGCACCAGTACCACCCCAGGTACCGAAGGGACCTCATGCTGATGAGTCAGTGCCACCTCCTGCTAAAGAGGCTGCTGAGGATGATAACCTAGTACCACCTCAGACATTTAGAGGAGGCCTTATAGAGTTGTCACTACTACCTCTGTACCCATACCATACTGCCAGACATATCTGGTACGGAGAGGTAAAATTAGTTGGATTCATTCTTTTTAAATTATGTTTATTATTATGTTATAAGTTTCTGACATTGATTTATTTTCCTATGGGATCGTGATTAGCCAAAGTTTATTAATCATGGCCAGAAGATTATTGGGTTGCCTCAGTCGAATGATGAGTGGTTTCATGATGCTTTGCCCCTATTTGAGATGAAGGACATGTGCATGAGCGATTATATTACAGTTAACTACGGGATACTTAATGCATTCGTGGAGAGATGGCACAATTAGACCTCGTCAGTTCATCTTCCGCTTGGTGATATGCCTATCACACTCGACAATGTGTCGTGTTTGTTGCATCTTTCGATCAGGGGGAAACTTCTATATCATGGGAGGATTAGCATAGATGAGGCATTCGAGATGATGGTAGACTATCTAGGAGTTTACCCGGAGGATGCCATGAGGAAGTTTGAAAAAACCAGAGGGGATAATGCTAGGTTTGAACACCTGAAAAAGGTATATACAGATGAGATCCTTAGAGCTGAGAATGCTAGAGGCAATGACGAGAAAGTGGGGCTTCATAGAGTGTATGTTATAAGAGCATACCTCCTATATTTAGTTGGCACTCTGATTTTTATGGGCAAGAGTGTCACTTATACAGATGTCGTCTACCTACGGTACTTCGAGGACTTTGACCGGATTCATGAGTATAACTTAGGGGCGCTTGTTTGGTCTACTTGTACACAAAGTTATCAGAGGGTTGTAGGTGGAAGACGAAGCACGTCACAGGCAACATCACACTACTGACGGTAATATTTATTGGTTTTTTTAATGATTCTATGTCATTTTCATTACATTTTTGCAACGCCCTTACTGATGATTTATGTGTTCCAACAATTTTCAGGCTTGGATCCTCTAGCACTTCCTGTGCATCTCTGATTGGTCATGTGTGCCGACTTACATTGAAGATATGTCGTGTGTACCTATTGGTTGCCAAGGATATACACTTCAATAGCTATGTAGATCACCGTGAGACGTGGCCATTTAACAACATAGTATTATACTCGGGATGGTTGGCTTGCGGCTTATGTCTCACATTTCCTCATTTGCCTAAGCACGTCATGCGGCAGTTCAACTACACTCACACTATTCCCAGACACCATGTTGTTTCTACTCCTCCTGTTATGACACGTAGAGAGATGAATGTCATGTTTGATGATTATCTTAGTCATCTGGTACCAGGCGAGGCAAGGAGTATCATAGCTGAGAGTGACTGAAGCTATGCCGACTGGTACATCAGGTGGTTCTTCTGAGTGTCACATCTGTATATGGTGCAGGCTTCTCCCGAAGATCCGCCAAGGCCAGCTCATCAGGAAATACTAGAGAAGGGGTAGGCACAGTTAAATCATGCTCATGATGTCTTGCCTAGATGTCGTCGCACAGTGGAGATTGTGCAAGCAGTCATTGACAGAGGTATCTTCCCTGATGGGTCTGAGGTGAGGCAGGTCCTAAATGCCATTATGACGTAGGCACAAGAGGCACCGATGTACTAGAGATATCGTCAGAGGACGAGGGTAGTAGACGCCGAAGAGCACAAGGAGGCAGAGAAGTTGTAGTCCAACATACACAGTAGTATATAGTAGTTGTACTTTGGATTCATTATGGATTGTATTTTATTTTCACTTCATTCTACTTTATCATGTATTTTCACTTTATTTATAAATGTCATTTTTGGACCATCTGTAATTATATATGTCATTTTTTACATATCGATTGTATGGTTTAAATCTCATCACATAGCGGGTTCTTAACATTTATAAATCATTACTTTCATCTGAGTAACTATAAAACAAACATAACCTACATTGTTTTGATAGGGTACGAAGATACATCTCCGTAAACCCTAAACGAATATGCATCTCCGGAATAATAAACGTGTAAAATTCCTTTCAGAGTGGGATTCAAGGTGTATGTCTTAAAATATTTCGGAGATGCATCTCCGGATTAATTAATATTTTTTATTTTAACAATGTGCAATTGGAGATGAATCTCCAAAATTTAAGGGGCATTTTGGGTTTTCCATAAGGCGTTTTTCCACCCCATATAGAGGGATAAGAAATTCCCTAAAGGTTTTGGTCTCACACTCTCTATTAGAGAATTCGTCCTGTCCCACCCTATTTTTTGTAAGCGTGGACATAATATAATTCTTTTTTTGTAATTTTTAACCTTAAAGAGTGTATTACCCACGAGCCCACCACTCCTTCATTTTTTGTAGATCGAAACAAACTTTTAGACTTGCACTCTCAATTAAGTTCGCACTTAGGGGTGGAAAATAGGCATATCTGTCCCGTTTAATTTTGTCCGCAAAAGTCTGAGAAAAACGGGTCGGACGAGCGTTGACATTGTTGAGGATGCAGACTTAAAACCTTGAACCGTCCCGCAAAAAAACGTATGGGTGAATCCGCGGACATTGTACTTTTTTAATCTAAAATTCACAAAAAAAAAAAAAAAGTTATGTAATTACCCATGCCCACAAAAGTCCACAAAAAATCGATACATATCGAACCCATTTTGCCATTCTTACACTGTCTGGTCTAATTTTTATAGAAATGATATGTCTGACCATAATCTAATAGGCTTAATATAAGATACATTATCAAATTAAATTTTAGTAAATAAATTATCAATTTAATCCTTAAACAATAATTTTATACAATAATTTTATCTTTAATTTAATTCTTAAATTATATAAATATAATCTGTTTTTAAATGAATAAATCTTTCAATTTAGTTTGTAAAGTATATTAAATAAATGAGTTGTTCATATTTTAGCACATGTGACTAAAAAGAATAGTAATTTTTTACTCCCACATACAATTTCAAACATTATTTTGCCCTTATTTTTCTATAAAATTTAGGAGAAAAAACTATTATTTTAACAAATTTGGGCAATGAGGATGGTAGTTGGGCCATGATTCCTTCAGTAAAAAAAATAGGTTAAGTGAAATACTTATAGATGCATAAAATATAAAATGGAGTATTTGGACTGGCTTTGTGGCATGTTCTATTTTAAATTTTATTTTTATTTTTTAACAATTTATTTCAAGTTACATATTCTTGAAAAGTAATGTTTATAAAGTGATGTATTTAAATGTTTAAAAGTTTAAAAATGTTAGTGTTGTGAAATAATGTCGTCAAAAACAAACTAAAATATGAGAAAAATATTAAGTTTCTTCAACAAACACAAGAAAGCTTATTAGGTTTTATAAAAGGGAGAGAAGAAGGAAGAAGAAGAATAAAAATTGGCTAAATCTGTTTTTCTATTCACTTTCTCATGCAGCTTTATCAACTGCATACAGTGGAAAAACTTGCTATTTGGGAATGTCTTGGTGATCATATCAGCAATATTGTCATCAGTCGAAACCTTCAACACTTGAACTTCTTCGCGCTCAATTATCTCTCTGGCGAAGTGCAACCTCACATCGATGTGCTTGGTTCGCTCATGATAGGCTGAATTATTCGACAACTGTATTGCACTTTGACTATCACATTTAACAGCGATAACTCGACCTTGAATTTTCTCCTACTTAGCAAAACCATCAAGCCATAATGCTTCTTTCACAGCTTCAGCAAGGGAAATATAATCTGCTTCAGTGGTTGATAAGGCAACATCCTTCTGAAGTGTTGCTTTCCAACTGATTGATGTGCCAAACATAGTGAACACATATCCAAAAATATATTTTTTGGAATCCATTCAACATGCATAATCAGAGTAAAAAAATCTTTTGATTTTGATTTCGCTATCATCACCACAGGCTCTGCCATAAATTAGGACTCTTCTCAGAGACCCATTGATGTACCTAAGAATCCACTTTAATGCTTGCCAGTGCGTCTTTCCAGGATTGGCCATATACCTGCTTACAAGGCTCACTTCGTCCGCTATGTCTGGCCTCGTACATACCATAACATACATTAAGGAACTTAATATACTAGCATATGGAATGTTATTCATATAGGCTCTTTCAACTTCAGTACTAGGACTTTGAGTCGTACTCAGCTTGTACTTAGGATTAGTCAGTGTTAGAGCAGGCTTTGAATTCAATATACCAAACTTGTCGAGAATCTTCTTCAGGTATGTCTCTTGAGATAAGAATAATCTCGACAACTTTTTATCTCTCCGGATGTAAATCCCAAAAATTCTGGAGGCAGCTCCCAGATCCTTCATGTGGAACTCCTTATTGAGTTCAGCCTTCACCTTCATAACATCTTCGACTTTGTTGCTTTCTATGAGGATGTCATCCACATAAAGCAACAAAATAACAAGTGGATTTCTAGGTCGAAATCTGAAGTAAACACAGTGGTCGAACTGGATCCTAGTGAAACTAATGTGTGCCATGAACTTGTCGAATCTCATATTTCATTGTCGAGGAGATTGTTTCAGGCCATACAAAGACTTATTTAGCTTGCACACATAATCTTCCTTTCCCTTTTCAGCATACCCTTTAGGTTACCTCTGTAGGCTCCTAATTTCGATGCTAGAATTTTATTTATAAAGGAAATAAAAGGTTGAGACTTTCCAGAGTATTTCGACAGAAATCTGTTTCTTGTAAAGAGGATTCGCCGTAAACCAGGATTATTTGAAACAGAGGAGTTGAAGATTTTTCTAAGTGTTGGAAACATTTCGACTTAATTATATAGAGGTCTCTTTTCGCCTGATATTTTGAAATTTAAATAAAGGAGGGAATTTGATTTTGAAAGAAAGACGCGTGGAATGCATCTAAGAGGAGAAGGCATGCAGGATGCCATTTGTCTTCATTAGGAGAAATGGTCGTTATGGACGGTTATTTCTACTGTATATAAATAGGGAGTCATAGTGTTAGATTTCCGTGTGTGTATTCAAATTCTGTACAAGTCACTCAAAAATACTCAAAGTACCCGTGTGAGAGAAAAAAGTTATCATTGAGAAAATGTACGTTCGAAAAAACACCAGTTTCATTCTTTACATTTCAATGAAGTTTTAAGTTATTTATTTGCAATTTATTCTACATTTCTGCAATTTCATTCCTACACTTTTATTAAGTTTTCGTTATTTCTTTTAAGAATAAAATTTTATCATTCTTATCCAAGTCACACTATCTTATGAGAACGATGATGAACATGATAAACGAAAGGTTTGATTTTTATACGTGTTGTCGAAATCATTAAAGCACATCGTCCTAGGGTTTGTATGGTCGATCCTGCAAGTAAACTAATTTTTGCAAATTAGGAGACCAGCGATTGTTTGCTAATTTTCAAGGCAAACAAATTGGCACGCCCAGTGAAACTTCTTGTGCTATTGACAACATAAAACCTTTATTTTTACATTTACTCTTACGAAACCTTCTTCACTTCGTTGTATGATATTAAGAAGTGGTAAGATAGCCATAAATAACGAAGAAAGACCCATAAGAAGACGAGTAAGGAGAATGGCGAATCCAAATCTGCCAAACAATTAGAATTCCACAAATGATGGAGTGCCACCCCGTATTCCTTCGACTGGGGCAGTACGGCCTCAATACCAGTATCAGAGGCCATACCATCAACAGCGGGTTCGACACCAGCGCATTCAATTCCCTAGAGTGCGCCTAATTTTTTTACCATAGGACCCCTAACTTCTCAAATGACCCTCCTCCGTCGGGGAATATGTACAGGCCTTTTATATTCGGTTTTTCCATGCCTCCACTAAATCGAGAACAACCATATGGGATGCCAACATCAGTGATGGCAAGTTTACATAATGCGTCATCAGCATTTACAGATCCAACGGTAAACGTAACTTCGCCCTTACAAGGATCTGGTTCGGGTATAAACCATATGGGTAGGATTAGCCAACCCTTAGGAACGAGATATCAAACATATATGCCAAACATTACTAATAGTTCTGTAGCAGTAATTAGGCAACAAATCGAAGAAAGCAACCATGATATGTTCAGATGCTAGCCCAACAGATGGGGGTTATATTTAACCCCTTGATTCAAAACACTACACAAACAAACTAGCAATTGGCAGCGCAAATGACGCGTATTGCCGATTTCTTTGGTGTCCCTTAACCTCCCCAAAGGGAACGTGTAATTCATAATCCAGGAGTAGCCGTCGAAGAAGACCCTACCATAAATCAAAGACAACCAGACATCCCTCAGGCGAACCTGTTAAACCAAGGAGGAGTAGTCGAATAACCAGGGGTCAAAATTCCTATTCAACATGAGCCAAGGGTAGTATTAGTCAATAGAAACCAAAATATTGATAATATTATACAGCAAATGCGATGTAATGATATGCCAGCAGAAAATAATTTGGCAGCCATGGTCGAAAGAATTATGGTGCGAAATGGAGTAAATGTGGGCCTGCAGAGGCCCAGTTATACTTCCCCTTTATCTGAATATATTTTGCAGCAAGACTTACCCCCAAGATGGAAAGTTCCCAAGTTTACGAAATTTTCAGGGGACACTAGTGAACTGACTGTCGAACACGTGGCACGGTATTTGATTGAAGCGGGTGAAATAGAAAATAACGAAAATTTGAAAGTGAAATATTTCCCAAGTTCGCTCACAAAAAACGCTTTTACTTAGTTTACCATGTTACCTGCAAATTCGATATATACCTGGACCAAATTGGAGAGATTGTTCGATGAATAATTCTACATGGGGCAAACAAAGATAAGTTTGAAGGAATTGGCTAGCGTCAAGAGAAAATTCTCAGAGCCAATTGATGACTACCTGAATAGATTTAGGTTGCTTAAAGCAAGGTGTTTTACACAGGTGCCTGAACATGAGTTAGTCGAAATGGCTGCTGGTGGCCTCTACTACTCAAGTAGAAAGAAATTAGATACCCAGTATTTAAGAGACATGGCCCAATTGGCTGATAGGGTTAGACAGGTTGAACAACTAAAAGTTGAAAAAGCTAGGGCTAACAAGAATAAAAAAGAAAGGGTAGCATATGTCGGAGTTTGTGAGGATGATAACAAAGACGAATCATCGAATTTCGACAAACATGAGGTTAATTTGGCGGAATTAAAACAAGGTACGCCATATGCTTGCAAAGTATTGGCTCCATCGGATGGAAAAAACCCAGTCGAATCAGAAAAGAACGACAAATTCCCCAAAAGAACTTATACGTTCGACATCACAAAGTGTGACGAAATATTTGATCTGTTAGTTAAGGATGGCCAAATGATAGTACCACCTGGTGCTAAAACGCCTCCTTTAAAACAGTAGAAAAATAGAGGTTTTTGCAAATACCATAATTTTTTGGGTCATAAAACGTCTCAATGTTTCCTTTTCGGGGATCTAGTGCAAAATGTAATCAAAGAAGGAAGGCTCAAATTCGGGGACAAGTCGAAGCCTCAGATGAAGATCGATTCGAACCCTTTGCAAGTGGGGGAAGCCCACTACGCTGAGCCATCCGTGGTGAATATGATCAAAGTTTTTGAAGGCTTCGACAGTAATGTGAACATGGTGGAGGTTACTGAGGATCCCGTCGACAAAAGTAACACAGTCGAAGTTACTAATGACTTCGTGAACCAGGCTGTGATGGTTAAGGTCACTGAAGACCTTGACGAAAATATTATTGAGAATTACATTTGTGGGGCCACTGATGGAGTCAACAATGAGCTACTGAGGGCTTCGCCAGAGTTAACAATAAAGCTACTGAGGGCTTCATCAGAATCAGCAACGAAACCACTGAAGGTTTTGCGAAAGCCAACAACGAAACTACTGATGGTTTTGCCTAAATCAACAACAAAACTACTGATGGTTTTGCCCAAATCAATAATGGGACCACTGATGGTTTCATCCAGGTGAACAAAGGAACTACTGGAGGTTCTTACAAACAGACTGATGTTGGCCTCCTCCGGAGGACCACGGAGGATCCAAAAGAGAGGTCTTTCGGATTCACCAGTAAAAAGGTTACCAAGGGTTTGCGTCCAAAGGTACCAACAAAGGAAACCACTGAGGGTTTCAACCGTGACGGGAAAGATCACGAGGTCAATGAAGGCCACAGTTCGAAGTTAAACAAATTAAGCATTACCACAGAGACAGCTGACAATGTGAACATGGTGGAGGTGTCTCAAAATGCTTCGATGCAAGTCGACGAAGAGCGTCGACGTGAGGAATACCACAAATTAGCATACCCTAAAGAAGAGGAGGATTTGGCAGATTTCATCCACAGATGCCAGAAGAAGAGGTCTGAAGTAATGCTCTGTCCTCTTTGTAGTGTCGTCTTCGACAAAAAGGCAGCACAGAACCTAGAAGGAGTGGAGAGGGCAAAAAAAGGGGAAATTGGAAGCCTTCTCAACCAGTAGGAGGAGAAACATTTGAACCCAGGAGAGGAGACCAAAGCAAGCAGAAGTTAGGAGGAAGGTACCCTAACACATTCAAGCCTACGAATAAGGCTCCAGATGACAAGTGGGTCAATCCAATCCGGCAGGCCCAAGGCCAAGGGAAGTGGAAAGATTTCAAAGTACAAAGAGGATCTTCCTTATCGTATAGGAAAAAATTCCAAAAATATAATAGGATGACTTACCCATCTGAAAACTACAAGGGTAAGAACCCTATGACAAAATCGCAATGGAGAAGGTATCAACGTCGAAAGAAAGCAGAGAGGGAGGCTGCATGAATGGCTAAACCAGAAACCAGCAGTAATATTCAATCCTCGAATTAAAAAGAGGAATCGAAGGATAGAAATACGTTCGTTGCTCCAGAAAAAGTGTCCTCGAAGGAGGACCTAACTAGAGATGATGAAATGATGGATGATTTCAACTCAGAGTCGAGAGCATCTTTCGACGTGATGTGTAATGTTGTGTCAGTACTCCCCAGGGAGTATGACCAGATAATGGAAGTCGAAGATGAGGAAGAGACCATAGAAGTCGAAACGGCCAGACACATGCCTGTTTGTTATTACATTATGAACAATGGATACGTGGAAGAACAAAACTCATTTTTTGAAAAACCAGATGATTCGATGAGGAGTCACTTAGAGAGGATCATGGTTCAACATGCAAAAGGAAAGGACTAAGATGCAATATGAGATGATTTTTTAAAAATGATAGAAAAATATTTTAATGCACTTCAGAGTGTTATCTAACAAATGCAAAAAGAATGGATTGAAAATGTTTTATGGATACAGAGAAATAAAATAAACAATTTTAAGTATGCAAGATATGAGTAATTCAAAAGAAAATAAACAAATATTTAATTTAGAGGATAAAATATAAAATAAAAATAAAAAATAAAATTTAGAAAATTTTATAAAATGATAAATATGATGCATGAATTTTTTGGTAATTTTTTAATGCAAAAATCTATTTTTAAAAAATGAAAATGAAGTGTAATAAATTAAATAAAATAAGTAGAAAGAAAATGCAGGGGGGTGCATTAAGAAACCTATTCACGTTGGAATAAGGAAGTGGGCTTAAGGGGGCGCGAATAGCAGGGCCCAATCACTAATCCATCAGGAAAAAAAAATAAAAAGGAAAAAAGGGTCCACGTGTGAACCTCAGTCAACCTAGTTGACTCATCCTCACCTTTAGATGCATCCTGCGCTCATAAATGGTCAAACAAAATAAAAAATAGTCATGATGAGGGGCCTAGATTCACAACGCACCATAGTAATGATACGCACGCACGCACACAACTGGTCAGCATACTATGGACGCCCATGTGCCTGGCACATGCTTTCATTAATTGGTTGGCATAATGATGGCCATACGATTCATCCAACGTTCGTAAATAAGTCAACCAAATAAAAAGTAAGTAAGATGAAATAACATGATTTGAAGGCATACGATAAGAACGGTGGGGTAATAAACATGTGATCCTCAGAATAAAAATTCAAAAAAATAAAAACGTGGCACGATCTGGGCCGTGCGATCAACAAAATGGATGGCCTTGATTTCATCTTCTTCGTTGGAACCCCTCCTTCGCCGGACCACCACACCAGTCGCCGGAGCCCTAGCTCCGGCCACCGTCCACGACCACCTGCAACCTAAAACAACCCAAAAAATGCAAAGGCCTATACCATTTTGTCCAGAATTTCATGAGGATCCCGAATATGTCATCCAAAATCACAAACCATTAGCACACAATAAAAAACGCATGGAATAATATTAGGGCTCAAAATTTTAAACACACCATACAAGCAAACCACACGTCCAAATTCAAAAGTAAACACATCAGAATAACCAGTGGACATCACACATCAATATACATATTTAAAAACTGAGTTTTGGGATCGTGAAAATCATCACTAACCTGAGATGGTGCAACCCTTTATCCTTGCTTTCAGCTTCCAAAGATGGGCGATTTGTACTCTAGGGATCCCAAGGATGAATGTTGTGAAAGAATTTTGAGAAAACTCCTTGTGGATTGAGAGATTCAATGAATTCAAGAATTAGGGTTGAAACTTTTTCTCCTCCAAATATCACGTGTTCTCTGACCTAACCAGTGCATGAATGAGTTTAAATACTCTAGGGTTTCTCACTGATAATGGTTTGGGCCTTGGAAATTCCTTTGTTAAAGAGTTTTGGATGATTTTAGAAAAATTACATTATGTGAGATACACCTCCTTCCATGCATGGATATCCAAATATTTCACGATGGATCACTTATGTTTGAATTGCTAACCACACCTAAATTTAAATTGGGCCTTGAAACATTTTGATTCATGAGTTTTCAAATGACTTGGCAATTTTGAATAATGGAGAATAAGTGATAAATACACCATGAAACCACTTGATTTAAAGGCCTAAAATGATCCTTGAGGAGTGCCCTTTGATGTTAGCATGTGACATGAAACAATGGAATTAATTATAGGTCACTATGCCAAAGTTTGTGAAAATGGAATCATGAGAAACCCTAAAAACCACTTTGCCTTCTTTTGATCATAAGTTGAGTTTCACAAATGATATGGAGACCCACTAGTACTTGTTGGAAAGAGGAGAAAGATATCTTCATCTTTCATGTTGGAGAAAAATTCATTTGAAGCTTTATTGATGGTGAAAAGTCAAGTTGAATGCAGTACAGGAACTTGCCCCAAAAAGGAAACTTTCAAATTATAGGTCATTTCCATATTTAGTAACTTTTGCACCAACTCCTGATTCTTGATAAATGGCATGAAACTTGACTCTTGATGACCATATGAGGATGTGAGACCTTGAAAACCTTGGAGAGAACCTCAAAATTCCACAGTTGACTTCTCCTCTCACTGTTGACTTTTACCCCATTCACCTGATTCCCAATCCATTGGCCTATTGAACTTCTCCTGAACCAAACTGATGGACAACCTCCCTTCCCTAGATACTTAGGGACCCAAGGAATACCATAGAATCAAGTCTTGCCCAAAAAATCAGAAATAAACTGACTTTATAGCAAACCCTAGTTTTGGTACCCTCAGTCTAGGAGGAAATAACACAGTCTCCAAATCCAAATTCCTCTGAATATGATGTGTATCCTCTCCAACAAAGATAAGATATGCCATTTAGTGATGATAAAAACCCAAGGAGCTTGCCCATTGGAGCAATAAACCCAAGAATCTCAAAACCCTAATTTTTGCACTGGTTAGGAGGAAGTGATCCACTTGAACTCTCTTGCTTGACCCTTTGAAGAACATCTTCTCCTCTTGAACATGCCTCAGGCACCTTGACCCCATGCTAAGAACCAATGATATGCACACATGATAATGCAAAAATGAAATGAAACATAATCTAGTTAGTAATAAAGTAAGGAGGGCAAATTTTGGGGTCCTACAGACAGATATTATTGAAAATTCCTTTCCTGGTCTTTTTATAAAAATACAAGGACAGACGGAGTTATTTGTATATTCATCTCTAAGCAAATATTCACTAAAACGATTATACCACATTCGTCCAGAGTGTTTCAGCCCATAGATAGACTTGTTCAATCTTATGGAGTAGCTTTCTCGAGATTCGGAGTTATGTGCATCTAGTATATTGAACCCTTCAGGGAGTTTCATGTAAATTTCACTATCAAGTGAACCATATAGATAGGCTGTTACAACATCCATCATGTGCAAATTAAGCCTTTTATGTGTTACAAACCTAATTAAATATCAAAAATTGAATTGCATCCACTGCAAGTGGATATGTTTCATCAAAATAAGTCTTAGGTATTTGTGAAGATTATTGAACAATAACTCAAGCTTTGCATCTCACAATTTCACCATTCTTATTTTGCTTTTACACAAAATAGTAATTTATATCCAATTGGTTTTACACCTTGAGGTGTTCAGAATACTATTCCAAAATCGAGGCACTTATAAAGTGAGTAATTTTTCTTCAATTAAATATGTTCATATTGGCCAATTCTCACTTTGTCTACAATCTTTGATAGACTTTGACTCATGATCCTCATTAGTATTTATCATTTTTAGCGCTATATTGTATACAAAGACATTATCAACATTGACTGTATTTTAGTTCCATCATATTCCCTTCATGACATAATTTATCGAGATTTCTTAATTTTCATAAATTCAGGTACCTGGTTAGTTCTTCTAGAACTCAAAATTAAATTATGTCAAAGTGCTATTGGAGTTTTCATATCCTCATTTGGGTCATTTTTAAGTTTAGTTTCTTTTCTTAGTAGATGACTTTTAACATAGGAACCGACTTTTCTATCATGTACTAACTTGTTGGCTTAATGCGAATAAATATCTTAATACCATACTTTGTGTGTTTTAAATATCTAATTTAGAATTGATGATATCACAAGTATCAATTATATAACTAACTTTAGACGTCTAAAGAATGGATTTCAAGTCCATTTTTTTATGAGCATGTCCTTCAAGATATTCAATATTAATTTTAGTAATATATGTGATACTTATCAAGGAATCTCTGAAAAATCCAGAAAACAAGATCTTAGTCTAATTAGTTGAGAAAATAATTTCACAAACTTTTAGCTGTGAATAGACATATGCATGATCTTTTAGTCGATGCAACAATTAATGTCATAAAAACTCAATTTCTCAAATTTTCTTTTAGGAACACACAAAATTTATTGGATTGAAGAAACTTCTGGTTCTTCAAAACTAGTTCTCACATCAGAATACATCTGAGATGACCCAACTGATTTTGCCAACAACAATCTTAAGTGTAATTTGTAAACATCTGGTTTACCATAATACATATGATTCTATTCTTCTAATTTGTTTCAATCTCTAGTAAATATAAAATAATTTGTATAAAATATATATATTTTAATCTTAATAAATTTACAATTATTAATATTATTCATGCAATCCTTCTGTGATTGTCAATTTTTCTAAGGTCCATGAAAATCTTCAATGATACTTTTCTGATTAATGGAGACAGAATAATCATTTTCTTACCAATCATCAAGGGATAACCATTATTTGATGAATGAATAAAAGTAATTCATTCTTTGAACAATCCTCTAGGGATCCTTTATAATATGTATAATTTTTTTTTTCGAGAGGTAGATCATAGATCTTCAAACAATGATAAAGATAAATAGTTTTCATGCAATTCTCCGAGGTTGCATTATAAGTTCTTCAAGAACTATATAAATTATTATTTTTCAATCATTCAAGGATCTTTATTAGTTCTTCAGAAACTATATAATAAATTATTATTTTGCTATTCTTCAGGGATGCTTGATAAGTTCTTCAAGAACTATATAATAAATTATTATGTTGCTCTCCTTCAGGAATGTTTGATAAGTTCTTCAGGAACTATATAATAAATTACTATTTTGCTATATTTCAGGGACGCTTGATAAGTTCTTCAGGAACTATATAATAAATTATTATGTTGCTCTCCTTTAGGGATGTTTGATAAGTTCTTCAGGAACTATATAATAAATTATTATTTTTCTATCCTTCAAGGATATTTGTTAAGTTCTTCAGGAACTATATAACAAACACATTATTTTATAGTCTTTCAGAGATATTTTAACACCATTCATCAAATCTTTATGGGATGCATGAAAATCATCGTTTATTTTTTTCTTCTAATCAATATATCAATACATAATAAGCAGAATTAGAAATATATATTACGAAACAAAAAAATAATAAAGTTACCTTCTAAATCTTGGAGCTTCATATAGTTAGACCTTCATTATCAAATTATTTGTATCAATTCTTAGACAATTAGTTAACATTCATATGATAGAGTTTCGTGCTGATAACGTGTTATAAAACTAAATAAAACAATATAGAGATCAAAGAAAGGAAGAGAAGAGAGAAAGTAATATTATATTATCTTCTGCAAAAGTCCACTTTACATTGCAATGTGGATCTTATTTATAGTACATTATAAATGAATAACCATTAACTTAAGGAATACACAAAGGTTAAAAAATTAACTCATACGAGTTAAGGACTACAGAAAGTTGGGTAAATGAACATCCACATTTATTTACTATTATTCATAACAAAAATATAATATATTAACATAGGAAGAGAAAGACATGAAGTATACCTTAAATCCTGAAATAAAGTGTCATACCCCAAATTTTGACCACTAAGATTTCCCATCATTGTTCAAATCATCATCACAATATGGATGTACCTTTATGCCTCATCAATCTCCTCAGAGATGTTTGAGCATTCCCTTCAATCAAGCATTAGGGTTTTAAACCCTCTTAGAGCCTTAGCCAAAGGATCAATCAAGAAATGACAGGATCTTCAACTTGTCTAACCTCTCAAACACCCACAAAGGATCAAGAGGACTCCCACATCAGGAATCAAGCACAAGATTGCAACATTCCAAGTGGATCAAGCCTCGAGATCACCAGTGTCACCAAATTAGGGTTTTGGTCGACCAGGGCCTCCAGATGAAAATATTCCTCTGGGCATGAGCCAATACTTCAAAGCATAACCCAAAATACTCTAAGGTACCTTATGGACCCAACCATCAAGTTAGTTTAACCTCAGGGGATGCATTCATAAAAAAATCAGGAATTAGGGTTTCTTGACCTAATTCACCCCTAAGTTGACTTTTGGGACAAAACATGAGCCAAGACCTCAAGACATGATTTGAGGGTCTCTAATAAACCACATCGATCCATTTACAACAATGGATTGATCCAAGAAGCTTGATCTACAAGTTTCAATTTCATCAGGATCACAGTTAGGGTTTCGCGGAAAAAGTCAACTGTACCTTTGACTTTTGATCAGGACATGCTCCCAAACCTTGGGACATGATTCAATACACCCTACAAAACCTATGGAACATATCCATTAGGTTTGATTTAGGTCAAGGACTTGATTTTACCAAGGATCACACAGTTTGGAATTCATCTAATAAAAAGTCAACTGTGCACAAAAGTCAAGTTTAACTTTTTGAGATTTTTCGTAATTATGGTTCCTTAACCCTAAAACAATGTTAATATGTGATTTTAATCATCATTCATCAAGAAAAATCAAAGAAAGTGGGATAACTTGTAAAAGGGGTAACCATAAAAACTTAGAATTTTCCTAAGTTATGGAACAAAGTGGCTAGGGTACCAACTTCCAAGAATCATAACTTGAGATCCAAACAACCATTTTGGATGGTCCAAAGATGGATTTGTAGCTCTCATGGCATACTTTAAAAGTGTCAACCATATCTCATTCCAATTCCTCATGGATTTTAAGTTATGGAGTGATCAAAATGGCTGAAAACATGAAAATGACATTTTTCCAACACTTAGTGAAATTTTCACTAAGTCAAAATCTGTCTTACTTTTTCCAAAATGTAGGGACATTTTTCACCTAGATCTAAGTCAAACCAGGTCTAGGGGTGGACATCAAAGTTAAAGTATGCCATGAGGGCTTTCTAACAAGTACCAGACCATCTCCAAAATCCATTTGAGCAAGGAGATACAACCCTTGAAACATGGCCTCATGAACTAATTTCCTCCAAGACAGATTTGGCAGATTTGATGCATTTTGCTCGATTTGATCAAATCTGACAAATCCAAGCCTTGCCATCATTTTGGACGCATCTGAGGATCAAATCCAAGGGGGATGATCTGATCTCCAAGCCTCACAAGTCCATGAATCTACAAGTAGCATGCCAAACCTAAAAAAGCTACAAAGATGCCAAGACTCCAATTTTGTTTCAATGCATTCAATGGATGCACCAAGGTGGCATGAACTGAGCCTATTCCAACTGAATGAGTCAAGGATAAGCTCTGATCCAAAGAACCATAGGCATGTGCTCTAACCTCTAGTTAATGGCTAGAGGAGACTTAAGATTCCAAAGTGATCCGATTGGCCAAAGGCCTGCTGCAGCCACCATTCACTGTTGTTTGCAAAACAAACTTGCTCTACTATAAATAGATCTCATTTGTGCTCAATTTAAGTACACCAAAGCACTACAACATTTGCTTTCCTCAAAATCTCTTTCTCTAGGAAAAAATGCCTTCTTTTGCAAGGTAACTCTGAGTTTTTGAGTTAGAGAGCATTTCCATCATAGCTCATGATCCAAACACATCCAATATGTCATATCTAAGCTCTCAAAACTCTCATAAGTGACCTGTAACACTAAAATCGTAAAGTCCCCTCTCAAAACCTCAAAATTGGACTTTTTTGCATTTTTCAAGCCATGTCTTGATTCAGTCACTTTCAAAACCAGATAAGACCTCAAACACACTCCAAATATCATCCTTGAACTGTTCCAAATGGTTCCCCACGTCTGGAACACCATTTGAGAGAGTTGCTATATTAGTCACTTTTGCCCCTTTTGCAAGAAAGAGCTCAAACTTGTTCCTGAGGATTCCAGTTGGTTCCAACCATTCTAAAAGCTTCTAAGGGATCATTTGAGGGTGTCCAAAGCATCAAATTGTTTATGGCACAAGAAACTTGGCAGATAGCCCAAAAAGCTCCTAAAGAGGTAAGCATCACAACTTGAACTCTTTGAAATATGAATTGCTTTGAAGTCCACTGATCATGCACATCTCATACATGTTATATATGTTGTGTTTGAACCAATTCATCATGTAATTCATGCCTGTAACAAGAGGTAGCATAGAAAATGCAATTATATGCCTATTTCAAAAACACCATCGGGTTTTGAAATAGGAGTCTCATCTGAAAAAACCACCACCACCATTGGATTCCTTGTGAAATTCTAGGCAGGGTAGACCTAAATTTTGTCCCAATCCATGGAGAAATGAGAAATTTACAAGCTTCACGTTTTTGGCCAAAACCTTGTCTTGCCTTGCCTTGGCCAGGCCAAAAACAAGGCATGCCTCATATATTCATGGGGTGGTTTTGATACACGGATGTATCACCACCCCAGTGGTAGAGGGCGCGCGTTGCACCCTAGAGGTATGGGGTTCGAATCCCCCTCGCCCTAGATCCTCTCTTTTATCACTTTTTCCACGTTTTATTATTTTTCATGTTATTTTTTAAATGATTTGGAAAATTAATAACTCTCTCAATTTTAATTATTTTTTATTGGTTCTTTTTGCAAAAAATCACAAAAATGTTGAAATATTTTATTCCACAAAAAAATTAGATTTATATTATTTATTTAATATAGTTGGTATTTTTGTAAATAAATTCATTTTTATTGTTTTTAAACCTTTTAAAAATGAACATTTCATCTTGAAAATCAAAATCAAATGAGTCCTAAATCATCTTGTGATTAAAACCTCATTTTTCAAACCTTAACCAAAAATCACAAGTAGTTTATTTAGACTTATTTGGTATTTTTGTCATTTTATTCATTTTTATTAAAAGGATTACTTTTAAAAGAAAATGAAATTAGGGTTTCTTTGATTTTCACCCCAACAAATCTTTTTCAAACACTCATGGGCCTCTTGATAGAGTGTAAGTCCCATACCTTTGTAAATAAACAATTTTGGGCCTCACACATTATATAAGTCCCCCTGTATATTTTCAAAAGTTCAGCGCGATCGTTGCCTTTTTAAACAGAATCCTTGGGCTTCTCCTTGAGCTATAAGACCCATATTTATTCATTTTCAAACTCTTTGGGCTTCTCCTTGAGTTGTAAGATCCAACCCTTGTTGTACATAAACCTATTTGGGCCTCAGTCGTTGTATAAGTCCCGGTACGATATTCAAAACAACGGTACGATCACTGTTAAAACCTTGGGCCTCTCTTTGAGTATAAGCCCCACTATCTTTTCAAAACAATTCCCTTTTGATTTAGATTCAAATATATGTATTGTTATCAAAACTTTCTTTAATTTCTTTGAATAACTAACACTACAACATGGAAGCTTGTTCACCTGTAAGTTTTATCCGCTTTATTTTACTTGCTCAAATATATATAACTGTGTTGTGGGAAGCGGCGCATGGTTAGTATTCTTTCATTCTTTTAAATACATGTAAGATATATATATAACTGTATTGTGGGAAGCTGCGCACAGTTACTCTTCTTTCATACTCTTTTAAATACTTGTCATATATCAACTGTATATATACTAGTATAGTTATTTAGAGTTTTCCCCGACAACTAGGTCTAGAACTAGGTAAAGCCATGTTGGTCACTCTTAAATACAAAAAAAAACTAGATCCCCCCATAGGATTTCCAGATACAGACTTTCCTTCTCTTGGGGTTAAACAATATGGAACAAAGAGAAAGGAAGTATTCTCGGTGAACCTTTTCTCAGACTGTCACCCCTAGAAATTGTCAAAGAAATTCTACTCCCCGGAGTTGATCTATTCTCTGTGAATGGCATCTCTTGAGTTTCTTAGAACCTCGAACTTTCCTGAAATGATCTCTTCTCTGTGAATTGCATTTCTTGAACTTCTCTTGGTTTAGGACCCACAGGCTTCCTAAAAGCATCCCCGCCTCCTCTTGGGCTTTGTACAAGGACCCTTCGACTTCTTAGAAGTTCTTATGCCTTCTCTTGGGCTTAATACAAGGACTCAGACGACCTCTATAAGACAGAACTTAGTCATCCTTTTCTAGAGCAGTCTTTCCAGTGTCAAAACTCTGGCCATTTTAGGGTTGGTCTCATCCCTTAATGACCGTGCCTCCTCTGGGAGGCATCATACAAAAGATAAAATCCTCCCACACTAGTAGACTTGGACAGTCTAATCCCCTTGAGTCTCAAAGACATTCTCAAGTTCCTTATAAATATAGGAAGAACCTCGGTCACTCTGGATCAATCTCTAGCAGAAACCTAGTCTCTCTCATAAGAGTTCCCCAACCAGGGTCAGCTTATCCCAAATCAGAACCTCAAGGTATCTGATACCTCAACTCTTCTGTAATCCTCAGCAAGAGTTGACTCCCCACTTGGACCGGCCTCAGGATCTCAATTATCCTCGGTAAAAGTTAGCCTCCTCTTAGGCTTTGTATAATGATCTTTCCTCAAACACAGTCAGCCTCCTCTTGGGCTTTGTACAATGATTCTCCCCAAAGGAGCTAACTTTTCCAGACTCTCTTGTTGAGTCAATACCCTTTTAGCCTCAATCTCGGGCTTCGTACGAGATAGCAAATCACTCTCTTGTTGAGTATAAAAGACTCTCTTATTGAGTCAATCACCTTTTCAGACTCTCTTGTTGAGTCAATCACCTTTCAGACTCTCTTGTTGAGTCAATCACCTTTCATTACTCTCTCGTTGAGTCGATATTTATCCAAACTTGGTATAAAGATTTCCCCTAGGAGGAGTTAGCCTCTTCTCAAGCTGTGCAAAAGGATTTCTCCAGCTTGTTTAGCCATAATCCCGGGCTTTATACAGGACAGATGAAAGCACTCTCTTGTTGAGTTAAACCCCTTTAGCCTCAATCTTGGGCTTTGTACAAGACATAATTTTCCCTCTCTTGAGCGTAGGACAGATATCTTCCCCAGCCGAGTCATTTCCTCCTAGTCTTCTTTTAGGCTTTGAGGAATGATTTTTCCAAGCAGAGTCAAACTCATTGCAGCCTCAATCTTGGGCTTTGTACAAGACACATCAAAATATCCTCACCAGAGTCAGTTAAATTTCCCATTTCAGCCTCAATCTTGGGCTTTGTACAAGACACATATAAACCTCCCCGACGGAGTCAGAACCCTTTTAGCCTCCTCTTAGGCTTTGTATAATGATATCCCCAAAGAGTCAGTCTCTTTTTTGCCTCAATCTTGGGCCTTGTACAAGACACCAATATATACACTCTCTTGCTGAGTCGGTCTTATCCAGCCTCCTCTTAGGCTTTGTATAAAGAAATCCCCTAGTCGAGTGAATTAACCTTTTAGCATCAACCTTGGGCTTTGATTAAGGCACACAAAAATCAACAATCCCCTCAGAGGAACTCCAATCCCTCTTTAGAGATGACAAGTTCTCTCTCAAACCTTTTAGCTTCAATCTTAGGCTTTGAACAAGACACAAATACCCTTTTAGCTTCAATCTTGGGCTTTGAATAAGACACCAAAACATCTTTTTCCTCCCTTAGAATAGGAGGAACTACGATTACTCTGATTTCCCTGTTTCATTTAAACGGGAATACGTAGGCATAAGATTGCGAAATCTTAGCGAGCATACTAATAAAAAACTCTAGGTCCAGTACCTTCACACCAAAACTTAGGTCTAATGCCTTACCGAAAACATCGGGAACACCCAAACATCAACAAAAACTCACCCACTCACTCATACTTCCCAAGAAACTTTCCCAACCCATCAGCAGATAAACACTATCAATTACAAAGCAAAACCTAAAAGCTAACATCCCGTGGATAACCACATATAGGATGGGTAATTGACAACTATCCATTGTATAACCTGACCCCGGACCCCCCAATCTCTTTAAAGCGTTTGTTCAGTTAAACATTCGCGTGCAAGGTTAGTTTTAGATAGCTTCCCTTTCCCTTCCAGCTTCACGGGATAAATAAGAAATCAGAAAGTAGCACCCTTTCTCCTCGAGGAGGAAAACCCAAACTTCAGCGATAAGGTGATCGCGTCACCGACAAAAATCGCTCGCTACATAAAGCATATTGCAAAGAGAGAAACTGAAAAGCGTGAGTGCAAATGTGAGAGAGTAGGGGAAACCGGTGATGGGCGGATCATGAGTGCAACTGAAAGCAGAGGCGATTCGTCTCTAGAAAACTAATGGTGGCCATAAATTTTTATGTTATGAGACGTGTATTCAACCTTCCAAAGTTCTCTCCCATTTTTTTTAAAGAATTAACTTTAAATTTATACTAAAAAAACTAGGTTTTAAGGTGTAATTACGATTAAATACATAAAATGACAGTTATAAATATAGTTAAAATTAAAATTTATTTTTAAATATTTATTAATTAATTACAATTAATATTGAATAATAAATTTTCTTTTTGAATTTTTTATTTTAAATTTAAAAAAAGAAAATAACATAAACTTAAATATAGCGAGAAAAATAAACTTTTTTTTTAAATATTTGATTTTTTAAATAGTTTTATAAAATAAAAGATTTTTATATTATGGGTTTAAACAAAACAATGATAAATAAAATGAAAATTAAATTAACAAATTAAAACAAGTATTTTTTACAATATTTTAAACGAATAAAATTAAACATAATATTCTCTTTTTTTTTTTTTTTGGAAAAAGTTTAAAAGCTTAGACAAAATTGAGGCATTACACTATCATCATGTTGTGCTGATCAATAAAACTGGTTTCAACCGAATTCACAAAATTTTTCAATTCTACTTCAAACTCAACTAATTGCTCAAATCAAGTCACCAATAATATATCCAAGTTTTCCAAACATAAAAAAGGGGAGACTGAAATTACAGTCATAGTCGGTACCATTTTAGTTTTGATGATTTGTCAATTTGCGTTTATATGCATTATTTGATTAATTGTGTATTTGTACTTTGTAAATTATATAATTGTGTATTATTGTTGTAATTCATGTTTGTGATTCATTTGGAATAATTTGTATTCGTTTGCTTTAGCTATAACTAGTATTGTAGCTTTGAGAACCACTCCATTTATTGACTTAGCAGTTGTATCCATGAAATGTCTCCTTTTTAAGCCTAGAAAATTGTTTTATATCAATGTGTTAAGTATTGATTAAATCACAAGTTAGAATGCTTGAATCAAGGCTATAAATATATTTGATTCGAATCATTCATAGTGTGACTCGAGTAATGAAATCTTTTAAAAGCTGGGAATTGGCTATGTCTCAATTGTGTCGAATCATAGAAGTGTGTGATTTGAATCACAACTCTACTTGACTTGAATCATGAGACACACGTGACTCGAGTTATGGCTTAACTCCTTTCTTTCCAACTTTTGATTCAAAATGTTGTTTCTTTAATTTGAATCATTACTTCATGATTTTATAAAAACTCATTGTTTCTTTGTGTTTCAGAGTGTGTCTACCCTATAGCACCAATTTCTCCTATCTTTTATATTTAGTCTATGATATAGAGTGTGACCCAAAAACAGAGAGAGAGAGAGAGAGAGAGAGAGAGAGAGAGAGAGAGTCTCTCTGAAATTGTGTGGTAACAAAATCTCTTGTAACAAAATTTTGTTTTTGATTTAGAACAAAAATCAAGAGAGAGAGATAGGGGATGATCAATCAATTGATGGAATTAATCAATCTCTGAACTATTACCAATAACCTAGAATCCCATTTTTGCCAAGAACTTTGAGAGAACCAAGTGTGTGTTCTTAATTCACCCACACTTATCTTATTGTTCATGCCTTATGATTAACCTCCTAGAATGTGGGTCTTGTGAGAATTAGTTGTGCGTGTGAGATTCTTCAAAAACTATTCATCATCTTCAAAATAGAAACAATATTATGCAAGCCTCTTTCGACAATACTTTGAATCATATAGGGCTTATTTATCCTAAAGTGAAGATTTCGAGGGACAAAGCTCATTAAGAGTGGGAGGCTGTGGAGGGGAAGTTTGTCTCTTTTGGTGATGCTACTTCAAGCACCAATGTTCTGTCTTCCCAAGTTTTCTCCTTGTTTTCTTTTAAATGATTATACCATGTTGGGTTGCCTTTTATTTCCTGGATTCACTTTTATTTTCCTTTGGCCCATAACTTTGTTTAATTAGTGAGTGATCTATTTATCCATCATCTGTCATAGTGTATGAAATATATCTAAGAATAACTTCAACCATTTTGATTTATTGAATGAAATATAACGGTAATTTGTATCTGTTTCTTATCTTTCTCCTTCAAAATGGCTATCCTCAGTTCTACGAGACCGTTTAGGGACTTGGTGTCAAACCCAAATTTTCATCCCTAAGTTCCCGCCTCTCTTTGCATCATCTGCATAGCTTATCATGTCCTTCATCACGCATAATGCCCAAATTATCATCCAGAATAAACTTTTTGGATTTACAGTCGAATCGGTCAAACTGAAAGTCAATTGTGCCTAAAATCAGTGGATGAAAGGTTTCAAAATTGAGCTTGCAGACGTCACTTATATTACTCTATGTTCTGTGTAGTTTAACCTGGCGTCCTCGTTTTGATTTTTCGATTGCTTTTCGGTCGCTTTTGATCAGTCTGAGCATTTTAATCGGGGAAAATTTATTTCGAAAATTGACCAAACACTGTATTTTCCCGAGTTGTTTATTTCGCGCTAATCATTTTAGTGCATTCATTTTATTTTTTCGGGCACTTTGATACCAGTCTGATTATTTATTTTAACCGATTTCTTTTTAAATTTTTAAATTTTTAATTAACAATCTTTTTAATTTAATAAGTTTTTTAATTTAGTTTTATTTTAAATATTTCTCTTTATTTTATTTATCTTTTTTATTTTTTTAATATTTGAAATTTGTTTTTTATCTAGTTTTGGCAACACTTGTCTATTAAGTTTCATAAAGTCACTTTATTTTTTGATCCATTTAAGTAATAACATTGCACATACTGAATAAAAAAAAGACAATTCATTGGGTTTTTCTCCACACGGCCAAATGAGCTTTTGACCAACAAAATAACTCTACTCATGATAACCTTACTGCAGGCAATACACATCACATTTTTTTATACTTTTATGTTAACACAAAGCCACACAGACCCACACTCTTGAGGCCACTTACAATCTCACTCTCTTTCCATAAACCAACAAAACCACTTGACATAAACTCCAAAAAACAAAAAAACCTAAAAGCCCTCATAACTCCACTACTTCCTCCTGCCACGTTACTGAACATCACCCTTTCATTTTTTTTCACCATGAACGCACTCACCCTCATGTAGGTTGCTAATTTCGACGCCGAGATAATTGTTCAGAACAAATTTGGAAATTTGCCTGGGTATTTAGACAGGAATGTGTTTTTGATGGGAGAAAGCCAGTCGAAGGCAAATGTTACTTAAAGGAAAACATTGGCAGATTTTTCTAAGTATTAGAAATACTTCGACAGAGGGGTGATAGGCCTTGTTCAATGGATGTTTGAAATTCAAATTTAGGAGGGAGTTTCATTTTGAAATAGGACGCGTGGAATGCATCTAGTTGGCGAATGCATGCAGATTGCCATTTGTCACCATTAGGAGAAATAGTTGTTATTGGTAGTTATTTCGATTGTATATGAATAGGGAGTCTTAGTGTTAGATTTCCGGATGTGTTCAAAATTTGTACAAATCACTCAAGAAATACTCAAAGTAACCGCGAGAGAGAAAAGAGTAGTTACTGAGAAAATGTACGTTTGAAAAACACCAGTTTTCATTCCTTGCATTTTAATAAAAGTTTTAAGTTCTTCATTTACAATTCCCTTTACATTTCTGTAATTTTCTTTCTTGCAAGTTATTTACATTTCACCATTTATTTCAAGAAACAAAGTTTTTATTACTTTTTGTCGAAAAATACAAGTTGATGAAAAACAATGATGAATTCAATAAACAAAAGGTTTTTTTAAACACAAATTGTCAAGATTGTTAAAGCACATTGTCCTAGGATTTGTTTAATCGGTCATGTAAGCAAACTAATTTTTCATAAATTAGGAGATCAGCGGTTGTTTGCGAATTTTCCAAGCAAACAAATTGGCACGCCCAGTGGGACCTTGTGCTATTAAGATCTAAAAACCTTTATTTTACACTTTACTCGTAAGAAATTTTCTTCGTTTTTGTTGCATGAGACTAAGAAGTGGTAAGATAGCCATAAATAACGAAGAAAGACCCAGAAGGAGACGAGTACGCAGAATGGCGAATTCAAATCCGCCTTACAATCAGAATCCTACGAATAATGAAGTACCACCCCCTAATCCTTCGACTGGGGGCAATACGGCCTCAATATCAATATCAGAGGCTATGCCATCAACAGCGGGTTCGACGCCCGCGCATTCAATTCCCCAGAGTGTGCCTAGTTTTTCAACTATGGGACCCCAAATGCCTCAAATGACTCCTCCCCCTTCAGGGAGTATGTACAGACCCTTTATATCTGGATTTTCGATGCCTCTAAATTGAGAACAACCATATGGAATGTCAACTTCAGTAATGGCAAGTTTACAAAACGTGCCATCAGCATTTACGGATCCAACAATGAACATAACTTCGCCTTTGCAAGGTCCAGTTCTGGTGTGAACCATATGGGTAGAATTAGCCAGCCTTTAGGAACGGGATATCAAACTTACATGCCGAACATTACCAATAATTCTGCACAAGTGATCAGGCAACAAATGGATGAGAGTAACCATGATATGGTCCAGATGTTAGCCCAACAAATGGCCACATGTTCGACCGTCGATTCACTGGTATCCCCTGAAAATATTGTGAACTTGGGAACTTTCCATCTATGGGGTAATTCTTGCTTCAAAATGTATTCCGACAAAGAGGAGGTATAACTGGGTCTTTGTAATCCCACATTCATACCATTTTGCGCCATAATTCTTTCGACAATGGCAACCAAATTATTCTCTGCCGGCATATCATTACAACACATTTGTTGTATAATATTGTCAGCATTTTGGTTTCGGTTTACTAACAACACTCTTGGTTCTTGTTGAACAGGGATTTCGACCCCAGGTGGTTCGACTGCCCCCCTTTGGTTCAGAACTTCTGCCTGAGGGATGTTTGGTTGCCTTTGGTTTATGGTAGGTTCTTCTTCGACGGCTACCTTTGGGTTCTGAACTACCTGTTCCCTTGGGGGAGGTTGCTGAAGATCCCGCCAACGAAGGTGATGTGGTCAAAGTTACAACTAACTGCGTGGACTAGGCAGTGATGGTCAAGGTTACTGAAGACCTGGACGCAAAGATCATTGAGAACTACATTGCTGAGGCTACTGAGGGCATCAACAACGAAACTACTGAAGGTTTCGACCAAGTAAACAACGAAACTACTGAAGGTTTCGACCAAGTGAACAAAGAGACTACTGAGGGTTTCGTCCAGATCAACAATGAAACTACTAAAGGTCTCGATAAAGTCAACAATGAAACCATTGATGGTTTTGCCAAAATCAACGAAGGAACTACTAAAGGTTCTTGCAAACAAGCTGCTGTTGGTATTCTCCGAAGAACCATGGAGGATCCAAAGGACAAAGCTGTCAGATTCGTCAGCCCACAAGTTGCCAGGAGTCCACTCCCAAAGGTGCTAACAAAGAAAATATCTGAGGGTTTCAATCGTATGAAGAAGGAACACGAGGTCGATGAAAGCCTCAGTTTGAAGTTGAATAAGTTTAGCATGGACACAGAGACACCTTCCAATATAAACATGGTTGAAGTGGCTCAGAATGCATCGATGCAAGTTGACGAAGAACGTCGACGGGAGGAGTACCAGAAAGTGGCGTATCTCAAGGAGGAAGAAAATATGGCAGATTTTATACATAGATGCCAGAGGAAAAGATCTGAGGTGATTCTTTTCCCTCGCTGTAGTGCTGTATTCGACAAAAAGGCAGCACAAAACTTAGAGGGAGTGGAGAGAGCAAGAAGAAGAGGAAATTGGAGGCCTTCTAAAGAAAGATTCGACCCCAGAAGAGGGGACCGAAGCAGGGAAAGGTTAGGGGGAAGACACTCTAACACATTCAAACCTACAACCAAAGCTCCAGACGACAGGTGGGTTAATCCAATCCGACAAGCCCAAGGGCAAGGAAAATGGAAGGATTTTGAAGTACAGTGGGGATCTTCTATATCATACAGAAAAGAATTCCAAAAGTCCAAAAAGGTGACTTACCCTTCTGAAAATTATAAGGGCAAGAATCCTATGACGAAGTCACAGTGGAGGAGATACCAATGTCAAAAGAAGGCTGAGAAGGAGGCTGCAGGAAAAGCTAAGCCAGAGACCAGCAACAATGTCCAAACTTCGACTCAGAAGGAAGATTTAAAGATTGAAAAACCACCCGTTACTCTAGTACAGGTATCATCGAAGGAGGAAGTAACTAGGAATGATGATGAAATGATAGACGATTTTAATCCAGAATCAGAGGCATCATTCGAAGTAATGTGCAACATCGTCTCAGTGCTCCTTAGGGAGTATGATCAATTAATGGAGGTCGAAGAGGAAGAGGAAGCTATGGAGGTCGAAATGGCTAGACACAGGCCCGTTTGCTATTATATCATGAACAATGGATGCGTTGAAGAACATAACGCATTTTTCGAAAGGCCAGATGACTCAATGAGGAACCACTTGAAGCCCCTATTTATAAAAGGAAAAGTGGGTAATGTAGGGTTAAATAAGATTTTGGTCGATGGAGGAGCGACTGTCAACTTGATGTCGCATTATATGCTTAATAAAATTGGAAAAGATGATTCCGACACCAATCCTCATAACATGTTGTTGTCGAATTATGAGGGGAAAGTAGGTACAACTATGGGTGTGATACAAGTAGATCTAACTGTCGGAACCATCACAAGGCCGACAATGTTCATGGTGACTACGTCTAAAGCAAATTATAACCTTCTCTTAGACAGGGAATGGATACACGACATAGGTGTCGTTCCTTCGTCAATGCATCAACGAATAACAATTTGGCGCGCATATGGGATTGTCGAAAATATAGAGGCTGACCAGAGTTACTTTCTACCTGAAGTAAACCAGGTGGATAGGCAAAGTTTCGACAGGAACCTGGCTCACATAACTTCTTGTAGTCCAGCGACCTTCGATATGACGCCAACAGACAACGCCTTCTGCTCATTATATCTTCATCCCACCCACGGGTTCCAATGGGATAAGAAGGTAGTTGGCGAAGAAGATTACATTTTTGGAACTTCTCATATCCAGCCAACTGGCTGGGGCAGCGAGTCTAGTGACAATGAGTGAGTCACTAGTTCTCGAAAAGATCGCGGCTTATGTAGTCGAGAATAAACTCAAAGCGGCCTTAGAGGCCGAAGTAAAGTACATGGATTTCAAAGCCAACGAGATCAAAGCAGATCAACAAGGTCGGGGAAAGGATTTCGACGCGATTCTGCCTGATAAAGACCTAGGAGATTTGCAAAACTAGAGGCTTGACGCGATTTATGACGATGAGCCACTGGGCTTTGAGAATGATCCATTAGCAGCGAACATCAAGATGATGGCACAAGATCCACTCGAAGAAATTGACTTGGGGTTAGGGGCAAAAAAAAGACCAACTTATATCAGTGCAAAAGTGAGCCCCCAACTCAAGGTCGAAATAGTCCAGTTGCTGAAGGAATTCAATGATTGTTTCGCATGGGACTACGACGAAATGCCTGGTTTGGATAGGAATCCGGTCGAATTAAGGCTACCAATAAAACTTGGGAGGAATCCTGTTAAGCAAACTCCAAGGAGGTTCGCACCAGAAATCCTCTCAAAGATTAAAGAAGAAGTCGAAAGACTCCTCAGATGCAAGTTCATCCGCCCAACCAGGTATGTCGAATGGATTGCTAATATAGTTCCTGTAATAAAGAAAAATGGTAAACTGAGGGTATGTATTGACTTTCGAGATTTAAATTCTGCTACCCCAAAAGATGAATATCCTATGCCAGTGGCGAAAATGTTTGTCGATTCTGCTGCAGGCCATAAGTACCTTAGTATGCTTGATGGATATTCTGGTTATAACCAAATCTTTATTGCGAAGGAGGATGTTCCTAAAATGGCATTTCGATGCCCTGGAGCCTTAGGCACCTACGAATGGGTGGTAATGCCTTTTGGTTTAAAGGATGCTGGGGCAACATATCAGCGAACAATGAATTCTATTTTTAACCATTTCATTGAGGATTTTATGTAGATTTATATTGACTATATTGTTATTAAGTCTGTTTCCGGAAAAAATCATATAGACCATCTTCGACGGTCCTTTGAAAGGATGAGGAAGTTTGGTCTGAAGATGAATCCTCTCAAATGTGCGTTTTGTGTGCAGACGGGAGACTTCCTAGGCTTTGTGGTCCACAAGAAAGGGATCGAAATCAATCAAAACGAGGCCAAGGTAATAATGGAGGCGAAAGCGCCATCTACAAAGAAGGAGTTGCTGTCTTTACTTGGTAAGATCAACTTTCTCAGAAGGTTCATCTCCAACCTTAGTGGGAAGACGCAAGCCTTTTCCCCTCTACTTCGACTGAAGAAGGAAGACTTCGAATGGGGGCAAGAGCAGCAGGATGCCTTCGACAAGATCAAGGAGTACCTGACGCATCCTCCAATTTTAGTGTCACCTTGTAAAAGTAGGAGTATGAGGTTGTACATATCCGCGTCGGACAAGGCATTAGGGAGCATGTTGGCTCAGGAGGATGAGAATGGTGTCGAAAGATCCATTTACTACCTCAGTAGGGTCTTGAACGATGCGAAAACCAGATATAGTGTAATTGAAAAGTTGTGTTTATGTGTATACTTTTCATGTATGAAATTGAAGCACTATATAAAACCAGTTAATGTTTATGTTTCTTCTCATTTCGACGTTATAAAATACATGTTATCTAAACCAATCTTGCACAGTCGAATTGGAAATTGGGCATTAGCATTGACTGAGTATTCTTTGACATATTTACCTTTAAAGGCTGTCAAAGGACAAGTAGTGGCTGATTTCATAGTCGACCACGCTATAAATGAAAAGTCTTTGGACTATATTGAAATAGAACCATGGAAGTTGTACTTCGACGGTTCTAGTCATAAAAATGGAACTGGAATAGGAATTCTGGTTATTTCTCCTAACAAAATTCCAACAAAATTCAAGTACAAAGTCAAAGGCCTTTGCTCAAATAATGAGGCAGAATACGAGGCTTTGATAGCAGCACTTGAAATCTTGTTGGAATTGGGGGCAACTCGGGTCGAAATAATGGGCGACTCTGAGTTAGTCATAAAGCAGATAACAAAGGAGTACAAGTGTGTTAAAGAGAATTTAATCATGTACTTTGTAATAGCTAATCGACTCTTAAAAAGATTCGATATGGTTACGATTCGACATATCCCTCGAATAGAAAATCAGGAAGCAAATGATTTATCGCAGATAGCTTCTAGATACAAAGTGTCGAAGAAAAAGTTGCAGAAAGCCATTGAAGTTAGAGGAATAGTCGTGTTAGCTAGATTATCCCCGTCAGATTTGGAGACGATAAAGCTTGGATACGCTGACGAAGAAAATTTTGAAAATTTTAACATAGATGATTCAATGACTGGAGATTGGAGAAAGCCTATAATGGAGTACCTGGAAAATCCAACAGGACCATTCGAACGAAAAATCAGGTATCGAGCTTTGAGTTATGTGATTTTGGGGAATGAACTATTTAAGAAAACTCCGGAAGGGATATTACTTAAGTGTTTAGGCGAATCTGAGGCATACATAGCTTTGTCGAATGTACACAGCGGGGCATGTCGTGCGCATCAAGCAGGCCATAAGATGAAGTGGTTATTATTCCGACAGGGAATGTATTGGCCAACTATGTTAAAAGATTGCGTCGAATTCACGATAGGATGCCAAGAGTGCCAGGTACACGCAGAGATACCACATGTTCCTGCAAGTGAGTTACATTCTATAATAAAGCCTTGGCCCTTTAGAGGTTGGGTTTTGGATTTGATTAGAGAAATTCGACCGACCTCTTCAAAAAGCCAGAAGTTTATTTTGGTTGGGATCGATTATTTTACGAAATAGATCGAAGCCATACCCTTAGTAAACGTGGATCAAGAAGCAGTAATCGAATTCATTCGAAAGCACATCATTTACAGGTTTGGCATCCCAGAGACAATAACAACGGATCAAGGATCTATTTTCACTGGTAAAAATATGCAAGCATTCGCGAAGGAAATGGGTTTCAAACTTCTCACATCAACGCCTTACTACGCTCAAGCCAACGGTCAGGTCGAAGTAACAAACAAGGTTATAATTGGTTTAATAAAGAAGCGCGTGGGAAGAAAACCAAAGAATTGGCACAAAACGTTGGACCAAATTCTATGGGCTTTTCGAACCTCTCCTAAGGAAGCTACAAATGCTACACCTTTTCAACTAACGTATGGCCATGATGCGGTCTTACCGGTCGAAATATACTTGCAGTCAACAAGACTTCAAAGACATCATGAAATTCCATCGGATGCATATTGGAATATGATGATAGATGAATTAGTTGATTGAGACGAAGAGAGATTAAACACGTTAGATTTATTAAAAAGGCAAAATGAAAGGGTGGAGAAATTCTACAATAAAAGAGTGAAAAGTAAAGCCTTTTCGATTGGTGACTTTGTGGGAAGGACTTATGGCAAAATGAAAGTGATTCTTCCCATGGATCGAAAAGATAGACTTATGGGAAAATGGTCCCCTAAGTGGGAAGGACCTTTTCAAATCACACAAGTATTTTCCAATTGCGCTTATGAAGTCGAAGAGTTGGATAAAGATAAGCGAATATTAAAAATAAACGGGAAATATTTGAAAAAATATAAGCCCACGTTACAAGAAGTAAAGATAGCAGTCGAATAATCATGCATAGAAAACAAGCAACATGGTGGATTGAAATTCTTTTCGCCAAATAAAATAGCTTAAATGTCATTACAAAATAGGCCTTAAAAGGCCAAATAAAAAATTACAACTATTTAAACTGGGAAAGATTCTTTCAATTTTTCAAATTTGGATTTCTGAATTTGAAGACGACGCTCGCAAAGGGCATTTCCATTCGAAAGTTCTTCGATTTCTTCACCAAGTTTTCGTGCCCTATCAACATGGTGCACCCCGACTTCAAGCTCTTTAGTTATTTCCTCTTGATTGATTTGTTGCAGTTCTTCTTGGCGTTTTTCCGCCTGAGAAATTATGTTTTGAAGAACAGCAATTTGTTTCTTCCACTTGAGGATGTTTTCGCCACAGACAGCTGCTTCTTTCTTATTTTGCTCAGAAGCCTTTTCCAATTCAGTTACTTTGTTAGACGAACTTGAAGCAGCATCCCACTCAGCAAGTTGTGTTTTCGTCTTATTTTCGAGCTTCTTAGCGTAATCTCGAAGTCGGTTAAAGTCTGCCACCACAAGATCTATTAGATTAGTCAGATCCATAACAACATCAGTCACTTCAAGAGGAGCCTCCAGAACATTGATTTGCTTTAAGATCTTTTTCAGGTCAAAGTGAGCAGATGAATTATTCTCTAAAAGCTGAAATAAATCAATTTTGAGGATTTTTTGTCGAATATGGGTCAGCGCTTCGTCCGTGGATTTGGCGTCAGACATAGTTCTTGAGGTGGTCGAACTACTGACGGTAGTATCAGCAAAGTTATAACGGGAACTAAGCATGGCCTTTAGATATTCAAATGGTCTTTGCACCTTCAGATTCTCAAGTTCCTCTTGAGAGAGTCGGGTCGAAGTTGTAGCGGTCGAAGCAACTTTGGGTGGTTCATCAAGGTTTTTCTTGTCGCTTTCTACTTCTTCATCCGCAGCAGCCTTTGGAGTTGTTGACTCTTCGCCTACTTTCTCTTCCTGCTCTTCGCCATCAGTTTCAGCCTCCTCATCCTTCTCTTCGTCAGCATCTTTTAAACTGGTGGGGGAATGGTCTTCAGGATCATCATCTGTTGTGGGCGCTGTAGTAGGCATCACAGTGTCCCCACCAACGTCAACTAAGATGTCAGCCACAGGACCAGTTTCTTCTTCCACTACGTCTTGAAGTCGTTTAGAGACAGCAGTGGGCTAATTCACTTCAGTGGCTGATTCTTTTGTCGAATCTTTAGGAGAAGGCTTGGAGACGCTTGTTGACTTGTAGGTAGGATCACTGCCAGTCTTTGGAAGAACTTGGATAATAGGATGCCCGTGAGTATCGACAAGGACCTAGAAGATAAATGAATTAATAAAAGTATCATAAGAAAATTGCCTTTCAGTGTCAAACTATAAAGAGAAAAGAGGGAGAAAAAACCATACCTTGGGAATCTCAGTCTTAAGACTAGAACTTTCGCTTTCTGCTGGAGCAGGGGTAACTTTCTCGTCAGGATTTTTGAGGGGGGGGGTTCCAATATTCTGGAAGCAGGAGGTTTTTGTTGTTGAGATTTTGTCGGTTTCTTATTCTTCCTTGAAGGTTTCACTTGGTCTGGTGATTCGTCGCCATCATTGGTGTCAGCAGCTTTAACGTCAGGTTCTTTTTCCTTTCTTTTCTTTGGCGTCGAAGGAGGTCTTCGACTTCCCTGTAGAACAAAAAGAGATTTTTATTAGTATTTCAGAAAAAATATATATTAACCAAAAGAAAAGAAAAATAATACCTTCTCCAAAGGTGTCTTGGTAGTATCTTTTTGGTTTTCTGCATCCCTTGCAGTTGACGCTTCGACAGTAGCTGACTTCTTGGTAGAAATTTTGACGGCAGGATAAGAACGAAAGAAAAAGTTAAACATAAATTAACATATATATGTGTGGGTAAATGGAAAATAAGTGGTGTCGAATATCTTCCTATTCCACACCTTCATATATAGGAGTTTCCACGCGAACGTGTTCTATGCCAATATGAAGGTGGCCTTTGAAATTGCCCAAGGTGTACTTAGTCGGAACCACTCGCTTAGCACGTTTTTGATATTCTTGGCGAAGAAGTTTCATAGAATCCCCACAAGTGAATCAATCTGGAAATGGAGGGCTAAAAGTCACGCCAAATTCAGCAGATGGTAGAGGAGGAAATTTTGGTGGATAGAGGTTAAAAGCTATCTCATAACGTTGTTCTGGTCGAACTTATGAAGGTAGTTTTAACTCATCCAATTTTCTGGTAAATTTTTCTTTCAAAGTAACAGTTGCTTCGCTTATGGTTTGACTAAGTTCGTTGGGCCTATAGGCAGTTTCAAAGTATTTCGGGAATGCTTGGATTTCTTTAACGTGTCTTGAATTACCTTTCTTCATTTTATCCTGCACAAGGGCAAAAGCTCTGGTCAGTTGGATGGTGAAAGAAGGCACGTTGAAAAATTGAGAATCATAGTAGGTGTAGCGAGCGAATATGGACGTGGTTCTTAAGCACTGTCGCTCTGGGAGGGTATTATAGGTCGATTCATTTTTTACCCTATTGGAGCTAATGAAGGAAGGGAAATAGATGTCTCCAACTAACCCTGCTTTACAAACTGAGGTTAAACAGTCAAAACTGTTGGTTTACAGATGCGATCAATGTGGGGGGGGGGCTCTCTTAGGTTTATTTTGATCGAGTTTAGACTTTTGGTGGGGAATACGGACTCGGATGTTTTGATGGATATGTGAGGATTTGTGGCCAGAGGTTTTTGGTGTGGTGTGCTCGCTATGATTTTTATTTCAATCTTATGCCTACGTATTCCCGTTTACCGAAACAGGGAAATCAGAGCGATCGTAGTTCAAAGCCCAAGATGTGAAGCTAAGGGTATATTTGTATCTTGTTCGAAGCCCAAGATATGAAGCTAAAGGGTTTATTGATGATAGAGAACTTGTCATCTCTAAAGGGGATATTTGGTCTGTTTGTCACAATTGTTGGGTGACTGGTTATAAAGGAGAATTACTTTAACTGGGATGTGAATCCAACAATGCCATAATTTCCTTTATAGGGGATTTTCAACCTGAAGGAGAAGACTTTAACTTAGTGTAGAGCAATACCATCTTTCCTTAGGAATTTCTCATGCTAAAAGAGGGACAGTGGCATGGATGTAAATAATCCAGAGGCTTGCCGCTTACAGCAATTAGACGACGGAAAAGGAGTTGTTGATGTTTGTATGCTGTGACCAAAGCATGATTTGATGCTAAAAGGTTGATTGAATCAAACGAGGATTTCTTTATACAAAGCCTAAGAGGAGGCTATTGACCTAACAAGAGGATGCTTTTGTGTCTCGTACGAAGCCCGAGATAGAGGCTAGAAGGGTTGACTTAATAAGAGAGTTTTTTTATATGTGTCTTGTACGAAGCCCAAGACGGAGGCTAAAGGTTTGACTCAACAAGAGAGTCTTTGTACCTCGTACGAAGCCCGAGATGGAGGCTGAAAATGTTTTAATCAACAAGAGAGTCTTTTATACTCAACAAGAGAGTGTTTTTGTATTTGTACGAAGCCCGAGATGGAGGCTAAAGGTGATCGACTCAACAAGAGAGTCTTTTTGTACTCAATAAGAGAGTGTTTTGTATCTCGTACAAAGCCCGAGATGGAGGCTGAAAGTGGGTTGACTCAACAAGAGAGCCTTTTATACTCAACAAGAGAGTGTTTTGTATATCGTACAAAGCCCGAGATGGAGGCTGCAAAGGTTAACTCTGCTGGGGATAATCATTGTACAAAGCTCAAGAGGAGGCTAGGGTTACTGTTTCAGTTGAGTGACAGGTCCAGTATGTTGGATAAAGAGAAAATCAGTTCTTATATGGGTAATGTTGTACTCATGGATTTGATCTGAGGACCGGGATTATTTCCTGTCTTTAAGGAAACAGGGAATCCGAAGGGTATTGAGACTGCCCAAGTCTACGGGTCTTGTCTTTTGTACTATGCTTAAGAAATAGTAGTAGTAAGATCTAGACTCTTTGAAAGATTGTTCTATTAAGATGACTAATTTATGTTCCTATACCTCTAGGAGGTCGTCGAGAAAATTTGTACGAAGCCCAAGAGGAGGCGAGAAAACTTTTAAGAAGCCGAGGTACAATTTGTACTAAGCCCAAGAGGAGGCTATCTTCCCGGAGGAAGAATCATTATACGAAGCCTAAGAGGAGGTTGTGAAAACTTCTAAGAAGCCGACGGGTCCTTGTACAACGCCCAAGAGGAGGCGGGGATGCTTTTAGGAAGCCTGTGGGTCCTTGCACTAAGCCCAAGAGGAGGCTGATGAACAGTTCCAGAAGGGGTTTCACTTGGAACATTGGCCTTCTGTATATGAACTGTTCAAGGGGGAGATTTCTTAGATCTAGTTATCTAAAATTGTTGTAAAAGAAAATTCTCAGGGTTAAGGTATATCCGGGTGAACGTCAGAGGTAAAGAGACGAGGTTTTGCCTAGTTCTAGACGTAGTTGCCGGGGAAACTCTAAATATCTATACTATTATTACACAGTTGATATGAGTTTGTGAAAGAAGACTTACAGTGAAACAACCCCACAATATAGTTATATACATATGAAAGCGGTAAATGAAAGCGGGTAAACACTTACTCGGTTGTAGAGCTTCCATGTTGTTTTGTTAGTTTGTTCAACAAAGAAAGCTTTGATAACAATATTATATTCAAAATCAAAGGAGAAAGTGCTTTGAAAAGATTGTTGGGGCTTACAGCTCAAGGAGAGGCCCAGGGTTTTATCAGTGATCGGACTGTCATTTTGTATAGGGAATTATACAAGTGACTGAGGCCCAAGAAAGGTTTTCTGTACAAAGGGGATGGGTCTTACACTCTCTCAAGAGGCCCAAAAATGATTGAAAGAAAAAGAATGAGGCTTATAACACGAGGGTAGGCCCATATAATTTGTTTTAAACAGGAGATGATTGCGCCGAACTTTTGAAATACAACGGGAGTTATACAACATTTGAGGCCCAAAATAAGTTTGTATTTACAAAGGATTGGGTCTTACACTCTATTAGAGTCCCAAAAATGATTTTGAAAAAGAATGGGGCTTATAACACGAGGGTAGGCCCAAGGGTTTGATTTGTTAGAAAGGCGACGACCGCGCCGAATTTTTTGGCGGTATCGGGACTTATACAATACATTGAGGCCCAAATTATTTTGGTTTTTCTAAAAGGGTTGGGTCTTACACTCTACTAAAGGCCCATGAGTGTTTGAAAAAATTTGATGAGGGTTGAATTAATCAAAAACCCTAATTTGTTTTCAAAATGTATTTTAATTGAATAAAAATTCAATTAAAATGATCAAAATTGTTAAACATGTGGAAAACAAATTGTGATCTTGGATTAATGTTTCAAAAATCAAGTTTTGACCTACAAAATGATTAAAACTCATTAAAATTTGCAAAATCAAGTAGGAAAAAATATTTTAAATGTCAAAAACAATTAAAATATTAATTCTTTGCAAAAATATCAATTATATGAAATAAATAATATTTTTGGGATTTTTTTGGTAATATAAAATATTTTAACATTTTTGTGAATTATTAAAAAAAGAATCAACTCAAAATCATTAAATCTTAGAGAGAAATTAATTTTTGAATCAATTAAATAAAATCACAAAAATTCAAATATTCAAATATTTGAAAAATGGCGCCAAGAACAAGGGCAAGAACACGCGCCACCCTCTGTTTCTGCAGATTTGCGTTTTCTATCCAATCTCACTGAATACTTGATTATATCATGCAATCTACATATCAATCTACTCGTTTCAACCTCACGTTCATGTCTATGGTCTTTAATTTCATTTATTTTAAGCATGGAATAAGAAATCAAAGAGAAACCTCAAGAACCCTAAATTCTGCATGAAGGTTCAGAAATTCCACACACGATTCATACAAAGCAATTGATTGAGGGTAAACACTCTATGCATGATTATGAACATATGGCCAAATTATTGTGCAGCAAAAATTGCATGGATCATAGAGTTAGAAGAGCTCATGCTTACCACTTGCAGCTGGTGATCGTGTTTTCTGTTAAAGGTGTTACAGCTTGGTTCCAAGGTTATGGACAGCTTCCCTAGGTGCTATGGAGTGTGTCTGGATGCTTGGAATGGATTGAAATGATCTGGAACTTGAGATGGTACCCCAACTGCAAATCTGTCAAAGGCTTGAGCAATTGGTTGGTGATTTTGTAATTTTGGTGTTCTAGATGTTATGTGAGTGTTTTGATCACTTCTATATGATGTTTATGAGGTGTGTGTAGTTGGTTTGGTTGGAATTGTTCTCAAACTCAAAACCTGATGGTGACTGCAGCAGAGGTTTGGCCAATGTTGGCAAATGAGAATCCAAGTCTCCTCTAGCTATTGACTAGAGGTTAGAGCACAAAGCTGTGGTTCCCTAGTTGTTGGATCATTCTTGACTGAATTCAGTTGCAAATGTGTCAGTCCATGCCACCTTGGTGCATCCATTAAATGCTCCAATCCAAAATTGGAGTCTTGTCCCTCTATTAGGGATTTCTAGGTTTGGCATGCTATTTTTGGTTCCTAAGACTTGGGAGGCTTGGGATTAGAGTTGGTTCCTCCTTGGTCCCCCCTTGAGGTGTTCAGATGGATAGAGTTGCTTGCCCCTTGCAAAATTTGAGCAAATCGAGCAAAACTCCAAAATCTGCCTTGCCTTGGCAGTTTTCAGCAAGGCATATTGGCATTGTCACATCTCATGGCTCAAGTGGAATTTGATGGAGTTCTTGGCCATTTTGGAAAGCCCTCATATGATACAATAACTGTTTGATCATAATTGGTGTTGATACTTTTTGGATCCAAGTGAAAAATGCCCCTACATTTGGAAAAAAGTGAAGGCAGATTTTAACTTAGTGAAAATTTCACTAAGTGTTGGAAAAAAGTGACATTTTCACTTTTTGTGATTTTGATCATTCCATAACTTAAAATCCACGAGGAATTGGAATGAATTGTGTTTGAGGCTTTTGTAGAGGGCCATGAGAGCTACAAATCCAGCTTTGGATGCGAAAAAATGGCCATGTGGTTTAGGAGTTATGATCCTCCAAAGTTGGTACCCTAGCCACTTTATTCCATAACTTAGAAAATTTTCTAAGTTTTTATGGTTACCCCTTTTACAAGTTATCCCGCTTTTCTTGATTTTTCTTGATGAATGATGATTCAAATCACACATTAACATCATTTTAGGGTTAAAAACCCATTTTTGTGAAAAATCTCAAAAGGTCAAAGTTGACTTTTGTGCACAGTTGACTTTTTGTCAGATGAATTCCAAACTGTGCGATCCTCTATGAAATCAAGTCCTTGACCTAAATCAAACTGGATGGATTGATTTCATAGGTGTTATAGGGTGCATTGAATCATGTCCTAGGGTTTGGGAGCATGTCCTGGTCAAAAGTCAAAGGTACAGTTGACTTTTCTCGCGAAACCCTAACTGTGGTTCAGATGAAATTAAAACTTGTTGCTCAAGCTTCATGGACCAATCCTTTGTTGCAAATGGATAAATGTAGTATGTTAGAGACCCTTAAATCCTCCCTTGACGTCTTGGCTCATGTTTTGTTCCAAAAGTCAACTTAGGGGTGAATTAGGTCAGGAAACCCTAATTCCTGATTTTTTTATGAGTGCATCCCCTGAGGCAAAATTGACTTGATGATTGGGTTCATGATGTCCCTTGGAGCATCATAGGTTATGCTTTGAAGCATTGGCTCATGCCCAGAGGAAAGTTTTCCTCTAGAGGCCCTGGTCGACCAAAACCCTAATTTGGTGACACTGGCGATCTTGAGGCTTAATCCACTTAGAAGGGAGCAGCCTTGTGTTTGATCCTTGAAGTGGGAGTCCGTTTGATCCATTGTGGATGTTGGAGAGGCTAGACAAGTTGAAGATCATGTCATTTCTTGATTGATCCTTTGTCTAAGAGCTCTGAGAGGGCTTGAAACCCTAATTCTGATGGTAGTGGATGCTCACCCATCTTTGGGGAGACTAATGGTTCATCTATATTGTGATGATAATTTACACAATGATGGGAGATCTTAGTGGTCAAAATTTGGGGTATGACAGATGCCCCTATTTAATCTTCTTGGACCCGAAGGTGTGAATGGCGAAGGTATTCGAGCATTCGAGGTGCAAGATGATTAAATATCGGAATACCCAAAATTTTGATGGTGGTTATGAATGGCAGTTTGCGCATCCATCTTCTTTTGCTAAGCAATGATACTTAGAAAAGGTAAACTTCCCCTCGATCCTGGTCTTCAACAAAGGAACTGGTCTCAGTTTTCTTTTGAAATAAACTTCCCCTCGATCCTAGTTTCCTACCAAGAAACTGGTCTCAGTTTATGAAATAAACATCCCCTCGATCCTGGTTTCCTACCAAGGAACTGGTCTTAGTTTCTGATATAAACTTCCCCTCGATCCTGGTTTCCTACCCAGGAACTGGTCTCAGTTTCTTTTGCCAATAAACTTCCTTGACAAGGGACGCTATGTGTAGCGGTTTTCCTCAAACTTCTCGCCGAATTTTCCTGGGGAGATGCCATTTGATAGAAAAATTTTGATGTCAGACTTGCTGGGGGAACCCAATCATCTGAGTTGTAGAGGTGTACAAACTTCTCTGTTAGAGACGCCATTTGTGGCTCTACAGGGGAAAGCAGGTCTCTTGAGAGACTGCTTTCGCTTGGGGTTTTACATCATATTTTTCTCGAGATCTTCTCGGAGAAATGCCATATGGTGTGATCTAATTTTGAGGTGCTGATGACCTTTTCATCAGCGGTTTTTTCAGAGAACAACTGTTGTATTGTCGAATCGCTGCTTAAGAGGCTTTCTCTGGGGATTTTCCTTAATCCAGGAAAGCGAAGATATCATCTTCGATGGCGAAGGGTGACATTTGTCGAGGGTTCTCTGGATTTTCAGAGGTTCAAGTTATCAAAGTGATCAAGGACCAACTTCATCCCAGAAATACACTGGAGGAAAGGACTGACGAGGAAAGGACTGGCAACTCGATTGAGAGGACTGTCTATCACAAGAGGACAAGACCGACTAGAGAGATAGTGATGCAATATGAATACGAATGTAAATCAATAATGCATGATGCATGTATGTATATGCTGACAAAACTAACGCGCCATACAGACTAATAGATGAACATGTCTGGATACTCGGCCATCGCGGGGCGAAGAAGTACCGCTGGCCCAAAAGTAGCAATTCTGCCTTGCTTAGGAGAAGTAGTCCCTGCGGGGAACAACCGTTGGTCGGGCTTAGGAGGTAAGAACTTTTCCGCGGGTGTCAGATGAACCATGGTCTTTGACACAGCTGATCCTTCGTTCAGGTGCACTGGTTTTTAGAAGGAGTACTTTGATTCTGTACTTTAAAGCTCGCTTACTTCTGGAGAAGCGATTGATGTTCTTTCGATGTTCAGCCGTCGAAAGAAATTGCCACCTTTACTTTAAGAGGAAAAATTTTACAAGTAAATTCATTTTTGTTTTATTTCAAGAATCGATGATCATGTTAAAATGTCATTCTGTAAAGCTAAAACAAATAAGAATTGCAAACAAAAGCATGAGGGCTCAAATTTATTGATAGGATGTAAATCAGCCAAACGTGTGATTCCAAAGAGTATATACAAAGTTATAAAATGGTAATTTACAGGGAAAAGGGCTACATCGAAACATAACGACCACTATCCTTCTACAACTTTGAATTCTGGGCATCCTGAGCTTCTGTCGAAGATGACCTTGATCGGAGTTTTCCTGACGGGTGATGTAACTACAGCCGAGGGACTTGCCCCTTTGTCGAACATAGTTACTTGCCATTATCCCTAATTTTTTCCTGGATTGTACTTTGAGATTTCCAATCCACCGGGATGATTTTTGATCATGTCTCTAATTTTTGCCTGGACCGCCTTTTCGGGTTTTCAATCCACCGAGACGTTTTTCTTTCTTTTTTTTATTTAGGCGAAGTATTTCTTGACTACGTCAACATTTGTGGGGTAGGCAAATTCCTCTCCGTCCATGGTTGCAAGTCTCAAGGCACCGCCCGAGTAAGCTTTCTTGACCACATAGGGGCCATCATAATTCGGGGCCCACTTGCCCCGAGAATCAGTGAGAAATGATTATATCTTTTTGAGCACATGGTCTCCTTTCCTGAAGACACGAGGTCGGACCTTTTTGTCAAACGCTCTCTTTATCCTTTGTTGATACAACTGACCATGACACAAGGCCGTCATTCGTTTTTCTTCGATCAGATTCAGTTCGCCGTGTCGACTTTGGCACCATTCAGCTTCCGTTAGCTTAGCTTCCATCAATACCCGGATTGATGGGATCTCTACTTCGATGGGGAGCACTGCTTCCATGCCATATACTAGAGAGAAAGGGGTTTCCCCTGTTGAAGTGCAGACAGATGTGCGATAACCATGAAGAGCAAAGGGTAGCATCTCGTGCCAGTCTTTGTAGGTTACAACCATCTTCTGAACAATATTCTTGATGTTCTTATTAGCCGCTTCTACCGCTCCGTTCATCTTGGGTCGGTAGGGAGATGAGTTATGGTGTTCGATCTTGAACTCTGTGCACAACTCTTTCATCATCTTGTTGTTCAAGTTAGATCCATTATCAGTAATGATCTGGCTTAAAACACCATAACGACAGATGAGATTGTTTTTGATAAATTGGACCACCACTTGTCGGGTTACGTTGGCATATGACGCTGCTTCGACCCACTTGGTGAAGTAATCAATGGCAACCAGGATGAACCGATGTTCGTTCGAAGCTTTGGGCTTAATCATGCCGATCATGTCGATTCCCCATATGGAAAAATGCCATGGGGAAGAAAGAACTTTGAGATGCGTTGGCGGTACATGGATTTTGTCTGAGTATATCTGACACTTATGACACCTCCTCATGTACTTGTAGCAATCGGATTCCCTTGTAAACCAATAGTACCCTGCTCTTAGAATTTTTCTCGCCATTGTATGTCCATTGGCATGAGTGCCAAAGGATCCTTCGTGAATTTCTTTAATGAGCATGTCTGCTTCTGGTCTGTCTATGCATCGGAGCAAGACCATGTCAAAATTCCTCTTATAGAGTTCATCACCGCTCAGGAATAAACTGCCTGCTAGCCTTCTGAGGGTTTTTCTATCTTTTCTGGATGCCCCAAGTGGGTACTCCTGTTTCTGAAGAAAGCATTTGATATCATGATACCAAGGTTTGTTGTCTATGACCGCTTCAATCGTGAAGATGTAAGCCGGCCGCTCAAGGCGCATTATGTCAAGCTTAGGTAAGTCATTCCATTGACCTACACTAATCATGGAAGAGAGAGTGGCTAATGCATCAGCCATGTGATTCTCTTCACGAGGGATATGATGAAACTCGATTCTGTTGAAGAATGGAAACAACCTTCTCGCATAATCTTTATAAGGAATCAATCCTAATTGGTATGTGTTCTAATCTCATTTGATCTGATTGATGACCAGGGTTGAGTCGCCATATACATCTAAGTTCTTGATCCTTAAGTCGATCGCTTCTTCGAGACCCATGATACAAGCTTCGTATTCGGCCTCGTTGTTTGTGCACTTGAATGTAAGTCTGGCGGTGAGAGGAATATGGGTACCCTGAGGTGTTATGATAATTGCCCCAATTCCGTTTCCGTAATGATTGACAGCTCCGTCAAAAATAAGTCCCCATTGGGAATCTGGTTCTGGCCCTTCACTGGGTAGCGGTTCATCGCAATCTTTCATTTTCAAATACAAGACATCTTCGTATGGGAAGTCAAATCCGACTGATTCCTGATCGTCGATCGGTTGATGAGCCAAATGATCGGCTAAAATACTTCCCTTAATGGCTTTTTGAGTGTGGTACTCTATGTCATATTCTGATAACAACATCTGCCAACGGGCAATCCTTCCCGTGAGAGGTGGCTTTTCAAATACATACTTGATTGGATCCATTTCAGAGATTAACCAAGTAGTGTGACGAATCATGTACTGGCGAAGACGTTTGGCTGCCCAAGCCAAAGCGCAACAAGTTTTCTCAAGCATAGTGTACCGAGTCTCGCAGTCGGTGAATTTCTTGCTCAGATAGTAGATGGCAGACTCTTTCCTTTTGGTTTCGTCTTGTTGGCCAAGTACACAACCCATTGAGTCTTCCAAGACTGTGAGGTAGATGATCAGTGGTCTTCCTTCCACTGGAGGTGATAGAATCGGCGGGTTCGACAGGTATTCCTTGATACCGTCGAAGGCGGTTTGGCATTCTTCTGTCCAAACGCAGTCCTGGTTCTTTTTCAGTAATTTGAAAATCGGCGTGCATGTCGCGGTCATGAGGAATATGAATCTGGAAATATAGTTCAAACGTCCCAGGAATCCTCTGACTTGTTTTTCAGTTTTTGGAGAAGGCATTTCTTGAATGGCCTTTACCTTGTTAGGATCAACCTCAATTCCTTTCTAGCTGACGATGAACCCTAAGAGTTTCCCCAAACGAACACCAAATGTGCACTTGTTGGGATTCAAGCGGAGTTTGTACTTTCTCAGCCGCTCGAATAGTTTTGACAGGTGGGTCACATGCTCCTCCTCTGTCTTAGATTTGGCAATCATATCATCGACATATACCTCGATTTCCTTGTGTATCATGTCATGAAACAGAGTAGTCATGGCCCTTTGATAGGTTTCCCCGACATTCTTCAAACCGAACGGCATTACCTTATAACAAAAGGTACCCCATGGGGTGATGAACGAAGTTTTCTCCATGTCTTTCGGCGCCATTTCGATTTGATTATAGCCCGAGAATCCATCCATGAAGGAGAAAACTTTGAACTTTGTTGTACTGTCTACCAGCATATCAATGTGTGGTAAAGGAAGGTCGTCCTTCAAACTAGCCTTGTTTAGATCTCTGTAATCGACACACATTCTGACCTTTCCGTCCTTTTTCGGAACAGGTACGATGTTGGATAACCATTGAGGATATTCAGACGTAGCGAGGAAACCCGCGTCAATCTGTTTATGTACTTCCTCTTTGATTTTGATGGCCATGTCCGGGTGAGTCCGTCCTAACCTCTGTTTTACTGGAGGACATTCCGATTTCAACGGTAAGTAATGCTCCACAATGCTGGTACCCAACCCTGGCATATCCATATAGGACCAAGCGAATACATCGGGAAACTCTTTGAGAATCTTCATCAAACCCTCTCTGGCAGTTGGACTGAGCAGTGCCCCAATCCTGATTTCTTTTCTCTCCTCTTCCAAACCTAAGTTTACCGTTTCCAACGGCTCTTTATGAGGTTCGATGGACCTTTTCTCTTGTTTGAGTAGTCGGGAAATCTCCTCTGGAATTTCGTCGTCATTTTCTTCTTCAGCCTCAAATACCGGGAACTCAAAGTTGGGAGAAGGCATTGGATCGTATGTTTCAACTGGGTTTAAAACAAGCAATCTGCATGACGTGATGATTTGTGTTTAGAAGAGATAGAGAGAATGCAAAAGTGTGTGCAGTGTATATTTTTTTTTACTGCTTGTTTTTATTATTGAGTTGTTTTTTAGGATTACCATTTTCTAAGAAAAGCGAAAAGAGAAAATAGCAATTAATGCGGAATTTACAGAGCGACGTTATTTTATTAATGAACAAGTCGATTCTTGAAACTACAACCCTATAAAACAAAACTCGGTCGCTTTGGGAAAAACGAAGAGGGATATTTACAGAAAGTGAGCCCTATCAAAACATCAGTTTCACTTGGGCAGGGTGAAAGGTTAAAGTAAAGATGGCAATTACTTTGACTTATGGACAATCTTCGGAACATCGAAAGCGACCCATTGGCGGCGAACTCCTCGGTGAATCACAAATTGTGGTACCTTCCTTGATTTGTCTTCAGAAATGACGCTGATTTTTGGCGGAGCAGGATCATTGGAATCTGTCTCCCAGGTAGAGTTGTCGTAGGAGGATTCCTCTGTTGTATTTTGAATAGTATTTGTACTCTCTATTGTATCTCCCCACCCAGTTGGCTGGATGTCTTCGAACCTGATACGAGAGCTTTCAGGAGTGGTGTACTTGACCATGAAGTCGTACTTTCCACTCGGTTGTCCCAAGGTGTCCCACACTTCTTTGGAACTGGAGGAGTCATCCCTCTCGATGACGTTGACCTCGGGAAAAGCATAATTAATGAATTCTAGTCCTGCAAATGTTGCGAATTCATCGTCGTGCTGGGTATTTTCAGGATAACCTGGGTGTTGATCCCAAGACATGGCGGGGACACAGATATTCTGTTCAATGATGCTCAGCTGATTTTCATTGTTCGGCTGATTTTCTTGCCCCAAGCCTCCGGGATACGGCTGCCAGATAAGCAGGCCATCATAGTCGTGGTCAAAGCTGTCTTTCATCAGAGTGTCCTCCTCTAACGAATTTGGTGGAGCACGACATCCTTCCAAATCACAATCTCCATATATCATTTTGACGTCCGACCTCGGTATAAATCTCGGGCTCTGTGCAGGAAAGCAAAAGGGAGTTTGTGTTTCGCCCTGAGACGTATAACCGTCTTCATTAAGATAGGACTTTCATTCCTTATCTGTATCGGAGGAATCACCCTCATTGATGGTATGGACTGCTTGAGGCACTGGGTGAAGGAAACCTCCATTGTGGAAGAAGTCCTGAATGGGATGAAGACTTTCATCGTTAGTAGTAGTCTGAGTACAGGTTGAGGAAAAGCCAAGACCTTTCTTTTTCTTATTGTCAGTAGGAATGACAAGCTGTCCCCATCCTGTTGTATTGGTACTCTCGACCGCTTTGATAGCATCTTTGTACGAGGAAATAGAAGTTCCTTTCTCTGATTGATTCTCATTGCTCACCGTAAGCACTTGGAACTGAGTTCCAACAACCTCCTTGGGTTCTAAACAAGTAGATAATGACAAGTTGCTTACGAGCAAGGCCTGTTCTCCACAAACCGTGACAAGTTGGCCCTTCTGGACGAACTTTAGCTTTTGGTGGAGGGTCGAAGTGACCGCCCCAGCCTGATGTATCCAAGGTCTTCCTAATAAACAACTGTATGTTGCCTAAATGTCCATGACCTGGAAAGTGACTTGGAAAATGTGAGGACCAATAGTTATGGGAAGGTCGACTTTGCCGATAACCGTTTTTCTGGATCCGTAAAATGCTTTGACGACGACCTCGCTGGTTTTCATCGAAGGTCCTTTGAATGATAATTGCATCAAAGTGGACTTTGGCATAACATTCATGGCTGACCCTGTGTCTACCAGTACGCTGGCTAAAGCATCGTCCTGGCAGTTGACTGTAATGTTGAGCGCCATGTTATGACGGCGACCTTCTTCAGGTAATTCCTAATCACTAAATCCTAAGTTATTGCAGGAAGTGATGTTAGAGATAATTCTATCGAACTGTCTGATTGTTACATCCTGTTCTACAAAGGCTTGCTCCAAGACTTTCTGTAGAGCCTCCCTGTGCGCTTCTGAACTAAGTAACAGTGATAACACCGAGATCTTTGAAGGAGTTTGTAACAGCTGATCAACAATGTTATATTCACTCCTTTGGATGAGCTTCAACATCTCATCATTGTTTTTCGAAAGGTCGGGATTATTGGATTGACCAACTGGTGGATCAGGAGCTTCCGTCTGAAGTTCCTTTTCTTTGTTAAGTTCTCCAACTCCTCAATTGAAGATTCGACCGCTCTGTGTTACTCGACTGATGTCTGCAATATTCACGACGGATGGTAATGCAATTTCCTTTCCATTCTCGACTGTGGTTGCACCGTACTTGTAAGGGATAGCCTTAGTTGATTCATACGGTAGTGGTCCCGGTAAATAGATGACTATGGGAGCCTTCTGATTTTTCTGACCATCGTAAGTAATTTCGATCTGTTCCTGGTTGGGAACTCTCGATTCGTCCAGTAGAGGGATGATGGCACACACATCCCTAGCCCTCTAATGATCAGAGATTGTGACAACGTCCTCAATTTGATCAGCGAAATAGTTGACTGATCCAGAACTTGACCATGGTTGAATCTCCTAGCGGTCCAACTGACTTTGAAGGGCTGCTCGCACGAGGTAGCATCCTTGATTATTCACTAAGCAAACTCCACACTGCTCATAGTTGTGTAGTGGCACCTGGCCACGCCCGCTTTGAATGCAGTGTAACCTCACTAGATATGTTTCCATCGACCGAACATCTTGACTTTGATATCTAGTAGGATTCCCATTAGTGATACTAACTTGTTGGGTGTCTTCATCCATATAGATTGGAAGCCACCAGTGGTTCAACAAGTGCTGAAGTGTTTCCTGGACAAGGGCACAGCCCTGATCGTCTTCGTAACCCGCTTTACAGCCCTGATAATCATGTGATACCAGGAACCCGAGCCGGACCTTTATAGCATGTAACTCCACCAGGCTGGTATTCATCAAGCGAATATCAAAGATTTGAACCATGTTGATTTGATAATGATTCCTATCATGGTAGTCTTGGATCCATCCAAGATCCATCTGACGCTGGAGGGCCTCTTGTACAAAAGAGCATCCATGTTTGTTTAGCTAGCAAGTCACACAGGAAATATAATTGTGACGCGGCAGATATGATACTGGCTTTTCCTTGAGTGCATTGCCACCAAGTTGACATCCATCGTACGGATATCGTGGTTTTGAATGATGTTGGAATTCGTATATACCATGTTAACTCCACGAACCCGGTGCTCTTGGATCCATCCGAGATCCATCTGTTCCTGTAGAGCTGATTGCACCACAAAACATCCTCGATTGCTTTTAGAGCAGATATCACACTGGTGATAATTATGAGGTGGCACATGGCCATATCCACTCTGTCTACAATGCATCTTGACCAAGTTGGCCCTCAGTAAGTGTACATCGTAAATTTGATAGGTGTTGTTAGACTCTCCCTCTATTAAATTGACTGTAGCCTTATCGTGTTGAGGCAGCGGGTTTGTGAGAACATTCGGATTCGTATCTTTGAAAGATAAGACCCCGCTCCTAACAAGCTTTTGCACGTCGGATTTGAAATGTAGACATTTCTCTATGTTATACCCTGGTCCTCCTTGATGGTAAGGGCAAGTCTGATCCACCTTAAACCAAAAAGGTTGATTTTCCGGTACTGTAAGAGGAGACTTAGTCTAGACATGTCCCTTAACCAGTAGTAACGGAAATAGTTCTGCGTACGATACGGGTATAGGATCAAATCCTGGTGGCCGCGTTGTACGGTTGTTGTTGTATTGAGGATGAGCCTGCTGAAGAGGCTGTTGTGTCCTTTGCTGAAATTGTTGTGAATGCGGTTGGCTTTGAGCAACCTGAGGTTGATACGTAGAAATAGGCGCAGGGTTGATAGCAGGAGTTACAGCTGCTACTGATTAGTATCGTCGCCTTTGCTTTCCAAGAGAGATATTCCCAATATCTTGCTCCTTTTTCTTAGGGAGAGCACTACCGTATTTTTTAGTACCCCTTGTCGACCCAGTGTCTTTGACTAGACGCCCTTCTCGAACGGCTTCCTCGAGACGCACTCCCATACTAACCATTTCGGTGAAGTCGTTGGGCGCACTGGCAACCATTCGGTCGTAGTAAAATGAGCTTAAGGTCTTTAAGAAGATCTTTTTCATCTCTTTTTCCTCAAGAGGTAGACAAATTTGAGCGGCAATTTCACGCCATCTCTGAGCGTATTCCTTAAAGGTTTCCTTGTCCTTTTATGACATTGATCTTAGTTGATCTCTGTCTGGTGGCATGTCCAAATTGTATTTATATTGTTGGACGAAGGCAGTGCCAAGATCTCTGAAAGTGCAAATCGTAGCGTGATTTAAACCCATGTACCATTTTAATGCGGCACCGGTTAAACTATCCTGAAAGTAGTGAATCAGTAGATCCTGGTTCTCTGTCTGAGCAGACATTCGCCGAGCGTACATCACCAAATGGCTTTGAGGGCAAAAGTTACCCTTGTACTTTTCAAAATCGGGTACTTGGAACTTGTGCGGGACTTTCACATTGGGGACCAAACAAAGGTCTGTGGCGTCCTTTCCAAATAAATCCTGACTGCGAAGGGCCTGCAGTTCCTTCTGCATTTCCAGGAACTGCTCCTGGAATTCATCCATTCTATCGAACATACTTTCCTTTCTTCCAGAAGGTATCTGTGGAATCTGTCCTTCCAAGACAGTGTGCACCACAGGGGTGGTACCGTTACTACGGCAGTGAATCTTGGCGTTTCCCGAAGTTTGTAACCTTCAGGAGTCCTCAATATGCCTCTGGCATCCTCGCTTTCCCGAAGTTTGTAACCTTCAGGCCCAACGGCTTCTGCTATGATTCCCTAATCTTCAGTGATCGCCGGAACATATCCTTCCGGGATATAGTTAACAGGCATGCCCCAGGGACGATCTTTCGGCATTTGATACCTAGGATCATACTTCTCCACTATAGGCATTGAGGTGATCTCTGAGATCACAGTTCTTTGTAGCTACCCCTTCTGCCATGGCTTGCATGTCGTTACGAAGCTTTCTCATATCTTCTCTCAGAGCGTCGATCTCTTCTTTCAACTCTCTGTTCTCTTCCTCGAGATCATCCATCTTTTTCTGACGATTGGCCCGAGTATTATACGAATGAGACAGTTTGACTCTAGAACCGAGACACAAACGTGAGATTCGTAGGTAAGAAGAATACGTGACGTGAGAATGATGAATGCAATGATTATATTAATTGTGTGTTTTTTTTTTGTTTTAATCAAAATAAACTTCGACAATTAGATTGCAAATATCAAACAGTGGGGAAATCCCCATTTTATTGAATTCAAAGGATTGCGGAAATGGAAATACAGTAATTTACAAGGTGCGGAAACAGAAACCTAAGCTAATGGGTCCCGAGTCCCCTCTGAGGAGAACTCGGGTGCTGATTCTGGTACTTTCCTTTTGTTGGACCGGGGCTCTTGGGCCGTTGTCGGGTCGTCATTCCTTTGCCAAGTGTAAGGAGCGAGCAAATTCCTTTGGTCATCCTGATTCTCTACAGCATGTTGCTCCAAAATCTCAAATAGAGCATCCTTATCTTTCAACAGTTGCTGTATTTTGGTACATTCCACATTGAGAATACGACACTTGTTCTTCCAATACCTCCTCTCCTGTTGAACTTTGTTGAGAGTAACCCGAAGTTTTTCCGTTTCAGTCATGAAGTACATGACAGATTCCCTTGGCGGAAGAACTCCGTGACGAGGATAAGGCATCTTTAGCTTGAGAGCTCTAGTTTGTACCCAGTGGAGATAAGGCTCCACCGAGACACAGTCCGATTTTCCTGGAGACTCCCGTCCTTTCTTATGAACATGTTTCCAAGCGTGCACTATTTCCATCTTTAGTGCGCTATCATTTTCTCCTTCCTTGAAGAAAAGACCTTCCAGATGAGCGTTACGCGAGACATGCCTCATCGGGTATCCAAATTGACGACGAACTAAGAATAGATGATAATTGATTCCCCCTTAGTTACTATAAAGGGTACGTTGGGGATGTTTCCACAACGGTCAATGATTCTGATCCCATCATAAATCCTATTGTACCAATCTATGTTAGAGTTGGTAAGAGACATGACTTTCTGCGACCAACGTAAGGCACTCTTATGATCCCAAAAAGTGACAGATTTAGGCAAATGGGAAATAAACCACTTATATAGCAGGGGCACACAGCACGTGATCATTCCTCCGCTCTATAAATTCCTTAAGTGTACAGAATGATACGAATCTGCGAGCAAAGTTAGTACAGGGTTTCCAATGAGAAAAACCTTAATGGCGTTGATATCTACAAAGTTATCGATGTTGGTAAACAAAAATAACCCGTAGGTGAGTAACACGAAGATGCTTTCAAAAGCAGTCAAAGTACGGAGCTTTCTTTACCAGAAACTTGGCTGGTAAACCTGGGATTCCTCCCTTGGTGGTCATGTGAGTCTTGATTTCCGACTCATCCAAATAAATTGCTCTTGCAATGATTTGATCCTTTGGAATTTCTTCCAGTCCAGAAAAGGGAGCTTGATCAGTAATATGTAAACCAGTCAGGTGAGAATACTCCTTCAGCGTTGGTGCGAGCTGGTAATCCGGGAATGTAAAACAATGATAGACTGGATCGTAAAATTGAATGAGTGCCTCCATGATTCTTTCAATCACATGGACCCTTAACATAGGTAGCAGACCTTCGTACTTAGCTCTGAAAGCCTTATGGTTTGTGATTGTAATACCCCAAATTTTGACCACTAAAGTTTCCCATCATTGTGAAAATCATCATCACAATATGGATGTACCTTCATGCTTCATCAGTCTCCCCAAAGATGGGTGAGCATTGACTACGATCAAAATTAGGGTTTCAAGCCCTCTCTGAGAGCTTTAGACAAAGGATCAATCAAGAAATGACATGATATTCAACTTGTCTAACCTCTCAAACATTCACAAGGGATCAAGAGGACTCCCACTTCAAGGATTAAGCACAAGGCTGCTCCCTTCTAGGTGGATCAAGTCTCAAGATCGACAGTATCACCAAATTAGGGTTTTGGTAGACCAGGGCCTCCAGATGGAAATTTTCATCTGGGCACAAGGCAATGATCCAAAACATAACCTAATATGCTTCATGGAACCTCATGAACCCATGCATCAAGTCAATTTTGCCTCAAGGGATGCATTCATCAAAAATCAGGAATTAGGGTTTCTTGACCTAATTCACCCCTAAGTTGACTTTTGGGACAAACCATGAGCCAAGACCTCAAGAGATGATTTGAGGGTCTCTAATATACCATATTGATCCATTTGGAACAATGGATTGATCCAAGAAGTTTGAGCAACAAGTCTCAATTCCATCTGCACCACAATTAGGGTTTTAAGGGAAAAGTCAACTGTAACTTTGAGTTTTGACCAGGACATGCTCCCAAACCCTAATACATGATTGAATATACCCTATGACACCCATGGAGCATGTCCATCAAGTTTTATTTAGATCAAGGACATGATTTCCTGAAGAATTGCACAGTTTGGAATTCATCTGATAAAAAGTCAACTGTGCACAAAAGTCAACTTTGACTTTTTGAGATTTTTCACCAAAATGGATTTTTAACCCTAAAATGATGTTAATGTATGATTTGAATCATCATTCATCAAGAAAAATCAAGAAAAGTGTGATAACTTGTAAAAGGGGTAACCATAAAACTTTGAAAATTTTCTAAGTTAAAAATAAAGTGGCAAGGGTACCAACTTTGAAGGACCATAACTCCTAAACCAAAAGGCCATTTTTTCTCATCCAAAGATGGATTTGTAGCCCTCATTATCACCTACAAAAACTTTAACTACAAGTCATTCCAATTCATTAAGGATTTTGAGTTATGGCGTGATCAAAGTGGCTGAAAAGTGAAAATGTCACTTTTTCCAACACTTAGTGAAATTTTCACTAAGTCAGATTTTGCCTCACTTTTTGCCAAATGTAGGGGGATTTTTCACTTGGAATCAAAAGAGATCAAAACCAAACTTGTTCAAACAGTTGTTGTATCATGTAAGAGCTTTCCAAAATGGCCAAGAACATTGCCAAATTCAACCTACACCATGAGATACAACATTGGCAAGTTGCCTTGCTGAAATCTGTCAAGGCAAGGCAGAATTTGCAACTTTGGTCGATTTTCCAAAATCAGCCAAATTCAATTGCTCCAATCCACTTGGACACCTCAGAGGATTGAATCTAAAGGGGACAATCACTGAGCCAAGCCTCCAAAGTCCATGGAACAAGAAATAGCATGTTGAACCTAGAATGGCCAAAATAGGGACAAGACTTCAAATTTGGAATGAAGCATTCAATGGAACCATCAAGGTGGCATGGACTGAGCCATTCTCATCTGAAATCAGTCAAGACTTATCCAAGACCAAGGGGACCAAAGCTCTGTGCCCTAACCTCTAGTCAATGGCTAGAGGAGACTTGGATTTTCATTTGCCAACATTGGCCAAACCTACTTACCAGCTGCCATGCACTATTCCTTGCAAAACAAACTTGCTCTACTATAAATAGAGCTCAATTGTGGTCTGTTTAAGTACACCAAAGCCATCTAACAGATGCTTTCCTCAAAATCTCTTTCTCTTGGCAAAAATGCCTTTCTTAGCAAGGTAGCTATCGGGTTTTGAGTTTGAGAGCAATTCTGCACAAACCAATCACTCACACACCTCACATACATCACATATGAGCTGATCAAACACTCACATAACTTCTGAAACATCAATTTCATGAAATCACCAGCTGGTTGCTCAAATTTTCAAACAAGTTGCAGCTGAGGTACCACAAAGTGATCCAGCCAATTTCAATCAAGTCCAACCATCCAAACACAATCCATAGGGTGTAGGGAAGCTGTTCAGATCATCACCACTCATCTGTAACACCTCCAAATCAAAAATCACATTGAACTTGCTGTCACGGCTTGGAGGTAAGAACATACTTGGTCATCTCTCAATCTATGCATATTTCCTCGCACAATAATTTGGCCATATGTTCATAATCATGCATGGAATGTTTTCCCTCAATTAATTGCATTGTTTGAATCGTGTATCAAAAATCCTAGCCTTCATGCAGAAATTAGGGTTCTTGAGGTCTCTTCGTGATTTCTTGTTATATGTTTAATTTAAATGAAATTAAAGTACATAGACATGATCGTGAGGTTGAGACGAGCATAATGATATGTGGATTGCATGATATGATTACGTATTCATGGAGATTGGATAGAAAACGCAAATCTGAGAAACCAAGAACACGCGCGTGTTCTTCAGCTGTTCTTGGCGTCATTTTTCATAAATTCAAATATTTGAATTTTGTGATTTTGTTTAATTGATTCAAAAATTAATTTCTCTCTGAGTTTTAATGATTTTGAGTTGATTCTTTTTTTAATAATTCACAAAAATGTTAAAATATTTTATTTTCCCAAAAAATCCCAAAAATATTATTTATTTCATATAATTGATATTTTTGCAAAGAATTAATATTTTGATTGTTTTTGGCATTTTAAATATTTTTTCTACATTGATTTTGCAACTTTTAATGCTTTCTAATTATTTTGTAGGTCAATACTTAATTTTTGAAGCATTAATCCAAGATCATAATTTGTTTTCCATGTGTTAAACAATTTTTTATCATTTTAATTGAATTTTTATTCAATTAAATACATTTTGAAAACAAATTAGGGTTTTGGATTAATTCAACCCTCATAAATCATTTTCAAAACACTTTGGGCCTCTTGAGAGAGTGTAAGACCCATCCCCCCTTGTACAAAAACTTTATTGGGCCTCACTCATTGTATAAGTCCCTCTGTACAAGTAAACGGCGCGATCGTCGCCCGTTTAAAAATAAAAATCATCTGGGCCTCTCCTTGAGCTATAAGACCCATTCAAAACACTTTGGGCCTCTATTAGAGTGTAAGACCCAATCCCCCTTTTAACCAAAACATTTTGGGCCTCACTTATTGTATAAGTCCCTCTGCGTTAAAAGAAAACCTCGGCGCGATCGCCATTTTTAAACGAAAAATCATTTGGGCCTACCCTCGTGTTATAAGCCCCACTCTTTTCTTTAAACCTTTTTTGGGCCTCTTGAGAGAGTGTAAGACCCATCCATTTGTACAGAAAACCATTTTGGGCCCCAGTCACTTGTATAAGTCCCTCTGTACAAATTCAAACAGTGCGCTCACTGATAAAACCCTGGGCCTCTCCTTGAGCTGTAAGCCCCAAATCTTTCTTTTTCAAAGCACTTTCTCCTTTGATTTTGAATATACTGTTGTTTTCAATCTTTCTTTGTTGAACAACTAACCAAACAGCATGGAAGCTCTACAACCGAGTAAGTGGTTATCGCTTTCATTTACTGCTTTCATATTATAAACTGTATTGTGGGGCTGCTCACTATAAGTCTCCTTTCATAAACTCATATCTACTGTGTAATAATAGTATAGATATTTCGAGTTTCCCCGGCAACTACTTCTAGAACTAGGTGACGTCGTTTCACTTATTCGTAGAAATAGACGCCTAGATCCCCAATAGGAGCACCAGATACAGTCTTCTCTTCGGCTGTCCTCCTTAGGAATCGTCAAGAAACTCTACTCCTCAAGATGAATGTATTCTCCGTGAATGGCATCTTTGAGTTACTTCCCAATTCTCGAACTTTCCTGACTTAATCTATTCCTTGTGGATAGCTTGCCTTGAATGTCTCGGGGTTTGGGTACCCACTACGGTCATAATCTTGGACCTTAACTAAGGAACCCTCTTTAAAAGCTAAAAGTCGCTGGATAGTAAACCTCACACGTTTACCAGTGGTTTTTATCTTTAAAAGAGTTATCTCTCCTAATGGAAAGGAGATGATAGACCCACGGGCTTCTTAAAAGCATTGGCCTCCTCTTGGGCATTATTCAAGGACCCTACGGCTTCTTAGAAGTATTCACAGCCTCCTCTTAGGCTTCGTATAATGATCTCTTCCTCCGGGAATGATAGCCTCCTCTTGGGCATCGTACAAGGACCCGTCGGCTTCTTAAAAGTTTCCAGCCTCCTCTTGGGCTTCGTACAAATTATCCCGACGACCTCCTAGAGGTATAGGAATAGAACCTAGTCATCCTCATAGAACAGTCCTTTCATAGAGTCTACTACTGTTTCTCACAGCATAGTACAAAAGATAAAACTCTAGACACGGACAGTCTAACTTCCTTGAGTCTCAAAGACATTCTCAAGCACCCTTCGTTAAATAGGAAGGAAACCCGCAGACTCGGACAGTCTCAATACCCTTTGGATTTCCTGTTTCCTCAAAGAGAAGGAAATATCTCTGATCCTCAAATTAAACCCCTGGGTACAGTGTTACTCATATAAGAACTGATTTCCTCTTTTAAAATCAGTATATTGGATCTGTCACTCAACTGAAATAGTTACAATAGCCTCCATCTCGGGCTTCGTACGAGATACCAAAATTCTCCCCAGTGGAGTCAAAACAACCTCTTCGCCTCTCTCTCGGGCTTTGTACGAGATACAAAAGCACTCTCTTGCTGAGTATAAAAGATTCTCCAACTGAGTCAACTCTTTGCTAGCCTCCTCTTAGGCTTTGTATAACGATATGCATCACTGGGTCGAACCCTTTTTAGCCTCTTTCTCGGGCTTTGTACGGGACACAAAATAGCCTCCTCTTAGGCTTTGTATAATGATTTCCCTAGCGGAAAGTAGCCTCCTCTTAGGCTTCGTATAAGAAAACCACTGGTTGATCCAATTAACCTTTTAGCATCAAAGCTGTGCCTCGTTCACAGTACACAAACATCAATAACTCCTTTCCCTTTATCTAATCGCTGTAAGCGGCAAGCCTCTGGATCATCTACATCCATGCCACTGTCCCTCTTTTAGCATGAGAAATTCCTAAGGAAAGATGGCATTGCTCTACACTGAGTTAAAGTCTTCTCCTTCAGGTTAAAACCCTTTCTTCGGAAATTATGGCATTGCTCGGATCCGCGTATCCCAGTTAAAGTAATTCTCCTTCTCCCCTCTTTAGAGATGACAAATGCTCTCTAAAGTCAAGGTCATTCAGCTTCACGTCTTGGGCTTTAAACAAGATACAAATAGACCTTTCAGCTTCCGTTCTTGGGCTTTGAACAAGACACAAATCACCTTTCAGCTTCACATCTTGGGCTTTGAACAAGATACAAACCACCTTTCGCTTCACGTCTTGGGCTTTGAACAAGACACCAAAAACCAATTTCCTCCCATAGAATAGGAGGAACTACGAACGCTCTGATTTCCCTATTTCGGTAAACGGGAATACGTAGGCATAAGATCGAAAGAAAAGATCTTAGCGAGCGCAATCAACAAAAAACCCAAATCCCATATCTCCGCCAATCAAAAGTAGTAATTCAAAAGCATCAGTCCTAACACCCTAATCCTTGTTCCCCGCTAGAAATTCCTAGAAAAAAAGAAAACCGTATTGGCGAAAATACAAATAACCTGTGCAAAGGCCCCCCACATTGATAGCATCCGTAACCTAACAGACCGCTGTTTAAACTCAGTATGCGAAGCAGGGTTAATTGGAGACATCTATTTCCCTTCCTTATTCAGCTCACAATAGGATAAAAAATGAATCGACCTATAGTTTTAAGCTCAAACCGCAGAGAGCGACCAGCGCTTAAGAACCGCGTCCAAAATCGCTCGCTACAGTGATCATCCTTGCCAAACCTCTCAAATCCTCTAACTTTGGAACCTTGAAGGTTACTTATGAGTTCTCCTTCTACCGAAATCAATTAGCGCAATCTCCTTTCTCTAACATTTGAAATCATTGTCTTAGTTTAATTTTGAAAAAGAGAGACTAGAAGAGAAAATTTTCTTTGTTTTAATGTTTTTTTTTAAATGAATGCATGAATGCAGCACACAAAAACATAGAAAAAACATGGGGTCATAGGGTCGGTGTCATTAAGTCAAGGCTCTACCCATCCCAAAGGTTTATACTAGTGATTTTTGTACCTATCTCTCAAAATCATTGATTCTTGTCGAGATAACATCAGCGGGCCGGGAACCGTGCTAGGTGATGTTATTTCGAAGAACCTCAGAAGAGGGTAGTATCGCGTGACAACTATTTCCGATAGCTACCGCACTACTGAAAGAGGTTTTTCCTAGGTGTATACTCAATCTTTCCACATGCGGCATCACACGCATTCCCATTAGCAGAAAAATAAACACAGATATCAATTAGGAAAAGCAGTATATATATTTGTCCTAATGTCCTAGACTTTTAAGAGCTATGAATCCTATGTTCTTGACAGAAAATGGCTCCCCGACGGAGTCGCCATTCTGTGCTACTTTCCCAATTTAAAGGTTTTGACCTAAGATCCTAGTGAAGTCAACAAAAAAAACTTAACCCCAGTGAAGTCCTCACTCCTTCGTTTCTACCCTAGAGATGAAATATGTCTTGGCCCCACGGTGGGCGCCATTTTTCTGTAGCGAGCGATTTTGGACGTGGTTCTTAAGCACTGTCGCTCTAGGAGGGTACTACAGGTCGATTCATTTTTTATCCTAATGAAGCTGATGAAGGAAGGGAAATAGATGTCTCCAACTAACCCTGCTTTGCAAACTGAGGTTAAACAGTCAAAACTGTTGGTTTACAGATGTGATCAATGTGGGGGGGCCTCTCTTAGGTTTATTTTGATCGAGTTTAGACTTTTGGTGGGGAATACGGACTCGGATGTTTTGATTGATATGTGAGGATTTGTGGCCAGAGGTTTTTGATGTGGTGTGCTCGCTAAGATTTTTCTTTCAATCTTATGCCTACGTATTCCCGTTTACCGAAACAGGGAAATCAGAGCGATCGTAGTTCCTCCTATTCTATGGGAGGAAATGGTGTTTTGGTGTCTTGTTCAAAGCCCAAGACATGAAGCTAAAGGTAGTTTGTATCTTGTTCAAAGCTCAAGATGTGAAGCTGAAGGGTCTATTTGTATCTTGTTCGAAGCCCAAGATATGAAGCTAAATGGTTTATTGAAGAGAGAGAACTTGTCATCTCTAAAGGGGATATTTGGTCTGTTTGTCACAACTGTTGGGTGACTGGTTATAAAGGAGAATTACTTTAACTGGGATATGCGAATCCAGCAATGCCATAATTTCCTTTATAGGGGATTTTTAACCTGAAGGAGAAGACTTTAACTCAGTGTAGAGCAATGCCATCTTTCCTTAGGAATTTCTCATGCTAAAAGAGGGACAGTGGCGTGGATGTAAATAATCCAGAGGCTTGCCGTTTACAGTAATTAGATGAGGGAAAAGGAGTTGTTGATGTTTGTATGCTGTGACCAAAGAATGATTTGATGCTAAAAGGTTGATTGAATCAAACGGGGATTTCTTTATACAAATCCTAAGAGGAGGCTATTGACCCGACAAGAGGATGCTTTTGTGTCTCGTACGAAGACCGAGATAGAGGCTAGAAGGGTTGACTAAACAAGAGAGTGTTTTTATATGTGTCTTGTACGAAGCCCAAGACGGAGGCTAAAGGTTTTACTCCACAAGATAGTCTTTGTACCTCGTACGAAGCCCGAGATGGAGGCTGAAAATGTTTGACTCAACAAGAGAGTCTTTTATACTCAACAAGAGAGTGTTTTTGTATCTCGTACGAAGCCCGAGATGGAGGCTAAAGGTGATCGACTCAACAAGAGAGTCTTTTTGTACTTAACAAGAGAGTGTTTTGTATCTCGTATAAAGCCCGAGATGGAGGCTGAAAGTGGGTTGACTCAACAAGAGAGCCTTTTATACTCAATAAGAGAGTGTTTTGTATCTCGTACAAAGCCCGAGATGGAGGTTGCAAAGGTTAACTCTGCTGGGGAGAATCATTGTACAAAGCCCAAGAGGAGGCTAGGGTTACTGTTTCAGTTGAGTGACAGGTCCAGTATGTTGGATAAAGAGAAAATCAGTTCTTATATGGGTAATGTTGTACTCATGGATTTGATCTGAGGATCGGGATTATTTCCTGTTCTTTAAGGAAACGGGGAATCCGAAGGGTATTAAGACTGCCCAAGTCTACGGGTCTTGTCTTTTGTACTATGCTTAAGAAACGGTAGTAGTAAGATCTAGACTCTTTGAAAGACTGTTCTATTAAGATGACTAATTTTTGTTCCTATACCTCTAGGAGATCGTCGGGACAATTTGCACGAAGCCCAAGAGGAGGCGAGAAAACTTTTAAGAAGCCGAGGGATAATTTGTACTAAGCCCAAGAGGAGGCTATCTTCCCGGAGGAAGAATCATTATACGAAGCCTAAGAGGAGGCTGTGAAAACTTCTAAGAAGCCGACGGGTCCTTGTACAACGCCCAAGAGGAGGTGGGGATGCTTTTAGGAAGCTTGTGGGTCCTTGTACTAAGCCCAAGAGGAGGCTGATGAACAGTTCCAGAAGGGGTTTCACTTGGAACATTGGCCTTCTGTATATGAATTGTTTAAGGGGGAGATTTCTTATATCTAGTTATCTAAAATTGTTGTAAAAGAAAATTGTCAGGGTTAAGGTATATCCGGGTGAACGTCGGAGGTAAAGAGACGAGGTTTTGCCTAGTTCTAGACGTAGTTACCGGGGAAACTCTAAATATCTATACTATTATTACACAGTTGATATGAGTTTGTGAAAGAAGACTTACAGTGAAACAGCCCCACAATACAGTTATATACATATGAAAGCGGTAAATGAAAGCGGGTAAACACTTACTCAGTTGTAGAGCTTCCATGCTGTTTTGTTAGTTTGTTCAACAAAGAAAGCTTTGATAACAATATTATATTCAAAATCAAATGAGAAAGTGCTTTGAAAAGATTGTTGGGGCTTACAGCTCAAGGGGAGGCCCAAGGTTTTATCAGTGATCTCACTGTCGTTTTGTACAGGGACTTATACAAGTGACTGAGGCCCAAGAAAGGTTTTCTGTACAAAGGGGATGAGTCTTACACTCTCTCAAGAGGCCCAAAAATGATTGAAAGAAAAAGAATGGGGCTTATAACACGAGGGTAGGCCCATATGATTTGTTTTAATCGGGCGATGATCGCGCCGAACTTTTGAAATACAACAGGACTTATACAACATTTGAGGCCCAAAATAAGTTTGTATTTACAAAGGATTGGGTCTTACACTCTATTAGAGGCTCAAAAATTATTTTGAAAAAGAATGGGGCTTATAACACGAGGGTAGGCCCAAGGGTTTGATTTGTTAGAAAGGCGACGACCGCGCCGAATTTTTTGACGGTATCGGGACTTATACAATACATTGAGGCCGAAATTATTTTGGTTTTTTTAAAAGGGTTGTGTCTTATACTCTACTAGAGGCCCATGAGTGTTTGAAAAAATTTGATGAGGGTTGAATTAATCAAATACCCTAATTTGTTTTCAAAATGTATTTTAATTGAATACAAATTCAATTAAAATGATCATAATTATTAAACATGTGGAAAACTAATTGTGATCTTGGATTAATGTTTCAAAAATCAAGTTTTGACCTACAAAATGATTAGAACTCATTAAAATTTGCAAAATCAAGAAGGAAAAAATATTTTAAATGTCAAAAACTATTAAAATATTAATTCTTTGTAAAAATATCAATTATATGAAATAAATAATATTTTTGGGATTTTTTTTGGTAAAATAGAATATTTTAACATTTTTGTTAATTATTAAAAAAAGAATCAACTCAAAATCATTAAAACTCAGAGAGAAATTAATTTTTGAATCAATTAAATAAAATCACAAAAATTCAAATATTCAAATATTTGAAAAAGGGCACCAAGAACAAGGGCAAGAACACGCGCCACCCTCTGTTTCTGCAGATTTGCATTTTCTATCCAATCTCACTGAATACTTGATTATATCATGCAATCTACATATCAATCTACTCGTTTCAACCTCACAATCATGTCTATGGTCTTTAATTTCATTTATTTTAAGCATGGAATAAGAAATCAAAGAGAAACCTCAAGAACCCTAAATTCTGCATGAAGGTTCAGAAATTCCACACACGATTCATACAAAGTAATTGATTGAGGGTAAACACTCTATGCATGATTATGAACATATGGCCAAATTATTGTGCAGCAAAAATTGCATGGATCATAGAGTTAGAAGAGCTCATGCTTACCACTTGCAGCTGGTGATCGTGTTTTGTGTTAGAGGTGTTACAGCTTGGTTCCAAGGTTATGGACAGCTTCCCTAGGTGCTATGGAGTGTGTCTGGATGCTTGGAATGGATTGAAGTGATCTGGAACTTGAGATGGTACCCCAACTGCAAATCTGTCAAAGGCTTGAGCAATTGGCTGGTGATTTTGTGATTTTGGTGTTCCAGATGTTATGTGAGTGTTTGGATCACTTCTATATGATGTTTATGAGGTGTGTGTGTGATTAGTTTGGTTGGAATTGCTCTCAAACTCAAAACCCGATGGTGACTTGCCTTAAAAGGAAAAATTGGTAGTGAGAAGGTGATTTTGAGGAAATCGTCTGTTTGATGGCTTTGGTGTACTCAAACTGAGCACAAATGAGCTCTATTTATAGTAGAGCAAGTTTGTTTTGCAAGCAATAGTGAATGGCAACTGCAGCAGAGGTTTGGCCAATGTTGGCAAATGAGAATCCAAGTCTCCTCTAGCCATTGACTAGAGGTTAGAGCACAGAGCTGTGGTTCCCTAGTTGTTGGATCATTCTTGACTGAATTCAGTTGCAAATGTGTCAGTCCATGCCACCTTGGTGCATCCATTAAATGCTCCAATCCAAAATTGGAGTCTTGTCCCTCTTTTAGGGATTTCTAGGTTTGGCATGCTATTTTTGGTTCCAAAGACTTGGGAGGCTTGGGATCAGAGTTGGTTCCTCCTTGGTCCCCCGCTTGAGGTGTTCAGATGGATAAAGTTGCTTGCCCCTTGCAAAATTTGAGCAAATCGAGCAAAATTCCAAAATCTGCCTTGCTTTGGCCGTTTTCAGCAAGGCATGTTGGCATTGTCACATCTCATGGCCCAAGTGGAATTTGATGGAGTTCTTGGCCATTTTGGAAAGCCCTCATATGATACAATAACTGTTTGATCATAACTGGTTTTGATAATTTTTGGATCCAAGTGAAAAATGCCCCTACATTTGGAAAAAAGTGAAGGCAGATTTTAACTTAGTGAAAATTTCACTAAGTGATGGAAAAAAGTGACATTTTCACTTTTTGTGATTTTGATCATTCCATAACTTAAAATCCATAAGGAATTGGAATGAGTTGTGTTTGAAGCTTTTGTAGAGGGCCATGAGAGCTACAAATCTAGCTTTGGATGGGGAAAAATGGCCTTGTGGTTTAGGAGTTATGATCCTCCAAAGTTGGTACCCTAACCACTTTATTCCATAACTTAGAAAATTTTCTAAGTTTTTATGGTTACCCCTTTTACAAGTTACCCCCACTTTTCTTGATTTTTCTTGATGAATGATGATTCAAATCACACATTAACATCATTTTAGGGTTAAAAACCCTTTTTTGTGAAAAATCTCAAAAAGTCAAAGTTGACTTTTGTGCACAGTTGACTTTTTGTCAGATGAATTCTAAACTGTGCGATCCTCTATGAAATCAAGTCCTTGACCTAAATCAAACTTGATGGATTGATTTCATAGGTGTTATAGGGTGTATTGAATCATGTCCTAGGGTTTGGGAGCATGTCTTGGTCAAAAGTCAAAGGTACAGTTGACTTTTCTCGCAAAACCCTAACTATGGTTCAGATGAAATTGAAACTTGTTGTTCAAGCTTCATGGACCAATCCATTGTTGTAAATGGATCAATGTAGTGTGTTAGAGACCCTCAAATCCTCCCTTGAGGTCTTGGCTCATGTTTTGTCCCAAAAGTCAACTTAGGGGTGAATTAGGTCAAGAAACCCTAATTCCTGATTTTTTATGAGTGCATCCCTTGAGGCAAAATTGACTTGATGATTGGGGTCATGATGTCCCTTGGAGCATCATAGGTTATGCTTTGAAGCATTGGCTCATGCCCAGAGGAAAGTTTCCCTCTGGAGGCCCTGGTCAACCAAAACCCTAATTTGGTGACACTGGCGATCTTGAGGCTTAATCCACTTAGAAGGGAGCAACCTTGTGCTTGATCCATGAAGTGGGAGTCCTTTTGATCCATTGTAGATGTTGGAAAGGCTAGAAAAGTTACAGATCATGTCATTTGTTGATTGATCCTTTGTCTAAGAGCTCTGAGAGGGCTTGAAACCCTAATTCTGATGGTAGTGGATGCTCACCCATCTTTGGGGAGACTAATGGTTCATCCATATTGTGATGATAATTTACACAATGATGGGAGATCTTAGTGGTCAAAATTTAGGGTATGACAGTAGCCCTCCATCATTCATCAAACTCTTGAGTACAGAGGAAGCTGGGTTTAAAGGGCACTGGTTGAATTTCAACCAGGTTGGAATACTTCGCCAGCAACCCAGAACACTCATCTTCGGTGTGGGTCATGTTGTAGTGAATTAAAGAACCTTTACTTGAGAAGAGGGGTTTTGGTTTTATTTGTATTAGCCCAAACTGTCGAGAAACCAGATTGGGTTGTTAGTTAACAAGGGAGACCTTCAGCTTTGAGGGAGCGAGTCTGGACACTAAAATTCTAGGGGTGAGGAAAGATTCCCAGACATTAAGGAATTCGACTCCTAGAGCTTTCGACTCTAATGGAAGTTTCCTGGTGAGCCACTCTGGTCCAGTTTTTCTGTCGGCGAAAGGAGCCATGTTGGGAGTGAAGTTATGACGTTTGGCAAACATCATAATATAACTAGTAAAAGTTTGTTGAAGGCTCAGACCTTCATCTTGGGGTGTTAACTGCGCCAGTCTGGTGTCGTCGACTCTTCTGTCCTTCAGAGCAGTTTCGTCCACGGTTTGCTTGTTGGGTAAGGAAGCTTCAAAGGTGGCATTGAGCCACAGTTGTAAGAGCCAAAATGGTCCTGACAACAGTAGACTCCCTTTGTCCTTGATATTCTTCAAGAAGGTAACCCCTTCGCCAAGAGATTCATAAAGGTTCGCCAAGATCATTTCACTGAGGCACAGTTGATGTCCAGCATGAAGCTGATTTGCTATGGTAATATAATGCTTCGCCACTTGAAGAGATCTAGAGCAAAAAATGCATCTTGACAGCCAAAGGGCTAAGAAGGCTACATGCTCTTGATCAGAGACTTCTTTGGTTTATTTGTCATGATAATTGGCAATATAAGCTGTGAAGGTGGCCTTGTTTGTGTCGAAACCTATGGAATCGTCTAATAGTAGGGTAGGATCATAATTCACTCCTAGTGGACTTAGGCCAGTTATGGCAGCCACGTCGAAAAGAGTGGGGGTAATCATTCCACAAGGAAGATGGAAATTGTTATAGGTGATGTCCCAAAAGTAAAGGGAAGCTAGAAGCATGAAGGGGCAATATCCTGGTCCTACTTTCGACAACTGGATGAGGTCGAAAATGGCCATAGTTTTCCAAACATCAGCTTTGACCGTCTCTATTTTCTTCAGCCAAGCCAGATAATCAGAGGGGTCTTTCGACAAAGGACAAGACCTAAAGATTCTAAAGTTGTTCATGTACTCTAAATTTATGACTTCCTCAGAAGGAGATCCTTGGCCGTCTACCTTGGATTTTTCGTCTATGATTTTCTCCTTATCGGTTCTAGGCCTAACCCCGTTAGCTATGGGTTTGTAACGGTGGTAAGCTGGAAAGAATTCTCTCACTTTAACAGGATCTAGGGCTAAATCAGGTAAGGGTCCTAACATTGCATGAGATTTACCAGAAATTAAAATAGGAATTAGTACCTGAGACTGGTAAATACGTTGTTTCTCCTCTCCATTTGGAGGCTCTGGTACATACTGTTGGTTCCCCACCACCTTTGGCCCAAGGATCTTGTGGACAGGTGGTAAGTTTTTGGATTTTTTGGAATCTTTACTTGTGATTTTGGGAGCAGCGAAAGGTGCCACGGTTGATTGCAGAAGAAAATGCAGAGAAATGAAGAAGATGAAGTTGAAAAGAGTTCTTGCTTAAAGAAAAGAAACGTGAAAAGTGAAAAATAAATTTTTCCAACTTATTTATAGGAAGAAAAGGGACTGAAGCGGTTGGAACTCAGAAGTTTCTTTTTCATTTAATGGAGAAATAATGAAGAGATTGTGGGACCCGTGGAAGTTATGAGTGGATTGTTTCAGACGGTGGCAGTTAAGTTTTTGACCCATGATTCGCAAGGGACTAGGGTAGTCATGATGGAAGATCTTAAAATCGTGGGCTGAAGAGACGTTTGAGAAAAGTGCAATGATGACTTTGACGTCACAAACGTCTAATCATATGAACAGTCACTTGTCGAATTATTGACGGCATCGAATTGCATTGGCAAAAAATGCTTTTCTCCCTTTGTTGAAAATGCATTTTCTGGGGGGGCAATTTGTAGGTTGCTAATTTCGATGCCTAGATAATTGTTTAGAACAAATTTGGAAATCTGCCAGGGTATTTCAACAGGAATGTGTTTCTGATGGGAGAAAGCCAGTCAAAGGCAAATGTTACTTAAAGGAAAACATTGGCAGATTTTTCAAAGTATTTGAAATACTTCGACAGAGGGGTGATAGGCCTCGTTCGATGGATGTTTGAAATTCAAATTTAGGAGGGAGTTTCATTTTGGTTTTTGATGTATGCATCCCCTGAGGTTAAATTGACTTGATGCCTGGGCCCATGAGGTTCCATGGAGTATTTTAGGATATGCTTTGAAGCATTGGCTCATGACCAGAGGAAAATTTTCATCTGGAGGCCCTGGTCGACCAAACCCTAATTTGGTGACACTGGCGATCTTGAGGCTTGATCCATTTGGAAAGGAGCAGCCTTGTGCTTAATCCTTAAAATGGGAGTCCTCTTAATCCATTGTAGATGTTTTGAAGGTTAGACAAGTTGAAGATCATGTTATTTCTTGATTGATCCTTTGTCTAAGAACTCTGAGAGGGCTTGAAACCCTAATTTTGACTGTAGTAAGTGTTCACCCATCCTTGGGGAGACTGATGAGGCAAGATGGTTCATCCATATTGTGATGATGATTTGCACAATGATGGGATATCTTAGTGGTCAAAATTTGGGGTATGACAGATGCCCCTATTTAATCTTCTTGGACCCGAAGGTGTGAATGGCGAAGGTATTCGGGCATTCAGGGTGCAAGAGGATTAAATATCGGAATACCCGAAATTTTGATGGTGATTATGAATGGTAGCTTACACATTCATCCTCTTTTGTTAAGCAATGATGCTTAGAAAAGGTAAAAATTCCCCTCGATCCTGGTTTCCTACCAAGGAACTGGTCTTAGTTTCTGATGTAAACTTCCCCTCGATCCTGGTTTCCTACCAAGGAACTGGTCTTAGTTTCTGAGGTAAACTTCCCCTCGATCCTGGTTTCCTACCAAGGAACTGGTCTTAGTTTCTGATGTGAACTTCCCCCTCGATCCTGGTTTCCTACCAAGGAACTGTTCTTAGTTTCCAAAATAAACTTCCCCTCGATCCTGGTTTCCTACCAAGGAACTGGTCTAAGTTTCTGAAATAAACTTCCCCTCGATCCTGGTTTCCTACCAAGGACCTGGTCTCAGTTTCTTTTGTCAATAAACTTTCTTGACAAGGGACGCTATTCGTAACGGTTTTCCTCAAACTTCTCGTCGAATTTTCATGGGGAGATGCCATTTGATGGAAAAAAACTTTTGATGTCAGACTTGCTGGGGAACCCAATCGTCTGAGTTGTAAAGGTGCACAAACTTCTCTGTTGGAGATGCCATTTGTCGACTCTACAGGGGAAAGCAGGTCTCTTGAGAGACTACTGTGGCTTAGGGATATTACATCATACTTTTCCTCGAGATCTTCCCGGAGAAACGCCATATGATGTGATCCAATTTTGAGGTGCCGATGACTTTGTTAACATTAACTTTCTGGGGAGAAGAACCAGTGTGTTGCTGAGAGTCTTCGGTTGAGAGGCTTTCTCTTGGAATTTTCCTTAATCCGGGAAAGCGAAGATATCATCTTCAATGGCGAAGAGTGATGTTGGTCGGAAGTTCTCTGGTTTTTCAGAGGTTCAAGTTCTCTGATCCAGAAATAAACTGGAGGAGAGAGATTGTTCAGACGCAACCTTCCCTGACGAGGAAAGAACTTGACAACTCGATTGAGAAGACTGTTACCACTACGGGATAAGACCGACTGGAGTGATAGTGATGCAATATGAATGTGAATGCAAATCAATAATGCATGATGTATGTATGTATATGCTGACAAAACTGACACGAGATACAAACTAACGGATGAATACGACTGGATACTCGGCCATCGCGGGGCAAAGAAGTACCGCTGGTTCAAGATAGCAATTCTGCCTTGCTTAGGAGAAACGATCCCTGTTGGGAACGACTCTGGTCGAGCTTAGGAGATGAGAACTCGGCCGAAGAGGTCAGATGGAGCATTCGCATCTGACATAGCTGATCCTTCATTCAGGCATACTGGTTTAGAAGGAGTACTTTGATTCTGCACTTTGAGGCTCGAACACCTTTGGAGAAGCGATCGATGTTCTTTCGATGTTCAACCGTCAAAAGAAATTGCCATCTTTATTTTAAAGCAGAACAATTTTAACAAGTAAATTCATTTTTGTTTCGTTTCAAGAATCGTTGATCATGTTAAAACATCATTCTGTAAAGCTAAAACAAATATGAATTGCAAATAAAAGCACAAGGGATAAACTTTTATTGATAGGATGGAAATCAGCCAAACTCGTGATTCCATAGAGTATTTACAAAGTTAGAAAATAGTAATTTAAGGGAAAAGGGCTACATTGAAACATAATGACCACTATCCTTCTACCAACTTTGAATTCGGGGCGTCCTGAGCTTCTGTCGAAGACGACCTTGACTGGAGTTTTCCTGACGGATGATGTGACTGCTGAGGAGTTGAACTGAACAGATGTAGTTACTTGCCATTATCCCTAACTTTTGCCTGGATTGGACTTTGAGATTTCCAATCCACCCGGATGATTTTTTGACTTTGTCTCTAATTTTTGCCTGGACCGCCCTTTCGGGTTTTCAATCCATCGAGACATTTTTTTTAGGCGAAGTATTTCTTGACTACGTCAACATTTTTGGGGTAGGCAAACTCCTCTCCGTCCATGGTTGCAAGTCTCAAGGCACCACCTGAGAAAGGTTTCTTGACCACATAGAGGTCGTCATAATTCGGAGTCCATTTGCCCCGAGAATCAATGAGAAAAGATTGTATATTTTTTTAGCACAAGGTCTTTTTTCCTAAAGATGCGAGGTCGGACCGTTTTGTCAAACGCCCTCTTCATTCTTTGTTGATACAATTGACCATGGCATAATGCCGTTATTCTCTTTTCTTCGATCAGATTTGGTTTGTCGTGTCGACTTTGACACCATTCAGCTTCTGTAAGCTTAGCTTCCATCAATACCCGGATTGATGGGATCTCCACTTCTATGGGAAGCACTGCTTCCATGCCATATACTAGAGAGAAAGGGGTTGCCCCTGTTGAAGTGCGGATAAACGTGCGATAACCGTGAAGAGCAAAGGGCAGCACTTCGTGCCAGTCTTTATAGGTTACAACCATCTTCTGAACAATCTTCTTGATGTTCTTGTTAGCCGCTTCTACCGCTCCGTTCATCTTTGGTCGGTAGGGAGATGAGTTATGGTGTTCGATCTTGAACTCTGCGCACAACTCTTTCATCATCTTATTATTCAAGTTAGACCCATTATCAGTAATGATCTAGCTCGGAACACCATAACGGCAGATGATATTGTTGTTGATAAATCGGGCCACCACTTGTCGGGTTACATTAGCGTACGAAGCTGCTTCGACCCACTTGGTGAAGTAATCAATAGCTACCAGGATGAACCGATGTCTGTTTGAAGCCTTAGGCTCAATCAAGCCAATCATGTCGATTCCCCATATGGAAAAAGGCCATGGGGAAGAAAGAACTTTGAGATGTGTTGGCGGTACATGAATTTTGTCGGAGTATATCTGACACTTGTGACACTTCCTCATGTACTTGTAGCAGTCGGATTTGATTGTCAACCAATAGTACCCTGCTCTTAGAATTTTTCTCGCCATTGTATGTCCGTTGGCATGAGTGCCAAAGGATCCTTCGTGAATTTCTTTCATCAGCATGTCTGCTTCTGGTCTGTCTATGCATCGGAGCAAGACCATGTCAAAGTTTCTCTTATAAAGTGTATCACCGCTCAGGAAGAAGTTTCATGCCAATCTTCTGAGGGTTTTCCTGTCCTTTCTTAGTGCCCCAGGTGGGTACTCTTATTTATGAAGGAAGCATTTGATATCGTGACACCAAGGTTTGTCGTCTATGACTACTTCAATCGTGAAGATGTAAGTGGGCCGTTCAAGGCGCATTATGTCGATCTTAGGTATGTCATTCCATTGACCTACACTAATCATGGAAGAGAGAGTGGCTAATGCATCAGCCATGTGATTCCCCTCACGAGGAATGTGATGAAACTCAATTTTGTTGAAGAAGGGTAGCAACCTTCTCGCGTAGTCCTTGTAAGGAATCAATCCTGATTGGTATGTGTTCCAATCTCCTTTAATCTGATTGATAACCAGGGCTGAGTCGCCATATCCGTCCAAGGTTTTGATCCTCAAATCAATCGCTTCCTCGAGACCCATAATACAAGCTTTGTATTCGGCCTCGTTGTTCGTACACTTGAACGCAAGTCGGGCAGTGAAAGGAATGTGGGTACCCTGAGGTGTTATGATGATTGCCCCAATTCCGTTTCCGTAATGATTGACAGCTCCGTCAAAGATAAGCCCCCATTGGGAACCTGGTTCTGGCCCTTCACTGGGTAGCGGTTCATCGCAGTCTTTCATTTTTAGATACATGACATCTTTGTCTGGGAAGTCAAACCCGATTGATTCCCGATCGTCAATCGGTTGATGAGCCAAGTGATCGGCTAAAATACTCCCCTTAACGGCTTTTTGAGCATGGTACTCTATGTCATATTCTGATAGTAACATCTGCCAACGGGCAATCCTTCCCGTGAGAGAAGGCTTTTCAAAGACGTACTTGATTGGATCCATCTCGGAGACCAACCAAGTAGTGTGACGAATCATGTACTTGCAAAGACGTTTGGCTGCCCAAGCCAAAGCGTAGCAAGTTTTCTCAAGCATAGGGTACCGAGTCTCGCAGTCAGTGAATTTCTTGCTTGGATAGTAGATGACAGACTCCTTCCTTTTGGTTTCGTCTTGTTGGCCAAGTACACATCCCATTGAGTCCTGAAGGATGGTGAGGTAGATAATCAGTGATCTTCCTTCCACTGGATGTGATATAATCGGAGGGTTCAACAGGTATTCCTTAATACTGTCGAAGGCGGTTTGGCAATCTTCTGTCCAACCTCAATTCCTTTCTGGCTGACGATGAACCCTAAGAGTTTCCCTGAACAGACACCGAAGGTGCACTTGTTGGGATTCAAGCGGAGTTTGTACTTTCTCAACCGCTCAAATATTTTTGACAGATGGGTCACATGCTCCTCTTCTGTCTTAGATTTTGCAATCATATCATCGACATATACCTCAATTTTGTTGTGTACCATGTCATGAAACAGAGTAGTCATGGCCCTTTGATAGGTTGCCTTGACGTTCTTCAAACCGAAAGGCATTACCTTGTAACAAGAGGTACCCCATGGGGTAATGAACGAAGTTTTCTCCATGTCTTTCGGCGCCATTTTGATTTGATTATAGCCCGGGAATCCATCCATGAAGGAGAAAACTTTGAACTTTGATGTACTGTCTACCAGCATGTCGATGTGTGGTAAAGGAAAGTCGTCCTTTGGACTAGCCTTGTTTAGATCTCTGTAATCCACACACATTCTGGCTTTTCCGTCCTTTTTGGGAACGGGTACGATGTTGGCTAACCATTGAGGATATTCTGATGTAGCGAGGAAACCCGCGTCAATCTGTTTCTGTACCTCCTCTTTGATTTTGATGGCCATGTCCGGGTGAGTCCGTCTCAACCTCTGTTTTACTGGCAAACATTCCGATCTCAACGGTAAATGATGTTCCACGATGCTGGTATCCAACCCTGGCATATCCTGATAGGACCAAGCGAATACATCGGGGAATTCTTTGAGAAGATTTACCAAACCCTCTCTGGCAGTTGGACTGAGAAGTGCCCCAATCCTGATTTCTTTTCTCTCTTTTTTCGAACCTAAGTTTACCGTTTCCAATGGCTCTTTATGAGGTTCAATGGACCTTTCCTCCTGTCTGAGTAATCGGGAGATCTCTTCTGGGATTTCGTCGTCATTTTCTTCTTCAGCCCCAAATACCGGGAACTCAAAGTTGGGAGAAGGCATCGGATCGTATGTTTCAACAGGGTTTAAAACAAGTAATCTGCATGATGGTATGATTTGTGTTTAGAAGAGATAGAGGAAATGCAAGAGTGTGTGCAGTGTATTTCTTTGGAAAACTGCTTGTTTTTTATTATTTGTTTTTTACGATTACCATTTTCTGAGGAAACCAAAAAGAGAAAACAACAATTAATGCGAAAATTATAGAACGACGTTATTTTATTAATGAACAAGTCGATTCTTGAAACTACAGCCCTATAAAACAAAGCTCTGTCACTTTGGGCGAAGCAAAAAGGGAAATTTACAGAAAAGCGAGCCCTATCAAGACATCCGTTTCACTTGGGCAGGGAGAAAGGTTAAAGACGGCAATTACTTTGACTTATGAACAATCTTCGGAACATCGACAGCAACCCATTGGTGGCGAACTGCTCGGTGAATCACAAAGTTTGGCACCTTCCTTGATTTGTCTTCAGAAATGACGCTGATTTCTGGTGGAGCAGGATCATTGGAATCTGTCTCCCAGGCAGAATTGTCGTAGGAGGATTCCTCTGTTGCATTTTGTGTAGTATTTGTGCTCTCCGTTGTATCTCCCCATCCAGTTGGCTGGATGTCTTCGAGCCTGATACGAGAGCTTTCGGGAGCAGTGTATTTGACCATATAGTCGTATTTCCCACTTGGTTGTCCCAGGGTGTCCCACACTTCTTTGGAACTGGATGAGTCATCCTTCTCGATGACGTTGACCTCTGGAAAAGCATAGTTGATGAATTCAAGTCCTGCAAATGTTGAAAATTCATCGTCGTGCTGGACATTTTCTGAATGACCTGATTGTAGATCCCATGACATAGTGGGGACGTAGGTATTCTTTTCAATGATGCTCAGCTGATTTTCATTGTTCGGCTGATTTCCTTGCCCCAATGTCATACCCCAAATTTGTCCTACCTGTGTATCTTTCATCTGTACATCCATCCACTAACTATATTCAGAAAAATTCAAAAATATATGTTGTCTTCAACTTCATCTCTCTTTTATTTTTTATCCATTTTCATTTTTAGTCATATCTATCTTTTAACCATTTTTATCCTTCATCCAATTAAATATCCATTTTACCCATTTTTCAATCCATCATTTAATATCCAAATATCATTTCCAATTTGATCCATATCCATTTGTCCAAATCCATTTCTAAACCAATTTTCATTTCATATCCATTTTGTCAAGTCCACTTTAAATTCAATTTTATCCATTTAACCAATTCTTCTAAATCCATTTATCTTGTTGTTCTCATAAACCATTATCCAAAAATTCAACAAAGTCCAATATATTTCACCAATTCCAAAAGCCCATCACAAAGCCCATGTACATTTAATAAAAAAAGGCCAAAGTTCATATAATCCATATTACAAGTAAATTGCCAAAAATTAATTTATGTTGCCCAAATTACAAAACCAAAATTGAGTCATCCTTGAGGTATCACACGACCCACACTATTTCAATCACTTTGAAGCACCACAAAAGGCCTTCACGTTACACAACCATATGAAACCACAACAACGGCATCTCACTGACCACAACTACACAAGCCTCACAGCCACACACCAAGACAAAACATCCAGCGACATCTTACCCTTCCTGCAACACTGATACACTACTGCACCACACTTTACTCCATTTTTTCAAACCAAAATTTGCATCCACAAAGGCAAGTCTGAACAAGTCACAAATTAACAATTGAAAAGGATTTATCATCAAGAAGAAGACAGGAATTTTGGACAGATAAACTTAACAGAGAAATTTGAATTGTTTTAAAAAGAAAGAAAGGGGGGATCTCTTAAGGGACCTTCATAAGATTATGGTCTTCTTCATATGTTCAGGAGCCACTTCACTGCCGTCGCCATTCTTCTTCTTCTTCTTTCCAACCACTGACCCAAGCTTCATCACCAACAACATTTCATAAACCCTTCGCAAATCGTAAATATCCCCCAATCTTTTTCCAACTTTTCACCGACCCTTTCAACCTTCTTCAACATTCCATATCCAACCTTCAACAATAAACCATAAACCGAAATCCTTCTCAAAACAACACAACAACGTTAACCTTCCATCAACAACAACCTATTCCAATCAACCCAAAACTTTCATCTTTGAATCTCCAATATTCACCCAGAGCCACACAAATCCACAAAATCAAACCCAGAAATTGAAAGAGACGAAGAGAGATTTTTCTGAATAAAACACAAAACCCACCAAACCATAATCAGAAACGCATAGAAATTGAAGAAGAACAGAGAAATCGAATCAGAGAGTGAGAATGAGGATTTTCAAACAAACCCTCGATTCGTCGTCGAGCCATTTTCAAACAAACCCATTTTCAACCAAACCCTCAATTCGTCGTCGAGTCATTTTCAAATCAACCTTTAACCAAATCGCTTTTCAAACCAAACTCTTTCCATTTACAAATAAACCCTTGATCCAACGTCAAGCGGATTTTCATAATCAAAACTAAAAAACAACTAACAACTATCGTAATTCTTTTAAGGTGAAAAATGGGGGTTCAAGTTTTTGATCTCCCTTCGATTGTTTGGGTGCGAGTTCTCTTACTCGTGTGTGAGCAATTGACGCCTCTTCTTTTAACAAATCAAATCCTTTTCAAAATAACCAAGCGCATACAATAAACCCTTGATCCCACGTTAAGCGGATTTTCACAATCAAACCTCAAAATGACTAACAACTATCGAAACTCTTTTAAGCTGAAAAATGGGGGTTCAAGTCTTTGATCTCCCTTCGGTTGTTTAGGTGCGGGTTCTGTTACTCGTGTGTGAGCAATTGACGTCTCTAAAACACTTCCACTTTTCAAACCATCAAACCTTTTCAAACTTAACCACCATAGATGAAAAAGAGGGAAAGCCAAATCTTTGACTCACTCTCCCGATTACTTGGGCCCGAGGAATCTTTCTTAAGTTCAAGTAATTGTCATCTAAACCAACCCTCTCCCTTTTGTTTCGTGGGAGTACCACGAACTACGACTGCTCTGATTCTTTATTCCCGTCCGAATAAAGATACGTAGGCACAAGATTGCGATGATCTTGGCGAGCACATTACCATCTTTTTCCTCGTTTGCACACTTTTTTCTTTTTCCCCCGTTTGCGTCCTACCTTTCATATTTTTTCGTCAAACCCCGTAGTCGAACTACGATTGCTCTGATTTCTCATTCTCGTCCGAATGAGTATACGTAGGCTCGAGATCGCGATGATCTTTCCGAGCACCCTATCCTTAAACCACCCCATTCCCCCTAGCATCGTTCCCTTTTATCTTACCGTTTCACGTTCATTTTTTAGAAGAAAACAAATAAACTTAGCTAACGAGTATCGCGATTCGAATCAAGAGGTTCCCGTTGAGTACAACGGACGTGAGGGGGTGCGCGTACCTTCCTCTCACGTAACCGACTCCCGAATCCAGAATGTGGTTGCGACGACCATGTTCTTATCCTCTCCTTAAAGGTTTTCTCGATATTTTCCTTTCCCTCTTTTGGGATAAATAAAGTTCGGTGGCGACTCTGTCGAACCATTTTCCGTGCCTTTCGCGCGAAGAGTCGTGTCTTCGATTAAGCGATTTTTTTCGAGGTGCGACACCCAAGTCTCCTGGATACGGCTGCCACATTGGCAGGCCATCCATCGGGCCATAATAGTTGCGGTCAAAGTTGTCCTTCATCAGAGTGTCCTCCTCTAATGAGTTTGGTGGAGCACGGCATCCTTCCGGATCACAATCTCCGTATATCATTTCGACATCTAACCTGGGTATAAATCTCAGACTCTGTGTAGGAAAGCAAAAGGGAGTCTACGTTTCGTCCTGAGACATATAACCGTCCTTGTTAAGATAGGACTCCCATTCTTTCTTCATATCAGAGGAATCATCTTTATTGATGGTATGCACTTCTTGAGGCACTGGGTGAAGGAAACCTCCACTATGGAAGAAATCCTGAATGGGATGAAGACTTTCATTGCTGGTAGTAGCTGTCTGGGTACAGGTTGCAGAAAAACCAAGACCCTTCTTTGTTTTGTTATCAGTAGGAATGGCAAGCTGCCCCCATCCTGTTGTATTGGTACTCTCGACTGCTTTGATAGCATCTTTGTATGAGGAAATGGAAGTTCCCTCTTCGGATTGATTATCCTTGCTCACCAATAGTGCTTGGAACTGAGTTCCAATAACCTCCTCAGGTTCTACACCAGTAGATGATGATAAGTTACTCACGAGCAAAGCTTGTTCTCCACAGACCGTGACGAGCTGGTTGTTCTGGACGAACTTTAACCCTTGGTGGAGGGTCGAGGTGACCGCCCCAGCTTGATGTATCCAAGGTCTTCCTAATAAATAACTGTACTTTGCCCGGATGTCCATGACCTGGAAAGCGACTTGGAAAGTGTGAGGACCAATAGTTATGGGAAGGTCGACTTCGTCGATAACCGTTTTTATGGACCCGTCAAATGCTTTGACGACGACCCCACTGGTTCTCATCGGGGGTCCTTTGAAGGATAATTGCATCAAAGTGGACTTCGGCATAACATTCAGGGTTGACCCTATGTCTACCAGTACGCTGGCTAAAGCATCGCCCTGGAAGCTGACCGTGATATTGAGCGCCATGTTATGACGGCGACCCTCTTCAGGTAATTCCTCATCAATAAATCCCAAGTTATTGTAGGAAGTGATGTTAGAGACAATGTTATCGAAATGTCTGATTGTTACATCCTGTTCCACAAAGGCTTTCTCCAAGACTTTCTGTAAAGCCTCCCTGTGCGCTTCTGAACTGAGTAAAAGTGACAGCACAGAGATCTTTGAAGGAGTTTGTAACAGTTGATCAACAATGTTGTATTCACTCTTTTGGATGAGCTTCAACATCTCATCGTTGTCTTTTGAAAGATCGGGATTACTAGATTGACCGACCGGTGGATTGGGAACTTCTATCTGAGGTTCCTTTTCTTTGTTAAGTTCTCTAACTCCTCGGTTGAAGATTCGACCACTCCGTGTTACTCGACTGATGTCTACAATATTCACGACAGAGGGTAATGGAATTTCCTTTCCATTCTCGACTGTTGTTGCACCGTATTTGTGAGGGATAGCCTTAGTTGATTCATACGGTAGCGGTCTCGGTAGATAGATAACTACAGGAGCCTTCTGATTTTTCTGACCATCATAAGCAATTTCGATCCATTCCTGGTTGGGAACTCTCGATTCGTCAAGTAGAGGGATGATGGTACAAACATCCCTAGCCCTCTGATGATCAGAGATTACGACAACATCCTCAATTTGATTAGCGAGGTAGTCCGGCGCCCAATTGATTGGTCTGAAACCCAGATATGGGTGAATCTCTCTACGATCCACCTGACCCTGAAGAGCTGTTCGCACAAGGTAACATCCTTGGTTACTTTCCGAACAGACTCTACAACGTTCATAGTTGTGTGGTTGCACCTGGCCACGCCCACTTTGAATACAATGTAACCTTACTAGGTCAGTTTCTGCAGATCGAACGTCCTGACTTTGATGCCGAGTAGGGTTCCCGTTGGTAATACTAATTTGTTGGGTGTCTTCATCCATATAGATTGGAAGCCACCAGTGGTTCAACAAGTACTGAAGGGTTTCCTGGACAAGGGCACAACCTTGATCATTTTCGCGACCCGCCTTACAGCTCTGATAATCATGTGATACCAGGAACCCGAGTCGAACCTGTTTAGCATGTAACTCCACCAGGCTGGTATTCATCAAGCGAATATCAAAGATTTGAATCATGTTGATCTGATAGGGTTTCCTATCATGGTAGTCCTGGATCCATCTAAGATCCATCTGACGCTGGAGGGCCTCTTGTACAAAAGAGTATCCCTGTTTGTTTACCGGGCAAGTCAGACAGGAACTGTAATCGTGCTGCGGCAGATTATGATACTGGCTTTGCCTGGAATGCATCGCCACCAAGTTGACATTCATTGCACGGATGTCGTGGTTCTGAATGATGTTAGAATTCGTGTAAACCATGTTAACTCCACGAACTCGGTGCTCTTAGATCCATCCGAGATCCATCTGTTCCTGTAGAGCTGATTGCACCACAGAACATCCTCGATTGCTTTTAGAGCAGATATCACACTGGTGATAGTTATGAGGTGGCACATTGTTGTACCCCAAATTTTACCCCTTAGATGTCATAACATCTTGCATATCATATAAGTCAATCATACTGCATACCTAACCCAATTCACCAGGTTTTGTTTATTTTGTTCCATTTGTGAATCAGGTTTTATTTCAAGAGGCCTCAAGGGTTGATCAATCAAGATTTTGAATAGATCATTAACCAATCAAGTTCTCATACTCCTAAGAGACCTCCTCTCCTCAATAATCCAATGTGATTTGCTTTCATCACAAGTTCTTCCTCAAGGATCAGGCAAGGTCGTCAGGTTAAGGGTTTGTGTGTATGGTTTGAGATTCAGTGGAAGTTTGACCTAATCTTGGTCAAACAAGGGGTTTATATCAGTATCAGGTTATTAAGTTGTGGCAGGGATTCTGAATTAGGGTTTTGGTTCTCATCCAGTCATTTGTTTCATAAGTGTGCACTCAAGGCACGAGGATTAGGGTTTCTTACCCTTGGAGTTTATGATTGACAAATCTTGTTCAGTTGAGTCTCCTAAGGTTAGCTGGTTCATGGTGTGTGCAGTACTGTTTCAGTTCAATTGAGGTTGTAGAGTGTAATACCCCAAAATTTGCTCTCTCTTTTGTCATCATAGCGTATCATATATCATATCATATCCATCTCATTAGCCTTGCATTGCATCTTTAACATAGAAAAATGAAGCATAGCATCCCTCTTACCATCAAGGCATGTGATCAGGTGAAAGATGGACAATCAAGGAATCATTCAAGGCACAAAAGGTCAAATAAGTTGCCTCAAGGCAAGCCAAAAGGTCTTTCATGTCTCATACTATCTCAATTGATCCTCCAAAACCTCAAGAAGGTGAGATTCAATAGGAGATTGAAGCACTACATCCTTCACTATGCAAGGGGTCCAAAAACTGAAGGAAAACCCTCAAAAGAGATAGTTCATTGATTAAAAAATCACCCTCAAGTGGAATATCTCATCATCCTTCAAGAGGATACACAACATACTCTGATGAATTTGAAGTTAAAGACTGCACTTTTTCCCCTTAGCAGGTGGGTATCAAAACTAGGGTTTCCAATTAAATCAGGCCATCTCTGATTTTTGGGACAAAACTTGATGTCATGGTATTCTATATGTCCTTAAGTGTATGTGTGTGGAAAATTGCCTCTCAATTGGTTTTAGAAGTGGTTCAATTGGAAGAAAGATCAAAAATCAGGAAAATTGGGGCTAAGTCAAATAATCAGAGGAAAAAGTCAACTCTCAACTTTTTTAGGCCAAATTCATGGAATTCATGTTATATGTGACCAATATACAAAATTTGATCAAGAAACTCCAAAAGGATCATGAAAAATCAAGATTTGAAGAGTTGCCATTTTTGGAAGAAGTATGGTTTCTAAATAAGGAAAGTTTTGGCCATTTTGCACCAAACTTTGAACCAAGGCCATTCAAAATTGAGACATCAAATGAAAATTCCACTCGGCCACAACAAAATATCTCATCTTAAGCTTCACATCCATGTGTAGAACATCTCCATTGGATCAAAATTGAGAGAGTTATGGATGATCAAAGTTGAGACAAACTTGGGCAAAATGCAAGTCAGCTTGGGCAAATCTTAAGTCATGCGCAGTCATTTTCACAAACATGTGGTGGACCAAATGTTTTGATCAATTACTCATGGTTAGAGGCCTCAAATGAAAAATCTTTCAACATGAAAGTTGTTCCTCTACGTGAGATCTTCAAAATTGGTGTTCATGATTTGTTCATTTGATCAAAGGATAAGAAGTTATGTTGATCTCAAGATAGGGTGATTATGCTGAAAACCCAGGCGCCATGTTGCTTTGCCAATCAACCATATGCCTCGCCCATGACCAGTTCCAAACTTGGATGTTCTAGGCCATTTTCCAACCTCTTCCAAGCCTCAATTCTTCCAAGACATATACCAAACTTGTTCTACTATGTGCTTTCTTTCCAATAATTCCAAAAGCATGCAATTCCATGCCATGAACATGGAGAATTCCCTTCTCAAACATTCATTGTTGCATTGAGACATGGTGTTGTTACAAAACCAGAAAAAGAGATAATGTTGTGGGTGTTGTTTTGCCAATTTGCACGCATGATTACATCATCATCCTTTGCTATATTAGAACCAATAATTCCTTACTGGCACGTACAACCCATGCTCACTATACATGGAAATGGAAGGATTGAAAACTTGTAGAACAAGTTTGCTTGCTGCAGCATACACGAGTTAGCTTTATTCAATTAACCTCCACCATAACACACCATAAACCACCATCACACTATCACAGCCATTCACAACTCGCCCTAACTAACTTGGCTCAGTTAGTTAGGGATGACTCACCTTAACTCAAATGACTCAATTAACTAACTCATGTTAACCATAGTTTAACTCACACTATAAAACCAAATTTCACTCACTTTTCTAACTTCAACTTCATTTTCTCATTTTTACTCCAAAGTTCTCTCACTTTCTCTCTCAGTTTCTCTCTATTCTCTCTCTGAGTTAGTGCGAATTCATCATCATATTCTTCTAACTTCATCTTCAAGTTTTGGAAATGGCATTGCATTGTTGAAGTAGCTACACTACAGATTCAGATTCCTCTCCATTCTTCAAGATTCTCAAGCCTTTATTTGGCCAAGCAAAGTTCAAAGGAGAAGCACGATCCTCTGGTTTTCTTTGTTACTCCAGTTTTCATCATTTACAGGTTTTAACATCTCAACTTTACTTGGCACGATTCACCTTATGTTTAGCTTGTTTTTTGTTGATATAAGCTTGCTAGAAGCTCTATTTACTCCGGCTAGTTGATAGGCCTCATAGAGGCGTAAATCCAAAAGTTAGGGCATGTTTTAATCCTCTCTGTTCTCCATGCATGTGTTTGTTCTATGAAAAAATAGTTGTGTATTCGTGATCTCCATTATCTCAGCTTCATTTTGGTATGCACATTGTGTATTTCTGGGAACATGTAAGATTTGCAGGTGGTGGTTCTCGCCGGAGAAGGTGACTGAAGGCCCCTCTCCGGCCGGTGAGTAATTGTTAGGGTTTTACCATGTTTTAATCGTGACCGTTGGATGTTCATGATCTGATGGCCACAACATTGCCAGCACATTAAAATAAACGTGCATCTCACGTGTTCAATTTCTGATCTCATTTAAGCAATGTGTGGTGCAGTGCATGGTAGTGAGTGTGTTCCTTCACGCGTGTGCATTGGATATGGTTACTTTGATTGGTTTGTTGACTGGACTTGATCCAATGGTGTTTATTGTTTTGACTTTATTTTGACTGAGAGTGCACAATTGTTGGTGTGGACTGCGCGTATATGAACCTTGGGTCATTGCTATTTACACCTCATGTTTTTAAGCCCAAACAATTTGAACTGGTTGTTTACTATGCATACACCCCTTTCTTATTTCAATTTCTTTTTATTTTCTTCACTTCATACACGTTTCATTTTTAATTTTTAAAATTACAAAACAACATCAGAAAATTCTGGAAAAATTCATGAGTATTATCTAGACATTTAATAAATTTTTAATATTTTTATTTCATGATTTTATTACATTTTTACCACTATTTCATAATTTTATTTGAATTTCCATTTGTATGCATTCCAAATATGATACATGAATTTGTAGAATTTTTTTCTTGCTCATTACAAATGTTTTTAACCTGATTCTTTTTGTATTGATTCACTAATACATTTAAGCATGTTAGGTGATTTTTTTTTTATTTCTTAGGTCATTTTATGACACGTTTTGATGCTTGTCTTTGTACCACTTTTGTATGATGTTTCAACTTGATCTAATGCATTGTTTAGAGTCATTTTGCTTTGAATTTTGACATGCTATCTTGATGTATGATTTACTTATGACTTAGGCATTCAAATACCATGCTTTCATAATTTTCATAAGTCCATTTGATTTTTGTTTGATGCATTACATTTGAAGCCTAATACATGTCATATCATTCTAACTTTGGTGAATGTTTGCATGAATTCTTTTGTGCATATTTGTATGAGCATTTGCATATTTTATGAGCCATTCATATGATATTATAGGTCCTTGGTACACACTATAGGTCATCTTTACATGTTCATTTCAATTTGAATTTTGTGCATCCTTAACATGTATTATTTGCACTTTCCTTTTGAACTTTCACTTCACTTCATCTTCTATTACTTCTTGAATGTCTTGATTGTTGATTCATGAATACTTTGAGATGTTTATAAGCCATTTTTCATTTAGTTTCAATTCTGATTTTTGGATTACATGTTCCATTTATGCATGTTCTTTCCATTTCTTTTCATCTTTCATCTATCCTTTCTTATGGTAACATGTTTAAATGCTATGGATGACGATTGTTGCTTATTCATTTGAACTTGTATGATGATATTCATTTGTTGTCAATATGATTCACATTCTGGTTGTGATATTAAGATTTAATTCTTCATCTTATTCTTTTGAACTTTAATGTGTATTAAGTACTTTTTACTTCCTATGCATGTTTCCATGTTTACTAACCATGTAGGGGCTTTGGTAAGTTGAAATTGAGTGTGGATAAGGAATCCACATTCAAATTTCTTTCCTTTCATCTTTTACAATTCAATCTTGTGTTTTGTTAAGTACTTATGTTCTTTCTTTGATTAACTCATTACTTTCCCTTTTAAGTTACAATTCATCTTCTACTTTAGAAGTGAATTGTTTAACTCATTCCTTCTTTAGACTTTAGGCTTTGCAACCTCACAAACCATTAGGATCACTCCCTTAACTAATTAATTAGGATTGAGTCTTAGTTCACATAGATTTTTACCTTTCTCGCCCACTTGAGTCTTTCATCTTCTCATCTCAAAGAAAATTCAAAATATCTAATAAAGGTAGGCACTTATTGCATTTAGGCCTTTCATATAAAGAAAAGATTATAAGGGGTCTTCTCTTATAATCTTAGAATGTGTAGCATATGGCCCATCTTGGGTCAATGTGTTAAACATTTGATCTTGTATAAGGGACTTAAATGCAATACTTGTTGAAGATACAAATAAAGAAAAACACTTCTTCATTTCATAATCAACAAAAACACTTAATAAATACCAGTATGCTAGTGTATTTGAACCTTAATAATTGGAACTAAGTGTGAGGGTCTTCTTCACACTTAGTGTACTTTCTTACTCATTCCATCTTGGAATATGAGAATGTATACACTCCAATGACTAAGATTTAGATACACTATCATATGCAAACAAATGAAAAAAAACTTTTAAAATACTTCAAACAAATAAACAATTCTTTTCTCATCTCTTTCATTCCAGTCTTAAGGACTCGTCACGTCCGTTCTACCGCAAACAGGTAACGCCTAAGTCTCCATACAGCGAGCCGCAACACCTAAACTGCTGGGACGCATACTCTGACGTTTCTGCTAAAAAACACAAACAAAGCGACCCTCGTTGAGGGGAACTACGTCGCTCTGATTCTCATGTTCCCGATGAGATACGTAGGCAGTGGGGTAGGGCCCATTCGAGCACTTCTTTTATTTTCCCTACATTTGTTTCTCTTTCTTTCTCCTTTCTTTCTTTCAGTTCCTTTTCCAGTATCCTTTTCTATCACCCTTTGATTGAGACAAGCAAGCGTGGATCCCATCGAGTACGATGGATGCGAGGGGGTGCTAATACCTTCCTCTCACGTAACCGACTCCCGAATCCAGTTCTTTTGGTCACAAGACCATGCTCTTTCCTTCCCTCAGGTTTATACAGTGTTTCCTTTCCCTCTCTTGGGATAAATACACATTGCTGGCGACTCTGTTTCCGTGCCACTTTCGCGTTTGTACTTGGATGAAAATCCCGGGAGCGACATAGCGCCATCAAAGAGAGTAAAGCAGTTGGTACGTTTCAGGTTGTGTGCAAGTGTTTGGTCATGTAATTCAAGAGTTGTGGTAGTCAAGTGCAATTGGCAAGGTTTAGGTTTTGTTCAAGTGTGGAAGCATATGTCCATTCCCGTAACCGTTTTATCCATTTTTCATTATCCATTTTCATTTCTTAATCCAATCCTACATCTCATTTCCAATTTAATCCACTTTCCTAAACCATTTTTCTTATCCAATTATCCATATCCGTTATCCAAAATCCATATTTCAATTCACTTCATTATCCATTCCTAAACCCATTATCCATTTTAGTCCATTTTCTTTTTCAATTATCCACTTCCTATTTTAATATCCATAATTATTCTTATCCTTGTTTTTATTTTATTTTTTATTTCATTACAAAAAAAAGCCATTCAAAAAAGGAGGCATACTTTCACCATTCACATTACAAGTTTTCAAATAAAAATAAAGGCATTGTTTTATAAGCACTATTGAACCATTACTATACGAATTCGATTACAATCAAGAGCTTGCAACAAGTACATTTGAACCATGACCGATTGTTAATTGAATTCAAGAGGATTTGACCCAAATTTCAATTGAAGCAAAAACATGGTATAGCTACAACATGCTGGCCCCACCCTCTGTACCAACTTGTTAAACAATGCAATGTCCTGTGAACAATACCACAACCAATACAGCTTGCAATTCACTCCAACCAATAAAGCCACTCGTGTGCCAGTACAAAGCCTTAACCAAAAATTACACCAAATTGGAGCTAACAAAGGACCTGCAACACAAAATAAGTCTGTTACAAGCCTGCACAATGAAAAAGAAACAGCAACAATACTCCTCACCAAAACAAGACTATATCACGCCAAACGCTCCTTGCTACCTCAACCAAAGTTCTGCATCAAAACCTATTATTGAAAGAGACCCGTCAATTCAAGACTTATCCAACAAGTCTAATTGTTTTTTAAAAGGAACATATGAAGAGAATTGAGGGAGGGGGGGAGAGACCGAAAATTTCAAAGGAGGGAAAAGAAAATTCTGAAAAACAAAAACCTTCTCATTCTTTAACACGAACCGAACCTCTCTTCAATTCGGCTCCACTACAAAACACCTGCTCCAACGTTCTCAATCGGGAACCATACGAGCAGAACCAAAAACCATCTTTCATCATGTAACCCTTCACTTCATCACGTCAGTCATCACAACAACCACCCACTCCCTCTATTTGTTTCTCTTCCACCATTAAACCAACAAAAACCTTCCGCCTCCATCAAATATCAATAACAACCAAACTCCTTCAGCATCATTAACCCAAACCCAGAACTGAATCCTTCAAACTCTCCATAATCTTCATCATTGTCCAAATCCCTAAACAACAACAAACTTTAACCTACAACCAAAACCATTGAACATCTTCAACCCTCTTTCAACCATCGACCCTTAATCATCCTTTCGTCCTCCTTCGTCATCGAACCTCCATAACCATCTACAAATCCATAAACACTCAACCATCACGGAAACAGAGAGATATTGAGATGAAGAGAAACTGAGATCTAAAGACAAATCAACACAAACCTGGCTTGAATGGATTAAGGGTCTGAACCCGATTCTTGATGAAGTCGAATCGCAAGGGAGAAAGGTTGGTGTCGCCACGTTCCGAATCTTTTCCTTGCTTTGAAACGCGATGATGAGGATGGAAAATCTGAGCATATTCTTTCCATTTCTCGCTCGTTTGAAAAGAGGATGAAGCTTGTTAGTTTCTGATTTACATATGGCCATTGGGTTTTGTTTTCCAAAAAAGCATCTGATGAACTTAGACTGTGTTTTGCCTTGGAGGATAAAAAACCTAATTTTGTTTTTTTTCTTTTCAATTTAAAACCAATCCGTTCGGCTGAGCCTTTTGGGTCACTGATTCGTTTCAATATTATATTTTCCTTTTACTAAATAGATTTTTGTGAGATGATGGGCTCCATGGACCCATATGATTCTCACTCACTTTTTTTTTCTATTCGCAAGTCCATACACAGCGCCCCTCCTCTCTTTTTTTTAAAAATCATTTTCATTTTATTAACTTTTTTTTAACAAGATTTTGAGTTTTTAATCTCTAGCCTTTCTATGTTTTTATTAATTTTATTCATGTTAATCCACTTAACTTAGTGGTTCATTGCATTTAATTTCCTTTATTTTTGGCCATTGATATATAAAAATCATGACTTAGTGGTTTATTTCAAATCACTAAATATCTTGATTTATATGAGGCCATTTTATTTTTATTTTGTTGGTCAATGAAAGTCAAATATCAAAAGATTATCGATCTCCCGATTAAATCTTGATTAAGACAAGACCGACTTTATTTTCATTTAGATTCCATTTTCCTTTATTTTTGGGCCAATGATATAAAAAACATCATAACTTTGTTGATTATTTCAAATCAATAAATTTTGATTATATGAGGCCATATTTTTCTTTTTTGGTTGGTCAATGAAAGTTAAAAATCAAAAGATTATTGATTTCTCGATTAAATCTTGATTTAGACGAGACCAACTCCATTTTCTATTTCGAGTCCATTTTCTTTATTTTGGGCCAATGATACTACAAAAATCATGCCTTGGTTGATTTATTCAAAATGACTAAAAGTCTTGATATGTATGAGGCTCATTTCTTTATTTTTGTTGGTCAATGAAAGTCGAATATCAAAAGATTATCGATTCTCCGATTAAATCTTGATTAAGACGAGACTAATTTTAATTTCATTTCGATTCCATTTCCTATATTTTTTTGGGCCAATGATATCATAAAAATCTTGACTTTGTTGATTATTTCAAAATCACTAAAAATCTTGATTTGTATGAGGCCACTTTTTATTCATTTATTTTGGTCGATGAAAGTAAAAAATCCAAGATTATCGATTTGTCGATTAAATCTTGATTTAAGACGAGACCAACTTTATTTTCATTCCGATTCTATTTTCTTTATTTTGGTCGATGATATAACAAACTACATGGTTTGGTTAATCTCATTAAAAGTGACAAAACTTTGATCAATATGAGACCACTTTCTCTTTATTTCAGTTTTATTCATTTTTTAGTCGATGAAAGTCAAGAATTATTGATTATCAATTCCTCGATTAAATCATGATTAAGACGAGACTATTTCTATTTCATTTCAATACTAACTTTTCATTTCTCTCTTTGATGAGACTTGTAAATATTTCTGATATAGTCTCGTAGACAAATATTCTGTTATGACTGTGGTTGTTTTTTTCATTTGACGCATCCTCAATACTTTTCCAAAGGAAAGTTCCCCTCAGTTAACTCATAAGTCAATAAACAAATCATACCACCTTGGCCTCATAAGAGTTATTTCCCCTCTTGGCCTCATAAGAGCCTTTCCCTTTTCTTGGCCTCATAAGAGCCATTGAGTCATAACTTAGCAATAGGTTAGAGTTTTGAACTCTATCTGATTCTCACCATCATGAGAACTCACTTTTCCCATCATAACTTAGATTTAGAGAGTTTCTTAAAACTCTAAAATGAGCTCACACTCATTTCCCCTTGGAACTTTGGCCATAGTCAATGGTTCCTCTTTCACCCTTAGTTAGGTGAACTACGGTTGCTCTGTTTCTTTAGTCAGATACGTAGGCACAAGATGCGACGTCTTGGCAAGCAAACTTAGTGTACATACTTTTAGGTCTTTACCTTAGTATAGATATCTTAGCAAACAAACATAACATAACACAAACTAAACAAGAGGTTTCTATAGTGTACTACAGATATTAAGGGTGTTAATACCTTCCCTTAGTATAACCAACCCCCGAACCTTAAGATCTCCCCCCTTTAGGTTTTTCTCGATCTTGAACCTTTCCTTTGGATAAATAAAAGTCGGTTGTGAATTCAAAGAAATGTGATGCAAGTTAATTAATAGCTTGTTATCTGATTCTCACCGCAACAGAAATGGCGACTTCACTGGGGACACTTTATTTTTTAGGGTTAAGCCCACCTTGTTTTGCTTATGTTATTTATGTTTGTTTGCTATACTTGTACATATCTGTATATATCTGTATACCTGTTTTGCTTGGGATCTTCTGTGTGCAGGGTGCTACTTTTGAGTGGTGAGATAAGTCCTAACCCGGACTTGAGTGCACTTATTATAGGACAATGGTATATTCAAGGAGGCTTTGAGGGAGTCGATTCCTGAAAAAGTTGACTTGAGACACCATCACTCAGTTGAGGCCCTCTTGAGAGTCTAGTCATGTTGAACGAATCTATTCGTGAAAACGTGCTACTCTCAACCTAGGAGCTCTTGATATTGAGAACCGTAGTTACCAAACCCCACTTAAGCCTTTTAGGATGTAGTGCGGTGACCATGATGGAGTCTATTTCTGAATTGGTTGTCACGCGATACTACACTTAGACGAGATTCTCTTGAGAATTTTATTGATTACCAATTCATTTGGGAAGTCGATAAAATCCGAAAGGTGGGTTGTCGACTCTGGGAACTTCTTAGAACCCTGTTCTGCAGATGAAAACTCATAGTACACACCTTTTGGGATGGGTAGACCATGGCTCCATGCTCGTGATCTTCAAACTTAGGCCCTCATTTGCTTGTACATATGTATGAATCTGTGAATACATGTATATGTGTGTTTGTGCATATATTCATCCATTCATAATAGCCCTCCGGTTTCAAGGAACTTATGCGCTCTTTCCTTTGTAAAAACAAATAAAGATCATGGATTTTGAAACAAAACTCTTCAATTTTCCAAAAAATTTTTTACAACTTGCCTTTGAGTTCCTTGAAACCATTTGGCTTGCATTAGCATTGCATGCGCATTTACATTTGCATGTGCATTCCTCCGCCTTGAGTCGCATCCATCCTCTGTCTGTTACCCAGTTGACTTCCCGAAGCCATCATTGGACTTGAAGTAGATTTTGGAGGATCATGAACTCAAAAGAGCATAACCAGTTTGTAACCAGAGCAGATTTCGACTTGTTGAGAAACCAGTTGGATCAGATTGTGACAGCCTTGGCAAAGAAAGACGACAACATTCAAAGGACTTCTGTGAACGATGTTTCCCAAGCTTAACCTGTGCAGGTTCCTGTTGAGACCAGTTTGGCAAATCAAGAAAGGAAAGCTCAGTTCCCTGAAGCTGGCAATCTTTTGGCTGTTTCAGCATTTTGTTGTTTTTTCTTTGCATGTTTGAAATTGTATTTGCTTATAAGCTGTTGTTTTTTTCAAATTGGCAAGATTAATGAAATGTTTGTGCACCTTTTGATTAAGTCCATAAAAACAAAAAATATATCTTTATCTTGTTTCCTCCCACTCATCAAACTGTTTATTCAAGCAAAGATTGGGGAGGATGATGAAAACCTCATATTCATAATTGCTGTGGTATGCTGCCAATTAAACCTTGCCGAGGATGTAAGGCATTGTTTCAATTCCCAAACACTGGAGAAATAAGGAAGTTAATCCCTTGTCAAACCCTTTGAGCCTAGAAGTAGGAGTTTTTTTTTCTTACACAAAAACCCCATAATCTCAACCTTGGGGCAGGGTAGTTCTCAATTTAACTTGGTTATGCATTCGAATGCAAGCACTTCATGCAAGACATCAGTTAGCTCTCTCTAATCAAGAGAATAAATGTTGTACAAGTTGTTCCTCTAAGCTACAAATAAGGAAGGATCGTTGAGAAATCCTTAATTGAAGGTTAAGCCGAGTCCCTTTCAAGGCAAAAGCCAAGAAAGATTGGAAGCCCAAAACTTCGCCTTATACAAGAAGGTCCCACAACCTCAATCAAGCAAAGAGGAGGTCTCATAAAGAAAAAGAAAAGGTCTCAAAATCTTGGTGAAGAAAAGAAGGGGTATCAAAACCTCAGCAAAAAAGGATAACCAAATTCTGCAAGGGAGTATTGACTACCAAAGGTGTCTGAATCATCGACTATCATCAGCTCAATTCCTAGCCTATGGAAATCTGAATGTATAGCCTGAGTTAACTGAGCTTAGGATCGATGTTCATCACGAAGTTTGGGTGGGGACAAATAAACTTTGAGCCTTTATCCTTTGTTTCATAAAACCGTGAACCATGCCGCGTTACAACCCTTAAAAGACCTAATTGAGGTGAGGTTGTTTTGAAAGCATACTACAGCAAGGTTGATTAACCTGACTCCTAATGATCTCTGCTATCTGCGTGTGTTGATTACTTCATCTGTCATTCCGTAAATGACTAGAACCATTTTATTTTTGACTTAATCACTCCACTGTGTGTGTTTCATCAAAAAACCTTTGTTTTCAAAAGCTTGCATGAATGTTACATTGAAATTGCCAATTTTTAATGAACAATACTTGTTTGCAAAGACAATTAAATGTCAAAGAAATCCCAACAAATGCAGCCAACTAGGGAATTCGACTTGATAAAGGAAGCTCAGTCAGGGGCAACCAAGTGGAAAGATTTTCCAATCCACTATTCCAAGGGCTAAATCAGGGGCAGGAACTCTTCAAAAGTTCAAATATTGGGGCAAGCCTTCTTGAGGTCATCTTATGACAAGTTTACGGCAAGGATTCCAAAGACCCACCAACGGGGGCAAGTTTGTTCCCCAGTTGTTTCTACCGCAGTCTGAGGATTTTGTATCTCGAATACCGTTAATCAGGGGCAATCGGGTCGAGATTCGGCAAATCTCTAAAAAACAGTTAGTCTCCTTCACAGATCAACCAAGATGACAGAGGCAAGTTTGTTCCCCAGTTGTTTCTACCACAGTCTGAGGACTTTGTATTGCAAATACAGCTAATCAGAAGCAGTCAAGTCGAGATTCGACAAATCTCTCAAAGGTCAATTAATCAGTGACATCTCCTTCACAGATCAACCAGTCTGAAGAGCAAGTTCAAAGACTGTGTTGTGCAAACGCCGTTAATTTGGGGCAGTTATGTCGAGATACATGAATCTAAGAGTTTGAAGATGTTGAGGCATTTCGTATGCCGATTCTTCTGTAAAATCCTCTCGGTATCTTCTTCCAACATACCATGTAATCTGGGGCAGAGAAGATTTGAAGATTACCTATTGCAAGAGCCATTGTTCATTATGGTGATCATTGTATAAGTCAGGATGCAGAACTACTCTGTTCTTGTGATATCCTTTGTTAGCTCCCCAATAAGCTGTTATTTCATCTAACCTTGGCAATCTCCATGGATCTTCCTCCTCCAGTAAGGAAATCAAGCTCATGATGGCAATCCTAGTGAAGTCATGATGTTATACCTCCAGTGGAATACTCTTTTCCCCAGTGAAGTAGATCTGATAATCCTACTTATTCATCCCCAGTAATGGTCCAATCTGATGAGTTTAGCTGGGTATCCTTGTCGAGATGTTTATTTCATCTTCAGTCTCACTTCTTTTTGTCTGTTTTGTCAGCATAAGCATAAGCATGGCATAAGCACTCATATGCATAGCATCTTAGCATTTTGCTATCTTCCTGGTGTTTACCTGTCTTTGATTCACTTTGGCATTTATCTCCCCAAGTGACTGGGTTTGTCTATTCACTCCAATAGAAAGTCAGCCTTAGGCATAAAGTTCCCATCTTTTCTGAATTCCCCACAGAGTTTGATTCTCGTGGATGATGGTTGGTTCAGTTATCTTTTCCACATGTGGATAAGATAAGCCCCTATTTGAGTACATCCCTCAATTGGAGTCTTGTTTGACCGTTTCTTTCTAGCTTGTTCCTAGATTGAACTTTGATCCCTGGCAGGTGTGGTTTCTGAGCCCATCTTGAACGTGCATTTATTTCGCACTGTGTCTCGCAGGAAGAATCTTTTACAGACCCTCATTGAAGACAATTACTTCTCCAGCAGTGTTGTAATATCAACATCTTTTGGGAATTTATACCCAACAACAAGTAGCAATCTCTTGAAGAAGCTTGTTTTTCTATGGCGATAAGTGGCAGTCTCTTATTAGAAGCTTATCTATCTCTGGTACTAACCGACCTTTTTGCAACCATAATTGGTATTCCCCAGGAAGTCTAACCTGCAACCCCGGTACCAATCTATCTGATACTCAATCACCTCATTTGGATACCTAAAGTCCAGTAACCGCTGGCATTGTTTTATATCAGGTTATCGTGAACCTAAACCTCTGGTTATCGTGAGCCAGTTGTTTGTATCAGTTTATCGTGAACCTAAACCTCAGATTATTGTGAGTCTGTTGTTTGAAATCAGGTTATCGTGAACCTAAACTTCAGGTTACCGTGAACCTGTCGTTTGAAATCAGGTTATCATGAACCTAAACTTTAGAGTATCGTGAATCTGTTGTTTGAAATCAGGTTATCGTGAACCTAAACTTCAGATTATCGTGAATCTGTTGTTTGAAATCAGGTTATCGTGAACCTAAACTTCAGATTATCGTGAATCTGTTGTTTGAAACCAGGCCAGATGTGAACCTAAACTTCGAGTTATCGTGAACCCGTTGTTTGAAACCAGGTCAAATATGAACCTAAACCTCTGGTTATCATGAACCAGTTGTTTGTATCAGGTTATCGTGAACCTAAACTTCAGGTTATCGTGAACCCGTTGTTTAAAACCAGGTCAAATATGAACCCATTATTTAAAATCCAGCTCATACTGGTAGTCAAAGCCCAACTCATATTGGCACACCCAAATCCAGCTCATACTGGTATTCTTCATAATCCAAATTGTTATCTTATCCAACTCAAATCAGTATCTCTAGACATATCACTTCTGAGTCCAATCCTTGTTGGCACTTTAATCTGGTTCCCAGCAGAAGTTCAGTCATTATCAATATTTTTATGAAAGTCCTTGTGATTGATCATCATTTGGCACACGCAGAGTTTGTCTTTGTCTTTTCTGGCTTTTCTTGAAGATCCCGTTTGAACTCTTCAGTATAAGAAATCCCCAGAAGATCTCTTGTAGGATGTCTATCCTTTATTTCAAATTGATCCTCCAGTGGAGATCATGTCTTCTTTCTGGTTTCATGCCCAGTAAGAATGTGTCTTTTTTTCCCAGTGTTGTCCGGTCACATATGAACCTGTCGTCCATCTCCCTGGATCTTTCCCCAGTGGAGAACACCTCTCTGGCTCCTATCTCCAGTAAGGACCTGTAGGGTTTCCCCTCAGTTTCATTTTCTATCCCCAGCGTTTCCTCGGAGTCTCCCCAGTGAGTCTCTTTTGTTGGTTAGCCTGTATCCCCAGTGATTTTTCCTTGTGGATACTAACCTTCATCCTTCCCCAGTGAAGCATACCTGTGTTTGGTAGCTCTTTATCCTTCGGTGTCCTGTTTGTCTGCATTTTTGCACTATCATGACATCATATCATCATACTTGAAGTTCATGGCATGTCAGCATCTGCATGTCCGTTGCTTGTCCTTAGCATCTACATTCCATCTAAGGGCAAAATTTTCGGTTTGCTATATTTAAATACCTTTTCACCTTGATGCCCCGAGGATTTCCATTCCTCGTGCCATCCGGTAAAGCTATTTAAATAGGGGCAACTGTTGTACCCCAAATTTTACCCCTTAGATGTCATAACATCTTGCATATCATATAAGTCAATCATACTGCATACCTAACCCAATTCACCAGGTTTTGTTTGTTTTGTTCCATTTCTGAATTAGGTTTTATTTCAAGAGGCCTCAAGGGTTTATCAATCAAGATTTTGAATAGATCACTAACCAATCAAGTTCTCATACTCCTAAGAAACCTCCTCTCCTTAATAATCCAATGTGATTTGCTTTCATCACAAGTTCTTCCTCAAGGATCAGGCAAGGTCGTCAGGTTAAGGGTTTGTGTGGTATGGTTTGAGATTCAGTGGAAGTTTGACCTAATCTTGGTCAACCAAGGGGTTTATATCAGTATCAGGTTATCAAGTTGTGGCAGGTATTCTGAATTAGGGTTTTGGTTCTCATCCAGTCATTTGTTTCATAAGTGTGCACTCAAGGCACGAGGATTAGGGTTTCTCACCCTTGGAGTTTATGATTGACAAATATTGTTCAGTTGAGTCTCCTAAGGTTAGCTGGTTCATGGTGTGTGCAGTACTGTTTCAGTTCAATTGAGGTTGTAGAGCCATCAAAGAGAGTAGAGCAGTTGGTACATTTCAGGTTGTGTGCAAGTGTTTGGTAATGTAATTCAGGAGTTGTGGTAGTCAAGTGCAATTGGCAAGGTTTAGGTTTTGTTCAAGTGTGGAAGCGTATGTCCATTCCCGTAACCGTTTTATCCATTTTTCATTATCCATTTTCATTTCTTAATCCAATCCTACATCTCATTTCCAATTTAATCCACTTTCCTAAACCATTTTTCTTATCCAATTATCCATATCCGTTATCCAAAATCCATCTTTCAATTCACTTCATTATCCATTCCTAAACCCATTATCCATTTTAGTCCATTTTCTTTTTCAATTATCCACTTCCTATTTTAATATCCATAATTATTCTTATCCTTGTTTTTATTTTATTTTTTATTTCATTACAAAAAAAAACCATTCAAAAAAGGAGGCATACTTTCACCATTCACATTACAAGTTTTCAAAGAAAAATAAAGGCACTGTTTTATAAGCACTATTGAACCATTACTATACGAATTCGATTACAATCAAGAGCTTGCAACAAGTACATTTGAACCATGACCGATTGTTAATTGAATTCAAGAGGATTTGACCAAAATTTCAATTGAAGCAAAAACATGGTATAGCTACTACATATTGGCCCCACCCTTTGTACCAACTTGTTAAACAATGCAATGTCCTGTGAACAATATCACAACCAATACAGCTTGCAATTCACTCCAACCAATAAAGCCTCTCGTGTGCCAGTACAAAGCCTTAACCAAAAATTACACCAAATTAGAGCTAACAAAGGACCTGCAACACAAAGTAAGTCAGTTACAAGCCTGCACAATGAAAAAGAAACAACAGCAATACTCCTCACCAAAACAAGACTATATCACGCCAAACGCTCCTTGCTACCTCAACCAAAGTTCTGCATCAAAACCTGTTATTGAAAGAGACCCATCAATTGAAGACTTATCCAACAAGTCTAATTGTTTTTTTAAAAGGAACAAATGAAGAGAATTGAGGTGGGGGGGGGGAGACCAAAAATTTCAAAGGAGGGAAAAGAAAATTCTGAAAAACAAAAACCTTCTCATTCTTTAACACGAACCGAACCTCTCTTCAATCCGGCTCCACTACAAAACACCTGCTCCAACGTTCTCAATTGGGAACCATACGAGCAGAACCAAAAACCATCTTTCATCATGTAACCCTTCACTTCATCACGTCACTCATCACAACAACCACCCACTCCCTCTGTTTGTTTCTCTTCCACCATTAAACCAACAAAAACCTTCCGCCTCCATCAAATATCAATAACAACCAAACTCCTTCAGCATCATTAACCTAAACCCAGAACTGAATCCTTCAAACTCTCCATAATCTTCATCATCGTCCAAATCCCTAAACAACAACAAACTTTAACCTACAACCAAAACCACTGAACATCTTCAACCCTCTTTCAACCGTCGACCCTTAATCAGCCTTTTGTCCTCCTTTGTCATCGAACCTCCATAACCATCTACAAACCCATAAACACTCAACCATCACGGAAACAGAGAGATATTGAGATGAAGAGAAACTGAGATCTAAAGACAAATCGACACAAACCTGGCTTGAATGGATTAAGGGTCTGAACCCGATTCTTGATGAAGTCGAATCGCAAGGGAGAAAGGTTGGTGTCGCCACGTTCCGAATATTTTCCTTGCTTTGAAATGCGATGATGAGGATGGAAAATATGAGCATATTCTTTTCATTTCTCGCTCGTTTGAAATGAGGATGAAGCTTGTTAGTTTCTGATTTACATATGGCCATTGGGTTTTGTTTTCCAAAAAAGCATCTGATGAACTTGGACCGTGTTTTGCCTTGGAGGATAAAAAACCTAATTTTGTTTTTTTTTCATTTCAATTTAAAACCAATCCGTTCGGCTGAGCCTTTTGGGTCACTGATTCGTTTCAATATTATATTTTCCTTTTACTAAATAGATTTTTGTGAGATGATGGGCTCCATGGACCCATATGATTCTCACTCACTTTTTTTTTCTATTCGCAAGTCCATACACAGCGCCCCTCCTCTCTTTTTTTTAAAAATCATTTTCATTTTATTAACTTTTTTAACAAGTTTTTGAGTTTTTAATCTCTAGCCTTTCTATGTTTTTATTAATTTTATTCATGTTAATCCACTTAACTTAGTGGTTCATTGCATTTCATTTCCTTTATTTTTGGCCATTGATATATAAAAATCATGACTTAGTGGTTTATTTCAAATCACTAAATATCTTGATTTATATGAGGCCATTTTATTTTTATTTTGTTGGTCAATGAAAGTCAAATATCAAAAGATTATCGATCTCCCGATTAAATATTGATTAAGACGAGACCGACTTTATTTTCATTTTGATTCCATTTTCCTTTATTTTTGGGCCAATGATATAAAAAACATCATAACTTTGTTGATTATTTCAAATCAATAAATTTTGATTATATGAGGACATATTTTTCTTTTTTGGTTGGTCAATGAAAGTTAAAAATCAAAAGATTATTGATTTCTCGATTAAATCTTGATTTAGACGAGACCAACTCCATTTTCCATTTCGAGTCCATTTTCTTTATTTTGGGCCAATGATACTACAAAAATCATGACTTGGTTTATTTATTCAAAATGACTAAAAGTCTTGATATGTATGAGGCTCATTTCTTTATTTTTGTTGGTCAATGAAAGTCGAATATCAAAAGATTATCGATTCTCCGATTAAATCTTGATTAAGGCGAGACTAACTTTAATTTCATTTCGATTCCATTTCCTATATTTTTTGGGCCAATGATATCATAAAAATCTTGACTTTGTTTATTATTTCAAAATCACTAAAAATCTTGATTTGTATGAGGCCACTTTTTATTCATTTATTTTGGTCGATGAAAGTCAAAAATCCAAGATTATCGATTTGTCGATTAAATCTTGATTTAAGACGAGACCAACTTTATTTTCATTCCGATTCTATTTTCTTTATTTTGGTCGATGATATAACAAACTTCATGGTTTGGTTGATCTCATTAAAAGTGATAAAACTTTGATTAATATGAGACCACTTTCTCTTTATTTCAGTTTTATTCATTTTTTAGTCGATGAAAGTCAAGAATCATTGATTATCGATTCCTCGATTAAATCATGATTAAGACGAGGCTATTTCTATTTCATTTCAATACTAACTTTTCATTTCTCTCTTTGATGAGACTTGTAAATACTTCTGATAAAGTCTCGTAGACAACTATTCTCACCATCATGAGAACTCACTTTTCCCATCATAACTTTGATTTAGAGAGTTTCTTAAAACTCTAAAATGAGCTCACGCTCATTTCCCCTTGGAACTTTGGCCATAGTCAATGGTTCCTCTTTCATCCTTAGTTAGGTGAACTACGGTTGCTCTGATTCTTTAGTCAGATACGTAGGCACAAGATGCGACGTCTTGTCGAGCAAACTTAGTGTACATACTTTTAGGTCCTTACCTTAGTATAGATATCTTAGCAAACAAACATAACATAACACAAACTAAACAAGAGGTTCCTGTAGTATACTACAAATATTAAGGGTGCTAATACCTTCCCTTACTATAACCAACCCCCGAACCTTAAGATCTCCCCCTTTAGGTTTTTCTCGATCTTGAACCTTTCCTTTGGATAAATCAAAGTCGGTTATGAATTCAAAGAAATGTGAAGCAAGTTAATTAATAGCTTGTTATCCGACTCTCACCGCAACACACATGGCCATATCCACTCTGTCTGCAATGCATCTTGACCATAGTGGTCCTTAACAAGAGTACATCATGAATTTGATAAACGTTGTTAGTCTCTCCCTCTACCAATTTGACTGTAGCTTTCTCGTGTTGAGGCAGTGGGTTTGTGAGAATATTAGGATTTGTATCCTCGAAAGATAAGACCCCGCTCCTAACAAGCTTTTGCACGTCGGATTTGAAACTGAGACAGTTCTCTATGTTATGCCCCGGTCCTCCTTGATGGTAAGGGAAAGTCTGATTTCCCTTAAACCAAAAAGGCAGAATTTTCGGTACTGTAAGAGGGGACTTAGTCTGGATATGCCCCTTAGCCAGTAGTAACGGAAATAGTTCTGCGTACAATACGGGTATAGGATCAAATCCTGGTGGCCGCGTTGTACAGTTGTTATTGTATGGAGGATGAGCCTGCTGAAGAGGCTGTTGAATCCTTTGCTGATTAGGTTAGCTCTGTGCAACCTGAGGTTGATACGTAGAAATAGGCGTAGGATTGATAGCAGGAGTCACAGCCGCTACTGGTTGATAACGTCACCTTTGCTTTTCGAGAGAGATATTCCTAATATCCTGCTTTTTTTTCTTAGGGAGAGCGCTACCATATTTTTTAGTACCACTCGATGATCCAGTGTCTTTGACTAGACGTCCTTCTCGGACGGCTTCCTCAAGACGAACTCCCATACCGACCATCTCCGTGAAGTCACTGGGCGCACTGGCAACCATTCTGTCATAATAAAATGAGCTTAAGGTCTTTAAGAAGATCTTTGTCATCTCTTTTTCCTCAAGAGGTGAACAAATTTGAGCGGCAATTTCACGCCATCTCTGAGCGTATTCCTTAAAGGTTTCCTTGTCCTTTTGCGACATTGATCTGAGTTGATCTCTGTCGGGTGCCATGTCCAGATTGTATTTATATTGTTGGACGAAGGCAGTGCCAAGATCTCTGAAAGTGCTCATCGTAGCACGGTTTAAACCCATGTACCATTTTAGTGTGGCACCGGTTAAACTATCCTGAAAGTAGTGAATCAGTAAATCCTGATTCTCTGTCTAAGCTGACATTCGTCGAGCGTACATCACCAAGTGACTCTGAGGGCAAGAGTTACCCTTGTACTTTTCAAAGTCAGGCACCTGGAATTTGTGCGGGACTTTCACATTGGGGACTAAGCAGAGGTCCGTGGCGTCATTTCCAAATAAATCCTGACCGCGAAGGGCCTGCAGTTCTTTCTGCATTCCTAGGAACTGTTCCTGGAACTCATTCATTCTTTCGAACAGGTTGTCATTTCCACCAGAAGGTATCTATGGAATCTATCCTTCCGGGACAGTGTGTATCACGGGCGGTGGTATAGTTATTATGGCTGAGACTCTCGGTGCCTCCCGAAGTTTGTAACCTTCAGGAGTTACTGTCATGCCCCTGGCATCTTCGCTTTCCCAAAGTTTGTAACCTTTAGGCCCAGCGGTTCCTGCTGCGGTCCCCTGATCCTCATTGATCAACTGGATATATCATTTCGGGATATAGTTAAGTGGCATGCCCCAGGGACGATCTTTCGGCATTTTGTACCCAGGATCGGACTTTTCCACTATGGGCGTTGAGGTGATCTCCGAGATCACAGTCCTTTGTAGCTGAGCTTCTGCCATGGCTTGCATGTCGTTATGAAGCTTTTTCATATCCTCTCTCAGAGCATCGATCTCTTCTCTCAACTCTCTGTTCTCTTCCTCGAGATCATCCATCTTTTTCTGAAGATTGGCCCGAGTATTGTACAAATGAGACAGTTTGACTCTAGAACCGAGACACAAACGTGAGATTCGTAGGTAAGAAGAATACGTGATGTGAGAATGATGAATGCAATTATTATATTAATTGTTTTTTTTGTTTAATCAAAATAAACTTCGACAATTAGATTGCAAATATCAAACAGTGGGGAAACCCCGTTTTATTGAATTCAAAGGATTGCGAAAATAGAAATACAGTAGATTACAAGGTGCGGAAACAGAAACCTAAGCTAAGGGGTCCCGAGTCCTCTCTGGGGAGAAACCGGGTGCTGATTCTGGTACTTTCCTTTTCTTGGACCGAGGCTCTTGGGCCGTTGTCGGGTTGTCATTCCTTTGCCAAGTGAAAGGAACGAGCAAATTCCTTTGTTCATCCTAATTCTCTACAGCATGTTGCACTAAAAATTCGATCAGAGCATCCTTATCTTTCAGCAGTTGCTGTATTTTGGTACACTCTACATTGAGGGTGTGGTATTTGTTCTTCCAATACCTCCTCTCCTGTTGAACTTTGTTGAGAGTAACCTGAAGTTTTTCTGTTTCAGTCATGAAGTACATGACAGATTCTCTCGGCGGAAGAACTCCGTGACGAGGATAAGGCATCTTTAGCTTGAGAGCTCTAGTTTGTACCCAGTGGAGATAAGGCTCCACCGAGACACAGTCCGGTCTTCCTAGAGACTCTCGTCCTTTCTTATGAACATGTTTCCAAGCGTGCACTATTTCCATCTTTAGTGCCCTGTCATTTTCCCCTTCTTTGAAGAAAAGACCTTCCAGATGAGCATTATGCAGGACATGTCTCATCGGGTATCCAAATTGACGACGAACCAATACTGGATGGTAGTTGATTCCTCCCTTAGTTCCTATAAGGGGTACATTTGGGAAATTTCCACAACGATCAATGATCCTGATCCCGTCATAAATCCTATTGCACCAATCTATATCAAAGTTGGTAAGAGACATGATTTTCTGCGACCAACGCAAGGCACTCTTATGATCCCAAAACGCAGCAGACTTGGGTAAATAGGAGATAAACCATTTGTATAGCAAGGGTACACAGCATGTGATCATCCTTCCGCTGTACAAATTCCCTAAGTGTACAGAATGATACGCGTCCGCGAGCAAGGTCGGCACAGGGTTTCCAATGAGAAAAACCTTAATGGCGTTGATATCGACGAAGCTATTAGTGTTGGGAAACAGAAATAACCTGTAGGTGAGTAAGACAAAGATGCTTTCAAAAGCATTCATGTTCCCTATACTAGCAAAGTACAGAGCCTTCTTTGTCAGGAACTGGGCTGGCAAACCTGGGAGCCCACCCTTGGTGGTCATGTGAGTCTTGATTTCTGACTCATCCAAATAAATTGCTCTTGCAATGGTCTGATCCTTTGGAATTTCTTCCAGTCCATAAAAAGGAGCTCAATCAGTAATGTGTAAATCGGTTAGGTGAGAATACTCCTCCAGCGTTGGTGCGAGCTGGTAATCCGGGAATGTGAAACAGTGATATACCGGATTGTAAAACTGAACGAGTGCCTCCATGATTCCTTCAATCACATGGACTCTTAACAGAGGTAGCAGACCTCCGTACTTGGCTCTGAAAGCTTCAAGGTTAGTGATCATCCTTGCTAATCCTCTCAAATCCTCTAGTTTTGGAACCCTGAAGGTATACTTATGAGTTCTCCTTCTACCGAAGTCCATGAGCGCAATCTTTTTCTCTGGCATTTGCAATCATTGTCTTAGTTTAGTTTGAAAAAGAGAGACTAGAAGAGAAGTTTTTCTTTGATGTAATGTTTTTTAGAAGAATGCATGAATGCATCACACAAAAACATAGAAAAAACATGGGGTCAAAGGGTCGGTGTCATGAAGTCAAGGCTCTACCCCCCCCCCCAAAGGTTTATAATAGTGATTTTTGTACCTGTCTCTCAAAATCATCAGTTCTTGTCGAGAAAACACCAGCGGGCCGAGAACCGTTCTAGGTGATGTTTTTCGAAGAACCATCAGAAGAAGGTAGTATCGCGTGATAACCATTTCCAATAGTTTCCGCACTACTAAAAGAAGTTTTTCCTAGGTGTATACTCAATATTTCCACATGCGGCATCACACGCATTCTCATTAGCAGAAAAATAAACACAGATATTAATTAGGAAAAGCAGTATATATATTTGTCCTAAAGTCCTAGACTTTAAAGAGCTATGAATCCTATGTTCCTGACAAGAATGGCTCCCCGACGGAGTCGCCATTCTGTGGTACCTTCCTAACTTTAAAGGTTTTGACCTAAGATCCTAGTGAAGTCAAAAAAGAGTCCTATCCCAGTGAAATTCCTAAAGAAAGAAAGAAAGAAAAGGAAGAAACGGGCCCCACGGTGGGTGCCACTTTTCTGTAGCGGCCACCGCCATGAAAATGACTTGTCCAAGGTTTTCACCTTAAATTGTAAGAAAGAAAGATGAGAGAGCCCCACGGTGGGCACCACTTTTCTGTAGCGAGCGATTTTGGACGTGGTTCTTAAGCACTGTCGCTCTGGGGTTACTACAGGTCGATTCATTTATTATCCTATTGAGCTGACTAAGGAAGGGAAATAGATGTCTCCAATTAACCCTGCTTGCATACTAAGTTTAAACAGCGGTCTGTTAGGTTACATATGCTATATGGTAATGGGGCCTCTTTCTTCTTACTTTGTTTAGAATGAAACACCGGGAATGTTCATGGGGAATTTGGTTAGGATGCTAGGACTGATGCTTTTCGATTGATATATGAAGGTACGGGATTTGGGGCTTTGGATTAGTGTGCTCGCTAATATTTTTCTTTCAATCTTATGCCTACGTATTCCCGTTTACCGAAACAGGGAAATCAGAGCGATCGTAGTTCCTCCTATTCTATGGGAGGAAATGGTGTTTTGGTGTCTTGTTCAAAGCCCAAGACGTGAAGCTGAAATGGTGGTTTATATCTTGTTCAAAGCCCAAAATGTGAAGCTGAAGGCTCTATTTGTATCTTGTTTGAAGCCCAAGACGTGAAGCTAAAAAGGTGTTGTCTTTAAAGAGAATTTGTCATCTCTAAAGGGGTCTGTTTGTCACAACTGTTGGGTGACTGACTATAAAGGAGGATTACTTTAACTGGGATATGTGAATCCTAGCAATGCCATAATTTCCTTTATAGGGGGTTTTAAACTGAAGGAGAAGACTTTAACTCAGTGTAGAGCAATGCTATCTTTCCTTAGGAATTTCTCATGCTAAAAGAGGGACAGTGGCGTAGATGTAAATAATCCAGAGGCTTGCCGCTTACAGCAATTAGATGAAAGGAGTTGTTGATGTTTGTATCCTGTGAACGAGGCACAGTTTTGATGCTAAAAGGTTGATTGACTCTACCGGGGTTTTTCTTATACAAAGCCTAAGAGGAGGCTATTGACCCAACAAGAGGATGCTTTTAGATGTGTCTTGTACGAAGCCCAAGACGGAGGCTAAAGGTTGACTCAACAAGAGAGCCTTTTATACTTCAACAAGAGAGTGTTTTGTATCTCGTACGAAGCCCGAGATGGAGGCTAAAAGAGAGATTGACTCAATAAGAGAGTCTTTTATACTCAACAAGAGAGTGATTTTGTATCTCGTACGAAGCCCGAGACAGAGGCTAAAAGAGAGATTGACTCAACAAGAGAGTCTTTTTGTATCTCGTATGAAGCCCGAGATAGAGGCTAAAAGGATTGCTGTTTCAGTTGAGTGGCAGGTCTAGTAGGTTGGTTAAAAGAGAAAATTTGTTCTTATAAAGAGACTGATTAAAGGTAAGGCTATGCTTTGGGATTGATCAGAGGATCAGGTTTATTTCCTTTTCTTTAAGGAAATGGGGAATCCAGAGGGTGTTGGAGACTGTCCGAGTCTGCTGGTATTTTTCCCTACTTGAGAATGCCTTCGAGACTTAAGGAGATTAGACTGTCCAAGTCTAGAGTTTTATCTTTTGTACTAGGCTTAAAGAAACAGTAGTAGTACGTTCACAGTAGAAAGATCTAGACTCTTTGAAAGACTGTTCTATTAAGATGACTAATTTCTGTTCCTATACCTCTAGGAGGTCGTCGGGACAATTTGTACGAAGCCCAAGAGGAGGCTGGAAACTTTTAAGAAGCCGAGGGACAATTTGTACGAAGCCCAAGAGGAGGCTCTCTTCCCGAAGGAAGAATCCTTATACGAAGCCTAAAAGGAGGTTGTGAATACTTCTAAGAAGCCGTAGGGTCCTTGTACAACGTCCAAGAGGATGCGGGGATGCTTTTAGGAAGCCTATGGGTCCCCAAACCCCGAGAAGTTCAAGACAGGCTATTCACAAAGAATAGATCAAGCCAGGAAAGTCTGAGAATTTGGAAGAAACTCAAGAGATGCCATTCACTGAGAAAAGATCATCTATGGGGAGTAGAGTTTCTTTGACAATGTCTAAGGGTGACAGTCTGTGAAAGGGTTCACCGAGAATGCTGCTTTTGACGTCTCCATATTGTTTAACCCCAAGAGGTGGGAAGACTGTGTCTGGTAATCCTATGGGGATCTAGTTTGTCTATTTAAGAGCGATCAACATGGCTTAGTGCTAGATGTAGTTGTCGGGGAAACTCTAAATATCTATACTAGTATTACACAGTTGATATGAGTTTATGAAAGAAGACTTACAGTGAAACAGCCCCACAATACAGTTATATGTATATGAAAGCGGATAAAGAAAACATATAAACACTTACTCGGTTGTAGAGCTTCCATGCTGTTTGGTTAGTTGTTCAACAAAGAAAGATTAAAAACAACAGTATATTAAAAATTAAAGGAGAAAGTATTTTGAAAAGATGTTGGGGCTTACAGCTCAAGGAGAGGCCCAAGGTTTATCAGTGATCGCACTGTCGTTTTGTACAAAGGGACTTATACAAGTGGCTGAGGCCCAAGAAAGGTTTTCTGTACAAGGGGATGGGTCTTACACTCTCTCAAGAAGCCCAACTATTTAAAGAAAAAGAATGGGGCTTACAACACGAGGGTATGCCCAGATGATTGGTTTTTTTTATTGGCGATCGCGCCGAGGTTTTCTTTTAACGCAGGGGGACTTATACAATGTCTGAGGCCTAAAAAGTTTTGGTTAAAAGGGGATTGGGTCTTACACTCTAATAGAGGCCCAAAAGATTTATTTTTGTACAAGTGGTGGGGCTTACAGCTCAAGGAGAGGCCCAGGGTCATTTGTTTGAAAATGGCGATCGCGCCGAGATTTTTGAAAACGCGGTGGGTCTTATACAATGCATTGAGGCCCAAAATGGTTTGGATTTCAAAGGGGGTTGGGTCTTACACTCTAATAGAGGCCTAAGAGATTTTGAATGGGTCTTATAGCTCGAGGAGAGACCCAAGGTTTGTTTTTCAACAGACGATGATCGCGTCGAACTTTTTGAAATACAACAGGACTTATACAATAAGTGAAGCCCAAAAATAGGTTTGTATTTACAAAGGATTTGGTCTTACACTCTATTAGAGGCCCAAAAGTGTTTGAAATTGTTTGATGAGGATGAAAATCAAAGAAACCCTAATTTGTTATTCTTTAAAAGTAAATATTTAAAGAAAATCAAATAAAATACCAAATAAGTTTGAATAAACCATTTGTGATTTTTGTTTAAGGTTTGAGAAATGAGGGATTAATCACAAGGTGGATTAAAACTCACTTGGTTTTGATTTTCAAAGTAAATATTCACTTTTAAAATGTTTAAAAACATTAAAAAGGAATTTATTCACAAAAATACTAATTATATTAAATAAATAATATAAACTTAATTTTTTTGTGGAATAACATATTTCAACATTTTTGTGATTTTTTGCAAAAAGAACCAATAAAAAATAATTAAAATTGAAGGAGTTATTAATTTTCCAATTAATTAATAAAACATGAAAATATGAGAAAAAATAGCAAAAATGTGAGAAAACACAAAATTGCATGGGTGGGGTTTGAGCCCACGACCTCAAGGTTATAGGGCGTGCGCCTTACCACTGGGGTGGTGATACATCCATTGCTTGAAGTGAAACCACAAATATACAAGGCATGCCTTGTTTTCTAGGCCTGGTCAAGGCAAGGCAAGGCAAGTTTTGCCAAGAAACAGGAATGTCCATAACTTTCTCATTTCTCAATAGTTAGGGACCAGATTTATATGCATCTGGCCTAGAATTTCACAAGGAATCCAATGGTGGTGGTATTTTTTTCAGATCATACTCCCTCCTCAAAATTCGATAGTGGTTTTGAAAAAGGCCTATAATTGCATTTTCTATGCTACACTTTGATACAGGCATGAATTACATGTTGAATTGGTTCAAACACAACATATATAACATGTATGAGGTGTGTATGATCAATGGACTTCAAAGCAATGCATATTTTGGAAAGTTCAAGTCATGATGCTTACCTCTTTTTGAGCTTTTGGAGTTTTCTGTACAATCTGTCAAACTTCTGGTTCCAGAAATGGTTTGATGCTTTGGACACTCTCAAATGATCCCTTAGAAGCTTTGAGGATGGTTGGAATCAGCTGGAACCTGCAAAAACACAAACTGGCCCTTTCTTGCAAAAGGGGTTAAAATGGCCAAAATAACAACTCTCTCAAATGGTGTTCCAGATGGGGGGAACCATTTAGGACAGTTCAAGGATGTTATTTGGAGTGTGTTTGAGGTTTTATCTGGTTTGGAAAGTGACTAAATCAAGACATGGCTTGAAAAATGCACAAAAGGCCTATTTTGAGGTTTTGAGAGGTGACTTTGTGATTTAAGGATTACAGGTCACTTTTGATAGTTTGGATCACCTACATATGATGTTTATGAGGTGTTAGGATCATGAGTTGTGATGGAAATGCTCTCTAACTCAAAAACTCAGAGTTACCTTGCTAAAGAAGGCATTTTGGCCTAAAGAGATGGATTTTGAGGAAAGCATTTGTTTGATGGCTTTGGTGTACTCAAACTGAGCACAAATGAGCTTTATTTATAGTAGAGCAAGTTTGTTTTGGGATCAATAGTGAATGGCAACTGCAGCAGAGGTTTGGCCAATGGTTGCACTTTGGAATCCAAGTCTCCTCTAGCCATTGACTAGAAGTTAGGGCACAGGGCTGTGGTTCCCTTGGTCTTGGATAAGTCTTGACTGAATTCAGTTGGCAATGGCTCAGTCCATGCCACCTTGGTGTATGCATTAAATGCTCTAATCCAAAATTGGAGTCTTGTCCCTCTTTTAGGCAATTCTAGGTTTGGCATGCTACTTCTTGTTCCAAGGACTTTGGAGGCTTGGCTCAGTGTTTGTCCCCTTTAAATTTGATCCTCAGATGTGTCCAAAGTGATGACAAGGCTTGGACTTATCTGATTTTTCCAAATCGAGCAAAAATACAAAATTCTGCCTAGCCTTGGCAGTTTTCAGCAAGGCATATTGCCATTGTCATATCTCATGGCCCAAGTGGAATTTGGTGATGTTCTTGGCCATTTTGGAAAGCCCTCATATGATACAACAACTGTTTGATCATATTTGGTTTTGATACCTTTTGGATCCAAGTTAAAAATCCCCCTACATTTTGAAAAAAGTGAAGGAAGATTCTGACTTAGTGAAAATTTCACTAAGTGTTGAAAAAAAGTGACATTTTCACTTTTTGTGATTTTGATAATTCCATAACTCAAAATCCATGATGAATTTGGAAGGATGTCAGTTCTAAGCTTTTGTAGAGGGTAATAAGAGCTACAAATCTAGCTTTGGATGGGGGAAAATGGCCTTGTGGTTTAGGAGTTATGATCCTCCAAAGTTGGTACCCTTGCCACTTTGTTCATAACTCAGAAAATTTTCTAAGTTTTTATGGTTACCCCTTTTACAAGTTATCCCACTTTTCTTGATTTTTCTTGATAAATGATGATTCAAATCATACATTAACATCATTTTAGGGTTAAAAACCATTTTTGTGAAAAATCTCAAAAACTCAAAGTTGACTTTTGTGCATAGTTGACTTTTTGTCAGATGAATTCCAAACTGTGCGATCCTCTATGAAATCAAGTCCTTGACCTAAATCAAACTTGATGGATTGATTTCATAGGTGTTATATGATGTATTGAATCATGTCCTAGGGTTTGGGAGCATGTCTTGGTCAAAAGTCAAAGCTACAGTTGACTTTTTTCGCAAAACCCTAATTGTGGTACTGATGAAATTGAGACTTGCTGCTCAAGCTTCCTAGATCAATCCATTGTTACAAATGGATCAATGTGGTATGTTGGAGACCCTCAAATCATGTCTTGAGGTCTTGGCTCATGATTTGTCCCAAAAGTTAACTTAGGGGTGAATTAGGTCAAGAAACCCTAATTCCTGATTTTTGATGTATGCATCCCCTGAGGTCAAATTGACTTGATGTCTGGGCCCATGAGGTTCCATGGAGTATTTTAGGATATGCTTTGAAGCATTGGCTCATTCCTAGAGGAAAATTTCCATCTGGAGGCCCTGGTTAACCAAACCCTAATTTGGTGACACTGTCGATCTTGAGGCTTGATCCACCTGGAAGGGAGCAACCTTGTGCTTAATCCTTAAAGTGGGAGTCCTCTTGATCCATTGTAGATGTTTGGGAGGTTAGACAAGTTGAAGATCATGTCATTTCTTAATTTATCCTTTGTCTAAGAACTCTGAGAGGGCTTGAAACCCTAATTTTGACTGTAGTAAGTGTTCACCCATCCTTGGGGAGACTGATGAGGCAAGATGGTTCATCCATATTGTGATGATGATTTGCACAATGATGGGAAATCTTAGTGGTCAAAATTTGGGGTATGACACTGTGCCACTGTGGCAAGCAAAATTCGAATGGACACGTGCTTCACAACAGGATAGAACACATCATTGAAGTCGATACCTTCTTTCTGAGTGAAACCCCTAGCGACCAATCTTGCCTTGTATCTCTTCGACGACACTCCTTCGATTCCTTCCTTAACTTTTAAAATCCACTCACAGCTGACTAACCTGGCTCCAACAAGTTTCTTGATCAATTCCCAGGTGTAGTTATTATGAAGAAATTTCATCTCATCATTCATGGCCTTCAGCCATTCAGTCTTATTTCGACTCCTCGTAATTTCCTTATAGTCTCTAGGTTCTTCGTCTAGAACCTCACTTGCAGAGATTAAGGCATAATCTATATGATCTGCATACCCAAGTCTCTGAGGTGTCTTGATGACTCTCCTCGACCTATCTCTTGACAATAGGTAGTCATTGACAGTTTCCTCAACTTCCTCAGTATCTACTGCTTCTTCTTTAACTTCATCTGGGATACGCAATTCAACATCAACATGCTCCACCTCAACAGGAATCTCTCCATGTTCTAGCTCTTCGTCACATCATCAGTTTTCTTAAAGGCCATCTTAGCTTTATTGAAAATTACATCTCGACTGGTGATACACCTCCTGTGACCTGACTCTAGGAACCATAGCCTATAAGCTTTGACTCCTTCAAGGTATCCCATAAACATGCATTTCAGAGCTCTAGGTTCGACCTTGTCTTGCCTAATGTGAGCATAGTCCACGTATCCAAATACTCTCAATTTGTCGAGATCTGATGGATGTCCCGACCAAACTTCTTCAGGTGTCTTCATATCTAACGCAGTTGAAGGACATATGTTTATCAGATATGTTAGCGTTGAAACAACCTCAGCCCAAAACACATTTTTTAACCCAACACTAGTCAACATGCATCTAACTCTTTCCAAAATAGTTCGATTAAACCTTTCCTCCAAACCATTTTGTTTGGAGTACCTGCAGTAATCTTGTGACTTGCAATACTTGAGACAACACAAAATTTGTCGAACGCCTTATTGCAAAATTTAAGGCCATTGTTGGTTCTCAACCTCTTGACCTTTCTGCCAGTCTGATTTTCGATCAGAGTCTTCCAACTTTTAAAATTCTCAAAAGTTTCATCCTTAGTCTTCTGGATGAGTACCATAACTCTCTGGAGTAATCATCAACTATGGATAGAAAACACCTTGCTCCTGAATGTGACGGACACCTTGCAGGCCCCCAAAGATCAGCATAGACGTAATCAAGGGATCCATGTGTTCTTTGTTTGCCTTTGTTGAACTTCACTCTGCAAGATTTTCCAAGTACACAAGGTTCACAAAACTTCAGCTTTTCGACTTTGTCTCCACCAAGCAGATTTTGTTTCCCCAGTTTGACCAGACTCCTTTCACTGACATGGCTCAATCTCATGTGCTAAATTTATGTCTTCGACAAAGGTTCCGTGGATACAACATTTGTCGAACCACTTACAACTTCAGCCTCAAGAGTATACAAGCCTTGTTTCTTCACGCCTCTCAAGACTTCCTTCAACCCTTTCATGACTCTTAGGATACTTTTCTCTCCTTGAAAAACATATCCTTTCTTGTCGAATTCACCAAGAGAAATCAAATTTCTCTTCAGATCACCTTATTGACTTTAGTCAATAACCTTATTGACTCATTATGGAGCTTGAATCTCACAGATCCAATACTTGTAATTTTGCAAGCTTTGTTGTTTCCCAGCAGCACTGATCCACCATCTTGATCACATAGCTTCTCGAACAAGCCTTTGTTTGGATTCATGTGCCTAGTGCAACCTGAATCCATAATCCACTCTTTTCTTGATTCGTCGCTTAAAACCACAAGAACATTAAATGATTCGAAATCATCTTGAACTATGGTTGCGTTGCCATTATCCTTACCTTCATGATCTTTCAGGCGTTCAGGGCACACTTTTCTTGTGTGACCCTCCTTCTTACAATGATAACATCGAATACCAGATGCCTCGCCACTATAAGAGTTTTGTTGACTTTTACCTTTCTTCTTGTCAAACTTACCATCCTTTCGCAAGAATTTTCCCTTAACGGCCAAACCTTCGCCAACCATCAAAGGTTTATGCTCTTTTTGTTCGTTCAAGTCCTTAGAATACAAGGTTGATTGAACTTCTTCAAAGCTCAGGGACTCCCTTCCATACATGAGATTTTCTTTGAAGTGAGCATGTGTTTTTGGCAAAGCGCACAATAGCAACAGCGCTTGATCTTCACATTAATATTTTCAAGATCAAGAATCAGCTTGTTGAACATATCCAACTGCTCAACTAACACGTTGTCTTCACTCATCTTGAATGAATACAAATCTTGCTTCACGTATAGTCGATTCACCAGCGATTTGGTCATGTACAAACTTTCAAGTTTCAACCATAACCCTGATGCTGTAGTCTCTTTTAATACCTTTCGGAGAACCTTATCGCCAAGGCTCAACAATATTGTATCGTGGGCTTTCTCTATCATGGTTGTCTTTTCAGTTTCTGTTAACACAACGTTCATGGCCGCTTCTCCCTTCAATGCTTCCAAACAACCCTGCTGAACAAGTAGGGCTTTCATCTTCAAGTGCCACAAACTGAAATCGTTCACTCCGGTGAAATTTTCAATCTCATACTTTGTTGACATCATCTTCTCGATGCTCACGGCACCAATTTGTTGTGAAAAACGATGCCTTAAAATAACGTATAAACTGATTCTTTATTGACAAGAAACACACAAGGGTTAGAGTTAACGGAAAAAACAATAAGAACACGAAGAAATTGGTTATAACTATTATTCTTTACTTTCTCTTCAAATCAGATTACAAGTACTCAAGAATAACAAATAACTCTCTCACCCTAATTAGGATGTTCCACACTTATGATGAGAGACTAGTATGCTATTTATAATAAAACCGAACATACTAAACTAATGTGCTTTTTAACAATTACCCATTACAAGCTAACTTAGGGTACAAGCTAACTTAAATAATTGGACATAACAAACAAACCCAATTCGACAACTACATACTAGAACACATTTCGACTACAGCATGTAGGTCTTTGACAACAGCAGGTGAGCAGACTTCGACGGCATGCTAAACCTCTGTCGACAATACTAGAGTTCGAACTAATATCTTACATATTCGAACATTCACCGCAAAGAAGTCTCGCAAAGGACATTTGCCTCGTGATTTTATTTAACACGCTATTATAAGTTTATGTTTCATCTCTTTTATTTTAGACTATTTATATATTATATATAATGTGAATTTGCGATCTTTAAAGTTTTTGTCCACGCTTTATAATTTTTCTAGCTCCGCCACTGGCGGCGGGAATGTTAGAGTTTGGAAAAATAGACAGGATAAGAGAGATAATGGGAAAGAGAATGAAAAGGTTTGAGAAAAACGAGAGGAGAAAAAAGAACGGGAGAGAAAAAATGAAAATTTTAAAACAGTGTCACATGTCATTGTTGGAAAAATGTGGATTGTAAATTAATTTGTCCATTTATTAAATACTGATTAGTTGTTTATGTATTCTAATTTTTTTTTTTCCAGATGAAAGTAATTTAGAAAAGGAGGTATTAGTCTACACCCTCTGGTCATTATTATAAGCAAATTTAACTTTTTGTGGTACATTTGACTATTAATGTATCTAGTCTATATATGAACTCAGTGGCGGAGCCAGAAAATTTATAAAGCCTGGGCAAAAAAATTTAAGACCCTAAATTCACATTGTATATAATATATAAATTGCTTAAAATAAAAGAGATGAAAAATATGAAACATAATCTTACAATAACGTGCTAAATAAAATCGGGAGGCAAATGTCCTTTCCGAGACTTCTTTGCGGTGAATGTTCGAATAATATTGATATCATCAAGTGACTTGAATATCTCTCGCTCGGTGTAACATATCATCAAGTCATTGAACCACACGTCATTGATCTTATTGCGCAATTTAGACTTGATAATCTTCATTGCTGAAAAAGCTCTTTCAACAGATGCTGTCGACACCGGCAATATCAGAGCTAACTCAATAAGTTTGTAAACCAATGGAAATACTAAATGTTTCTCAGTTTGAACCATCTTCATAGCCAAACTTTGAACATCTTCACAAGTGGAAAATAAAGCATTTCTTTTCACTTGAAGAACATAAGTTTCAAGTTGATCCCTTATTGTTCCACGATCATCATCGGAAAAGTCTGCATCATAAATATCAGCAAGACGAGCAAGCTTATCAACATCAAACCTGGAGAAAGAGTTCTTGGGGTCAAGACATGAGAAGCAATCAAGGATAATGTTACTTCCTTCACTAAAGCGATGATCCATCTCCACACATACTTTGTCAATAACAACATAAAAAATCTTTGCACGGTAATGATGAAGATTAGTGATAGTCCTCCCTTCTACCCTTGAACGGCCCCGAACCGGTATTTCGTCATCCATATTTGGCACCGGAATACCTTTAGCAACACAAAATCCTTGGACATCGGCAAATAAATTATCCCAGCCACTCTCTCTTATTGTGGCCAATCGAGCTTTAACAACATCGACTAATTCCATGGCATTCACAATATTAAGATCTTTTCTTTGTAAGACATTTGAAAGCTCGTTTGTGATACCAAACAACTTTAACATTAACTTCAAAATAAAAGCAAATTTAAAGCTCTCCATTTTTTCTATCAAACCCGCTGCTTGAGATGGTCCACGCCCATCTTCATCAACCATACTAAGTACCTTTAACACGGAGGACCACATTTGATCCAAACGAAGCAATGTAGTATGATGTGAACCCCATCTAGTATCCCCAGGTCTAGCGAGAGTAGATGATTGGTGCAAGCCTTTTCCTCTTGATATGTCACCAATCTCAAGTTTATTTAAAATATCTTGGTGTTGTGACTCCGTCAAAGCATCCCTCCTCTTACAAGATGCACTTGTTGTGGTCACAATCAAGGAGATGTACTCAAAGAAATCATGAATAGATGAACAACTACTAGTAACAGACACAACAACCAATTGCAAACGGTGAGCATAACAATGGACATAGAAAGCATAAGGGTTTTCATCTAGAATCTTTCTTTGCAAACCATTAAATTCACCTCTCATATTCGAAGCTCCATCATATCCTTGCCCTCGTATCCTTGAAATAGATAATGTGTACTTATCGAGAATACCATAAAGCGCATCCTTTAATGACTCGGATGTAGTATCTTTGACATGATGTAGAGCAATAAATCTCTCCACAACATTCCCATTGTCGTTCAAAAACCTAAAACAAATTCAATAAGTTTACTTGATTGGATAGAGAACAATATGTAATTAAAAAAATTCAACAAATATAACTACTAACCTCAACATCACTGCCATTTGCTCTTTGACGGATATATCACGTGACTCATCAATAAGCACAGAGAATTGTCTATCACCAAGCTCTTCCATAATCACCTTAGTAACTTCATGTGCACAACACATTGCAAGCTCCTTTTGAATGTCACCGGAAGTCATTGTGCAATTTTTTCCACCACGATCAAAAGCATCCCTCACTTGTTCATTCTTAGATTTTACCCAATCTACCATCTCTCTAAAATTCCCCTTATTTAGTGAAATAGAGGATTCATCATGGCCACGGAAAGCCATGCCTTGTGCAATGAGATATCTTGTGCAATCTACAGAACAAGTCAAACGAATCTTATACAATTCTTCGGATTCCTTGGTTGCTTTAGCAAACTTACTTGCCACACTTTGTCTTTGATTATTATAATCATCGTAATGCTTAACACATGAGTTGTGCAAACTATTATGACTACCAACATGATCTTTCAAGCCTTGTGATGCATGTTTCCAATCTTTATATCCGGTTTTAGTGAAGACATCAAAACCATAGTGCTCGGCCCTCCCGGGATTCTTAAAGAGAAAGCAATAAAAACAATAAGCTGCATCCTTGATCTCACTGTATTCTAACCATTTATAATTCTTATACCATGATTTACTAAATGCTCTTTTAACATTTCCAAATGGAGTACGAGGAAAACTTGGCAAATCTGGTTGCATTGGACCTTTCAATATATATGCCCTCCTCACTTGGTCTTGAATATCTGGAGCATACTCATTAATTTGTTTCCTATGACCTGGATCACGCACAATCTCATTTGGGTTAAATTCGTTAACCGCATTAGACGGTGGTAGTGGTTCTGATTCTGACTCAACCAAAAATCTCCTCATCTCTAAAAAAGTTCCAATCCAATTCCTGAAAAAAAAAATCCACACAAAACTTCACTAACTAAATCCAAATAATAAACATTCTCATTAAAAAATCCACACAAAACTTCACTAACTAAATCCAAATAATAAACATTCTCATTAAAAAATCCACACAAAACTTCACTAACTAAATCCAAATAATTTCTCACTGTAATAAACATTCAACAATAAACTACTCACTATAACAACAATTCTCATCAACAGAAAAAAAAACTACTCACTGTAACAACAGAAAAAAATTCTCATTAATTTCTCATTCTCTACAAATCAATTTCTCCAATTAACAACTCATTCTCATTAATTTCTCTACAAATCAAATTCTCATCAATTCTCATTCTCATTAATTCTCATTCTCTACAAATCAAATTCTCATTAATTTCTCATTCTCTACAAATCAATTTCTACAATCAATTACTCACTGTAAAAAATTCTCATTAATCAATTTCTTCAATTTCTCCAAATTCTTCAAATCAATTTCTACATTAACAACAACTCCCTGTCAATAAACAATGTCTACAAAATCAATTTCTCCAACTCACTTTCTCCAAATCAATTTCTCACTCTCACTGTAAAAAATTATAAAAAAAACAACAGAAAAAATACAAACCCTTTTCTATTCGTTCCGGTCCGGCGTGCACTGTGTGGAGAAGAAAAGAAAGTCGGCGTTCCGGTTGTGGCGTGCGGTGCGCTGTGCTTGTTCCGTTGTTCGTGACGTTCGTCGCCGTCGCCGATTGCTTGTTTCGCTGTCACTGTGCTTTTCGTTCGCGCTTGTGGAGAAGAAAAGCAAAAGCAACCTTATTCCTCTTTCCAACTTTATATTTCTTTTATTTTTCTAAACTTATTTTTCTTTATTTTTCTTTTAAATAACACAACAGAAAAAAAAAATGAAAACTGGGCCCCCTAGAGCCTGGGCATGTGCCCAGCCTAGCCGGGCCCAAGAACCGCCACTGTATGAACTAGATACATTAATAGTCAAATGTACCACAAAAAGTTAAGTTTACTTATAATAGTGACTGGATGGTGTATTTTCTTAATTATATAGTTAATGTGAGCATGTAACTAATTTACTTTGAAATGAAATGTTGAACTAGATTGGATTGGTCATGCATGTTTTTGAGATGAACCAATTTCCCTCACATCAAGAATTAAAAATGAAAAGGAAGAGTAATCAACTCTAGTTTTGTTTTATTTCAAAGTAAATCTTTCCTATAATAGTGCTACTACCAATTGTCCATATCTATCACGGGACTATGTAGAACAATCAAGTCTAGGTTAAGATTCTTAAGCTCTTGTTCAAAAAGGCTATGCTAATGTTAGTATTTTATTTGAATTTCAAACATGATTAAGCGCCTTGAACTAGTCCAATTAGAGTCTTGATCCTCGTCTGGTCCCCTACAAATCACACACTACAATCGTTAATTTGTTTTTAGTACTTAACCAATGAGTACAATTCGTCAATTACTTTACTAATAGTAATCAATTTCAAAAATATTCACATCCAAACTTAACTAATAAGTACAAACTTGTTTAGTTTAAATTATGCACCAAAAATTCAAAATGCAAAGTATTAGCATAGTACAATGAAGATGTGCAAAGTGACAAACTTTATAGTTGTGGACAAATGAGAATGGTGCTTGTGGAGTAAGTCTTGCCCATGCTCTTATGTTGGTACTTATTCAGGACGTTTTAAGCTTTTCAGAGCTTCACTCATACACCCAATAGTTTTGAAGCTAGACCAAAAATTAATAAAGGACAATATGATGATCAATTTTACATCCAATAAATTTGAATTCTCTTATACGCCACCAAGATATTCTTACAAGTTACACTTCAATATATATGGTGGGTACTATCAACTTATCAAATTCATATTTCTTACAAAAACATATTAAACATTTTTTAATATTAAATTTAATCAATCCAACACAATAAATTAAAAAAGTATATTAAGTTGATAAATTATTGTTTGATACGGATTATAAAAATAATACAATTTTAATATTAAATTCATATATTACTTATTATTTGTCACGCGAGAAAGGTTGGTTTGATCAAATTGGATAAATAATTTTTTTTTTTTTTTATCTTTTATCTTTCTTTTCTTTGTTGTGGATTTGATAACACTGTTTGATAGGTTATTTTTGTTTGAGACCATTTAGTTTGATTGTTTTTGTTCTATATCTCACACATCAATATTTTTGGTGTGGTTGATATATTGTCATATTTTGCAACGAGAAGGTTGAGTGTGGTTGAAACTATCAATTTCACGACATGTGATATCAGCCATGGGATAAAGAATTTAAGTTTAAATGTGATCACTATGGATTCTAAATGAGATATCAAGAAGTTTTTCAAAAACAACGATTTTGAGTTGTGGTAAGTAAAAATGCAAGCAATCTTAACTCAACAAAAGTGTGTTCAAGCAATTGAGGGTGAGACATTAATGCATGTGAACCTGACACGAGTAGAGGAGACTGAAGCGATGGATAAGGTTAGGAGTGTAATTGTATTGTGCCTTGGGGATAAAGTTCTAAAGAAAGTCGTCAAGGAGAACACTTCGACTTCGATGTGGGAAAATGTTGAATTATTGTATATGACCAAGTATTTGGCTTACATGATGTGTCTAAAATAATAAGTCTAGTCATTTTGAATGGTAGAGAACAAATTCATATTTGAGCAGTTGAGATAATTTCACAAGATTATTGATGATTTGAATAATATTGAAGTGAAGATTGATGATGAGTATAAAACAATATTCTTGTTAAGCTCATTACCCAAATCCTTTGAGAAATTTAAGGAGACCATTCTTTGTGGTAAGGAATATACTATTACTTTGGATGAATTCTAAACGATTGTGAGTTTCAAGAAATTTTTAAAGGTGGAATATTTGAAGATTGACGATAGTGGTGAAGACTTGAGTGTTTAACGGGTAAGAAGTAAGTGTGATGAATGTCCAAATCCAAGAGGTTTAAGTCAAGATTGAAATGTATTATTTGTCACAATACGAGTCACTTCAAGAAGAATTATCCTAAAAGAGAGGACATTGAAGATTCTGTTAAGATTACCAGTCACTTTAAGATTTTATTAAGAGGTTTAAGTCAATGTTGAAATGTATTATATGAGTGTGGGTGCACTATTAGTGTCGAGTTTGAAAATTGAAAAGAGTTGGGTCTTGGACTTATGATGCTCTTCTCACATGTGCCAAAGGAAAAATAGTTTTAGACTTTAAAGCTAGAAAATGGGGGAGTCATTTAACTCGGTAAAAATTAAGCTTGCAAGTTTATAGTGTTGGTACGAACCGAATTAAAATAATATTTGATCATGAGTTCCTTCTATCCAATGTGAGGTATTTTTCCGAGTTCAAGAAAAATTCATTGTCCATAAACATATTTGATCTTCTAGGCTACTACACTAGAATTGAACATCGGGTATTCAATAATGGTGGAGTGATGAAGGGTAAATTGTCTAAAATATATAGGTTATATATTTTAGACGGTTTCAATGTTATTGTAGATGTTTCGAGGTTGTTTTATAGCACTTTAATGAGTTTTGCAGAAAATAAGAGATAAAGACACATTTAACTGTTTATGACATGGTGTTAGAAGATAAGTTTCTAGAAAGTTTTTTGGGTATGACTAGAGCCAAAGTAGCTAATCTGATCGAAAGATGCCCATTCACAGGAATATACTTCCAGACAATTATGGAGTTTTGAGTGGGAAACCTCTTGACTACTCTAGTTTTAGGGTCTTCAATTTTTTTTATCTTTGCGTAAATCAAGCTAGTCCAGTTTAATGTTAGTTTGTGAAGTATGTCTTCATTGGTTATCCAGAAGGTGAAAATGGTTACAAGCTGTGCAAAGTAGAATCTGGAGGATCAAATTCATTTTAAGCAAATGTATTACTTTTAGTGAGGCACATAAAAGGAGGAGGAGTAAAGGCTTAGAGATGGAGATATTAGAAATTATGGTGGATAAGACTTGGTTTTAGGTTGAGGTTCCTGCTATGGATACTAGTTTTAGCGATGACAACTTTACGGTGGCCTCAAAAATTATCATTTGACACATGATAAGGTAAGGAGGAAGATTGTACCATCTCAGGGATACAATTATGCTGGCCTTGATTGTTATGTTTTGAATGTGGTTGAAAAGTTGCAAAACTCGAAAAAATAGATCTTTAGAGAAGCATTCAAAAGCAAAGGGAGTCAAAGATGGTTGAAGAACGATAAAACTATATTAACCTACTTTACCCAGTTATGTCATATATTTGATTAATATGACTTTTACATTTGTTACATAATCTGATTATTTATTGTTAGAAAAAATGTGCATTTACAAAAGCAAAAAATGATAAGAATAGGTTTACCTAATTTACCCGATAATAACGATAAACAACAACAATCTATATACGACTTATTAAGAATTATTATTGGAATTCCACTATCCTAAGTTAGGAGATTACTCAAACATATTAACGATTAAAATAATGTGAGTATAGAAAGACATAAATAAAGTAAATAAATAGCGTATAAAGTAAAGTGAGCAAAGAAATGATAAAAAAAATATGAATTGTACAAAAAAACGTAATGAAAAATTATAACAACGAAAAACAAAAGTTTAAAGAACTAAAACTAGGTTTAAGAAAATATGAGCGTTTATTGCTAGATGACATGAACAACTGACACATATGTTGATGGATTCAAGTCCTATATATAACTGAGACAACATAATGACAAAATAATGTTGAGACGACTGCATTATGCATCTTTAAGACGAATGTTACAAAAGTTGAAGGGCAACACAAATGTGTTTCCCCATCATAGGTTGATCGTGTTGCCAACAAGATTGTTCGTTTTTGTTCAATCTTTTAAAATTCATCATATTTTCGCGACCGAGTAACACAATTGTGTTTTCTATTACTATATAGTTGTGTTTGTAATAATCTTTCTCATTTTCTGACTTTACCCTATTTGACTCTGCATACTTTACGATTTCACTTTTTTATCTTGAAAATGTTTATGTTTTCTAACCTTTTTTTTTTCTTCGTAAAATTAAATTTATAACAAGTAAAAAAACTTTTAAAATTCAACCAAATATAGCAATTTTCCTTTAAAAAAACACTACACTTTTTTTTTCAATTCAATTCATATAATTTTAATATAAAAAATTAAATTAATTTATATTTTATTTTATATTTATAAACTAATTTAACTATTAATTTTATAAAACACTACACATTCAACCTACAAACTTATTAATTATAAACTAAAGTATATCAATTGTTTTAAAAGTGATTAATTATAAAAGCTATCCACTATAAAAACAGATATCCGTTGCTTTCTAGTAGTACTAAGTAGAGTCTCTTATCTATAGATCCAACATACTCCTACCATTTTTTGGTGCTTTCAGTACAAAGCCTTAAAAACTCTTATACTAATTTTATCCTTTATCTATATCATTAATTTTTTATCTCTTTTATATTTTTAACAAAAAATTTATCATCTTTCTTAACACTCTTTTGTAGGCTAGGTGAAATGTAAAAAGAGATAAAAAAAAAAAAAAACCAATGCGGTGGGCACGCACGATTAAAGACAGAACAAGGTCAATTTCCACTGTTTACAAAATCGAATTTCGCTCATTGATTCATTCACTGCACATTTCAGAACCAACAAAAAGACAAGAAAATTAAAAATTCCATAAATTACTATACTTTATCTTTTCATTTTCATTTTCAAATTACTTATTAATTATTTTTAATATTAATAACCATTCCACTTTCCGTTTTTCATGCATTTATTTATATCTCCCTCTCCATTTTCTTCACTCTTCAAATCAAACCTCTCTCTTTCTCTCTCTCATGGAAAACCAAAACCGTCTGAAAATGCGAATCTCTCGCATGTTCCGATCCTCATTTGGTTCCTGCAAAACCCGACAACATGTATCAGATGTTATGGAAAAACCACTATTTGCACCCCCTAACAACCCCATCCCCTCCAAAACTTTACTACCCTTTCACCCCATTTCCAAACCCAAACCCTCTCTAAAAACCATCGACAACATGTCGTTTAACCTCCCACATTCTCATTCTCTCCCACGTCGCAAAATCTCCACTTGTTCATCGTCACCATTTCTCTGGGGTGCAAATAGCAATAACAACAACAACAACAACCTTAACATCCACAGAAAATCATGTCCACCACCCGTTTCACGAAACACTACATTCGACGATGAACACAACAACCTCGGTTTCTACGAAAAAACCAACGCTTCATCAAAAACCGTCACGAACAAAACCAAAAAGAAAAAGAAGAAAAAGAGAATCAAGAACAAGAAGAAAACCCAAACACAGAAGAAAAACCGAACCTTCCCATTCAATCCATGCGCCAAAGACACGAACTTTGACAGCTACTGGTGGTACAGCACTGACGAAGACGACGAAACCGACACACTCTTCTCCTCCAAGTCTCTCTCTTCCGACTCCTCCAAGTCTCGCCGCAGAAAAACCTCTCGCCGGAGAACTGACCGGAGTTCCGAGATGGGTGTTCTTCCGTTGAACGGGAAAGTCAAAGACACCTTCGCGGTTGTGAAACGCTCAAGTGATCCGTACAGTGACTTTAGAACTTCCATGGTGGAGATGATCGTTGAGAAACAAATATTTTCGCCGAGTGATTTGGAGAATCTTTTACAGTGCTTTCTGTCGCTTAATTCGGATCATCATCACAAGATCATTGTTGAAGTTTACACAGAGATTTGGGAAGCACTTTTCTCTGACTGGCTTTGAGATATAAAAAAAAAATGAGAAAAAGAAAATAGTAAGAATAATTATCTTATTATTATTATTATTATTTTGTTTTTTAAGCTCTGTTATTGATTATGTTTTTGTTTACTTTAGTTTAGTTTTTCTAACTTAATTCCAATGTATGATATTCCATTTGCTACTAGTAAATTTAGTACTGCTCATTTTAGTTCTTCTAACTTGTATTTGTATGATTTCTGCAATTGTGATTATTATAGACTCATTGTAAAGAGAAAATGGAGATACAACCTTTCAATTAATCTCGATCATAAATTCTGTCAAATCAGATTTTAATTTTTAAAAAATTTATATAACATAACAAAACGATATATTTTTTATTGAATAACAGTGTAAAATTTTTTTATAGTATCAACGCATCTCCTTTAACCTCTATTGTAAATGTGATTATAGTCATTGTCTTGCAAAAAAATTATAATTTTTTCTTGGCTAAAATACAGTTTTAGTCCCCCTGTTTTTCAAAATTCACAGTTTTGGTCCCCCTGTTTTTTTTTTCAACAGTTTTGGTCCCCCACCCCAATTTTGGCCCAAAAAAAGTGATGAACAGTAACTTGTCCGTATATGAACAGTACACGTCCGTACATGAACAGTACACGTCCGTACATGAACAGTGAGGGTGGGGGACCAAAACTGTTAAAAAAAAAAACAGGGGGACCAAAACTGTGAATTTTGAAAAACAGGGGGACCAAAACTGTATTTTAGCCTTTTTTCTTTTATGTAAAAAATTATAATTTTTTCTTTAATGTAAAAATAATATTGATTTTGATTGTTTTTTAATACTGTTTTGCTGTGGTCGTTTTTTAGTTTACTGATTGTATCTTTAAATTTTTTTTTTACTTTTTTGGAATTGTGTTCCAAGAAAGGATATGCTGACAAACAACTATAATAACAAATGTGGAGATAAAATTGTGAAAAGACCTATAAAAAGTGAACTGGTAATGTTTTTGGAAAATGCCAGCTTTTTTCTTGGTTGAATGAAAAATAGGAAAGACTTTTTTTTTCTTTGATTTGAAATTGATCAAGTGAGTTTGAAAAGGATTAGAATGGGTTTTTATTTTATTTTTTTATTTTTTTAATTTTTTAAAATTTTGATTTGAATGAAAGAAAAGTGATAGAGAAAATGCAAAAGCTGTCTTACACTCTTTTTTGAAATTCCTTTTATTCGGATACGGCGAAAGAATACAAAAAGACTTGGCTCGTTTTCTAAGGTCCCCAAGAAAATAAGGGAAAAAGTAGTAGTAGTACGATTTTAATTATTTAGTGCTTTTTTGCTATTGAAATTCCAAAGTCGTGATTAATAGTATTATTTAACTCCACATGGGATGTGACTTGAGAAGCCACTTTCTCACTTTAATTTTTAGTTTGGAAAGGTGAAGGTTAGATGTACGTATGGTTAAGTAGCAACTGGAACTAGGTTTAGATTAAAGTTTAACCACACTTTGGATGAATAAACATATCATCTTTAAGGAAATTAATTATACAACGCCTACTAAGTAGAACTAGCAGTATTGATTTTTCGTATATTAAAAGTAAGAGTATCATTATATAATTATGACAAATTAGTTACTCAGTCAAACTAAAAAATGCTCATAAGAAAATAATCATGCGAGACCCAGTTGAAATAATTTTAATGACATGGTATTTTGTTTTTTTAACTCAAACATTTAAAGACATGAAATAAGCGAACTCCTAACTTTTTCATTTGCCGCAAACAGCCAAAGACCAAACATAGAATCTATGGGCTAGAGCTCGCGGACCAATTTGCTTCGGTTTCGAGAAAATTAGAGATCCACATTGATTAAAAATATATAGATCAATTTGAATTGGATTTGCACTTTTTTTTTTAATAAAATCTAAAATGAAACAAACCGAAAAATAACAAGTTGTTTTGAGTTAAATTGATCAAATACGTAATGTTTAAAAATATGATCATTTCTTAATACACCATCCAAGTTTCTTATACACCACGTAAAATTTCTATTTTGCCCCTAGATTCCGAATGTGCACATCCGGACGCACCAAATTTTTAAAAAACGCTGATGCATTCCGGATGTGCACATCCGGAAACATATTATAGCATTATTTTTTTAAATTTCGAATCTGCAGATCCGGAAAAAAGCGTAATTTTTTTTTTACAAATCTGTTTTGTCGGCTAGTCGCAAATGTCATCAGAAGTTATAACCCTAGAGTTTGTTATAACTTCTGATGACATTACTGCTACTGGTGCACCAGCCACGTTACTTATTGAAATGCCGAAGACAACCATTATGCTGACGGAGATACTCCAACCCTAGAGTTTGTTATAACTTCTGATAACATTACTTATTAAAACAAAAGAGGATAAGTTTTGACAACACTTAATCACAAATACAAATTAACATTTCAAAGCATGGATAAGTTATTTCAACAATTAAAAATGGTAAGAACAAAGTTTTCTATTGTACAGATACGGAGAACAAAGTTTTATATTGTACAGATACGGAGAACAAAGTTTTCTATTGTACAAATACGGAGAACAAATTTTTCTATTGTAGAGATACAGAGAACAAAGTTTTCTATTGTACAGATACGGAGAACAAAGTTTTCTATTGTAGAGATACAAAGAACAAAGTTTTCTATTGTACAGATACGGAGAACAAAGTTTTCTATTGTACAGATACGGAGAACAAAGTTTTCTATTCAAATGTATATTGACTTGCGTTGATATATTAACGTTTGCGACCGACCGACAAAACCAATTTTTAAGAAAAAAAAATTAAGTTACACTTTTTTCCGGATCTGCAGATCCGGTATTTGTTAAAAATAAAGCTATTCCATGCTTCCGGATGTGCACATCCGGAACACATCAGCGTTTTTTGAAAAAACGGTGCGTCCGGATGTGCGCATCCGGAATCTGGGGGCAAAATGGAAATTTCACGTGGTGTATAAGAAATATGGGTGGTGTGTTAAGAAATCCTCAAAAAATATTTATATTAGGTCAACTAATTTTCTATAATAATATAAAATCTCTAGTTTTTTCATTTCTCCACATAGGTTGTGAATGTCACAAATAATGTTTTATTTTTAATTGTTGTAGTTGAGTACATTATAATAGTTTTCATGACAATGATAATATAAAGTATATGAATTAATTATGGTTGATTCAGATAGACGGGGTAGAATTTTGATAATCCGTTGCCCGGACCAATTAACACCGGGTTTCATTGATTTTGTTCGATTTTTGTCTAAATTAATAAAATGTCCAATCCAAACACCATGGTTTGATTTGAATTTCCGTTTGGTTCAAATTTGCCTGAACTAATAAACACCTGAGACAAATGAAGCAAACGAAACTTAGAATTCCTTTGATTGAAAGAACGAAGACTCACAATTGAAGAACGAATACTGACTATTTATCCACAATACTTTGTATGTATGTCTCACTAGTGCTTTCTACATTTCATTTCTATAGATTGAATAGGGCTTGAATAGAAGCTTTCAATGTGTTTTTGCATCATAGAGGAGAATTTAACGATTAACAAAATTAAGTTACAATCGTGTTTGGCAATATAACCCTGATTAGTGATCCTACTTTGAAGTGCTAAGTAGTTTAAAAAATTTAGGGTACACAGTGTTTGTGGTATTATGATATAATGGATATCGGAGAGATGGTGTTAGAATTAAATTGATTGCAGTCAATTGAATATAAATGTTCATCAAAATATAACATATAATTCAATGAAGAAAATAGATAATTATATAAACATGTATAAAATCAAAGGATCTACAAATTAATTTTAAGTATACTTGAATTTATTGAAAAAAAATTATTGACATATATATATATATATATATATATATATATATATATATATATATATATATATATATATCCACATTAGAAAGATGAAGAAACAAATTAGAAAGAAAATAGATGTAGTGTATTTTTGTGTGGGGTCCACCAATTTTGGGTGTATGATAGCATTTCTCTCTCTCTCTCTCTCTCTCTCTCTCTCTATATATATATATATATATATATATATATATATATATATATATATATATATATATATACTCACATAATAATTATTGAAATATTAAAATAATATAAAAAATATTCTAACAAACTCTCATTTGGGCAATGTTACTCTAATAATGACATCGTAGTTCTTTAGGCGCAAATTTGAATGATATTTATCCTTAGATTTCAATTTTACAATCTGGTATACCTCGTACATCAATAATGGGACTTTTGTGGCTGTCGTCATTGGCGTATAACGTGGCAGAACCCCGATGACCACCACATCAATGTACTTGATGACATAAATCGATATGAATGAGTGGCATGGAAATAATATGCTATGTGATCTATCAATCATGCATATTTTCAACTGGTCATACTAAAGTTTTTAGTGAGATCAAACTGAAGTTCCTTAGATTCAATTCAAAATTAAAATATTCGTACATAACAAAAGCTTAACATTGTTATAACAATAGTGCCTCAGGAGTTTTTATTTCTGTGGAAAATAAAACATAACATAACGTTTGTACCAAAATAAAACCAAAATATAAAACCTAGGAAAAATAAGGAAAAGACTCTGACTAATCTAAGGCAATCTCAAAACCAAAACTCATATCAGTAACATGCTCATGAAAAATCTTAGGCGTCAAACCTTTGGTTACAAGATCAACTTGCATTAAGTTTGTCCCTATATGTTCCATCGAAATTTGTTTTTCTTGATCTCTTTCTTTAATAACAAGATACTTGATATAAATAATTTTTTATTTTGCATAACTCATATTGTTGTTGAAGTAGAGCACATATGCACTATTGTCACAATAGACCTTCAAGAGTCTTTTGATGGTTTCAACGATGTGTAGGCCTGTGACAAAGTTCTGTTGCCAAATTGCATGATTTGATTCCTTAAAGCAAGCCATAAACTCTGTCGCCATGGTGGAGGGAGCCATTAAAGTCTATTTGGAAGACTTTCATGAGACGGCTCCTCTAGCAAAGAGGAAGATGCAACCAGATGTGGAACGTCTGCTATCCGGTCATCCTGCAAAATTAATGTCAAAATACCCAATGATCTCTAAGTTATCAAAATTCCAAAAAGTAAGTGCTAAGTCTCTAGTCTTCTTTAGGTAGCACATTACACACTTTACTGTTATGCAGTGCTGCATACCAGGGTTGTTTAGATATCTGACAATAACTCCTACAATGAATGCTAATTTAGTATTTATGCAAACTTGAGCAAACATAAGAATCCCCACAGCTGAAGCATATGAAACCTTATACATCTCTTTTTTTTTAGATTCGTAGTGGGGAGCTTTTTGAGACTAAGCTGGTCTCCTCTAGCAACGAATGTGTGTCTTAGGTTGCTATCTTTCATGGAGAATCTATCTAGAGTTGTTTCAATATATATCCTCTGTGACAATCCTAAAATACCTTGAGAGCGATTTTTATGTATTTGAATTCCTAAGACAAAGGAAGCATCCCCAAGATCTTTCATATCAAAATTATTTGTGAGAAATCTCTTGGTTACGTGCAACAAGCTTATATTGTTGCTTGTCAAAAGGATATCATCTACATATATTACGAAAAAAATGAATTTACTCCCATTAAATTTTTGGTACACACAATTATCAACTGTATTAACCTCATAACCAAATGAGGATATAACTTGATGAAATTTATAATACCATTAACGGGAAGCCTATTTACAGCCATACATGTATTTCTCGAGTTCGCAAACCATAGACTATGGGTCTCATGACACAATGTTCTCTAGTTGTACCATATATATTGTCTCTTCAATGTTTCCGTTTAGAAACGTAGTCTTTACATCCATCTGATGCAACCCTAAATCAAAACGTGCCACTAATGTCATCATGATCCTAAGAAAGTTTTTCGAAAAACTAGAAAGAAAGTATGTTAGATGATAGGCTTCGATCTAGAGGGGGTGAATAGATCACAAATTTAAAACCAAAACTTTTGGCAAAAATTTGTTTTCAAAAATTTATGACACAACGGAAATAACCCAAATCGAATCGTTTAACCGAACCTACTATCAAAAAGCTCAGATATGCGTAACGTAAACCTATGGAATGATAATGAACACAAATTTTTCAACAATGATTAATTTATGAATCAATTAAATGAAAAGCTATTCATAAGGCTTATTTCCAATGAACACAAAGTGATAAAAATACTCAAAGGCAATTTATCGAACACTTTGTGTGCGGTCAATAACGTTTGGAAATTCAATTTGTTTTATTGATGTTTAAAAGTCAATCACAATCAAAGTGATTATGATTATATCAACAACACTTTGAAAGATAGTTGAAAATAATTTCCAATCAAATTAATCGAAACAACAACGAAATCGATAATTTGCAAGAACAACGATTAAAGAGATAAAGCAATAAAGAGATAAAGAGACACAAAGATTTGCTTAGGCAGTTCCTCAATCGGCCTCACTATGGGTACATCCACCCTCAATCCGAATTCGAATTGAGATACCTGCAATTAACCTTATCTTTACAAAAATGTTTATACAAGAGGTGAAGAACTCTAACCCTACAAACCCTATGGTTTGTTGTTGATTCAACCACCTCCTAATCCTTGATCAAAGCTTGATCAAGTCACCAACAGTGCGGCTACAATCCACCGATTATCCTGAGCATGCACTTGTTGAACCCAATATTCTCGAATACGATTCACCGTCTCGCGCTACTCCATTGCAAGGAAACCACCATGTCCTAAGTCCTTCACTCAGTCGAATCTGTGTTGACGTGATGTTGTCCAAAACCTCCAAATCCCAATGATCTTGAAGGAAAACCCCATCTTGGTTTTCTAATTTGAAACACACAAAGATTCCAACCCAATATTCTCGGTTACACAAACTTAATTGGACGTTATCAACCCTAATCTAGATGGTCACCCAGTCAAAAAATGATTATGTGTAGTTTGGTTGTGTGTATGCATAGAAGAAAGGTTGAAGATGATGGGAATGCTTTGTAATATGGTTTCGTTCAGGCTTTAGACTGGTACCTTGCTAGAAGAAGGTGCATGTATAAGTATATATATATATATATATATATATATATATATATATATATATATATATATGCAAAACAATATTTTAAGTTTTTGAAAGCTACAGGTCGGCCTATGAAAGCAATAGGTCGGCCTGAGTGAGTCGACCTATGGACATAGCCCACGGGCTTTAATATTGATGTGTGGAGGTCGGCCTGTAAGAGCTATGTGTCGACCTATACTGAAGCAAAAGTTTCTATAGGTCGGCCTAAACTCGTATGTGTTGGCCTATACAACTATGTTCACACATGAAACTTGGTTTTTGATGTGTATGGCATGCCTAAGGCTTTTCAATCCTTTTCAAAAACATTTGTATGCCTCCTAAGTCTAAACTGATTCAATGAATATCTAGACTTTGGTTGATACCGCCCAATATACAAAAAAACGCTGTCAGACTTCTAGTTTTGACATCATTCAAAACATGGCTAGATGGAAGAATGCACTTAAAAAGTATATTTATAATCAACACCTTCCTTTTGAGTAAAGCCTTTGTCAACGAGATTAGCTTTATATCTCTCAATGTTACCTTTTAAAACCCGTTTGGTTTTAAATATCCATTTACAACCAATGGGTTTTTTTCTTTCAAGTAATTTGACGAGATCCCAAACATCATTGTCAAAAGTCGAATTCATCTCACCCTTCATGGCATCAACCCACTTAGAGAGTTTGAACTCCGTATAGCTTGACTAAAGTTGATAGGATCTTCCTTAGTCAAAGCAATTCCATCCTTATGTTCCTGAAGAAATACAACATAATCATCTGAAATTGCACTCTTCCTCTCTCTAGTGGATCTTCTTAATGACGAAGCTTAAGGTTGTTGAGTTTGTACTATAGGTGGTTCTTGAGGAAGAAACTCATCTTTTTTTTGTTCTTGAGGGATGTTAGGAATAACATCATTGTTTATTTCAGGATCTGTTTATAGAACAAAGATAGGTACAAATACTTTATCATTGTGAAAAATAGTTTCATCTAACCACTTAAAGAAATTACAACCCTTATCCATGTGATTTCTGAAGTTTCTATAACCATAAAATTTTTTTAAAAATTTAAATTTGTCCATGTCTATCATACTACGAAGAACACAATCCTCTTGGGAAAAACATCCCCTCATCTTGTGTTCTTTAAGTATAGATTCAACAGTTACAAAACTTTGGTTGTTTGAAATTGTGCCACAACTATAAATATTTGATGTTTTCATAATTAAAAATGAAAATAATTTGGGTATGTTAATGAACTTGGTACAACTTAGGAAACTTGAGAAGAAGATGAATGACACTACGAGAAAAATTAAATTTTTTTGGGGGTTGAACCCTTCACAATGCCAAAAGCTACCTCACTAAGAAGAATGTGTTAGGTGAGAATGATGAATGATATGCAATGATTATATTAATTTTTGTTATTTAATTAAAAGAAACCTTGACAATTGGATTCCAAATATCAAACAGTGGGGAAACCCCGTTTTATTGAATTCAAAGATTGCGGAAATGGAAATACTGTAATTTACAAAGTGTTGTAAAAGGAAATGTCTAAACTAATGGATCCTGAGTCCTCTCTGAGGAGGGCTCAGGTGCTGATTCTGGTACTTTCCTTTTCTTTGACCGGGGCTATTGAGCCGTTGTCGGTTGTCATTCCTTTGCCAAGTGAAAGGAGCGAGCAAATTCCTTTGGTCTCCTTGATTCTCTACAACGTGTTGCTCTAAAATCTCAATCAGAGCATCTTTTTCTTTTAACAGTTGCTGTATTTTCTTGCACTCCACATTAAGAATACGATACTTGTTCCTCCAAGACCTCTTCTCCTATTGAACTCTGTTGAGAGTAACCTGAAGTTTTTCTGTATCAAACATAAAATAAAGGATAGATTCCCTTAATGGAAGAACTTCGTGATGAGGGTATGACATCCTCAGCTTAAGAGCTCTAGTTTGCACCCAGTGGAGATAAGGCTCCACAGAGATACAGTTCGGTTTTCCTAGAGACTCTCTTCCTTTCCTGTGAACATGTTTCCAAGCATGCACTATTTCTGTCTTTAGTGCCCTGTCATTTTCTCCTTCCTTGAAAAAAAGACCTTCCAGATGAGCATTACGCGGAACATGCCTCATCGGGTATCCGAATTGACGACGAACTAAAACTGGATGATAATTGATTCCTTCTTTAATTCCTATGAGGGGTACATTAGGGAAGTTTCCACAACGGTCAATGATCCTGATCCCATCATAGATTCGATTGTACCAATCGATGTCAGAGTTGGTAAGAGACATGAATCTCTGCGACCAACGTAAAGTATTCTTTTGATCCCAAAAAGCAGCAGACTTGGGTAAATGGGAAGTTAACCACTTGTATAGCAAGGGTACACAACATGTGATCATTCCTCTGCTGTACAAATTCCTTAAGTGTACAGAATGATAAGCATCTGCGAGCAAGGTTGGTATGGGGTTTCCAATCAGAAAAATCTTAATGGCATTGATATCAACGAAGCTATCAATGTTGGGAAACAGAAATAACCCGTAGGTGAACAAAGCAAAGATGCTTTCGAAAGCAGGCACATTCCCTATACTAGCAAAGTACAGGGCTTTCTTTATCAAAAACTGGGCTGGAAAACCTTGGATTCCTCCCTTAGTGGTCATGTGAGTCCGAACTTCTGACTCGTCCAAATAAATTGCTCTTGCAATGGTTTGATCTTTTGGAATTTCTTCCAGTTCGGAAAAGGGAGCTTGGTCAGTGATAGGTAAATCAGTCAGGTGAGAGTACTCCTCCAGTGTTGGTGCTAGCTGATAATCCGGGAATGTGAAGTAGTGATAGATCGGATTGTAGAACTGGATGAGTGTGGACATGATTCCTTTAATTACATGAACCCTTAACACAGACAATAGTCCTCCATACTTGGCTCTGAAAGCATCAGGGTTGGTGATCATCCTCGCAAATCCTCTTAAATCCTCTAGTTTTGGAACCTTGAAGGTGTACTTGTGAGTCTTCCTTCTACCAAAATCCATAACGCAATCTTTTCTCTGACATTTGCAATCATTGTCTCAGTTTAATTTGAAAAAGAGAGACTAGAAGAGAAAACTTTCTTTGTTTAAAGTTTTTAAATGAAATAAATGCATGAATGCAACACACAAAAACATAGAAAAAACATGGGGTTAAAGGTTCGATGTCATGAAATCAAGGCTCTACCCATCCCCAAAGGTTTTACTGGTGATTTTTTGTACCTGTCCGCAAAATCATTGACCCCTCTTGGGATAACAACAGCAGGCTGGAATCACCCAAGCAAGCTGATGTATCTTAGAGTAATATCAAATGAGGGTAGTATCGCGTGACAACTATTTTCGATAACTTCCGCACTACAAAATAGTAACATGGTTTCAGTCTACTAAAATCCTCAGCTCAGATAACCCAATCGAACAATCTGCTTTCAACAACCGAAGTCGTATAGGCATTGAATCCGCAAAGGGCATCTCCACTGATTCGATGGTGTACCAGGACCTCTTATTTGGGATTCACTCTCAATAAGATTACCCGTCTCGTGCCATCACCTATCTTAGGTGTATACTCAATCTTTCCAGATGCGGCATCACACGCATTCCCATTAGCAGAAAAATAAACACGGATATCAGTTAGGAAAAGCAGTATATATATATTCATTCCTAAAGCTAACATCCTAGACCTCTTAGGAGCTATAATAATCCTAGTCCTAAACAATAAAATGCGTCCCCAGCAGAGTCGCCATTTTACTGTAGCGAGTGATTTTTGTCGGTGACGCGACCACCTTATCGCTGAAGTTGGGTTTTCCTCCTCAAGGAGAAAGGGGTGCTACTTTCTGATTTCTTATTTATCCCATGCAGCTGGAAGGGAAAGGGAAGGTATCTAAAACTAACCTTGCACGTGAATGTTTAACTGAACAAACACTTAAAGAGATTGGGGGGTCCGGGGTCAGGTTATACAATGGGCAGTTGTCAGTTACCCATCTTATATGTGGTTATCCACAGGATATTAGCTTTAGGTTTTGCTTTGTACTTGATGGTGTTTATCCATTAATGGGTTTGGGAAAGTTTCTTGGGAAATGTGATAGAGTAGGATTGAGAGTTTTTGATGATTTTGGTGAGGTATTAGACCTCAGTTTTGATTGATGTATGAAGGTACTGGACCTAGAGTTTTTTATTAGTATGCTCGCTAAGATTTCATAATCTTATGCTTACGTATTCCCATTTAAACAAAACAGGGAAATCAGAGCAATCGTAGTTCCTCCTATTTCTAAGGGAGGAAAAAGATGTTTTGGTGTCCTGTTCAAAGCCCAAGACAGAGGCTAAATGGAGTATTTGTGTCTTATTCAAAGCCCAAGATTGAAGCTAAAAGGTTGACTGAAAGAGAATTTGTTATCTCTAAAGAGGGATTGTTGATTTTTGTGTGCCTTGATCAAAGCCAAGGTTGAAGCTAAGAGGTTGATTGACTCCACTGGGAAAGTCCTTATACAAAGCCTAAGAGGAGGTTGAGAATGACCGACTCAACAAGAGAGTAGATATATAGGTGTCTTGTACAAAGCCCAAGACAGAGGCTAAAAGAGACTGACTCTTTGGGGATATCATTATATGAAGCCTAAGAGGAGGCTAACAGTTTGACTTTTCCAAGGAAAATGTTCTTTCTGTCTTGTACAAAGCCCAAGATTGAGGCTAAAAGGGATTTTTGACTCCGTTGGGGAGGTTTATATATGTCTTGTACAAAGCCCAAGACGGAGGCTGAAATGAGTTTGTCTCAATAAGAGAGTGCTTTTATATGTCTTGTACAAAGCCCAAGACGGAGGCTAAAGGAGTTGACTCAACAAGATAGTCTTTTATACTCAACAAGAGAGTGATTTGCTGTCTCGTACAAAGCCCGAGATGGAGGCTAAAAGGAGATTGACCCAACAAGAGAGTCTTGAAAAGTGATGGACTCAACAAGAGAGTCTGAAAAATGGTTGACTCAACAAGAGAGTCTGAAGAGTGATTGACCCAACAAGAGAGTCTGAAGAGTGATTGATTCAACAAGAGAGTCTGAAAAGGTTAGCTCCGCTGGGGGAGGATCATTGTATAAAGCCCAAGAGGAGGCTGACTTTCCTGAGGAAAGGATCATTATACAAATCCTAAAAGGAGGTTATCTTACTGCTGAGGATTAGATCCATAGACAGGTCCAAGGATGGGGACCTCTCATGAGAGAGACCGGGTTTCTGCTGGAGATTTATCCAGAGTGATCGGTGTTTTTTCCTATGTTTGAAAGGAACTTGAGAATGTCTATGAGAGTCAAAAGGGGGTTTTAGACTGTCCAAGTCTACAGGTGAAGAGTTTTATCTTTTGTAGGATGCCCAAAAGATGGCAAGGGCCTTAAGGGATGAGAATCAACCCTAAAGTGGCCAGAGATTTGACACTGGAAAGACTGCTCTAGCAAAGGATGACTAATTTCTATCTTATACCTTTAAGAGGTCGTTAGGGTCCTTGTATTAAGCCAAGAGAAGGCGTGAGAACTTCTAATAAGCTGAAGAGTCCTTGTACAAAGCCCAAGAGGAGGCGGAGATGCTTTTAGGAAGCATGTGGGTCCCCAAACCAAGAGAAGTTCAAGAAATGAAATTCACAGAGAAGAGATCATTCCAAGAAAGTTCGAGTATTTGGAAGAAACTCAAGAGATGCTATTCACGGAGAATAGATAAACTCTAGGGAGTATAATTTCTTTGACAATTTCTAAGGGTGACAGTCTGAGAAAAGGTTCACCGAGAATACTACCTTTCTCTTTGTTCCATATTGATTAACCCCAAGAGAAGGGAATACTGTATCTGGAAATCCTATAGGGATCTAGTTTCGTTTGTATTTAAAGAGCGACCAACGGGGCTTTACCTAGTTCTAGACGTAGTTGCCGGGGAAAACTCTAAATAACTATACTAGTATATATACAGTTGATATATGACAAGTATTAAAAGGAGTATGAAAGAAGACTAACCATGCACAACTTCCCACAATACAGTTATATATATGAAAGCATATAAAAGAAAGCGGATAAACACTTACCCGTTGTAGAGCTTCCATGCTGTTTTGTTAGTTGTTCAACAAAGAAATTAAAGAAAGTTTTGATAGCAACTATACATTTGGATTCAAAATCAAAGGAGAAAGTATTTTTGAACAGAGATCGGGGCTTACAGCTCAGGGAGAGGCCCAAATTTTAACAGTGATGGTACTGTTGTTTTGTATCGGGTCTTATACAACGACTGAGGCCCAAAGAGTTTTGGTCAAAAGAGGATTGGGTCTTACACCTCAAGGAGAGGCCCAAAAGTTTGAAAATTAATAAAGATGGGTCTTATAGCTCAAGGAGAAGCCCAGTTGATTTTGTTAAAAAGGCGACGATCTCGCCGAACGTTTAAAAATATACAGAGGGACTTATACAATGTATGAGGCCCAAAAGGTATTATTTACAAAGGGGTTGGGTCTTACACTCTATTGGAGGCCCAAAAGATTATTTAAAGAAAAGAAATGGGACTTACAACACGAGGGTAGGTCCAGATGATTATTTGTTTGAAAAATGGCGATCGCGCAGAGGTTTGAAAACACAGTGGGTCTTATACGATAACCGAGGCCCAAATTATTTTGGTTTTCAAAAGGGGTTGGGTCTTACACTCTATTAGATGCCCATGAGTGTTTGAAAAAGATTTGTCTAGGGTGATTAAGATCAAAACCCTAAATTAATTTCACAATGTATTTTAATTAAATAAAAATTTGATTAAAATGATCAAAATTATCAAACATGTGTTAAAAACAAGTTGTGATCTTGGATTAATGTTTCAAAAATCATGTTTTTATTCACAAAATGATTGGAAACCAATTAATCTTGGAAAATCAATAAGGAAAAAATATTTCAAATGTTAAAAAACAAATAAACATTAATTCTTTGCAAAAATATCAAATATATGAAATAAATAATATTTTTGGGAAATTTTGGTAAAATAAAATATTTTAACATTTTTGTGAATTATTAAAAAAAGAATCAACTCAAAATCATTAAAATTCAGAGAGAAATTAATTTTTGAATCAATTAAATAAAATCACAAAATTCAAATATTCAAATATTTGAAAAAAGGCGCCAAGAACACGCCAAGAACACACAATCCACATATCAATCTGCTCGTTTTCACCTCACGATCATGTCTATGGTCTTTAATTTCATTTATTTTAAGCATGGAATAATAAATCAAGACAAAACCTCAAGAACCCTAAATTCTGCATGAAGGCTGAGAATATCTATACACGATTCATTCAAAGCAATTAATTGAGGGGAAACATTCTATGCATGATTATGAACATTTAGCAAAAGTATTGTGCGAGAAAATATGCATAGATTAAGAGATGACCAAGTTTAGGCTTACTTGAAGGTCGTGGCAGCAAGAGCAATTTGATTTTTGAGTTGGAGGTGTTACAGATGAGTTGTGATGATCTGAACAGCTTCCCTACACCATATGGAATGTGTTTAAATGCTTTGAGTGATTTGAAATTGGCTGGAACAGATTATTCCACCTCAGCTGCAACTAGGTTGAAAACTTGAGCAATTGGCTGGTGATTTTGTGAAATTGGTGTTCCAGATGTTGTTTAAGTGTTTGGATCACTTCTATATGATGTTTATGAGGTGTGTGTGTGATTGGTTTGGTTGGAGTTGCTCTCAAACTCAAAACCCGATAGTGACTTGCTTTAGAAGGCAAATTTGGAGTGAAAGAGGAGATTTTGAGGAAAGCATCAGTTTGAGTGCTTTGGTGTACTTAAACTGAGCACAAATGAGCTCTATTTATAATAGAGCAAGTTTGTTTTGCAAGCAATGGTGAATGGTGGCTGCAGAAGGTGTAGCACCTCAAAATTTGCCCTCTTGTTGTTGCCTAGCTTATGTTTCATTGCATTACATTTAGACCTCATTTCATCTCATATAGCATGCATGTTGCATAAGGGCATGTGATCAGTGGATTGCAGAGCATGGACTATCCCAAGCCATGGAACAAGAGCCAAGGGTCTCCCAACAAGTCTCAAAGGTCTCTTACATCTCACATGATCTCAATTGATACCACAAGTCATGGGAAGATGGGAATTCATCAAGAAGATTGGACAGTGCATCATCTCCTATCAAACAGTCAAAATTAGGGTTTTGGATTCAAGTGCTCTCCTGATGAAATTTTGGTTCAAACTTAATCTCAATATTTTCTACATGATATAAAGTATATAAGGATAGAAGATTGCCTATTGGTTCATTTCAGAAGAGGTTCAATTGGTCAGTTGCTTGAGAATTAAGAAATTGGGGAAAAAGTCAACTGTGAAGTGAAAAAAGTCAACTCTTGACTTTTTAAGGTCAAATTCATGAAATTCAAGTTACATATGGTCATTGGACATGATTTGATCAAGAAATGATGGAGGAATCATGAAAAATCAAGAAATGTACAAAGTTTCCATTTTTAGAAACTTATGGTTTCCAAAAATGGCAAGTTTGGATCATTTTGCACTACACTTTAAGGCTTCCTTTCTTCAAGATAAAAGCTCCAAACTTCAAGCCCAAGTTGAGCCAATTAAAGTTCACACTCTAAGCTTCAAATCCATATAAAGAACTCTTTCATTGGATCAAAATTGAGGGAGTTATGATCAATCAAAGTTTGGTAAAATCAAGGCAAAAACCAAGTCATGGCAAGGCAAGCTCAGGCCTCCAGGCCATAATTTCATCAAACACTTGGTGTGCCAAATGTCAAGCCATTTTTCTCATTGAAGGAAGCTTCAAATGAAAAAATGTTGAACATCAAAGTTGTTCATCTCAATGTCCTCTTCAACTTTGATGTTGGACATTTTTCCATTTGAACAAGTTATGAGATAGTTATGATGGTCTAAAGTTGATGGTTTCATGCTGAATTTTCACAAGGCCATAGCCATGCATGCCATGCAGCTTGCCACACCCTTAATGCAGTTTGGATCCCTTGTGTTCTAAGCAATTTTTCACCACTTTAGAGGCATTATTTTACTTGGAATCAAACATCAACATTGTTCTATGATGTGTCCTTAATCCAATGACATCAAAAACTCACCAAGTCATCCACCATACATAGAGAAATTCATCCCTAAACATCCATAGTTTCCACTGATTGTTTTAATGCCAAGATTGGAATGTTGTAACATTGTTGTTGATTATTCACATTAGTCACACGCATGCTTCAAATACCAGTCCACTCTTTACCTCTTTAAGCCAAACACACCCTCTTACACATTGTACCATACATGCTACATCATACATACAAGAGGGAAGTGAACAAAACTTGTCCAACAAGACTACTGCACAACTTACATCACCACCATCCACTTTAAACCTCACCATAAACATCATGAACTTCACCCTCACCATATCCAAACCTCACCAACTCGTCCATAACTAACTGACTCAGTTAGTTAGAGTGGACTCACTTAATCAACTCAGTTAAATCAATGTCTAACTGTTAACTGGATGAGTTAAACATTAACCCCACCTATATAAACAAACTCACACGGATTTTCAAGGATCTCTCATTTTTTTCTACACTTCTCAAATCACTCTCATTCTTTCTCTCTGAAAATTCTCTCTGCACTCTCTCACATTACACGAGCTTTTCTTTGTTCATCATCATCATCACCAATAGTGCATCATCTATCAAGAACAAAGTGAATCAACCTCAAGTGTAGCAGCTTTCTCAAGCTGAATCTTTCAGTTTTCATCAAGAATCAAAGTCCTACGAGCATTTATTTTGCTCAATTCAAGCTCAGGAGCATAGGACGATCATCTCTGGTCTTATTTTACTTTGAAGAACTTCAAATCCAGGTTTCTTCTCTGACCTCTTTTCTCTGAAATTTCACTGATTATAGCTTGTGTTTTCATTGGTTTAAGCTTGCTAGAAGCAATGTAACATATCCAGCCAGTGATAGGCTCATTAGGAGCATAGTTGTGAAACTTAGGGCAAAATGTTTGTGTTCTGTTCTTGCTGTGTGTGCATTGTTTGGTAATTCTAAGCTTGGATTCATGATGTGCGTGATTTCCTCTTTCGAATGGTGCATGATTTGTTAATTTCTGGAAGATTCAAAAGTTGCAGGTGGTGGCGTATCGTCGGAGAAGATGACCGGAGGTCCTTCTCCGGCCGGTGGCATTTATCAGCTAGGGTTTCTAGTTTTAAATCATAGCCGTTTGATTGTTTGCATCGTGTGGTTCTAATCTTGCTAGCACATAAATGAAGAGGGTGCCATTCACGTGACTTTTTTTTTGTTTCAGTTAATTACGTGTGTGCGCGTGTATGCTGGTTAGTGTATGCTTGCATCATGAACGTTAGATGTTGTTACTTTTTATCATCATATGACCCTGCTTGATCGTATGGGTGTGATTGGTTCACATATTTGACTGAACGTACACCATTCCACACACAAACACGCGTACATTTGGACTGGGTTGATAATTGCTTTTCACACACCCTTTTTTAGGCCCAAATATTTTTCAACTAGTTTTTTACTCACGTTGCACCTCCTCTCCATTTTATTCTCATTTTTAATTTCTTTTTCATATTATTTCCATTTTCTTCTTATTAAAAATACCAAATAAACTCTAAAAATCCCAAATTAATTCATGTGTGTTCTTAACACATTTAAATAATTTTTTATTATTTTTAACTCTAATTTCATGGATTTTAGATCATAATTTCGTAATTTTCTTTTAATTTCTTTTTTGAGTGAACTTCTTCATGAACACTTGAACTTGCACATTTTATTTCTCTCATTTCACAGACTGTTTTTCATCCATTCTTTTTGAATTGATTAAAGAACATATTGAAGCATATAAAATAATTTTCATTTGATTTTTAAAGCCATTGTATCATGTTTTTGGATGTGTATCTTTAAGTATTTTTGTGGTGTGTTTCAATGTGCTTTCATGAGGCCTTTTGAGGCATTTTTCTTTTGAGTTTTACTATGAGGTTTTGTGGCATGTTTTGGTTCTGATCAGTGATGTATATGACCTAATTCTATAATTTTCTCATGTACTTTGATATTTTATTGATGCCTTGTGATTGGAGTTACTTTTGTGCACATTCTTCTACTTCATGATAACATGTTTTGATGAGGCATTTATGCCACCATTTTATGATTATTTGTGCATCTTTTATAGGTTATTTGTATGATATTATAGGCCATCCTTGTTTCATTATAGGTCAATTTGACTTGTGTTTGCATTTAGTATGAGTTTATGCATGGTAACTTGAAAGTTTGACATGGTTCCTTCTCTTGTATCTTCTTAAGCTCTACATGTTTCATGTGTGCATTTTTGTATGCCATTTCATACATTCCATTTGCATATCATTAATGGTATGCCACTGTCCATATGTATTCATTAATCATTCCATATGATATACATCCTTAACATGTAAATTTATGCATCTAATTGAAACTTGTTTCTCTCCTTTTCATTCCTTTTCATCTTGTCTTTTCTACTTAAACCATTGCATTTATACTTATATGATTGTCTATATGCATCATAAGACCCTCATAGATAATGTATGCTTCTGACCTTAGCATTTCATTAAGCATAAATGCATGTTCACTTTGCATTTCCATTCATCTTCCATCTTTTCCTTTCATGGTGCATCTCTTGGATGTTTAAGGCATTATGTGTGAAAAGTTTGGGTGTGTTTGATCTCTTAACCTTAGAGAGCATCCTTTGGATATAGGTTCTGACCTTGAATGATTTTCATCTCTTAGGATCTTTATCCATTGCTTCTTAATTTGTTTGATCATTACTTGTTATTCTTTCCTTATTTCACTACTTGTAAATAGTTTTGAACTAACCTTTTCATGTAGGTGCTAATGGTAAGTAAGGGTGTGGATATGCTTCCACATACACTTCTTTCTTTCATTTTCTCTTATCTCTTTTAATCATTCAACTTGTGATCATGATAAGCATTTATACGCTTTCCTTGAATAATTTCTTTCTTCTCCCTTTTGAGTTATAACTCATCTTCTACTTTAGAAGTGAGTTGTTTAATTCACTCTTCTTCTCCTTTCTCTTAGGATTAGATTTCTTAAACCACATTAATCATAGGAACATCCATGTATGATAACTTTAGGGTTTAAGTCTTAGTCTCCCTCATTAGATTTTACCTTTCTCCACCTTTTGAGTCTCTCTTCTTCTCATCTCAAAACAAAAATAAAAAAAAAACACTTAACAAAAGGCATAACATGTATTGTATTTGAGCCTTTCATGCGAGAATAAGATAGTAAGGGGTCTTCTCTCATTTTCTTAGAATGTTTAGCGTACGTCCCGTCTTGGGTCGATATGCGAGGCATTCGATCCTACATGAGAGACTTAAATACAATGCGTGTTACAAAACACAAAAATAATCAAAACACTTCTTTCTAAAATACAAAAACAAACAAATTCTCTTCTCATCTCATTTATTTCCCTTCCTTAAGGACTCGTCATGTCCGTTCTACCGCAAACAGGTAACGCCTAAGTCTCCATACAGCGAGCTGCAACACCTAACTGCTGGGACGCGCACTTTGATGTTTCCACTAAAAAACACAAGCAAAGCAACCCCCGTTGAGTCGAACTACGACTGCTCTGATTTCCTCTCTCTGGTTAGATTGAGGATACGTAGGCACGAGACGGCGATGTCTTGGCGAGCAACCTCCCTCCTAGTTCGTGTCCGAACTACGTTGACTCTGATTTTCCTGTTCCCGAGGGAATACGTAGGCCTAAGACTTCGAGGACGTCCTATCGAGTCACTTCTTTTTCTTTTCTTCTTTGTTTCTTCGTTCTTTTTCCGTTCTCGTTCCTTCTCCAGTCCAGTAGCAGTGGAGCTCCAGTCGACGACACCCTTTTGATCGAGACAACAAGCGTGGATCCCATCGAGTACGATGGATGTGTGGGGTGCTAACACCTTCCCTTCGCGTAACTGGCTCCCGGACACCAGTTCTCTTGGTCGCAAGACCTCGTTCTTTCCCTTCCCTCAGGTTTATGTAGTGTTTCCTTTCCCTCTCTTGGGATAAATACACATTGTTGGCGACTCTGTTTCGGTGCCACTTTCGTGTTTGTACTTGGATGAAAATCCCGGGAGCAGACAGCAAGCTGTTGGCCAATTGGATCACTTTGGAATCTCAAGTCTCCTCTAGCCATTGACTAGAGGTTAGAGCACAGGCCTATGGTTCTTTGATTCAAGGATAAGGCTTGACTGAAGTGTTCATTTTTACTCTGATACATGCCACCTCTAAGCATCCATTAAATGCTCCAAAACAAAATTGGATTCTTGAAGCATCTTTAGCTTTTAGGGGTACAAAACCTATATGTAGTTCCAAAGACTTGGGAGGCTTATAGATCAAAGTTTGTCCCTCCTTGATCTCCCCTTGAGGTGTGCAGATGGATAAACTTGCTTGGCATTTGCACAAAATTGATCAAATCGAGCCAATGTGCACAAATCTGCCTTGTCATGACAGTTGCAGCAAGGCATGTTGCAGCTGTCATAATTCTTAGATCAGATGGAATTTGATGGAGTTCTTGGCCATTTTGGAAAGCTCTCATACGATACAACATATATATGATCATAGTTTGTCTTGACACTTTTTGGATCCAAGTGAAAAATTCCCCTACATTTTGAAAAAAGTGAAACAGATTCTGACTTAGTGAAAATTTCACTAAGTGTTGGAAAAAGTGGCATTTTCATGTTTTTGTCATTTTGGTCACTCCATAACTTAAAATCCATGAGGAATTGGAATGAGGTGTAGTTGACACTTTTAAAGTATGCCATGAGAGCTACAATCCATCTTTGGATCATTCAAAATGGTTGATTGGATCTCAAGTTATGATACTTGGAAGTTGGTACCCTAGCCACTTTGTTTCATAACTTAGAAAAATTCTAAGTTTTTTATGGTTACCCCTTATACAAGTTATCTCACTTTCTTTGGTTTTTCTTGATGAATTATGATTCTACTCACACATTAACATCATTTTAGGGTTAGGAACCATAATTGTGAAAAATCTCAAAAAGTCAAACTTTGACTTTTTGTGCACAGTTGACTTTTTATCAGATGAATTCCAATCTGTGCGATCCTCTATGAAATCAAGTCCTTGACCTAAATCAAACTTAATAGATGGATTCCATAGGTGATATAGGGTGTATTGAATCATGTCCCAAGGTTTGGGAGCATGTCTTGGTCAAAAGTCAAAGGTACAGTTGACTTTTTCTTCAAAACCCTAATTGTGGTCCAGATGAAAATGAAACTTGTAGACCAAGCTTTTTGGATCAATCCATTATTGCAAATGGATCAATGTAGTGCATTAGAGACCCTAAAATCATGTCTTGAGGCCTTGACTCATGTTTTGTCCCAAAAGTCAACTTAGAGGTGAATTAGGTCAAGAAACCCTAATTCCTGATTTTTGGTGAATACATCCCCTGAGGCTAAATTGACTTGATGATTGGGCCCATGAGGTCCCTTGGAGTATCTTGGGTTGTGTTTTGAGGCATTGGCTCATGCCCAGGTGAAATTTTTCATCTGGAGGCCTTGGTCGACCAAAACCCTAATTTGGTGACACTGGCGATCTTGAGGCTTAATCCACTTGGAATGTAGCAAATTTGTGCTTGGTTCTTGATGTGGGAGTCCTCTTGATCCTTTGTGGATGTTTGAGAAGTTATACAAGTTGAAGATCATGTCATTCTTGATTGATCCTTTGTCTAAATGCTCTGATAGGTGTTGAAACCCTAATCCTTGTTTGTGGTGAATGCTCACCCATCTTTGGGGAGACTGATGAGGCATAATGGTACATCCATATTGTGGTGATGATTTACACAATGATGGGAAATCTCAGTGGTCAAAATTTGGGGTATGACATTACTCATATAGGTTTGTTGATTTGGTTGACATTGTTGCCAATAACTGGAAGTGAGTCAAATAAGTTTTTTTAATTATATATAATATATTTACCTACCATGTGCTATTTGTAATTTTATTATTTTGCCTGCTGTGATGAACCGCCATTGCGGCTAGTCTTAAAATAAGTAAGGCTTAAATGCACTTTTGATCCCCCATAGTATCATTTTTCTAAACTATTGATCCCCCTTTAAAAAAACCCAGATTTTAGGTCCCTTGTTTTGAGTTTTTTTGGGATTTTTTTGTCCCCTATCATATTTTGGTTATGTGGCATTGGAAGCGCTAATGTGGCATGAGTTATGTTGTTCATAGCTGGATATAAATTGCCATGTCATTAATTAAGACATATTTAATGAATTTTTAATATTAGAAAACAATTTTAATTAAAGAATTAAAAGAAATAAGATTATAAATACGTAATTGTTTTCATGTTCTTCCCCAATTAATTTTTTTCAATCGTCAATCCTCAAGAACCAAGCCTCACGACCATGTTTGGGTATTCAGCTTCAAGCAATTGCAGTGTTTCTCGCGCGAATCATGTTGAATGCAAGTGTGGTATTACCTCTCCATTGAGTACAGAAATACCAGACTTTGGTTGCATATGCCACAGTAAAGCTATGAATTGCATAACAGTCCTATATTTAGAGTATGTGAAATTAAGTGATTTTATGCTTCAGCTGAAATTCTGTAATCATTAATGAGGACCTTGATTAGGAATTGTCCTAAGAACTTTATGTGGAAACTGTTTGATCTTACTCAAAATAGTGATTTATCAATCTTTTCATATCACTGGTAAAACATGAAACTGTAATCTGTTTTTGGTTAATTTGAATGTTATTGAAGAAGATTATGGTAAAAAAGAAGTGATTTTTATCAACTTTTTTGTGTGCAGAATTTTCACGTTTCAAGGATGATGAAAACATCAACATTTCCTGCTACGGTCATTAATACACCTGAAGCTTCTTTTAGCCAAGATATTATTGCAAAAACCATTGAGAAGAGTATGAAAACATGTACTGATAACCTTATGAGGTTTCTTGAGGGAATTAGTTCGAGGCTATCGCAATTGGAATTGTATTGTTATAATTTAGACAAGTCAATTGGAGAAATGAGATCTGAGTTAACTAGTGATCATGAGGCGGCTGATTCGAAACTCAAATCTCTTGATAAACATCTTCGGAAGTATGTGTTATCTTTGAGTGATAGTTTTTGCACTATCCTCTGATTTCCTTTTCGTTTCTCTTTCGTTGCTGTGTGTTTATTTTTCTGCGTTGCTCGTGTAGGTACACAGGTCTGTGCAAATTTTAAGAGACAAACAAGAGCTAATCGAGACTCAGAAAGAATTAGCCAAGCTTCAACTTGCTCGGAAAGAATCACCTTCTTCAAGCCATTCTCAGTTCAACGAGGAGAAAATTTCCCCTTCTGACATCGATCCAAAGAGAACTGATAATGCGCATGTTACATCATCTGAGCCACATAACCAGCAGCTTGCTTTTGCCCTTTCTCATCAACAGCCTATGGCCTACTCATCTCAAGCTCCATCGTCAAATGTGACTCAAACCACACAACAACCTCATTATTACATGCTGCCTCCGCCTTCACCCAATCCGCCAGCTGCAGCCCAACTTCCTCAGAATCAGTATTTTCCTTCTGATGCACAGTACCGATATCATCCATCAACATCATCTCAAGTAACCCAGTCCTCAGCAGGTGTAACCTCTGCAACCACCCTCAACACACTCTCAAATGAGACCCCCATCTGCAAATGCTTACACTCCGTACGTTACAAGCCAAGCTCCAAGTCCATCTCCCACGGCCACTGACAACACATTGCCGAACAGCATGCCAATGCAAAAGCCATATTCAGGGATACCACCGCAAATCAAGGGCCATTATTCAGTCCAACCAGGTAATCCGTACGGAAGTAGTAAGGTCCATGCTGCACCTCCTCCTGCTAGGGCATAAATGACGAGCGTACGTGAAGGCGGACAAGCAAGTTACCCTACCCAACCTTCTCAATTTGCTCAAGGTGGATATCCTCCTCAAAGTGCTCCCCTTCAAAACCCTGCACCACATAATCCAACAGTCAGAAATCCCAGCCAGCCGCAACTCATCTGTAGCCATCCTTACAGCGAGTTTATTGACAATTTGGTGAATATGGGAGTCAGAGGTGATCTTGTTGTAAGCATTATTCAGAGGATGGAGGAAACTGGGCAGCCTGTAAATTTCAATTCTATACTTGACAGGTTGAATGCACATTGTTCACTGGGTCCTCAGAGGGGATGGTCAGGGTGAAGAAGAATTTATGCTGCATATTCTGTTTGAATAATAGTGTCTTCCAGCAATAATGTTACATAGCATGGCACGTATGGCTATGAGCAATGTTGTTTAGCAATGTGCACTGTACTATTTTTTTTGGCAATGTGCACTGTACTATAGTGAATACTACGTTTGAAATATATGATTTCAATGTTATTTTTCAAAAAAAAAAAAAAATTTAATGTTGATTCAGATAGTAATGTAAGACTTAATATTGATTATACTAGTTCATCAAACATTAAAGAAATGTTTATTCAGTTGTGGGATACGACTGTTCATACTTGTGATATGGCTCATATCATGAAACAGACATACTCTAAATATAGGACTGTTATGCAATTCATAGCTTTACTGTGGCATATGCAACCAAAGTCTGGTATTGATGTACTGTTATTTCTTAAAGTTATAGGACTGTTATGTAACCAAAGACAATTCTTTTAATTCAACCAAACATAATGCTATGGACATTAAAATGCTATCAACTCAACAATTTCATTAGAAACCAACATGTCATTACAATTCCATACAGTTAACCATTTCATTACAAACCATACACTAATCAGACCTAACACTAAAAAACAACCAACAACAACTTACAAACTTAAATAACACATTACAAATTTATTTCATACATTTGTTAACACCAACCCAATTAACAACACTAATGTTATTCCTATAGTTAACTTGTTCATCTTCTTCAAAATTTTGATCTCCAACTTCAATTGATCTTCTCTAACAACAACTTCATTCAACTTAACCTTTTTTTTGTTCAACTTTTGATGCATTGAAGATATAACTTCCTTGCCTCGTTGCGACATTTCTTCATCAAACTAAACAAAATGCGAACATCTCTTGTATCCCTGATTCTGGACATGAAGATGAAGAAATTAGTGATTTCATTCATGTTACTACAAAATAGGGATTTCTAGGAAAGAGTATTTTACAGCTAACCTTGTACATCCCGCAGCCAAAAAACCGTCTTCCTGGGTTTTGCTCCGTCCAAACCGTCATCAATGGAGAGGTAATACCACACTTGCATTCAACATGATTCGCGCGAGAAACACTGCGATTGCTTGAAGCTGAATACCAGACATGGACGTGAGGCTTGGTTCTTGAGGATTGACGATTGAAAAAAATTAATTGGGGGAGATTTTGAATTCTAGGGTTCTTAGACACGATTGGGGAAGAACATGAAAACAATTACGTATTTATAATCTTATTTCTTTTAATTCTTTAATTAAAATTGTTTTTTAATATTAAAAATTCATTAAATATGTCTTAATTAATGACATGGCAATTTATATCCAGCTATGAACAACATAACCCATGCCACATCAGCGTTTCCAATGCCACATAACCAAAATATGAGAGGGGACCAAAAAAATCCCAAAAAAACTCAAAACAAGGGACCTAAAACCTGGGTTTTTTTAAAGGGGGATCAATAGTTTAGAAAAATGATACTATGAGGATCAAAAGTGCATTTAAGCCAATAAATATATATATATATATATATATATATATATATATATATATATATATATATATGTGTGTGTGTGTGTGTGTGTGTGTGTGTGTGTGTGTGCGCCATCCAAAATAAAATGATATTACAATAAAATTACAATAAAATGATATAACTGGAAGTGAGTCTGAATAAGTTTTTTTTAATTATATATAATATATTTACCTACCATGTGCCATTTGCAATTTTGTTATTTTGCCTGCTGTGATGAACCGCTATTGCGGCTAGTCTTAAAATAAGTAAATATATGTGCCATCCAAAATAAAATGATATTACAAAAAAATGTGGAAATTTTTTTAACTTATTAGGTCAGTTATTTATATTCGATTTAAGAAAGGTAATTCTTAGGTCGGGTATAAATGGCACAAGAGCTTTTTTAAAGCCAAGACTTATTAAGGCGGACAATGTTTACCCGACCTAATAATCTTTTCTTAATTCAGGTCAAAATCTGACTTAAGAAGTCAAAACTTCTTATGTCGGCGAATCTTAGGTCAGTCTCGGAACCGACTTAAGAAGTCATTTTTAACCGACTTAACAAACGTTTTTTCTACTAGTGTGTTGACATAGTAAAATCAGTAGGATATGGTTCTATCTTTACAGCTACTTCAGGATGCTCAGATAGGAAGAATGTGAGTTGTCTTTTATACTCATTATATACATATATAAAAAATTAAATAATTAGTGTTTAGCAGAATTTAAATAATTAAGTAATATAAAATAATTTAAATAATTTATTTATATAAGAGAATTTAAATAATTTAGTTATACAAAATAATTGAATAACGTGACTAAATATAATAAAAACTTACTTGATTTTTATAGACCATTCATCAACAAACTCACCAACTACTTCACTACAAAGTTGCAACGTCTTGGAAAATTTGGTTTTTCTTTGCTTGGAGGCACCCCTCACCAACTCAAAGGGTAACATTTGTTGGAACAAGTTTGGTTCTACAACTATCCTTGAGTTTTGATGATAACAAAATGTAGAGAATAATTTTATACTCTGACTATTTTTGTTAAGTGCCCAGATAAAAGAAAACATATTCAAACTCTAAAGAAGTCAAATTTGAACGCAGACGAAGTCCGAAGAAAATTAATACCAGATTCTAAAGAGAATACACACTCTGAACAAAAGGAAGAATACAAAGGTGTGTTTAAAGTAAAGTCAAGTTTCAATACCATCAAAGTCAACACTCCTACAAGGAACTATTTATAATGGTTCTGACAAAATACTCTTCTGTTAGATTAATCCTCTGAACTCTACTCAAGCTTCAGTCCTTTTGCATAAGAAGCCTCCGACTAGAAGTTAGTAAGCAAACAAAACGCTTCTCCAACAGTCACGACATCTTAACAAACTAATAAATGCTTTTGCATTTCTTGTTCAAATTTACTTTGGACTATGATACTTTCAAGCCTCAATCAATATAGACTTTGTAGTCTACATCATCTAGACTCTAAACTCTGATCAAGCTTTACTTCACCTCTTATATGAAGCCTATAATTATGACGAGAAGTATATTCAAGGAAAGTACAATTAAAAATGGATTTCCTTGAAAGGATGGGCATGCCATATCTTCAAGGATTGTACTCTGTACTAAAGAATCTTCTATATATTTAGAAGAAGAAGAATATGGAAAACAAGAGAGAGAGAGAGAGAGAGAGAGAGAGAGAGAGAGAGAGAGAGAGAGTATGTATGTGTGTGAGAGAGAGAGTCTTCGCCTACGCCGAAGCTAAAACACCACAACACAGAGAGAAATAACAAAGCACAAGAACAAAGAAAAATCATTTATGCAGAAAAGAAAAGATAAGATAGAAACACTTAGAACTTTCATTGTATATCATTTTAAGGGTATTCATTTGATTTTTATTTTGTGTGTTATCTTCTTATTTGATAAAAAATATTTGTAAACATAACACAATATTCTTAACCCTAAGTTAAGTTTTTAAGTGACTATTATTATTTTGAATACTCAAGAAGTCTTAGACAGTTTGTCTTCGATTTGGTTTCCTTGAGTGACTAGTGTTAGTCTGAATACTCAAGAAGACATTGATAGTTAGTCTTTGTGATTGTAATCAGTTTGATGATTGGATTAAGTCCTTTTCTAGAGTAAAATCACTCAGGTAGGTGGACTAGAGATAGCCTAGTTAAAGGTGAACCAGGATAAAAATACTTGTGTTCATATCTTTATCCTTATCGTTGCTCTTTGATACATTGGGTGGAAAAAGTTTTTAATCCTTGTGTTTCTTGCATCTTTAATTGGAATTAGAGCCCCGGTTCTGGTATTGATTCGTTGTGTCAAACACTTAACTGTGTCAGAAAAAGATCCATGGTCTTGAAATACACATGATTAATAATGAAAGGATCACATGAACCTTCAGGGATAGATAAATACTTTGATTTATGTTGACTCTTATTCAGAGTATGAAAAGTTTTCAAAAAGAGACTCTTCAAAGTCGATATTGGTTCTTTTAGAATGACTCTTGAAGGAAATAAGCAAGTTAAAGATTCAAAGGTTTTGGCTTTAATCTAAAATCTTGTGAAGAAGTTTTTGCTGAAGAAGATAAGATTTCTCTTCACTTCAAAAGAGTAAATCAATTCCAGTAAAAGAGATAAAAGATGTCTGGTGCTGACAAAAATATCATCTACTTTTATCATATAGCCATGCCACTTCAGAAATGAAAGTCCCAAGCTGAAGAAAGAAAATCCTAAGAAAAAGTTCTTCATTGATATGAAGAAGGTTCTGATGGTTACATGGAATGACTCTGAGGCCTCTCAGGATGATTTTGAAGAAAAGAAAGTTGATGTGGCATTGATGGCAATCACATAAGCATTTGTCTATGAACCATGATCAGAATCTCCATCAGAAATAATAACTAACTCAAACGAGATATCCTGGGGAGCAAGTTTGAAACCTCAATCCTGGAACCTAGTACATGGACACTCTTAACATTCAAGGAGAAGAATGCATCTACTCAAATATCTAGAACTTAAGCCTCATGGATCTGAAGGTTATAAAGGAGATCAAGAGAATAAGACCAATGGTATAGGAACCATTGGTAACTATTTTCTCACTTTGCCTCTGATATATTTGTCTTATTTTATACTAACAAAACTTTAACAAGTTTGATTCCAAGACACAAAAATGTATCATGCTAAGATACTTTGATTACTCAAAAGGCTACAAAGCATCTAACACTGAAACAAGAATTGTTGAGGAATTAATTCTTGTTAAGTTTCATGATAAGCTTGACCTTGAAAAACGTGAGGAATCAAAGCTTGACCTTGATAAGTTTGGTGGTTAGCTTCTCATACTCTAAACGCGAGGAATCTGAAGTAAAAGACTCTGAAAAACACTGAATGCACAATTGATCAGAATTTGATGCTGACGTCATTGTAGTGACTCCAAGGATACTTAGGAGGTTTCAGAATGTTATCTAAGTCAGAATCACTCTGGGAATTCTTGTCATCTGGACTCTGGATTTAAAGTAATCCAACATGTTTCTGTAGCTCTAAAGTAAGATAGTTGTCATACAATAAGCCATCAGAACATTTAATGAAATCTCTAGGAGTGCACCATTTCTTGGGTCAGCTTTAACAGCAAGAACAACAATTATCTGAAAATGAAAGATAAAAGCAATCAGTATTTGGATGCAATTCTCAGATTCTCAGATTCTCTGGACTAGAAGGTTATCAAATTAATAAAAGTAGTGCTCCTTTACTCTATGATAAATCTTCTAACTTATGTTTATCTAAGGACCATATTGCGCATTTGTTATGCTAACAATACTAAGATAAAACATCATCTCATCATAAAACTATGTTAAGAAGGGTATTTTAACATTTACTGAAGTCATATCAGAAAAATATTCAATGTCTGAATTACCATGATTATTCACATTGTTACTTTGGTTTGATGCCTTGAAGCTATGACGTTTCTTGTATCTTGGAGGGTATCCATGAAGCTTTAAGCACTTCTCCTTCAGGTGATCAACAACTCCACAATGAGCACAAGTTGGCCTATCTTACTTGAAAACCTTTGAGTCATTGGCTTGAGCAATACAAGCAATGGGAGTTTCTGCAGGATTTAAAGTAGCTATAACTTTTCTTTGTTTCTCATCTTGAGTGATCATAAACAACATAACATTGATATAAGGTAAGGGATCCATGAGAAGAATTTGACCACAAACCTAATTGAAAGATTCATTGAGTCCCATCAAAAACATGAGAATGTGCTCATTTTAAAGGTGATCTCTCTGAAGAAATTTACATCAATCTACCACTTGGCTATCTGGGTGAAGGGGAGAATATGGTGTGTAAATTGCACAAGTCCTTATATGGTTTAAAACAGGCTTCAAGATAATGGTATCACAAGTTTTCAACAACAATTATGCAGCATGGATTCAAACAATCATCAGCAGATCGTTCATTATTCACAAAAGGATAAGGAAATTCTATAGTGGCTCTCTTAATGTATGTGGATGATATAGTGCTTGTTAGTCCTAATTCGAATTTGATCCAAGAAACTCAAATTCTTATTCAAAGCATGTTCAAGTTTAGGCTTTTGGGAGATACCATATTGTAGTTTGTTAAATGAATGATGAAGAAGATGAAAATGTATAATACTTCATTAAATTGAGAGTGAAATTACAAACATCACTTATACATTATACCTGAAGAATGAAGTAGAACTTAGAATGGTAGTTGTATCTAAGTAACAAACTTTCAGTTAGTTAGTTATTTCATATATCGTCTTTCTATCAAAATCATTATATATATATATATATATATATATATATATATATATATATATATATATATATATTACTTTGAAGTATTGTTTTATAACATTTTGAAATTTTTATTCATAGTGGTTTTGCTCGATTCTCTATTATGTTTTCTTTCAGAAACATATTAAAGAAATATAGAAACATGTATCTTTAGATTACATTAAAAATTTAAACATAAGTAATAATTAACAACTTAAAAATAAATATTTAGAAAATAAAAAAGGAAACAATTTTAAATTTTAAATTTCCACGTGCTCTTAAACAGGCTAGTATGGCATGAAAATAAAGCGAGGGGACCACAATTTGTTGGTAAAACAAAAACTATTTACTTCCCAATCCACTTAAATTAAACATCGAATTATCTGAAGAGTTAATTTAACATTTAATATTCTCATTATTCACATGAAAGTTCAAAAATTAATTACCCAATAGCCATGAAATAAAACGAATCATTGAATTTAAAAAAAAAAAAAAAAAAAAAAACTAGCATATCAGGTCAAAGAAAAAGTTTGAATAATTTTGAAAATAAGATTGTCACTATGCGAGTGAACAATTATTACATGCTGTTTGTTGGCATAAGCACCAGCAACAATTGGAAAAACAAATGTTAAGATTAATTGTTTTGTTTTGTTAACCAAATTCATAGTTTGAATAAGAATGAGCAATGTATATATTCATGACTAGCATCTGTCAAGAAAGGACAGAATAAAGACACACCTAAATCAAACACTGTCGGTGAAAGAGATCATATGTTCTTTGTCTTTGCCATGTACTTCAAAATTGAAAGATTTTATCTATGACAAAAGAAATAGAGAGATTTCATGTACATATATTAATGACAAGAAAAGATACTGCATCTCCAACCAACAACAAATGGCAACAGTATTGTTATTGTACCCACTTTTTGTTTAAAAACTGTTCAGATGAAAAAGGAATTCATTAAAGCAACCATAGAAGCCTATTAAGATTAAAATCATCAGCAGTTATAAAGTAACATCATGATGCATCATCAAGTCATTATCCAAAATACATACAAAGTCAATGAGTGCATACTCAAAATTTATTAAAGAGCATCCAAAATGAACTAGTGTCCATTCAAAACACAATAATACATAGAGATTTTCAAATAAATCGGTTATTTAAATAATCCGTATTCATATTTAAATTTGTTTATTAAAAATCCGTTAATTATTCGTATAATTTTAACCAAATTCATATTTTAGATATATTTTTAATATGCTTTTAACCAAATTCAAAATTTAGACATTCATTTCCAAAATAATAATCGAATTAGTCATTTTTTTTTATAAAAAAAAAAAATTTGAAATTTTTTTTCAAAAAAATTATATTTTTTTAAATATATATATATATATATATATATATATATATATATATATATATATATATATATATATATATATATATATAATTTTAAAAAAAACTATTTTATTAAAAAAAAAATATTTGTTTTTGAAAAATTATTTTTTTTCAAAAAAAATATTCTTTTGAAAATAAAATTATTTTTTTTGAAAAAAAATATTTTTAACTTTTTTCAGTAAATAATTTTTTTTTCAAAAAATTTAAAAAAATGATTTTTTTTTCAAAAATTAAAAAAAAAACTATTTTTTATTTTTGAACATAAATAATTTTTCTTAAAAAAATATTAATTTTTTTAAAAAAAATTCTTAAAAAAATCGATTTTAAAATAAAATTAAATCAAAACTAATTATAAAATTAGTTATGGATATAACCGGTTTATAACCATTTTAAAAGATAAAAACCAGTTATAACAAATTGTTTTAATAAACGGTTATAACATATGGATTATTTATGATTATAGATTGGTTATGGAAATTGTTTTAATAAACGGTTATAACATATGGATTATTTATAATTATAGATTGGTTATGGAAATTAACGTCCATGAGCATCCCTACCAACACAAAATAACAACCAAAATACATTCTCTTCAACTAGTCCCACAATTAGAAAGAAGGATATCTTTATGTGTTTTTGTCTCACATTGTAGTGCATTTGAACAGAGACATAGAATGTGAATATTGTAAATCCTAAAGTTTCAAATGCATAAATCAAGCAGAGACACAACCTCTAAAGGTATAAAAATTATATTATGAAAATGAAAAATGTTCTGGGCAGCCACAACCAAAGACTACATATGTTTAATTATTATCCATTTTTATATAAACTACCACGTGAGTAGTAAAAATGTACGATTTTATTCATAATTCACTCGACCCTTTTAATTACGTATTGATTTGAACATTGGAGTATTAACTTAGCAGGTCCGTCCTTCACAACTACATCGAAGTAGTCTATATCACTGCAACAAGGATCTATATCAACAATTCTGATTCCCGAACGTAATAGTAGCACTGTTTGTGAGAATTGACTTTTGATTCTTATAAATTTCCACAATAAAACATCTCCTAATTCAATCAAATCTCTCTTGATTTAATCATATCTCCTCCAATTCAAACCTCAACTGCTTTGACATATACGCTAAGATAGAAGCAACTTTAAATTTCATTCTCGGAGATTCTTCGAAATCCTTCAAATCAAGATCATCTTTAGTTTTCGCCATAGACAAGGTCGGTGGAGATTTGTTCAAGCAGGAAGAATCTCTATTAAAAGATTATCTTAAATTAGCATTGTTAGGTGAAAAGCAAAAAGGTGACAAACCAATCCTAAGGTTCCAAGACCACAGGAAGGTAGTTGAAACTTCGAATACGGCACTTCCATTGATCATTATTGCTACAATCACTAATCACTTTGTTTCAAGGATCCTCGTCGATGACAGAAGTTCCTACAATTTTATATACTTAATAATCTTCACAAAGTCGAGTTTAAGAAAGCATGATATGAGGTCGTGCGATGGCCAGAGTCTCCTAGCATTCAATGATTCTTCTACTCGCCCATGTGGACAGACGCACTTACCGATTTTCTTAGGAGAGAAGAGTAACAAGAGAACCATGAATGCTTGTTTCTTTGTGATCCCATGTTAAAGCATCTACAACGGTTTTCTCGATCGGCTGTTCGTAACGACTATGGACGATATATGTAACATCCTAAATCCCAAAACTTATGTAAAAATATTTAATTGACAATTTAAAATATTAGGCTTTAAACCACATAGTTCAGTATTAACTCAAAACATAACAAAACGCCTAATTCTCGATGTTACGGATAAGAGCATTAACAGACTAAAAGCGATAAACAATAAAGTAAATGAAGATGAGCTCCAAGGCCATCTTCCAACTCACAACAACTACTACTACTCATGTTCTTGAGTATATGTACACATCGTACATCAACACACAAACAAAACAACAAAGGGGGTGAGAATACGCTCAAATATGTTAACGGTACAAAAGATTATGAAGTGTAGCCTAAATAACAACAACAATAACAACAACAACAACAACAATAACAACAACAATCATCAACAGGTAATGTATTCACACAACAAACATCAATTCACAAATGTCAAACCGTATGCAACGTTACAACATCTTGACTCTATATGCATGTGGTACCAACTAAATAATGGTTCTTCATATGAACTGAGTCCCAACATCTGAACCCCAAACCCCCTTATTTGAGCTCCTGACAAGTCACTCGTCCCCTCATCTGAACTCGTGACTCGCCTCTTTCACAAAAACGACAACATATGATGTATGACATACAATAATGCAATGACAAAAACACAACAATGACTACAACCCCACATCTAACTGTAAACAATCACGCATTTAAACGTATCAACAGTAGTTCTCAGTCCAAACTACTCATCTCAACAATCATCAGCAAGTATGTACGAAAATTCACATAATTATACTTGCACTTCATAATATATATGCACACATCGAATAAACATCCACATAGCACCCAATCATATCATTTCATCTCATTAAACATGATCAAGCACAAACCAACAGTTGTTGGAATCAGAGACAGACTAACAATTTGAGGCAAAGAATGACAATTCTACGCTATTACGCTCGCTAAGCCAGATTCAACTCGCTAAGTGAGAAGCAAAAACCTGAAAATATCACACTCTATCATAGCTCACTAAGCAAGTGCCTTCCTCGTCTAGCGAGAGTTATCTAAGCAACGTTCATCCTCGCTAAGCGAAGTCGCCAAGAACTGTAAAAATCAGAAACGTGATTCCACTATTAGAGCCCTATCAAAGCTCTGATTTTTTATCCTCAATCGCCTAAGTCAAACAAAAGACAACATATACATGTTATACCAAACACACGTCAATGACAACAACAACATTCAGAGTCTTCAATTAAAACATCATATATGCACTAATTAACATCCAATTTCATCAATTAATCATGAATCTAAGATTATGTTCATAAAACCAAACATGCATCAATGACAATAACAACATTCATATTCATATCACCACATCATATATAATTTTCAGAGTAATTTAGGGCACGCATCACATCAATTACAACAATTATCACAGAGTTTTCATAGCTTTTCATCAAGAACACATAAACCTCAACAACGAAGAAAAGATGAAAAACCTAGAGGATGGTGAGGATCCTTATTTACCCTTCATTCAATATACACCCATATTAGAGTAATCTCCCTCTAGCTTGAATTTCTAGCAAAGCAAGCTCTAAGGTTTGGCCATGGTGATTTCCTCCCAAACTCATGTTCTCAATTTGCTCTCAATTTTCCTATTTCCTCTTGCCCCAAAATAATATGTACCGACTACTCTTAGGTTTTTTAATCCCTTTTTATTAAAAACCTAATTTAATCTTCTAATAAATACACTTTGGCCCCAACTTATTATAATTCTCACCATTTACCTTATTTTCCTCATAGTTTCAATTTTCCACTCAAAACCTCTATTTTCTATTTAATTTTAATATTATTTAATTATCTAATTATTTAATTAAATAACAACATTTTTCTACCAAACCCAACATAGCATAAACATGGAAAAATACCAAATCATCAATCCAATGCATATAAAATTCATTTAAATAAATAAATAAAGCATAACTTCAATTAAATAAATAATCTTAAGAAATGGGGTGTTACAATATGGCCTCCCCCGTCCACTTGAAGATGAAATATCACAATGATTCTTGAAGACCACTTGTAGTAAAAGTCGACTTGCGTGGGGCATGACGAATACACAAAACAATATTGAAGAATCCCTTATTAGCGTTCGTTATCCTTGAGAGAAGAAGCAGGGAAATGTATGGGTTATACTGATCTTATTAGAGCATATCCTAAAGACTCATACCCACTCCATGGACATGTTGATTGACAATTCGGCCAAATACAAACTTTTGTTGTTTATATATACATATTCCGAATACATTCAAATACCCATGTACGATCCAAACAGAGAGAAAATTACCTTTATGACCAAGCAAGCCAACTACTAGTATAATGTGATGCCCTCTGGATTGAAGAATGCATAGGTAACATACAAGAAAATGATGAATAAGGTTTTCAAAGAGAAAAATAATTGAAACACTAGAGGTAAACATGGTTGACACGATCGTTAAGTCAAGCAAAGAAGGACTACACGACCAACATCTTGACCATGTATTTCAAAGAGCCTGATAGTATAATATGAAACTGTATCTAGAAAGATGCACATTTGAAGTGAGAGTCGACAAGTTTCTGGGAATTTATATGACGGGGATGGGAATAAAAGAGAATTCGAATAAATATGACGTGACCATCCGGATGGCGGCATCACTGCAAAGAAGGAAGTCACGAAGTTCAACAAGATGTTGACAACTTCAAGCATATTCATTTTGATATTGGCATAATATGCCTGACCCGTTTATAACTTGTTGAAGAAAAAAGAATTGTTTAAGTGGACGCCATAATGCCAATAGGAATTCACATCCTTAAAGATGACCCATATCAACTCTACTAGTATTATCTCGTCCAATAATCGAAGAGTTCATGTACCTTTACTTGACAGTATCAGATGAAGCTATTTGATTCGTTCCTGTAAGATAGTTGAATGACTACTAAAGTCCAGTATATTTCATCTTCAACGCCTTGCATAAGCCAAACATATGATATCAAAGTATTGAGAAGGCGACATTGAATTTAGTCATGTCATCCAGAAATCTATGATGGTATTTCCTGTCCCACGCCATACTGACTTATACTAACTCACAATTGAAGCATTTTCTCCACCGACCAGATATAGCACGATAGTTGACGAAGTGGTCCATCGAGATGTCAAAATTTGATGTTTCCTACGATTCAAGGATATCTTTGAAGGCACAAGTGTTATCAGACTTTATAGAAGAAATTACCCTAGAAACACTAGAGAAACTCATACCTGGGTAGTATTTACATACGGGTCATCCAACAGTCGTGGAAGTGGAGTCAAGCTCACATTAGATATTGAAGCTAACTTAATGGTCAAAGTGTCCATGCGTTTCGATTTTTCTACAACTATTAATCAAGATGAGTATGAAGCAGTCATGTCTACCCACATTGACAGTTGAAATGGGAGCATAACACATTAGGTTGAGGAAAAATTTCTAACTTATTGTCTGGCAAGTCAAAAGAGAAGCCCAGACCAAGGAGCCATTACTACCAAAATATGCCATTTTGGCAAGAAAAAAATAGAAAATTTCAAGACATGAAAGATATTGCACGTCTCAAGAAATTGGAACACCCAAGAAGACATCTTGTCTAAGCTAGCTAGCACCAGATCATCTAGGGTAAACCACTCTTTCAACCAAGAAATTTTGAGAAGCCCCAACATATAAAACCTAAGAGTCGTGATGATGGCAATGAGAGCAACACACAACCATCTTGGATATCTCTCATTGCAACACACGTTGAGAAAAGACTGTTGCATGTCGACTCGACTAACTCCTCCCTTGTGAAAAGGAGAGTCAATTTATACTCCTAGATATAAGGATTTTGGTATCAAATGGGACAATTATCACCCTTTTTAAAGTGACTAGAATGAGAAGAATTCACTTATTCTCTCGTTGATGTGCTTGAAGGGATAATTGAACAACATTTAGGTTCTCAAGTTTTAGCCAAGAAAGTCCTTAGAGCTAGGTACTATTGGTCGACCATGGTGCAATATTCTGAGTATGTGAAGAAATGTGACAAATGCCAATGACACAGATACATTCACAATGCTCCCCTATTAGAGCTACACATGTTAACATCAACTTGGACTTTCTCATAGTGATGGATTAATATTCTCGGCCATTTACCTTTATTGTTGGAATAACTTACATTTTTTATCGTGGTATTATATTATTCCACTAAGTGGATTGAAGCATAATCGTTGGAAAATATCATAACGACCAACGTCTTGAAATTTTTCAAGAGATACATCCTAGCAAGATAGGGGATCCCACAAGCCATCGTGACGAATAATTGAATGTGATTCACAGATAGGAACTTTAAGAAGCTTTTACAAGACTTGAAGGTAAAACAACATTTCAAATTAGTATAACACCCGCAGACCAACGGGTAGGGTGAAGCAGTAAATTGGGTATTCCTAAGAGGGTTAAAGCAAAGACTAGAAGCTTCCAAAGGAAATTAGGAAGACAAGCTTTGAAATGTCCTCTAGTCATACTAAACTTCTCCCCATTTAAAAATCGGGGATACTTTCTTTCGAATGACCTATGGAACTGAAAATTTGATCCTTGTCGAAGTAGAATAACTAAGTTGGAAGACAATGCACCCCTTGTGATAAAAGGATACCTCCTAAGAAATCATAGAAGATGTAGACTTCCTAGAAGAGAATAGGACATCCACCTCCATCATGAGTGTTGTCGTCAAACAAGCAGCAGCGACTAAGTGAAACAAACAAGTCCACCTATAATATTTTAAACATGATGGGCTTGTATTAAGACGGGTTGACGTTTGAGGGAAAAAGTCTAGGGACGAGAAATCCGCATCCAACTGGGAAGAACCGTACATGATCAAGACCATCATAGGAAGTGAAGTCTAAAATCTATAGATTTTGATTGGAGAGTCCATGCCAAGGACGTGGAATGCTAGAAAACTCAAACAATATTATAGTTAAGTATTCTAAAGGTCGTTCAGAGACTGTAATTTTCTGCACCTATATGTAATATTCTTATATGAATAATATAATGCTTTTTGTTGGAATTATTTTGATTTTTATTAAAGAAAGAAGGGAGAAAAATATAATTATGGCATATTGAGCCATAACTGGCACACTCTTCTTGGTAGCTAGACACTCTAAAGTGTAGGCAATGAAGCCCAAAATACGTCGAACCCCAAACTAGGATCAAACTTGGGGGAAGGAAAGAGGAACAATCTTTGACCGGGCATAATCCTCACCTATTTTAAAGCCTACGTCAGTTCCCAAAAAACTGATATGTAAGGAAAAAGAAACCACAAAGGCAATTAGACGATGAAACAAAATTGTAGGCGAATTAACAATAAAACAAAATTGTAGCAAATAAACGATGAAACAAAATTGTAGGTGAATAAATGATAAAAAAATTTATAGGTGAATAAATGATGAAACAAAATCATAGGCGAATAAACGATGAAACAAAATTGTATGCGAATAAAGAAATAAAACAAAATTGTGGGCAAATGATCAATGAAAAACAAAAAGCAGTGCAACACACTAGACGAAGAAAAACAAATAAATTACCATGAAATGAAATTTTGTGCAAAACAAATTACAAAAGCCTCAATGAAGTCAAAAATATTACAAAATCACTTTTATTCTTCCTTGGTCTCCTCATGATCACTAAAAGCCTCTTCGTCAACAACCTTCTTCTACAGATTCATCTATTGTCAAGGAATCTAGATGCCAAGGTATAACACCTCCACTTGGCTGCATGCATTGTTTGAAGGCATCAAAGACTTCTTTGATACCTTAATCAATGACATGATCAAATTCATTCTTCAATGTCGCCACCTATTTATTATGGGTTTCTTCTCCTTATTCAAATCATCCTCAACTACAATAACTCGGAAGGACAACGTCTCCTCAAAAGTATTTTCCTTTTCAAGGGCATCTCTTTATCATCCAAAGACCATTTTAGTCCGATTACCTTGGCAACCAAATTGAAAGGAATACTATGGGCATCCACTTCCTCTTGGGGACTAAATAACTTCTCTGTCTCCTTTTGTAGACGTTTCACCTCCTTCTAGAGCCCCAATGACTTCTCTTGAATTTGGGCCTTCTCATTGTTAGCAGCTTCATACATACTCTTCCATTGATCCTTATCCTTAGAGGGGTTACCCACAACAAGTATTTCCCTCCAACCAACATCCGATAGAGTCATCAAGAAAGCACCTCGAAACATGTGGAAGGAAGGCTCTGTTATCATATCTAATTTACTAGGGTGGGAGAGACAATGTATGTAAGTAACGTCCTGCTCGAAGACAAAAATTCATAGTTACTGAGGAAATCGGCAAGCTTAAGAAGGGAAGGTGGTTGGAAGCTTGGGATGAGTGATTTCAGGATCAGTAATGGTAATTCCAACAGTGTTAGAGCTAAACGATTTTAATATTTTGTCAAGACCTTCTCCCTCGACATGGTTTTTTTATCTCGATACAATTTATTATTATCACCAGCCTCATAGAAGATCGATCATTGGATCGTTTGCTCGACCTTTCATTCTGCTCAAGGGGAGCATGATGGCTATAAGCAATAGGTAGGACATTGATGTTTGTAGAGGGCTGGTGCATTATCACCTATGCTTAAGTATTAATTATGGTAGAAAGTAAAGCATAATATGCAGTAGCCATCGTCATAGACTTTTTCCTCAAGAAAATATTTATGATGCAAGCCATGGTATTTGTAAATAGATAAGACAATTAGAAAAGGTCAAGGGAATACCTAAAGCAAGTGTAAAAAAAAGGAGCAAAAATCACCTCTCATGCATAGAAGGCCCCATATTCAAAGGACCTTAACCTTCTTTAAAACCTAAGCGTTCCTAGTAGGCTCTCATATCCTCTTTCATTGACACCTCTTATGGGGTTATATTTTGAGAAGGGTGATGACAGTCTGTCATTGCATGAAATTTGGCGAAAAATCAGAGAAAAACAAGTCAAAAAGGAGCTAAAATGAAGAAAAAATACCAAAGAATGAGGAAAAAAAGCTAAGTATGAAGAAATTGGACTTAGTGAAAAGGGGAGCAAAAGCGTGCAGCTACTTGAATAATCACGCAAAGCATCGCGCGCGTGATAGATTTGTACTAGTTGTATTGCGCACGATATAAGTTATCACACGCATAATGACCTTTTTTCTGGGCTTTTTTTTATGCGTCTGATCCATTTTGAGCTCTTTTAAAGGGGAATTTCTACACTTTAGTAAGGGTTACAAAAATTGGCACTACAAGTACAATTTTTGCAGCATCAAGGGTGATTTAGAGAGCATTTGGAGCAATTGGAGGTCAATCCTTCAAGGAAAATCATATGTTATTCTTCTTTATTCAATTAATATTGTAATCTGAATTATGAGTAGCTAAACTCCTATAGGTTAGGTTGTGTGTGATGAACCTATTTCAATATTGTTGGGTAATATGTTGATTTGACTTTGTATGAATCCTTTGATCTATAATCTTATTCAATTGCTTATTGGTCTTGATGCTTTTTATGTGAGATACTCTTTTAAATTGATTTTGGTAACATAGGGAATATTGGCCCTTAGTTTATGTGTTGGATCTAGGGCAATTGTTGTACTTATGTTGGTTGAATAGGAATATGAGACCCCAAGTAGTGGCATAAGGAATTAATGGTCTGTGCAATGCCTAATCCTACTTATGTTGGTGGACTAGGGATTAGAAACTCCAAGTAGTGACTAATGAGCTATTTTGCAAGGGAATGATTATAGTGGCTTTGTTAATTCGCTGTGGGATTATAGTGATAAGATCATTCATTTAAGGCATCAAACACCAACAATAGAGAAATAGGGGATTTAATACACAACCTGACCACTTTTGTAATTCTATTTAAACACTTTCTTTTATTTTCGCTTCGCAGACTGAACCCCCCCTCAAATTTACTATTTTTTATACATTGCATAAATTTGTCTTGTTCTAACGCAATCCCTATGGATTTAATCTTAAGTATTACTTCAACATTATCGATACACTTGTCGAGAAGTCATCAATGGGCCTACATAGTTATGTGTGTCCCGGTTAAAATGGCTCCTGAGCCAATATTTTTGGATCTTTTGTGTACATTTAACCGACATCGAGGTATAAGGGCCGATAGATATAGATTCTCTTTTAAGAACCCTTTAGAGTACTGAGTGGGCCTCTAGAGTCTATGGAGTTACAAGAAGGAAGTGATCCTTAAAATATTTGTAATTATCCATATAAACACAGTGAAACATCTTGAATGCTTGACGAAGTGAAAGAAACTCGTCCCCACAGTGAGGATCCTTTGAGGTGCGTAACACCGAAAATAAATTAAAAAAAAAAATGCAAAGAAAATTTTATCCCTATACTCGCATTAGTATTGGAAGACTTTAAAAAATGCCCAAGTTACTAGAATGAGTAAAGACACATTCATATAATGGGACATAAAATTTATAAAAAAAAAAAGATACATATCTTTTTCCAGTATCAACATGTGAAACATACCAATTAAAGGAATGGCATACTTCCAAGTGAGCTTCATTCACTCTCTCAGCATTATTAAAATAATAGATCATCCCCACAAGTTTAGGGTTTATCCAACGGTACAAATGAGCACCCACAAACTCCATTAAACCTGCATGTCCCCGTCGAACCATGTCTTCCCGACTGTCATGAAAAAGGTAAATTTTGATGGACTATATTGAAGGCGAGGAAAATACACAAAAAGGGGGTGGGGTTGAATTGTCTTCACCAAAATAAAAACATTTCTGCTTTTGAACAGAGTTCAGACTCTAAACATTTGTCCAGAATCTGATCATACGTGCAGCGGAACAATATATTAGAAGTAGAGTAAACTAAACACAACAGATTTATCCTGGTTCCTCTCATAACTGGGAGTACTCCAGTCCCCTTGCCTCGCAAGAGATTTTCCATTATAATTAATCACATGATTACAATTTCTTATGCACTCAAGTATAATACTTTCACTGCTCAGACCTACATTCTAAGACTTTCCTGCTCAATCAGCACTTGATCAAGACTTCCTACTTTAATCCTTAGATCCTAAGATTTTCCTTGCTCAAACCACATGGTTCAAGGCGTTCCTGCTTAGACACACTTCCTAAGACTTCCCTTGCTCAAATCCTCGATCCAAGACTTTCCTGCTCAGACACACTATCTAAGATTTCCCTTGCTCAGATCCTCGACCCAATACTTCCTTTCTTAATCAATATAGATCAAGACTTTCAATGCTCAAGCACACAACAAGAGACTTACTTGGCTCAAGTTTTCAACTGGAGACTTGATGCTCAAACACATAGTATGAGACTTTTAATCTTATCTACTGAATAATATGTTCAGCAGAAAAGAGAATAAGGTGCACTTGATCTTGAATTAGAGGTACATGGTAATAACCTTAATAAAGACCTTAAGCTCTTAAGATTTTTAGAATATTCAATGTTTAGGAAACCTTAAGGTTATTTATAATTTACAACAATTAATTGGAGATTTTGCATATTCAGTAGTGTTGTTCATTGTTGATCTTGTTATTTCTTCATTGAGATAGAGGCGCTGAACACCTCTATCTTCTTAGGCATTCCTTCTTCTTTTTTATTCCTTGTTAAAGATTCAAGTAGAACCTTCAGCTCCTTATATAGCAGATTTCAGGGAACTAGTCGTTTGGAGAAATAACTTGATCAGATGTCTTTGTTCTTCTCCAAAGTACAAGAGACATTGAGGGTAGATACACTGAAGATCTTGATCCATTATGTAACTTGTTTAACCAAAGTGTCTTCAGAAGTATCCTGTGTTATAAAGCCGTTGAGAGTGGTTATCCGTAAAGCATGTCAATTCTTCTTGAGCATTGTGATCATAGACTCTAGCCGACGAGCTGAGTTGACATTACAGCTTGCTTTCTGTAGTACGAATAGCTTCAGCTTTGTTATAACTTTTGAACAGTCATCAGAAGCCAATACAATTACCAAGTGTAGAAACAATGTGTTGCTTCTTCTGATGTTAAGGCCTTCAGCTTTCATAGTATCCACCGGACAATACTAAGTAAGCGTTCTTTCAGATTCTGTGTCATCAGAACCACGTAACTCAACTTCACTCAAGTGTGCCTTCATATCAGATTCTGAATATATCTTTGAAGTATAAGAACCTGCATACTTGAACACACATTAGATAACACCATTGTTCTTTTAATACTTATGTTATCATCAAAATTAAGGATATATATCATGAAGAGATCTTGTTCTAACATATATTGTAACTCTGAAATGTAAGCTGATTCATAATCTCTGTCATTTGGATCTTGGATGTGGGTCACTCTAAGGGTGTTAATGTAATAGAAGGCCCGTCGTTCATTTCGAGCCATAGTAACACCCAGATCAATCAGGGACCTAATAGAGGAAGAAAGACGTAGTAGCCACATGTCTCAAATCAAGGTTTTCAAAATTCTCCTCCCTATCCTCATTAGAAGATTCATCAACACTTTCTTTAGTAGAAGCACTGAAGGGTCCATCGCCACTATCTATCAAACCCTCGCCAAACTCAAAAATATCACCAAGCACAATGAAATTGTAGTTTATACCATTAACGTTTAGGGGATCAACATTTGGGAAATTTGAATTTTCATATATTATTAATAATGAAGCATTTCCACCACCTAGCTCATTCATTGTGTCCTATGGAATATTTTCTATAATTGTCATAGTAAAGTTAACAAAGCAAAGCAACAAATGTAAGGGAAAAAGGACTATAAATGGTACATGAGTACATAAGCAGAACGAAGAAATGATTAGAAGTAAGAGAAACTCGAAAATAAGGATGGACCAGGAACAATGGATCCAAATAGAAAGGATAAATAGCAAAATTAGAGGTCACTAGAGCTTAACATAAGAAAAACGATTTTGCAAGGAAATGTAACACTACGCCAAAATTGCTTTTTGGCAGCACCACATAGACAACGCTTTTTATCAAAAGTAATGCTATGTGTGTTAAAAAAAACACGCTGAAAAAAAGCGCTGCCTAAAGGCCTACTTTAGAAAGCGCTTCCTAAAAGCGCTGCTAAAAGCCATACAAATGTGACACCTTAGAAAGTGCTTTTAGGAAAGCGCTGCTAAAGGCACACTTTAGAAAGCGCTTTTAAAAAGCGCTGCTAAAGGCCTTACGTAGGTCACACATTAGAAAGCACTTTCTGAAAGCGCTGCTATAGGCAATTAAAAAGAAAGCGCTTTTAAAGAAAAAGCGCTGCTAAAGCTAATACATAAGAAAGTACTTTCCAAAAGCGTTGTCTTATTTTATTATTTCATAAATATTAAAAAACTTTTCATTATTTCAGAACGCCCTAATCATTTGTTTTCTTTCTCCCTCTCTTTCGCGACTTCTCCCTCCGCCGTGTCTCCCCCTCTCTCGCGGCTTCTCCCTCTGCATTGTTCCTCTGTTCGTCTTCTCCAACCGGCGTTACTCTGTCCGTCTTCTCCGACCGGAACTGTTCCTCTGTTCGTATCCATCTTCTCTGACCGGCATTCCTCCGTGAGTGTCACTGTTTCTTTTGTTTTTTCTTGAGTTCCAGTGATTATTTAATGTTCTTGAGCTTGCTATATAGTTTCTTTTGTTTGTTCTTGAGGGTTTGTTCTTGAGCATCTTGTTTTGTTTTTGTTTTGTTTTTAGTTTGAATGTGTTAGTTTGAATGTAGTTTGAATTAGTGTTGTTATATTATAGGAAATTATATCCATTACAAAAATGAGGGTTGTTAGAAAAATGAGTGTTATAGAAAAATGAGTGTTGTTAGAGTATCAAAGTGTTGATGTGGTTGTTGTCGATTTGGTGAATTAGTGTTGATGTGGTTGTTGTTTGAATTTGATTTTGAAATTGTTGTTGTAGTAAAGTTGAAGATGATAAATAGTGATATTTGTGTAGACTAAGTGTTTGATAAAATATTTAAGTGAATTTTTGAACTCAAGAATTGTGATAATAATTGTGATGAGATTTGGATTCTTGAATTGGTGCTAATTGTGATAATTGTGTTGAATCCTATAATTTTTGATTTGTTTCGAGATTGTGAAGTTGTTTGAGAATTAGATTGTGAATTTTTTATTCTTGAAGAGCTACTAACTTGTGCATGTCGAAGCCTCTTTTGGTTACTACTTGTTGTTAATTCATGAGATGATGGAATTGTAGTTTGGATAGAAATGTGATTCATTTTCTTTCAATACTAAAACTTCAATTCAAATTAGAATTCCATCAACTTTTGGAATTGTATTTCATGCTTGACACCGACACTTTTGTTGTGAATTTTCATGCTTGACATCCGTGCAAGATTCATGCATTTTTGAGCCGATTTTTCATGTGAAATAGTTGCTGCCCTGTGCACGAAAATGATGCTTGCTGTTGGATATAATTCGAGCCATATAGTTTTTTGAGTCCGTTGACATGTTTGTAGGCTATCATACGATTTTTATGCGGTTCCGTTCCGATGATTTGTGCGCCTATTTTTGAATTTAATGCTATTCGACTCCATTTGATGTGTACATTTTTGTATGATATATGTTTGAGTCTTTTTGGTCATTTATGGACTATTGCGCTTGAGTTTTCTTGTTTCCGGATTGCTTTTGTATGCGTTTCAAACAATTGCGTCACCGCTGCCCGGGTTTCAAAGTATTGTTTCCGATGTTCGTTCGGATTGCATATTATCATGTTGCTACTTGTTTTTGAGTTGTGAATTGAATGTGCAAATTTCGGTTGCATTTTCTTGTTGTTTATAGTATGAACTGTGTAGAATATAATGATGTAGTTGTCTGAGGTGTTATTAACTTATTGAATTTGCTATATATAGGGGTTACTTGTGAATTGCACAATACTTTAACATGAGCATTTCCTCAAAAAACTCCGCGGCCAAGAAGGTGACCGAGAAAATGAAGAAGGACGGTCCAAATGTTGCAATATCTGCTGCATCATCAATCGGAACCTTGTCTGGGAAGAAATCTGTGACAAAGATGAAATCCCTCACAAAAGATTGCGCTCCGAAACGTGATTTTGGTGCAGATGTTAATGAGGACTGGGATGAAGACTGGTTCAATTTTCTTCATTCAGGAGGTGGGAGAGAGAGCGATTAGCTTCTAGAGGGGAAGTTGTATTTTGTTGTTGTTTTGATTGTCCTTTTATATGGGTGTTAGTGATTTTTCTGGCCTTCAGGCTCTCTTTTTAATTGTATTGTACAATGTTTTGGCTCATCTGAGACATTTTATAAAATATGTCGTTTTTCCTCCTGCAAGGAATTACCCTTTTATGTATATGCTAGCCCCTTGAGTACTTAAGTCAAGATGAATTAGAGTGGTCGATCATGAGGTACCAAGCGTTATTTTTTTGTCTTTTTGTTTTCTGAGACTTTATATTTGGGGTATGAAAAAGCGCTGCCTAAAGATGACAATAGAAAGCATAAAAGACCAGCAAAAGTGCTGCTAAAGGCCCACTTTAGACAACGCTTTTCCAGAAAAAGCGCTGCTAAAGGCCTACTTTAGAAAGCGCTTTTCAAGAAAAAGCGCTGCTAAAGGCCTACATAAGGCTACGCTTTTGCATAAAACAAAAACGATGTCTTTACCTATAGCAGCGCCACCTTAGGCAGTGCTTTTAAGCGCTGTTAAAAGCCAAAAAGGCGTTGTATTTTCCCTTCTGTGGCATAGTGTAAGTCTCAGTTAGAAGATGGAGCAAAAATTGTTTAAAAGGCCAATACAACATTTATATAATGAAGCATAATGTGTGAATCAACGTTGCAGAAAGAAATAAAGCGGGAAGATGAAAAACAACGTTCAAATTTCATCTCGAAAATATAACGACACTTAAGTACACTCAAGCACCCTAGACGGAGGTGTCACACCATAACATACAAATCTAAGGTCACGTGTGAAGAAAAACCTATGAAATGTCTCAATGATGGACATGCTTTAATGTAGTTGTTTCTAAATCTCTTCCACATCTCAACACAAGATGTCAGCTAAGGGACTCGATCAGTTTCTTGAAAGACTTATCGTACATCACACCACAACAAGTCTTTGAGAAAACTGTTTGGGCCGACCATAGACCTAAGATTGCATAGGCCAAATTACCACCAATTGTATATAAACCACCACATGACCAGTAAAAATGTACGATTCTATTCATAATTCACTTAACCCCTTATTCACATAACATTGAAATGTTAACCTTCCATATTCACCCCGCATAATCGCATCAAAGTAACATGCACTGTGAGATTTGGGTCGAACTCATGTTGTGTCAAAGGAAAGCTTTCATGTGTTTAGACAGGAGGCAAGCATGCATTCGAAGCTTGTTCACAAGCTGGTGCCTGAGTGTTACATACTGTAGTCGAAGTCTTGTTCTAGTATGTACTGTCGAATTGGGCCTTATGTTAAGGATCCAATTGTTTAGGTTTCTTGGGCTGCAAGTTACCTAGTTAGTCTATAAATAGGGCTAGTACACTCAGTTTGTTGAGTGTGGCAAATTGTGATATTCACTTGTAATCATTTGTCACTTTAATGAGAAAGTGAATAGTAAACAGAATTTATATTTGCCCAATCCTTGTTGTTCCTTCTTCTTCTTCTTCTTCTTGTTTTCTTTTCCGTTAAACCCTAACCCTTGTTTTGATTCTTGATTATCAAGAAACCATTTTATACTTTGCTTAAATACATCGTTTTTCACAACAAATTGGTGCGGTGAGCGTGGACAAGATGTCTTCAACAAAGTATGAGATTGAAAAGTTCACCGGAGTGAACGATTTCAGTCTGTGGCGCTTGAAGATGAAAGCCCTACTGGTGCAGCAGGGTTGTTTGGAAGCGTTGAAGGGACAGTTAGCCATGGATGTTGCGTTGACGGAAAGAGAGAAAACGACAATGATCGAGAAAGCACACAACGCAATATTGTTGAGCCTTGGTGATAAGGTTCTCCGGCAGGTATCAAAGAAGACTACGGCGTCAGGATTATGGGTGAAACTTGAAAGTTTGTATATGACCAAATCTCTGGTGAATCGTCTCTACCTGAAGAAAGCTTTGTATTCTTTCAAGATGAGTGAAGACAAACCTTTGGCTGAGCAGTTGGATATGTTCAACAAGCTGATTCTTGATCTTGAAAATATTGATGTGAAGATCGATGACGAAGATCAAGAATTGTTGTTGTTGTGTGCTTTGCCAAGAACGCATGCTCACTTCAAAGAGACCCTCTTGTATGGAAGAGAGTCCCTGACCTTTGAAGAAGTTCAAGCAGCCTTGTATTCGAAGGATTTGAACTAAAGAAAGGAGCAGAAACCTTCATCAGTTGGCGAAGGGTTGTCCGTGAAAGGAAGATCGTCAAAGAAAGATGGTAGGTTTCACAAGAAGAAAGGAAAGGCTCAGCAGAAGTCTTATGGTGGTGATATGTCTAATGCTATCATTGTAAGAAGGAGGGTCACACAAGAAGGGTGTACCCTGAGCGCCTGAATAATCATGAAGGTAAGGACAATGGGAATGCAACTATTGTGCAAGATGATTATGATTCATCTGATGTCCTTGTGGTTTCGAGCAGCAACTCTTGTGAAGAGTGGATTATGGATTCTGGATATACTTGGCATATGACTCCAAACAAGAATGTGTTTAAAGAATTATGTGATTAAGATGGTGGACCAGTGCTGCTGGGGAACAATAAAGCTTGCAAGATTGTAGGTATTGGATCTGTTAGATTCAAGCTCCATGATGAGTCAATAAAGCTATTGACTGGGGTTAGGTATGTACCTGACCTTAAGAGGAATTTAATTTCTCTTAGTGAATTCGACAAGAAAGGATATGTTTTCAAAGGAGAACAAGGTATCCTGAAAGTCATGAAGGGGTCGAAGGAAGTCTTGAGAGGCGTGAAGAAATAAGGCTTGTATACCCTTGAGGCTGAGGTTGTAAGTGGTTCGACAAATGTTGTATCCACGAAACCTATGTCGAAGACAGATTTATGGCACATGAGATTGGGCCATGTCAGCGAAAGAGGCCTGGTCGAATTGGGGAAGCAGAACCTGCTAGGAGGTGACAAAGTCAAAAAGCTGGAGTTTTGTGAATCTTGTGTATTTGGTAAATCCTGTAGGGCGAAGTTTAACAAAGGCAAGCAAAGAACACATGGATCCCTTGATTACATTCATGCTGATCTTTGGGGGCCTGCAAGGTATTTTCTATCCATTGTTGATGACTATTCCAGAAAGCTATGGGTATTCATTCAGAAGAAGAAGGATAAAACTTTTGAGAATTTCAAAAGTTGGAAGGTTCTGGTCGAAACTCAAACTGGCAGAAAGGCTAAGAGGTTGAGAACCAACAATGGCCTTGAATTCTGCAATGAAACGTTCGACAGTTACTGTGTTGAGTCTGGGATTGCAAGGCATAAGACTGTAGCAAGTACTCCTCAACAAAATGGCTTAGCTGAGAGATTCAATCGAACAATCCTTGAAAGGGTTAGATGCATGTTGGTTAGTGCTGGATTGAAGAAGGTGTTTTAGGCAGAGGTTGTTTCGACAGTAGCTTATCTGATAAATAGATGTCCCTCGACTGCGCTGGGAATGAAGACACCTGAAGAAGTTTGGTCAGGTCATCCACCAGATCTCGACAAACTGAGAGTATTTGGCTGTTTAGCCTATGCTCACATTAGGCAAGACAAGGTCGAACCTAGAGCTCTGAGATGCATGTTCCTTGGATATCCTGAGGGAGTCAAGGGTTATAGGCTGTGGTGCCTAGAACTAGGTCATAGAAGATGTATCACAAGTCGTGATGTAGTTTTCAATGAGGTCGAAATGGCTTTCAAGAAAACTGGTGATGTTGGTCGAAGTGCAGAAATCTCTAAAGAGGAGCTGGAACAGGTAGAGACGCCTGTTGAGGTGGAGCATAGTGATGCTGAAGTGCATAGCCCTGATGAAGTCGAAGAGCAAGATGCTGAAGAGGCTGAGGAAACTGTCGATGACTACCTACTGGCAAGAGATAGGCCGAGAAGAGTCATCAAGCCACCTCAGAGCCTTGGTTATGCAGATCTTATAGCTTTTGCCTTAATCTCTGCAAGTGAGGTACTTGAGGAAGAACCTAGAGATTACAAGGAAGCTATAAGGAGTCGAAACAAGACTGAATGGCGAAAAGCCATGGATGACGAGATGAAATCTCTTCATGATAATAACACTTGGGAGCTGATTGAGAAACCTGCAGGAGCCAGGTTAGTCAGTTGTAAGTGGAATTTCAAGGTCAAGGAAGGAATCGAAGGAGTGATGTCGAAGCACTTTAAGGCGAGGCTAGTTGCTAGGGGCTTTACTCAGAAAGAAGGAGCCGACTTCAATAATGTGTTCTCACCTGTTGTAAAGCATAGATCCATTCGAATGCTGTTGGCCATGGTGGCAAAGTTTGACTTAGAACTTGAGCAAATGGATGTGAAGACAGCATTTCTGTATGGTGATCTAAATGAAACGATCTTGATGCGTCAACCTAAAGGGTATGCAGAAAAAGGTAAAGAAGATTATGTGTGCAAGCTGAATAGGTCTTTGTATGGCCTGAAACAATCTCCTCGACAGTGGAACAAGAGATTCGACAAGTTCATGCAGACATTGGTTTCACTAGAAGTCAGTTGATCACTGTGTTTACTTCAAATTTTGACCTGGAAACTCACTTGTTATGTTGCTGTTGTATGTGGATGATATCCTTATAGCTAGCAACAGTATTAAGGATGCAACGAAGGTGAAGGCTGAACTCAGTAAGGAGTTCAAAATGAAGGATCTGGGAGCTGCAACCAGGATTCTTGGGATTGACATCTGGAGAGATAGAAAGCAGTCGAAGTTGTGCTTATCTCAGGAGACATACCTACAGAAGCTTCTCGACAAGTTTGGTATGTCGAATTCAAAGCCTGTTGTGACACCTACAAATCCTCAGTTTAACCTTAGTACTACTCAAAGTCCGAGTACTGAAGCTGAAAGAATCTATATGAATAGCATTCCATATGCTAGTGTAGTGGGTTCTTTGATGTATGTTATGGTTTGTACGAGGCCAAACATAGCATATGGAGTAAGCCTTGTGAGCAGGTATATGGCCAATCCTGGAAAGGCGCACTGGCAAGCTGTAAAGTGGATTCTCAGGTACATAAATGGGTCTCTGAAAAGAGTCTTGATTTATGGTGGAGCCTGTGATGGTGATAGCATAGTCGAAATTGAAGGATTTGTTGACTCTGATTATGCAGGTTGTATGGATTCCAGAAATTCTATTTCTGGATATGTTTTCACAATGTTTGGCACAACAATCAGTTGGAAAGTGACGCTTCAGAAGGTTGTTGCCTTATCAACCACTGAAGCTGAATATATTGCCCTCACTGAAGCTGTGAAGGAAGCATTGTGGCTTGAAGGTTTTGCAAAGGAGCTGGAACTTCAAGGTCGAAGTATCACTGTTAAATGTGATAGTCAAAGTGCAATACACATGTCGAAGAATTCAGCCTATCATGAGCGAACTAAGCACATCGATGTGAGGCTGCACTTCGTCAAAGAGATAATCGAGCATGGTGAAGTCCAGGTGCTGAAGGTTTCGACTGAAGACAATGATGCTGATATGATCACCAAGATGTTGCCAAGTTGCAAGTTCTTCCACTGTATGCAGTTGATAAAGCTGCATGATGAAAGCTAGTTTATTCCCTTGTTGTTGAGTTAGATCCAAGGTGGAGATTTGTGAGATTTGGGTCGAACTCATGTTATGTCGAAGGAGAGCTTTCATGTGTTTAGATAGGAGGCAAGCATGCATTCGAAGCTTGTTCACATGCTGGTGCCTGAGTGTTACATACTGTAGTCGAAGTCTTGTTCTAGTATGTACTGTCGAATTTGGCCTTGTGTTAAGGATCTCATTGTTTAGGTTTCTTTGGCTGCAAGTTACCTAGTTAGTCTATAAATAGGGCTAGTACACTCAGTTTGTTGAGTGTGACAAATTGTGATATTCACTTGTAATCATTTGTGACTTTAATGAGAAAGTGATTAGTAAACAAAATTTATATTTGCCCAATCCTTGTTGTTCCTTCTTCTTCTTCTTCTTCTTGTTTTCTTTTCCGTTAAACCCTAACCCTTATTTTGGTTCTTGATTATCAAGAAACCATTTTATACTTTGCTTAAAGACATCGTATTTCATGACATGCACCATGCATCAAAGATCTACATCAATTGTTCTAATTTTTGAATGGAACAAAAATAATAATATAGGCTTGAAATTAACCTGAAAATTTAAATCCAAAATGTATCAAACAAAATTTTATACGAATCAATGGTAAATTGTAATACTTCCATTGTAGCAAATGTGCTTAAATATGCATAATAGCATACCGTTATGGTCCTATAATTGAGTTAACAATAATTACAATAATAATAATAATAACAAAATTGTACAATGTCTAAACAGAATGAAATGATGATGTTGACTAGACTATCTTAAAAGAGCATTTTTGATATTTTACAACTATTTCAAAATTTTAGTTGAGTAGTAAAATAAAATAAAATAAATTTAATTCAACATACATAATAATACAGCAGAAGAGAATCTGATGATAATAGAGCAAATCCCTTTTCAAAATGAAAAAAGAGAAAAGGAAAGGTTATTTATCCATGTGTGTTGTCAGAACTCAGAAGGTGAAGACGACGTACAATTCCTATAACAATACATCCACTATAGGTGCGTAACGTCGGTGTCAAAGGAATGGGTGCGATTTAAAACCTGTGACCAAAAAGAGAAGGCACAGCGGAATGTGAACTCTGTTTACCTTGCAGAAGGAAGAAAGAAGAATGTAATAAAACCAAAACGTTCACATCTTACTATTACTATTACTCTACTCGTGGGGACTGAAACCCTATTCAACACAATGCATATTTATTTACTCAATTACTATTATTTAATCTTTGATAGCTATGTAACATATATGCACATGAATCATAAATAATTTTGCATTTCCTTATTATTAAATTTTGCACATTTTAAAAATTCTTTAGTTTTTAATGTAAGTATTTTTACATTGGGTTTGTATTTAACTCATTATTAAACGGTTAATTTTATTTTTTACATTAGTTGTATTAGGAAATTAGAGTTAGTTACTAAATTAAAAGTCTATTTGACAAGACTAATAAGTTAGATTTTATATTTTAATTTATAACTTTTTAACTCATCAAATAAAAAAAGTCTTGTTTGTTAACAGTTTTATAAGATTAATTTTTAATTTTTTTATTAGTTTTAATTTTTTTTAATATTATTTAAAGTGGTTTTTGAATTTATAACTTTAATTTGTCATTTTCCCCACTTTTTTCTTTATCACTGTTGATTACACTCATTTTTTATTATTTATAGTTTATTATAATTTAAAATAAAATAAATATTTTTTAATTACAAATATAAAAAAAGTTAAGTTTTGTACCTAAAAAAACTGTGAATATTTTATCGCAATGCTTACTCCATTGTGTTATGTGTCGTTTCCATTTAACTTTCTTTCGTCGGTCTCACTCTTGTTCCAATCGCTATCGTTCTTCATTGCCACTTCATCATATATCGTGTGACATCTAATTTGTGTAGCTTATGGGTTGTAAGTTAATATTGTAGCAAACTCCGTCGAAGTCAAAGAGCTAGTGTAGCTGGCGAAATATGCTAGGTTGTTAGCATATCAAATTGGGTCAGTATGTTGGGTCAATTGTTTAGTATGTTAGTTGAAAGTTAGAGTTTAGTTTTCTTATAAATAGCATACTAGTAATCATTTTTCATCAATCCTTGATAATCCTAATATGAAGGAGAAAGTCGTGTGGTTGAGATTCAATTGTAAACATTGTTCCTTAATGTGTAATTGAATCAAGAATCCAATTTTTTAACTACTTTGAATTGTCTTTCTCTTCTTTTCTCTCTCTTTTCCTTTACTTTGTGGTTTTTCTTGTTAATCAAGAAACCGATCATACTCTATTTTATGAGCATCGCTTTCACAACAAATTGGTGCAGTGAGCATGAATTGGAAGACGTCGTGAACAAAGTATGAGATTGATAAATTCACCGGTGTAAATTATTTCGGTTTGTGGCACTTGAAGATGCAACACCTACTAGTTCAATAGGGTTTGTTAGAAGCGTTGAAAGGATCAGAGAAGATGGATGTTGCCCTAACGAAGAAGAAGAAGACAACGATGATCGAGAAAGCCCATAATGCCATCATATTGGCCCTTAGTGATAAGGTTCACCGGCATGTCTCGATGGAGAAGACGGAAACGGGTGTGTGAAGCTAACTCGAAGGTTTGTATATGAACAAATCTTTGGTCAATCATCTCTACCTGAATCAAGCTTTGTATTCATTCAAGATGAGTGAAGACAAATTCTTGGTTGAGCATCTGGATATGTTCAACAAGTTGATTCTTGATCTTGAGAATATCAAGGTCAAGATTGATGATGAATATCAAGTGTTGTTGTTATATGCTTTACCTAAGTCTCATGCTCATTTAAAAGAAACTATCTTGTATGGAATAAATTCTTTCACCTTTGAAGAAGTTCAATCAGCCTTGTACTCGAAATACTTAAACAAAAGAAAAGAGCGAAAACCCTTATCTGTTGGAGAATGTTTGTTCGTTAAAGGAAAGTTCTCAAAGAAAGACGGGGAAGAAGGGTAAAGTTCTACATAATTATGATAGTGGTAATGTTATTGCAAATATGTGTTATCATGGTAAGAAGAAGGGACATACAAGAAAGGTGTTCCCTGAACGTCTAAATAATCATGGTGGAAAGGATAATGGTAATGCAACCATTATGCACGATGTTTATGAATCATCTAATGTCTTGGTGGTTTCAAGCAGCGACTCTAGAAAGGAGTGGATTATGGATTCAGGTTATACTTGACACATGACTCCAAACAAAGAAGTGTTTGAGGAATTATGTGATCAAGATGATGGAGCCTGTGGTGATTATAGCAAAGTCTAAATCGAAGGATTTGTCGACATTGATTATGTAGGTTGTATAGATTCTAGAAAATCTATTTTTGGATATGTGTTCACTATTTTTGGCACAATAATCAGTTGAAAAGCAACGCTTCAGAAGTTTTTACCTTATCAACCACTGTAGTGGAATATATTGCCCCCACTGAAGTTGTGAAAGAAGCATTATAGATTGAAAGTTTTGCTAAGGAGTTGAAACTTCAAAGTCAAGTAATGACTGTTAAATGTGATAGTCAAAATGCAATACACTTGTCAAAGAATTCAACCTATCACGAGCAAACCAAGCACATCGATGTGATGTTGCATTTCGTCAGAGAGAGATAATCAAGCATAGAGAAGTCCAAGTGATGAAGGTTTCACTGATATGATCACCAAGATATTACCATGTAACAAGTTTTTCCACTATATGCAGCTGATAGGACTGAATAATGACAACTAGTTAGTTTTGTGGTTCAGAGTTTGTTGCAAGGTGAAGATTTGTAGCTTATGGGTTATAAGCTAGTATTGTAATAAACTCTGTCAAAGTCGAATAATTAGTGTAGTTGTCGAAATATGTTAGGTTGGTAGCATGTCAAATTGGCCTAGTATGTTGGGCCAACTTTTTAGTATGTTAGTTGAAATCTAAGGTTTAGTTTTCTTATAAATAGCATACTAGTCATTACTTTTCATCAATACTTGATAATCCTAATCAAAAGGAGAAAGTGGCGTCGTTGAGATTCAATTGTAAGCATTGTTCCTTAATGTGTAGTTGAATCAAGAATCCAGATTTTTTAACCACTTTGAATTGTCTTTCTCTTCTCTTCTCTCTTTTCCTTTACATTGTGATTTTTCTTGTTAATCAAGAAATCGATCATACTCTGTCTTCTGAGCATCACTTTCACAACAATTTTCATATATGAGTTGAATACATTTTAACTTAGTGATTAGTTTTAACATACATGTTTAAAATATTTACACGTGTTTATCGTTACATTTAACTTTATCGAATAAAAATTATTTTAACAATAATATATAAAAGATAATAGACCTGTTAAATTATTAATGTAAAAGTTCTTTTATGTCACTATACATTTATAAGATAGTAGAATTTCTAATTTACTAAACACTTAAGTTAACCTATCGATTAACAATCATCAACTATAAAATATCGATCATCAAATATAAATTATCATTTATCTATCATCAACTAAAAATTACCAACTATCTTTTCATCTATCAACTAATTTTTATCAATTAGAGCCTAAGTTGAAAAATATGTTTGACATATGCCTATATTTTACTTTCTAAATAATAAACTTGAAATTAATTCATAAATTTTTATTATAATAATAATATTAATAATTATTTTCTTTTATTAAATGTTAAAAAAATTTCAACTCTTAAGTTAGGGTTCTGGATTCAACGCAAGTAAATAGTACTTTATGCATAACTAAACATAAAAAAATATGGTATGTAAAATAATAATATATTTGATTTAAGAATTAAAATCAAATACATAAAGTTTTTTCGTTAATTTTTTTTTATGAAAGAGTTGAGTATAAAAGTGATTGATGTGAGACGGGATCATAAAGTAAGCATTAATGACTATTAAGTCGTGGATGTGTATATATTCAACAAGAACAACCAAGAGACTTAGAGATCCTAGTGACTATACTAGAAAGAAGAGGAATTTGAATCATATTTTTAGTCAAATCCATCTTTTGGCACATTTTTTGCTTTAACAATAATATTTTAGGTGGGGACACTTTTAATGGTAGAAATGGAGAGTAAACAGACGTCGGGCAAATATTTTTGAGATGAAAGACATGCCCTAAATTTATTTGTATCGTGAAACATATACCAACACAAATTTGTCGAGGAGACTGTGTTAGTATCTCAAATCGAACCCCATTGCAAACCAACTTCCTTGTATGTGTAATTTTTTTCAACCGACCAAATGAAAACATGTGACGGTAGTAGCTTTTCAAATAAAATTTTGAGTCATACGATCATTTGTGTCGCATATGCATTAAGAGAGCCAAGTGGTTTGTATGAACCCTAAATAGAATATGTCTTTGTTTGGTTTGATCACATAAATGACACTTGTAGCGAGCGATTTTGGACGCGGTTGCGAAGCGTTATCGCTCTTTGGTGTCTACAGCTTGATTCATTTTTTATCCTATTAAAGCTGATGAAGGAAGGGAAATAGATGTCTCAAATTAACCCTGCTTGCAAACTGAGGTTAAACAGCGGTTTGTTAGGTTACAGATGCTACAAAGATTCGGGGTCTCTATTGGGTGTATTTTTTTAAAAGTGGTGTTCGGTCGATTGGTGGGAGGTTAAGATGTTAGGACGGATATATGGAAGTATGGGATTGTGGGTTTTTGTTTAGTGTGCTCACTAAGATTTTTCTTTCAATCTTATGCCTATGTATTCCCGTTTACCGAAACAGGGAAATCAGAGCGTTCGTAGTTCCTCCTATTCTATGGGAGGAAATGGTTGTTTTGGTGTCTTGTTCAAAGCCCAAGACGTGAAGCGAAAGGTGGTTTGTATCTTGTTCAAAGCCCAAGATGTGAAGCTGAAAGGTCTATTTGTATCTTGTTCAAAGCCCAAGATGTGAAGCTAAAAGGTCTCAACTTTAGAGAGAATTTGTCATCTCTAAAGGGGGGTCTGTTTGTCACAACTGTTGGGTGACTGGTTATAAAGGAGGATTACTTTATCCGGGATGTGTGAATCCGGCAATGCCATAATTTCCTTTATATGGGTTTTTTAACCTGAAGGAGAAGACTTTAACTCAGTGTAGAGCAATGCTATCTTTCCTTAGGAATTTCTCATGCTAAAATAGGGACAGTGGCATGGATGTAGATGATCCAGAGGCTTGCCGCTTACAGCAATTAGATGAAGGGGAAGGATTTGTTGATGTTTGTGTACTGTGAACAAGGCACAACTTTGAGGCTAAAAGGTTAATTGGATCAACCAGTGGTTTTCTTATGCAAAGCCTAAGAGGAGGCTAATATGTGTCTCGTACAAAGCCCGAGAGAGAGGCTAAAAGGTTTTGACTCGCCGATGGAGTCTTTTGGTATCTCGTATAAAGCCCGAGATGGAGGCTATTTGACTCAACAAGAGAGTTTTTTGTATCTCGTACAAATCCCGAGATGGAGGATAAAGAGGTGATTGACTCAACGAAGGAGTCTCTTATGTGTCTCGTACAAAGTCCGAGAGAGAGGCTAAACGTTGTTTGACTCCACTGGGGAGAATCATTATACAAAGCCCAAGAGGGGGCTAAACGTTGTTTGACTCTGCTGGGGAGGATCATTGTACAAAGCCCAAGAGGAGGCTATTGTAACTGTTTCAGTTGAGTGACAGGTCCAGTATACTGATTTTGAAAGAGAAAATCAGTTCTTATATGAGCAACACTGTACTCAAGGATTTGATTCGAGGATCCGGGTTATTCCTGTTCTTTAAGGAATTGGGAAATCCGAAGGGTATTGAGACTGTCCGAGTCTACGGGTTTTCTTTTTAACGAAGGGTCACTTGAGAATGTCTTTGAGACTCAAGGATATTAGACTGTCCAAGTCTAGAGTTTCATCTTTTGTACTATGCTTTGAGAAACAGTAGTAGACTCTTTGAAAGGACTGTTCTATGCAGATGACTAAGTTTTGTTCCTATACCTCTAGGAGGTCGTTGGGACAATTTGTACGAAGCCCAAGAGGAGGCTGAAAACTTTTTAAGAAGCCGGCGGGTCCTTGTACGAAGCCCAAGAGGAAGCTATCATTCCCGGAGGAAGAAAACATTATACGAAGCCTAAGAGGAGGCTGTGAATACTTCTAAGAAGCCGAAAGGTCCTTGTACTAAGCCCAAGAGGAGGCGGGGTTGCTTTTAGGAAGCCTGTGGGTCCTTGTACGATGCCCAAGAGGAGGCCGATGCTTTTAAGAAGCCGATGGGTCCTCAAACCCCAAGAAATTCAAGACATGCCATTCACCGAGAATAGATCAAGCCAGGAAAGTTCGAGAATTTGGAAGAAACTCAAGAGATGCCATTCACGGAGAAAAGATCATCTCTGGGGAATAGAGTTTCTTTGACAACTTCTACAAGTGACTGTCTATGAAAGGGTTCACCAAGAATGCTGCCTTTCATGTCTCCATATTGTTTAACCCCAAGAGGAGGGAAGACTGTGTCTGGTAATCCTATGGGGATCTAATTTTGACTATTTAAGAGTGATCAATGGGCTTAATGCTAGACGTAGTTGCCGGGGAAACTCTAAATATCTATACTATTATTACACAGTTGATATGAGTTTATGAAAGAAGACTTACAGCGAAACAGCCCCACAATACAGTTATATGTATATGAAAGCGGTAAATGAAAGCATATAAACACTTACTCGGTTGTAGAGCTTCCATGCTGTTTGGTTAGTTGTTCAACAAAGACAGATTGAAAACAACAGTATATTCAAAATCAAAGGAGAAAGTGCTTTGAAAAAGAAAGGTTTGGGGCTTACAGCTCAAGGAGAGGCCCAGGGTTTTATCAGTGAGCGCACTGTTTGAATTTGTACAGAGGGACTTATACAAGTGACTGATGTAACACCCCATTTCTACCCGGCAAATATATTGAAAATCAGAGTAGTAAAATTTAATCAACAAGTACACAAATAGGATGCCACATTTTACAACTTAAAAATCTTATTCATTTAAATCAAATAGTACATCGATACATAACATTTTTAATTTGGATGAAACTATAATAACAACCTTTTATTCATTCTTGGAAACTAAAACAATTTTCACAGCTACGCAGCGGATTCTCAAATATTCAACTGTACATGATATAACATTTATTCAACTTAAACAACTTAGTAACAACATATTTTCATGGAAACAACTTAAAACAACAACAGAGTAACTAAGCGTTCATCCCCCCCGAGTGTTACGTATCAGAGCGACATCACCGACTCGAATTAGTAAGGATAAACGACCTTCATCTTTGCTAACCTGCACGTTACCAACATAGGGGTAACATTCAAACAGAAGGGGTGAGATATCGAATAATATAAACAAAAGTATGATAATCAATATATTAGATTAAAATCATACAACTTCACTACTTTACGACAACAACAAACAACAATCATCAACAACTCAACAACAACTTTATCAGCCTAATACTACAACAACTTTATCAACATAATACAACAACAACTTTATCAACATAATACAACAACAACTTTGTCAACATAAGTAATGCAACACAAAATATGACTCAACTATGCGTATGCATGTGGTACCATTAGAGCAAAACTCCCAACTTAAACACGGAGCAGAACTCCCAACTTAAACACAGAGCAGAACTCCCAACTTAAACACTGCCAGGTTATCGAGGCATCAAGGCATAAGCCTTCAACTTCAACTTTTTGCCAATCCAGGCCAACTTATTAATTTTGTCAATCCATGCCAACTTAATAATGCTATGCTATGCATGCGACAACAAACACAACATCAACTTATTCAACACAACACAACAACGACAAAAATGCAACAACTGCAAACAACTTAATCAACATTGGTCACAAGACCTGCAACAGCAAAACAACTTAACAACGTTGGTCATAAGACCTGCAACTCAATAATGTCCATAAATTGGGACAATTCAACACAATTCAACTTCACCTACAAATCAACTTATTCGACATAATTTCAACAAAATAATCCAACCACGAATACCTACTCTTATACACGACTTACTCCGACAATTTTCAACGAATACCAGACAACTAACCTTACCGCTTAATTACACTTATTCGACTAATTCCCTACATCAACCAACCAAAAATAACTACAACCACTTACGAATTATTTCTGCAAAATTTCCACTGTTTTCGGTTAAACAATTATACCGGTTAAAACTACTAATATTACTAGTCGGTACTATTTTAATACTCTGCTAACTCCTTTGGTCTTTCATTCGCTAATTGATTCCTGTACTAAAATAAAACCTACTACTAACCTTTCTAATTCCCCACATTTTTGCTATTCCTCTGCATTATTAATCGGTTAACATTGTTGAGGCATATTGCACGATAACACCTCAATCGCACACATTCACGACGGTAAAAATCAACACAACGATACGGTTTCAATTTTCTGCTATAATTGAACCAAATACAGACCTCAAAACCATTTTTCCTAGAAAGAACATCTCTTTAGCTTTCCAACACTTCGAACAGGGGTCAAAACCAACTTACGGATCAAAAGATATGAATTTTCCAAACTTTCCGAAACCAGAATTTTTCTGCATAACAGCCCTACGGGATTTTGCATTTTCGTCCGAAAATCCGACGGATTCAATTATTTTCTTCGAAACAAACACATACTCATTCATACTAAACATATAGTAGTGATTTGGAACCATCAAACGTGAATTCTACGACTTTCGATTTCAATCCGAATCTTAAACCCCCAAATCTCCAAAAATGCAAAAACTTACAAAATCAACCAAATTCGATAAAACAAGCATACTCGATCACGACCTAACATTTCTCGACACAACTACGCAATCTATTCCGATTTTCGTCCGCGAAAACATCGGTTTCTATCGATTTAACCAAATTCCAACCTAAGTTTAACACTATAGAACAACAACCAAACAATCTAGCAAACATCAAATTCCACAAAAACAAAACCAATTCATCAATACACTTTAACACATTCAGTAGAAAATTATATAAATCCCAATCCAACGTATCAATTATCATATACCCGGTTATAAAATTCGAACCCCACCCTTACCTTAATTGATGGCCGCTCGAATCTCCGACCGACTTTTCTGACTTGGCTTTCCGACGGAAACTTCTCGTATCCCTTTTTCTCTAACTTTTCCTCGTTCTCAACTGCTCACGTTTTCCTCTTTCCCTTTACTGATACCCCCAACTTCTTCTCCTTATTTTTCTCTAACTCCCTTTACTGCCTCCTCCACTTTTCTTTTTATTTTCCAAAATAATCCAATAATAATAATAATAATAATAATAACAATAATAATAATAATAATAATAATAATAATAATAATGGTATTATTTAATCTATTTGGGCTTCCCTTCATACACCTCCAAATTGCTATATATCACCCAACAACCAAATCCAATTTAATTAATTAATAGTCCATTATAATAATATTATTTCTAATATTATTTCTCCGATTAAATCGACTAATTATTCGACTATCAAATAAATCGTCCAAACCACCAAATCAACATATTTAACCATAGACAGAAAATATTCAATATTATTTCCACAACTTAAATCAACTTATTAAATCAATTCAACTCGAACCAACTTAGAAACATCAACATAATATTCCGATATTCCGAAATCAACTTAAATCGACACAAATATCACAAACCAACGCAAATCGACACAAATACTCAAATCAACGCGAATCAACACAACATACTACAATTATATTTAATTAAATAATTAATTAAATAAACGGGCGTTACAACTGAGGCACAAAAAAGGTTTTCTGTACAAAGGATGGGTCTTACACTCTCTCAAGAGGCCCAAAAAGTTTTAAAAGAGTGAGAGTGGGGCTTATAACACGAGGGTAAGCCCAGTTTGTTTTTCCGTTTGAAATGGCGATCGCGCCGAGATTTTCTTTTAACGCGAAGGGACTTATATAATAAGTGAGACCCAAAATGTTTTGGTTAAAAGGGGATTGGGTCTTACACTCTATTAGAGGCCCAAAATTTTTGAATGGGTCTTATAGCTCAAGGAGAGGCCCAATTGGTTTTTTTTAAAAGGCGACGATTGCGTCGTTTATTTGAAAATGTACAGAGAGACTTATACAACGAATGAGACCCAAAAAGTTTTTTGTACAAGGGGGTTGGGTCTTACACTCTAATAGAGGCCCAAATGAGTTTTAAGAAAAGAAATGGGTCTTACTACTCGAGGGTAGGCCCAAGGTTTTTTGTTTTGAAAAGGCGACGATCGCGCCGTTTGTTTTTTAAGATATCGGGACTTATACAATATACTGAGGCCCAAAAATGATTTGGTCAAAAAAAGGATTGGGTCTTACACTCTATTAGAGGCCCAAGTGTTTTGAAAATGATTTATGAGGGTTAAATTAATCCAAAACCCTAATTTGTTTTCAAAAATGTATTTAATTGAATAAAAATTCAATTAAAATGATCAAAATTGTTTAACATATGGAAAACAAATTGTGATCTTGGATTAATGCTTCAAAAATTAAGTATTGACCTACAAAATAATTAGAAAGCATTAAAAGTTGCAAAATCAAGGTGGAAAAAATATTTTAAATGTTAAAAATAATTAAAACATTAATTATTTGCAAAAATATCAATTATACAAAATAAATAATATTTTTCGGATTTTTTGGGATAATAAAATATTTTAACATTTTTGTGAATTATTAAAAAAAGAATCAACTCAAAATCATTAAAACTCAGAGAGAAATTAATTTTTGAATCAATTAAATAAAATCACAAAATTCAAATATTCAAATATTCAAAAAATGGCGCCAAGAACACCCAAGAACACGCGCGTGTTCTGGGTTTGCCCAGATTTGCATTTTCTCTCCAATCTCACTGAATACTTGATTATATCATGCAATCCACATACCAATCAACTCGTTTCAACCTCACGATCATGTCTATGACAATTAATTTCATTTAAATTAAGCATAAAACAAGAAATCACAAAAAATCCTCAAGAACCCTAATTTCTGCATGAAGGCTAGGATTTTTGATACACAATTCAAACAATGCAATTAATTGAGGGGAAACATTCCATGCATGATTATGAACATATGGCCAAATTATTGTGCAGCAAAAATTGCATGGATCATAGAGTTAGAAGAGCTCATGCTTACCACTTGCAGCTGGTGATCGTGATTTGTGTTGGAGGTGTTACAGCTAGGTTCCAATGATCTGGATAGCTTCCCTAGGTGCCATGGAGTGTGTATGAATGCTTGGAATGGATTGAAATGATCTGGAACTTGAGATGGTACCCCAACTGTAAATCTGTCAAGAACTTGAGCAATTGGCTGGTGATTTTGTGAAATCTGTGTTCCAGATGTTATGTGAGTGTTTGGATCACTTCTATATGATGTATATGAGGTGTGTGTGTGATTGGTTTGATTGGAAAAGCTCTCAAACTCAAAACCCGATAGTGACTTGCCTTAGAAGGAAAAATTGGAGTGAAAGAAGAGATTTTGAGGAAAGCATCTGTTTGATGGCTTTGGTGTACTCAAACTGATCACAATTGAGCTCTATTTATAGTAGAGCAAGTTTGTTTTGCAAGGAATAGTGAATGGCAACTGCTGAGTAGGTTTGGCCAATGTTGGCAAATGAAAATCCAAGTCTCCTCTAGCCATTGACTATAGGTTAGGGCACAGGCTGCTGGTTCCCTTGGTCTTGGATAAGTCTTGATTGAACTCAATTGAGAATGGCTCAGTCCATGCCACCTTGATGCTTCCATTGAATGCTCCAATCCAAAATTGGAGTCTTGTCCCTATTTTGGCAATTCTAGGTTCAACATGCTATTTCTTGTTCCAAAGACTTTGGAGGCTTAGCTCAGTGATTGTCCCCTTTAGATTCAATCCTCAGATGTGTCCAAGTGGATAGGAGCATTTGGATTTGGCTGATTTTGGCAAATCGACCAAAAGTGCAAAAATCTGCCTTGCCTTGGCAGATTTCAGCAAGGCATCTTGCCAATGTCATATCTCATAGCTCAAATTGAATTTGGTAATGTTCTTGGCCATTTTGGAAAGCCCTTACATGATACAACAACTGTTTGAACATGTTTGGTTTTGAGCTCTTTTGAATCCAAGTAAAAAACCCCCCTACATTTGGCAAAAAGTAAGGTAAAATCTGACTTAGTGAAATTTTCACTAAGTGTTGGAACAAAGTGACTTTTCTTGATTTTGATCACTCCATAACTCAAAATCCATGAGGAATTTGGACATAGGTCAGTATGAAGCTTTTGTAGAGGGCAATTTGATCTACAAATCAAGCTTTGAATGGGGAACAATGGCCTTGTGGTTTAGGAGTTATGGTCCTCCAAAGTTGGCACATTAGTGTCACTTTTTCCATAACTTAGAAATTTTTCTAAGTTTTTATAGTTACCCCTTTTACAAGTTATCCCACTTTCTTTGATTTTTCTTGATGAATGATGATTCAAATCATACATTAACATCATTTTAGGGTTAAAAATCCATTTTGGTGAAAAATCTCAAAGAGTCAAAGTTGACTTTTGTGCACAGTTGACTTTTTATCAAATGAATTCCAAACTGTGCAATTCTTCAGGAAATCATGTCCTTGACCTAAATAAAACTTGATGGACATGTTCCATGGGTGTCATAGGGTATATTGAATCATGTCTTAGGGCTTGGGAGCATGTCCTGGTCAAAAGTCAAAGTTACAGTTGACTTTCCTCGCGAAACCCTAATTGTGGTGCAGATGAAATTGAGACTTGTTGCTCAAGCTTCTTGGATTAATCCATTGTTCCAAATGGATTAATATAGTTCATTAGAGACCCTCAAACCCTCTCTTGAGGTCTTGGCTCATGATTTGCCCTAAAAGTCAACTTAGGGGTGAATTAGGTCAAGAAACCCTAATTCCTGATTTTTGATGAATGCATCCCCTGAGGCAAAATTGACTTGATGATTGGGTCCATAAGGTCCCATGAAGTATATTAGGTTATGTTTTGGATCATTGGCTTGTGCCCAGATGAAAAATTTCCATCTGGAGGCCCTGGTCGACCTAAACCCTAATTTGGTGACACTGTCGATCTTGAGACTTGATCCACCTAGAAGGGAGCAGCCTTGTGCTTGATCCTTGAAGTGAGAGTCCTTTTGATCCATTGTGGATGTTTGAGAGGTTAGACAAGTTGAAGATCATGTCATTCCTTGATTGATCCTTTGTCTAAGGCTCTGAGAGGGCTTGAAACCCTAATTTTGATTGTAGTGGATGCTCACCCATCTTTGGGGAGACTGATGAAGTATGATGGTTTCTCCGTATTGTGATGATGATTTTCACAATGATGGGAAATCTTAGTGATCAAAATTTGGGGTATGACAACACTTACACTAAAAATAGTGGATACTCTTGGATCCTTTGCAACAGAGAAGATTTACATCATAGTAACATGAAACCTCAATCTTGGAATTGGATCTAAAAACTTTACCTACTGAAAAAAAAATGTTCCTCTGTTTGTCGCAACTTTGTTCCTACATTTTCCTTGCTTCAACAGCAGCATGATCACCTCAACTATGTGCTCCAAATGTAGTGTAAAATAATAGTCATTCCTTTATTATGTTAGTGATTATAGGATCTCTAGAAACCTTTGGTTGTACCTTGGTTTTACTCATTCAGATTTTTCTTGACTCAAGATAAAAAAAAATTGATTAAAAAATTAGATTCATAGCACTCAACATAACCTCTTTTCCGCATGCATCTGGTGAGTTCGAAGAAGTTGTAACTCTACATGCATATCTCATGAAACAATCCTCATGTATCCCCATCTTTAGTTGGTTATTTAATGGCAGACTACTTTTTCATTTTCTTAAGTAAAGCTCAAACATGGCACACATAAAATTTTTATATTAAGTGGAATTCTCCCAACTTTTTAAGCCTAAAAGATGAGCCATTTCTTCATTGTGTTCGTGATTGTACGGTCTTTAGAAAACTTTGTTTGTACCTCAGTTTCACCCGTTCACATTTTCTTGGCTTAGGATGAAAATGTTTGATTAAAAAATTAGATTCACGTTACTCATCATAATCTCTATGCCGTATAAGTTTGGTGCATGTTGTGATCACAAACGATACCTTTCAACAATCAAGATTGAGAAACAGAGTTCTTGGGTGAACAATGAAACGGTTAGAAACAAAGAGAGAAAGAAGAAAGGATAAAGAAGAATGAAGAAGAAGGATTAGGGCAAAATTGCTATACTATTCACTTTCTCAATATTTCAAAAAATTACAAGTGAATACCACAATCTAGCCACACTCAACAAACTGAGTATACTAGCCTATATATAGACTAACTAGATAACTTGCAACCCAAGCTACCTAAACAATTTGGGCCCATAACGAAAGCTCAATTCGACAAATATTTCGGCAATACATATTAGAACAGACTTGGACTACAATATGTATCTATTTTATATAACATGCGACCCAGCATCGACCTCATACTTGTCTCCTGTCGAAATACATGAAAGCTACTCCTTTCCAGAGTTAGAGTTCGACCCAAACTCTCACAAATCTCCACCTTGGATCTAACTCTACAAACAATAGGGAATAAACTAGCTTTCATCATGCAGCTTTATCAACTGCATACAGTGGAAAAACTTGCAAATAGGTAACGTCTTGGTGATCATATCAGCACCATTATCATCAGTCGAAACCTTCAGCACCTGGACTTTACCACGCTCGATTATCTCTCTGACGAAGTGTAGTCTCACATCGATGTGCTTGGTCCGCTCATGATAGGCTGAATTCTTCGACAGGTGTATTGCACTTTGACTATCACATTTAACAGTGATACTTCGACCTTGAAGTTTCTCAACTCCTTTACAAAACCTTCAAGCCACAATGCTTCCTTCACAGCTTCAGTGATGGCAATATATTCAGCTTCAGTGGTTGATAAGGCAACAACCTTCTAAAGCATTGCTTTCCAACTGATTGTTGTGTCGAACATAGTGAACACATATCCAGAATAGACTTTCTGGAATCCATACAACCTGCATAATCAGAGTCGACATAACCTTCGATTTTGACTTTGCTATCATCACCACAAGCTCCACCATAAATCAGGACTCGACTCAGAGACCCATTTATGTACCTGAGAATCCACTTTAAAGCTTGCCAGTGCGTCTTTCCAGGATTGGCCATATACCTGCTTACAAGGCTCACTCCATACGCTATGTCTGGCCTCGTACAGACCATAGAATACATCAAAGAACCCACTATACTAGCATATGGAATGCTACTCATATAGATTCTTTCAGCTTCAGTACTCGGACTTTGAGTAGTACTAAGCTTAAATTGAGTATTTGTCGGAGTCACAACTGGCTTTGAATTCTATATACTAAACTTGTCGAGAAGCTTGTGTAGGTATGTCTCTTGAGATAAGCACAACTTCGACTGCTTTCTATCTCTCCGGATGTCAATCCCAAGATCCTAGTGGCAACTTCCAGATCCTTTTTTTCGAACTCCTTACTGAGTTCGGCCTTCACCTCCATCACATCCTCAACATTGTTGCAAGCTATGAGGATATCATCCATATATAGCAACAAAATAACAAGTGAGTTTCCAGGTCGAAATCTGAAGTAAACGCATTGATCGAACTGACTCCTAGTGAAACCAATGTGTGCCATGAACTTGTCAAATCTCCTATTCCACTGTCGAGGAGATTGTTTCAGGCCATACAAGGACCTATTCAGCTTGCACACATAATCTTCCTTACTCTTTTCTGCATACCCTTCAGGTTGACGCATCAGGATCGTTTCATCTAGATCACCATACAGGAAGGCTGTCTTCACATCCATTTGCTCAAATTCCAAGTCGAACTTTACCACCATAGCTAATAGCATTCGAATGGATCTATGCTTTACAACAGGCGATAACATATTATTGAAGTCAACTCCTTCTTTTTGAGTGAACCCCCTAGCAACCAACCTTGCCTTAAAGCACTTCGACGTCACTCCTTCGATTCCTTCCTTGACCTTGAAAATCCACTTACAACTGACTAACCTTGCTCCTACAGGTTTCCCAATCAGCTCCCAAATGTTATTATCATGAAGAGATTTCATCTCGACATCCATGGATTTTCGCCATTCAGTCTTGTTTCGACTCCTTATAGCTTCCTTGTAATCTCTAGGTTCTTCCTCAAGCACCTCACTTGCAAAGATTAAAGCAAACGCTATAAGATCTGCATAACCAAGTCTCTGAGGTGGCTTGATGACTCTTCTCGACCTATCTCTTACCAGTAGGTAGTCATCGATAGTTTCCTCAGTCTCTTCAGCATCTTGCTCTTCTTCTTCGACTTCATCTGGGTTATGCACTTCAGCATCACTAAGCTCCACCTCAACAGGAATCTCTACCTGTTCCAGCTCTTCTTCAAAGACTTCTGCACTTCGACCAGCATCACCAGTTTTCTTGAATGCCATTTCGACTTCATTGAAAACTACATCACGACTAGTGATACATCTTCTGTGACCTGGTTCTAGGCACCACAACCTATAACCCTTGACTCCCTCACGATATCCAAGGAACATGCATCTCAGAGCTCTAGGTTCGACCTTGTCTTGCCTAATATGAGCATAGGCTAAACAACCAAATACTCTCAGTTTGTCGAGATCTGGTGGATGACCCGACCAAACTTCTTTAGGTGTCTTCATTCCCAAGGCAGTCGAGGGACATCTATTTAGCAAATAAGCTGTTGTCGAAACAGCCTCCGCCCAAAACACCTTCATCAATCCAGCACTAACCAACATGCATCTAACCCTTTCAACGATTGTTCGATTAAATCTCTCATTTAAGCCATTTTGTTGAGGAGTACCCGCTACAGTCTTATGCCTTGCAATCTCAGACTCAACACACTAACTGTGAATGCTTTGTTGCAGAACTCAAGGTCATTGTCGGTTCTCAACCTCTTGACCTTTCTGCCAGTTTGAGTTTTGACCAGAACCTTCCAACTTTTGAAATTCTCAAAAGTTTCATCCTTCCTCTTCTGAATGAATACCTATAGCTTTCTAGAATAGTCATCAATGATGGATAGAAAATACCTTGCACCTGAGTGTGAAGGATTCCTTGTAGGCCCCAAAGATCAGCATGAATGTAATCCAGAGATCCATGTGTTCTTTGCTTGCCTTTGTTAAACTTCGGCCTACAGGATTTACCAAATACACAAGATTCACAAAACTCTAACTTTTCGACTTTGTCACCATCTAGCAGGTTCTGCTTCCCCAATTCGACCAGGCCTCTTTTGCTGATATGGCCCAATCTCATGTGCCATAATTCTATCTTTGACACAGATTTCGTGGATGCAACATCTGCTGAACCACTTACAACCTCATCCTCAAGGGTATACAAGCCTTGTTTCTTCACGCCTCTCAAGACTTCCTTCGACCCCTTCATGACTTTTAGGATACCTTGTTCTCCTTTGAAGACATATCCTTTCTTGTCGAATTCACCAAGAGAAATCAAATTTCTCTTAAGGTCGGGTACATACCTAACCCCAGTCAATAGCCTTATTGACTCATCATGGAGTTTGAATCTTACAGATCCAATACCTGTAATCTTGCAAGCTTTGTTGTTTGCCAACAACACTGATCCACCATCTTGATCATATAATTCTTCAAACACATCCTGTTTGATGTCATATGCCAAGTACATCCAGAATCCATAATCCACTCTTTGCAAGAGTTGCTGCTCGAAACTACAAGGACATCAGACGATTCATAATCATCTTGCACAATGGTTGCATTTCCATTGTCCTTACCTCCGTGATTATTCAGGCGCTCAGGGCACATCTTTCTTGTGTGACCCTCCTTCTTACAATGATAACACTTAATACCAGAAATATCACCACCATAAGACTTCTATTGAGTTTTACCTTTCTTCTTCTCAAACCTACCATCTCTCTTTGACGATTTCCTTTTCACGAACAACCCTTCGCCAACTGACGATGATGGTTGCTGCTTCTTTCTTTCGTTCAAATCCTTCGAATACAAGGCTACTTGAACTTCTTCAAAGGCCAAGGACTCTCTTCCATACAAGAGGGTTTCTTTGAAGTGAGCATGCGACTTAGGTAAAAAACACAACAATAACAATGCTTGATCTTCATCATTGATGGAAACATCAATATTTTCAAGATCAAGAATCAACTTGTTGAATGTATCCAACTGCTCCGTCAACGCTTTATCTTCATTCATCTTGAATGAATACAAAGCCTGCTTCAAGTACAAACGATTTACCAAGGATTTTGTCATATACAAACCTTCGAGTTTCAGCCAAACACTCGCTGCCGTCTTCTCCTTCGAAACCTGCCTGAGAACTTTATCACCAAGACTCAGAATAATTGCGTTATGGGCTTTCTCGATCATCGTTGTCTTTTCCTTCTCCGTCAATGCAGCATTCATGGCGTCTCCTCCCTTTAACGCTTCTAGCAAACCCTGTTGAACAAGAAGGGCTCGCATCTTCAAACGCCATAAACCGAAATCATTAACTCCGGTAAACTTCTCAATTTCAAACTTTGTTGACGACATCTTCTCCACGCTCACCGCACTAGTTTGTTGTGATCACAAACCATACTTTTCAACAATCAAGATTGAGAAACGGAGTTCTTGGGTGAACAATGAAACGGTTAGAAACAAAGAGAGAAAGAAGAAAGGATAAAGAAGAATGAAGAAGAAGGATTAGGGCAAAATTGCTATACTATTCACTTTCTCAACATTTCAAAAGACTACAAGTGAATACCACAATCTAGCCACACTCAACAAATTGAGTGTACTAGCCTATATATAGACTAACTAGATTAGGGGTGTTCATGGGTGCGGGTCGACCCACGAACCCATTGACCTAAACCAAACCAACCCATAAATTACCCGAACCCATTCAATTACGGGGATACCCAACCCAACCCATAACAACCCGTATAGTTTTGGGTCGGGTATTGGGTTTGACTTTTGCAACCCGCAAACCCACTGACCCAACCCATTGATGTGACTTTAGTAATTTCTTATTATTTTTATTTTTATTTTCAATAAAAATATAAAACTAATATCTCACTAATAACCATAATTTTTTCAAAAAAAAAATATTATTCTGCTCCAATAATACTACTAGACGAATGAGTTTACGTAATTCTAATTTTAAGTGTTGTTTCTTATTTTCTTTTGTATCATTTCCAACTTACCTATTTTATGGAAATAACGTGTTTTATTGAATTTTATACTAATATCAAGTGTTATGTCGTGTTGATGAATTTTATTTGATATTTTATGATGTGTTTCATCGAATTTGAGTGTTATACATGAGTATGATTATATTGAGTTGTGTTACATTTTTTTAAACCGAAAAAAAGAATCATAAAAATATATATTTTTTATTTGAAATACAACCCGCGAACCCAACCCAACCCAACCCATAAATGAACGGGTCGGATCGGGTCGGTTTTGACAATGAAATTGCAGGTTGGACGACGAACCCAACCCATTAAAGTTTGAACGGGTTGGGTAACGTGTTAGGTCAAATCCGGTCCAACCCAACCCGCGTACACCCTTAAACTAGATAACTTGCAACCCAAGCTACCTAAACAATTTGGGCCCATAACGAAAGCCCAATTCGACAAACATTTCGACAATATATATTAGAACAGGCTTCGACTACAATATGTATCTATTTACTACAGCATGCGACCCAGCTTCGATTTCATGCTTGTCTCCTGTCGAAATACATGAATGTCACTCCTTGCCAGAGTTAGAGTTCGACCCAAAATTTCACAGTGCACTTGAAGTAATCGTAACTAAAATTCTGGTACCAGATATGTGATGTTACGTGTGATGTCACAACAACACACTCTGCAATGGACAATATAACACAACAGAAAAGACACAAAGAATTATTCACCCAGTTTAGTTAAACAACTTACTCTGGGGGCTACCAAGCCAGGGATGAATTTCACTATCAGTAGAATCAAATTACAGACTCAACAACCCAATTGACATCTCTTAAACTTAATGAACCTTCTACCTAAAAGACCACTTAGGTATGAGAACACTACTCAATCCCTAAATCACTTCAGTGATATAATTCAAAGATCACACACTTTAAAAAACACAACTTGATTCTGCTTCACGGCTTTGATCAAGAACAACTCAAAACAACAACACCAATTCACACTAGAATGGTTTACAACACATACACGAAGACACAAACGTCTCTCAGTCTTTAGCTCTCTTTCTTCGTTACTTTCTTAAAAGGATTGATGCGCTTTATATAGCTATTTTATTTGGGCTCGGACCTGCTACAATATCTGACCTGATTTGTTATTTAAAACTGAATCTTCAAAACAAATTTTCTCTCAAAATCTTCTTAAATCTTCAGCCTTTAAACACTCCTACAAATCTGCATCAAATCTGTTTGCAATAGAAAATATCTCCTCCAAGATATTCGCATCCAATAACTCTAACAGCTCTCCTAAATTCCAGCTAATACGCTTAACCCTAAAAACATCTCAAACCTGATGTTTTAATGATCTGCACATCTGATGTCATGACATCGCATGTGACATCAGACTTCAAAACTTCAACAACTTAAACACTTAACATTATCCAATGTTAAGACTCAATGTTAATACATCACCCATGTGACATCAACATTGAACAACTTTGTTTTACCAAAATTCTAGCCAATCCAAGAACTAACAATCTCCCCCTTTGGTTAATTTTGGCTAAAACAAACTCTGCAACATCAGAGACTTCGGCAACGGATAAAAATTGAAAAATGTTAAAAACTCCTAGTAGCACTCCTTCAAAACAGCTCCTTCAAAATGCTGCACATACTCCATCAGCTCAGCAAAGGGTCAAGCTCGACAAAGGGTCAAGCTCCCCCTCAAAACCAGAACCAGCATAAACAGTTGTTCAACATGCACACTCCCCCTTTTTAGCCACAATTGGACAATCACCAAACATAATGTCCTGACATAATAAATGACACAGTCAAACACCAAGCTTTCCCAAAAAAAACAAGTTCCAACACCTTGACTGGTCAGGCGTTACAAACAATGCTCCTTATTTGCATTATAAAAACAAGTCTTCTTCCTTCTAGCACCACCACACAACAACCAAGAATGAGCCAGTCAAACTCCAAAGATGCAGCAAAGAACCTCAAGCAGGAGGATAAGACTTCAGATCCACCTAAGAAGAGGAGCAAAACAATGACTGCAGTTGAAACTACTTCAGGAACCATAAAGACAGGTAGAACCTCAGAGACAACCATGAAACCCAGTAAGAAACTTCCTGTACAACAACATGCTTCTGATGATGATTGGGATGAAGACTGGAAAGCTTTTCTAGATGCAGGGGGTTGGGATAATCTGTAACTATTAATGTACTTCAAACATGTATACCTTCAGCAGTTGAATAAAATCAATATCTAATAAAGAATACAACTACTTAATACACTCTCTAGCACATTTAATCTTCATAAATGCAAATTCCCAATTTACTTCTCAAACTTTCAAATTGGTTTGCATCTAATGCTTTAGTGAAGATATCAGCTAACTGTTTATCTGTAGCAACATGTTCCAAGGCAACTACTTTATCCTCTACCAAATCTCTTATAAAATGATGCCTTATATCAATATGCTTAGTTCTGCTATGTTGAATAGGATTCTTAGAGATATTGATAGCACTCAAATTATCACAGTACATTGTCATGACATCTTGCTTGACATTGTATTCACTCAGTATTTGCTTCATCCACACCAGTTGAGAGCAACTACTCCCTGCTGCTATGTACTCGACCTTAGCAGTAGAAAGAGACACACATTTCTGCTTCTTACTAAACCAAGAAATCAGATTATTCCCTAAGAAGAAACAACCTCCTGAAGTGCTTTTCCTATCATCAGCACTCCCAGCCCAGTCAGCATCACAATATCCCCTTAACTCAGTCCCAGATCCATGACTATACAGCATCCCATAGTCATTAGTGCCATTAACATATTTCAGGATCCTCTTCACTTGATTCAAGTGACTAACCTTATGCTCAGATTGATATCTGGCACAAACTCCAACAGCAAAAGAAATTTCAGGTCTGCTAGCTGTGAGATACAATAGACTCCTAATCATGCTTCTATATAAACTTTGATCCACACTAACTCCATGTTCATCCTTGGATAATTTTAAATGAGTAGGAGCAGGAGTCCTCTTATGATTAGCATTTTCTAGGCCAAATTTCTTCACTAGGTTCTTAGCATATTTGCTCTGAGAAATGAAGATAAATTCCTCCATTTGTCTAACTTGTAGACCAAGGAAATAGCTGAGTTCTCCAACCAAACTCATTTCAAATTCAGATTGCATCTGTTGCACAAAATTTTTCACCATTTCATCTGACATCCCACCAAATACAATGTCATCAACATAGATTTGGGCTACCATCAGGTTTCCTCCTTCTTCCTTGACAAACAAGGTCTTGTCAATTCCTCTTTTTCTGTAGCCATTCAATGCTAAGAATTCTGTAAGCCTTTCATACCAGGCCCTAGGAGCTTGCTTCAAACCATACAGGGCTTTGCTAAGTTTGTAAACATGATTAGGAAAAGTTGGATCAATGAACCCTTTAGGTTGATCTACATACACTTCTTCATTCAAGTAACCATTCAAGAAGGCACTCTTCACATCCATTTGGAATAGATTGAATCTGAGATTACAGGCCACACCCAAGAGTAATCTGATGGACTCTAATCTAGCCACAGGAGCAAAAGTTTCATCAAAATCAACTCCTTCAACTTGAGTGTATCCCTGTGCAACAAGTCTTGCCTTGTTTCTGGTAACCACTCTTAGTTCATCAGACTTGTTCTTGTAGATCCACTTGGTCCCAATCACATTCACCCCTTCAGGCCTTGGCACAAGATCCCATACTTCATTCCTCTTGAATTGCTCCAGCTCTTCATGCATTGCATTTATCCAAAACTCATCAGTCAATGCTTCCTTGACATTCTTTGGCTCAATTTTGGAGACAAAACATGAACTGGCTACAACTTCTCTTGACCTAGTCCTCACTCCAGAATTTGGATCACCTATAATAAGCTCCTTTGGGTGGTCCTTCTGCAGTCTGATAGAAGGATCTTTATGAGGTTGCTCAGATTCAGGCTCAGCAGCAGCAACACTAGGAGTTGGACTTCTGTCTTTAGCTTCTGGTGCAACTTCACCAACTGATGTTCCAACATCATCTAGGACATCATCATCTTCCTGCTTATCATTGTCATCAATCACCACATTGATGGACTCCATCATCACCTTGGTTCTAGAGTTGAAAACCCTATATGCTCTGCTGTTGGTAGAGTATCCCAAGAATATTCCTTCATCACTTTTGGAATCCAATTTTCTTCTCTGTTCTCTATCAGCCAGAATATAACATCTACTTCTAAAAACATGAAAGTATTTAACATTAGGTTTTCTTCCCTTCCATAGCTCATACAGAGTGGATGAAGTGCCTCTTCTCAGGGTAACCCTGTTGTGAATATAGCAGGCAGTATTCATGGCTTCAGCCCAAAAATGATAGGGAAGTTTCTTGGCATGGATCATAGCTCTAGCAGACTCTTGGATAGTTCTGTTCTTCCTCTCAACTACTCCATTTAGCTGAGGAGTAATAGGAGATGAAAACTCATGACTTATACCTTCAGCAGAGCAAAATTCTACAAACTTGCTATTCTCAAACTCTCTTCCATGGTCACTCCTTATCCTGATAACATTACTCTCCTTTTCTCTTTGGAGTCTTTGACAAAGATCTTTAAAAACATCAAACACCTCTGATTTGTCTTTGATGAAGCTCTCCCATGTGTACCTTGAATAGTCATCCACAACTACATATGCATATTTCTTTCCACCCAGACTTTCAACCTGCATAGGTCCCATCAAGTTCATATGAAGTAGTTCCAAGACCTTGGAGGTGGTGTCATGTTGAAGCTTCGAATGAGACATCTTTGTCTGCTTCCCTTTTTGACAGTCTCCACAAACTTTTCCTTCCTCAATATTAAGTTTGGGAATTCCTCTGACTGCTTCTGAGGAGATGATTCTCTTCATTCCCTTTAGGTGAAGATGTCCCAACTTCTGATGCCAGATTTTGACATTATCTTCTTTAGCAAAAACACAAGTGGAAGAGTTTGAGTATTGTGGCCCCCAAAGATAACAATTGTCCTTAGACCTGATTCCCTTCATAATGACTTCTCCTTTATCATCTTTGACAATGCATTCAGACTTTGTAAAGTCTACTTTGAATCCTTGATCACAAAGTTGACTAATGCTAATCAAATTTGCTGTCAGTCCTTTAATAAGAAGGACATCATCCAGTCTGGGAGCACCAGCACAGTTCAGTTTACCAATCCCCTTGATCTCTCCTTTGACCCCATCACCAAATGTAACATGGCCTGAAGAATGAAGCTTCACATCTACCAACAGATTCTTAACTCCAGTCATGTGCCTTGAACACCCACTGTCAAAGTACCAATCTTCTTTGGTAGAAACCCTTAAAGAAGTGTGAGTTATCAAGCTGGTAACCTTAACTTTAGGGACCCATTGCTTCTTAGGCTTGGTAACCTGCCTTCCTCTGTGACAGTTCTGTCTGGGAACAACCTGATGAGCCTTCTGTGGATATCCATGTAACTTATAACAATAAGACTTAATGTGTCCAAAACATCCACAATGGTGACATCTCCAGTGCTTGTATTTCTTCTTAGATGGAGTTCTGTCATGATGTTTTAACATCTGTTTTAACATCACTGGTTTAGAGGTGATGACATCATTAGAACCTGCATCATTGGTGAATCCCAAACCACATTTGTCTGCAGCTATCTTTCCAATACTAAGAATGTTGTCTAGAGCATCAGTACCATTGTTCAACATTCTAATAGTTTTGGTCATAGAGTCCAGTTTATAGTTAAGCATACTGACTTCAGATTCAAGTTCAGTCTTTTCAGCTTTTAACTGTACTATGGTTTTCTTTAGCTTTTCTCCTTCAAGACACACTTGTTCACTTCTTATGAAAAGATCTTTATAAGTGACAGCAAGTTCATCATAAGTAACCTCATCATCACAAGAATCATCATCTGACTCACAAACCTCAACCATAGCTCTAACAAGTTTAGCTGAATTTTCTTCAGATTCACTCTCACTGTCAGACCAAGAAGCTGATAACCCTTTCTGCTTTTTTAGAAAAGTAGGACATTCCTTCTTGACATGTCCATACCCTTCACACTCATAGCATTGTATCCCTTTGTCATTACTGGACTTTTCTTCATCTTTAGACTTCTTCCCTTGTTCTCCTGATCTGTTGATGTCAGAGGTAATGTTCTTGACATTGGGATTATAACTCCTATTTATCCTCTTCATAACTTTGTTGAACTGTTTTCCCAGCAAAGCAATAGTCTGAGATAGCTCCTCCTGAGAATCATCCTTTTTCCCTTTCTTGGCTTCTTCAGAACTGGAAACCAAAGCTATACTCTTGGACTTCTTTTCAGGTTCCTCTTCACTTAACCCTAGCTCAAATGTTTGAAGAGATCCAATTAACTCATCAACCCTCAGTTTGCTGATATCCTGAGCTTCTTCAATAGCAGTTACTTTCATCTTATATCTCTTGGGAAGGGATCTAAGAATCTTCCTCACCAACTTCTCTTCAGTCGTCTTTTCTCCAAGAGCACTAGAAGCATTAGACAGCTCAAGAATATTCATGTGAAAATCATGAATAGTCTCCTCTTCCTTCATTTTTAGACTTTCAAACTTTGATGTCAGAAGTTGAAGTCTAGACATCTTGACTTTAGATGTTCCTTCATGTGTTGTCTTTAATATATCCCATGCTTCCTTAGCAACTTCACAAGTGTTGATCAACCTGAAGATGTTCTTATCAACTCCATTGAAAATAGCATTTAGGGCTTTAGAATTACCAAGTGCTAGCTCATCTTCTTCCTTGGCCCATTCTTCTTCAGGTTTCAATTTAGAGCTGCCTTCTTTTTCTTTTCCAGCATCATCTTTCTCAACAACAACAACAGGAGCTTTCCATTCCTTTAAGATAGCTTTCCAAGCCCTGCTATCTAATGACTTTAAGAAGGTAACCATCCTTGGTTTCCAATAGTCATAATTAGATCCATCCAGAATAGGGGGTCTATTCACAAATCCTCCAACTTCTTTGTCCATCTTACCAGAAAGTATCAGCCCTAGATCTCACCCAGATGCAGAGCAGGATGCCTGCTCTGATACCAATTGAAATTCTGGTACCAGATATGTGATGTTACGTGTGATGTCACAACAACACACTCTGCAATGGACAATATAACACAACAGAAAAGACACAAAGAATTGTTCACCCAGTTCAGTTAAACAACTTACTCTGGGGGCTACCAAGCCAGGGATGAATTTCACTATCAGTAGAATCAAATTACAGACTCAACAACCCAGTTGACATCTCTTAAACTTAATCACTACTTAATGAACCTTCTACCTAAGAGGCCACTTAGGTATGAGAACACTACTCAATCTCTAAATCACTTTAGTGATATAATTCAAAGATCACACACTTTGAAAAACACAACTTGATTCTGCTTCACAGCTTTGATCAAGAATAACTCAAAACAACAACACCAATTCACACTAGAATGGTTTACAACACATACACGAAGACACAAACGACTCTCAGTCTTTAGCTCTCTTTCTTCGTTACTTTCTTCAAAGGATTGATGCGCTTTATATAGCTATTTTATTTGGGCTCGGACCTGCTACAATATCTGACCTGATTTGTTATTTAAAACTGAATCTTCAAAACAGATTTTCTCTCAAAATCTTCTTAAATCTTCAGCCTTTAAACACTCCTACAAATCTGCATCAAATCTGTTTGCAACAGAAAATATCTCCTCCAAGATATTCGCATCCAATAACTCTAACAGCTCTCCCAAATTCCAGCTAATACGCTTAACCCTAAAAACATCTCAAACCTGATGTTTTAATGATCTGCACATCTGATGTCATGACATCGCATGTGACATCAGACTTCAAAACTTCAACAACTTAAACACTTAACAATATCCAATGTTAAGACTCAATGTTAAGACATCACCCATGTGACATCGACATTGAACAACTTTGTTTTACCAAAATTCTAGCCAATCCAAGAACTAACAATCAAGAGCTAACAGTAATAATACATGCATATCTCATGAAACAATCCTCATGTACCACCTTTCCTTGGATACCCATTCCATGGAAGACTCCTTTCACATTTAAGTTCGGTGGAAATTGTAATGACATGCCAACTCATGGCTTTGGCGATACCTTTACTACCTCTTTAGAGACATGATAGTGTGGTTTCTCTGGTTTCATTCCAAAACTCTTGAGATATCGTCCATGCAAAACTTTTATCAATCACAAAGGCCTCTCTAGAAAAAAAAATGAACATTATTAACTCGGCATGCTACACGGATTTATCTCCGTGGTATTAATCTAAATTATTAAATATTACTTTAAAAAAAACTTTGTTCTAAATTATTCATACATTTATTTACACTTCCCCTCTCTAGAAATTGATTAATATTATTTTAGGCGATGTTACATGAATATTAATGGTAAGATTGTGATTCTTCCTTTTTTTTTTTTTAATTTAGTCTTCTAACAAAAATATTCTTGTTTATATTTTATTATAAATAGAGTATAAATTACTCTCTCTTAAATTATAAGTCATTTTATCAAAAATATTTATCTCAAAGTATAAGTCATTTTATAATTCTAATATAATATTAATGATTTTTTTAATATACCCGCTACTATTTACAATACTCTTCTTTTTTTCAATTCTTTTAATTTCTTTTCTTTATGTAATTAATGAAGAATAATTTTGTAAAATTATACATAATTTATCTTTTCCCTATAAAATTGTATTTCTTTATTTGTATGAAATATTCAAAACATCTTAGTACTCCTTTCGTTCTCAAATATAAACAATAAAAAATTCTCAATGGTCTTAAATATAATTTTTTTTTGGAAGAAAGAAAAAATTTCATTACCAAAAAACATTACAAGCCCAAAACCGATCCACAACGGATCCAGGTTCCAAAATGACAAAAAATTACACACAAACTATATATGACTACAATATGTATTAAGTTTACTATTGGTTTCAGCCCTCCTCATAATCACATATTTGATATCCTCAATCTTCAGGTCTTCCTTTTTTGCTTCTTGAAATATGATTTGATTCCTCAAGGTATATATACTATAGATTGTTTCAGTGAGAGCAAGCTTAAGTAATTTCCTCTTACTCCCTTTACCCTTCACTATTTGCAAAATCCATTGCAGTTCATGAGACCAATCAAGGGGTGCTCGATTATATCCGATCCACTTCATCAGCATCTTCCAAATATTTTTTGTAAATGAACATTCAAAAAAGAGGTGTTGTCCTAATTCGGGTTGCGCACAGAACACACACTCACCATCAATATTGACACCAAATTTTTGCAACCTGTCTTTTGTGAGGAGCTTTTGGTTACATAACAGCCAAAGAGTAAAAATAGCACGTGGTCTAGCAAATATAATTAAAAAACATTTATAATTATTATATTCAATATCACTATTCCAAATATATCTTTATATGTTTTTAACGATTTTTAAAATAAAAATTAGAGGTAAAATTATAATAAGAATAAGATTTAAATGTATTTAAATATTTTTTTTAAAGAGTGAATTTTTTTTTGTAAAATTAATTATATTTTAAGACCCTAGAGAGTGTATAATTTAAGACGGAGGTAGTAGAGAAGTAAAATAAATTAAAATTATTGGTAGAGTCAATATTTTTAGATTGCTACTAGTTATAAACAAATAATTTATTTTATGATAGAGGGAGTCTTACTTTCTAAGGATACCCTTTTCTAATGCTAAATGTATAGAGAAGAAGAGGTAGAGCATATTGATTGGTGCAAGTTTGTGTAGTAATCTAGAAGAACGTCACATTGATTTTAAAGAGTACTACTAGTAGTAATGGCATATTAATTACTGTGTCAGTTTGCTTGAAATGGAAAGCGGTTTAAAGAATGTTTTCTCGTGGTGAATCCGTTATGTCTTGCTTTGGTTCTCTTCCCACTCTCATTAATTGTCGCATTTTTTTGGGTTCTTGAGCTTCAAATCTCTTTGTCAATGCACACATACCAACCATGCGCAGTTAATATTTCCTCATGAATTATGCCGCTGCATTGGATGTTGCTTTCTCAATATGGGCTTTTTCAATGCATATTTGGGCTCCCCTACTTTTTGTTGTTTAGTCCTCTTGAGAATTCTACCTGCCACCCTCTATTACAAACAAAAAGTTTATTTTATCTATGTCCAAAACACCGGATTTTTAAAATTTTCGGTGTCATACCGGAAATTTTGCCCATTACCGGATTTTTCAGTCATTTTAAATTTATTTTATTTTATGATATCTTATGGCCCAATAGGCCCATACCAAAACAACCCATTATCAAATTATATCATGAGTTTTTTATTTTAATTTTATTTTATGATACTTTATTTGTTGAATTTAATTATTCAATGTAAGATAATGATAGTGTTTTTTTATTGGTAGTATTAAGATTTATGATTTTTTTTAAAATTATATCATGAGTGAAAAAAAGTTTTTTTAAAGAGAATGACGGGCTTGCCCGCGGGCCCGTCATTAAATGGGGCGGGCCTAGAAAATGAGCCCGCATCTCTACCTTTGACCGCCCCGCCCCGCCCCGTTTTTTTGCGGGCTTTTGCGGGGCGGACCTAAATGGGGCGGGCATGCCCGTTTGCCACCCCTAGTCTTGAGCTTGAAAAAAATTTGAAAAACCTACTATTTTCATTTTTTTTTCCACAGTGCTTGATCAACAAGTACATCAACAAGATTACATATTAAATTAAGATGATTTTCTATGTAAAAAATACATAACATCAACAAGATAACATATAAAATTAACGTGATTTCCTAATTTCTTCCTCCCAATGCCTAATCCATCATGCATATGCTGTTTCTCAGGCTCTTGCCTCTTCAGTACAGTTCTCTCTCCACCGGGTCGTGACGGGAGGTAAAGGACTATCAGGTTTTAATTTTACCTGAACCCAATGATTGTTATTGACAAAGCCAACAACAATCATTTTATGCCTACTTGCAAACATAGATGGAGCTATAGTAAGAGGGAAGAAGGTTTAGTTAAGTGTCATTGACAGGGAGACAAAAACCAAACTGTACCGGGTCGCAATAGGATAACCCATATCTGGAATCGACATCCATTTCTCTCTACCCTGTACACCCAAGTGTGTTATTTTTAAGGAACTTCGAACCACATCAACGGTGTCATAAAACAACTTGGAAAACAATTTTGGTTATTGATAAATTTGAGCATCCAACTGATTCCGAATCAACGCCCAAAACTCTTCACCCCATCCAAGTAATGCTGCAATAGCCCGAAAACCACAATTTCCATCGTCACCCACATAAATTATATCATAAATGTATGGATGCATGAAACGAGGAAACTGAGACAAGTATTTATGCTTAGAAGATACAGTGGACGGTTGATTAGAAGGTTGACTTCCTGTTGGTTTTGTACATGATGTCTTTGTAGTCTGACTCCCCTGCGAGGCCTCACCATACTCCCACTACGAGGGATCACGTCACACATAATTCTTTTCACCCTTTTTGCTTTTCTTAACTCCTCTCTTCGGCTTGTACTTCACCGGCGGTGGACGCATAGAAGATGTGGCTGGATAAGTCAGTTATCTAATTTTCTTCTTCAACACCCTCTAACCTACAATATCCAAAGAATTGAAATATGTCTTCAAATCTTCACATTCTGTGTCTAAATCCATCTTTGAACCGCTATCCTCTGGACCGTCAGTATGCTCTTGAATGTGTAATTTCTTCAAGAAAACATGAATTTCTTCTAAAGGAATAGACATACCTTGTATTTGAAAACCAGCAAGTTGACACGCACAGGGTAAACCATGTGTAGATCTAATGAAGCAACCACACATATCCTTGTTTATACCAACAAATTTGACCCGGAGGCATGTTATACACAAATTGTCTCTCATGAGGTTTTAGATAGCCTAACATGTCATGCCCTGATAAATCCTGAGATAGTCTATGATTGTGAAACCCACACATAACGCTCACCCTCCAACCAATACCACTTGGCGAAGACCTCAGCCGAAAAAGACATTTCACTTTCATACTAGCGAGACCATCCTTCTCCGATGAATGACTACTTTCAGACTTTTTTCTTTTATAATTTCCTCCTCTCTCACAACCCATTATTAATTTATCCTTCCTTCCTCGCTGGCCAGTTGCACTATCAGAACGAATTGTCACAACTATGATACCATGTTGCTTCCCAATATTCTGTGCCCAAGCTAATACGTCGGATCAGCTCTCAAAAATCTGTCGTTCAAAAACATAACAACTTATAGTAACACAAAACATGAAATCAAACGAAATAATATTAAACTTTACGCATCTACGTATAATACATACTTTGTCTGTGGTGAAGAAGTGAGTGTAATCGCTACACGAGTCGGTAGAAGACCCTGACGGTTCCGGAGCGCAAATGACAAGCATTTTTGAAGAAACTGACCTGTTATCGAAAATTTCGTGTAAAACTGGAATTCCCGGTATATCGGACATTTGAATTTCCCGGTAGTTTGAGAGTTACCGGTAATTTAGAATCCCCGGTATGCGTGTTCAAATTATTACCGGTAATTTAAGAATTTCCGGTAAGGAGTACCGGTAAATTTAGATTATTACTATCAGAAATTTCGTTTTCGAGAAATTCAGATCAGAGACTATCGGAAATTTTGAATTGCACTACCGGAAATTTTGTTTTTTTTTATCTGAAAAAGTGTTTTTTTTTTAATAAAAAAAAGTCATTTTTTATGTAAATAATAACAAGAGTGATATGGATATATTAAAAAAATGGGGGGTGTCAGATACGATTGGGGGTGGCATGTAGATTCCTCATTCCTCTGGGTTTTCTTTGGGCCCACCTTTAAATTGTCACTATCATATACTACTACGTATTTGCAAAGCCTATAGGGATAATGCAAGGTTGCTGTCCTGTTACTTAATGTGAATTTGGAGAAAATTGGTAGGAGACTATTAAATTATAAATGAGAAAAATGTAAAAGACTTAAAATTGGATTTTTTTTTTTAAATAATCATATTTTTTAATTTGTATACCAAAATAACCACCTTTTCAAATAAATTAACAAAATAATTAGTTTTCAAACAAAAAAAATTAAATGTTAAAGAAATAGTCACTCAAAGTGGCGCATATACTATAAAGTTTTACATAAATACCATTTGGGATGACACATGCATGTATGTGATACTAATGCAAGTGACGCATACGTGTATCCACTAAGAGCATGCACCACTTGTAATGGCTATTGCTTTATAATTTTATAAGGCAGTAGCCAGTGGCACGTGCTCCTAGTAGATATATGCATGCGCCACTTGCAGTGGCATCACATACATTCACGCAACATTTCAAGTAGCGCCTATGTACAAATTTATAGGTCATGTGTCACTTTGAGTGACTATTCCTTTTACATTTAATTTTTTTGTTTAAAATTTGATTACTTTAGTAGTTTATTTTAAATGGCGGTTATTTTAGTATATAAATTGAAAAAAGTGCTTATTTAAAAAAAAACTTAAAATTGCTTTAAAAGACAATGGAGGGTCATTTTTGCACAATTTTAATATTTTAATATTTAGTTGATTAAAATAGTATGAGTTTAATGGTGGTGCAGTGTAAGTCTAAAAAAATATTATACATATATTCAATTAAAATATTTAAAGTGTCAAATCATATAAGTAATTTAAAATTTACAGGATGATTTGGCGAGATACATGGTTGCAATTGATTGACGGAAAAAACTTAGATAGACACAAACCTAACACTTGATTTTAGAAACAACCAATCATATTTTTTTGATTAATTAAAAAATAAAAAAAATAATATTCTCTCTCCTTCATAATCACAACCACCCATGAATTCAAATTAAAAATAAATGAAATTTTAAATAAATTTAATATTTTCTCTCTTTCTTATTGGTTGTTTGTAACACTAAGGATTTAAGTTCGTTCCTACGCAAGTTTTCCTCTTGATTGACAATGTAAAAATATTTTACACTTTTAGTGCACCTATCTATTTTTTCAAATATTATCTAAGTCTAATAAAAATAATTAAATATTTATATTTATTAAAATAAAAAATATTGGTTAATTACATTTTTTAATTAATATAATTTATAAACTGTATTATTTGAATTACTTTTTAAATTTAATGTTCAATAGAAATATGTTTCATGAAAATAACAATTGAACATACTTTTATACCAATAATAATTAGAGGTGAGCAAAATATTCCCATGATCAAATTTATAATTAAATTTAAATTTATTTTAAATATTCGATTATAGTTAAATAATTATTAAATAAATGATTGATCATCCATCAATTTTTTATTTTTGGATTTAATTATAGTTTTATTCAAAAGTCTAAAATATCCAATTGTAATTCATTCTGAGATTTAAGATAGTCGTGGAATTTATCCTACCACCGTTTAGTTTGACCTAACACCCCTATATGAGGGGTGCTATTAAATATTTCTAAATTTTTTACAAGTATCGTAAAATATTGGATTTTTTTTTAAAGGAATATCAGATTTTTTGTGTTTATGTTAAAAAATACTGCATATTGCAAAAAAATATCGAATATTTTTATATTTTTGAAAAATTATCAGAAATTTTTCGATAAAAATGCACTGATTTTTGATAAATATTTAAAGAATTATCAGATTTTTTGAAATGTTTGAATTTTTGAAAATGCAAATAATTCATATTCGATAGGTAAAATAAATTTAACACTAAAGTAATTTTTGAAACATCCGAAAAACGACAAAATATTTCAAAAATTCCCAAAAAAAACTATAAAATATTTTTAAAAATTTGGTAGTGTTAAATATTTTTTTGTCTATCTAATATGAATTATTGATTATTTCGAAAATTTAGAAAATTACTAAAGACACCGAATAATAAAAAAATTTAATATGTTTAATTCATTTTTTTAACTGATAAAAATGTATATTGAACTTTTTAAGTACGTTATCAAATTTTAAATTTATATCGAAATTTTTTTTGTTCTTCCAAATTTTTCTTTTGAATTTTTTGACAAAATTTTAATAAAAATAATATGGATATTAAGGTGCAGAATAATTTCTCAAAGATAAGCCGCGGTGACGTGTCTAACGCCCCAGTTTTTGTTAGATTTATTTAATCGAGTCGATTTAATTATTTTTGGTCTTTATATTATTTTATTCTTGGTTATTATGTTTTATCGCGTTTTAGGAACGTTTGCGAGAAAATTGAGTGTAGGGGTATTTTGGTCTTTTTGGCTTGGTTAGATATTGTTTTTCATTTACAAAAAAAGAAACATAGAGAGAAAAATAGAAACAAAAGAAGAGAAGAGAAAAGGAGAGTGAGAAGAAGAAAAAGAGGAAAATTTGGAGTGTAAGAAACCGATTCAACCGACAATTCGAAGCGCGATTAATCGGGTAAGGGTGCGAAACTCGGTTATTCTATGCTTGTGTATGAATATGTATGTGTCTGTTTGAATGTTCTCTTGCCTTTCCTAGTTTTTCCATTTTAGGTTGAAATGAGAAAAATGAATCGAAATCGATGTTTTCACGGTCGGAAATCGATATAAACTGTGTTGAATGATCGTATTATATGTATGAACATTATTGATATTTGTTTTGGTTGGTTGGAAATGTCTTGGGTTGAGAAAGATGAATTTTTGGGGCTTGGAACTATGTAAAACGCAGCAGAATTTTTCTGTTTCTGGTGTAGACCATCGGGCGATGCTTTGAGCGTCGGGCGACGCATGGGTAGCGCCGCTGCTCCGCCGGGCGATGCTCAAGAGGCGTAGCTTGTCACGCTGCTGACTCTTTTAAGGTTTGGTTGGGGTTTTACGCCGCTGCTTCGCCGGGCGATGCAGAGGCGAAGGGAGCACCGCCGGGCGAAAATAGGTACCGCCGGGCGTTCCTGGGGATTTTTTCAATAAATTTGTTTTCTTTGAAAATGTATAACTTTTGATCCGTGCTTCGGATCGGGACGTTCCTAGTATCGTTGGGAAGCTAATGAGATCTTCTTTCTTATAAAAATGGTTTGGAGATTGGTGGTCGATTTAATTGTGTCGGGTAATTGAAAACGTGTCGTTTTGTCGACTTTTATCGTCGTAATTGTGTGTGATTGATGTGTTATCACGCGATATGCTTTTGATATATAACGTATAGCTTGTGTGCTGTTATATGATGTGAAGGTATGCGATGAAATGTTGTGATGATGGTTTGTGGTCTTATGGCAAATAAATGCATTGTGTTATGTTTGATTGTATATGCATGATTATGGATGTTGAAATGGTTCACATGGTTGTATATGTGTATGCATTTGATTGTCATGAGTCATTGTATGCCAAGCATCATGATATGCATTCTTGTGATGTCATGTGCCCTAGTGGGTGTGAGCGACGAAATGATTCCCGAGGGAATCTGCTATAACGGTCGTGAGCCTTATACAAAGAGGACCGAAAGCGACGTTATAGACGATCGTGAGCCTTATACAAAGAGGACCGAAAGTGATCGGATCGTGAGGCTTATACAAAGAGGACCGAAAGCGATCCATAAACTTCGTGAGCCTTATATATATGAGATTTCAGTTGCAGATTTTCCGCTTTTATTCTGTATCTGAATTGTGGGTGTTAGGAACTGAGTTCCTCTGTTTATGTTGCTACCTGATTGTTGCATATCTTTATGAGCAGGTTATTATATTTCATCATCGTGATGTGACGCTCCGTCTATGCCTTGAATGTTTTAATTCTACTCTGATTAATTGTTATCACTTTAATTACTCGGGTTATAGATTGAGGGTGTTACATTAAGTGGTATCAGAGCCAGTTTGTGTCAGTCCGTGTCGGTCATTTTGACCAAGTTGTTTGTTGTGCGTCAGTTGTGTTCTGGCGACCTGATTGTTTAACCATAGTTACTGTTATTGGATATGAAAAGAATATGGCTGGTAGGAATGACGATGCTCTTGCTGCTGCTATGCAAGCTATGGCTCAGGCTGTGCGGGGTGCACCTAATGCTGGTGGGAATGATGAGTTCAGGAAGAACAAACCGCTTATCTTCAAAGGAAGACATGATCCTAATGGTGCTCAGATTTGGCTTAAGGAGATTGAAAGAATCTTTCAAGTGATGAACTGTGCTGAGGAACATAAGGTGAGATTGGGTACTCACATGTTGCAGGAGGAGGCCGATGATTGGTGGGTTAGTGCGCGTCATGTGTGGGAAGCTACAGGTGAAGAGGTCACTTGGGCCTTGTTTAGCCGTGAGTTTTTGAGGAAGTATTTTCCTAAAGATGTTAGAGGAAAGAAAGAGATAGAGTTCTTGGAGTTGAAACAGGGTTACATGTCTGTTATTGATTACACTGCTAAGTTTGTGGAACTTGTTCAGTTTTATCAACATTATGCTGAAGCAACTGCGGAGTTTTCCAAATGTGTGAAGTTTGAGAACGGGTTGCGTCCTGAGATCAAGCAGGCAATTGGTTATCAAAGACTAGGAGGTTTTCAGATTTGGTGGATTGTTGTAGAATTTATGAGGATAGCAAAGCTCGTTCTACTCATTATAAGAGTGTGAACGAAAGGAAAGGAAAGCAACCGTTTCGTGGTGGTCCTTATGTGTCACCAACTGACAAGGGAAAGCAAAGGGCTAATTCTGATAAAAGGCCAAGTGGGGGAGGTACGTATAATCCTCTGAGATGTTATAGGTGTGGTGACTTAGGACATCGTTAGTTTGAATGTAGAAAGGATATAAGGAAGTGTTCCAATTGTGGAGGTATAAGACATGTAACAGCTGAGTGCAAGAGGAATGGGGTGAAGTGTTTCAACTATGGTGAACCTGGTCATATTAGTACGAAGTGTCCGAAACCAAAGCAAGCTTAAGCTGGAGGGAAAGTATTTGCATTGGCAGGAACTCAGACTACTAGTGCAGATCGTCTGATCAGAGGTACTTGTTTTATTAATAGTACGCCTTTAGTTGCTACTATTGATACCAGAGCGACTCCTTCGTTTATTTTTTCTGAGTGTGCGCAACGTTTGAATCTTTTGTTGTCTTCGATGGATGGAGAGATGGTTATTGATACTCCAGCAATGGGGTCGGTAACTACTTCTTTGGTTTGTTTAAGTTGTCCTTTGACCATTTATGGTAAGGATTTTGATATGGATTTGGTGTGTCTACCGTTGGAGGGTTTAGACGTGGTTCTGGGAATGAATTGGTTGCAGTTCAATCGAGTTCATATCGATTGTTATCATAAGTTGGTACGATTTCCTTCTCTTGAAGAAGACGAGGAATCGAGTTTCTTATCTACCAAAGAGTTGAAGAAACTTTTGGCGGATGAAGCTCAGTTGTTCGGGTTGTTTGCATCGTTGACCGTGGACAGTCAAGTTGCAATTGATGTGTTTCCAGTCGTGTGTGATTTTCCAGAGGTGTTTCCGGAGGATATTTCTGATGTGCCGCCAGAGAGAGAGGTGGAGTTTTCTATAGATCTAGTTCCTGGTACTAGACCTGTGTCTATGGCACCTTATCGTATGTCGGCATCTGAGTTGGTTGAGTTGAAGAAGCAGTTGAATGAATTGTTAGAAAAGAGGTTTGTGAGGCCGAGTGTATCGCCTTGGGGTGCTCCAATTTTGTTGGTGAGAAAGAAAGATGGAAGTATGCGATTGTGTATTGATTATCGCCAGCTGAATAAGGTGACGATTAAGAACAAGTATCCTCTTTCGAGAATTGATGATCTGATGGACCAGTTGGTAGGTGCGTGTGTGTTTAGTAAAATTGATTTGAGGTCAGGTTATCATCAGATTAGAGTGAAAGAGGAAGATATTCAGAAGACGGCTTTTAGGACACGATACGGACATTACGAATATTCTGTGACGTCGTTCGGGGTTTCTAATGCGCCGGGAGTGTTTATGGAGTATATGAATCGCATTTTCCATGAGCATTTGGATCAATTTGTTGTTGTGTTTATCGATGACATCTTGATTTATTCTAAGTCTCGGGAGGAACATGCGGAGCATTTGCGTATTGTATTGCAAATTTTGAAGGAAAAGAGACTTTATGCCAAGTTGTCCAAGTGTGAGTTCTGGTTGTCAGAAGTGAGTTTTCTTGGGCATGTGATTTCAGGTAATGGTATTGCTGTGGATCCATCCAAAGTAGATGCAGTTCTACAATGGGAGGCTCCTAGATCTGTTACTGAAATTAGAAGCTTTTTGGGTTTAGCTGGATATTATCGAAGATTCATTGAAGGCTTTTCCAAGTTAGCACTTCCTTTGACCCAGCTAACTTGTAAAGGTAAAGCGTTTATTTAGGATATTCAGTGTGAGGAAAGTTTTAGTGAGCTGAAGAGAAGATTGACTACAACTCCGATTTTGATCTTACCGAATCCTAGTGAACCGTTTGTGGTGTATTGTGATGCGTCTTTGATTGGGTTAGGTGGAGTGTTGATGCAAGAAGGTAAGGTTATGGCTTATGCTTCGAGGCAATTAAGGGATCATGAGAAGAATTACCCTACGCATGATTTGGAATTAGCGGCGGTGGTTTTCGTGTTGAAAATTTGGAGGCATTATCTCTATGGTGCAAGATTCGAAGTCTTTAGTGATCATAAGAGTTTAAGATACTTGTTTGATCAGAAAGAGCTGAATATGAGGCAACGGAGATGGTTGGAATTTTTGAAGGACTACGATTTTAGCTTGAATTACCATCCTGGTAAAGCTAATGTGGTAGCCGATGCATTAAGCCGAAAATCTTTGCATATGTCCGCTTTGATGGTTAAAGAGTGGGAACTTTTGGAAGCATTTAGAGATTTGAGTTTGGTGTGTGAGTTGACATCTGACAGCGTGAGGCTTGGTATGTTAAAGGTCACTAATGAGTTTTTGTTGACCGTTAGCGAGAAACAGAGGCTGGATGTGAAATTCGTTGATTTGATGACGGTTGGAGATAAAGGTGTGAATGGTGACTTTAAAGTGGATGATAAGGGTGTTTTGAGATTCCGTGGTAGAATTTGTAATCCTGATGATTCGGAATTGAAAAAGATGATTTTAGAGGAAGGACACCGGAGTAGTTTGAGTATACATCCGGGAGCTAATAAAATGTACCAAGATTTGAAGAAGATCTTTTGGTGGTCCGGATTGAAGAGGGATGTGACTCAGTTTTTTTATGCGTGTTTGACGTGTCAGAAGTCAAAGGTAGAACATCAGAAGCCTAGTGGATTATTGTAACCGTTGGATATTCCCGAGTGGAAATGGGACAACATTTCTATGGATTTTGTGACAGGGTTTCCGAATACTCAGAGGGGACATAATGCCATTTGGGTGGTTGTGGATAGGCTGACTAAATCGGCGCATTTCATTCCGATTGACATTAGTTTTTCTTTGGAGAGGTTGGCTGAGATTTATATCCATGTGATTGTGAAGCTACATAGTGTTCCGTTGTGTATTGTTTCAGATCGAGATCCGAGGTTTACTTCCAGATTTTGGGAAAGTTTACAAAAGGCGTTAGGTTCCAAGTTGAGATTGAGTTCTGCTTATCATCCTCAAACGGATGGTCAGACCGAGAGAACTATTCAGTCATTGGAAGATTTACTGAGAGCTTATGTTCTTGAGCAAGGTGGTGTTTGGGATGGTTATCTTTCGTTGGTGGAATTCACGTATAACAACAGTTTCCATTCGAGTATTGGAATGGTACCTTTTGAAGCGTTGTATGGAAGAAGATATAGAACGCCTTTGTGTTGGCATGAATCTGGTGAGAGTTCGGTGGTTGGACCAGAGTTAATTCAACAAACTACATAAAAGGTGAAACTTATTCGTGAGAAGATGAAGGCTTCTCAGAGTAGGAAGAAGAGTTATCATGATCGAAGGAGGAAAGATCTTGAGTTTCAAGAAGGCGATCATGTATTTCTGAGAGTTACACCGGTGACGGGTGTTGGTCGTGCATTGAAGTCAAAGAAGCTTACTTCTCGGTTTATTGGTCCTTACCAGATATCCGCGAGAGTGGGTGCTGTGGCTTATCGGGTGGCGTTGCCACCGAATTTTTTGAATTTGAATGATGTGTTCCATGTTTCACAGTTTCGGAAGTATGTTCCGGATCCGTCGCATGTGATTCCAATGGATGAGGTTGAGGTAAGGGAGAACCTTACGGTGGAGGCCTTACCAGTGAGAGCTTTGGATCGCGAGTTGAAGCGGTTAAGAGGCAAGGATATTGCGCTTTGAAAGTAGCGTGGGGAGGCGCTGCTGAGGGCAATTTGGCTTGGGAGTTGGAGAGTCGGATGCGAGAATCGTATCCGGAGTTGTTCGTCTCAGGTAACATTTTCGAGGATGAAAATTTCTAAGTGGGGGAGAGTTGTAATGCCCCGGTTTTTGTTAGATTTATTTAATCGAGTCGATTTAATTATTTTTGGTCTTTATATTATTTTATTCTTGGTTATTATGTTTTATCGCGTTTTGGGAACTTTTGCGAGAAAATTGAGTGTAGTGGTATTTTGGTCTTTTTGGTTTGGTTAGATATTGTTTTTCATTTAAAAAAAAAGAAACATAGAGAGAAAAATAGAAAGAAAAGAAGAGAAGAGAAAAGGAGAGTGAGAAGAAGAAAAAGAGGAAAACTTGGAGTGTAAGAAACCGATTTAACCGACACTTCGAAGCGCGATTAATCGGGTAAGGGTGCGAAAATCAGTTATTCTATGCTTGTGTATGAATATGTATGTGTGTGTTTGAATGTTCTCTTGTCTTTCCTAGTTTTTCCATTTTAGGTTGAAATGAGAAAAAAGAATCGAAATCGATGTTTTCACGGTCGAAAATCGATATAAACTGTGTTGAATGATCGTATTATATGTATGAACATTATTGATATTTGCTTTGGTTGTTGGAAATGCCTTGGGTTGAGAAAGATGAATTTTTGGGGTTTGGAACTATGTAAAACGCAGCAGAATTTTTCTGTTTCTGGTGTAGACTGTCGGACGATGCTTTGAGCGCCGGGCGACGTATGGGTTGCGCCGCTGCTCCGCCGGGCGATGCCCAAGAAGCGTAGCTTGTCACGCTGCTGACTCTTTTAAGTTTTGGTTGGGGTTTTATACCGCTGCTTCGCCGGGCGATGCAGAGGCGAAGGGAGCACCGCCAGGCAAAAATAGGTACCGCCGGGCGCTCCTAGGGATTTTTTCAATAAATTTGTTTTCTTTGAAAATGCATAACTTTTGATCCGTGCTTCGGATCGGGACGTTCCTAGTATCGTTGGGAAGCTAATGAGATGTTCTTTCTTATAAAAATGGTTTGGAGATTGGTGGCCGATTTAATTGTGTCGGGAAATTGAAAATGTGTCATTTTGTCGACTTTTATCGTCGTAATTGTGTGCGATTGATGTGTTATCATGCGATATGCTTTTGATATATAACGTATATCTTGTGTGCTGTTATATGATGTGAAGGTATGTGATGATAGTTTGTGGCCTTATGGCAAATAAATGCATTGTGTTATGTTTGATTGTATATGCATGATTATGGATGTTGAAATGGTTCACATGGTTGTATATGTGTATGCATTTGATTGTCATGAGTCATTGTATACTAAGCATCATGATATACATTCTTGTGATGTCGTGTGCCCTAGTGGGTGTGAGCGACGAAACGATTCCCGAGGGAATCTGCTATAACGGTCGTGAGCCTTATACAAAGAGGACCGAAAGCGACGTTATAGACGATCGTGAGCCTTATACAAAGAGGACCAAAAGCGATTGGATCGTGAGCCTTATACAAAGAGGACCGAAAGAGATCCATAAATGTCGTGAGCCTTATACCAAGAGGACCGAAAGCGACGGGGAACATCGTTTGCCCGACGGGGAGTTACACTAAGTAACAAGCTATGATTCCAATAATTCCTGAGTGAATTAATGATGAGAATGACGAATGGAACGGTACCGCATTGCATTTGCATAGAGTCGTTGTGTCAGTCTCTTTGCATTTGCATAAGTCATGAATGGATTGATTATGTGGGAGAATTGTGAATGAAATTAATGAGTTGATATATATATGTTGGTGATAAATGTATTGAGCATGATTGTTATGCCTTTGTGAAGGATGTATGAGATATGAATTGTGTTGTTTTGTATTTGAATTATGGTGTAAGTTGCGGTGAGAATGTTTTACATTGTGTATTTTGTGTTGTTACATAATTGTATGCAACTATAGTATAATTGTGTTTCTCACCCTTCTGCTGTTTTGAATGCTCTATGAGGCATTGCAGATTAGATGCTGGAGGTCTTTTTGTGAAGCTTATGTCTTCATTCTTTTGTCGGTCGGCTCTGATATGTAGCACCGGGTAGTCGGGGAGATCGTTATGTGACTTTATGTATATATCTTTTTGGATTTTACATGTATGACTCTGTGTATGACAGACAAACTTCTATGTTTATATATATGAGATTTCAGTTGCAGATTTTCCGCTTTTATTCTGTATCTGAATTGTGGGTGTTAGGAACTGAGTTCCTCTGTTTATGTTGCTACCTGATTGTTGCATATCTTTATGAGCAGGTTATTATATTTCATCATCGTGATGTGACGGTCCGTCTATGCCTTGAATGTTTTAATTCTACTCTGATTAATTGTTATCACTTTAATTACTCGGGTTATAGATTGCGGGTGTTACAACGTGTCTCGAATTTTTTTAAATAACCATATTTTTCTATAAAAAATTAAAATAGCTATATTTAAAAAAAAACAAAATAACCATATTTCAAATAAAAAAATTCACACACAAGAGTAGTCAGAAGGTATGGCGCATGCAATCATTTATTGTACCATGCATGATTACACATGCTTATAGTGACAGTCAAAAGGTGTAGGCAAAAATCTATTTACTGTAATATAAATGCTTATACCTACGACACAGTATCATAGGTAAAAGTCAATTTTCGACATATGATTTATTGTAAGTTCCATAGGTATAAGGATTTCGGCTATACCTATAGGAAATAGACTTTTACCTATGTCTTTTGATTGTCACTATAAGCATGCGTCATTATATAATAAAAATGAGTGCATGCGTCATATCTTTTGACTATTCCTCTTGTGTGCGATTTTTTTTTTCTGTTTGAAACATGATTACTTTGATATTTTTTAAAATATATAGTTATTTTAGATTTTTTTTTTAAAATAATATGATTATAAAAAACATTCTTGTGTCTTAAAATATTTTAGAATAGAGACTGATATAAAAGGTGCAGGTGTATACATATTATTATAAATTTTATGTCTAAATTATATATATATATATATATATATATATATATATATATATATATATATATATATATATATATATATATATATATATATTAATTTTTTCTTAATATAATTTATAATTAAATAAATTCCAACCTTAAGTTAAACCTTAACTATCTTCTCTATTTTATTGCATTTTCTCATGTTTGCTTTACAACTTCTTGTATGAAAATCATTATGCTTAATACAATCTGTGTGGGATCGATGTTGTTTTTATATCACTTGTTACTAATTTGACTGTGTATACTTGAACGTACAAAAATTAGCCATCAGGGACTGAGAGTTTCCATAAAAAAGGCTATCTAAACTCCTTGCCTAAAGGACTTACAGTTTCCTCGGGCGAGACCAAACATATAAATCTCACACAAGAGGTGCAACTGAAGTCTAGCCCAAGAGTCTTAGTTTTAAGTCTTGTCTGAAGTCTTTATAGAATTCTCACCCGAGAGGTCAACGTCTCGCCTGAGAGGCTTATAGTCTCATCAACCATGCTCTCTATATAACTTCGCCTGTGGGACTAGGAGTTCCTTATGGAACAGGTTATCTAAACTTTTTGCTTGAGGGACTGAGAGCTCTCATCAAACAAGCTATATAAACTCATCGCCTGAAGGACTTAAAGTTTCCTTAGAGGGGACGAGGACCATGTGTCTCCCCTAAGGGGGAATAACCTCGCCGCAAAGCATCTCCATCTTGCCTAATTTTGGCAACCATGGAATAACACATTTCTTGGGCAGAGAGAATTCAGAGTCAATAATTGATCCTCGTCCTCTTAGGAAGTAAGGATTCAATGGTCCATTACTCTGACCTAGTGTGTGATTATCACTCCAAAAAAAAAAACCTAGGCCAAAGGGCCTCTACAAATACCTCTCCCCATAACGAGAGAAGGACATATTATAACTTAATCAGCATTATGCATCTCATTGAGCCTATGACCTCACATGAGTTGGCCTCTCATACCACCATAAATTCCATAAACACCAGCATACATGGCCTCTCACCACTGCGGGAAAACCCTATCTATTATAAACCTATAAAGGTCTCTGAGTATCCCCTACCCTTGTAGGGATACCACACACAACTATAATTTTTTACTAGTACAAAACTTACTCTTGTTCCTTTTACGAAAAAATTTATAAAACTAGGAAAACCTCTAAGCGCATGACCAATCAAGCTTTCACATTTTCACCTTTTTAACTTCAAGATCACAACTTCAAGTTCCTTTGCTTGATTCAACATTGTCAAGAATTTTTAACTGTATCTTGATATATTTGACTAATGAGGCTTGTGATATCTCTTTTTTGTACAAACGGAATAATCAAGAACCTTTGTAAGAATTTATGTCATCAAAATCATTTGACATAACACAACCATTTAACAGATATCATCATCACCACCATTTGATATTTGCGAACATCAAAACCCATTAATAATATTACCTGCACAAACAAAACCACAAAAACTAAGTGAGCGCCCAGATTTACTATGTCCAATTTGGTTTCTAAGTTTCCATCAAATGAGCTTTTAATAATTGTAAGGCCCACATATCCATATGGCCATTTCCCCTCTTCTTGGTCCATTACTTGTTATATGCCTGTAACCACCAACTTGTTATAATAGGTTTCACCAATTTCGCCATATGATATGTGTTACTTTTTCTTCTCATTAATTTTCTCCCTCTTTAGTTATTCTGATTTTCTCTCCTATTGGATTTTCCTTCTGGTCCCAAACCTCGAACACCGACCCCCCATTATTTTCTTTCACTGCCAATTCTTTTTTCATGAGCTTCTCACTATGTTCCTTATTTGAGTTTTTCTCTTCCAATAATAAATGCCAATAATTGTCTTTTATACTTCTTCTTGTCCCTTTATCTTCCATGGATGTCATTGGTTAAGAAATGACATCCTTCATCTACATCTCAGATTTCCCATCTCTTGAGATCTTTATATGACTCATTCACAAATTTCTTCAATTATTATAATATTGAAGGTTTCATTATCGATATGGATTATCTTCATCTTGTTAACGAACTCCAATAATGGTTCCTGATCAACATACGAGCCAAATCCAATCTTTGAATATTTTCTATTACATGATCAATTTTATTGAATCTTTCGAAAACTGTTGTAAATAATGGAAAAAATTTCTTTCTCCATGCAGTAACTGATAAACCATAAATACGAGACCACATATATCTTTTCTCCTACCCATATCTTGTTTCCCATTTCCTTATAATGATAAAACATTTATTACAAAACAACTATGAATCCTTCACTAACTCTGTGAAGTGTTCATCCTTGTTTGTCTTTAAGAAAACCTTTTATCCATTGGAATGACGTTTATAGTGACGATAACTTCATCTACAATTATTTATTGCAAATTTGGACTATCGTATATGTTGCACACGCAAGTAATGTATCTAGGGGTGTGCAAAATATCCGGTTGTAATGCCCAAATCCAAATCTGTTTTAAATATCCGGATATAATTGAATGGTTATTAACCGATTTACTGTTTAATGGTTTTGGTTATCCATTCATATAATCCGGCTATAATTAAATGGTTATTAACCGGTTAAATTTTTTTGGATTCGGTGATAATCCGGTTATTATCCAAAATCCAAAATTTTTAATTTTTAAAATAAAAAAAAAATATTTTCTGAATATTTTTTTTTAAAACTGATTTTTTTTTTAAATCCGGTTATATAACCATAACCAAATTTATAACTGGTTTTATAACCGGTTATGATTAAAATGTGGTTTTGGTTATAAATCCAAACCATTTAAATGGTTTGAAAATGGTTATGGTTTGCTTTCTAAAAATAACCAACCATGCACACCCCTAAATATTGTTAGCGGAACAATCGAGGGGGTCAACGAGAGAGCATTTCTTTTTTGGGACACACCTTTGTGAGAGACACACCACATACTCACCTAAAACCTTAAGGTGATTAGTGTGTGGGTTCTCTCACTTATATAGTGTTCAATCTTCCCTTTTCTAATCAATTTGGGACTTCTTCCTCACACTTGATTCTCAACACTCCCCCTCAAGTGTGAGTTTATACACAATGCTCCCCCTCATGTGGAAGCTCTCTCTTCCACATACACTTGTATCACCGTTGAACTCAACGGAACACCTTCTACCCAAGATTCGAAGTGGGTGAAAGCAATGAAAGAGGAGTTAGAGTCCATCGAAGTCAATAACACCCGGTCACTTGTCGAATTGCCTCAAGGTAAGAAGGCAATTGATGTGAAGTGGGTTTACAAGGTGAAGGTAAATCCTAGAGGGGAAGTAACTCGACACAAGGCAAGACTTGTGGCGAAAGGATTTCTTCAGAAGGAAGGAATAGACTTCGATGAAGTGTTCGCACCTGTTCCTAGGATCGAAACAATCAGGTTAGTTGTTGGTCTAGCAAATATGAACAATTGGCACACATGTCAGATGGATGTGAAGTGTGCATTCTTAATGGCCCCTTAGACGAAGAAGTTTATGTCGCACAACCAGCTGGATATGTGAAACCAGGCTTTGATACCATTGTTAGCGGAACAATCGAGGGGGTCAACGAGGGAGCATTTCTTATTTGGGACACACCTTTGTGAGAGACACACCACATACTCACCTAAAACCTTAAGGTGATTGGTGTGTGGGTTCTCTCACTTATATAGTGCTCAATCTTCCATTTTTTAATCAATGTGGGACTTCTTCCTCACACTTGATTCTCAACAAATATATCCTTTCTTAGCTCGTTCTATTTCTTCAACACTTACCAATATTGATATACCCACTCCCCCTTGAAACTCTTCAACTTGATTGTCCATATTTTCCTTCGGCCTCCATTCAATTATTTCTCCTCTATTCATGAATGTTGAATTATTTCTAACTACACCTGTGTATGATTTTCCTTCTCTTCTTGTACCTTAGTTACTTACGGTCCTTCATTTGACCTTGTAATCTCCTATACTTTGCTCTGAATGTATTATGTACTTTGGTATCCTTTGTACATTGGTACGAATACCTCTTTGTGTCTTTTTTCTTCTCTTCTTTATTATAAATAGTGATATATTTATTTCGGTCTTTTAAGTTCCAAACCATGGATCTTTGAACTAATTATCTCGTCGTTCTTGATTTTTCACTCCTTCAAATTTGACAAATTCAAAAATTCTTCCAGTTTTGTTTCAATATTTTTGCAACATAAATATCCACCTCTCTCTTCCACTTAATGATTGTTCTCTACATCTCTTTTATAATTATATCTCTTGGGTGGTTGTGTAGTTATCATGTAGTTTCTCAATCTACGATTGTTGTAGGTCTATCAGAGTATTAATATTATCTAATTCAAGTTTGTTCAATTTTTAATATCTCAACACTTTTTGATTATTTGATATTTTACTACAAGAAAACTCATTTTATGTCGGGGGTTAAACCCCTCACATCGCCAAAAGTCACCTCACAAAGTAAAATTTAGTGAGGGGCAAAATAACTTCTCTATAAATGTTATCACAACATTTTTATCAGGAGGTTAATCCCTCTAAAGTTGCAGAGAAACTAACCCCTCACAAAATACTATACGCTAGCAGACTAGTTAACTAGCATGTTATGTCACGCAGGAAGTAGGTAGTAGTCAGCAGTGCAACAAATTGGTGATATGACATATTTTCCCAAGGGTTAAAACTAGGGGTGGACAAAAAATCCATAATCATCCGAAACCAATTGTAACCGAGAGAAAATAATAGAGCGGATCGGTTCGAAATGGATTTTGGATTCACCTATTACAATTTTCAGTTACACATGATTTCAAATGGTCGAACTCGGATTGAAAATTTTGATCCATTAAAACCCAACACCGACCGAATAGATGAAAAAAGTTATAATTTTTTAATAGCTTAGTCTTGTGCACACAGAGAATAGCCTGCTCTTTGCACATAATAGACTGTTTTTTTCATAATTTTTTATTATCATTTAACTTTATTATCATTACCATTCATGACAGGGATTGACAACTCTCATATACAAGTCCCATCTTTCATTTTTTAAGTTACATTAATTATTACAATTATGATATGATATTTATATTAACATCACAATTATATTATATTTATCTATTATCAAATTTTACTTAATAAAAAATTTATGCAAAATGTTAATCCTCTTTCATCTCTATCGTCTTTCCCTCATCCTCCTTCATCTCTCTTCTTTCTCTCTCGGTCATACAAAGCTCAAAACCAACATAAATTTTTTCACAATTTATTATGTTCAATTAAGTGCAGAGACCACTTTACTGTCTATCATCAGATTAAAACTCATTATTATTACATCCTAGTTCATATATTCCATAATTGTGTTTCAACAAAGGAAAAAAAATGCAACAATCACTCCCATTTGTTAGACTGTATTTTTTATGAAGATCGAAAATGGAGAAGAAAAATACTTCATATATACATTGTGGATTTTGCTGAAAGTTTGTGTGTTTTTATCTCCTTTTCTTAAACTTGCAAAACCGCAACAATCCACCAGTAAATCCGACAATCCGTTTAAACCGAAACCGCCTTAACCGATGTTTCAAACGGACGAAATTGGATGATATATATATATATATATATATAATTATTCTAATCATATTATAAAAAAAATTAAAAACATATATTTTAAATTTTTATAATAATATAATTATAATAAATATTATAATAATATAATTACTAATATTTTTTCACATTCTTTTGTAAATTAGTATTGATAAATAAATAAAAAATCTTATAGTAAAATTGTAATTGTGTGTCATTTTGGTTGGCTGCATTAGGGAAAACAACATATGAACCAAATGTATTTTAGGCAACATGTGGAACAATATGTTCCAGCATGTGTTCCAACATCTAAGTTTGTTGCTAAGAAGAATTGTTTCGCTAAAGTGCTTGACAAAACCAATAAAGAAAGAGGTGTTCGACTAAAGTGCTTGATAGAACCAGTAAAGCAAGAGGTTCTAAGATGCAACTAAAGTGTTTGACAGAACTAGTTAAGAAATAGGCATAAGGTTTTGGTTCTGACTATCTTCAAATCTTCTTCCACTATTACGGAAAAGCCATACCACAACGGTTGGAAAAGGGATACCACAGCGTCTGACCAACTGTTGTGAGGTAAGGGGTGATTGTATGTCTGATGCTTTCTACGAAGGTCGGGAGACCGTGATAATTATTGGGATGAAATCCACAAATGCAACGGAATAAACCAACAAGACAATCTCTCCTAAATACCAAATGCAATGACAATCAACAAAACACATAAAACAACACAACAAGGTTTTAGCGTGGAAAAACCTCCGTTAATTAGGAGTAAAAACCCACGGGACCCGTAGGCCACTTAAATCCTCCACTATTATCAATCAATGGGTACAAGCAAGGTTCTCTCTAACACTAGTTAGAGGTATACATAAACATCATCAAGATTTGCAATCAATCATGGAATACAACAATAATTAAGAGAGACAAAAATAACCAAAAACACCAAGAAATTCAGACCTCAAGATGGACTCGACAGACCGACTTGGAAAGCTCTGAATCCAATGAAAATTGCTCAGAATGTGCTCCTATGAGTCATGAACGTTGTGTCAAAATTTAAGGACGATCCGACCATTGGATTTGCGCAATCTCCAATTTAGTGGAATTGCTGTGTGCTAAAATAAGGCTGCAGGATCTCACTTTTCTCTATACTTTTCTTGTTGTTTTTCACACACAATGGATAAAAATAACCTAATTCTCTTTGTTGTTGGGTAATAACAAAGGCATAGAAACAAATGGGCCACTAACCCACATCAATTTGGGCCTCTCCAAATAGGAGGGATAACCCAACAATAATAAGGCAAGACGCCCGCTACCTATCGCAATGGTTACTTATATCAAACATAGTGATATATACATTTAGGTACTCGGTTCGAAACCCATCAGCAACAATTTATTTGGAACGTAAATAACATTTCATCATGGATAAAATATATAATTGTTATTGAAAGTACCCAGGGTTTATTATATAATATGTAAATCTACCTCATCATCGTCGCTTATCATCGTGATTATTATGATGAATTATCATCATAACAATCACGATGACGAGGTAGACTTACCCAATATATTTTGTTATTCAAATTAAACTATAAGAGAATATATAGATGTAATGAAGGAATCAGATCATTGAACCACATTCTATATGTTAAACAACGTGAGATAAATGATGAGACACATGCAATTCGGAAAACATTGATTGATATAAGTTGGTTTTCAAATACAATTTAATTTTCAGATTATAAGTTTCTATGTCAATTTAAATGAAATGTATTTTCAATGAAGGGTTAGTGAAACAAACAATCTATATAGCATATAATAAACTCAATTTCATCTACTGTGTAACCTGCATAAGAATTTAAAGAACAAAACATTGATAAGTCACAAGAAGCCGCTTTCTTGTGACTTAACAATGTTTTGTTCTTTTTCTGAACAACATTAATCAACAACAACAACATTTATCAACAACATACAACGAAATAAAAAAAAGCTTCAAGAACACAAGATATAATAAACAACAATAACAAATTTTGAAGTTCAGAGAATATTAATCAACAAAAACAACATACAACAACATCATACAACAACATAAAATATAATAAAATGTTTCAAGAACAGACATTTTTTGAATCTAATCGTGGAACTGGAACAAATTATGAAGTTCATCTAGTTTATGATACTATGAAAAAGAAATACAAGGAGAATGGAGTTTACACAATAGCTTCATACGTATTGTATTTTTTTTATAGCAACACAAACCATATGTACCATAGCCAAAGTATGCGCTTTGTTGGTGAAGACGAATCTGAAAAAATGAGAACATTCACCAAATGAAAAAATGAGAACCCATTTTTAACAAGAAACGTAAACAAAATCGAAGCATAAGTTTAATGAACGAATCTCAAGGTAGCGATTGGTGAAGACGAAACTGAAGGTTGAAGTATGTTTAAAGAGTGACATGGATGTTAGGGGTATGTTATGAGAGAGAAGAGTAAATATGTTAGGGTTTTCTTTTGAGAGAAATGACTGTTATGTACTGAATGACAAATATTTTCGCTTATATATTAAAAATATCACTTTTCATCACGGCTGACAAGAAAAATCATGATGTAATGATTGAACTTTTCACCACGGTTGTTTTAGAACATCATGGTAATAAATTAAAAACGCTTAATTAAAAAATGAAAAATTATATAGGCGCGTGTAATTTGAGATATCACCATGAAATTTGAATTTTGATAAAAAAAACAAGAATAACCTTTGCTCTTCCCAAAAGAGAGAAACGACTATAATGATTGAAAGTTTTCTTCATTTCTCAATATGGTCATACGTCATTCAAGAATATCAACCATCATAAGTAATCATTGCAAGCATTAAATCACCAGATGTTTCATCTTTAACCTATTCTATAAATGCACACTTTCATATACTGAATTTCCCTATCTTCAACCTATTCTTCTAAACTTTTTATAGCAACATGAGTAATCCATATGATGCCTTTTCAGGTTTTCAACTTCGTGGGTTTATTCTTTTCTTTTTATCCCTAACTTTTGCCCGAACCCTTTCTTTTTATGGTTCGCCGGGATGCCCCTTTTTGCCTGGACTTTCTTTTTATGTCCAGCGGGTCTCTTTTATGCAAAGTAATTTTTGACTACGTCTGCGTTCACAGGGGACATAAAATCTTCGCCATCCATAGTTTAGAGTAATAGGGCTCCACCAGAGAAAACCTTTCTTACCACATATGGCCCTTCGTAGTTTGGAGTCCATTTGCCCCTGTGATCTGTTTGAGGAGGAAGGATCCTTTTCAAAACCAATTCACCCGTCTGAAAACACCGAGGACGCACTTTCTGATCAAAGGATTTCTTCATCCTGCTCTGATATAACCGGCCATGTGCAATGGCTGCCAATCTCTTTTCTTCAATAAGGTTCAGCTGATTCAATCTAGAATGCACCCATTCAGCTTCATCAAGCTTCACATCTGCCAGAATTCTTAAAGAAGGAATCTCAACCTCTAATGGTAGAACTGCTTCCATACCATATACCAGTGAGAAAGGAGTTTCCCCAGTTGACGTACGCACCGAAGTACGATAACCGTGTAAAGCATAAGGCAACATCTCATGCTAGTCTTTATACGTTACCACCATTTTCTGCACAATCTTCTTGATATTCTTATTTGCTGCTTCAACAACCCCATTCATCTTCGGTTGATAGGGAGAAGAATTGTGATGTTCAATCTTAAAGCTCTGACATAGCTCCTTCATCATCTTGTTGTTCAAATTTGAACCATTATCAGTAATTATTCTCTCCGGGACTCCATAACGACAGATGATATCCTTCTTGATAAACCGGGCTACCACTTGTCTGGTGACATTGGAATATGAGGCTGCTTCCACCCACTTCGAGAAATAATCGATGGCGACCATGATAAAATGATGCCCATTGGAAGCAGTCGGCTCAATCTTTCCAATCATATCAATACCCCACATGGCAAAGGGCCAAGGTGATGACAACACATTCAGAGGAGTAGGCGGCACATGCACCTTATCAGCATAAATCTGGAATTTATGACATTTCCTGGCGTATTTAAAATAATCAGACTCCATAGTCATCCAGTAATATCCTGCCCTCAACAGTTTTCTATCAATTAGCATGCCCATTGGCATGGGTACCGAAAGAACCCTCATGAACTTTTTCCATTAACAGGTCTGCCTAGTGTTCATCAACACAACGTAGCAATACCATGTCAAAGTTCCTATTGTACAACACATCGTCTTCATTTAAAAAGAAGTTGCCTGCCGACCACCTCAGAGTTTTCTTATCCTTGGTAGACGCACCCTCTGGATACTCTTGACTCTTCAAAAAACACTTAATGTCATGATACCAAGGCTTGCCATCTGATACGTCTTCAACTGTGAAATTCTGGTATCAGAAGTGTGATGTCACAACAACACACTCTGCACAATGGACAACAATAACAGTAAAATAACACCAAGAATTGTTGACCAGTTCGGTTACAACCAACCTACTCTGGGGGCTACCAAGCCAGGGATGAAATTCACTACTTGTAGATATAATTTACAGACTCAACAACCCGTTGACAATCTCCTAAACTTATACTCTACTAATGACTTCCTACCTAAGAAACCACTTAGGTATGAGAACACCACTCAATCCCTTACAAACACTCAAATAACCCACTTTGAGTACCCTTGATCTTACTTCCTAGCTTCGATCAAGTCACACAACTCTCTTTGCTTCACAGCTTTAGAGAGGACAGAAACTCAACACCTATTCAAACCCTAGAATAGTGTAAATACAAGCACTTTAAACAAACTCTAGACACTAAGCCTCCTGCTCTTGATCTTCTGAATGTTTTCTGTACTTTTTCCTTTGGTCTTGTGCGCTTTATATAGCTCCTTGAATTGGGCTTGGACTCGTCACAATATTTGATCAGATTTGTTAATTAAAACTGAATCTTCAAAACAGATTTTATCCCCAAAATCTTTTTAAATCTTCAACCTTTTAATTCTCCAACAGACCTGCAATCAAATCTCCCATGTAACATAAAATATCTATCCCAAGATATTCTCATCCAATGAGTCAACCACTCTCCACAATTCCAGCTAACACGCGTGCCCTAATAACATCACAAAACCTGATGTTATTAATTCTGCAGATCTAATGTCACAACATCGCCATGTGACATCTGACATCCACTTAAACAACTTAACACAACCCAGTGTTAAGCACAATGTTGTGACATCAAGCCCATGACATCAAACATTGTTAACCTTCACAACTTAGTACATCCCAGTACTAAGACTCATCAAACATTGTTAACCTTCACAACTTAGTACAGCCCAGTACTAAGACTCAATGTTGCAACATCAACACCATGACATCAACATTGAACACCTTGTTGTTTTACCAAAATTCCAGCCAATCCAGGAACTTACAATCTCCCCCTTTGGCTAATTTTGGCTAAAACACCCTCTGAACCCTCAGAGTCTTCAGTAGCGGAAAATCTTCAGTAATTTGAACTTTTTATCAGCAGCAGTTTGACAATCTTCATAGTCTTCATTACTTGATCTGCTGCAGCACCATCTTCATTGTTGACAACAGCCAATTGGTGCTCCCCCTCTAAAACATGAACCAGCATCACAGCAGTTCAGTAGCTCACAATGTGCAGCACTTTACTCCCCCTAGATGTCTGCTTCGCTGCACTCTTCAAATGTCATGATATCTTCACAAGTTCAGTCAAAACTCCCCCTTAACGCAACAACAAACTTTTCAACTAAACACCTTTTAGCAGCATCAATCTATCTATCTCCCCCTTAATATCTGCATCACATTAGCAGCATATGGCAATAATACTCTTTGATACACTTGACTCTCTTGGCTATTTTCTCCCCCTTTTTAGCCACAATTAGGCAAGTTTCTATAAGAAGCCCTATTAACTATAGTCAGTAAACCCTAGCTCTCATTGTTAGCCTCTCAGTTAGTAAACAGGAAAAACAAATCATAGAAGGAAACTAAAACATAACCAGTGCATAAAACAACACAATATTCAAATTACATAACCAAGCACATTAAGTGCTAAAACAAAGACAGAATATAAAGCTAACCCTACTAAAATAGAAGGCAAACGTTAAAAGCTTGAATCTTCTGAGCTGAGATCATCATTATCGTCTTTATCAACAACATCCTTCCTTGTGTTGACAGCTTCACCTTCCTTTGTTGCCGATCTCAGAGACATGACAAGACTTTCAAATTTTTGTTTCCTTTCAGTACTAACTCTTATGACTTCATCTAACTCCTTGCAAGCCTCCTCTAGTTCTATAATCAACCCAGTCTTGGCTGGTGACTGTTGTGATGTTGAAGCAGATGTCTTGACACTGTAAGGAACATGTTTCAACTTGTGATAGAGTGACAAGGCAGGCTTCCTTTTGCAAGCAACATCTGAGTGCTGTAGAATTCCAGGATGTTGAGACAAGACAATCCCACAAATGAGAGAGGGAAAAGCAATGGGCATCTTTACAACATTTGTAGCAGCATGCTTAATAGTATGATCATAGATGTAGGAGCCATAGTCAATTCTTTGCTTTGTCCCAACTGCATAAATTATCTTCCCCAATTCAACAGAAATTGTGGTCTTGTGACTAGTAGGAACCCAGTTGGTAATACCTATTCTGTGCAGAAAAGCATATTTGACACTCAACAAACTGGCTAACAACTTTCCTTCTACGGGCCAAACATCTACCTGACCAGCAGTGATTTCTTTGCATATAACATTGTTGGAGGCTTCTAATTCCCCATAATCTTCCTCATTTCTTCCTAAGTAGGCATGATCATCTCAGGAGAGAACCAGACACACTTACCCCTGATGGTAACTCTTTTGAAAGTTCGGCTCTTGTTGTCATTTATCGATTCAGGTATATTAACTATGAATTCTCTAACCAGTCTATCATAGCAATTAGTCAACCCTGACACAGTCTTTATGAGACCAGCAAGCTTAATTAGGTCTATAATTTTAGTAGACTCTAAGTCTTTTGCTACTACCTCTCTTTCCAGAGCTATCTTTCTTAGGCTCACACACTTCCACAAGGATGCACTTCTGGAACTGTGAGATGAGATGTTATCAGGCACTTGATTTGTAGCAGGGTTGATGTCTTGAGCATCACACTCAGAATCTGTCTCTTCCCTGATTCTCTTCTTCTTGACAGACCTGGCACCTTTGCTCCACGACTTGGGAGAGTCTATAACTGAAGTCCTTTTCTTATCCTTCCTTTTTCCAATTCTATCATCATCAGATGAGTCCTCAATCTCTATAACCTCAACCTGTTCCTTTCCTTTACCCCTGTGGCTTTCATTCCTAGGGGACGATGTTCTGACATCAAGACTGACATCAGTGTCATCAGGATCTTCACCTTCAGCTTCTTGACTAAGGACCTGTCTTTGAAGATTATTGTCCTTACCTTGAGAGTCGACTTGTTCAGCAGGAATTTGCCTTAGAGGGACAGAAATCCCTTTCACCCGTATCCCCTTCTCAAGAATTTTGGTGGCAAGCTGTTCCTAATGCAAGTCTACATCAAACCTCTCCTCAACAGCTTGAGAGGATGATGACCTAGTTTCAGGTTTGTTTACCGTGGTTGAGGGTTTAGGGTTACCTGACTCGGGAACAATAATAGAAATGAGTTCTTCGGAAGAAACCCTAGTTCGTACCTGCTCAGAGTTCTTGGAAGGGACAGACATCGTTCCTTTGTGACAGACTAGGTTTGGAGAAGAACTTTCTATTCTGTTGAGATTTAGGGAGATGAAGCGTTGCAATGAGAATGCTTTGGTAAGTCTTGATGTAGTATCAATATAGTAAGGCGCCTAATTTTGAATACTCGTTAAAGACCAATTACTAATTTTCTCCCTCCATAAAGACTTTCCTTTTAAACAAGAATTCACATCAGGACTCACTAACTCTGAGTTACCTTTCAGCATCCTGATGTCATAGTCTGATGTTATAACATCAGCTTGAACATTACTAGTTGAATCTCCTTCAAGAGAAATCCACTGATAGCAGTTGTCTTTGGTTCTGGCACCCTTCATAACAATCTGATTATGCTCATCAGAAACCACATACTCATGCTTAGTGTAGTTTACCTTGTAACCTTCATCACACAACTGGCTTATGCTGATCAAATTTGCATTTAACCCATTGACAAACATAACATTGTCAAGTTTAGGTCTACCATCACCTTGCACTTTCCCAACTCCTGCAACAGTACCTTTTTCTCCATTGCCGAATATAACTTCATGAGAGGGGCAAGGTCTAAGTTCAGCAAACATGGATCTACATCCAGACATGTGTTTGGAACACCCACTGTCAAAATACCATGTTCCTTCTTCAAACTCTCTATCACCCATGTGAGCCAATAAGCACTTCACCTTCTCCTTAGGTACCCATTGTTTAACAACTTTGGGCCTGTGCTCTCTCCATCTGTTTTGAGGTTGAGGGTATCCATGCAGCTTGTAACAAGAGTACTACATATGTCCAAACCTTCCACAATAATAGCATCTTACCCTTTCATCTCTGAATCTTCTGCCATGATGAGATTGCTTATGCTGCCATCCATAATGTGGTCTTCTCCTATCATAACTGCCCTGCCATCTATTATGTTGATATCTTCTCCCATAAGACGGCTGAGAATGCTGTTTCCTGGATTGCTCCCATGATGGTGTGGCTTTCTTCTTCCATAGATATAAGGAACAACATTGGTGTATCCATATCCATAACCATACCAGTTGTCCTGAGGTTGAGACACCTGATGAGACATGTGTTGTTTGAACTAAGCAGCTTGCATGCTCTCGTGGTATTTTAGGGGCATATACTGACTAGCTCCTTGTCGCTTCTTTCTCTTTTGATAAGGACCAGTCATCTTCTTAGGTTGTGAAACATCAGCTTTCTTAGGGGTAGGATCCTGCTTCTTTGGCTGATGTTTAGATGAAAGTTGTGACACTTCCTTCTTTGAACCTGAAGTGCTTCCTTCTGAAGTTCCCTTGTCCTCAGCCACATAACCTATCCCAGCTTTGTCTCCAGCAGCTTTTTCTGACTGAAGAATCTTGTCAAGTATGTCTGTACCACAGCTCAACATCCTAACAGACTTGGTCATTTGATCAAGGTGAGCTCTAACTAGCACCACTTCATTTTCCAGATCTGTCTTTTCATTCTCTAGCTGAGCAATCTGTTTCTTGTGGCACTTGTTTTCTTAACAAATTTCAGCACTTTTTAAACACAGCTCTTGATAGGTAGATGCCAACTCCTCATAAGTTACTTCTCCATCACTAGAATCATCATCAGAAACCACAACTCCTGTTAAAGCTCTCACATGCTTTGCTGACTCGCTTTCACTTTCACTATCAGAGTCAGACCAGGAAACTGTCATGCCCTTCTTCTGCCTTTTCAAGAAGGTGGGGCATTCTTTCTTGACATGTCCATACCCTTCACACTCAAAGCACTGCACTCCTTTATCTTGGGAAGTTTTCTCTTCATCCTTCTTGCTGGTGTCAGAAGTCATGTTCTTAACATTAGGCCTGGAGTTATTAATCATTCTCCTGAATACTTTGGTGAACTGTCTTCCCAACATCACTATGGCCTGTGATAGATCCTCCTGGGATTCAGATTTCTTCCCTTTCTTTTCTTCACCATTTGTCACCAGGGCTATACTCTTTGGCTTCTTTTCTGGTTCTTCCTCATTCAACCCAAGCTCAAAGGTTTGAAGAGATCCAATGAGCTCATCAACTCTCATCTTGCTGATGTCTTGTGATTCTTCAATGGCAGTAACCTTCATCTTATACTTCTTAGGTAGGGACCTAAGGATCTTCCTCACAAGCTTTTCATCTGATATCTTCTCACCAAGAGCACTAGATGCATTGGCCAGCTCAAGAACACTCATGTGGAAATCATGAATAGTCTCATCTTCCTTCATCTTCAGGCTTTCAAATTTTGATGTTAAAATCTGAAGTCGTGACATCTTGACTCTAGATGTTCCTTCATGAGTAGCCTGCAAGATATCCCACGCTTCTTTAGCAACTTCACAGGTATTAATTAACCTGAAGATATTCTTATCCACTCCATTGAAAATTGCATTCAGAGCTTTGGAATTTCCAAGGGCAAGCTCATCTTCCTCCTTGGTCCACTCTTTTTCAGGCTTTGGCTTAGAGGTGCCTTCTTTATCTTTACCAGCATCATCCTTCTCACAAACAACAGGTGCTTTCCACTCTTTAATAACAGCCTTCCAAGCCCTACTGTCCAAGGATTTTAAGAAGGTGGTCATCCTTGGCTTCCAATAGTCATAATTGGAACCATCCAAAATAGGGGGTCTGTTGACAAATCCTCCAACTTCTTTGTCCATCTTTACACCAGAAAGTAACTTCCCTAGATCTCACCCAGAGACAGACAGGATGCCTGCTCTGATACCAATTGAAATTCTGGTATCAGACGTGTGATGTTAAGGTGTGATGTCACAACAACACACTCTGCACAATGGACAACAATAACAGTAAAATAACACCAAGAATTGTTGACCCAGTTCGGTTACAACCAACCTACTCTGGGGGCTACCAAGCCAGGGATGGAATTCACTACTTGTAGATATAATTTACAGACTCAACAACCCGTTGACAATCTCTTAAACTTATACTCTACTAATGACTTCCTACCTAAGAAACCACTTAGGTATGAGAACACCACTCAATCCCTTACAAACACTCAAAGAACCCACTTTGAGTACCCTTGATCTTACTTCCTAGCTTCAATCAAGTCACACAACTCTCTTTGCTTCACAGCTTTAGAGAGGACAGAAACTCAACACCTATTCAAACCCTAAAATAGTGTAAATACAAGCACTTTAAACAAACTCTAGACACTAAGCCTCCTGCTCTTGATCTTCTGAATGTTTTATGTACTTTTTCCTTTGGTCTTGTGCGCTTTATATAGCTCCTTGAATTGGGCTTGGACTCGTCACAATATTTGATCAGATTTGTTAATTAAAACTTAATCTTCAAAACAGATTTTATCCCCAAAATCTTTTTAAATATTCAACCTTTTAATTCTCCAACAGACCTGCAATCAAATCTCCCATGTAACAGAAAATATCTATCCCAAGATATTCTCACCCAATGAGTCAACCACTCTCCACAATTCCAGCTAACACGCGTGCCCTAATAACATCACAAAACCTAATGTTATTAATTCTGCAGATCTAATGTCACAACATCGCCATGTGACATCAGACATCCACTTAAACAACTTAACACAGCCCAGTGTTAAGCACAATGTTGCGACATCAAGCCCATGACATCAAACATTGTTAACCTTCACAACTTAGTACAGCCCAGTACTAAGACTCATCAAACATTGTTAACCTTCATAACTTAGTACAACCCAGTACTAAGACTCAATGTTGCAACATCAACACCATGACATCAACATTGAACACCTTGTTGTTTTACCAAAATTCCAGCCAATCCAGAAACTTACAATCTCCCCCTTTGGCTAATTTTGGCTAAAACACCCTCTGAACCCTCAGAGTCTTCAGCAGCGGAAAATCTTCAGTAATTTGAACTCTTTATCAGCAGCAGTTTGACAATCTTCATAGTCTTCATTACTTGATCTGCTGCAGCACCATCTTCATTGTTGACAACAGCCAATTGGTGCTCCCTATCTAAAACATGAACCAGCATCATAGCAGTTCAGTAGCTCACAAAGTGCAGCACTTTACTCCCCCTAGATGTCTGCTTGGCTGCACTCTTCAAATGTTATGATATCTTCACAAGTTCAGTCAAAACTCCCCCTTAACGCAGCAACAAACTTTTCAACTAAACACCTTTTAGCAGCATCAATCTATCTATCTCCCCCTTAATATCTGCATCACATTAGCAGCATATATCAATAATACTCTTTGATACACTTGACTCTCTTGGCTATTTTCTCCCCCTTTTTAGCCACAATTAGGCAAGTTTCTATAAGAAGCCCTATTAACTATAGTCAGTAAACCCTAGCTCTCATTGTTAGCCTCTCAGTTAGTAAACAGGCAAAACAAATCATAGAAGGAAACTAAAACATAACCAGTGCATAAAACAACACAATATTCAAATTACATAACCAAGCACATTAAGTGCTAAAACAAAGACAGAATATAAAGCTAACCCTACTAAAATAGAAGGCAAACATTAAAAGCTTGAATCTTCTGAGCTGAGATCATCATTATCGTCTTTATCAACAGCATCCTTCCTTGTGTTGACAGCTTCACCTTCCTTTGTTGCCGATCTCAGAGACATGACAAGACTTTCAAATTTTTGTTTCCTTTCAGTACTAACTCTTATGACTTCATCTAACTACTTGCAAGCCTCCTCTAGTTCTGTAATCAACCCAGTCTTGGCTGGTGACTGTTGTGATGTTGAAGTAGATGTCTTGACACTGTAAGGAACATGTTTCAACTTGTGATAGAGTGACAAGGCAGGCTTCCTTTTGCAAGCAACATCTGACTGCTGTAGAATTCCAAGATGTTGAGACAAGACAATCCCACAAATGAGAGATGGAAAAGCAATGGGCATCTTTACAGCATTTGTAGCAGCATGCTTAATAGTATGATCATAGATGTAGGAGCCATAGTCAATTCTTTGCTTTGTCCCAACTGCATAAATTATCTTCCCCAATTCAACAGAAATTGTGGTCTTGTGACTAGTAGGAACCCAGTTGGCAATACCTATTCTGTGCAGAAAAGCATATTTGACACTCAACAAACTGGCTAACAGGTTTCCTTCTACGGGCTAAACATCTACCTGACCAACAGTGATTTCTTTGCATATAACATTGTTGGAGGCTTCTAATTCCCCATAATCTTCCTCATTTCTTCCTAAGTAGGCATTGATAATCTCAGGAGAGAACCAGACACACTTACCCCTGATGGTAACTCTTTTGAAAGTTCGGCTCTTGTTGTCATTTATCGATTCAGGTATATTAACTATGAATTCTCTGACCAGTCTATCATAGCATTTAGTCAACCCTGACACAGTCCTTATGAGACCAGCAAGCTTAATTAGGTCTATAATTTTAGTAGACTCTAAGTCTTTTGCTACTACCTCTCTTTCCAGAGCTATCTTTCTTAGACTCACACACTTCCACAAGGATGCACTTCTGGCACTGTGAGATGAGATGTTATCAGGCACTTGATTTGTAGCAGGGTTGATGTCTTGAGCATCACACTCAGAATCTGACTCTTCCCTGATTCTCCTCTTCTTGACAGACCTGGCACCTTTGCTCCATGACTTGGGAGAGTCTGTAACTGAAGTCCTTTTCTTATCCTTCCTTTTTCCAATTATATAATCTTCAGATGAGTCCTCAATCTCTATAACCTCAACCTGTTCCTTTCCTTTACCCCCGTGGCTTTCATTCCTAGGGGACGATGTTCTGACATCAAGACTGACATCAGTGTCATCAGGATCTTCACCTTCTGCTTCTTGACTAAGGACCTGTCTTTGAAGATTATTGTCCTTACCTTGAGAGTCGACTTGTTCAGCAGGCATTTGCCTTAGAGGGACAAAAATCCCTTTCACCCGTATCCCCTTCTCAAGGATTTTGGTGGCAAGCTGTTCCAAATGCAAGTCTACATCAAACCTCTCCTCAACAGCTTGAGAGGATGATGACCTAGCTTCAGGTTTGTTTACCGTGGTTGAGGGTTTAGGGTTACCTGACTCGGGAATAGCAATAGAAATGAGTTCTTCGGTAGAAACCCTAGTTCGTACCTGCTCAGAGTTCTTGGAAGGGACAGACATCGTTCCTTTGTGATAGACTAGGTTTGGAGAAGAACTTTCTATTCTGTTGAGATTTAGGGAGATGAAGCGTTGCGATGAGAATGCTTTGGTAAGTCTTGATGTAGTATCAATATAGTAAGGCGCCTAATTTTGAATACTCTTTAAAGACCAATTACTAATTTTCTCCCTCCATAAAGACTTTCCTTTTAAGCAAGAATTCACATCAGGATTCACTAACTCTGAGTTACCTTTCAGCATCCTGATGTCATAGTCTGATGTTATAACATCAGCTTGAACATTACTAGTTGAATCTCCTTCAAGAGAAATCCACTGATAGCAGTTGTTTTTGGTTCTGGCACCCTTCATAACAATCTGATTATGCTCATCAGAAACCACACACTCATGCTTAGTGTAGTTTACCTTGTAACCTTCATCACACAACTGGCTTATGCTGATCAAATTTGCATTTAACCCATTGACAAACATAACATTGTCAAGTTTAGGTCTACCATCACCTTGCACTTTCCCAACTCCTGCAACATCACCTTTTTCTCCATTGCCGAATATAACTTCATGAGAGGGGCAAGGTCTAAGTTCAGCAAACATGCATCTACATCCAGACATGTGTTTGGAACACCCACTGTCAAAATACCATGTTCCTTCTTCAAACTCTCTATCACCCATGTGAGCCAATAAGCACTTCACCTTCTCCTTAGGTACCCATTGTTTAAGAACTTTGGGCCTGTGCTCTCTCTATCTGTTTTGAGGTTGAGGGTATCCATGCAGCTTGTAGCAAGAGTACTGCATATGTCCAAACCTTACACAATAATAACATCTTACCCTTTCATCTCTGAATCTTCTTCCATGATGAGATTGCTTATGCTGCCATCCATAATGTGGTCTTCTCCTACGATAACTGCCCTGCCATCTATTATGTTGATATCTTCTCCCATAAGACGACTGAGAATGCTGTTTCCTGGATTGTCTCCCATGATGGTGTGGCTTTCTTCTTCCATAGATATAAGGAACAACATTGGTGTATCCATATCCATAACCATACCAGTTGTCCTGATGTTGAGGCACCTGATGAGACATGTGCTGTTTGAACTGAGCAGCTTGCATGCTCTCGTGGTATTTTAGGGGCATATACTGACTAGCTCCTTGTCGCTACTTTCTCTTCTGATAAGGACCAGTCTTCTTCTTAGGTTGTGAAACATCAGCTTTCTTAGGGGTAGGATCCTGCTTCTTTGACTGATGTTGAGATGAAAGTTGTGACACTTCCTTCTTTGAACCTGAAGTGCTTCCTTCTGAAGTTCCCTTGTCCTAAGCCACATAACCTATCCCAGCTTTGTCTCCAGCAGCTTTTTCTGACTGAAGAATCTTGTCAAGTGTGTCTGTACCACAGCTCAACATCCTAACATACTTGGTCATTTAATCAAGGTGAGCTCTAACTAGCACCACTTCATTTTCCAGATCTGTCTTTTCATTCTCTAGCTGAGCAATCTGTTTCTTGTGGCACTTGTTTTCTTGACAAATTTCAGCACTTTTTAAACACAGCTCTTGATAGGTAGATGCCAACTCCTCATAAGTTACTTCTCCATCACTAGAATCATCATCAGAAACCACAACTCCTGTTAAAGCTCTCACATACTTTGCTGACTCGCTTTCACTTTCACTATCAGAGTCAGACCAGGAAACTGTCATGCCCTTCTTCTGCTTTTTCAAGAAGGTGGGGCATTCTTTCTTGACATGTCCATACCCTTCACACTCAAAGCACTGCACTCCTTTATCTTGGGCAGTTTTCTCTTCATCCTTCTTGCTGGTGTCAGAAGTCATGTTCTTAACATTAGGCCTGGAGTTATTATTCATTCTCCTGAATACTTTGGTGAACTGTCTTCCCAACATCACTATGGCCTGTGATAGATCCTCCTGGGATTCAGATTTCTTCCCTTTCTCTTCTTCACCATTTGTCACCAGGGCTATACTCTTTGGCTTCTTTTCTGGTTCTTCCTCATTCAACCCAAGCTCAAAGGTTTGAAGAGATCCAATGAGCTCATCAACTCTCATCTTGCTGATGTCTTATGATTCTTCAATGGCAGTAACCTTCATCTTATACTTCTTAGGTAGGGACCTAAGGATCTTCCTCACAAGCTTTTCATCTGACATCTTCTCACCAAGAGCACTAGATGCATTGGCCAGCTCAAGAACACTCATGTGGAAATCATGAATAGTCTCATCTTCCTTCATCTTCAGGCTTTCAAATTTTGATGTTAAAATCTGAAGTCGTGACATCTTGACTCTAGATGTTCCTTCATGAGTAGCCTGCAAGATATCCCACGCTTCTTTAGCAACTTCACAGATATTAATTAACCTGAAGATATTCTTATCCACTCCATTGAAAATTGCATTCAGAGCTTTGGAATTTCCAAGGGCAAGCTCATCTTCCTTCTTGGTCCACTCTTCTTCAGGCTTTGGCTTAGAGGTGCCTTCTTTATCTTTACCAGCATCATCCTTCTCACAAACAACAGGTGCTTTCCACTCTTTAATAACAGCCTTCCAAGCCCTACTGTCCAAGGATTTTAAGAAGGTGGTCATCCTTGGCTTCCAATAGTCATAATTGGATCCATCCAAAATAGGGGGTCTGTTGACGAATCTTCCTACTTCTTTGTCCATCTTTACACCAGAAAGTAACTTCCCTAGATCTCACCCAGAGACAGATAGGATGCCTGCTCTGATACCAATTGAAATTCTGGTATCAGACGTGTGATGTTAAGGTGTGATGTCACAACAACACACTCTGCACAATGGACAACAATAACAGTAAAATAACACCAAGAATTGTTGACCCAGTTCGGTTACAACCAACCTACTCTGGGGGCTACCAAGCCAGGGATGGAATTCACTACTTGTAGATATAATTTACAGACTCAACAACCCGTTGACAATCTCCTAAACTTATACTCTACTAATGACTTCCTACCTAAGAAACCACTTAGGTATGAGAACACCACTCAATCCCTTACAAACACTCAAAGAACCCACTTTGAGTACCCTTGATCTTACTTCCTAGCTTCGATCAAGTCACACAACTCTCTTTGCTTCACAGCTTTAGAGAGGACAAAAAGTCAACACCTATTCAAACCCTAGAATAGTGTAAATACAAGCACTTTAAACAAACTCTAGACACTAAGCCTCCTGCTCTTGATCTTCTGAATGTTTTCTGTACTTTTTCCTTTGGTCTTGTGCGCTTTATATAGCTCCTTGAATTGGGCTTGGACTCGTCACAATATTTGATCAGATTTGTTAATTAAAACTGAATCTTCAAAACAGATTTTATCCCCAAAATCTTTTTAAATCTTCAACCTTTTAATTCTCCAACAGACCTGCAATCAAATCTCCCATGTAACAGAAAATATCTATCCCAAGATATTCTCATCCAATGAGTCAACCACTCTCCACAATTCCAGCTAACACGCGTGCCCTAATAACATCACAAAACCTGATGTTATTAATTCTGCAGATTTAATGTCACAACATCGCCATGTGACGTCAGACATCCACAGTGTTAAGTACAATGTTGAGACATCAAGCCCATGACATCAAACATTGTTAACCTTCACAACTTAGTACAGCCCAGTACTAAGACTCATCAAACATTGTTAACCTTCACAACTTAGTACAGCCCAGTACTAAGACTCAATGTTGCAACATCAACACCATGACATCAACATTGAACACCTTGTTGTTTTACCAAAATTCCAGCCAATCCAGGAACTTACAAACTGCAAACACAAAAGCTGGTCTATCTAGATGCATGATTCTGATGGATGGAACCTCATTCCATAAATTCACTTTATACATTGAAGCCAACGTTTCCAATGCATCTGCCATCTGGTTCTCAGCCCGAGGTACATGATGAAATTCAACCCTGTCAAAGAAAGGTAACAAGCTTCGGGCGTAATTCTTGTAAGGCACCAGATTTGCCTGACGAGTCTCCCATTCTCCCTTGATCTGATTAACTACCAACTCATAAGCACCATAAATATCGAGGTTCTTGATTCTCAAATCAATGGCTTCTTCTAACCCCATGATGCATGCTTCATACTCTGCCTCATTGTTGGTGCATATGAACGCTAACCGGGCAGTGAAGGGTATGTGAGAACCCCTTGGAGTCGTAATGACTGCTCCGATTCCATTACCATATTGATTTACAGCCCCATCAAAAATCAAACTCCATTGAGATCCAATTTCTGGTCCTTCGTCAGGCAAAGGCTCATCGCAGCCTTTCATCTTCAAAAACATGATATGTTCATCTGGAAATTCAAACTTCATCGATTGATAATCCCCGATCGGTTGTTCAGAGAGGTATTCTGACAAAACACTTCCCTTGATGGCCTTTTGGGAAACATATTAAATATCGTATTCTGTCAAAACCATCTGCCAACGAGCTATTCTCCCAGAGAGCACTTGCTTTTCAAACACGTACTTGATCAGATCCATCTTCGAAATCAAAAGCGTTGTGTGGTTTAGCATATACTGCCTCAAACGCTTAGCTGCCCAAGCGAGTGTACAACATGTTTTTTCCAGCATTGAGTACCTCGACTCACAATCAGTGAACTTTTTACTCAGATAGTAGATGACATGCTCTTTTCTACCTGACTCGCTGTGTTGACCGAGCACACACCCCATTAAGTTCTCAAGAACCATAAGATACATTATCAATGGTCTTCCTGGTACTGGCGGCATAAGGACCGGAGGTTCCTGCAAATATTCTTTTATCTTTTCAAACGCCTTTTGACAATTTTCATTCCACCTGACCTCTTGATCTTTTCTTAGCAATTTGAATATTGGTTCACACGTGGCTGTAAGATGAGAGATGAATCTAGCAATGTAGTTCATTCTCCCCAAGAAACCACGAACCACTTTTTCTGTTCTTGGCTCAGGCATCTCGTGTATGGCTCTCAATTTAGCAGGATCAACCTCGATACCTCTTTCACTAACAATAAACCCAAGCAATTTTCCAGATCTCACCCCGAAGGTGCACTTGTTCGGATTCAACCTCAGTGTTAGTTCTGTTATTGGCAACAATTTTGGTAAAACAATGTGGTTGTTCAAGATGTCATGTCTGATGTCTTAACATGTGCTTCTAACATTCTGCATGTGGTATGTTGTTTGGTATTGCAATTTTTGTGCATGATGTCAAGACTGATGTCTTAACATCTGTTGACAGAACATCATGTTCAGTCTGTTGTTTACTTTAGGGTTGCGTGTTAATTGTTATGATTTGAGAGACTCTGTTTGAGAGATTGCAGGCGAAATTCTTGGAGAAGATTTATTCAGATGCAATCGTTTGTTTCTGTATTTAGGGCGAAAAGATTTGAAGATAAAATCTGGTTTTATTCTGTTTTTATTGTGCATCAAATCTGAGTTTTTTCACAGAGCCCAAGCCCAAGAATCTGTTTCTATTTAAAGGAGTATCAACCCTACTTGGAAGATACGAAGACTAGAGATTAAAGACTGAGTGTCAAGTGTTAGGGTTTGTGTTTTTGTCTGTTATTTGTGAGCCATTCATTCATCTTTCAGATGCTTGAATTTGACTGATTATTTGAGTTGTAATTTGTCCACTCAAAGCTTTTAAGCATGAGTGTTTGTTCTTGATTGAAGCTTTTAAGCAAGATCAAGTATTGTCACTAAAGTGTGATCTTCTAATATTTGTAATTTTTCGATTGTCATCATTGCTGTGATTGAGGGGGAGTGAGAGGTGTCTCATATCTAAGAGTGTCTTAGGTAGAAGTGTCATTGGGTAGTGATTAAGTGAATAGATTGTCAACTTGTGTGTTGATTGTAGAGTCTATGAATTAATACTACTGATAGTGAATTTCCTCCCTGGCTTGGTAGCCCCCAGACGTAGGTTGTTAGACCGAACTGGGTGAATAATTCTCTGTGTTCCTTTTGTTTTTAAGTGCTGTTATCTCTATTGTCTTGTTCATTTTGCAGATATTGATGTTGTGACATCTCACTCGACATCACATATCTGATACCAGAATTTCAATTGGTATCAGAGCAGGCATCCTGCTCTGTATCTGGGTGAGATCTAGGGCTGTTACTTTCTGGTGCAATGGACAAGGAGAGTGGTGGATTTGTGAATAGACCCCCTATTCTAGATGGATCAAATTATGACTATTGGAAACCTTGCATGGTTACTTTTTTGAATTCTTTAGACAGCAGGGCTTGGAAGGCTGTTTTGAAAGGATGGGAACATCCTGCCATTGTGGGAGAAGATGGTCAGTCAAAGCTGAAACCTGAAGAAGATTGGACCAAGGAAGAAGATGAACTTGCTCTTGGAAATTCTAAGGCTTTGAATGCCTTATTTAATGGTATTGACAAGAACATTTTCTAGCTGGTCAACACATGTGAAGTGGCTAAGGAGGCTTGGGATATCCTGAAAACAACTCATGAAGGAACTTCCAAGGTCAAGATGTCAAGACTTCAGATGCTAACAACAAAGTTTGAAAGTTTGAGGATGAAAGATGAAGAGACCATTCATGACTTTCACATGAATATACTTGAACTGTCAAATGCTTCTAGTGCCCTAGGAGAGAGGATGTCTGATTAGAAGCTGGTGAGAAAAATTCTCAGATCTCTCCCCAAGAGATTTAAAATGAAGGTGACTGCTATAGAGGAAGCTCAAGACATCAGCCAGATGAGGGTAGATGAATTGATTGGGTCACTTCAGACATTTGAACTAGGGATGAATGACAGATCTGAAAAGAAGGTCAAAAGCATAACTTTGGTGTCTAGTACAGAAGATGATGAGAAAGAGTGTGGTCCTGAAACTCAGGAGGAGCTATCCAATGCCATTGTTCTATTGGGAAGACAGTTTAATAAGGTTTTGAAAAGAATGGACAGGAGCTATAAACCTAATGTCAAGAACATCACATCTGACATCAACAGGTCATGGGATCAGATGAAGAAAACAAGAACTGAGGAGAAGCCTAATAATGACAAAGGAATCCAATGTCATGGATGTGAGGGTTATGGTCACATCAGAGCTGAATGCCCTACATATCTTAAGAAGCAGAAAAAGGGCTTATCTGTGTCCTGGTCTGATACTGAAAGTGAGCAAGATGAAGAGACTGCCAAGCATGTTAGGGTATTGACTAGAAGGTATATATCTGATGATGATTCTAGGGATGAAGAGAGTGCATATAATGAGCTAACTGATTCTTATAGAGAGATATGCATTAAAAGTGAAGAAGCCTATCAAGAAGGGGAGAGGCAGAAGAAGATTATTGCTCAACTCAAGGCTGAAAAGACAGAGCATTTGGAAACCATTGCCAAGCTGGAAGATGAAGTATCTGTGCTGAACTCTAAACTTGAATCTATGTCCAAATCTATCAGAATGCTGAATAGTGGAACTGATGTTCAAGACAAGATTCTTAATGTTGAAAGAACTGCAGGAGACAAAAGTGGGTTGGGGTTCAACAGTGGATCTGCTTCAAATGATGTTATTCCTAGTTCCAAGCCAGTGATGTTGAAACCGATGTTGAAACATCCTGACAGGACTCCCTCTAGGAATAAATTCAGGCACTGGAGATGCCATCATTGTGGGAACTTTGGACACATAAAGGATTTCTGTTATAAGTTACATGGGTATCCTAAGAGTATTCCTAATTGGGCACCCAGACAGGCCATTCATAAAGGTAATCAAGTCATCAAGCAAAAGAAGCAATGGGTCTCCAAAACTGATGTTGTCAGCTTGATAGCTCATACTTCTCTTAGAGTCTCCACTAAAAAAGACTGGTACTTTGACAGTGGTTGTTCAAGACATATGACAGGAGTGAAGAATTTGCTAGTGGATGTTAAACTTCATTCTTCTGGCCATGTGACTTTTGGTGATGGTGTCAAAGGAGAAATCAAAGGTGTGGGAAAGCTGAATTGTGAAGGTGCACCTAGACTTGATGATGTTCTACTAGTCAAGGGGTTGACAGCAAATTTGATAAGTATTAGTCAACTATGTGATCAAGGACTCTTGGTTAAGTTTACAAAAACTGAGTGCATTATCACAAATGAGAAAGGTGAAGTTATCATGAATGGTGCTAGGTCTAAGGACAACTATTACCTATGGGTGTCACAAGACTCAAGTTCCTCCACATGTGTTCTTGCAAAATAAGATGAAGTCAAAGTATGGCATCAAAAGTTGGGACATCTACATCTGAAGGGAATGAAGAGAATCATATCTACAGAAGCAGAAAGAGGAATCCCAGAGCTCAAAATTGATGAAGGAAGAGTTTGTGGAGACTGTCAGATAGGGAAGCATACCAAGATGTCACATCAAAAGCTTCAATGTCCCACTACCTCTAAAGTGTTGGAACTTCTTCATATGGACTTAATGGGGCCTATGCAGGTGGAAAGTCTAGGTGGGAAGAAATATGCTTATGTAGTTGTGGATGATTATTCCAGGTACACTTGGGTGAATTTTATCAAAGACAAAATAGAAGTGCTTGATGTGTTTAAAGATCTCTGTCAAAGACTCCAAAGAGAAAAGGAAAGCAATGTCATCAGAATAAGAAGTGATCATGGGAGAGAGTTTGAAAATAACAAGTTTGCTGAATATTGTTCTACTGAAGGCATCAGTCATGAGTTTTCTTCACCTATTACCCCTCAACAAAATGGAGTTGTTGAAGGGAGGAACAGAACCATTCAAGAATCTGCTAGAGCAATGATTCATGCAAAAAAGCTTCCTTACCATTTCTGGGATGAAGCTATGAATACTGCCTGCTACATTCACAACAGAGTTACCTTGAGAAGAGGTACTTCAACTACCTTGTATGAGCTGTGGAAGGGAAGAAAACCAAGTGTGAAGTACTTTCATGTCTTTGGAAGCAAATGTTATATTCTGTCAGATCGTGAACAAAGGAGGAAAATGGATCCTAAAAGTGATGAAGGAATCTTTTTGGGATACTCTACAAACAGCAGAGCTTATAGGGTATTCAACTTCAGAACCAGAGTCATGATGGAATCTATAAATGTAGTTGTTGATGACTATGGAATGAAGGAAGATGCTGATGTCCTGGATGATGTTGGAACATTTGTTGATGATGTATCAACAAAAGCTGAAGACAGAAGTGAAAATCCCAGCCCTACTGCTGCTGAACCTGAACCAGAGCAGCCTAACAAGGGACCATCCATCAGAGTGAAAAAGACCACCCAAAAGAGCTTATCATAGGTGACCCAAACTCAGGAGTTACCACTAGGTCAAGAGAAGTTGTGTCAAATTCTTGCTTTGTATCCAAAATTGAGCCCAAAAATGTTAAAGAAGCCTTGAAAGATGAATTTTGGATTAATGCCATGCAGGAAGAGCTGGGACAATTCAAAAGGATGAAGTATGGGATCTTGTACGAAGGCCTGATGGAATAAATATGATTGGCACCAAGTGGGTTTACAACAATAAATCTGATGAACAAGGAGTGGTCACCAGAAATAAGGCTAGACTGGTTGCCCAAGGTTACACTCAGGTAGAAGGAATTGATTTTGATGAGACTTTTGCTCCTGTGGCCAGACTGGAATCTATCAGGTTACTATTAGGGGTGGTTTGTAATCTCAAATTCAAGTTATTCCAGATGGATGTAAAGAGTGCTTTCTTGAATGGGTACTTAAATGAAGAAGTTTATATAGATCAACCCAAGGGGTTTGTTGATCCAACATTTCCCAACCATGTCTACAAACTGAGGAAAGCTCTTTATGGATTAAAGCAGGCACCTAGAGCTTGGTATGACAGGCTTACTGAATTCTTGGCTCTGAATGGTTACAGAAAAGGAGGAATTGACAAGACATTATTTGTCAAAGAGGAAGGAGGAAAACTGTTGATAGCTCAAATCTATGTAGATGACATAGTGTTTGGGGTGATGTCAGAAGCAATGGTTCAACATTTTGTGTAGCAGATGCAGTCTGAGTTTGAGATGAGTCTTATTGGTGAGCTCAACTATTTTCTGGGTCTGCAAGTTAGACAAATGGAAGACTCCATATTTATCTCTTAGAGCAAGTATCCGAAGAACATAGTCAAGAAGTTTGGTCTGGAGAATGCTAATCACAAGAGGACACCTGCTCCTACTCACCTGAAGCTGTCCAAGGATGAACATGGAGTGAGTGTGGAACAAAGCCTATACAGAAGCATGATTGGAAGCCTACTGATCTCACAGCTAGCAGACCTGATATCTCCTTTGCGGTAGGAGTTTGTGCCATATATCAATCTGAACCTAAAATTAGCCACATGAATCAAGTGAAGAGAATTCTGAAATACGTGAATGGTAATAGTGACTATGGCATACTATACAGTCATGGATCAGGCACTGAACTGAGTGGGTATTGTGATGCTGATTGGGCAGGGAGTGTTAATGATAGAAAAAGTACTTCAGGAGGATGCTTCTTCTTAGGGAACAACCTTATCTTGTGGTTTAGCAAAAAGCAGAACTGTGTGTCTCTCTCTACTGCTGAGGCTGAGTACATAGCAGCAGGAAGTAGTTGTTCACAACTGGTCTGGATGAAGCAAATGTTAACTGAATACAATGTCAAGCAAGATGTCATGACATTGTACTATGATAATCTGAGTGCTATTAATATCTCCAAGAACTCAATTCAAGATAGCAGGACTAAGCATATTGACATACGTCATCACTTTATAAGAGATCTGGTTGAAGATAAAGTGGTTGCTTTGGAACATGTTGCTACTGAAATGCAATTAGCTGATATTTTTACTAAGGCCTTAGATGCAAATCAATTTGAAAATTTAAGAAGCAAATTAGGGATTTGCATATATGAAGATTAATAGAATTTTTTTGGAGTGCAGGAAGGTGTTTTTTGGTGCAGTTGTCTTATGTGTGTGAGCTTATCTCCTTGGTGAAATTGACAAAATAAGAATGTTTGGAAACAAACAAGAACATTTTTATTGCTGGAAGTACTCAATGTTACATTTTTTTAAAAGAAACTACAAGCAAAGAGTTTTCATGTTTGGATTCGGCTATTCATTCCAACCACCTGAGCTAATAAAATTAACCCAATCTTCATCTGCTTCATCCTCAGAATCATGTAGTTGCACTTGAGCCTTCTTAATGGTCTTCATCCTTGTTTCTGTTCTTCTTCCTGTCCTTGTTGCCCCGGTAGAGGATCCACCTGTTGTCATTTTTTTGGACTTCATCTCCTTTGGTTGTGTGCTCTTGTTCTTTCGGTCTTGCTTCAACTGACCCTTGTGTGTTTCAACTGTCTTGGAGGACTGACTCATGGTTCCTTCTCAGTTTGGCTGTAGTAAGAAGCAGTTTGGTGTAGGCTTTATAATTCAAATGGAAACCCTTGTTTGTATCGCCTGGTCAGTCAAAGTGGTTCGGTGTCTGTGCACCTCTCTCTGTTGAGTATTATGTCACTCTTTTCAAGCTAAGTTTCAACAGTTTTTCTTGGAATTTGACTAAGTGTCAGAACATTGAGCTTGCTGACTAGTGTTCTTTTGGCCAATTATGGCTAAAAAGGGGAGAGTAGCCTCTAGTTTTTGAGTAGCTTTGTAGAGGTGTGTTGTGTGCTGCTGCTGGTTTTCTTGAAGCTGCTGCTGGTTTTCTTGAAGGAAGTGGTTTCTTGGCTTGAGGGGGAGTTTGAGTTTTGATTGGCGTGCAGCTGCTGAATGTTAGTGTTTTGTGTTATGGTGTATTTCTGCTGCAAGTATCTCTGATGTGTGCTGATATTGTTTTAGCCAAAATTAGCCAAAAGGGGAGATTGTTAGTTCTGTTATTGGCAGCAATTTTGGTAAAACAATGTGGTTGTTCAAGATGTCATGTCTGATGTCTTAACATGTGCTTCTAACATTCTGCATGTGGTATGTTGTTTGGTATTGCAGTTTTTGTGCATGATGTCAAGACTGATGTCTTAACATCTGTTGACAGAACATCATGTTCAGTCTGTTGTTTACTTTAGGGTTGCGTGTTAATTGTTATGGTTTGAGAGATTCTGTTTGAGAGATTGCAGGCGAAATTCTTGGAGAAGGTTTATTCAGATGCAATCGTTTGTTTCTGTATTTAGGGCGAAAAAATTTGAATATAAAATCTGGTTTTATTTTGTTTTTATTGTGCATCAAATCTGAGTTTTTTCACAGAGCCCAAGCCCAAGCCCAAGAATCTGTTTCTATTTAAAGGAGTCTCAACCCTACTTGGAAGATACGAAGACTAGAGATTAAAGACTGAGTGTTAAGTGTTAGGGTTTGTGTTTTCGTCTGTTATTTGTGAGCCATTCATTCATCTTTTAGATGCTTGAATTGGACTGATTATTTGAGTTGTAATTTGTCCACTCAAAGCTTTTAAGCACGAGTGTTTGTTCTTTATTGAAGCTTTTAAGCAAGATCAAGTATTGTCATTGAAGTGTGATCTTCTAATATTTGTAATTTTTCGATTGTCATCACTGCTGTGATTGAGGGGGAGTGAGAGGTGTCTCATATCTAAGAGTGTCTTAGGTAGAAGTGTCATTGGGTAGTGATTAAGTGATAGATTGTCAACTTGTGTGTTGATTGTAGAGTCTATGAATTAATACTACTGATAGTGAATTTCCTCCCTGGCTTGGTAGCCCCCAGACGTAGGTTGTTAGACCAAACTGGGTGAACAATTCTCTGTGTTCCTTTTGTTTTTAAGTGTTGTTATCTCTATTGTCTTGTTCATTTAGCAGATATTGATGTTGTGATATCTCACTCGACATCACATATCTGATACCAGAATTTCACTCAGTTTGAACTTTCTCAACCTTCCGAATAGCTTATGAAGGTTCACCAAATGCTCTTCCTCCGTTTGCAACTTTGCAATCATGTCATCAACATAGCCTTCGATCTCTTTGTGAATCATATCATGAAAGAGAGTCACCATTGCCCACTGATAGGTTGCCCCAGCATTCTTCAATCCAAAGGGCATCACCTTGTACCAAAATTTTCCCCACGGTGTTATGAACATAGTCTTTTCCATGTCCTCTGGGGCCATTTTGATTTGGTTGTACCCAGAGAAGCCATCCATGAAGGAAAATACAGAGTATTGAGCGGTGTTGTCCACTAACACGTCAATGTGAGGAAGCGGGAAATCGTCTTTTGGGCTTGCTCTATTCAAATCTCTGTATTCGACACACATCCTGACCTTTCCATCCTTCTTAGGTACAAGTACAATGTTAGCAACCCACGGAGGATAATTCGTTACAGCAAGAAATCTGGCGTCCAACTATTTCTGAACCTTTTCTTTAATTTTGACAGCCATATCCGGTTTCGTCCTTCTCAGTTTCTGTTTAACCGGAGCACAACCTTCTTTCAGCGGTAGCCTGTGTACCACGATATCAGTGTCAAGCCCGGGCATGTCTTGGTAAGACCAGGCGAAGATATCCATATACTCTAAGCATTTCAATCAATCTTCCCTTGACAGTGTCTTCCAAAGCAGCCCCAATTCTTTCTTCTTTTCTTGCATCCTCGGTTCCCAAGTTAACAATCTCAATTTCCTCCTAATGAGGTAGAATAACCCTTTCCTACTGTTTTAGCAGTCTGGCCAACTCTTCCAATAAGTCACAATCTTCGTCAGTCTCTTCTTCAGCCTGATAGATAGGAATGTCGAAGTCATACCGAGCCATAACTGAATCATTATTGGTGGAATCTGAACAAAGAAACCTGCATGATTGATGATTTATGTTTATTATGAATGCAACAAACAAAAACACATTGCCATTTTGATGTGATTTAATGCAAAAAGTAAAAACAGAAAAAAAGGGATCAAAATATTTGAATATGAAAAACGTCCTTTATTGATGAAAAAGTATGCACACAAAAACATCAAAGCCCTACAGACAAGAATCACTACGTCTTGGGCAGAACGTAGGATTTAACACAAACAGAAAACAAAGGCAATTACTCTTGACGGTTCACTTGGATGATTTTCTCAGACGACCAATTACAAAAACTCTGACCCGGAGTGCAGGGGCGGGTCCATTCATCCATGTCGCAATCACTATCCCCTTCATCATCAATAACATTAATCTGATTAAAGAACACTCCAGCACTTGTGAACTGAACCGAACCATAATACTTGGGAGGCTCTTGAACTTGTCTGGGTGGCTTGTATCCCAGTCCATAAGTGTTTTTCTTCATCTGAACATCAATGACTTAGCCCACTTCTGGGAACTACCAGCTTCAACCACAGTGCGTGCATCTTTAAAAGAAGACATCGAAACTTTCGGCTGATTTACCAATTCAGGTTGATTAACCACCTTGGGCTGACTGACTTCACTTGAAGGTTCCTTGGGAACTTTCACAGCTTCAAAGGATTGGCATAGAGTCTCGTGTATCTCGCCATCCACCTCCACATATTTAAAAGTAGATAGGTGACTCACCATGATATCTTCCTCGCCACAGGTTGTCACAACGTGCCCGTCTACCATGTACTTCAGCTTTTGATGCAACGTGGACGTTACTGCCCCAACACCATGGATCCATGGACGACCTAGTAAACAACTATAAGCAGGCTGAATGTCCATGATGTAGAAAGTGGCATCAAAAATTTCAGGACCAACTTTGATTGGCAACACAATTTCTCCAAAAACAGATCTCTTAGAACCATCAAAAGCATGCACCACTAAATCACTCAGCGTGCAAATCAACCCACGAGTATCTAATTTCATCAGAGCTTTCTTCGGCAGAACATTTAAGGATGACCCAGTATCAACAAGCACATGTGACATTAAAGAACCTCGGCATTCCACTGAAATATGCAAAGCATTGTTGTGATTCCTCCCAGCTGGAGTCAGATATAAATTGGTGAATCCCAAACCGTTACCCGCATTCACGTGAGCCACAACCCCTTCTAGCTTATTAATAGATATATCTTGGGGTACATACACTGTGTTCAAGACTTTTAACAATGCATTCCGATGCGCCTCAGAGATCAATAGCAGAGATAGGATGGATATTTTGGATGGTGTTTGGTGCAGTTGATCAACGATCTTGTAATCGCTCTTTCTAATCAGCCTCATGAATTCCTCCATGTTTTTTGAAAAGGAGTCATTAACTGGCTTTGCTGTGGAATCGTTCACGACTTGCTTCTGCACAGAATCATTCATAACTTGTTTTCCTTTATCCTGCTTAGAACTGCCAACCTGATTGTCAGATGAAATAAAGACTCTACCACTCTTAGTGATAGCCCCTGCTTCAACATTATTCTCAACACCAGAGTTCACTGCTGATGTTCTTACCAATTCTTGCTTTTGTCCATCAACAAATACTTCAGCACCATAATTCCAGGGGACAGCTTTGGTGCTCTCATGCGGGACGGGTCCAGGAACTGTGATGATGACCGGCGCTGGTCTCGCCGGCGCTAATATAGTTATTGTCTTAAAAGGAATGGATATAGTGGCAACATCATTCTCCTTGCCAGTAATTTCCTTCTGCTGACTACACCTGTCGAACTGCAACTGACCATCATCAATTAGCTTCTGAATACCTGATCTCAACAAATCACAACTATTTGTCCGCAACATACATTATGTACAACCCACATTACAACCAGGGTGAAATTCTGGTATCAGACATGTGATGTTAAGGTGCGATGTCACAACAACACACTATGCACAATGGAAAAATTAAACAGCAGAATAACACACCAAATTGTTCACCCAGTTCGGTCTAACTACCTACGTCTGGGGGCTACCAAGCCAGGGATGAAATTCACTACTTGTAGAATTAATTTACAGACTCAACAACCCAGTTGACAATCTCCTAAACTTAATTCCTACTAGTGACTTTCTACCTAAGAACCCACTTAGATATGAGAACACTACTCAATCCCTAAAATAATACTCAAGGAACAGCCTCTTTGAGCAACCTTAATCTTACTTCACAGCTTCGATCAAGTAATAACTCTCTAATGCTTCACAGCTTCTAAGAGAGGACAGAATACGACTCAGTAATTCACCCTAGAATTCTGTATACAAAACTCGTACAAAATACTAAAGACTCTCAGCCTATGCTCTTGATCTTCTCTCTGTATTTCTGTACCTTTTCCTTTGGTCTTGTGCGCTTTATATAACTCCTTGAATTGGTCTTGGACCTGCTACAAAATCTCGCCCGATTTGTTATTTAAAACTGAATATTTAAAATAGATTTTCTCCTAAAATATTTTTGAATCTTCAACCTTTTAAATCTCCTACAAATCTGCACCAGATCTCCTTTGCAGCAGAAAATATCTATCCCAAGATATTCGCATCCAATGAGACAGCTTGCTCTCCACAATTCCAGCTAACACGCAAACCCTAACAACATCACAACCTGATGTTATTAATTCTGCAGATCTAATGTCACAACATCGCCATGTGACATCAGACATCCAACTTCAGCAATTTAAATACTTAACACAACCCAGTGTTAAGACTCAATGTTGCAACATCAGCACCTTGACATCAACATTGAACATACTTTGTTTTACCAAAATTCTAGCCAATCCAAGAACTAACAATCTCCCCATTTGGCTAATTTTGGCTAAAACAAACTCTACACCTTCAGATACTTTAACAGCGGAAAACTTCAATCAATAATTTTTAAACTCCAAGCAGCATCATCAGTAGTAACATTTTTTCTTCACAAAACTCTGATGCACACATACAAACTTCAGCATATATCATTATGCTGCAAAACAGCCACAATCTTCAACTACAATCTTCAAACAGCTGCACATATTATCTTCAACTACACAATGCATTATTAGCAGCAATGAGTTCTCCCCCTCAATGCAACAACCAGCATAGCAGCTGTTCAGCAATTACTCCCCCTTAACTTCTGCATTACTGTACTATAACATCAGCAATCAGCTGCATATTTCTTGACTTCATTCCTTAGCAGCAACAATCAACTCTTGGCATTGACCTTTGTACTCTTTGATACTCTAGGTTCTCTTGGCTACTTCTCCCCCTTTTTAGCCACAATTAGACAAGCTTCAATCAGAAGCCTTATTAACTACAGTTAGTACACCCTAGCTCTCATTGTTAGCCTCACAGTTAGCAACCAGGCAAAACAAATCATAGAAATACAAACATAACCAGGTGCATATTCAGCATAATATTCAAATTACATAACTGGCACAGCAAGTGCAAAAACAAACAAAAAACTAAACTATTATCTAACAGCAGATGGAAGTTAGTCCTCATCCGAGCTGGTACCATCAGCATCTTCATCACCTTCATCTGACCCGGAATCCACAGTATCGTCATTCCCATTATTTTCCCCCTGTTGCAAGTCTTTGATCATTTGCTCAATCTTCATTTTCCTGACAGTGCTGGTATTGATAACCATATCCAGATCCTTGCAGGTTGCCTTTAATTCTTCAATCAACTCAGATTTTGTACTGACCTTCTTAACCCCAGAACTTGATGTTGTAACAATGTCTGGAACATGACTCCCAGCAAACAGTTTGGGATGCAAAGATAAAGCTGACTCCCTCTTACATGCTGCCTATGTACTGGTTAAGATTCCAGGATGTTGATCTAAGATCATTCCACAGATAAGGGAAGGGAATGATATAGGCATTTTGACAGCATTGGTGGCTCCATGCTTCACTACTTGATCAAATATATAGCTTCCATAGTTGAACTTGACCTTTTTCCCCACAGCATAGATGAACCTTCCTAATCCCACAGTTATGGTGGTTTTGTGATTAGTAGGTACCCAGTTAGCAGCACCAATTCTGTGCAAAATCGCATACTTGATACTGAGTTTGCTAGTTGTCAATTTATTTTTCAGTGGCCACACCTTAACTTGAGTGGCAGTGATTTCTCTACACACTTCATTATCAGTCGCTTCCAGCTCACATCCCTCTTGTTCATCTCTCCCCAGATATTTATTGATGGTTCTAGGAGAGAAGTCAATACACTGCCCCCTAACAAACACCTTTATGTAGTTCACACTTCTATTGTCAGAAATGTCTATGGGGATGTTGACAACAAATTCCTTAACAAGTCCACTATAGCACTTAGAGAATCTGGTCACAGTCTTCAGCAGTCCAGCAACATGAATGAGGTCCATAATTTCTTTCATCTCCAAGACATCCTTTCCAAGCTCCCTTTCCAGAGCTAATATCCTTTGGCATACAAACTTCCACAAGGGAGCACTGCTTGCATAATGAAAGGATATGTTGTCCACTGGCACTTCAGGGACCTTATCAGAGATTCTTTTTAAAATGGTCTTTCTGACTGGAGTGATGTCTTGAACATCATCTTCGACATTATAGTCAGACTCAGAATGCACCACAGCCTTCCTCTTTCTAGGATTTACTTCCACTTTGCTCCAAGATTTTGCTGGTCCAACAGCAATGTTTTTTCTCTTATCATCAGAAGACTTCTTTGGGGATGATTCAACCTGCTTTTCTTTCCTTGTCCTTAGTCTCTTAGCCAGACCAGGCACTGCTCTTCCAATGACTTCATCATCAGATAAGTCATCAACATTAATCACATCAGTACTCTTTTCTCCTCCAGGAGTAGTCTCAGCATCCCTACTAGGCGATGTTCTGACATCCCCTTCGACATCCCCTTCACCATGAATATCATCTTCTCCACTACTTACTTCAGTATCAACTTCAACTTCCTTCTCAGCATCTTCGATTACGGAGACAGCTAATCTGTGAAGATTTGTATCAGTAGATTGCATGTCACTCTTTTCTCTTGTACACTGATCAGCAGCCATCTATCTCAGGGGTCTAGATATACCCTTAATAGGAAGTCCTTTCTCAAAGATTTTATCAACGATCTGCCCCATGCTCTTATCAACATCTACCCTTTCAACCACAGTTTGAGACGAGGATGACCTAGGTGTTGATTTCTCACTAAATAGGACACTCGTAACAAGCTTCTTTGTTTTAGTGTCTTTAAAGGTAGTTGCGGCCCTTTTAGGAGCAAGTTTAGAGGGTCTAGGTTTACCTGACTCTGGGAGCATTACCGAGATGGGTTGTATATTCAGAGCTTCGTCTTCAGAGTACTCATCTGTAGAAACCCTAGCTTTATTCCGCAATGAACTTTTTGATGGAGAAGATGTCTGTTTTGACATGGTTCCTTTGAGACAGTATAGGTTGAGACGATTCTTCTTGTTGAAGGAGACGAACAGACGAGAGATATGAGTTTTGACGGATTGTGATTTTGCTATAATAGGAAACGAGGGTCTGAGGTAAGGCGCCAGATTTTGTGTAATTTTTAAAGACCAATCAATGAGTTTCTCCCCCCCAAATAAGCTTTCCTTTTACAATTTTGAAGGGATTCAACTTAAGAGTACTTAACTCTAACAACCTTTCACACATGATGTCACAATCTAATGTTAAAACATCAGTCTTAACATCGATAGATGGGCTGACTTCTATAGGTATCCACAGATAACAATTATCTCTGGACCTTTCATGATCACTTCATCCTTTTCGTTAGTCACCAGACACTCATCCTTGGAATAGCTGACTTTGTAACCTTCATCACATAACTGACTTATGTTAATCAGATTAGCCTTCAAACCTTGGACAAGGATCACACTATCAAGGGTAAGACCATCAGGATTCTTCACTGTTCCACTTCCTTCTACTACTCCATTTTCTCCATTGCCAAACACGACCTTATTTGCATGGCAAGGATTGAACTCTACCAACTGCTCCTTAGATCCAGTCATGTGCATAGAACATCCACTGTCAAAGTACCATGCATCCATGGCAACATGTCCATCTGAGGTGTGGGCTAAAATACATTTCACCTTCTCCTTAGGAACCCATTGTTTAGCAACTTTAGGTCTGACCTTCTTTGGTTTGCCTTGAGGAGCAGATTATGGATAACCATGCAATTTAAAACAAGAGTATTGCATATGTACAAACCTTCCACAATAGAAGCATCTCACTCTGTCATCTCTGAATTGGTTATATCTTCTACCATTATGATATTGTTGTGGCTTCCACCCATAGTGTTGTCTCCTTCTTCCATAGTTGGATTGTCGTCTTCTGTACTGAGGATGCTGTCTTCTAGGCTGTCTCCTATGGTGATGAGGCTTCCTTCTTCCATAGTGATGAGGCACAACATTGTTGTATCCATATCCATACCAGTTTTCCTGATGTTGAAACATCTGACGAGACATGTTCTGTTTGAACCTTGCAGCTTACATGCTCTTGTGGTATTGGAGAGGCATATACTGACTAGCTCCTCGAAGCTGCATCTTCCTCTGATGGGGACCCTCCTTTTTCTCAACATTCTGAGGCTGAACAACCTTCTTAAGGGTAGAATCCTGTCTCTTTGTTTGAGACATTGGTTGGGACACCTCCTCCTTTGCTCCTGAAGTGCTTGCCACATATCCTATACCCGACTTATCACCAGCAACCTTTTCTGTCTGAAGGATCTTATCAAGTGTGTCTGTCCCACAGCTCAGCATCCTAACAGACTTGGTCATCTGATCAAGGTGAGCTTTAACTAGTACAACTTCATTTTCCAGATCAGCTTTTTCATTCTCAAGCTGAGCAATCTGTTGCTTGTGGCACTTGTTTTCTTGACAAATCTCAGTACTTTTTAAACACAACTCTTGATAAGTAGATGCCAACTCCTCATACGTTATTTCTCCATCACTAGAATCATCATCAGAAACAACAGTTCCTGTTAAAGCTCTAACATGCTTTGCTGACTCACCTTCACTTTCACTATCAGAGTCAGACCAGGTAACTGTCATGCCCTTCTTCTATTTTTTCAAGAAGGTGGGACACTCTTTCTTGACATGTCCATACCCTTCACACTCAAAGCACTGAACTCCTTTATCTTGGGCAGTTTTCTCTTCATCATTCTCTTTTGACTTGCTAATGTCAGACGATATGTTCTTGACATTAGGCCTGGGGTTATTGTTCATCCTCTTGAACACTTTGTTGAATTGTCTTCCCAACATAACTATGGCCTGAGATAGATCCTCCTGGGATTCAGAACTCTTTCCTTTTTCTTCTTGATCATTTGACACTAAGGCTATACTTTTTGGCTTCTTTTCTGGTTCTTCCTCATTCAACCCAAGCTCAAAAGTTTGAAGAGATCCAATGAGCTCATCAACTCTCATCTTGATGATGTCTTGTGATTCTTCAATGGCAGTTACCTTCATCTTATACTTCTTAGGGAGGGACCTAAGGATCTTCCTTACAAGCTTTTCATCTGACATTTTTTCACCAAGAGCACTGGATGCATTAGCCAGCTCCAGAACATTCATGTGGAAGTCATGAATAGTCTCATCTTCCTTCATCTTCAGGCTTTCAAATTTTGATGTTAAAATCTGAAGTCTTGACATTTTAACTCTAGATGTACCTTCACGAGTGGCCTTCAAAATATCCCACGCTTCCTTAGCAACTTCACAGGTATTGATTAACCTGGAAATATTCTTATCCACTCCAATGAAAATTGCATTTAGAGCTTTGGAATTACCAAGGGCAAACTCATCTTCTTCCTTGGTCCATTCTTCTTCAGGCTTTGGCTTTGAGGTGCCTTCTTTATCTTTGCCTGCATCATCTTTCTCACACACAGCAGGTGCTTTCCACTCTTTAATAACAGCCTTCCATGCCCTGCTGTCCAAGGATTTTAAGAAAGTAGTCATCCCTGGCTTCCAATAGTCATAATTGGATCCATCCAAAATAGGGGGTCTGTTGACGAATCCTCCAACTTCTTTGTCCATCTTCACACCAGAAAGTAACTTCCCTAGACCTCACCCAGAGACAGACAGATGCCTGCTCTGATACCAATTAAAATTCTGGTATCAGACGTGTGATGTTAAGGTGCAATGTCACAACAACACACTCTGCACAATGGACAAATTAAACAGCAGAATAACACACCAAATTGTTCACCCAGTTCGGTCTAACTACCTACGTCTGGGGGCTACCAAGCCAGGGATGAAATTCACTACTTGTAGAATTTATTTACAGACTCAACAACCCAGTTGACAATCTCCTAAACTTAATTCCTACTAGTGACTTTCTACCTAAGAACCCACTTAGATATGAGAACACTACTCAATCCCTAAAATAATACTCAAGGAACAACCTCTTTGAGCAACCTTAATCTTACTTCACAGCTTCGATCAAGTAATAACTCTCTAATGCTTCACAGCTTCTAAGAGAGGACAGAATACGACTCAGTAATTCACCCTAGAATTCCATATACAAAACTCGTACAAAATACTAAAGACTCTCAGCCTATGCTCTTGATCTTCTCTCTGTATTTATGTACCTTTTCCTTTGGTCTTGTGCGCTTTATATAGCTCCTTGAATTAGTCTTGGACCTGCTACAAAATCTCGCCCGATTTGTTATTTAAAACTGAATATTTAAAACAGATTTTCTCCTAAAATCTTTTTAAATCTTCAACCTTTTAAATCTCCTACAAATCTGCACCAGATCTCCTTTGCAGCAGAAAATATCTATCCCAAGATATTCGCATCCAATGAGACAGCTTGCTCTCCACAATTCCAGCTAACACGCAAACCCTAACAACATCACAACCTGATGTTATTAATTCTGCAGATCTAATGTCATAACATCTCCACGTGACATCAGACATCCAACTTCAGCAATTTAAATACTGAACACAGCCCAGTGTTAAGACTCAATGTTGCAACATCAGCACCTTGACATCAACATTGAACATACTTTGTTTTACAAAATTCCAACCAATCCAAGAACTAACATAGGGGACACCCCACCCTTCAGTAATCTTTCCTTCACTACCAACAAAGGAATCTTCAATTCCTTCACGTCTAAAACCAAATTCAAGGATTCATCATCTTCTATAATAGCATTAATCCTCGGCCCACCATGATTCGACATCGGGTTTCGGTTAAGATTTGGCGTATCATTGGAGAAATTAATGGCTTTGGAGTCAACCAAATCTTGGACCTTATGCTTAAAAGCTTTACGGTCCTCAATGTGATGCCCTGGCGCTCCAGAATGAAATTCACAATGAGCATCGGCGTCGTAACCAGTCAGTGGATTGCCGGTAATAAGAGCCAAAGTCCTCTTCTGAATCAATTGTAGTTGTAACAAATGTTGAAATAACTGGGAGTAAGGCAAGGGTGGAGTATCAAAATTCCTATTCTGCTTAGGCTATCCTGATATCGGCGAGGAGCCTGATTTTGCTGCTAAAGCGCTGCTTGTTGTTGAGGTGTTGCAGGAATAGTTATCGAAGCCACTTGCTGTTTGAAGTCCTGACGATGCTTTCCCTTACCACGGTGTGATGAAACGGAATTCGCATCTCCTTTTTTCTTATAATTACCAAACAACTTTTTTCCTCCTCCAGATGAGGATCCATCATTAACCATTATTTTCCCAGTCTTGATTCCGCTTTCAACCTTTTCTCCGACTAACACTAGGTCAGCAAAACCACCAGTCATACAACTTACTAATCGGTCATAATACGGCCCCTGAAGAGTGGCCATGAACATGTCAACCATCTCCTGCTCTGCCATGGGAGGTTGGACTCTGGCTTCCAGTTCACGCCACCTCTGGGCGTACTCCTTGAAGCTCTCATTATTTTTCTTTGACAAGCTCTGCAATTAGGCTCTGTTAGGAGCCATATCAGTATTGTACTGATAGTGCTTAACATAAGCCTCCACCAATTCCTTCCAGCTGTGAACATGGCACCTCTCTAATTGCATGTACCACTCCAAAGATGCCCCAGACAGGCTATCTTGGAAGAAGTGCATCAATAACTTTTCGTCATCAGAGTATGCAACCATCTTTCTTGCGTAAGCCCGGACGTGAGTCTTTGGGCAAGTAACACCATTATACTTCTCAAAAGTCGGTACTTGGAACTTATGAGGAATTCTGACACCGGGGACCAGTCCCAAGTCATCCAAATCCATAACCAAGGAATTCTGATTCTCAACCGCTTTCAACTTCTCTTCAATCATCCTGAATCTCCAATCTTTATCAAGCTGGGGGTCAACATCCCCGCCTGGCATAGAAAATACATCATCCTGTTGGTCATCAAAGCGACGACCATGTACTGCATAAACAGTGTTACCTCCTTCCACTATAGAAGGAATCACAACATTCTCCATTACTCCCGGAGGAATCACAACACCAGGAACAGGAATATCTCTACCCAGAGGACTTCCTTGGACACCATTACCAGCGACACCTCCGCCCGGAGGAACGACACCATTAAGGACACCTCCATGAATAACACTGTCTTCGTCAACCCTAGCGATCAATGGTTGAAGAAGAGTCCTCAGCTCTTGCTGACCCACAACAACGTTCTGCAACATATCCATAAATTAGGTTATACGAGCTTGCATCGCAATCATCTCGGCCTGTAACTGATCCATAACCTTCTTCTGATTTAGTCTGGTAGAATACCGATGAACATGCTGATCAGCAATCCTATCTGTAGAAAAAATCAAGATAAGAAAATCGGAGAGAAACACCTGTCATGCAAGATGATTATGAATATGCAAATGCAACTGAACATATTTGAACATTCACAGGGCGATCCACCCCTTGATTCCAGTTTAAAAATAAGACAGATCGGAACTTCTGCTCATATATCAGGAAAAATCAGAGGATAATCATTTGTCAACAATAACAGCCCAAGATAAAGGTATAAGTCTGAACATGATAAACATAGATCCCAACCAACAAGCCTGGTGGTGATCCAAACACAATAAAAAGAGAAAAAGCAATCTATGGCATATCATCCACCCGTGTGGGTCCTCAACCATCATGCTCTTCGTACCAGTCTTGCACCTCTCTGAAAGCACTGCCCCGGCTAAGACCTTCATTTCTAGGCTTCTTCACCTCAGCTTGTATCTTCAGCTCCTCTATAGTTGCTATGGCCTCATTGAGTCGTTCTTTGACTGCTTGTCTCTGGAATGTCCCTGATAGGATCTCTTCATCTTTCTTCTTGAGCTTTGCCTTTAAGTTCTCAATCTGTTCCAAGAACTTGTCTTCTTTGTGTTTCTTGGAGGTTATTGCAGTGTTTCGATAAGCATTAAACTTATGAATCTTTAATAAAGCCTTGGCCAAATCTTCCTTCTTAGACTTGAGAACCTTGCCAACACCCTTTAGAGCTTGTCCTACCTTCCGTCTGGCCATGACTTCATCAGCTAGCTCTTTATCCTTTTTAGCCAGAAGCTCTGTCTTCAACTTGGCAGTATATATGGCTTCGTCTCGCTCGTGCTTCAGTAGACTAATTTCTCTACTCAACTCACAATTCTCCTCTCGCAGCTTCTCTGTCTCAACCCACAGTTTATTATACCTTTCTATCTTCACCGTAGTAGGTGGTGTCACTCCCGGGATTTTCATCCTAGTACAAACGCGAAAGTGGCACCGAAACAGAGTTGCCAGCAATGTGTATTTATCCCAAGAGAGAGAAAGGAAACACTGCGTAAACCTGAGGGAAAGGAAAGATCATGGTCTTGCGACCAAGAGAACTGGGTTCGGGAGTCGGTTACGCGAGAGGAAGGTATTAGCACCCCCTCCCGTCCATCGTACCCGATGGGATCCACGCTTGCTGCTTCAATCAAAGGGTGTAAGAAAAGATACTGGAAAAGGAACTGCTAGCTGGAGAACTGGAAAGGAAAGGAGAGAGAAAGAGAAACAAATGTAGGGAAAATAAAAGAAGTGCTCGAATGGGCCCTACCCCACTGCCTACGTATCTCATCGGGAACATGAGAATCAGAGTGACGTAGTTCCCCTCAGCGAGGGTCGCTTTGTTTGTGTTTTTTTGTGGAAACGTCAGAGTGTGCGTCCCAGCAGTTAGGTGTTGCAGCTCGCTGTGTGGAGACTTAGGCGTTACCTGTTTGCGGTAGAACGGACATGACGAGTCCTTAAGGAATGAGTGAATGAGATGAGAAAAGAATTCTAAAAGGAAAGACGTTATTGTTTGTTTTTGTCTTTTAAGAAAGAAATGTTTTGATTATTTTTGTGTTTTGTAACACATATTGCATTTAAGTATTTCACGTAGGATCGAATGCCTCGCATATCGACCCAAGACGGGACGTACGCTAAACATTCTAAGAAAGTGAGAGAAGACCCCTCACTATCTCATTCTTACATGAAAGGCTCAAATACAATATTTGTTTTGCCTTTATTAGGTGTTTTTTACTTTTGTTTTAAGATGAGAAGAAGAGACTCAAAAGACGATAAAGGTAGCAACTAAGGGGAGTCTAAGACTCAATCCTAATGTTATCATACTTGGATGGTCCTAAGGTTAACTGTGGTTTAAGAAATCTAATCCTAAAAGAAAGGAGCAGAAGAATATAAGAATCAACTTACTTCCAAGATAGAAGTTGAGTTGATCTTAAAGAGGGATGAAGAAAAAATTATTCAAGGAAAGCATATAAATGCTTATCATAATCACAAGTTTGAAAGCTTAAAAGAGATAAAGGAAAAGATTGTATGTGGGTGCACGCCCACACACATGACTTACCAATAGCCCCTGAAAATGTTAGCAAAGCAAATGTATATGAAAGCAAAAGTGAAAGAAATAAGGCAATTAATCAAAGTTAGAATTAAAATGCTAACTAAAAAAGAAGAAGTTAAATTCTAAGGAAAAAAAGTTAAATTGTCTAACTCTAAAATTAATCCTAAAATTAGTTCAAGTTGATTCTAAAGAAAATTAATCCTAAAATTAAATCTAGAATTAAAACTAATATTAATTTCTAAGAATTAAACTAATTAAAAAACTAATTCCAAAATTAATTTCTAAAATTAATTCAAATCAAATTCTAATGTTAATCTAATCTCTAATTAATTTCTAGAAAAAACTAATTAGAACAAGTTAATTTCTAAAACTCTAATTATCCTAAATTAATTGGTTAAACAATTAAGAAACAAAAACTAAATTTAACTAAACAAATTAAATGATGGGTACAATTAGTATTCTGGGGGTGAGAACTGAATGCTAAGCGTATGGGCTTATACGTGCCAGGCCCAAAGATTTTACCAAGAAGCCAAGGGGGTGAGTAGAGTAAAACAGAGGTGTGGCAGTTACCAATTTTGGGCGAATGGGCTGAGTGAAATCGGGTCCAATACCCTGTAAGAAGCCAGAAAGGGGGTGCGAATAGTGATTCTGGGGTGTATGGAAAGGTAAACGTGTGAGCCTAAAGCACAGAAGGCCCAACGACCTTTATGAAGCCACAGGCGGGGGTGTGTTAGCGAAAGAGAGGTGCGAAAATGGAAGCAATGTAGGGCTTAGGAAACCTGGTCCAATATGGAGCAAAATAATGTCAAAACCCTAAAGATTCAGATTCCACCCTTCATACTCGTCTCCCTCTCGTCTTCTTCCCCTGCGTCGTGCTCACCACCATCTCCATCAACCTTTCGTCAATGAAATCACCAATCAAAAAAACTGCTCCGTCGCCTCAACCGCCACCAAACTCAAAGCTTATTTCTTCTTTTGCTCCTCTCTACCGCAACAACTATACTGCCGATCAACGTCTCACCGGAAATGCATCGATCCGCTGTGCCATAGTCCAAGCCGGCAGCGGCGGAGAAAACCGACGTACTCAATCGCTCCACCTCTTCTGTTACGCAACGGCAAAATACGTCACAATTACAACACCACATCAATCCTCACGGTTCAACCGAAAACTAACTATCCGTTGCGAATTCGAAGTCTAAACGGAACCGATCTAATCCATATAATGAAACATGAAAGGTGAAGAAGCTTACCTATCGGAGTTCGTCTGATGCGTCTTTAAATCAGAGCACATGAAGAGAAAACCAGAGGTAACTTTAATTCTACTTTGCTTTTGATTCTTCTTCGATTTACTCTCGCTGGATCTCTTCTTCTTCGTTTGAATTCCGCTCTGATATGTTTTGAATTGTTGTGACTTTGAATTCCCTCGCGTTGCGTCTTTGATGCAGAACCGTGTTGCGGTTGTTGTGGTTGCAGAGAGAATGGAGTGAATTGACGATGCCGAAGAGCGTGAATACTTGCAGTTGAACCTTGCTGCAGAGCAACTTGATAGCTTCAAGACTTTGCAAAAACTTGTTACGATGAAGATGACGAAAGTTGTTACAGGTTCTATAAGTTCCACGCCACTACCTCATCCTCCTTCTTCATGATTTGCAATTGATGTTGCGTTGCGAATCGAAGATGACGAAGAGTATTTTCCTGTTATTTCTGCAGGTTGTTGAATTCTGGTTTTTTGCTTTCTGCAGATGGAGTCGTGAATCTGAATTGAAGATATCAAGGAGAGTTATTTTTGCAGAGATTGAAATTTGTTGATGAAGATGAAGAGAGTTTTGGAGTTGATGAAGATGAAGAAAAAAATGGAGATTATGCAGAATGATGGTTCCCGATGGAAAATGCAGAAAAAGTCGTGAAGAAGATGAAAATTGATGGAGATCCTCTTTTATATCAGAAACTAGGGAGGGGTAGTTTGGTATTTACAGCTGAAAATCTGTTAGAGTTTGTTACGGTAGTGAAATTCTGAGGATTTGTGAAAGTTGTGAAATTGGTCACGAACCGTGCGTTGCTGTTACGTATTCTTTCACTGCCTTGTATTTCTTTTTCTTGATTTGTTAACGTGGGCAATTGTGAGTACTTGAAATTAGTCACCTTCCTTTTTGCCATTCTGTTACAGACTTTTCTTCTGATATGAATTTTTCTTGAATACAACACATATGCCTTGTAAACCTCACAATATTGTGCCTTAACTTTTATTTCAAAACTTGTAATTGGTTTAAACATGGAAAATTGGATATTGTTAGTAAGCATGGTGAAATGGATTGAATTTAATATGAATATGAAAGTTGAATTAGTTTTGATAAAAAAAATTAAAATTGAATATGGAATTGAAGTTTAGAAAAAAATGTGGATTTTGGATTGGTTTAGACTTGGATTTGGATATGGACTAATGGTTTGAGAATGGATATGTGACTTGAATTTTGAAGTTTGGATTATGATTTGGAAATTGAATTAAAGAGATATGGATATAAACTTGAGTTTAGAATGATGTGAAAATGGACAATTAGCTTATGAAATTGGTAAAAATGGATCAACGGACATTTGAAATTAAAAATGATTAAAAATGGTTATTAAGGTAACGCTTGAGTGGATTGAAATGGATATTGACAAATGGTTTATGGATTTTGGTTAGACAAATGGATACACAAGATGGATTTGGAGATTGAAAGTGGATAAAAAAAATGGAAATGGATAATTGGTTTAGAAAAATGGATGAAATATGGTTACTTGTGATAAAATGGATAATAGCAAAGGTAAAAATTGGATTTGAAAATGGTAAAGAATGGATATTGAAATAAATTTGAATGTGGAAAGAAAATTGGTTAAAATGGTTGAAAATGGTCATGATGGATAGAAAATGGATAACCCAAAGAATTCAAAGCCAATCACAAACTATTCACAAGCCTCTGATAAAATGGTCATAACTACCACTGAATAATCTGGCCACTCACATGATCCACTGAAGAATCTCAACCGATAAACAGTCCACAAGCTCAACCATGCATAAAACCTAAATCACCCAGATGTACACTGATGAACTTTGCAGAATCGTCCCGAACAGGGCAAACACTTATAACAAGAAAATCCTTCGATCCCATGTCTCAGAAAACCAATGCAATGATATGATTATGAGTTATGACCTAAAAATGCAGATGTACGCGAAGCAAAAGCCAGAAAAAGGTAAGGCAAATTTTGGGGTACTACAGCTGCCCCTATTCAATCAACTTGGACCTGAAAGAATGATAGCAACTGCTTTCAGACATTCAAGGTACAAGGTGATTGAATACAAAAGAACCTCAAAATTTGCCCACTGTGGGGGAGAAGAAAAGGGATATAAACCTAACCAAATGAACTCTGCTTGGATGAAAAACTCTGATGGGAAGAATAGCATTGGAGAACTGTCTTTTAGAACGACTCCAGACGACTACTAGCTTGCCACACTACGGGTGGACTTTAGCAATGTCTTTGGTACAACGCCAGACGACTACTGGCTTGCCACACTACGGGTGGACTTTCGCCAATCTGCGGTCGGTCTTGAAACCATCTTTTTAAATGGAGTCAGACAACTACTGACTTGACACACTGCGGGTGGACTTTGCCTTCTTGCCACCCTAAGATGGACTTTTGCCAATCTACGGTTGGACTTTGCTGATTTGCCACCCTTGGATGGACTTTTGACCGGAGGTTTGTAGAATTAACGAACCTACAAAGATGACTCCGCTGGGGATAAGAGGGTAGACCATTAACTTTGAGGTTGAGGAAAAATGGCATCAGCTCTGAGATTGAAAAGAAATTTGGAGTAAACACCAACTTGGAATGTTTGAGGAAAAGTTACACATCAACTCTGAGGTTGAGAAAAACCATAACTTCAACTCTGGGGTCGAAAGAAGGATATACGTCAACTCTGAGGTTGGAGATATGCCACAATACGTCCACTCTGAGGTCGGGGACGAAAGGCGTCAACTAGGAGTTTTGGAAAGAAAGGGACATTCATCAACTCTAAGGTTGAGAAGAGGTACACGACAACTTTGAAATTGGGGCAGAAAATGATATTCATCAACTCTGAGGTTGAGAAAAGAACCACGACAAATTTGAAGTTGGTAAAGAAAAGGATATTCATCAACTCTGAGGTTGAGAAAAGGAGGTGCGACAACTCTGAGGTTGGAGAAGGGAGGCTTCAATTATGAGATTGGGAGAAAAAGAAGGTATGACAACTCTGAGGTTGGGGACGAAAGGCTTTAACTCTGAGGTTGGAGAGAAGATATACAACAACTCTGAGGTTGGTAAAAAAGGCTTCAACTCTGAGGTTGGAGAAGGAATGTACGACAACTTTGAAGTTGGTATAAAGGGCGTCAACTCTGAGGTTGGACAAAACAGGCGTCAACTCTGAAGTTGGGGAAAATAGGCGTCAACTCGGAGGTTGGAGACCACTGTTTTGATTGAGGGTTGATCTGGGCTTTTGCACAAGGTACTAAATCTGGCTTATGCTTCGATGCATGTTTGAATTTTCTTTCTATGGCGTAATGCTCCATACGAAATGGAAATGCTACGCGTTTTGAGGATGCAATGCAATGATGATTACTATATGCAAGAATGAGAGGGCACTCCACTGGGAAACGCGCAGAACAGAACAAGCAAACCTCATCGAGGAAGGGATCACCAAAATCTGATCTCCTATGGAGAGATAACTAACTGTACCACCAATAACCACTGATGATGCAAACTTTGTCGAGGAACCGCAAGCTGAATTGCGAACTCTGTTGGGGAGATGCCAATAAAGATTGGACTTTGAACCGCTGAGAATGCCAATAACCCTTGTACTTTGACTTACGGGGAAATACCGATTCTGACTTTTAAGGAAGAGAATACTCTGACTTCTCACCGTCTTCAAGCTGCTTGAGAATATTCCATCGTCTTATCCTGCTGAGAATGAGGAATCCACCTACATTGCTGGGGGTAAGAAATCTTCCTAAAGGACCCTTTTCCGATTTGAGGATGATTCTCTGCTTGGGGAAGAATATCAATTCCAGCACCTTGCTAGGACAAAGATATCTTCTGGCTCCTTGCTGGGGGAGAGACTTCGAAAGCTTAGCGCTTCAAGTTTCTACTGACCAACTACATACTGAACAACGGTTCCTTCCTGACTTGCCCCAGGCCACGAGGTCAAATGAAAGAAACCATCTCAAGAGAATTTTACAGAAGACCGGGCGTTCACACTGCCCCAGGGTCTTCAAACTCTTAGAGAGATTTATCGGATCTCGACGTAACTGCCCCAGACTGTATGATCCATGAAGTAATTTGCCTCGAGAGGACTTGTAATGATTTGAAATACTCTGCCTCAGTATTTTGAACCTTGAAGAGGTACCTCTGATCAACTACCTTCTGGAGAGGATAAATTCTTATGCTCCGGAGGTGGCCTGCCTCGATATGAGCTTTGAAGTGACTTTGCCCCTGATCTTCGAATGAATGCCCCAGAATAACTGCACTTCAGAGAGATTTCTCGACGTGACTGCCCCACATTGGCTACATCTCATCACGACTTACTGGGGAGAGCCCACGACACTGAGTCTTTTGGCAACATGCCTCTTGATATGACTGTCTTTCAAAATTTTCAAGCATCTCAACTCGGCAGGATCAAGCTTCTTGACTGACGTTCATTGTGTAAGCCTCATTAATGCTTAGGCACATGTATACAAGCAGAACAAGTTTATTATGAGAATGATAATTCTAATGCAACAAACATGTTAACCTTGAAGTTTATTGAAAATATGTCGCAAAACCCTGTGAACGAGTCACTAGTTACGACATTGATTTTTGAATGGAAAATAATGCGCACATGCAATACCAACAAAATCCTTATTAGCACAACTCATGGGAGTCAGGAACGCTATCCTGTTGAAGTACGCCTTCGGACTAACCCTGCTTCAATTAGGACCTTTGAGGGTTGTAACATGGCCTGGTTCACGGTTTTAGAAAAAAGGATTTATGGCTCAAAATTTTATTTGTACCCACCCATTCTCCTTGATGTTCTCCAGTCCTACGTCCAGTTAATTTGGCACAAGCGCTCATCTCCCAAAAGGATTTTTATTTGTGAGGATCGATGGTTAAGGAACCTATGAGGTTTTTGGAATGGCAGTCACCCTTTTTGTTCTTAGTGTTTTGCGGTCACACGACTTGTTCTTTATCGAGAATTTTCTCTTGATCATTTCTTTTTTCATTTTTCGCTTCTTTATTTCCCTAATTTTGCCTGGACTGATTCTTTCTGAATTTTTCGATTTTGAAGTCCAGCGGGATGCCCTAACTTTTTCCTAAGTCGCTTATTTTCAAGTTTGGACTTAGCGGGCTTTCTTTCTTTTCCCTTTTTTTTTGAACCAATCGTGTGACACTGGTTGTCTGACTTGTTTGAAAGGGTTGTGACTACCTCATTACTTGGTCGATGAGGGATAACCATTGTTTTCACATCTTTTGACCTCTTCAAGGTAATGGATCCTCAGATGCTCACTCCTTTCGAAATTTAAACGCTTAGTCAAATTACTGACAACTACCCTGCCCTTGGTTAAATGTGAGGGTTTTTTCGAACGAAAAGAAACTCCTACTTCAAGGCTCAAAGGGGTTGACGAGGATCTATCTCCCTTATATCTCCAGTGTTTGGGGATTTGAAGCAATGCCTGTACATCCTCAACAGGGTTTTATCCAAAAGCACACAACCAAAGATTTTGCGTTTTTACTTCAACATCCTCCCTCCAAGAGTTTAAGCAAGAAAATTGGTATTGCAATGCGCAGAAACATTATATGAATGAATAAAAATGAATTATTTCAAGAAAATCATATTCATTGCATTAAAACATCATTTAGAATACAAACAAGTTTTTTAGGCATACAATGCTTTAACAAGAAATGAAAAACTACAAATGAAAATGCAGTAAAGAAACTGAAGATTGCCATCGCTGAGGAGGCTTGATTTTGTCTGGACGTCCTTGCAAACTGAGTGGTCACTTGAGAAAGGAGGCTTCAATTGATGTACATATCATCTTCAGTGAATGTAATGATCTCTGAGTCCACCAAGTCTTGCACCTTGTGCTTGAACACGATGCAATTTTCAATGGAATGACATGGTGTGTCTGAGTGATACTCGCATCTAGCATCCAGATCGTAATCAGGAGGAATGGGGTCAGGGACAGGCTTGGAATCCCTTAGTTCAACCAGAGAACTCTCAAGTAGACGAGCAAGAACATCACTGTGAGGAATAGGGAGTGGATCGAACCTTCTCGCAGGCCTCCATGATCTTTGTTGTCTCTGTTGCTGAGGAGCATAAGGTCGCTGATACTGAACAGGTTGTTGAACAACAGGAGGAATATACACAACACTAGTTTCTCCTTCCTTTCCCTTGGAGGGCCCAGCATAAGGTTTCTTTGCATCTTCAGCAGCAATTTAAATCTTTCCCGTCTTGATGCCATTTTCGACTTTTTATCCTGCCAATACAAGACCTGAAAATCCAGCTGACACACATCCAACCAATTTCTCATAATAATGCCCCTGAAGCGTATCCATGAACATATCAACGAGCTCTCTTTCCAACATCGGAGGTTGAACTTGGGAAGCCAGTTCACGCCACCTCTGGGCGTATTCTTTGAAGCTTTCGTTTTGTCCCTGAGAAAGACTCTGTAATTGTATTCTATTGGGCGCCATGTCCGTGTTGTATTGGTAGTGCTTGATGAAAGCCTCTTCCAAATCTCTCCAGCTTTTAATATGCGTTCTCTCCAAGCTCACATACCAGTCCAAAGATGCCCCAGTTAAGCTATCCTGAAAGAAATGCATCAACAACTTCTCATCATCCGTATAGGCAAAGGAAACACTGCGTAAGCTTGAGAGAAGGAAAGAGCATGGTCTTGCGACCAAGAGAACTGGGTTCGGGAGTCGGTTACACGCGAGAAAGGTATTAGCACCCCCACGCGTCCATCGTACCCGATGGGATCCACGCTTGCTTATCTTGATCAAAGGGTGTAGAAAACCGGAGCTTCGCTGCTACTGGAAAGGAAAAGGAACAGGAAAAAGGGAAAAATAAAGGAGAGAAAGAACAAGAAACAAATGTAGGGAAAATAAAAGAAGTGCTCGAATAGGCCCTACCCCACTGCCTACGTATCTCATCGGGAACATGAGAATCAGAGAGACGTAGTTCCCCTCACTAGGGATGGATTGTTTGTGTTTTTTTAGGGAACGGCTAATATTCTAGCTCAGGTGTTGCAGCTCGCTGTATGGAGACTTAGGCGTTACCGTCTTGCAAGAGAACGAGGAGAAGCACGTTCGTACGTTGAGAATGAGTGAGATGAGAAAAGAATTCCCGAAGGAAAGATGTTATTGTTTGTTTTTGTCTTTTTTAGAAAGAAGTGTTTTTGTAGTTGTTTTTGTAACGCACTTTGTATTTAAGTCCCTCATGTAAGATCGAATGCCTCGCATATCGACCCGAGATGGGACGTATGCTAAACATTCTAAGAAAATGAGAGAAGATCCCTCACTATCTCATTCTCACATGAAAGGCTCAAATACAATATTTGTTTTGCCTTTATTAAGTGTTTTTACTTTTGTTTGAAGATGAGAAGATGAGACTCAAAAACGGAGTAAAGGTAAAAACTAAAGGGGACTAAGACTCACCCTAATGTTAGCATGCTTGGTGACCCTATGGTTAATGTGGTTTAAGAAGTCTAACCCTAAAAGAAAGGAGAAGAAGAAGGTAGAAAGCAACTTACTTCCAAGATGGAAGTTAAGTTATTTCTAAGAGGGAAGAAAGAAGGTTGTGAAAACAAAGCATTATTAAATGCTTAAACGACACAAATTGAATGATTAAAAGATGAAGGAAGAAATTAGAATGTGGATGCATATCCACACTCAAATGACTTACCATTAGTCCCTGAAATGGTTGGTACAATTATTCACAAGTGAAGAAACAAGTTAAGATGAACAAGTAAGACTTAAACAAATCAATAACCAAAGTAAAAGCATCTCAAAGGTTAAGGGAAGCACAAATTAAGAATGCACATCATAAGAATGTCCTCTAATGATATAAGATCAAACACAAATCAAATGCACACAAATAATGTCTTTCATCACAAAGAAATGCATTATGAAAGAAAAAGATGAAGAATGAGTGGATATGCAAAGTGGTCATGCAATAATGCTTCAAGTAATGTCAACATCAGAATGAGGATGACCTAAACATGTGCCTAAACATGATGTACAAATGTCACATGAGGCAAACAATCAAGTATCCAAGCATTAAGAGTGATTAGGAGAAGAAGTAAGAAGATATGAACAAGAATTTAACATGGAAAGAAGTTACTTAAGGCATAGGTCAAACCTAAAAAGTTCAAGGTGAAACTCAAGTAACATAATCAAAATTAATATGACATGTTATGATGAAGATAAGATGCACAAACCAATCACATTCAAGCAATTACAAGTCATTTAGAAACTAGAAGAAAAAGGAACATGCATTTGGATGAAACATATTCAAGTATGCAAAGTAAGACATAAATGGCATATAGAATGAATGCAATACTTTGAAGTCGGAAGCATGCATCATATGGAATGCAAATGGATAATATGGCATGGCATAAACAAACCAATTACAAGTCAAGTTGGAACTTAGATGAAAAAGGATGAGAAATTAGGTCAAAAGGAAACATGTGAAACAAGTATTGAACATGTACACAAAAAGACATCAACTTCAAACCAAGGACCTAGAATTTTATTCAAAAGACCTATAATGATCTAAATATGACTCAAGAAGTCAAGAAAAATGATATCATGTAATGGCACAAGTGCCTTCTCAAGCAAGTAAATAAACATTATCAAAGAAGTTCACCAAAAGGGACCTCAAACAAGAATCATCAAACAAATATCAAACATGATTCAAAAATCACCAAATTAGGTCTCAAGAGACCTCAGCTAGAGGTAAATATCATACCAAAAACTCATGTAAAGAATCACAAGGAAACTCAATCAAACAAGCATGGCATAGTCATTAAGATTTCACATGATCATGCACAAAGAAATGACTCAAAATGATGCAAAGATGGTTTTAAAAATATAACAAAAATGTTTTTAAATGATTCAAAGTGTCCTTTAAAATATACAAAAATAATTAAGATCAGACTATGTACCAATGATGAGAAATAAAATCAGCAATGCAAAGTGTGCACAAATGAACCATTTCAAAAGAAATTTAAACAACAATTAATCCAGAGGCAAAAAATAATAGAAAAATAAAAAATAAAATTTGTAAAAATTTTATACAACTATGAACATGATTCATGAATTTTATTATGATTTTTAGAAGTGTTTTACTATTTTTAAAAATAAAAAATGAAACAAGATATGCAAAATAAAACTAAAATGACATAACATGAACAGGGGGTGCAATCAGAGTAATTCCACGTTCAAAATTCACAATGGGCTCAGAGTGGGGGTACAGATATTGATTTGAGTCCAATCCAATTAAAAACATGTGCGCGTGTGATGCAGTGTACAATCATTCACCATGAGGATGCAATCATAACCATACAATGAATCAAATCACATGATCTAATGCACCACATATCACGCGCACCAAAGCTACCATGCACATGCACTCACAAGAATACTCAGATTAAAAATAAATTGCACGTGTGATGCACATGTCTCATTAATGCGTTGGCAACACACCAACCATTGGATCATTTTGATAGGATCAATCATACATGATGAATGGATCATACTGAAAACACACAATAATAACCATGGAATACATGCACTCAAACACTCAGGTTATGAAAGAATTTTAATGTGTTGGCAACATATCAACCACACGATGCACAGATCCAACGGTCACAATTCAAACATGCAAAACCCTAGAATTAAGAACTCACCGGCCGGAGAAGGACCTCCGGTCATCTTCTCCGGCGAGCAACCACCACCTGCAACCTTACATGTATCCAGAAATCCACGATTCGCATACCAAAATGAAGAGGAAGTAATGGAGATCAAGAATACACAATCATTTCTCAGAGATCATGCACACACAACACAAACCGAGCCAAAACAAATTGCCCTAAAATCACACCTAAGCTCCTAAAGAGCCTATCAACTAGCCAGGACTCACGCATAGCTTCTAATAAGCTCTAAACAACATGAAACAAGTTAAATCACATTGATACGAAGCATTAAGGTTAAGTAAATCAAAACCTGAAAATATGGAGAAACTTGAAGTGTTGAGAAAACCAGAGAACTTGAGATCTTGAGCTTATAGAACTTCAGGTTTAAGCAAAATAAATGTTGTTGATCTTGAATATGAGAAGAAAACAGCAATTGCAATGATGTTGATCTTGGAGAAGTGAGTGTGTTCTTGAGTGTTCTTGTTCAATAATCAGTAAAATGATGAAGATGATTGAGAAGAATGATGAAATCACGTGAGAGTGAGAGAGTAGAGAGAATCTCAGAGGAAAAAGTGAGAATGATTTGAGAGAAAGTGTGAGAATGAAGTGTTGGAATGAAATTGTGAAGTGTGATTTGATTTATATGTTGAGTTTAGTAGCTTGAACCAAGGTTAATTGGGTGAGTTAACTGAGTCCAAGTTGAGTTAACTGAGCTGTCCCTAACTACTTGAGTCAAGTTAGTTAGGGCGAGTTATCCTTGGGTGTGATATGGTGATGAATGTCCTTGGTATTATGGTGGAAGTTGATGAATGTGAATGGTGATGATGAGGTCACGGCTGCAACAGAAACTTGTTCCACAAGTTTGGTTATTTTCTTCTCTTATGTATGAAGCAACATGGGGAGTCTATCGTGCATAAGAGATGTTTGGCTTAAAGTGGAAATGAACATAGGGTGTATGCGTGTGAATGTTAAGACAACAACAACAACATTTCATTTTCTGATTTTGTGAAAGCTTGGTTCCAATGGAAACATGGTGGTTTGGTGGGGAATTTCTCCATGTCTGGTAGATGATCTAGTGAGCTTTTGACGTCAAATGAAAGAGGGAATATGGGAGAACAAGTTTGGTATGAGAATTGAGTTGAAATGAAGCTTCAAACACACTTAAAAAAGGCTATGAACACCATGATTCAAAACTGGTTGGTGGGCGTGTGAACTTGGCATGGCACGGCACGCATGGCACATGAAATTTCATCATGATCCCACTAACTTGGGACCAATATATCTCCATCATAACTTGATCAAATCAAAATTTGTCCCACATCAACATTGAAGAGGGCATGACAAGGAACAACTTTGATGTTGAAAAGTTTTTCATTTGGAGCTTTTATCTTGAATAAATTCAGCTTGACATTTGGCACACCAAGTGTTTGTCAAAATTATGGCGCGTGGGCCTGGGCATGCTTGGTCATGACTTGGTTTTGGACCTAGTTTCATCAAACTTTGATCAACCATAACTCACTCAATTTTTATCCAATGGAGGAGTTCTTTATATGGATTTGAAGCTTAGAACATGAACTTTAATTGGATCAAATTGGGCCCGAGGTTTGAAGCTTTTATATTGGAGAAAAAGAGCCTCAAAGTAGGGTGCAAAGTGGTCCAAACTTACTATTTTTGGCAACCCTAAAGTTTCTATTTTTGGCAGTTTTGTAAATTCTTGATTTTTCATTATTCCTCCATCATTTCTTGATTAAATTTTGTCCAATGAACATATGTAACATGAATTTCATGAATTTGACCTTAAAAAATTAGGAGTTGACTTTTTTCATTGCACAGTTGACTTTTTCCCCAATTTCTTGATTAACAAGCAACTGATCAATAGGGACCCTTCTGAAACCAATTGATGAGCAATTTCCCATCCATATACACTTAGGAACATAAGGAATACCATGGGATCAAGTCTTGTCCAAAAAATCAAAGATAAACTGATTTTAGGTCAAACCCTAATTTTGGCACCCTCTGGTTAGGAGGAAATATCACCTCCTCCAAATCCAAATTCCTCTGAATATAATGTGTATCCTTTCAAACAATGACGAGATATACCATTTGGAGATGATAAAAACCCAAAGAGCTTGCCCATTTGGGGCTCAAATCCCAATTTTTGACTGCCTTGTGTAGGAAATAATGCACTGCCCAATCTTCTTGATGAATTCTCCTCTTCCCATGCCTTGTGGGACCAATTGAGATGACATGTGATGTAAGAGACCTTTTAAGCTTGTGGGAGACCCTTGGCTCTTATTTCCTTTGCTTTGGATGGTCAACACCTTTGAGGAACAACTGATCATATGCCCTTATGCAAGATGCAATTAAGGCTGCAATCCAAGAAGACAAGTCTGAGGGTGTAGTGGAACAAAGTTCCCAGAATATGTCAATGACATCATTAAAAAATTATTTTCAGAATAAATTTCCTCAAGAATCTGAAGAGGAAATCATGGTCAGAACACTTGACCACATGAAGAAACAATTTTTCAAGGCCTTTCCTTCGACAAGCAAAGATGATATGTCAGTATCCTCAAAAGATTCTATGGATACTAGTTTTCTTGCAGGAGAGTCCCAAGAGGAAGAAGAACCTACCCCAGAAGATTTTTGGGATTCTATGATTCAGGCAATGAGTCAGCATGCCAGGTCACAACAAACAAGAATAGACAAAGGCAAAGGTCCGGCTCAGCAATAGGACCTATCAGATAAGGGTGAAAGGTTGCTTTCAGCTTTTATAAAGCTGTCTCCCACAATGCCATGGGTCAACATCAATGATGAAGACGTTTTGTTTTTCTTTTTTGTTTGTTGTACTTTTTCAAAAATGCTTTCGGTCGATGGGGCCCACAATAGGGCACCCGAGGAAGCTTTTTGACTTTTGTAATTTTATTTTGTTCTGTTGTAATCATTTTGTTTTGCTTTTACCAGAACTATAAGTGACCAGTTTTCCCTTTTTTTTCCCTATATAAGGAAATCTGAGTTTCCTCTTGTACTCAGAATGTTTTTCCCGGTTTATAAAATATTTTCAGGTTTTGTGTACTTATAAAGGTTTTGTAAAGATCCCTCCGCTGCTGCAAACTTATAACAAGTGTTGGCAAACTTATAACAAGTGTTACTCAACAAGAGAGTATCATTGTACAAAGCCCAAGAGGAGGCTAAAAGACTATTTTATACTCAACAAGAGAGTGTTTAGGTATCTTGTACAAAGCCCAAGATGGCTAAAACTGACTGTTAACTCAACAGAGAGTGTTTGACTCAGTGGAGAAAAGATTTTATCTGTCTTGTACAAAGCCCAAGATTGAGGCTAAAAGGGTTTGATGACTCCACTGGGGAGAACATTTATTTGTGTCTTGTACAAAGCCCAAGAGAGAGGCTAAAAAGGTTTAACTGACTCAGCTGGAGAATATCATTATACAAAGCCTAAGAGGAGGCTGACTTTGCTGGTGACAGTTTCAGTTTAGTGACAGGTCCAGTATGTTGGATAAAAGGGAAAATAAGTTCTTATAAGGAAAAGATTTCAGATACCATGAGGCTCTGCTTGGTTTTTTGACAGTAAAATGGTCTGAGTTGGGATTTTACTGTGTTGTGACAGTTGAGTTATTTTCTCTGAGTGGGAGTTTCTATAAGTTTACAGTAATTGGCCCATGCTGGGGAAAACTGAAGGTAATGTTGTGCTTTGGGATTGATCAGAGGATCAGGGTTATTTCCTGTTCTTTAAGGAAATGGGAAATCCAAAGGGTATTGAGACTGTCCAAAGTCTACTGGTGTTTGAGAAATTGATTCTCTGATTGTGAATGATCTTTGTATGATGCCCAAGAGAAGGCTGGTAATTTAAGGGATGAAGGTCAACCCAATAATTGGTTTGTTGTTTTGACTCAGAAAGACAACTCTAGCAAATTGATGACTAGGTTCTGTTCCTATACCTGTAGAGGTCTCTGGGTCCTTCTACTAAGCCCAAGAGGAGGCTGAGAACTTCTAAGAAGCCAGAGGGTCCTTGTACAAAGCCCAAGAGGAGGCTGGGAATGCTTTTAAGAAGCCTGTGGGTCCAAACCAAGAGAAGTTCAAGAAATGCTATTCACAGGGAAGAGATCATGTCATGAAAGTTCGAGGTTTGAAGAAATTAAAGAGATGCAATTCACAGGGAAGAGATCATCTCCGGGGAATAGAATTTCTTTGACAATTTCTAAAGTTACAGTCTGAGAAAAGGTTCACTGGGAATACTGGCTTTCTCTTTGTTCCATATTGATTGACCCCAAGATAAAGGAAGACTGTATCTGGAATCCTATGGGGGATCTATGTTTGACTTGTTATAAGAGAGAGTAACAACTAGCTTTACCTAGTTCTAGACGTAGTTTCCGGGGAAAACTCTATACGAGTATATATACAGTTGATATATGACAAGTATTTAAAAAGTTTATGAAAGAAGACTAACCGTGCGCAGCTTCCCACAATACAGTATATATATATATATATATGACTGGTAAAAGATTATGAAAGAAGACTAACCGTGCGCCGCTTCCCACAATATAGTATATATATATAAAGCAGTAAATGAAAGCATGTAAAAACTTACCCGTTGTAGAGCTTCCATGCTGTAATGTTAGTTTCACAAGAAATTGAAGAAAGTTTTGATACAGTTTATTGTAAAACAGTAAATGGTGGGGCTTATTCAACAAGAGATGCCCTGATGATTTAAATATAGACTGTTTAATTTACTGAGTATTTACAAAGAGAAATGGGTCTTACACAACAAGAGTGCCCAAAGATTATTTTTATACAAAGTGTGGGTCTTACAACTCAATGAGAAGCCCAGAGAAAACTGTTTTGAAAACGGCGATCGTATTAGGGTTTTGAAAACTGTACATAGGGACTTATACAATGCTGAGTGCCAAATTATTTTTGTACAAGGGGGTTGGGTCTTACACTCTTATAGAGGCCCAGAGAGATTATTTTAAAAGAAAAATGGGACTTACGACACAAGGGTAGGCCCAGATGATTTTTGTTAAAAAGGCGACGATCGCGCCGTTTATTTTTCTGACATATCGGGACTTATACAATACACTGAGGCCCAAAATAGTTTTGGTCAAAAAGTCATTGGGTCTTATACAACAAGAGTGCCCAAAGATTGATTTTGTAAAGAAAAGTGGGACTTACAACACAAGGGTATTTTATTTTGAACTGGAGATCGCACCGAGATTTTTGAAAATACAGTGGGACTTATACAAAAAGTGAGGCCCAAAAAAGGTTTGTATTTACAAAGGGGTTGGGTCTTACACTCTATTAGAGGCCCAAAGAATGATTTGAAATGTTTGATAAAGATCAAAATCAAAGAAAACCCTAATTTCATTTCTAAAAAAAGAAATTCTTTAAAGAAAATTAATTAAAAATGACAAAAACACCAAATAAGTTTAAATAAACCACTTGTGATTTTTGTTTAAGGTTTGAAAAATGAGGTTTTTATCACAAGATAATTTAGAACTCATTTGATTATGATTTTCAAGATAAAAATTCATTTTTAAAATGTTAAAAACATAAAAAATGAATTTTTTTCACAAAAATACCAAATATATTAAATAAAATAAATCTGATTTTTTATGGAATAAAAAATTTTAATATTTTTTTGTGATTTTTATAAAAAAGAACCAATAAAAAATTATTAAAATTGAATAAGAAATTAATTTTTCAAATCATTAAAAAATAATATGAAAAATAAAAAAGGAAAAGAAAAAGAAAAAATCAAGTGATTAAAAAGAAGTCTGGGGCGAGGGGGATTCGAACCCCAAACCTCTCACTCGCTACTACACACAAACCAGTTGATCAACCACTGTGGCGCAATGCCAATTCAAATATTATATGGCAAGTGAAACTTATATAGTAAAACAAGTTGGTTTTTGAACCATGGCGCCATGGTCATCTTCAACCTCAAGCTCAGATACGTGAAGCTCTCTATCTCACTCATTTCTTTACCATTTGACATGATTCAAACACCAAATTTATGCATTTTTCAACAAGGAATATGATGGCAATATTTGATTTCATTTATCTGGACTGAATCAAAAGATATCATAATAAAACCAGATGAACCCTAAAAGTTTCAAAACTTAATGAAATCTCATACACGAATTATAAACACCAATTAATTGAGGGGAAATGATCTAAATACACTCAGAAACACAATGGTATTCACAAAATATGTTTATGATGCATGATTTATGAGATTGAAAGTTTGAAGCTTACCTCTTGCAACTGAAATTTGAATTTGATGATGGAGGTGTTATAGTCAAGTTCTGATGCTTTGGACAACTTTCTTGTGCCTTAGGGAACGTGTGTGAGTGCTTAGGCTGATTGGAAAGCCTCTGAATTGATCAACCTGATTCCTTCTGCCGCAAGTCACGAGTTTTGTGCAATTTGATGGCCATTTGGTGATTTTGATGTTATAGATAAGATGTGAGTGTTTAGAAACCTCCTATATGTTGTATATGATGTGTTTGAATCAAAGGTTTGGTTGGAATTGGTCTCCAACTCAAAATCCGATAGTGCCTCCTCAAGAACAAAGAAAATTGGAGTTTTGGAAGGAAATGAGAGAAAGCAATGTTGTAGGCTGCTTTGGTGTGGTTTGAATAATCATTCAGAGCCTCTATTTATAGTGGATCAATTCTTGTTTTGGAGGAATAGTGAATGGCTGCAAGATCAGATCACATTCAATGGCTTTGGATTGGTGGCATTTCTTCTCATGCAAGACAAACTAGCCTCTCCCAAGAGCAGGGCTATGTATTGACCAATTCCACATTCCTCAGATGTTTTAATTGTTTTTAAGTGAGCATCTTGACTGAATAGAGTTCCTTTGTTGAAAGTGTACTTTTGCACATAAAAGCCTTTGAATTCAAGGCATAATGTGACAAAATGCCATAAGTTCCAAGTGATGATTCATGGCATCTTGGCCTAACTTTGCAGGCTTCCTTTATGAGCTCTTCTGACCATATCAAGTTGTTTTGATCATGATCATTACTCTTGACAAGAACAAATCGTGTGTGGCAAGTAAAATGTCCAAAACCTGTCTTGAAAACAGTTGCAGCAAGGTGTCTTTGGAGACTTGTATCTCCTTGTTCACATGGAGTTTTTGAGTGTTCTTGTACTCTTTGGAAAGCTCTCATGGCATACTTTAACTTTGATGTTTATTAATGGAACTGGTTTAGATTAGATCAAGGTGAAAAATGCCCTTACATTTTGGAAAAAGTAAGACAGATTTTGACTTAGTGAAAATTTCACTAAGTGTTGGAAAAAGGGTGAAATCCAAGTTTTTGTGATTTTGATCAATCCATAACTCAAAATTCATGAGGAATTGGAGTTTTATGTAGTTGAAGCTTTTGTAGAGTGTAGAAAGACCTAAAAATCCATCTTTGGATAATCCAAAATGGTTGCTTGGATCTCAAGTTATGATCCTTGGAAGTTGGTACCTTTGCCACTTTTTCCATAACTTAGAAAAATTTCTAAGTTTTTATGGTTACCCCTTTTACAAGTTATCCCACTTTTCTTGATTTTTCTTGATGAATAATGATTCAAATCACATATTAACATGATTTTAGGGTTAATGGATTCTTGTTTGACCAAAATTTCAAAAAGTCAAACTTTGACTTTTGTACACTTGACTTTTTCAGCAGATGAATTTTGACTTTGTGATTCCTCTGTGAAATCAATCCTTGGGCTTAATAAAACTTCATGGATGGTCTCTAGGGGTGTTTAGGGATGTCTTGGATCTTCCTCCAAGGTTTGAAATTAAGTGTAGATTAACAGTCAATGGTAGGGTTGACTTTTTCATCAGGAAACCGTAATTTGTGATCAGATGAAAATGAGTTCTTGTGGCTTATGAATTGAACTCTTTGAGTCAATAAAATATTATAGACATGTCAATGGGATGTTTTTAAGGTCTTTAAAGTTCATTTTGAAGCTTTAAGTCATGTCTTGCTTTACAAGTTAACTCAAGGGTTGGATTAGGTCAAAACCCTAATTCCTGATTTTTTTTGTAGATGAACACTCAAGGTGATTTGGTCATTGTGGATGGACTCTTGAGGTTCCTTTGAGCTTGTTGGACCATTAATTGAAGTATTGTCTCATGCTCAGATGAAAATTTCCATCTGGAGGCCCTGGTCGACTAAAACCCTAATTTGGTGACACTGGCGATCCTGAGGCTTGATTAGCCTGAAATGTAGCACTCTTGTGCTTGATTTTTTATGTGGGATATCTATTGATCCCTTGTGGATGTTTGAGAGTCTAGACAAGTTGAAAATCATGTCACTTCTTGATTAATCTTTTGTCTGAGTGCTCTGAGAGGGCTCAAAACCCTAATCCTCGATTGTGGTGAATGGTCATCAAGATGATACCGGATAAGTGTATCCTTATTGTGATGATGATTTTCCCAATGATAAAGATCCTTGGGGTATGGCACCAACATTGTATTAACAACGACAGAACCAAAATTGTATCAACAACAACAAAACCACATTTAGAAAATACAGAACCACGTTTTATCAACATTGTATCAACAACAGCTACAGAACCAACATTGTATCAACAACAACAATAGAAGCAGCATTTAACAACAACAGTGGCGAGAGAGAACGAAAATGGTACATGCCTCTTCTTCTACTTCGTTTTCTGCTTCTTCTTCTTCTTTGAACGAAAATGAAAATAGCAGACGCGAGAGAGAACGATGGCGGTCAGAGAAATTACAGTGGCGGTCGGAGAAAGATGGCGGTCAGAGAAAGTACAGTGGCGGTCGGAGAAAGGAAGAACAGTCGCGAGAGTGAAAATGATTAGAAAAAATGATTAAGGCTCCTCTGAAAATGTGGTGTTTTTATTTTTTTAATTAATAAATGACCTACGGCAACGCTTTTGGAAAGCGCTTTCTTAGGTGCTATATTTAGCAGCGCTTTTTCCTTAGAAAGCGCTTTCTTTTCATTGGCCTATAGCAGCGCTTTCAGAAAGCGCTTTCAAATGGGGGGCCAATTTAAGGACTTTAGCAGCGCTTTTGAAAAGCGCTTTCTAAGGTTAACTTTTAGCAACGCTTTATAAAAGCACTTTCTAAGGTTATACCTTTAGCAGCGCTTTTATAAAAGTGCTTTTTAAAGTGTGGCCTATGTATGGCTTTTAACAGCACTTTTTGAAAGCGCTATCTAAAGGCAGCCTTTAGCAGCGCTTTTTTTCAGCGAATTTTTTTCACAACATATAGCAGCGCTTTGTGATAAAAGCGTTGTCTTTTTAGTGCTGCTAAAAACGATTTTTGGCGTAATGTTCTCAAAACGTTTCTAGATATTTTTGCTTGGTCCTACCAAGACATGCCAGGGTTGGATACCAGCATCGTGGAACATCACTTGCCTTTAAAATCAGAATGTCCTCCGATTAAACAAAGACTGAGACAGACTCGTCCAGATATGACAATCAAAATAAAGGAGGAAGTGCATAAGCAAATCGACGCAGGTTTCCTTGACACTTCCCCTACCACACATTGACATGCTGGTTGACAGCACGACAAAATTCAAAGTCTTCTCTTTCATGGATGGATTCTCGGGCTATAATCAAATCAAAATGGCGCCAGAAGACATGGAGAAAACATCATTTATCACCCATGGGGCACCTTTTGTTACAAGGTAATGTCGTTCGGTCTGAAGAACGTCGGGGCAACCTATCAAAGGGCCATGAAAACTCTGTTTCACGACATGATGCACAAAAAATTGAAGTGTGTGTCGACAACATGATTGCCAAATATAAAACAGAGGTAGAGCACGTTGAACACTTGTCAAAATTGTTCGAACGTCTGAGAAAATACAAACTCCACTTGAATCCCAATAAATGCACATTTGGTGTACGTTCAGGAAAACCCTTGGGATTCATCATTAGCCAAAAAGGAATCGAGGTTGATCCCGACAAGGTCAAGGCCATTCGAGAAATTCCTTCACCAAAAATAGAGAAACAAGTCAGAGGAATTTTGTGACGTCTGAATTACATCTCAAGGTTCATATTCCTCATGACTGCGACATCCACGCCGATCTTCAAACTACTCAGAAAAAATCAAAGTTGTGTATGGACAGAAGATTGCCAAAAGGATTTTGATAGTATCAAAGAATATATGTTGAATCCGCCGATTCTTTCTCCTCCAGCAGAGGGAAGACCACTGATCATCTACCTGTCAGTCCTGGAAGACTCTATGGGCTGTGTACTTGGCCAACAAGATAAAACAAAAAGAAAAGAGTCAGCCATTTAGTACTTAAGCAAGAAGTTCACGGACTATGAGACTCGATACACTATGCTCGAGAAAACTTGTTGTGCTCTGGCTTGGGTAGCCAAACGTCTTCGCCAGTATATGATTTGCCACACTACTTGGTTAATCTCCGAAATGGATCCAATCAAGTACGTCTTTGAAAATCCTGCTCTCACGGGAAGGATTGCCCGTTGGCAGATGTTGTTATCTGAATACGACATCAAGTACCATGCTCAAAAAGTCGTTAAAGGAAATATTTTAGCTGATCATTTGGCTCGTCAACCGATTGACGATCAAGAATCAATTGGATTTGACTTCCTGACTTCCCAGACGAAGATGTCATGTACTTGAAAATGAAAGATTGCAATGAACCACTACCCAGTGAAGGGCCAGAACCAGGATCCCAATGGGGACTAATATTTGATGGAGCTATCAACACTTACGGAAACGGAATTGGGGCAATCATTGTTACCCCTCAGGGTACCCATATTCCTTTCACTGCCAGATTAACTTTCAAATGTACGAACAACGAGGCCGAATACGAAGCTTGTATCATGGGTCTCGAAGAAGCAATTGACTTAAGGATTAAGAACTTGGATGTGTATGGAGACTTAGCCCTGGTTGTGAATCAGATCAAAGGAGAGTGGGACATATATCAATCAGGACTGATTCCTTACAAAGACTATGCGAGAAGGTTCCTTCCCTTCTTCGACAGAGTCAAGTTTCATCACATTCCTCGTGAAGACAATCACATGGCTGATGCATTAGCTACTCTATCTTCCATGATTGCTGTAAATCGATGGAACGACATACCCAAAATTGATATAATGCGCCTTGAAAGGCCCGCCTACATATTCACAATTGAAGCAGTCCTAGATGACAAACCATGGTATCACGATATCAAGTGCTTCCTTAAAAAACAAGAATACCCACTAGGGGCATCCAGAAAAGACAGGAAGACCCTCAGAAGACTGGCTGGCAACTTCTTCCTGAACGGTGAAACACTCTATAAGAGAAACTTCGACATGATTTTACTCCGCTGCGTAGACAGACACGAAGCGAACATGTTAATGAAAGAAATTCACGAAGGATCCTTTGGCACTCATGCCAACGGACACACAATGGCAAGAAAAATCCTGAGAGCAGGGTATTATTGGTTGACAATGGAATCTGCTTGCTACAAGTACATGAGGAAATGTCACAAGTGTTAGATATACGCTGACAAAATCCATGTACCGCCAACGCATCTCAAAGTTCTTTCTTCACCATTGCCTTTTTCTATATGGGGAATTGACACGATTGGCATGATTGAACCCAAAGCTTCAAACGGAAATCGGTTCATCCTAGTAGCCATTGACTACTTCACCAAGTGGGTCGAAGCAGTATCGTATACCAATGTAACCCGACAAGTAGTGGTCCGGTTTATCAAAAACAATATCATCTGCCATTATGGAATTCCAAGCCAGATCATTACTGACAATGGATCCAACCTAAATAACAAGATGATGAAAGAGTTGTGTGCTGAATTCAAGATTGAACACCATAACTCGTCTCTCTACGGGCCTAAGATGAATAAAGAGGTAGAAGCGACTAACAAGAATATCAAAAAGATTATTCAAAAGATGGTTGTAACCTACAAAGACTGGCATGAAATGCTACCCTTTGCTCTTCACGATTATCGTACATCTGTCTATACTTCAACAGGGGAAACCCCATTCTCTCTAGTATATGGCATGGAAGCAGTGATCCCTATAGAAGTAGAGATCCCATCAATCCGGGTATTGATGAAGGCTAAGCTAATAGAAGCTGAATGGTGTCAAAGCCGACACGATGAACTGAACCTGATCGAAGAAAAGAGAATGACAACTTTATGTCATGGTCAGTTATATCAACAAAGAATGAAGAAAGCATTCGACAAAAAGGTCAGACCCCACATCTTCAGAAAAGGAGACCTCGTACTCAAGAAAATACAATCATTCCTCACTGATTCCAGAGGCAAGTGGACTCCGAATTACGATGGCCCTCATGTGGTTAAGAAAGCTTTCTCAGGCGGTGCCTTGAGACTTGCAACCATGGGTGGAAAGGAGTTTGCCTACCCCACTGTAGCGAACGATTTTGGACGCGGTTCTTAAGCGCTGGTCGCTCTCTGCGGTTCGAGCTTTGACTACAGGTCGATTCATTTTTTTATCCTATTGTGAGCTGAATAAGGAAGGGAAATAGATGTCTCCAATTAACCCTGCTTGCAAACTGAGTTTAAACGGCGGTCTGTTAGGTTACGAATGCTATCAATGTGGGGGGGGGCCTTTGTACTGGTTATTTGTATTTTCGCCAATACTGTTTTCTTTCTTTTTTATCTAGGCAAAGGTTTTTGGCGGGGAACAAGGATTAGGATGTTAGGACTGATGCTTTTGAATTACTGCTTTTGATTGATGGGATTTGGGTTTTTTGTTGATTGCGCTCGCTAAGATCTTTTCTTTCGATCTTATGCCTACGTATTCCCGTTTACCGAAACATGGAAATCAGAGCGTTCGTAGTTCCTCCTATTCTATGGGAGGAAATTGGTTTTTGGTGTCTTGTTCAAAGCCCAAGACGTGAAGCGAAAGGTGATTTGTATCTTGTTCAAAGCCCAAGATGTGAAGCTGAAAGATCTCGGCTTTAGAGAGAATTTGTCATCTCTAAAGAGGGGAGAAGGAGAATTACTTTAACTGGGATACGCGGATCCGAGCAATGACATAATTTCCGAAGAAAGGGTTTTAACCTGAAGGAGAAGACTTTAACTCAGTGTAGAGCAATGCTATCTTTCCTTAGGAATTTCTCATGCTAAAAGAGGGACAGTGGCGCGGATATAGATGATCCAGAGGCTTGCCGCTTATAGCGATTAGATGATGGGAAAGGAGTTGTTGATGTTTGTGTACTGTGAACGAGGCACAGCTTTGATGCTAAAAGGTTGATTGGATCAACCAGTGGTTTTCTTTTATAAAGCCTAAGAGGAGGCTAATTGTATCTCGTACAAAGCCCGAGAGAGAGGCGAGAAGGTTTTGACTTGACGATGAAGTCTTTTGGTGTCTCGTATAAAGCCCGAGAGAGAGGCTAAAAGGGTTGACTCAACAAGAGAATCTTTTATACTCAACAAGAGAGTGTTTTTGTATCTCGTACGAAGCCCGAGATGGAGGCTAAAGTTTGTTCGGTTCAAAAAAAGAACCTTTTTGTATCTCGTATAAAGCCCGAGATAGAGGCGAAAAGGTGATTGACTCAACGAGGGAGTCTCTTATGTGTCTCATACAAAGCCCGAGAGAGAGGCTAAAACGTTGTTTGACTCCGCTGGGGAGAATCATTGTACAAAGCCCAAGAGAAGGTTAAGGTTACTGTGTCAGTTAAGTGACAGGTCCAGTATACTGATTTTGAAAGAGAAAATCAGTTCTTATATGAGCATCACTGTACTCATGGGTTAGATCTGAGGATCGGGGTTGTTTCCTCTTCTTTGGGGAAACTGGAAATCCAAAGGGTATTGAGACTGTCCGAGTCTGCGGGTTTCCTTCCTATTTAACGAAGGGGGTCACTTGAGAATGTCTTTGAGACTCAAGGAGATTAGACTGTCCAAGTCTATAGTTTTTTTCTTTTGTACTATGCTTTGAGAAACAGTAGTAGACTCTATGAAAGGACTATTCTATGAGGATGACTAGGTTCTGTTCCTATACCACTAGGAGGTCGTCGGGACAATTTGTACAAAGCCCAAGAGGAGGCTGGAAACTTTTAAGAAGCCGACGGGTCCTTGTACGAAGCCCAAGAGGAGGCTATCATTCCCGCAGGAAGAGATCATTATACGAAGCCTAAGAGGAGGCTGTGAATACTTTTAAGAAGCCGTAGTGTCCTTGAATAATGCCCAAGAGGAGGCCGATGCTTTTAAGAAGGCCGTGGGTCTATCATCTCCTTTCCATTAGGAGAGATAACTCTTTTAAAGATAAAAACCACTGGTAAACGTGCGAGGTTTACTATCCAGCGACTTTTAACCTTTAAAGAGGGTTCCTTAGTTAAGGTCCAAGATTATGACCGTAGTGGGTACCCAAACCCCGAGACATTCAAGGCAAGCTATCCACAAGGAATAGATCAAGTCAGGAAAGTTCGAGAATTTGGAAGAAACTCAAAGATGCCATTCACGAAGAATACATTCATCTTGGGGAGTAGAGCTTCTTGACGATTCCTAAGGAGGACAGCCGAAGAGAAGACTGTATCTGGTGCTCCTATTGGGGATCTAGGCGTCTATTTCTACGAATAAATGAAACGGCGTCACCTAGTTCTAGACGTAGTTGTCGGGGAAACTCGAAATATCTATACTATTATTACACAGTAGATATGAGTTTATGAAAGGAGACTTACAGTGAGCAGCCCCACAATACAGTTATATATATATATGAGTTTGTGAAAGGAGACTTACAGTGAAACAGCCCCACAATACAGTTTATAATATGAAAGCAGTAAACGAAAGCGTATAAACACTTACTCGGTTGTAGAGCTTCCATGCTGTTTGGTTAGTTGTTCAACAAAGAAAGATTGAAAACAACAGTATATTCGAAATCAAAGGAGAAAGTGCTTTGAAAAAGAAAGATTTGGGGCTTACAGCTCAAGGAGAGGCCCAGGGTTTTATCAGTGAGCGCACTGTTTGACTTTGTACAGCGAGACTTATACAAGTGACTGAGGCCCGAAAAAGGTTTTTTGTGCAAAGGGATGGGTCTTACACTCTCTCAAGAGGCCCAAAAAGTTTTAAAGAAAAAGAGTGGGGCTTATAACACGAGGGTAGGCCCAAATGATTTTTCGTTTAAAATGGCGATCGCGCCGAGGTTTTCTTTTAACGCAGAGGGACTTATACAATAAGTGAGGCCCAAAATGTTTTGGTTAAAAGGGGGATTGAGTCTTACACTCTAATAGAGGCCCAAAGTGTTTTGAATAGGTCTTATAGCTCAAGGAGAGGCCCAGATGATTTTTATTTTTAAACGGGCGACGATCGCGCCGTTTACTTGTACGGAGGGACTTATACAATGAGTGAGGCCCAAAAGGTTTTTGTACAAGGGGGGATGGGTCTTACACTCTCTCAAGAGGCCCAGATGAGTTTTGAAAATGATTTATGAGGGTTGAATTAATCCAAAACCCTAATTTGTTTTCAAAATGTATTTAATTGAATAAAAATTCAATTAAAATGATCAAAAATTGTTTAACACATGGAAAACAAATTGTGATCTTGGATTAATGCTTCAAAAATTAAGTATTGACCTACAAAATAATTAGAAAGCATTAAAAGTTGCAAAATCAATGTAGAAAAAATATTTAAAATGCCTAAAACAATTAAAATATTAATTCTTTGCAAAAATATCAATTATATGAAATAAATAATATTTTTGGGATTTTTTGATAAAATAAATTTTTTTAACATTTTTGTGAATTATTAAAAAAAGAATCAACTCAAAATCATTAAAACTCAGAGATAAATTAATTTTTGAATCAATTAAACAAAATCACAAAATTCAAATATTTGAATTTCTAAAAATGGCGCCAAGAACAGCTGAAGAACACGCGCGTGTTCTTGGTTTCTCAGATTTGCATTTTCTATCCAATCTCCATGAATACGTAATCATATCATGCAATCCACATATCATTATGCTCGCCTCAACCTCACGATCATGTCTATGTACTTTAATTTCATTAAAATTAAACATACAACAAGAAATCACGAAGAGACCTCAAGAACCCTAATTTCTGCATGAAGGCTAGGATTTTTGATACATGATTCAAACAATGCAATTAATTGAGGGAAAACATTCCATGCATGATTATGAACATATGGCCAAATTATTGTGCGAGAAAATATGCATAGATTGAGAGATGACCAAGTATGTGCTTACCTCCAAGTCGTGACAGCAAGTTCAAAGTGATTTTTGATTTGGAGGTGTTACAGATGAGTGGTGATGGTCTGAACAGCTTCCCTACACCCTATGGATTGTGTTTGGATGGTTGGACTTGATTGAAATTGGCTGGATCATTTTGTGGCACCTCAGCTGCACTTTGGTTAAAACCTTGAGCAATTAGCTGGTGATTTGGTGAAATTGATGTTTCAGAAGTAATCTAAGTGTTTGATCAGCTCATATGTGATGTATGTGAGGTGTGTGAGTGATTGGTTTGATTGGAATTTCTCTCAAACTCAAAACCCGATAGTGACTTGCCTTAGAAGGCAAAATTAGAGTGAAAGAAGAGATTTTGAGGAAAGCATATGTTAGATGGCTTTGGTGTAGTCAAACTGACCACAATTGAGCTCTATTTATAGTAGAGCAAGTTTGTTTTGCAAGGAATAGTGCATGGCAGCTGGTAAGTAGGTTTGGCCAATGTTGGCAAATGAAAATCCAAGTCTCCTCTAGCCTTTGACTAGAGGTTAGGGCACAGAGCTTTGGTTCCCTTGGTCTTGGATAAGTCTTGACTGATTTCAAATGAGAATGGCTCAGTCCATGCCACCTTGATGGTTCCATTGAATGCCTCATTCCAAATTTGAAGTCTTGTCCATATTTTGGCCATTCTAGGTTCAACATGCTATTTCTTGTTCCATGGACTTTGGAGGCTTGGCTCAGTGATTGTCCCCTTTAGATTCAATCCTCTGAGGTGTCCAAGTGGATAGGAGCAATTGAATTTGGCTGATTTTGGCAAATCGACCAAAGTTGCAAATTCTGCCTTGCCTTGACAGATTTCAGCAAGGCAACTTGGCAATGTTGTATCTCATGGTGTAGATTGAATTTGGCAATGTTCTTGGCCATTTTGGAAAGCTCTTACATGATACAACAACTGTTTGAACAAGTTTGGTTTTGATCTCTTTTGATTCCAAGTGAAAAATCCCCCTACATTTGGCAAAAAGTGAGGCAGAATCTGACTTAGTGAAAATTTCACTAAGTGTTGGAAAAAGTGACATTTTCACTTTTTAGCCACTTTGATCACTCCATAAATCAAAATCCTTAATGAATTGGAATGACTTGTAGTTGAAGTTTTTGTAGGTGATAATGAGGGCTACAAATCCATCTTTGGATGAGAAAAAATGGCCTTGTGGTTTAGGAGTTATGGTCCTCCAAAGTTGGTACCTTTGCCACTTTATTTTTAACTTAGAAAAATTTCTAAGTTTTATGGTTACCCCTTTTACAAGTTATCTCACTTTTCTTGATTTTTCTTGATGAATGATGATTCAAATCACACATTAACATCATTTTAGGGTTAAAAATCCATTTTGGTGAAAAATCTCAAAAAGTCAAAGTTGATTTTTTCGCACAGTTGACTTTTTATCAGATGAATTCCAAACTGTGCAATTCTTCAGGAAATCATGTCCTTGACCTAAATCAAACTTGATGGACATGTTCCATGGGTGTCATAGGGTATATTGATGCATGTCATAGGGCTTGGGAGCATGTCCTGGTCAAAAGTCAAAGTTACAGTTGACTTTTCTCTTAAAACCCTAATTGTGGTGCAGATGAAATTGAGACTTGTTGCTCAAGCTTCTTGGATCAATCCATTGTTCCAAATGGATAAATATGGTATATTAGAGACCCTCAAACCCTCTCTTGAGGTATTGGCTCATGGTTTGCCCTAAAAGTCAACTTAGGGGTGAATTAGGTCAAGAAACCCTAATTCCTGATTTTTTATGAATGCATCCCCTGAGGCAAAATTGACTTGATGCATGGGTTCATGAGGTTCCATGAAGTATATTAGGTTATGTTTTGGATCATTGCCTTGTGCCTAGATGAAATTTTCCATCTGGAGGCCCTGGTCGACCAAAACCCTAATTTGGTGACACTGTCGATCTTGAGACTTGATCCACCTAGAAGGGAGCAGCTTTGTGCTTAATCCTTGAAGTAGGAGTCCTTTTGATCCTCTGAGGATGTTTGAGAGATTAGACAAGTTGAATATCATGTCATTCCTTGATTGATCCTTTGTCTAAGCACTCAGAGAGGGCTTGAAACCCTAATTTTGATTGTATTGGATGCTCACCCATCTTTGGGGAGACTGATGAAGCATGATGGTTCATCCATATTGTGATGATGATTTTCACAATGATGGGAAATCTAAGTGGTCAAAATTTGGGGTATTACAGATGCCCCTATTTAATCTTCTTGGACCCGAAGGTGTGAATGACGAAGGGATTCGGGCATTCGGAGTGCAAGAGGATTAAATATCAGAATACCCGAAATTTTGATGGTGGTTATGAATGGTAGCTTACGCATTCATCTTCTTTAGCTAAGCAATGATGCTTAGAAAAGGTAAACTTCCCCTCGATCCTGGTTTCCCACCAAGGAACTGGTCTAAGTTTCAGAAATAAACTTCCCCTCGATCCTGGTTTCCTACCAAGAACTGGTCTCAGTCTCTGAAATGAACTTCCCCTCGATCCTGGTTTCCTACCAAGGAACTGGTCTAAGTTCCAGAAATAAACTTCCCCTCGATCCTGGTTTCCTACCAAGGAACTGGTCTTAGTTTCTTTTGTAATAAACTTCCCCTCGATCCTGGTTTTCTACCAAGGAACTGGTCTTAGTTTCTGATATGAACTTCCCCTCGATCCTGGTTTTCTACCAAGGAACTGGTCTAAGTTTCAGAAATAAACTTCCCCTCGATCCTGGTTTCCTACCAAGGAACTGGTCTAAGTTTCTTTTGTCAATAAACTTTATTGACAAGGGACGCTATTAGTAGCGGTTTTCCCTCAAACTTCTCGCCGAATTTTCCTGGGGAGATGCCATTTGAGTGGAAAAAGTTTTGATGTCAGACTTGCTGGGGAACCCATTCGTCTGAATTGTAGAGTTGTACAAACTTCTCCGTTGGAGACGCCATTTGTAGATTCTACTGGGGAAAACGAGTCTCTTGAGAGACTGTTTTCGTTTGGGGTTACATCATACTTTTCTCGGGATCTTCCCGGAGAAATGCCATATGATGGGATCCAATTTTGAGGTACCAATGACCTTCTCATCAGTGGTTTTTCGGAGCAAAACTGGCGTGCTGCCAAATCTCTGATCACGAGGCTTTCTCTGTGGATTTTCCTTAATCCGGGAAAGCAAGGATACCATCTTCAATGGCGAAGAGTGATGTTTATTAAAAGTTTTCTCTGGCTTTTCAGAGGTTCAAGTTATCAAAGTGGCCAAGTGCCGACTCTGATCTAAAGATACACTGGTGGCGAGATTGTGCAGATGCAACACCTCCTGACGAGGAAAGAACTGACAAACTCGATTGAGAAAACTGTTTATCACTAGGGGACAAGACCGGCTAGAGTGATAACGATGCAATGTGAAATGTAAATGCAAATAAAAAATGCATGAAGTGCGTATGTATATGCTGACAAAACAGACGCGACATACAGACCAATGGATGAACACAATTGGATACTCGGCCATCGCGGGGCGAAGAAGTACCGTTGGTTCAAAATAGCAATTCCACCTTGCTTAGGAGAGATAGTCCCGTTGGGAGCTATGTTGATCGGGCTTAGGAGATGAGAACTCGGCCGAGGATGTCAGACGAAACAGGGTCTCTGACATTATTGATCCTTCATTCAGGAGTACTGGTCTAGAAGGAGTACTTTGATTCTGCACTTTGAAGTTCGCTTACTTCGGGAGAAGCGATCGATGTTCTTCTGATGTTCAACAGTCAAAAGAAATGCCATCTTTAATTTAAAAGCAGAAAAAGTTTAACAAGTAAATTTATTTTTGTTTTATTTTAAGAATCGCTGGTTAAATTTAAACAACGTTGTTCTGTAAAGCTAAAACAAGTAAAGAATTACAAACAAAAGCACAAGGGCTCAAATTTTATTGATAAGATGAAGATCAGCCAAACGCGTGATTCCAAAGAGTATATACAAAGTTAGAAAATGGTAATTTACAGGGAAAAGGGCTACGTTGAAACATAACGACCACTATTCTTCTACCAACTTTGAATTCGGGACATCCTGAGCTTCTGTCGAAGATGACCTTTGACTGGAGATTTCCTCCGATGGATGATGCAACTGCTGCTGAGGGACTTGCCTCTGTTGAACATAGTTACTTGCCATTATCCCTAACTTTTGCCTGGATTGTACTATGAGATTTCCAATCCATCGGGATGATCCTTTTCATGTCTCTAACTTTTCCCTGGACCGCTCTTTCGGGTTTTCAATCCACCGAGACGTTTTTTTTTTCTTTTAGTTTTAGGCGAAGTATTTCTTGACTATATCAACATTCGTGGGATAGGCAAATTCCTCTCCGTCCATGGTTGCAAGTCTCAAGGCGCCGCCTGAGAAAGCTTTCGTGACCACATAGGGGCCATCATAATTTGGGGTCCATTTGCCCCGAGAATTAGTGAGAAATGATTGTATCTTCTTGAGCACAAGGTCTCCTTTTCTAAAGATACGCGGTCGGACCTTTTTGTCGAACGCCCTTTTCATTCTCTGTTGATACAACTGATTGTGGCATAGTGCCGTGATTCGCTTCTCTTCGATCAGGTTCAGTTCGTCGTGTCGACTTTGACACCATTCAGCTTCGGTGAGCTTAGCTTCCATCAATACCCGGATTGATGGGATCTCTACTTCTATAGGGAGCACTGCTTCCATGCCATATACTAGAGAGAAAGGGGTTGCCCCTGTTGAAGTGCGGACAGATGTTTGATAACCGTGAAGAGCAAAGGGTAGCATTTCGTGCCAATCTTTATAGGTTACAACCATCTTTTGAACAATCTTCTTGATGTTCTTGTTAGCCGCTTCTACCGCTCCGTTCATCTTGGGTCGGTAGGGAGATGAGTTATGGTGTTCGATCTTAAACTCTGCACACAACTCCTTCATCATCTTATTGTTCAAGTTAGATCCATTATCAGTAATGATCTCGCTTGGAACACCATAACGGCAGATGATATTGTTTTTGATAAATCGTACCACCACTTGTCGGGTTACATTGGCGTATGACGCTGCTTCGACCCACTTGGTGAAATAATCAATGGCTACCAGGATGAACCGATGTCGGTTTGAAGCCTTGGGCACAATCATACCAATCATATCGATTCCCCATATGGAAAATGGCCACAGGGAAGAAAGAACTTTGAGATGTGATGGCGGTACATGAATTTTGTCGGAGTATATCTGACACTTGTGACACCTCCTCATGTACTTGTAGCAGTCGGATTCCATGGTCAACCAATAGTACCCGGCCCTGAGAATTTTTCTCGCCATTGTGTGTCCATTGGCGTGAGTGCCAAAGGATCCTTCATGAATTTCTTTCATGAGCATGTCTGCTTCTAGTCTGTCGATGCATCAGAGCAAGACCATGTCAAAATTTCTCTTGTAAAGAGTGTCACCGCTCAGGAAGAAGTTTCCAGCCAATCTTCTGAGGGTTTTCCTGTCTTTTCTGAGTGCCCCAGATGGGTACTCTTGTTTCTGAAGGAAGCATTTGATATCGTGATACCAAGGTCTGTCGTCTATGACTGCTTCAATCGCGAAGATGTAAGCGGGTCGTTCAAGGCGCATGATGTCGATCTTAGGTATGTCATTCCATCGACCTACACTAATCATGGAAGAGAGAGTGGCTAATGCATCAGCCATGTGATTCTCATCACGAGGGATGTGATGAAAGTCAACTCTGTTGAAGAAGGGTAACAACCTTCTTGCATAGTCTTTGTAAGGAATCAATCCTGATTGGTATGTGTTCCAATCTCCTTTTATCTGGTTAATAACCAGGGCTGAATCGCCGTATACGTCCAAGTTTTTTATCCTCAAATCAATCGCTTCTTCGAGACCCATGATACATGCTTCGTATTCGGCCTCGTTGTTCGTACATTTGAACGTAAGTCTGGCAGTGAAAGGAATGTGGGAACCCCGAGGGGTAACAATGATTGCCCCAATTCCGTTTCCATAATGATTGACTGCTCCGTCAAAGATAAGTCCCCACTGGGAACCTGGTTCTGGCCCTTCACTGGGTAGCGATTCATCGCAATCTTTCATCTTTAGATACATGACATCTTCGTCTGGGAAGTCAAACCCGATTGATTCTTGATCGTCAATCGGTTGATGAGCCAAATGATCGGCTAAAATACTTCCTTTAACGGCTTTCTGAGCATGGTACTCTATGTCATATTCTGATAGTAACATCTGCCAACGGACAATCCTTCCCGTGAGAGCAGGTTTTTCGAAAACGTACTTGATTGGATCCATTTCGGAGACCAACCAAGTAGTATGACGAATCATGTACTGGCGAAGACGTTTGGCTACCCAAGCCAAAGCGCAACAAGTTTTCTCAAGCATTGTGTACCGAGTCTCGCAGTCGGTGAATTTCTTGCTTAGATAGTAAATGGCAGACTCTTTCCATTTAGTTTCGTCTTGTTGGCCAAGTACACATCCCATTGAGTCCTCTAGGACCGTGAGGTAAATGATCAGTGGTCTCCCTTCCACTGGAGGTGATAGAATCGGAGGATTCAACAGATATTCCTTAATACTGTCGAAGGCAGTTTGGCAATCTTCTGACCAAACACAATCCTGGTTATTTTTGAGTAATTTGAAAATCGGCGCACACGTCGCAGTCATGAGGAATATGAATCTGGAGATGTAGTTCAAACGTCCCAGGAATCCTCTGACTTGTTTTTCAGTTTTCGGAGAAGGCATTTCTTGAATGGCCTTGACCTTGTCAGGATCAACTTCAATTCCTTTCTGGCTGACGATGAACCCTAGTAATTTCCCCGAACGGACATCGAAGGTGCACTTGTTGGGATTCAAGCGGAGCTTGAACTTTCTTAAACGTTCGAACAATTTTGACAGATGTTCAACGTGCTCCTCCTCTGTTCTTGATTTTGCAATCAAATCATCGACATATACCTCAATTTCTTTGTGTATCATGTCATGAAACAGAGTAGTCATGGCCCTTTGATAGGTTGCCCCGGCATTCTTCAAACCGAACGACATTACCTTGTAACAAAAGGTACCCCATGGGGTAATGAACGAAGTTTTCTCCATGTCTTTCGGCGCCATTTTGATCTGGTTATAGCCCGAGAATCCATCCATGAAGGAGAAAACTTTGAACTTTGCTGTACTGTTAACCAGCATGTCAATGTGTGGTAAAGGAAAGTCGTCCTTTGGACTTGCCTTGTTCAGATCCCTGTAATCAACACACATTCTGACCTTTCCGTCCTTTTTGGGAACGGGTACAATGTTGGCTAACCATTGAGGATATTCTGATGTAGCAAGGAAACTCGCGTCAATCTGTTTCTGTACCTCCTCTTTGATTTTGATGGCCATGTCCGGGTGAGTGCGTCTCAACCTTTGCTTTACTGGCGGACATTCCGATCTCAACGGTAAGTGATGTTCCACGATGCTGGTATCCAACCCTGGCATATCCTGATAGGACCAAGCGAACACATCGGGGAATTCTTTGAGAAGCTTTATCAGATCTTCTCTGGCAGTTGGACTGAGCAGTGATCCGATCCTGATTTCTTTTCTATCTTTTTCTGAACCCAAGTTTACCGTTTCCAACGGCTCTTTGTGAGGCTCAATTGACCTTTCCTCTTGTTTGAGTAGTTGGGAGATCTCTTCTGGAATTTCGTTGTCAACTTCTTCTTCAGCCTCGAATACCAGGAACTTAAAGTTGGAAGAAGGCATCGGATCGTAAGTTTCAACGGGGTTTAAAACAAGCAATCTACATGACGTGATGATTCGTGTTTAGAAGAGATAGAGAAAATGTAAGTGTGTGCAGTGTATTTATTTTATTGCTTGTTTTTATTATTGAATGATTTTTAGGATTACCATTTTCTGAAAAAGCAAAAAGAGAAAACAGCAATTAATGCAGAAATTACAGAACGACGTTATTTTATTAATGAACAAGTCGAATCTTGAAACTACAGCCCTATAAAACAAAACTCACTCGCTTTGGGCAAAACGAAGAGGGAAATTTACAAAAAGCGAGCCCTATCAAAACATCCGTTTCACCTGGGCAGGGTGAAAGGTTAAAGATGGAAATTACTTTGACTGACGAACGACCTTCGGAACCTCGACAGTAACCCATTGGCGGCGAACTCCTCGGTGAATCACAAAGTCTGGCACCTTCCTTGATTTATCTTCAGAAATGACGCTGATTTCTGGTGGAGTAGGATCATTGGAATCTGTCTCCCAAGCAAAGTTGTCGTAGGAGGATTCCTCTGTTGCATTTTGCAGAGTAGTTGTGCTCTCAGCTGTATCTCCCCATCCAGTTGACTGGATATCTTCGAGCCTGATACGAGAGCTTTCGGGAGCAGTGTACTTGACCATAAAGTCGTATTTTCCACTTGGTTGTCCCAGAGTGTCCCAAACTTCTTTGGAACTGGAGAAATCATCCCTCTCGATGACGTTGACCTCAGAAAAAGCATAGTTGATGAATTCTAGTCCTGCAAACGTTGCGAATTCATCTTCATGTTGAGTAGCTTCTGAATGACCTAAGTGTTGATCCCATGACATGGTGGGGACACAGGTATTCTGTTCAATGACGCTCAGCTGAGTTTCATTGTTCGGCTGACTCTCTTGCCCCAAGTTTCCTGGGTAAGGCTGCCACATTGGCAGGCCATCCATCGGGCCATAGTAATTGTGATCAAAGTTGTCTTTCATCGGAGTGTCTTCCTCTAATGAATTTGGCGGAGCACGGCATCCTTCCGGATCACAATCTCCGTAGATCATTTCGACGTCTGATCTTGGTATAAATCTCGGACTTTCTGTAGGAAAGCAAAAAGGCATAGGCACCTCTTCCTGAGACATATAGCCGTCCTTGTTAAGGTAGGACTTCCATTCTTCATCTGTGTTAGAGGGATCTTCCTCATTGATAGCATGAACTGTCTGAGACACTGGGTGAAGAAAACCTCCACTGTGGAAGAAGTTTTGAAGGGGATGAAGACTTTCATCGTTGGCAGTTGTCTGGGTACAGGTCGCAGAAAAACCAAGACCCTTCTTTGTTTTATTGTCAATAGGAATGACAAGCCGCCCCCATCCGGTTGTATCGGTACTCTCGACCGCTTTGATAACATCGTTGTATGAGGAAATCGAGGTTCCTCCTTCAGATTGATCGTTCTTGCTCACCGATAGTGCTTGGAACTGAGTTCCAATAACTTCCTCGGGTTCCACACAAGTAGATGATGATAAGTTGCTCACAAGCAAGGCTTGTTCCCTACAAACCGTGACAAGTTGATCGTTCTTGACGAACTTTAGCTTTTGGTGGAGGGTTGAAGTAACCGCTCCAGCCTGATGTATCCAAGGTCTTCCTAATAAACAACTGTATGTTGCCCGGATGTCCATGACCTGGAAAGGGATTTGGAAAGTGTGAGGACCAATAGTTATGGGAAGATCAACTTCGTCGATAACTGTTTTTCTGGATCCGTCGAATGCTTTGACGACGACCTCGCTGACTCTCATCGGAGGGACCTTAAATGATAATTGCATCAAAGTGGACTTCGGCATAACATTCAGGGCTGACCCTGTGTCTACCAGTACGTTGGCTAAAGCATCGCCCTGGCAGTTAACTGTAATGTTGAGCGCCATGTTATGACAGCGACCCTCTTCAGGTAATTCCTCATCACTAAATCCCAAATTATTGCAGGAAGTGATGTTAGAGACAATGCTATCGAATTGTCTGATTGTTACATCCTGTTCCACAAAGGCTTGCTCCAAGACTTTCTGTAGAGCCTCTCTGTGTGCTTCTGAACTGAGTAACAGTGATAATACTGAGATCTTTGAAGGAGTCTGTAACAGTTGATCAACAATGTTATATTCACTCCTTTGGATGAGCTTTAGCATCTCATCTTTGTCTTTTGAAAAGTCGGGATTACTAGATTGACCGACTGGTGGATCAGGAATTTCTGCCTGAAGTTCCTTTTCTTTGTTGGATTCTCCAACCCCTCGGTTGAAGATTCGACCGCTCCGTGTTACACGACTGATGTCTGCAATGTTCACGACGGAGGGTAATGGAATTTCCTTTCCATTCTCGATTATTATTGCACCGTATTTGTAAGGGATTGCCTTAGCTGATTCATACGGTAGTGGCCCCGGTAGATAGATGACTATGGGAACCTTCTGATTTTTCTGACCATCATAAGTAACCTTGATCCGTTCCTGGTTGGGAACTCTAGATTCGTCAAGTAGAGGGATGATGGCAAAAACATCCCTGGTCCTGTGATGACCAGAGATCGTGACAACATCCTCAACTTGCTCGGCAAGGTAGTTCGGCGACCAAATGATAGGTCCTGAACCTGGATATGGACGAATTTCTCCATGATCGATCTGACCCTGAAGAGCTGCTCTCACAAGGTAACACCCTTGGTTACTTTCCGAACAGACGCTGCAACTGTCATAGTCGTGTGGTGGCACCTGGCCACGCCCACTTTGAATACAATGTAACTTCACTAGGTTACCTTCCATTGATCGGACATCCTGACTTTGACGACGAGTAGGATTCCTGTGATTGATACTAATCTGCTGAGTATCTTCGTCCATATAGATTGGCATCCACCGGTGATTTAACAAGTGCTGAAGTGCCTCCTGGACAAGGGTACAACCTCGATCGTTTTCGCAACCTGCTTTACAGTTTTGATAATCATGGGATATTAAGAATCCGAGTCGGACCTGCTCAGCATGTAACTCTACCAGGTTGGTATTCATCACGCGAATGTCAAAGATCTGAACCATGTTGATTTGATAGGAGTTCCTATCATAGTAGTCTTGGATCCATCCAAGATCCATCTGACGCTGGAGGGCCTCTTGTATGAAAGAGCATCCCTGTTTGTTTACCGAGCAAATCAGACAGGAACTGTAATCATGTCGCGGCAGATTATGATACTGGCTTTGCCTTGAGTGCATCGCCACCAAGTTGACATTCATCGCACGGATGTCGTGGTTTTGAATGACGTTGGAATTCGTGTAAACCATGTTAACTCCATAAACTCGGTGCTCTTGGATCCACCCAAGATCCATTTGTTCCTGTAGAGCTGCTTGCACTACAGAACATCCCTGGTTGTCTTTAGAGCAGACATCACACTGGTGATAATTATGAGGTGGCACATGGCCATATCCACTCTGTCTACAATGCATCTTGACCAGATTGGTCCCCAATGAGAGCACATCATGAATTTGATAGACATTGTTAGTCTCTTTCTCAATCAGATTGACTGCAGCTTTCTCGTGTTGAGACAGGGGGTTTGTAAGAACATTAGGATTCGTATCTTTGAAAGATAAGAGCCCGCTCCTAACAAGCTTTTGCACGTCAGATTTGAAATTGAGACAAGTGCCCTGAACCTCCTTGATGATAAGGGCATGTTTGATCCGCTTTAAACCAAAAAGGCGGATTTTCTGAAACTAAAAGGGGAGACTTAGTCTGAATGTGCCCCTTAGCCAGCAGTAACGGAAACAACTCTGCGTACGTTATGGGTATAGGATCAAATCCTGGTGGCCGTGTTGTACGGTTGTTGTTATATGGAGGACGAGCATGCTGAAGAGGCTGTTGTGTCCTTTGTTGGTCAGGTTGGCTCTGCGCAACCTGAGGTTGATACATAGGAACAGGCGCGGGGCCGATAGCAGGAATAACAGCTGCTACTGGCTGATAACGTCGCCTTTGCTTTCCGAGAGAGATATTCCCAATATCTTGCTCTTTTTTCTTAGGGAGAGCACTACCGTATTTTTTAGTACCGCTCGTTGATCCAGTGTCTTTTACCAAACGTCCTTCTCGGACGGCTTCCTCAAGACGTACACCCATGCCGACCATTTCGGTGAAATCACTGGGTGCACTGGCAATCATTCGGTCATAGTAAAATGAGCTTAAGGTCTTTAAGAAGATTTTTGTCATCTCTTTTTCCTCAAGAGGTGGACAAATTTGAGCGGCAATTTCACGCCACCTTTGAGCATACTCCTTAAAGGTTTCCTTTTCCTTTTGCGACATCGATCTGAGTTGATCTCTGTCGAGTGCCATGTCCAAATTGTATTTGTATTGTTGGACGAAGGCAGTACCAAGATCTCTGATTGTACTGATCGTAGTACGGTTTAAACCCATGTACTATTTCAGTGTGGCACCGGTTAAACTATCCTGAAAGTAGTGAATCAGTAGGTCCTGATTCTCCGTCTGAGCTGACATCCGTCGAGCGTACATCACCAGATGGCTCTGAGGGCAAGAGTTACCCTTGTATTTTTCAAAGTCGGGCACTTGGAACTTGTGCGGGACTTTCACATTTGGGACCAAGCAGAGGTCTGCGGCGTCCTTTCCAAATAGATCCTGACCGCGAATGGCTTGCAGCTCTTTCTGCATTTCCAAGAACTACTCCTGGAATTCATCCATTCTGTCAAACATAGTTTCCTTCTTACCAGAAGGTGTCTGTGGAATCTGTCCTTCCGGGACAGTGTGCACCACAGGGGGTGGTACCGTGACTACGACAGTAAGTCTTGGCGCCTCCCAAAGTTTGTAACCTTCAGGAGTCTTGAGTATGCCCCTGGAATCTTCGCTTTCCCGAAGTTTGTAACCTTCAGGCCCAACGGCTTCTGTTGCGATTCCCAGATCTTCAGTGATCGGCGGAACATATCCTTCCGGGATATAGTTAACAGGCATGCCCCAAGGATGATCTTTCGGCATCTGATACCTAGGATCATACTTTTCTATGATGGGCGTTGAGGTGATCTCTGAGATCACAGTTATTTGTAGCTGAGCTTCTGCCATGGCTTGCATGTCGTTACGAAGCTTTCTCATATCCTCTCTCAGAGCGTCGATCTCTTCTTTCAACTCTCTATTTTCTTCCTCAAGATCATCCATCTTTTTCTGACGATTGGCCCGAGTATTATACGAATGAGACAGTTTGACTCTAGAATCGAGACACAAACGTGAGATTCGTAGGTAAGGAGAATACGCGATGTGAGAATGATGAATGCAATGATTATATTAATTGTTTTTTTTTTGTTTAATAAAAATAAACTTCGACAATTAGATTGCAAATATCAAACAGTGGGGAAACCCCTTTTTATTGAATTCCAAAGGATTACAGAAATGGAAATACAGTAGATTACAAAGTGCAGAAACAGAAACCTAAACTAATGGGTCCCGAGTCCTCTTCTTTGACCGGGGCGCTTGGGCCGTTGTTGGGTTGTCATTCCTTTGCCAGGTGAAAGGAGCGAGCAAGTTCCTTTGGTCATCTTGATTCTCTACAGTGTGCTGCTCCAAAATTTCAATCAGAGCATCTTTCTCTTTTAGTAGTTGATGTATTTGGATACACTCTACGTCGAGGGTGCGGTACTTGTTCTTCCAAGATCTTCTTTCCTTTTGAACTTTGTTGAGAGTAACCTGAAGCTTTTCAGTTTCCGTCATGAAGTACATGACAGTTTCCCTTGGTGGAAGAATTCCGTACATGACAGTTTCCTTCCAGATGAACACCCAGTGGGATGTGTCTCATCGGGTATCCAAATTGACCAAGAACTAATATCGGATGATAGTTTATTCCTCCTTTAGTTCCTATGAGGGGTACGCTGGGGAAGTTTCCACAACGATCAATGATTCTGATTCCCTCATAAATCCTATTACACCAATCTATATCGGAATTGGTGAGAGATATGATCTTCTGCGACCAACGTAAGACACTCTTGCAATCCCGAAAAGCAGCAGACTTGGGCAAGTGCGAGATAAACCATTTATAAAGCAGAGGTACACAGCATGCGATCTCCCCTCCGCTGTACAAATTTCCTAAGTGTACAGAATGATACGCATCTGCGAGCAAAGTCGGCACAGGGTTTCCAATGAGAAAAACCTTAATAGCGTTGATATCGACGAAGTTATTGATGTTGGGAAACAAAAATAATCCGTAGGTGAGCAAGACAAAGATGCTTTCAAAAGCAGTCCTGTTCCCTATACTAGCGAAGTATAGAGCTTTCTTTGTTAAGAACTGGGTTGGAAAACCTTGGATGCCACCCTTAGTGGTCATGTGAGTCCTGACCTCAGATTCCTCCAAATGAATTGCTATTGCAATAGTCTGATTCTTTGGAATTTCTTCCAGTCCAGAAAATGGAGCTCGATCAGTGATATGTAAATCAGTCAGATGAGAATACTCCTCCAGCGTTAGTGATAGCTGGTAATCCAGGAATGTGAAACAGTGATAAACCGGATCGTAGAACTAAATGAGCGCGTCCATGATCCCCTTAATCACATGGACTCTTAACAGTGGTAGCAAACCACCGTGCTTGGCTCTGAAGGCCTCTGGGTTAACGATCATCCTTGCTAACTTTCTCAAATCCTCTATCTTTGGAACCTTGAAGGTATACTGGCGAGTTCTCCTTCTACCGAAATCCATTAATGCAATCTTTTTCTCTGATATTTACAATCACAGTTTTAGTTTAATTTGAAAAACAGAGAGACTAGAAGAGAAAGTTTTTTGAATGTTTTAATGTTTTATTAAATGGATGCATGAATGCAGCACACAAAAACATAGAAAAAACATGGGGTCAAAGGGTCGTTGTCATGAAGTCAAGGCTCTACCCATCCCCAAAGGTTTATACTAAGGTGATTTTTGTACCTGTACTCATTATCATCAGTTCCTCCCAGGAAAGAAAAACAACAAGCAGATTGCCAGCGAGTTGTAGAGCAATCTTAGAGTAAGTGCCATTCACCGAGAATAGATCACCAGCCTCAAATGAGGGTAGTATCGCGTAACCACTATTTCCGATAGTTTCCGCACTACGAAAGGGTTTGGCTCCTCAGCTTCTCAGACTTAACAACCGGCCCATTGGCTAGAAGAGTGAATGGGTTACGTTAGTCAGCCTCCACTGAGGTTGATGGTCGACCCCGTCGCCATCACTTATCTTAAGTGTATACTCAATCTTTCCACATACGGCATCACCCGCATTCCCATTAGCAGAAAAATAAACACGTATAGCAATTAGGAAAAGCAGTATATATATTTGTCCTAAACATCCTAGACTTATAAAGCTATGATTCCTAAGTTCCTGACAGAAAATGGGTTCCCCGACGGAAGCCCCAATCTGTAGTTTTCACACAAGTGAAGAAAAGGAAGACCGTGCTTAGACCTAACTTTGAAGGGCCCCACGGTGGGCGCTAATTTTCTGTAGCGAGCGATTTTGGACGCGGTTCTTAAGTGCTGGTCGCTCTCTGCGGTTCGAGCTTTGACTACAGGTCGATTCATTTTTTTATCCTATTGTGAGCTGAATAAGGAAGGGAAATAGATGTCTCAAATTAACCCTGCTTGCAAACTGAGTTTAAACAGCGGTCTGTTAGGTTACGAATGCTATCAATGTGGGGGGGCCTTTGTACTGGTTATTTGTATTTTCGCCAATACTGTTTTCTTTCTTTTTTATCTAGGCAAAGGTTTCTGGCGGGGAACAAGGATTAGGATGTTAGGACTGATGCTTTTGAATGACTTCTTTTGATTGATGGGATTTGGGTTTTTTGTTGATTGCGCTCGCTAAGATCTTTTCTTTCGATCTTATGCCTACGTATTCCCGTTTACCGAAACATGGAAATCAGAGCGTTCGTAGTTCCTCCTATTCTATGGGAGGAAATTGGTTTTTGATGTCTTGTTCAAAGCCCAAGACGTGAAGCGAAAGGTGATTTGTATCTTGTTCAAAGCCCAAGATATGAAGCTGAAAGATCTCGGCTTTAGAGAGAATTTGTCATCTCTAAAGAGGGGAGAAGGAGAATTACTTTAACTGGGATACGTGGATCCGAGCAATGCCATAATTTTCGAAGAAAGGGTTTTAACCTGAAGGAGAAGACTTTAACTCAGTGTAGAGCAATGATATCTTTCCTTAGGAATTTCTCATGCTAAAAGATGGACAATGGCGTGGATATAGATGATCCAGAGGCTTGCTGCTTATAGCGATTAGATGATGGGAAAGGAGTTGTTGATGTTTGTGTACTGTGAACGAGGCACATCTTTGATGCTAAAAGGTTGATTGGATCAACCAGTGGTTTTCTTATATAAAGCCCAAGAGGAGGCTAATTGTATCTCGTACAAAGCCCGAGAGAGAGGCGAGAAGGTTTTGACATGACGATGAAGTCTTTTGGTGTCTCGTATAAATCCCGAGAGAGAGGCTAAAAGGGTTGACTCAACAAGAGAATCTTTTATACTCAACAAGAGAGTGTTTTTGTATCTCGTACGAAGCCCGAGATGGAGGCTAAAGTTTGTTCGGCTCAAAAAAAGAACCTTTTTGTATCTCGTATAAAGCCCGAGATGGAGGCAAAAAGGTGATTGACTCAACGAGGGAGTCTCTTATGTATCTCGTACAAAGCCCGAGAGAGAGGCTAAAACGTTGTTTGACTCCGCTGGGGAGAATCATTGTACAAAGCCCAAGAGAAGGCTAAGGTTACTGTGTCAGTTAAGTGATAGGTCCAGTATACTGATTTTGAAAGAGAAAATCAGTTCTTATATGAGCATCACTGTACTCATGGGTTAGATCTGAGGATCGGGGTTGTTTCCTCTTCTTTGGGGAAACTGGAAATCCAAAGGGTATTGAGACTGTCCGAGTCTGTGGGTTTCCTTCCTATTTAACGAAGGGGGTCACTTGAGAATGTCTTTGAGACTCAAGGAGATTAGACTGTCCAAGTCTATAGTTTTTTTCTTTTATACTATGCTTTGAGAAACAGTAGTAGACTCTATGAAAGGACTGTTCTATGAGGATGACTAGGTTCTGTTCCTATACCTCTAGGAGGTCGTCGGGACAATTTGTACAAAGCCCAAGAGGAGGCTGGAAACTTTTAAGAAGCCGACGGGTCCTTGTACGAAGCCCAAGAGGAGGCTATCATTCCCGGAGGAAGAGATCATTATACGAAGCCTAAGAGGAGGCTCTGAATACTTCTAAGAAGCCGTAGTGTCCTTGAATAATGCCCAAGAGGAGGCCGATGCTTTTAAGAAGCCCGTGGGTCTATCATCTCCTTTCCATTAGGAGAGGTAACTCTTTTAAAGATAAAAACCACTGGTAAACGTGCGAGGTTTACTATCCAGCGACTTTTAACCTTTAAAGAGGGTTCCTTAGTTAAGGTCCAAGATTATGACCGTAGTGGGTACCCAAACCCCGAGACATTCAAGGCAAGCTATCCACAAGGAATAGATCAAGTCAGGAAAGTTCGAGAATTTGGAAGAAACTCAAAGATGCCATTCACGGAGAATACATTCATCTTGGGGAGTAGAGCTTCTTGACGATTCCTAACGAGGACAGCCGAAGAGAAGACTGTATCTGGTGCTCCTATTGGGGATCTAGGCGTCTATTTCTACGAATAAATGAAACGGCGTCACCTAGTTCTAGACGTAGTTGCCAGGGAAACTCGAAATATCTATACTATTATTTCACAGTAGATATGAGTTTATGAAAGGAGACTTACAGTGAGCAGCCCCACAATACAGTTATATATATATGAGTTTGTGAAAGGAGACTTACAGTGAAACAGCCCCACAATACAGTTTATAATATGAAAGCAGTAAACGAAAGCGTATAAACACTTACTCGGTTGTAGAGCTTCCATGCTGTTTGGTTAGTTGTTCAACAAAGAAAGATTGAAAACAACAGTATATTCGAAATCAAAGGAGAAAGTGCTTTGAAAAAGAAAGATTTGGGGCTTACAGCTCAAGGAGAGGCCCAGGGTTTTATTAGTGAGCGCACTGTTTGACTTTGTACAGCGGGACTTATACAAGTGACTGAGGCCCGAAAAAGGTTTTATGTGCAAAGGGATGGGTCTTACACTCTCTCAAGAGGCCCAAAAAGTTTTAAAGAAAAAGGGTGGGGCTTATAACACGAGGGTAGGCCCAAATGATTTTTCGTTTAAAATGGCGATCGTGCCGAGGTTTTCTTTTAACGCAGAGGGACTTATACAATAAGCGAGGCCCAAAATGTTTTGGTTAAAAGGGGGATTGGGTCTTACACTCTAATAGAGGCCCAAAGTGTTTTGAATGGGTCTTATAGCTCAAGGAGAGGCCCAGATGATTTTTATTTTTAAACGGGCGACGATCGTGCCGTTTACTTGTACGGAGGGACTTATACAATGAGTGAGGCCCAAAAGGTTTTTGTACAAGGGGGGATGGGTCTTACACTCTCTCAAGAGGCCCAGATGAGTTTTGAAAATGATTTATGAGGGTTGAATTAATCCAAAACCCTAATTTGTTTTCAAAATGTATTTAATTGAATAAAAATTCAATTAAAATGATCAAAAATTGTTTAACACATGGAAAACAAATTGTGATCTTGGATTAATGCTTCAAAAATTAAGTATTGACCTACAAAATAATTAGAAAGCATTAAAAGTTGCAAAATCAATGTAGAAAAAATATTTAAAATGCCTAAAACAATTAAAATATTAATTCTTTGCAAAAATATCAATTATATGAAATAAATAATATTTTTGGGATTTTTTGATAAAATAAAATATTTTAACATTTTTGTGAATTATTAAAAAAAGAATCAACTCAAAATCATTAAAACTCAGAGAGAAATTAATTTTTGAATCAATTAAACAAAATCACAAAATTCAAATATTTGAATTTCTAAAAATGGCGCCAAGAACAGCTGAAGAACACGCGCGTGTTCTTGGTTTCTCAGATTTGCATTTTATATCCAATCTCCATGAATACGTAATCATATCATGCAATCCACATATCATTATGCTCGCCTCAACCTCACGATCATGTCTATGTACTTTAATTTCATTTAAATTAAACATACAACAAGAAATCACGAAGAGACCTCAAGAACCCTAATTTCTGCATGAAGGCTAGGATTTTTGATACACGATTCAAACAATGCAATTAATTGAGGGAAAACATTCCATGCATGATTATGAACATATGGCCAAATTATTGTGCGAGGAAATATGCATAGATTGAGAGATGAACAAGTATGTGCTTACCTCCAAGTCGTGACAGCAAGTTCAAAGTGATTTTTGATTTGGAGGTGTTACAGATGAGTGGTGATGGTCTGAACAGCTTCCCTACACCCTATGGATTGTGTTTGGATGGTTGGACTTGATTGAAATTGGCTGGATCATTTTGTGGCACCTCAGCTGCACTTTGGTTAAAACCTTGAGCAATCAGCTGGTGATTTTGTGAAATTGATGTTTCAGAAGTAATCTAAGTGTTTGATCAGCTCATATGTGATGTATGTGAGGTGTGTGAGTGATTGGTTTGATTGGAATTGCTCTCAAACTCAAAACCCGATAGTGACTTGCCTTAGAAGGCAAAATTGGAGTGAAAGAAGAAATTTTGAGGAAAGCATCTGTTAGATGGCTTTGGTATACTCAAACTGACCACAATTGAGCTCTATTTATAGTAGAGCAAGTTTGTTTTGCAAGGAATAGTGCATCGCAGCTGGTAAGTAGGTTTGGCCAATGTTGGCAAATGAAAATCCAAGTCTCCTCTAGCCTTTGACTAGAGGTTAGGGCACAGAGCTTTGGTTCCCTTGGTCTTGGATAAGTCTTGACTGATTTCAAATGAGAATGGCTCAGTCCATGCCACCTTGATGCTTCCATTGAATGCCTCATTCCAAATTTGAAGTCTTGTCCCTATTTTGGCCATTCTAGGTTCAACATGCTATTTCTTGTTCCATGGACTTTGGAGGCTTGGCTCAGTGATTGTCCCCTTTAGATTCAATCCTCTGAGGTGTCCAAGTGGATAGGAGCAATTGAATTTGGCTGATTTTGGCAAATCGACCAAAGTTGCAAATTCTGCCTTGCCTTGACAGATTTCAGCAAGGCAACTTGGCAATGTTGTATCTCATGGTGTAGGTTGAATTTGGCAATGTTCTTGGCCATTTTGGAAAGCTCTTACATGATACAACAACTGTTTGAACAAGTTTGGTTTTGATCTCTTTTGATTCCAAGTGAAAAATCCCCCTACATTTGGCAAAAAGTGAGGCAGAATCTGACTTAGTGAAAATTTCACTAAGTGTTGGAAAAAGTGACATTTTCACTTTTCAGCCACCTTGATCACTCCATAACTCAAAATCCTTGATGAATTGGAATGACTTATAGTTGAAGTTTTTGTAGGTGATAATGAGGGCTACAAATCCATCTTTGGGTGAGAAAAAATGGCCTTGTGGTTTAGGAGTTATGGTCCTCCAAAGTTGGTACCTTTGCCACTTTATTTTTAACTTAGAAAAATTTCTAAGTTTTATGGTTACCCCTTTTACAAGTTATCTCACTTTTCTTGATTTTTCTTGATGAATGATGATTCAAATCACACATTAACATCATTTTAGGGTTAAAAATCCATTTTGGTGAAAAATCTCAAAAAGTCAAAGTTGCCTTTTGTGCACAGTTGACTTTTTATCAGATGAATTCCAAACTGTGCAATTCTTCTGGAAATCATGTCCTTGACCTAAATCAAACTTGATGGACATGTTCCATGGGTGTCATAGGGTATATTGATGCATGTCATAGGGCTTGGGAGCATGTCCTGGTCAAAATTCAAAGTTACAGTTGACTTTTCTCTTAAAACCCTAATTGTGGTGCAGATGAAATTGAGACTTGTTGCTCAAGCTTCTTGGATCAATCCATTGTTCCAAATGGATCAATATGGTATATTAGAGACCCTCAAACCCTCTCTTGAGGTATTGGCTCATGGTTTGCCCTAAAAGTCAACTTAGGGGTGAATTAGGTCAAGAAACCCTAATTCCTGATTTTTTATGAATGCATCCCCTGAGGCAAAATTGACTTGATGCATGGGTTCATGAGGTTCCATGAAGTATATTAGGTTATGTTTTGGATCATTGCCTTGTGCCTAGATGAAATTTTCCATCTGGAGGCCCTGGTCGACCAAAACCCTAATTTGGTGACACTGTCGATCTTGAGACTTGATCCACCTAGAAGGGAGCAGCTTTGTGCTTAATCCTTGAAGTAGGAGTCCTTTTGATCCTCTGAGGATGTTTGAGAGATTAGACAAGTTGAAGATCATGTCATTCCTTGATTGATCCTTTGTCTAAGCACTCAGAGAGGGCTTGAAACCCTAATTTTGATTGTATTGGATGCTCACCCATCTTTGGGGAGACTGATGAAGCATGATGGTTCATCCATATTGTGATGATGATTTTCACAATGATGGGAAATCTAAGTGGTCAAAATTTGGGGTATTACACCCACAAATGTTGATGTAGTCAAGAAATACTTTGCTTAGATAAAAAAACGTCTCAGTGGATTGAAAACCCGAAAGGGCGGTCCAAGCAAAAATTAGAGACACAAGTAGAAATCATCCCGGTGGATTGAGAACCTCAAAAGGCAATCCAGGAAAAAGTTAGGGATTCATGGCAAGTAACTGCATCCGACAGGATTAACTCCCCAACGGTAACGTCATCCGTCGAAAGACTTCAGTCAAGGTCAACTTCGACAGAAGCTTAGAATGTCCAGAATTCAAAGTTGGTAGAAGGATAACGGTCGTTATGTTTCAATGTAGCCTCTTTTCCCTTAAATTACCATTTTCTAAACTTTGTAAATACTCTATGGTATCACGCGTTTGGCTGATTTCCATCCTATCAATAAAATTTGAGCCTTGTGCTTTTGTTTGCAACTCTCATTTGTTTTTTATTTATAAAATGACATTTTAACATGATCAACGATTCTTGAAATAAAACAAAAAAAAAATGAATTTACTTGTGAAAATTTTCTTCTGCTTTTAAAATAAAGATGGTATGTCCTCTTGACTATGAACTTCAAAAAGAACCTCGACAGCTTCTCTGGAGGTGATTAAACCTCAAAATGCAGAATCAAAGTACTCATTCTAGAACCAGTGCACCTGAGTAAAGGATCTACTATTTGAAAAGTCAGGTCCCACCTGATATCCCCTGCAGAGTTCTTACCTCCTAAGACGGATTGACAATTCTTTCTCCCCCATATGGATTGTTTTTCCTAAACCGGACAAGATTGCTATCTTGAACTAATGATACTTTTCATCCCCCGCAGTGGCCGAGTATCCAATCGTGTTCATCCATTAGTTTGTATGTCGTGTCAGTTTTGTCAGCATAAACATACATACATCATGCATTATTGATTCATATTTATATTCATATTTCATTACTATCACTCTGGTCATATTCATTCCCTAAGTGATAAAAGTCCTCTCACCAGTAAAGTTTTCCGTTCTTTCCTTGTCAAGGAATGTATCGTCTGAGCATTTTCTCTCCTGTTTATTTCTGGATTGGAAACCGTCCTCGATCACTTTGATAACTTGAACCTCTGAAAGGCAAGAAGACATTCGATAAACACCTTTGGAACATCACTCTTCACCATTGAAGATGATATCCTCGCTTTCCCGGATTAAGGAAAATCCCCAGAGAAAGTCTCTTGACCGAAGATTTTCAGCAATATATCAGTTTCCCCCCAAAAAGGTCGATGTCAATGAAGTTATCAGCACCTTAAAATTGGATCACATCACATGGAATTTCTCCGAAAGAATCTCGAAGAAAAGTATGATGTATTATTCCCAAGCGACCAAGAGCGGTCTCTCAAGAGACTTGTTTTCCCCAGTAGAGTCAACAAATGGCATCTCCAACAGAGAAGTTTGCACACCTCTATAAACTCAGACAAATGGGTGTCCCCAGCAAGTCTGACATCAAATCTTTCCATCAAATGGCGTCTCCCCGATAAAATTAGGTGAGAAGTTTGATGAAGACCACTACACATAGCATCCATTGTCAAGAATAGAAACTCGACAAGAAGAAACTGAGACCAGTTCCTTGGACGAAGACCAGGATCGAGGGGAAGTTTATTTCAAAAATTGAGACCAGTTCCTTGGCTGAAGACTAGGATCGAGGGCAAGTTTATTTTAGAAATTGAGACCAGTTCCACGGTTAAAGACCAGGATCGAGGGGAAGTTTTACCTTTTCTAAGTATCAACACTTAGCAAAAGAAGATGGACGAGCGAGTCAGCTCCCATTCACAACCACAATCAAAATTTCGGGTATTCCGATATTTAATCCTCTTGCACCCTGAATGTCCGAATATCTTCGCCATTCACACCTTCGGGTCCAAGAAGATTAAATAGGGGCATCTGTCATACCCCAAATATTGACCACCAAGATTTCATATCATTGTGAAAATCATCACCACAATGTGGATACATCATCAGACCTCATCAATCTCTTTAAAGTTTGTTGAGCATTCACTACAATCGAGAATTAGGGTTTTGAGCCCTCACTAAGTTTAGACAAAAGATCAATCAAGGAATGCATGATCTTCAACTTGTCTAAACCCCTCATACATCCACAAAGGATCAAGAGGACTCTCACATCAAGAATCAAGCACAAAGTTGCAAATTTCTATGTGGAATGAGCCTCGAAACACCCGGTGTCACTAAATTAGGGTTTTCATCGACTGATACCCTCAGAATGAAATTTTCATAGGGGATTGAGCCAAGACTTCAAAACATGACTCAATATGCCCAAAATAACCCTAGGATTTCATTTGCAAAGCTAAACTACCCTCAGAAAGTGCATTTCTCAAAAGTCGGGAATTAGGGTTTTACGCGCCGAACCGCTTCGGAGCCAAAAGTCAAAACATGACTTTTTTAGCAAAAATGATCCTTATGACTCATATTTTCATGAAATATGACTTACAATGTCATTTGAACAATAATTGATCAAGAAATCATGGTAACTTGTAAAAGGGGTAATCTTGAAGAAAATGAAATTTTTTCTAAGTTATTAAGTTTAAGTGATTTTGGTGCCAACTTCCAAGGATCATAACTTGTGATCCAAGTAGCCATTTTGAGTGATTCAAAGCCTGGTTTGTAGGTCTTCCTATATTCTACAAAAGCTTCAACTGCATGAAACTCCAATTCTTTATATATTTTTACTTATGGATGGATCAAAGTGGTGAAAATTCAAGAATATAACACTTAGTACAAAACTGTCTAAGTGTCAGCCTTGGACATCAAAGTTCATGAGGTTTTTTCAATTGGATTTAAATAGTTTCGAGACAAACTATAATCACATATGGATTGTATCATATGAGGGCTCTTTAAAAATCACAAGAGATTTTCATAACTCCATTTGAGCAAGGAGATATGATCTCCTCAAAACCACATTTTCCAACTGTCTTGTACAAGATAGAATTTTGCATTTTTGCTCGATTTGGCAAAATCAGACAAGTACAAGCCTTGTCATCCATTTGGACACCTCAAGGGATAAAATCAAAGAGAAATGATCTGATCCAAAAACCTCCCAAGTCCAAGAATCTACATGTAGCCATAATTACCCTAAAAAGGCTAAAAGTTCAACGACTCCAATTTTGTTCCAATGCATTCAATGGATGCATAAGGTGGCAAGCATCAAGATATTCATGACTGAATTGAGTTAAGATTCAACTCTAAACCAAAGGACTCATAGCCTGCTCCATTGACTCAAGTCAATGGCTAGCAAAGACTAAAGATGCCTTTTGATCCACATTAGCCAAATGAATGTCCAAGCCTCCATTCACTATTGATGCCAAAACAAACTTGCTCTACTATAAATAGAGCTCATTTGTGGTCAATTTGAGTACACCAAAGCACCCAAACTGATGCTTTCCTCAAATTCCCTCTTTCACTCCAAAAAACACCTTATCTTGTAAGTCACTATCGGGTTTTGCATTTGAGAACAATTCTGTCCAAACCAATGATGCAAGAACCTTACATACATCATATGTAAGTGATTCAAACACTAAAACAATATATGGAACATCAGAATCACAAAGTTCTACCCCCATTTGCACAAGTTTGAAGCAGGTTTGCAGTTGAGATGCCATATCAAGTTCCATGTCATTTCCATCTACTCTAAGCATTCAAACACACTCCTTGTCACCTAAGGAAGCTGTACAGATCATTGGAACACGTCTATAACATCTCCATCACCAAACTCGATCACCAGCTGCAAGAGGTAAGCCTGAACCCTTCAAACTCTATAATTCATGCGTCATAAATGAATTTTTGAGTTACTATCTTGTTCCTGCATGTATGTAGAGTAATAACTCTCAATCAATTGCCATGAATCAATCGTGTATAGAATTTCATTATGTTCATGATGAAATTAGGGTTCTTGAGGTTTTACTCTAATTTCTCATTCAATACTCGATATAAATGCAATTAATCTATATGGTTGTGATCCTTGTTCAAAAACGAACAAGATTAACACTTGAATCGTGCAAAACCATTGAGAAATCATGGAGAAAAGTGAGAAAATGCAAATCAGCAAAAATAGGGTGCGCGCGTGTTCTTCCTTGACCGTTGGCGCCCTTTTTCAAAATTTTGAATTTTTGAATATTTTGATATTTTTGTTAATATATTCAAAAATTAATTTCTCTATCAATTTTTATCATTTTTGGTAGATTCTTTTTTTCAAAATTCATAAAAATGTTAAAATATTTTATTCTACAAAAAATTCACAAAAATATTATTTATTTTATGTATTTAATATTTTCACAAAGATTTTATTTTTTATTTATTTTAAGCATTTAAAAATATTTCTTTCTTTTGATTTTTCAAATCCAAATGATTTTCAAATATTTCTAGGGATAAAACATGATTTTTAAAATATTTATCCAAGATCACAAGTTATTTTTTACACATGTTTAACAATTTTTATCATTTTATTTGATTTTTATTCAATTTAAAATATACATTTTTATCAAAATTAGGGTTTTGATCATTTTTACCCTCACAAACATTTTCAAACACTTTTTGGGTCTCTATTATAGTGTAAGACCCAACCCCTATTTGTACATAAAAAAAATTGGGCATCAATTATTGTTTAAGACCCGATACGATTTTTCAAAACACTGGTGCGATCACTGTTTTTCATCCGGGCATCTCTCTGAGTTGAAAGCCCCATCTCTTGTACAAAAATAAACTTTGGGCCTCTAATAGAGTGTAAGACCCATTCCTTGTCATACATAAAATAATTTGGGCCTCAGTCATTGTATAAGTCCCGATACTTTTCAAAACTTCGGCATGATCGTCGCCTTTTAAACAAAATCAACTGGGCCTCCCTTGTGATGTAAGTCCCATCTTTCTTTTAAAAAACATTCTTTGGGCCTCTAATAGAGTGTAAGACCCAATTCTTTGTACATAAACCTTTTTGGGCCTCAGGTATTGTATAAGTCCCTCTGTACTTTTCAAAACTACGACGCGATCGTCGCCTTTTCAAAAGAATTCATCTGGGCCTCTCCTTGAGCTATAAGCCCAAAACAACTTTCTTTTCAATTCAAAATGTTAAGTTTTTATCAAAACTTTCTTCAATTTCTTGAATAACTAACCATACAGCTGTAACACTTGAAGCTTGCCCGCCTGTAAGTTTTATTAGCTTTCTTTTACATACATGCACATATATATCTCATCTGTATATATACTTATATAACTGCTTAGAGTTTTCCCCAACAATTAGGTCTAGAATTTAGGTCAAACTAGTGGTCACTCTTTCAACACAGTTAAAACTAGTTCCCCATAGGAATTTCCAGATACAATCTTGCCTCCTTTTGGGCTTATACAATATGGAACAGAGAAAGGCATTATTCCTGGTGAAACTTTTCTCAAGATTGTCACTATTAGAAAATTGTCAAAGAAAGTCATTTCCCCAAAGAGGATTAATTCCCGGTGAAACCTCTCTTGAATTTCTTCAAACCCTAGAACTGTTCACTAAAGAAAGGATTATTCCTGATGAAACATTTCTTGAACTTTCTTTGGTTTGGACCCACAGGCTTCCTAAAAGCATCCCCAGCCTCCTCTCGGGCTTTGTACAAGGACCCTTAGGCTTCTTAGAAGTTCTCAACCTCTTTTTGGGCTTAATACAGGGACCCAAAGACCTCTTAAAGGGATAGGACATAACCTAGTCATCCTTCGTTAGAGCAGTCCTTTCAAGAGTCAAATCATTACACCAGTTTAGGGTTGATTTTCATCCCTTAACAAACCAGCCTCCTCTTGGGCATTATACACAGATAAACCTTTTCACACCATTAGACTTGGACAGTCTCATCTCCTCTTGAATATCAAAGAAACCTTCAAGTTTCCTAAAAACACAGGAAAAAAACCTTGATATTTTCATTAATCATCAACAGAGTTGAAATCTTCATAGGTTTTAAAACTCAATCTTTAAGTTTTAATTTTCCCAACCAGGGTCAAATCATTACGAATAAACCCAGAATCAAACTTTACAGTATCCAACTCTTCCTCAATCCTCAGCAAGAGTTAATTTCCCTTTGGATTTCCTAATATATATTGGACCTGTCTCTGGATTCCATTAATCCTCAGCATAAGCCAACCTCCTCTTAGGCTTCATATAAGAAATTCCCCAACCAGCCTCCTCTTAGGCTTTGTATAATGATTAACCAGCCTCCTCTTAGACTTTGTATAATGATTAACCAGCCTCCTCTTAGGCTTTGTATAATGATTATTCCTCAATAACTTTAGCCTCAATCTTGGGCTTTGTACAAGACACATAAAGTACTCTCTTTTTTAGTCAATCACTTTAGCCTCAATCTTGGGCATTGTACAAGATACCTAAAAACTCTTTGTTGAGTCAATAACTTTAGCCTCAATCTTAGGCTTTGTACAAGATAAATAAAACACTCTCTTGTTGAGTCAATCACTTCAGCGTCAATCTTGGGCTTTGCACAAGACATATACAATCTTTCCCCAGTGGAGTCAATACCTTTTAGCCTCAATCTTGGGCTTTGTACAAGACACATAAAGATTCTCTAGTTGAGTCAGTCAAAATTTTAGCCTCAATCTTGGGCTTTGTACAAGACACAAATATATTCCCCAGTGGAGTCAGATAAAAACAGATAAAAACTCAATCTTAGGCTTTGTGCAAGACAGATAAAAACTTCCCCGAAAGATTCAAAATTTCCCCAGCCTCCTATTAGGCTTTGTATAATGATCTCCCTTAGCAGAGTCAAAATCTTTTAGCTTCAACCTTGGGCTTTGAACAAGGCACACAAAAATCAACATCCCCTCAGAGGAAATCAGAATCTCTCTGAAGGAAGACATTCCTCTGTACAATCACATGTCAAAATAGACAATCATTCAAAAAACCTTAATCCTAGATAACTGCTGTAAGTGGCACACTTGTTGATTCAAAAATCCAAGTTGTAGTCCATCTCTTATCCTGGTAAAACCATTCTCTTTCATCTAATTGCTGTAAGTGGAAAGCCTCTGGATTATTTAGATCCAAGCCAATGTCCCTCTTTTAGCATGATAGACTCATAAGGAAAAATGGCATTGCTCAAAACTAAGTTAAAGTTTCCTCCTTCATGACATCTCCCTTTTAAAAGAAATTATGGCATTGCTGGATCCCGCACCCCAGTTAAAGTAATTTTCTTTTAAAACAAATCCCCAACAAATGTGATAAACAGATGAGATATCTCCCTTTAGAGATGACAAATTCTCTCTCAGTCAAACCTTTTAGCTTCAATCTTGGGCTTTGAACAAGACACAAACAAACTTTTAGCTTCAATCTTGGGCTTCGAACAAGACACTAAAAATCATCTTTTTCCTCCCATAGAATAAGAGGAACTACGATTGCTCTGATTTCCCTGTACTTCTTTACGGGAATACGTAGGCATAAGATTGTGAAATCTTAGCGAGCACACTAAACAAAAATTTTAGGTCCAGTACCTTACCAAAAACAACAGAAACTCGAAAACAAAAAAATTAATTCTCTCAACATTCCAAAAGGAAAAACTTTCCCAATCCCTGACAAATATACACCAAGCAGTATATAATAAGTAATAAAAAGACCTATGGATAACCATATATAGGATGGGTAATTAACAACTCCCCATTGTATAACCTGACTCTGGACCCCCCAATCTCTTAGCATTTGTTCAGTTAAACATTTGCGTGCAAGGTTAGTTTTAGACAGCTTCCCTTTTCTTTCTAGCTTCATAGGATAAATAAGAAATCAGAAAGTAGGACCCAATTCCTACCATTGCGGTGAGGAAAAACCAAATGGCGATAAGGTGGTCGCATCACCGACAAAAATTGCACGCTGTACCAAGGGTTGTAACTTCTTGCTCAAATTGAATTTGGAGATGATCTAGCACTCCTTGGAAAGCCCTAATGACATACTTTAACTTTGATGTCCAACATTGGTCTTGGTTTAGCTTGGATCATAATGAAAAATGGTCCCAAAGTTGATGAAAAACCTAGACAGATTCTGTCTAAAAAAATCCAAGTGTTGGAAAAAGTGGTCATTTTCATGTTTTTATGATTTTGATCAATCATAACTCAAAATCCATGAGGATTTGGAATTTGGTGTAGTTGACAATTTTGAAGTATGTAATGAGAGCTTCCATTTGAGCTTTGGATGGAAGAAAAAGGCCTTGTGGTTTGGAAGTTATGACCTTGCAAAGTTGGTATCAAATCACTTTGGTTCCATAACTTAAAAGATTTCAAGTTTCTTATGGTTGCCTGCAAGTAACCCTATTTTTCTTGATTTTTCTTGATGAATGATGATCTAAACCATAAGTTAACATTGTTTTTTACTTAAGGAAGCCTTGTTTGTCAAGAAATTCAAAAAGTTAAACTTGATTTTTGGCACATTTGACTTTTTTGTCAAATGAATTTCAAACTGTGTAATCCTCTATGAAATCAGGTCCTTGACCTAATTCAAACCTAATGGATGAATTCCATAGGTGTTTTAGAGTGTCTTGAATTAGGGGTGGCAAAATGGGTCGTGGCCCACCGGGCCGGCCCGCGCACCCGCCAAATAATGGCGGGTTGGGTTGAGATTTTGGGCCCGCCACCCACCAAAACCCGCCCCGCTAAAGACCACCACCCACCAAAGCCTGCCCCGCCAAAACCCTCCGCCCGCAAAAGCCCCCCGCACCTATTTGTTTAGCTTTTCCCACCTTAAATCCGCCATTTTTTAGTTAATTCTAGTCATTCCAATTTTTGATGGTTTTATTTTATATATTTATTTGAGAATATATGTAATATTTTTTGAAGTAAAATTTGTTAAAAAGATGCTTTATAAAAATTGTTCTAAAAAATAGGTGAAATATTTAATTAAAATGTAAAAACAAGCCTATTAATCTATTAAAAAAATGAAAATAAATAAATAAAAAAGTAGGCGGGCAAGCCCGCCGCCCGCCAACCCGCCACCTTGGCGAGGCGAGTTAGATTTTTATGCCCATTTCCACTTGGTGGGCTTGCCCGCCCCGCCTTTTTTTTTGCAGGCTTAAGACGGGGCGGGGGCGGGCGGCCCGTTTTGCCACCCCTATCTTGAATCATGTCCCAAGGTTTGGGAACATGTTTGGTCAAAAGTCAAAGATACAGTTGACTTTTCATCAGGAAACCCTAATTGGCCCAGATGAATTTGAATCTTTGTATTGTTCATGAACCAAGTTCTTTGAATCAATCCAATCTTGTAAATGGATCAATATGATATATTGTAGGTCTTCAAAACATTCCTTGAGGTTTTGGTTCATGTCTTGCTCCAAAAGTCAACTTAGGGGTGAATTAGGTCAAGAAACCCTAATTCCTGATTTTTGATGAATGCATCCCCTGAGGTTACTTTGAACTTGTGATTGGACTTATAAGGTCCCTTTGAGCTTCTTGAATCATGTTTTGAAGTATTGGCTCATGCCCAGGTGAAAATTTTCATTTGGAGGCCTTGGTCGACCAAAACCCTAATTTGGTGACACTAGCGATCTTGAGGCTTAATCCACTTGGAATGTTGCAACCTTGTGCTTAATTCTTGATGTGGGAGACCTCTTGATCCTTCATAGGTGTTTGAGAGGCTAGACAAGTTGAAGATCATGTCATTTCTTGATTGATCATTTGTCTGAGTGCTTTGAGAGGGCTCAAAACCCTAATTCTTGATTAAGGTGGGAGCTCAACAATCTTTGAGAAGGTTGATGAGGCATGAAGGTACATCCATATTGTGGTGATATTTGCACAATGATGGGAAATCTTGTGGTCAAAATTTGGGGTATGACAGAATTAAAAGTTGTAATCTCTTATTTTTTAGACGGAACAAATGAGCAAAGTTGTGAATGAGTTGGATTATATCCATTTCACTATAAAGAAAGCATCTAAGTTGGTTAAGGAAATCTGTAGGCAGGTCAATTTCTACAGAATCCACACATTTTGTTTAGTATAGTTCCTAATTTTTTGAATTATTCACTGATAAACATGTTGACATATTGTAATAGGTTGCTACTGACAAGTGTATTATGGCATTACTTTTTCTCATTGTCATTGGAGTAATTGCTATCATTATTGTAAAGGTAAGAAAAGCTTACTTTCTAACTCGAATTTCGGATTCTATTTGGTGTTGTTAACAATCTGTCAAGTTCAAGATCTCTTGATTTATTGTGTATGAATATGGTTATTATAAATGTCAGTTTCTTTTATGCCATCACCATCTTGATTTCATTTTACCTCAAAACAATATTCAAGAAGTTATTACTACCTTGGTGCTTATTTTTACTGATAAACCATATCTTTCAAATTTTCAGCTTGTTCATCCAGACAACAAGGACATTCGCCACATTCCAGGATTAGCTCCTCCTTTCATGAACAACAGAAGACTACTTTAGAATCACAGTTGATGGTTTAAAGTGAATTTTTTTGATGAACGTAGACAAGTGACGATTGCTTTGGGAACACAAGGATTAAAATGAACATTGTGATGGTGTCGTCAAATTGATTTTGTGTCGTGCTCTTTGGTTTGATGGCGGTGACAATAGATGCAAGCTGCTGTTCAAATCAATGTTGACATCTCTGTTAATCCTACGTTCTGCCCAAGACGTAGTGATTCTTGCTTGTAGGGCTTTAATGTTTTTGTATGCTTTTTCTTTATCATTAATAAAGGACGTTTTCGCATTCAAATGTTTAGATCCCTATTTTTCTGTTTTTGTTTTTGCATTAAAATCACAGCAAAATGGCAATGTGTTTTTGTTTGATGCATCCATAATAAACATATATCATCAATCATGCAGGTTTTCTTGTTCAGATTCCACCCATCATGATTCAGCTATAGCCCGATACGACTTCGATAATCCCATATATCAGGCTGAAGAGGGGACTGATGAAGACTGTGCTTTACCAGAGGACTTAGCCAGGCTTTTAAAACAAGAGGAAAAGGTCATTCCGCCTCATCAGGAGGAAATCGAGATTGTTAACTTGGGAACTGAGGACGCAAAGAAAGAGGTACGGATTGGGGCTGCTTTGGAAGAAACTGTCAAGGGAAGATTGATTGAAATGCTCCAAGAGTATGTAGATATCTTCGCCTGGTCTTACCAAGACATGCCTGGGCTCGACACTGACATCGTGGTACACCGGCTGCCGCTCAAAGAAGGATGTGCTCCGGTTAAGCAGAAGCTGAGAAGGACGAAACCGGAGATGTCTGTCAAGATTAAAGAAGAGGTTCAGAAGCAGTTAGATGCTGGGTTTCTTGCTGTAACGAATTATCCTCCGTGGGTTGCTAATATTGTACCTGTACCTAAGAAAGACAGAAAGGTCAGGATGTGTGTTGATTATAGATATCTGAACAGAGCAAGCCCAAAGGACGACTTCCCGCTTCCTCGCATCGATGTGTTAGTGGATAATACCGCTCAGTATTCTGTGTTTTCCTTCATGGATGGCTTCTCTGGGTATAACCAAATCAAGATGGCCCCAGAGGACATGGAGAAAACAACATTCATAACACCGTGGGGAACATTCTGTTACAAAGTGACGCCCTTTGGATTGAAAAATGCTGGGGTAACATATCAGCGGGTGATGGTGACTCTCTTTCATGATATGATTCACAAAGAGATCGAGGTCTATGTTGATGACATGATTGTGAAGTCACAGACGGAGGAAGAACATCTGGTTAATCTTCAGAAATTGTTTAAAAGGTTGAGAAAGTTCAGACTGAGGTTGAATCCGAACAAGTGCACCTTCGAGGTGAGATCTGGAAAGTTAATGGGTTTTATTGTCAGCGAAAAAGGTATCGAGGTTGACCCTGCTAAAGTAAAAGCCATTCAAGAAATGCCTGAACCAATAACAGAAAAAGAGGTTTGTGGTTTCTTAGGGAGGTTGAAATACATTGCTAGATTCATCTCTCATCTTACAGCCACGTGTGAACCGATATTCAAGTTGCTAAGAAAAGATCAAGAGGTCAGGTGGAACGAGAATTGTCAAAAGGAGTTCGAAAAAATAAAAGAATATTTGCAGGAACCTCCGGTCCTTATGCCGCCAGTGCCAGGAAGGCCATTGATTATGTATCTTACGGTTCTTAAGAACTCAATGGGGTGTGTGCTCGGTCAACACGACGAGTCAGGTAGAAAAGAGCATGCCATCTACTACCTGAGTAAGAAGTTTACTGATTGTGAGTCGAGGTACTCGATGCTGGAAAAAACATGTTGTGCACTCGCTTGGGCAGCTAGGCGGTTGAGGCAGTATATGTTAAACCACACAACCCTCTTGATTTCGAAGATGGATCCGATCAAGTATGTGTTTGAGAATCATGCGCTTTCTGGAAGAATAGCCCGTTGGCAGATGATTCTGACGGAATACGTTATTCAACATGTTTCCCAAAAAGCCATTAAGGGAAGTCTTTTGTCAGAATATCTCACTGAACAACCAATTGAGGATTATCAACCGATGAAGTTTGAATTTCCTGATGAGCATATCATGCATCTGAAGATGAAAGACTGTGAAGAGCCTCTACCTGATGAAGGACCTGAAATTGGATCCCAATGGAAGCTGGTCTTTGATGGGGCTGTTAATTCATATGGTAACGGAATCGGGGCAATCATTACAACTCCACAGGGTTCTCATATACCCTTCACTGCCCGATTAGTGTTCATATGCACCAACAACAAGGCGGAATATGAAGCATGCATTATGGGGTTAGAAGAAGCAATTGATTTGAGAATCAAGAACCTCGATGTTTATGGTGATTCCGCGTTGGTAGTTAATCAGATCACAGGTGAATGGGAAACTCGTCAAGCGAACTTGGTGCCTTATAACAACTATGCCAGGAGGTTGTTACCCTTCTTTGATAAAATTGACTTCCATCATATACCCCGGTTGGAGAATCAGATGGCTGATGCGTTGTCAACGTTGTCTTCGATGTATCAGGTGAATCGTTGGAATGAAACTCCTTTGATCAGAATCATGCGTCTGGATAGACCAGCTTTTGTGTTTGCAGTTGAAGGTGTGTCAGATGGCAAACCTTGGTATCATGATATTAAGGTTTTTCTGAAAAGTCAAGAGTATCCAGAAGGTGCATCCACTAAAGACAAGAAGACTCTGAGGAGGCTGGCGGGAAATTTCTTTCTGAATAAAGACGATGTGCTATACAAGAGAAACTTTGACATGGTCTTGCTACGTTGTGTTGATGAACACGAGGCAAGCCTGTTAATGGAGGAAGTTCTTGAAGAATCTTTCGGTACTCATGACAATGGGCATGCCATGGCCAGAAAACTGCTGAGAGCGGGGTATTATTGGATGACTATGGAATCTGATTGTTTCAAATACGCCCGGAAATGTCATAAATGCCAGATTTACGCTGATAAGGTGCATGTGCCGCCTACTCCTCTGAATGTGTTGTCATCATCGTGGCCCTTTGCCATGTGGGGGCATCGATATGATCGGAAAAATTGAGTCGACTGCTTCCAATGGGCATCGTTTCATTTTGGTTGCCATCGATTATTTCACGAAGTGGGTGGAAGCAGCCTCGTTCGCCAACGTCACCAGATAAGTGGTAGCTAGATTTATCAAGAAGGACATCATCTGCCAGTATGGAGTCCCGGAGAGAATCATTACTGGTAATGGTTCAAATTTTAATAACAAGATGATAAAGGAGCTATGTCAGAGCTTTAAGATTGAACATCACAATTCTTCTCCCTATCGTTCGAAGATGAATGGGGCTGTTGAAGCAGCGAATAAGAATATCAAGAAGATTGTGCAGAAGATGGTAGTGACCTACAAAGATTGGCATGAGATGTTGCCTTATGCTTTACATGGTTATCGTACTTCGGTACGCACATCAACTGGGGCAACTCATTTCTCATTGGTATATGGCATGGAAGTAGTTCTACCATTAGAGGTTGAGATTCCTTCTTTAAGAATCCTGGCAGACGTGAAGCTTGATGAAGCTGAGTGGGTGCGCTCCATACTGGATCAGCTGAACCTTATTGAAGAGAAGAGATTGGTAGCCATTGCACATGGTCGGTTGTATCAGAGCAGGATGAAGAAAGCCTTTGATCAGAAAGTGCGTCCTCGGTGTTTTCAGGCTGGTGAATTGGTTTTGAAAAGGATCCTTCCTCCTCAAACAAATCACAGGGGCAAGTGGACTCCAAACTACGAAGGGCCATATGTAGTAAGACAGGTTTTCTCTGGTGGAGACTTATTACTCTCAACTATAGATGGCGAAGATTTTACGTCCCCTGTGAACGCAGACGTAGTCAAAAAATACTTTGCATAAAAGAGACCCGCTGGACACAAAAAGAAAGTCCAGGCAAAAAAGGGGCATCCCAGCGAACCATAAAAAGAGAAGGTTCAGGCAAAAGTTAGGGATAAAAAGGAAAAAAAAAAAGAGAATAAACCCGCAAAGTTGAAAACCTAAAAAGGCAACTTTGGCAAAAATGGGTATCCCGGTGGATTGAAAACCCGAAAAGGGCGATCCAGGCAAAAGTTAGGGATTTAAAAGCAAGAGGCTACGATCTGCGTTCGATCTGTGAATACTTTTGATACATGGAAATTTCGAAGGAAAGGAATCATTCAAGTCAGTCTCTTCGAAGGCCAAAGCATCTGCGGATAAGCGAGGCATACTGGGTCATAGCTGAATTGAATCATGGTGGATATTTGTTCCCCACATTGCCGACATGTGTATTTTCTTTTATTTCTTTTTGCAATTACCTCTTTCCAGGAATTGCTTCCCAATGTAAATGCCTATTCACAGGCCAATTTCATTCAATAAAATCTTCATTTCACTCAAAAGCTTTCCACTTGTGTTTTTACTTTTGCTGTTTTGTTTGTGAAAACGTCCGATATTTTGATAAAACATTGCATGCGAAAATGTTAAGCTTTGCGAAGCGTATCAAGAAACAGTGGAAATTTCTTAGGTAACGGTCGTTGTATTGGTAATAGAGGTGACCTTTTTGCGTATAGAACTTCCTGTTGATTGTGTTTGCAGGACAACAGGTTTGTTCTTCCCCAGTGGAGTTGCCTCCCCCAGCACTGAAAGTTCATCATCCTCAGCAAAACCCATTCCTCCCAGCAAGCAGTTTAAAGTGGATCGCTCCGAGGTGAGTGTGGTTGTATCTCCAGCAGAAGGTGTGTTGGATGTCTTTGAAAAGACTTTGTGTTCCCCACAGATCCTGGTAGTCACTTCCTCAGGAAGTCAAGAAGCGTAGTTTCGTCAGTAAAGGCATGCTCTAATCCCCAGCAGGGTAGAATCTTTCTTCCAACAGCAGGTTGTTGCTTTCCCCAACCAGGGTGTCGAGAATTATCTTCCTCAGCAGAGTGCAGAGGATTATTCCCCCAGCTAGAGTTGTGGTGGTTTTATTACACTCTCAGCGAGTAGTCAGAAGTTGATGCTGACGCATCCCCGGCAGGAGACTTATAGGATAATCTTCCTTGGACAAGGATGTTTGTTTTGTCCCCGCAGAGTCCGAACACTCATTCTCCTCAGCTAGTCGAGAAATGTTTACCTCACCAGCAACGGTATGAGTTAATCCCCTCAGATGAGTAAACTGGACATTATCTCCTAGCAGAGGTGACGTCATCATCTACCGTTCCCCAAGCAGGTTTGCTGGTAATGGTCGGTACTCCCCAGCAGGGTAAAAATACTGACATTCCTCAGCAGGGTAAAGGTACTGACATTCCCCGGCAGGGTAAAAGGAAAGAGCACCTTCCAACAGCAGGTTGAGTTCGGTGATATCCCCAAACAGGTTTGGATCCATCGATTTGTCTCCCCGAGCAGAGTTTGGTAGTGATCTTTACGGTGGTTTGTTCAACAGCAGTTGAAACCCCCAGCAGGTTTAAGTCCAATGGTTATTGGCATTCTTTCAGATCCAGGTGGAAGTCATTGGTAATACTCAGCGGAGAGAGTTTCTCTTTGGGTTCCATCTTCACTATTTATTTGTATCCCTCCCCAACAGAGTGAATTTTCTCTCGGGATTTTTCATCTCAAGAAGAGTTTGTGATCAGGATCTTCCTCAGCAGAGTGAAGTCTTTCTCAGCAGGGTCTTTTATTTCAGAGGACAATTTAGTCTGTCATCCCCAGTGGAGCTGCCTTGGTCTTCAGCATTTATTTTCCTGGGACGCTTCTTTTGCATTGCATAAGCATTTTTGCATGCCATCCTCCCAAAAGCGTAGCATTCCATTGATATGGAGCATTACGGCAAAATTCAAACATATGCATTCGAAGCATAAGCCAGGTTTGATTTCCTTTACCAGTTTCTTTCCTCAGCAGAAAGTAACAAAATTCGGAAGATGTTATTTTACACTACACCGCAAGCAGTGGATTCGTCCTTCTTGTTGGTCCTTCCTATACTCCCCCACAGAGTTGTTTGTTTAAATTTCTCTTTTGCCACGGCGGAGTCATCTTTTGTGGAACTGTCGATTCTACATATTGTTGTTTGAAAGTCTACCTTCGGCATTAGTCTTTCTTTGAAAGCTCACCTTCGGCTTGGTCTTTCTTTTTCGAGCCCACCCTCGGCATGGTCTCGTATCCTTTGTTTGAAAGTCCACCTTCGGCTTATTCTTTCCCTTTTGAGCCCACCTTCGGCATGGTCTCGTACCCTTTGTTTGAAAGTCCATCTTCGGCCTGGTCTTTCTCTTTTCTCGAGTTCGCCTTCGGCCGTCCTCGCACACGCTGTCATCTAGTTGTCCCCAGTAGAGTTATCTTGTTTGGCATAACCTTTGTTTGAAAGCCCACCTTTGACTTGGTCTTCTTTTTCGAGCCCACCCTCGGCATGGCCTCGTTTCCTTTGCTTGAAAGTCTACCTTCGGCATTAGTCTTTCTTTGAAAGCTCACCTTCGGCTTGGTCTTTCTTTTTCAAGCCCACCCTCGGCATGGCCTCGTATCTTCGTTTGAAAGTCTACCTTCGGCATTAGTCTTTCTTTAAAAGCTCACCTTCGGCTTGGTCTTTCTTTTTCGAGCCCACCCTCAGCATGGTCTCGTATCCTTTGTTTGAAAGTCTACCTTCGGCATTAGTCTTTCTTTGAAAGCTCACCTTCGGCTTGGTCTTTCTTTTTCGAGCCCACCTTCGGCATGGCCTCATAACCTTTCTTGAAAGCCCACCTTCGGCTTGGTCTTTCCCTTTTGAGCCCACCTTCGGCATGGTCTCGTATCCTTTGTTTGAAAGTCTACCTTCGGCATTAGTCTTTCTTTGAAAGCTCACCTTCGGCTTGGTCTTTCTTTTTCGAGCCCACCTTCGGAATGGCCTCATAACCTTTCTTTGAAAGCCCACCTTCGGCTTGGTCTTTCCCTTTTGAACCCACCTTCGGCATGGTCTCGTACCCTTTGTTTGAAATTCTACCTTCGGCATAGTCTTTCTTTGAAAGCTCACCTTCGGCTTGGTCTTTCTTTTTCGAGCCCACCTTCGGTATGACCTCATAACCTTTCTTTGAAAACCCACCTTCGGCTTGGTCTTTCCCTTTTGAGCCCACCTTCGGCATGGCCTCGTATCATTCGTTTGAGAGTCTACCTTCGGCTTAGTCTTTCTTTGAAAGTCTACCTTCGGCATAGTCTTTCTGTGAAAGCCCACCTTCGGCTTAGTCTTTCTTTTTCGAGCCCACCTTCGGCATGGTCTCGTATCCCTTGTATCTCCCCAGTGTAGTCCACCTTTGGTCGGTCTACCTTTTCGAGTTCGCCTTCAGCCGTCCTCGTTTACCCTTATATCCCCAATTTAGTCCGCCTTCGGCCGGTCAGCCTTTCTGAGTTCGCCTTCGGTCGTTCTCGTATTCACATTATTTCATCATCCCCACAGGTTGCAAATTTTTCAGGTTATTTTGGTATTCAATCTCCGTGTATCCCGATTTTCTGAAAGCCGTTGCTTCCATACCCTCGGATCCAAGAAGTTTGAATAGGGGCAGCTGTAACACCTCAAAATTTGCCCTAGTGTTGCTAACCTTTTTTTGCTTATGTTTCATTTCATTTGCATCGTCATTTCTGCATTTTGCATGTTTCTTTTGTGCATGGGATCAAGGTATTTTCTAGTAGCTCATGGCGTTATCAGCTCCGGCATTACTTTCAGCAGTATTCAGGGGCAAGCAGATGGTTTTCAAGGTCTTTTGGAGCATTTATTTTGCTCATTAGCCGTTTTGATAATCAGGAGCTTCAACAGTCATTTTCTGATCAAGCGATCCGATATCAGGCATTATTATTTCAGCAGGATATTCTAAGGTGTCAGCATGAATTTGTGTTCTTTTCAGGTGTTACTCAGTAGCAATTTCAAGTTTTGAGTTTCAGAGGTTTAACGGGATCAAAACAGCTATCAGACGTCACTTTTCCAAGTTTCCCTCCAAAAGGCGCTAAAATTCAAAATTTGAACTGAGTAACCGGTTACTCACCATTTGTTAACCGGTTACTCTGAGCCAAGTTTGAAAAATTAAATTTGCATCATTTGTGATCATGTGCTTGGCATGTGCACGTGGGGAAGGATCTAGAATTGATATTTTCATCATTTTCCACCCAAAATTCAAATTCTCTCCATCATTTTTCCACTCTAATTCCTCATTTCATTTCCTAATCCACTTTTCACCCCAATTTCCACTCACTTAACCTTACTCCAAACCCAAACTTAACTCCTAACCTAGGGGTTATTTAAACCAATTCATTCCAAACCTCTAGAACCTAGATCATTTTCACTCTGTGTATTTTTTGCGTAAATTGTCTGATTTTCAACTAAGTAACCGGTTACTCACTGTTTGTTAACCGGTTACTCTGGGACAGCATGTGTATTTTCTTGCATTTTCTTGGTTGTTTGAGATCTGATGCATGCCTAAACTTCATGGATTAATATGTCATTGATTTGTGGATTATTCTTGAGCTGTTGCACCTCACACTAGGGCATGGATATGATTTTGTCGACACGCGATTCTTGGTTTTCACTATTGAATGTGCATGCTTGTGTTGTTGATTCCTTGATGCTATGAACACCATACACACACTTCTTTGAGCATGTTGACTGTGATTAAATGTTTATGTTGCTGGAAGTGTGTTATGCATGCCTAATTGTTTCCATTCCTTGAGATGCATGTTTGTTCCGATTTGTGCACATGCTTAAGGTTGTGCACCCGTTTATGATGTGGTGTATTCTTTCATGTTATCTCCAAGTGTTGTTTACCATGATGTTTGGTATGATGTGTGATCATGTTTGATAGAGGAATATGTGATGCTTGATGCATGTGTGCTTTTCCATGAGTGAATCATTTTTGAATGCATGCTGCCTCATTCTTCAACTGCTGTTTATGTCTATGTGCGCTGTTGTATGTACGGCCGTTTGGCTTTTCACACCCTTTGTTGTGCTGAATTGTATGCTGTTGTATGCTGCCTTGCTAGTGTGCTGCTTTTTACCGTTGTTTTGGTGCAGGGGCGTTGTGATAGCTGTTGTTTTTATTTCTTCGCCTCCTTTCCTCTTTCATCTCTTTCACTCTTTTCTTCCCTTGGATCTCAAGACTTGTTTAAGTCTTGGATTCTTTTCCCCTTAGAGCTACCTAGTCCAACTTAATTTTCGATTAAGCTTGGAGTAGGATTAACATTAGGTCTTAGGTAGTGGTTTCTCTTCTAAGCCTCACTAACCATAGGACCACCCTTTTGCATGACAACATTAGGAGCATTTAGTTTTCCCTTAGTGTCTTCCTTGTGTCTTCTCTTCTCATCTCATACCACTTCTAAAACACTTAATAAATATAGCGAATATTGCGCTCGAGCCTTAAGTGTAGGAAGTGAAGAACGAGGGGTCTCCCTTCCTCTTCTAGGGTGTTTAGCATACGTCCCATTTGGGGGCGACCATGCGACTCACTCGTTCCCACATGGTAGACTTTAGTGCAATGTAAGTTACGAACTAACTTCAATCCACTTCTGTCTAAAAAACACAAAAACAAGCTCAAACCTTTTTATCCTTCGGGATCGTTAATCTCAAATCATTTTCAGAAAAGGGCACGTTATTTCCGTCTCGTCGCAAACAGGCATCGACCCTAACTGCCGGACGCGAATCTAACGTCGCTCGTAAAAAACACTAACCGACCCGTAGGTCGAACTACGACTGCTCTGATTTCCTCTTTCTCGTCCGATTGAGGATACGTAGGCACAAGACGGCGATGTCTTGGCGAGCAACCCCCCCCCCCCCTTTAGTTCGTGTCCGAACTACGTTGACTCTGACTTTCCCATTGCACGAGGGAATACGTAGGCGTAGGACGAGCGATGTCCTATCGAGTCACTTCTTTTTCTTTTCTTCTTCGTTTCTCTGTTCTTTCCGTTCTCGGTCCTTCTCCGGTCTGGTAGCAGTAAAGCTCCTGATGACGACACCCTTTGATCAAGACAACAAGCGTGGATCCCGTCGAGTACGATGGACGTGTTGGGTGCTAACACCTTCCCTTCACGTAACCGACTCCCTTACCCGTTTCTCTTGGTCGCGAGACCATGCTCTTTCCTCTTCCTCAGGTTTACACAGTGTTTCCTTTCCCTCTCTTGGGATAAATACACATTGCTGGCGACTCTGTTTTCCGCGCCACTTTCGCGTTTGTACCATGGATGCAAATCCTCGGGAGCGACAACAAGGATTAAAATGAACATTGTGATGGTGTCGTCAAATTGATTTTGTGTCGTGCTCTTTGGTTTGTTGACGGTGACAATAGATGCAAGTTGTTGTTCAAATCAATGTTGTCAATAATTTTATATATGTATTGTTTAGTCAGATATGAAATATTTTATAAAGTGATACAGGACAACCTATTAGATCAAGACAACAAAGCATGCATAAATATTGTGATCCATATGCATTTCAGTACAATTGTATAGTACAAAATCTCACGGGTCACTACCATAACAATACCTATTTGTTTTTAAGTATTTCTTTTTAAATTTACATATCCATTTAAATATATTTTATATCATATTAGATAAATGTATCCGTGCAAATGCACGTGTATGCTAAATCATTACTATAATCAAATAGTTATTTTTGAGATTATTACGCTTAATATTTTTTTAATTCAAACTTTATTACACTGATTTGTTGTTGCTTGCACATTTATGTTATGGTTTACATCGTGATTAATTTAGGATTTTAACTTTTTAACTGTTATTAATGGTGAATTAGAAAGCTTTCATGTGATATAGGACCAACCGTTTGTTGAATAGTAATTAGATGCATGCTGGACATTGTTTATTTAAAATCCCGTAGCTGTAGTTTAGATCTGGAATTATAGATATCATGTGTTTGAGTTTAAGGGCCAAGTTGTGACTGTGATTACAGAATTTTCTCACAGAAAAGAAAAGTAATGTCGATGCACTTTAGATGGTGTTTTGGTTAGTAAGTTTATTAAGGACAGTGAGGTTATGTGGGAAACTGTTTGAAGTGTTTGTTTTCATAGGTTTCCATTCTACTGTCTATTGTTTGTTGGTGCTTGTAAGCTTGTTTTGTGGTTTGCTTGATATTTACTTTCATCGTTTATACGTGGTGTATAATGTATTGTGTGCGTTGTTTTTGTTGCCTTGTTTATTTTTGTTGCTTCAACAGAAAATGTATTAGTCTCCTATTCCTTATATCACTCTAATGTCCACTCTAATAGGCAACTATCTCTGAAGCGATTGAAATTTAGAATTTGAGCTGCATTTTATTTCTCAATTATTGTTATGAGAAGTGGCTTGTGAAGTTAGTAGCTGCAACCTGCGAATACATTTAAACACATGGTTAACATAAGTTTAGTTATTAAAATGCTAATGGTCCTAGTAATATATGTCATATATCTGATATGGAACTAAAGCTACCGTGTTGGGAATAAAGTAGACCAACCAGGCAAATAGGTGAATGCTGGGTTGGATTAGGAGAATACTTCGTATTTTTGATGGTGAAAAGGCTACTCAATGGTTGTGGCTAAGCCAGTCGTGGAGGTATGTTACAATGATGCACATCCTAAATGTTTAATTAACACCATTTGCCCAGCTAGTGTATCTATTTCTTCTTCACATTGGTGTTATTTATGATATAATGAACATCTTTTCTGGTTTTAATACTCTGTATTCGTCACAATATTGTCCTTGTTTTTTAATGTTGTATAGTTTAACATGTGACTGATATGTGGTTGATAGAGTGTTCTTGATGGTTATAATGGGACTGTGATGGCTTATGGTCAAACTGGAACGGGGAAAACTTTTGCTCTTGGACAATTGGGGGAAGGAGACACATCAAGTCGTGGAATCATGGTGCGTTCAATGGAGGATATTCTTGCTGATTTATCTCCAGATACTGATGCTGTCACTGTCTCCTATCTGCTGGTTGTATATTTTTATTTGCATTACTGCTTTTTGAATCATATCTATCAACTTTTATCTTCTAGTTTTTTTTCCTTAATTTGTTTAATCATGAAATAATTCCTTGTTTACGTAACATTTATAAGGTATTTTAAATTCTGGAAACTTTATCTCATATTTTGTACACTATAAATGTGTAGCTTTACATGGAGACTCTTCAGAACTTGCTTAATCCAGCAAATGATAACATTCCGATAGTGGAAGATCCAAGAACTGGCGATGTATCTTTGCCTGGGGCAACTATTGTAGAAGTCAGGGATCAGCAAAGCTTTTTAGAGTTGTTAAGAATCGGGGAAGCTAATCGGACTGCTGCTAATACCAAAATGAACACAGAATCTTCTCGTAGTCACGCAATGCTGACGGTGAAATAATAAAACTAGTTGCATACCTTTTATTTTTTATATGTTGCAAACAAAGAAATGTAGTAAGCTTCTTTTTGCAACTCCTTAAAAATGATAGCCCATCTTGATGAAGTTTTATTTTCGCATATTATACAGGTACATATTAAGAGGTCTGTCGCAGAAAGTGAAGATATTGTATCTAGTCAAAATGGTGATGCCTCTCACTTGATTAAACCTTCAAAACCACTTGTTCGGAAGAGCAAGTTGGTCGTGGTAGACTTAGCAGGTTCTGAGCGTGTTCACAAATCAGATATGCACTGAACTTATAATTTTATGTGTTTAATTATCATGGCATATGCATATTATGAATCACCATTTTCTGATGGATGAATGCATGCATTATGCTGGCAATGACATCGTTGCAGGAAAATGTGGATATATCTAGAAGTAGAACTTTGCTTGCCAAATTATATTTTTCTATGAAGCACGGATCTCGACACGGACACCGGGACACGACACTAATACTCCGACACTGATAATGTCAAAAATCTAGTACACTGACACCATTACATATATGCCAGTATTTGCGCTTCATTTATCCATCTATTATTAAAATATTTTAAAATGTTCTAATTAAAATTAATCTCTTTAATTATTTATTGATAACATTGCTTCAATACATGTTTAACCATTATAGATGTGTGTGAGATTTGTCCAAAAAATGTATAAAAGTTTGTTTGAAACACATGTGGCATGAGTGTCACACGGGTGTCGGACCAATTTAAAGAGTGTCAAGAAAAAAACCATTTTTTTAGAAACACTTGTTTGACTTTTCTGACACATGTAGTACCAAGGTTGTCAAGATCGGGATCTTACTTAAGATCGGGAGGGCATAGTAAAATCGTAAAACATAAGATCGTAACTAAGATCGGAAGATCCTACCCAATTATTTTTGTGAGATAGAGAGGGGGTAATAAGATTGTAAAACATAAGATTGTAACAAAAATCAGAAGACATTACTAAAATGAAAAAATTAAACTAAATATTTTAAGTTTTTTTACATGATATTTTGGTAGGCAAGTGTATTTGTGGGAAAATGGTCACCGTCGAACCGTAATTGTTGCGTCTCGGCATCTTGTCAACCTTCTCAGCTTGTAATGGTGGTGGCCGGAAAATGGCAAGTGTGGTCAAAAAACGACTGATCCTGGTTGGAACTAGCCAAGATCGCTCAAAATCAATGGTTTTACAATTTTATTCATAATTTGACTATAACACGCGATTCTACTTAGGATCGGGATCGTTGGGGGTGGGTGAGATCGCAAAATCGTAAGATTTTAATATCTAGATCGAGATCTTGACAACCATGTGTAGTACGGCTATCATACAAGTGTCGGACACCGCGACTAAGGGTGGAAGTAGGCTAGGCCGCTGACAGGGGCCTATGACCTGGTCTGGCCTATTTAATAAAAAGGTCAGGTTAAGGCTTTTCAAAAAGCCTATTTATTTAAGTAGGCCAGGCTTGAACTTTTAAAAAAGCCTATTAGGCCTGATAGGCCGGCCTATTTAATAGTACATACATGATAATATCTAAATATAAATATTCTAAGCATCAGAAAAGTAGTAATTAATAAAATTGTTAAGTAATGAACTTTTCGTTTCCAAGAAAATGAAGTCTGAAGGTTTGGCTTAATACAATTTACAGAGAAAAGTTATATGATTTTCTTTGGAATATTGTCTTAAATTGTATTGAAACTTTTGATGGCTTGTTAAGTTGTTATGATATTTTGAATTTTCTACTATTTTGATATTTTTATTAAGTTGTTGTTATATATTTGATGGCTTGTCTGGTTGTTTCGTCCTGCTGAATTGGAGTTTGGATTGTTTCTCCTTATCCGTTAGTGACAACTTTAGCAGTTTGATCAGTATTGGAGGTGTCTGGTAGATATGGCAAGGTTTACAAAAGAAAAAGGACACGTCAGCCATTCTAGAAACAATACAGAGAATATTTCTGTTAGAGCTGCACATGGCAGAGGACAGCTGGCAGTATTTTAGTGGAGAGAGAAGATTTGAGTGAGGAAATAAATGTACTAGGAGGGATGAGTGGAAGGGTACGGAAGATTTTTAGAATCAGTCAGTGGGAGAGTGCAGGCCTCTCAAAGAGCCTCTTATTTTCTTTTTTCTTCTATTTTTCTGCTACTAGAATTGTATGAAGCAGATCCCATTTGAACTCTGGTTTTCATTTGCCCTAGTTAAGTAGATTTCTCTTCAATCCCTTGCATTATTTCTATTATTTTTACTATTATATTAAATTGAACCTATCAATTTGGTATCAGAGCCTGATTTCAACTGCGCTGGTGAATGGTTGTTACTAGAAGCACAATGAAAAACAGAGTGGAAGCCATAGAACAAAGGATGAGCAACTTTGAAGTTACCATGGAGCAGATTAGATAGATGGTGATGGAGCAGCAGTCGAGGCCACAAGTCACGGTGGAGGAGATTCGTCAGCTCATTCAAGAGAGTCCGGTTCGAAACCAAACAAGACACCGGAGACACTGTTATCGTGGTGGCGAGGAAGAAGAAGGAGAGGTCTGGAACGAAAGAAGCATGATTTCAAGGGAATCACGACCACACCATCGTCGTCATGGAGGGGAAGGTCATTTTCAATTTGCTAGAGGTCATCGAAGGGTGGAGATCCCAGTTTTCAAGGGAGACGATGCTTATGGCTGGTTAGTTCGCATCGAAAGATACTTTCATCTGAACGGAGTGAGGATCCAGGATAAGCTGGATGCAGTAGTGTTAGCTATGGAAGATAAAGCTTTAAACTAGTATCAATGGTGGGAGGAACAAGCACCCTTGAGAACATGGGAAGAATTCAAAGTGGCAGTTATGAGGCGTTTTCAACCTGGACTATTGCACAACCCTTTGGGACCCTTGCTGAGTTTGAAGCAAAAGGGAACTGTGGTGGAGTACAGAGAGAAATTTGAGATGATGGTAGCACCCTTGAGGAGAGAAGAGAGAGTTATGTTGGACTCTATCTTTTTGAATGGGTTGAAAGATGAGATTCAAGCTGAATTGAAGCTTCATGAAAGCCAAAATCTGGCTGAATTGATGGATAAGGCTTTGTTGATTGAGGAGAAGAATGAAGTGGTGCAAAAAAGAGGGAGTTCTTGGAGGGACAGGGGAGAAATCTCAGGATCAAAGATCCTGGAGACATGGGAGGGAATAGGAAGGAGGGTGAAAGGGGCCATGGTGGAGGAAATGAGAAATTTAAGAGCAAAAGATTGGATCCCACAGAATTGGAAGATAGGAGCAAGAAGGGACTTTGTTTCAAATGTGGGGATAAATGGAATAGGGAGCACATATGCAAATTCAAACATATGAGTTTAAAATTATGTGAAAACAGTAGTGATGAGGAGGGGATAGGAGGAATAGGGATCCAAACAGAAGAGTTGGGGCAAGAGGAGGAGGAATTTAAGACTTTGCAACTGTCCATGCAAAGTAAAGAAGGGTTTACCTCAAACAAATCTTTCAAGGTATGGGTGACTGTGGAGGGTAGAGAGTTGTTGACCTTGATTGATTCTGGAGCTACTAGAAACTTCATTGACCCCAACATTGTGGCTGAGTTAGGGGTGAAGATAGTTGAAACTCCAACATATGTTATAGAAGTGGGAAATGGGGAAAGGGTGACAAATCAAGGGATTTGTGAAGGGCTGAAATTCCTAGTACAAGGAGTTGAATTTAGCCAACCTTTCTTTTTGATGAAGTTGGGAGGGACAGACATGGTGTTAGGGATGGATTGGCTGGCCAGTCTAGGGAATATTCCAGTAAATTTTGGAGAGCTCAGTTTGAAGTGGGAAAGAGATGGACAAAAATATAGCATCAAGGGAGATCCATCTCTTTGCACAGGACAAGCATCATGGAAAGCTTTGGTCAAGGCCCTTAGTGATGAAGGAGTGGGATTTGTGGTTCATTCCCAAGGAGCAGAATGGGTGAACCAAATAGTAGAGGATGAAGGTTTGAAAGAGCTCTTGAGTAGCTTCAAAGAAGTATTTAACCTACCAGCTGGACTCACTCCTTTAAGGGAGCATGACCATGCAATAATCCTCAAACCTGATGCTACCATCCCAAACTTGAGGCCCTACAGGTACCCCTTCTACCAGAAGAATGAGATCGAGAAAATAGTGGGAGAAATGCTCCAAGCAGGCATTATCGACACAACACCAGTCCCTTCTCCAGCCCTGTTTTATTAGTGAAAAAGAAAGATGGTGGATGGAGATTCTGCACTGATTACAGGGCTTTGAACAAGGTGACTGTACCCAACAAGTTCCATATACCTATCATTGAGGAATTGTTGGATGAACTGGGGGGAGCTGTGATTTTTTCTAAGTTGGATCTGAAATCAGGATATCATCAAATCAGGATGAATGAGAGAGACACAGCCAAGACAACATTTAGAACCCATGAGGGTCACTATGAGTACTTAATGATGCCTTTTGGGTTAACTAATGCTCCTTCAACATTTCAAGCTCTAATGAATGAAGTGTTGAGGCCTTTTCTAAGAAAATTTTGCTTGGTCTTCTTTGATGACATCTTAGTATACAGCAAGGGTAGAAGAGAACATTTGCACCATCTGAAATTAGTTTTACAAGTCTTAGCTGACCAGAAGTTGTTTTCCAATAAAAAGAAGTGTTCCTTTAGAAAAGAGGAGATTGACTACTTAGGGCATATCATATCTGGCAGTGGTGTTGCTGCTGATCCCAAGAAGGTGGAAGACATGCTGAAATGGCCTGTCCCTAAAAATGTCAAGGGGCTAAGAGGGTTCTTGGGATTAACAGGATATTATAGAAAATTTGTAAGGAATTATGGGAGGATTGCTTGGCCTCTCACTCAGCTGCTCAAGAAGGATAATTTTATGTGGAGTAATGAAGCTCAAGTAGCTTTTGAAGAGCTCAAAGTTGCCATGACCACTGTTCCAGTTTTGGCCATGCCAGATTTTGACAAAGAGTTCATTGTGGAGACTGATGCATCAGGGAAGGGCATAGGGGTTGTCTTAATGCAAGGTGGGAGGCCTATCTCCTACACGAGTCAAACTTTATCTGATAGGGACCAAAAAAGATCAGATTATGAGAGAGAGCTAATGGCCATTGTGATGGCTACACAGAAGTGGAGACCCTATCTTTTGGGCAGGCATTTTAAGGTGCATACTGATCAGAGGAGTCTCAAGTTTCTCACTAAGCAGAGGTTATGGGGGAGGAGCAGCAAAAATATTTATCAAAGTTGTTGGGATTTGATTTTGAGGTCAAATATAAGCCAGGGAAAGAGAACAGTGCAGCAGATTCACTCTCAAGGAAAATGATGTATAATCAGATCACCACCATACAATGTGAAGCTTGGGAGGGTTTAGAAGATGAAGTTCAGCAAGATGAGAAATTAAAGGCTATTGTGCAAGCCTTAATGGTAGATCCTGCTAGCCAACAGGGGTTTTACATGAAAGGAGGAAGACGGTACCATGAAAGCAGAATTGTTATTCCAAAACAATCCCCAAGGATTGCTTGGATATTGAATGAGTTTCATGATACAGCAATAGGAGGGCATTCAGGCCAGTTGAGAACTTACAAAAGAATTGCAAGTGTAGTCTATTGGGAAGGAATGAGGAAGAGAATTCAAGAGTATGTTCAGGCTTGTGAAGTTTGCCAGAGAAACAAATATCAAACATTGAGCCCTGGTGGATTAATCCAACCTCTACCAATCCCAACCCAAACATGGAGTGATATTTCCATGGATTTCATTGGAGGATTACCTAGAGCACATGGGGTGGATACTGTCATGGTCGTAGTAGACAGGTTGACTAAGTATGCCCATTTTGTACCTCTTAGTCACCCTTATACAGCTAAGGAGGTTGCAGAACTATTCATTCAGGAGGTGGTGAGGCTGCATGGATTTCCTACTTCTATAGTTTCTGACAGAGATAAGGTATTTCTGAGCCAATTCTGGTCAGAACTGTTCAAACAAGCAGGCACCAAGTTGAAGTACAACAGTGCCTACCACCCTCAATCTGATGGGCAGACTGAGGTGGTGAATAGGTGTTTAGAAACCTATCTAAGGTGTGTGACAGGATTGAAACCAAGATAATGGCCCAAGTGGTTGGCTTGGGCAGAGCATTGGTACAACACAAATTACCATGCCTCCCTAAAGACTACACCTTTTGAAGCTCTTTATGGGAGGGCCCCCCTGTGATAGTAAGAGGAGATATTCCTCCATCAGTAGTAGATGAGGTCAGCAGATTGACTGCTGAGAGGAATTTAATATTGAGGGAGTTGAAGGAACAATTGCTGAAGGCTCAGGATCTCATGAGAAATCAGGCCAATAAGCATAGAAGAGAAGTGGAATATGAAGTAGGAGATCAAGTTTTCTTAAAGATCCAGCCTTATAAGATGAAGAAGTTAGCCAAAAGGATGAATCAGAAACTTAGTCCTAGGTACTATGGTCCTTTTGAAGTGATCCAAAGGATAGGAGCAGTGGCTTATAAGTTGAAGCTACCTGAGGATTCAAGAGTCCACCCAGTATTTCATGCGTCCTTGTTAAAGAAGGCAATGGCTCAGTCTATGGCCCCACAACCTTTGCCAGATTGCTTGGATGAGGAATGGCATTTGGAGCCAACACCTGAGAAGGCCATAGATTATAGACAGGGGGAGCAAGGTGAATTGGAGGTTTTGGTGAAGTGGAAAACCCTGCCAGATTTTGAAAATTCATAGGAGTTGGCTGATAAAATGAGAGCAGAATTTCCCACATTTCTCCTTGAGGACAAGGAGAAGTTTGAAGGGGGGAGAATTGGTAGATATGGCAAGGTTTACAAAAGAAAAAGGACACGTCAGCCATTCTAGAAAAAATACAGAGAATATTTCTGTTAGAGCTGTACATGGCAGATGACAGCTGGCAGTATTTTAGTGGAGAGAGAAGATTTGAGTGAGGAAATAAATGTACTAGGATGGGTGAGTGGAAGGGTACGGAAGATTTTTAGAAGCAGTCAGTGGGAGAGTGCAGGCCTCTCAAAGAGCCTCTTATTTTCTTTTTTCTTCTATTTTTCTGCTACTAGAATTGTATGAACTAGATCCCATTTGAACTCTGGTTTTCATTTGCCCTAGTTAAGCAGATTTCTCTTCAATCCCTTGCATTATTTCTATTATTTTTACTATTATACTAAATTGAACCTATCAGTGTCGCAGCTGCTGGTGTCGAGGTGTTGCTGATGATGTTGGTAACAGGTACCAGTTTGTCTTCCTGCCAAGTGCCAACTATGGCTGTGATATGGTTCTTTTGTATGTTCAATGGCCAGTCCAGTTTTCAGAATATTGGTAAAAAAATTAATTTGGATTATAGATTACTTGGCCTTGAAAGCTAATTATTTTATGCACTTTTTGCATTAGAAATTTTTGTAAGCTTATTTGGCCCTGAAAACACCATAAATTCAGGTTGGTAGCAGACTAGCAGTGATAGTTAGTGTGGTTTCTTTTCTTATACTGTCATTTATTATATCTATCTACTTCATGAAGAAAAGAAACAAGAAACAATCATTTGATTCACCCCAATTGACCATCTAGCTAAGGTTTCATACCAAGAACTATATCAAGGAACTGATGGATTCTCGACTAGAAACTTGATCGGATCAGGAAGTTTTAGTTCTGTGTACAAAGGAAATCTTATGTCAGAAGATAATGTTTTTGCCGTAAAGGTCTTGAATCCCCAAAAGAAAGGAGCACATAAGAGTTTTATTGTTGAATGTAATGTGCTAAAAAACATTAGACACCGGAACTTAGTTAAGATTTTAACATGCTGTTCTGGTACAGATTACAAGAATCAAGAATTTAAAGCTCTAGTTTTTTATTACATGAAAAGTTGATGCTTAGAACAATGGTTATGCTCCTCCAGGTATGTTTTAAATCCTTGAATCTTCCATTGTTTTGGTGTAGACTAAATATGTGGTGACATGTATAACTTTGGAATTCTTATGCTGGAAATGCTTACAGGTAAAAGACCGACTAGTGAAGTTTTGGAAGATGGTCAAAATCTACATGAATTTGTTGCAATTTCATTTCCTAATAACCTTATAAAGATTTTGGATATAAATCTTGTGCCAAGAGATGCAGAAGCAGAAATAACTCATTAATTGTTTATGGAGTTATAAGTTGTTTATATCATGTTATACTAAAATGTAAAGGTAATAACAGGTTTCTTTTTAATTTGAATTTCAGGTGTTAGACACTCATAATACAATATTAAATTTGTAAGGTCACTTGTGAAAAGAAGAGTGTATTCAGCTTGTTGCAGTGTTGTTGAGAAAAGGTGCTGTCAAAGTTCGTGGCTTAATTCTAATTGACTTTCTTTTCTCAAGATTTGTACAAATTGAAAGCATTAGCATATACAAATTTTACAAAGGTAATTAACGTAGCCTCAAGGCTCATAATGGTATTCTCTACAGCTCATGTTACGAGGAAATGCCAACAAGTATTAGGAATTATGCAGACTACCTAGTCCTACCAAGGAAACTGCTAAAGTCATTGCCATGAACTCCCTGGACAGAGCGGAAACAGGCACTCCACCATGGGATTGGGACTTCCACACTCCATCAATTCGCTCGCTCACAATTTGTCCTTCAACAAACCAAACCTGCAAATCAATCAAAGTTTTTGGATTAAATTCAAGGAACACCTCAATGCCATTTTTCAAAGTCCTAAACAAAATACATTCAATTCTCCATTGTTTATCTATTGTAAATGGTTTTGTTTGGTGGTTACAACATGAGAGCCATTTCCATATAATTGATTATCATTCGACATTGTAAATCGGTTTCTCTATTTACAATTTGTGTTATTATTCTATATACTTCTTTTTAACTTTTAAATAATAATTATAGTTATAATTTAGAATTATTTAACACTTATAACTAAATTTAAATAATAGTTATAATTTGGAATTTTATGATTTTAGAGAATAATTTGGTTGGATTTTTAATTGATTACTTCAGCTTATAGCAAGTGTGTATTTTAAATAAGCTAAAAGGTTAGGCCAGACTTACAAAAAGGTCAGGCCAGACCTAAATTAAAGTCTATGATAGATAATAGGTCAAGCTTAGGCTTTGAATTTGAAAAATAAGTTGGGCCTATTTACGAAAAGTCTGGTCTGGCCTACTTCCGCCCTTAACCGCGACACACCTACTACTAAAGGTGTCCGTGCTTCATATATATTTTTATTCTTTTACATTTCAAAAGTTTGTTAGAAGAATTAATAAAGTTAAGTTACCTAGTAATTGATTACATTAATCATCCTTTTTTGACAATCTTGATTTTATTACTCGCAGTTCTGTCTGTTATATTAATGTTTGTTGATTTTATTAATGGTTTTTGACATTGGGTGATAAAAATCCAAAAGTATAAGCTCTATGTCTTTTAATTTAAATTTAAATTTTTTGGATATATGCACAGCTAAGTTCTAAGTTCTAACTGGAAACTGCTAAGGGGATGTTTGATTTGTTTTCTTGTTTTTGTTTTAGGCGATTTTTGCTAATATTTAGTTTTGAAATTGACACTATTTTTCTTTTTTTATTTCCAATATTTTAAGAAGGAAATTATGAAAATAATGTTTTTATATTTTTATTTATTCTTTTGGGTTTTCTGAAGGATTATGAAAACAGGAAAAATGGAAAAGTGAAACATTTTTGTAATTATTAGTAAACATGAGTTAAAAAAGTAGTAATTCAAATGAATTACCCTATAATATTCCTTGTTTCTTGTGGATTTTAAAATGCATACATTTGGTCGGTGTTGGTCTTTGTCTTAACTTCAATGGCTTAGTAGCTTTTGTTATAAGGGTCCGTTTGGATTCACTTGTTTTAGCTTATCTACCGGCACGAGCACTTGTGAGACTGTTTGAAATAGCTTATGGAAACAACTATTGACATGTTCATAAACTCTTGTCATCTTATTTCTGTAAGCTCTCCATGATAGTTTATAAAAACATTTTTCATAACTTACATGAAATAATTTGACTTAGAAAGAATTTACACAAACACTTGTATTCATAGCCACTGGTTCTTTACATGATACAATCAAAATTCAAATAGTTCAGTGTTATAATGTCATTCATGGTCCAGGGAAATGGTTTTTCAAATCCTTGATTGACATATTCATATAGTGTCTCTCTTATTCTCTGCATTGCTTGCCATTATTAGTTTTATTACTCCGACACTATTCCTATATTTTGTAACTACGGAATTTTTTTGTTCTAATGTTTTCTAGTAATTCTCACTTTACAAGCCGGTTTTGTAGGGATGAGTCATACCCAATTCAAATTCTGAGATGGTATCAGAGCCTATCCTAGATCTATTGTTGGGCTTCCAGCATCGTCCACGCTTCGGGCTCATTGAGGCCCAAGCCTGAGGGGGTGTTTTTGACTAAGCTATTATGGCTTGTACTTAATTCAATCAGTTATATGATTAACACTTCAATCTTCACTGGTTCCTATGTTACTATCCCTGTCCCACAATACATGTCATTTTATAATAACAATGAAGTATTAATGTTACTTTCCCTATTATATTCTTTACTATTTGTTACTTTCTTTCCAACTCTTATGTTTTCTCTCGTACCATTAATAAAGGGTAACTTGTAAAGTAACTCATAGTCTCTCATTTCCATACAAAGTTAACTACATTTCTTAACTTGTGTGCAACTTACTAAAATGATATATATTTTGGGACGAATTTTTGCTGGCTTGTGAATTGGTCTGCCTTGTGAATTTCTTTTTACATCATTTCCCAACTTTCGGGTATTTTTCTCTTTGCTTATTTGTATAGCTATTTATGTCTTTTTGGCACAGGGTCCTGCACAATCTTCTGCAGATGAAGTTGCTGAGATCAAAATGCCGCTCGAAACTGAAAGCAATAGAAGAAAAGCAGCTGAAGAAGAGATAACACATCTAAAACGGAAGTTGGGGAATTATACACAACCGGAGGTGAGTTTCTTTAAGTGGAAAACTTCTCTGGCTTCAGTTTTTTCCAATCACGCATATCTGGTATACTAGAAACTTTGTATTGTGTACTAGGCCGGAGGGGGTTCGGAGATTGCAAAGCTTCACAACATCCTGGAGGAGGAAGCTCATCAGAAGAAGAAACTTGAAGAAGAGATAATAATATTAAGAAGTCAATTATTGCAAGCAAACTTTGAAACTGGGCAGGTATTTGTTTATGTTGACTGAAGAGGCAGCATATGCTTCAGTAATAAGTTCTACCTTGGATTTTATGCATTAGATTTGCAGTGTAATTGAAAAGCGTCTAAAAATGAACAACGCTCTACATTAGCATTGTGTACTAGTTATAGAAACTAGCCAGCATAAATGTAGCAGATCACCAAATAGAGGTCATAAACTTAATTCTACTCCAAACAAATGGGAGGACAACAATCATTAACTTATGAGTTTCTCCTCCGAAACAAAATACAACAATGAACTGTATGATAGTCTAGCTGTATGAGGATTTTGAAACTACTTAAATTCAAATGTAGGAGAACCAGAAGCTAGTTTCTCACATATTTACATTTTAAAGTACTTCAAAAAGTTCCATCAATATGGAAATCTTGGCTAGCACATTGAAATTGGTAGTTGTTGTGAGGTGAAGTTCTTTTGATTGCATAGCTTCTAGCTGTAGGTTATGTTTTTCTAAGCATAACTTCAACACAATATCATTTGTTTAATGTTATGATCATAGATGAGAAGGTGTTTGAAAGGTGGAGGCTCTGGGAGTGCATTTTCTACCACAGATTCCTCCACGGCTCAAGTTAGGCATTCCCAATTCAAAGATGCTGCTAATGGTCAGAAGTCATCTGTTGCTACACTCTTTGAGCAAGGTACAAGTTGTCTAAGTTATGCATTGATTACACCAGTGTTATCAATCCCGGATAGCTACCAACCCCAAAAGCACTATAGTGAGCTAGCGGATAGTGCAAAGACTGCTATTTTGATTTATTTATACAGTTTTCTATAATTTATACTACACATAAAAACTCGACAACTAGCTATGACTGACCAGTGAGAGAGTGAAAGATGACAGCAGGAGTGAGACATGTTCTGGTGTCTTGCAAAATTCCTAAATTATCTCAAGCATTAAAAGCCAGAATCTATAAATTTTAAGGGCCTCTTTGAAATTTTTGAACTCACTCTGATATGCGACGCTATAGTGGCCGCATCATCGGCTAATTTGCCAGCAACAGCCGCTACCTATGTTGGACGAGCACTTCTAAAATAGGCGCCTCGCGGTGTCTGACACTTGTAATACACTCGTCTGACACATGTCAGAAAAGTCAGACAAATGTTGGAAAAATCAAACAAGTGTCTTAAAAGAATGGTTTGTTTTCTTTGCTTCAACACTTTCTGAATCAATGTTCGACACCCGTATAACACTCATACAATACAACACGTGACATACAGTTTGGACCAAGTGTTTTTAAAAAAAAATGTTTTTCTTTGCTTCAACACACCTTGTACACTTTTTTGACAAATCTTGCACATCTAAAAGTATTAAACATGTATTGAAGCAATGTTATCAATGAAGGATTAAAAACATTAAATTTGATTATCAAATTTTTAATTTTTTAATAATAGATGGATAAATAAAGATCAAATACTATCATAGATATAGCGGTGTCGGTGTCCTATGATTTTGACATTATTGGTGGCCGAGTGTTCGTGTGTCCGTGTTGTGTTGTGTTCCGGTGTCCGTTTTGGAGTCTGTACTTCATAGGCCGCCACATTGAACTGCTCTTCTACTGCAAGTCCTATATCGGCCAAAGGCCGCTCCTCTACACTTATATACTGCACTGTTTACAACACTAGAATCAACATTAGATCATCCATGTTTATATGTCTCACATTATTTTGACAGTTGGATTGCAAAAGATCTTGTCATTGCTGGAGTCAGAGGATGCCAATGTACGAATTCATGCTGTGAAAGTGGTGGCCAACCTAGCAGCCGAAGGTAGAGAAGCTAATTTCTTCTTAAGATTTGTTATTGATTCTCTACTATTACCAGATGTTCTATTTTCTTATTTTTTGTCTTTTTTCCAAACTATAAGCATTCTGGAAGGGTGAAATAAAAATTGTCATCCTTTTGAGAATTTTTGTTCAGAAATCAGAGCTTTCAGATATTTCGCTTATGTTTTGCTCATGCTTTCCAGGCCTATTTTCATTTATGATGCTCTGTTTTGTAGATTCTGAGAGTTGTGCTTCTGTGATTCTTTTTTGCTTCTCACCATTGTGTGCAAAACTTGTCAATCAATTTTTAGTGATGTAATCATATAGTCAAAACCTTTGACCGACCTACAAAAATATCAAGCTTTGTTTTGGCCATATAATCTTACTGCATCGTCTTTTTTTTTTCAGTCAGTCATAGACCTACAAATATAGCAGGCTTTATCCAAGTCAATGCTTGCTATATATGGTGATTTTCATCAGGAAAATTCTATATCTGGTGTAAAATTACTTTTGCATGTTATTTTTCCATAAAGCTTCGTCCTGTCTCTTATGAGTAAATGTTGTTGAAAGCAACTTGCAGTCACCTCTTTGTTTTCACTTTGGTCCCACCACCTGACCATTTTCTCATTTCTTTCCACATTTTCATTGCATTTATACTGAAGTCTTAAAAATATTTAGACTTTAATACTTTCGTTGTATATGTTCTTGTGCGTTTTGTTACTTGTACGGTATGTTTAGTAATTCATCTCAATCTTATAAGCAGAAGCTAATCAAAAGAGAATTGTTGAAGCTGGTGGTCTTGTAACGCCTCGATTCCGATTATTTCCATTTTGTTGAGTCTTTTATTTAAATTGAGTGATAAATTATTTTATTTGTGAAATTGGTGTGTTAATATGCTATGTTGACATGTTATGATATTTTACCGTTTTTGAGAGTTTTCGGAGAAATTAGAATGAAGGATATTTTAGACTTTTCTCAATTAATGTTAAGTTAGAAATTTAGTGGAAATAGAATTTTGTGAGAAAATGAATTAATTTAATTTGAGTAGAAAATAAGAAATAGAAAAGAAAAAGAGATAAGGAGAGGAAATAGGAGAGAAAGAGAAAGAAAAGAAAGATAGAGAGAAAAAGGAGAGAAAGAAAGAGGAAGAGGAGAAAAGAGAAGAAAAGAGAGGAAAAGCTTGGAAATCTTCAAAACAACTTCTAGGAATCGAATTATCCGGGTAAGGGTGTGAAATCTTATTATCTTATCAATGTATATCATTATGTATGATTGTGTTATTGTTGTTGTTGATTTTTATGAGTTTTGGTGTAAACCCATTTGTGTAGAAAGTGTTAGAATTCGATTTAATCATGTTGGAAATGATGTTTTCGTGTCCCTTGTTGTTGGTACATGATAGATATATGTTATTGTACATCAAATTGGTATTTTTCTGGATTTAGATGATGAATTTGGGTGTGTTTGGATGAAAAACGCAGAACCAAGTTCTGCAGAATTTTTCTGCATTTGCCCTGGCCGTACGCGTATGGGGCATGTTCATACGCGTATGAGCCTAGGCGTTACGCGTATCATTGGCTTGTTTTTGGGCCATTACGCGTATGGAATGTGACTTTTCCCGGCCATCTGGTGATACGCGTATGGTGTTGGGCATACGCGTATGGACTTTTAAACGTGAGTTGTGGGAGAAAAATGATGTCTGCCCATACGCGTATGGGCCTTGGCAATACGCGTATGGGATGTCGAGGAAGCAGGGCTGTACGCGTATGAGAAGGGCCATACGTGTATGGTCAGGACAATTGTAAAATGAGACTTTTCAAAATATCGTTTTCGTTTTTCTTTCGTAACTTGAGTTCCGTTTATCCGATTTTTACGTTCTTGGTATCGATATGTAGCTATTGAGCTGTACTTTCTTATTACGATGATTTGGAAATTGTTAGCCGATTTAATTATGTCGGAAAGTCGGGAATAGTGTTATTGAGCGACTTTTACCGTTTTGAATGTGTGTTTTGGATGTGAATCATACAATAGTGCATTGATGTGAATGTATATAGATTGTATGTGATAGTATGAGATGAATGCATGAATATATTGTGAATATGTATGCATTTCAAGAATGTCTTGAGTCATTTTGTATGTGAAGCATAATGATGTACATTCTTGTGTTGTGTGATTCTAATGAGAATCCGCTATAACGTCGTGTGCCCGTGTGGGGTGTGAGCGATGATTATAGACGATCGTGTGTCCATGTGGGGTGTGAGCGATCGGGTCGTGTGCCCGTGTGGGGTGTGAGCGATCCATAAACATTGTGTATCTATGTGAGGTGTGAGCAATGGGTGAACATCGTAGGCCCGACGGGGAGTTACATTGGTAACGAGCGATGGTTCCAATAAGTTCCTGAGTGAACTTGAGATGATTGAGTCGGTACCCCGCATTGCATTTGCATAGAGTCGTGAGTCGGTCTCTATGATTTGCATTTATCATCTTTATAATGGTGCATTGATGAATAAACATGAATATGTATGTTTATGTGGAATGATAAGAATTGTGAAAGTATGCATGATGAATATGCTTGGTTTTGTATATATATATATATTGTAATGCATATGAGTGAATCGTGATGAATTGTGGTGAGAATGTGGAATATGTGTATTTTTATGCTAAGATATATAATTATATGCATTGTTATTATGATAATATTTCTCACCCTTCTGCTGTTTTATGATGCTCTATGAGGCATTGCAGAGTAGGTATGCTGGTGGTCTTTTGTGAAGCGTGTCTTCATTCTTTTGGTCGGTCGGCTCTGATATGTAGCATCGGGTAGCTAGGATGTATATGATTCTTTTGTGATACATTTGTACATGTATCTTGTTGTTGAATGTTTATGTAAACATGAATTATGTTGGTGGATAATACTTGATGGTATATATATGTATATATGATTGATGTTATTTAATGTTTAGATTTTCCGCTTTTATTCTAAATATTGAGATGTGGGTGTAAGGACTAAGTTCCTCTGTTGCAAAGTTACCCCACTGTTGCATATCAATTGTTGAGCAGGTGTTGAATGTTTTAATTTCATGTATAATGTGACAAACCTCTTTTATACTATGTTTATAATTATACTCTGACGAAATTTTTAATATGTGCCTAAATGATTATGTGATTATTTGGGGGTATAGAAAGGTGGTGTTACATTAAGTGGTATCAGAGCCAGTTTTGAGTCAGTTGTGTCTGTCTTGTTGTGATGGTTGAACTGTTGTTTAACCTTGTTGTCATTTTTGGGAATGATCAGAATATGGCTGGTAGAAACGACAATGCGATGGCTGCTGCTTTGGAAGCAATGGCTAGGGCGGTGCAAGGTGCGCCGAACGTGAATGCTAATGACGAGTTCAGGAAGAATCAACCACCGGTCTTCAAAGGAAGATTTGATCCCGATGGTGCTCAAATTTGGTTGAAAGAGATTGAAAGGATCTTCAGAGTCATGGGCTGTGCGGAGGAGAATAAGGTGAGGCTTGGGTCTCACATGCTGAAGGAAGAAGCCGACGATTGGTGGGTCGGTATGCGTCAAATTCTTGAGGTGAATGATGAAGAGATAACTTGGAATTTATTTCGTACCGAGTTCTTGAGGAAGTATTACCCTGAAAGTGTGAAAGGGAAGAAGGAGATGAAGTTCCTTGAACTGAAACAAGGTAGTATGTTCGTGGTGGACTATACTGCTAAGTTTGTGGAGTTGGTTCAATTCCATCCTCACTATGCTGCAATTACTGCTGAGTTCTCAAAGTGTATTAAGTATGAGAATGGTTTGCGTCCCGAGATTAAGCAAGCTGTGGGATATCAAAGGATAAGAAGGTTTACGGATTTGACGGAATATTGTAGAATCTTCGAGGAAGATAGCAAGGCTCGTTCTACACATTACAAAAGTTTGAATGAGAGGAAGGGAAAGCAACAAGCTAGAAGTGGACCTTATGTGACACCCGTTGATAAGGGCAAGCATAGGGGAAACTTTGAGAAGAGATCTGGAGGAGGAGGTTCCGGTTCTGTTAAGTGTTACAAGTGTGGTGAAATGGGTCATAAATCATTTGAGTGTGGGAAGACTGTGGTGAAATGTTCTAACTGTGGAGGCCTTGGGCATGCTACTACCGATTGTAGAAGGAATATAGTGAAGTGCTATAATTGTGGAGAAGTAGGTCACATTAGTACTAAGTGTACTAAGCCGAAACAAGCTCAAGCGGGCGGAAAGGTGTTTGCGTTAGCGGGAACGGACACTACTAGTGCAGACCGTTTGATTAAAGGTACATGCTTTATTAATAGTACGCCTTTAGTTGCTATTATTGATACGGGGGCGACTCATTCATTCATTTCTCGTGAGTGCGCTAAGCGTTTGAATTTGTTTATGACTTCTTGGGGTGGTGAGATGGTTATTGAGACTCCTGCTTCAGGGTCGGTAACTACGTCTTTGGTGTGTGTAAGTTGTCCTTTGACCATGTATGGTAAAGACTTCCTTATGGATTTAGTGTGTTTGCCGTTGGAGGGATTGGACGTAATCTTGGGTATGAACTGGTTGCAATTTAATCGAGTTCATATAGATTGCTATCACAAGTTAGTAAGGTTTCCTTCTTTGGAAGATGATGAAGATGAGAGTTTCCTATCCACTAAAGAGTTGAAGAAACTTTTAGCGGACGAAGCTCAATTGTTCGGTTTGTTTGCATCATTGTCGGTGGAGAGTAAAGTTGAGCTCAATGTGTTCCCAGTGGTGTGTGATTTTCCAGAAGTGTTTCCGGAGGATATTACGGATGTACCGCCGGAAAGAGAAGTTGAGTTTTCTATTGATCTAGTTCCGGGTACTAGACCGGTTTCGATGGCACCGTATCGTATGTCGGCATCGGAGTTGGTAGAATTGAAGAAGCAATTGAATGACTTGTTGGACAAGAGATTTATAAGACCAAGTGTTTCTCCTTGGGGTGCTCCGGTATTGTTGGTAAAGAAGAAGGATGGAAGTATGCGGTTATGCATTGATTATCGACAATTGAACAAGGTGACAATTAAGAACAAGTATCCGCTTCCAAGGATCGATGATTTGATGGACCAATTGGTTGGTGCGCGTGTTTTTAGCAAGATTGATTTGAGATCGGGATATCACCAGATTCGTGTGAAAGAAGAGGATATTCAAAAGACGGCCTTTATGACACGGTATGGTCATTACGAATATTCCGTGATGCCATTCGGGGTTTCTAATGCGCCGGGTGTGTTTATGGAATACATGAATCGTATTTTTCATGAACAGTTAGATCGTTTTGTGGTTGTGTTCATCGACGATATTTTGATTTACTCTAAGTCTCAAGAGGAGCATGAAGAGCATTTGAGGATTGTGTTACAAATTTTGAAAGAGAAACAATTGTATGCTAAGTTGTCGAAATGTGAATTTTGGTTGTCGGAAGTAAGTTTTCTTGGACATGTTATTTCCGGTAGTGGTATTAGTGTTGATCCATCCAAGATTGATGCGGTGATGCAATGGGAGGCTCCTAGATCGGTTACGGAGATTCGGAGCTTTTTAGGCTTGGCGGGTTATTATCGGAGGTTTATTGAGGGATTTTCGAAGTTGGCACTTCCGTTAACGCAATTGACTTGTAAAGGAAAGGCTTTCATTTGGGATATTCATTGTGAAGAGAGTTTCAATGAGCTAAAAAGAAGGTTGACAACGGCTCCGATCTTGATTTTGCCAAATCCGACGGAACCATTTGTTGTGTATTGTGATGCTTCATTGGTTGGTTTAGGTGGTGTTTTGATGCAAGATGGAAAAGTTGTGGCGTATGCTTCAAGACAATTGAGAGTGCATGAAAAGAATTATCCTACACATGACTTGGAGTTGGCGGCCGTGGTGTTTGTTTTGAAAATTTGGAGGCACTATCTTTATGGTGCAAGATTTGAAGTTTTTAGTGATCACAAGAGCTTGAAATATTTATTTGATAAAAAAGAATTGAACATGAGACAAAGAAGGTGGTTAGAGCTTTTGAAGAATTATGATTTTGGTTTGAATTATCATCCGAGTAAGGCAAACGTGGTGGCCGATGCTTTGAGTCGGAAGTCGTTACATATGTCCGCATTGATGATGAGAGAATGGGAACTTTTGGAGAATTTTAGAGACTTGAGTTTGGTTTGTGAAATGACGCCGAGAAGTGTGAGACTTGGTATGCTACATGTTACGAATGATTTTCTTACAACCGTATGTGAAAAGCAAAAGTTGGATTTGAAGTTCGTTGATTTGATGATGAATGAGAATGAGGATTTCAAGGTTGATAATTTTGGAGTTTTGAGATTCCGTGGTCGTATTTGTATTCCCGACGATGCGGAGTTGAAAAAGATGATATTGGAAGAAGGACACCGAAGTAACTTAAGTATTCATCCGGGAGCGAATAAGATGTATCAAGATTTGAAGAAAATCTTTTGGTGGTCCGGATTAAAGAGGGATGCGGCTCAATTTGTGTATGCGTGCTTAACTTGTCAAAAGTCTAAGGTGGAACATCAAAAGCCTAGTGGATTGATGCAACCGTTGGACATTCCGGAGTGGAAATGGGATAGTATATCGATGGATTTTGTTACGGGATTGCCGAATACGCAAAGAGGTCATAATGCTATTTGGGTAATCGTTGATAGGCTTACTAAATCTGCTCACTTCATTCCAATTGATATTAGTTATCCTTTGGAGAAGTTAGCCGAGATTTATGTTCTTGTGGTTGTGAAGTTACATGGAGTTCCTAAGAGTATTGTATCGGATAGAGATCCTAGATTTACATCGAGGTTTTGGGAGAGTTTACAAAAGGCTTTGGGTTCTAAGCTAAGATTGAGTTCAGCTTATCATCCGCAAACGGATGGTCAAACCGAGAGGACAATTCAATCGTTGGAGGATTTATTGCGTGCTTGCGTGCTCGAGCAAGGTGGTGCTTAGGATAGTTATTTGGCATTGATTGAGTTCACCTACAATAATAGTTTTCATTCAAGTATAAGTATGGCACCATTTGAGGCTTTGTATGGTCGGAGATGTCGAACACCTTTGTGTTGGCATGAAACCGGTGAGAGGACGATAGTTGGACCGGAGATGGTACAACAAACGACGGAGAAAGTGAAGTTTATTCGTGAGAAGATGAAAGCTTCTCAAAGTAGACAAAAGAGCTATCATGACAAGAGAAGGAAAGATCTTGAGTTTCAAGAAGGCGACCATGTGTTTTTGAGAGTTACGCCGGTTACGGGTGTGGGTCGTGCTTTGAAGTCGAAGAAGTTGACTTCTCGTTTTATTGGTCCGTATCAGATTTCTGCACGAGTTGGTGGTGTGGCTTACCGTGTGGCATTGCCTCCGAATCTTTCGAATTTGCATGATGTATTCCATGTTTCGCAACTTCGGAAGTATGTTCCGGATCCGTCACATGTTATTCCTATGGACGAGGTTGAAGTGAGAGATAACCTTACGGTTGAAACTTTACCGATTAGGATTTTGGACCGTGAAGTTAAGAAGCTAAGAGGCAAGGATATTGCGCTTGTGAAAGTAGCGTGGGGAGGCGCTGCGGAGGGCAATATGACTTGGGAGCTAGAGAGTAGGATGCGAGAGTCGTATCCGGAGTTGTTTGAATCAGGTAATATTTTCGAGGACGAAAATTTCTAAAGTAGGGGAGAGTTGTAACGCCCCGATTCCGATTATTCCCATTTTGTTGAGTCTTTTATTTAAATTGAGTGATAAATTATTTTATTTGTGAAATTGGTGTGTTAATATGTTATGTTGACATGTTATGATATTTTACCGTTTTTGAGAGTTTTCGGGGAAATTAGAATGGAGGGTATTTTAGACCTTTTTCAATTAATGTTAAGTTATAAATTTAGTGGAAATAGAATTTTGTGAGAAAATGAATTAATTTAATTTGAGTAGAAAATAAGAAATAGAAAAGAAAAAGAGATAAGGAGAGGAAATAGGAGAGAAAGAGAAAGAAAAGAAAGATAGAGAGAAAAAGGAGAGAAAGAAAGAGGAAGAGGAGAAAAGAGAAGAAAAGAGAGGAAAAGCTTGGAAATCTTCAAAACAACTTCTAGGAATCGAATTATCCGGGTAAGGGTGTGAAATCTTATTATCTTATTAATGTATATCATTATGTATGATTGTGTTGTTGTTGTTGTTGTTGATTTTTATGAGTTTTGGTGTAAACCCATTTGTGTAGAAAGTGTTAGAATTCGATTTAATCATGTTGGAAATGATGTTTTCGTGTCCCTTGTTGTTGGTACATGATAGATATATGTTATTGTACATCAAATTGGTATTTTTCTAGATTTAGATGATGAATTTGGGTGTGGTTTGGATGAAAAACGCAGAACCAAGTTCTGCAGAATTTTTCTGCATTTGCCCTGGCCGTACGCGTATGGGGCATGTTCATACGCGTATGAGCCTAGGCGTTACGCGTATCATTGGCTTGTTTTTGGGCCATTACGTGTATGGAATGTGACTTTTCCCGGCCATCTGGTGATACGCGTATGGTGTTGGGCATACGCGTATGGACTTTTAAACGTGAGTTTTGGGGGGAAAATGATGTCTGCCCATACGCGTATGGGCCTTGGCAATACGCGTATGGGATGGCGAGGAAGCAGGGCCGTACGCGTATGAGAAGGGCCATACGTGTATGGTCAGGACAATTGTAAAATGGGACTTTTCAAAATATCGTTTTCGTTTTTCTTTCGTAACTTTAGTTCCGTTTATCCAATTTTTACGTTCTTGGTATCGATATGTAGCTATTGAGCTGTACTTTCTTATTATGATGATTTGGAAATTGTTAGTCGATTTAATTATGTCGGAAAGTCGAGAATAGTGTTATTGAGCGACTTTTACCGTTTTGAATGTGTGTTTTGGATGTGAATCATACAATAGTGCATTGATGTGAATGTATATAGATTGTATGTGATAGTATGAGATGAATGCATGAATATATTGTGAATATGTATGCATTTCAAGAATGTCTTGAGTCATTTTGTATGTGAAGTATAAAGATGTACATTCTTGTGTTGTGTGATTCTAATGAGAATCCGCTATAACGTCGTGTGCCCGTGTGGGGTGTGAGCGATGATTATAGACGATCGTGTGCCCATGTGGGGTGTGAGCGATCGGGTCGTGTGCCCGTGTGGGGTGTGAGCGATCCATAAACATTGTGTGCCTATGTGAGGTGTGAGCAATGGGTGAACATCGTAGGCCCGACGGGGAGTTACATTGGTAACGAGCGATGGTTCCAATAAGTTCCTGAGTGAACTTGAGATGATTGAGTCGGTACTGCATTGCATTTGCATAGAGTCGTGAGTCGGTCTCTATGATTTGCATTTATCATCTTTATAATGGTGCATTGATGAATAAACATGAATATGTATGTTTATGTGGAATGATAAGAATTGTGAAAGTATGCATGATGAATATGCTTGGTTTTGTATATATATACATTGTAATGTATATGAGTGAATCGTGATGAATTGTGGTGAGAATGTGGAATATGTGTATTTTTATGCTAAGATATATAATTATATGCATTGTTATTATGATAATATTTCTCACCCTTCTGCTGTTTTATGATGATCTATGAGGCATTGCAGAGTAGGTATGCTGGTGGTCTTTTGTGAAGCGTGTCTTCATTCTTTTGGTCGGTCGGCTCTGATATGTAGCACCGGGTAGCTAGGATGTATATGATTCTTTTGTGATACATTTGTACATGTATCTTGTTGTTGAATGTTTATGTAAACATGAATTATGTTGGTGGATAATACTTGATGATATATATATGTATATATGATTGAAGTTATTCAATGTTTAGATTTTCCGCTTTTATTCTAAATATTGAGATGTGGGTGTAAGGACTAAGTTCCTCTGTTGCAAAGTTACCCCACTGTTGCATATCAATTGTTGAGCAGGTGTTGAATGTTTTAATTTCATGTATAATGTGACAAACCTCTTTTATACTATGTTTATAATTATACTCTGACGAAATTTTTAATATGTGCCTAAATGATTATGTGATTATTTGAGGGTATAGAAAGAGGGTGTTACAGGTCTTACTTCCTTGCTGATGCTTCTTCGAAGATATGAGGATGAAACTGTTCGCAGAGTAGCTGCTGGGGCAATTGCCAATCTTGCTATGAATGGTGATATTGATTGTAGTATTTTTTTTTAATGTTGTAATGTTTTAGATAACAAGATCTTGCATTAGACTTTGTTATCAGTACAGTTTATTTGTCAGTTGTGCATTTAGCTAATTTTAATATTGATATTGTCTTGCTTTCTTTTGTGGCAATTCAGAAGCGAACCAAGAACTTATAATGGCTGAAGGAGGAATCACTCTGTTATCAATGGCCGCATCCGATGCTGAAGATCCCCAAACTCTTCGAATGGTTGCTGGTGCAATTGCTAACCTGTGTGGAAATGGTATATTTTCTTGTTTTCTAGCCATTCATGTTGTGGAAATGCTATATTTGCTTGCTTCCTTGTCATTCATGTTACTAAAAAATATTTTTTTATCTATCAAATAAAAACAATTGGGAAATTACTTAAAAGGCATACCACCTATATGATGTATTCATAGTTAGTCTGATTTTGATGCCATGATTAATGACTTATCCTGAATGGAATACACATGCTACTTTACATTGATACTGATGGAATAAACTAATGCAGTTGCTGCTTCATATAATCAGTCTGTTCTGTGAAATTTAATTTGCATAATTTTATAAAATTCTATTATGTAAATCTGAAATTTTTTGGGACTCTTTATTTTAGAGATTACAAAAGTTATGTTTTGACTTTCTCTATAAAATGTGTTGGGTGAACTCGCCATACTATACAAAACATCTGTGCAAGCATCATTGTCAATGTTCTTCATTTAGTTCATCATTGTCAATGTGCTTTTGTAGATTTTACATTTAAAATCCCCATTATCTTCATATTACCATCACTAGATATTTTTTTTAAAGTTTATTCATATTGTTGTCTTCGCGTTCTTCATCCAGATAAAATATTGATGACTCTGAGATCTCAGGGAGGTATCAAGGCCTTACTGGGAATCGTAAGATGTGGACATCCAGACGTTCTTTCCCAAGTTGCACGAGGAATTGCCAATTTTGCGAAATGCGAGTCTCGAGCTTCTAATCAAGGTCTACTTTCTTCCTTGTTAGTATTTGATTCTCAAAAGTGAAAACGTTAAGTGTAAATGTCAAATTGGATATAAAATGGATAAAGTTGTTACTAAGAAACTGTCACCAAAATGTCAGTAATCTATTGCAACATTCAAATCTGAATTGCGGCGATTGCGCGTAGATTATTGATTGCCACTCTACCTGATACTACACGTTAGTTCTTGTTCTACAGCTTGTGAAACCGATCTACTCGTACTTCAGATTCTTTTAAGTGGCATTTGGGGGCAGTTGTTGCAAACCTTGCTATTTCTTTTTCAATCAAGAGAAGCTGGGATTTAGCAGATACTTTTGTGATATCTAGCCATTACTGACCTAGAATGTAAGTATGTTAGAGAGGGGGAAGTAGATAAAGAGAAATGTGGTGTTTTGGATGGGGGAGTGAAGGTGAGAATATATGTCAAGATAAAAGTGGGTTAGTCAATTTTTGAGTAACTCAAATTATGTGGAACTGCCTACTGTTGTATTTTATTATTGATTTGTGTAAGTAATGAAAATTACCAAAAATTTTTTAGCTTCTGATAGAAAGTAACTTGAGGTATTGTCCGAATACTGTATTTCCTCCATAAGCTAAACGTTGAAGCTGAGGGGCAGCATATCTAGCATATCTACCAAGGTGTTACCCGTTTGGAAGTTTGGAAGACTTGTCTCGCATGTGACATGCAATTTTGTGTAGGCAAAATTAGCAAAATTTCTCCACTTTTGAATACACGGTAACTTCGCATAAGCAAGCTCTTCTTTACGAATGCGAAAAATCACATACATCAATAATTAGTCCGGCCAAATTTGTCAATGTGAGCTATTGTCTTGCTTGCTAACTTCGCAGTTAAAGCAAGAGCTTAGCAAAAGCTTGCTAACTTCGCAGTCAAGCAAGAGCTTTGCGATAGTTAGCCCCTGCCAAGTTTGCCCGGATGAGCTATGGTATTGCTTACGCGAAGATCAAACTCAATTTTCTTTTCATTCTTCCTCATTCCTAAACTTTCTAAATTTTTAAAGATTAATTTGCAATGACTATCCTCTCTGAAATACAAAAGAACTCTCATATGATAATTCCATTATCAATGAGGTGTTACGATTCTTCTCTTTTTAAAGATATTTTATTCTCAAAATTTATTTGTAGGAATGACTTCCAATACAAATCACACATCCTGCTCTTGATTTTTCAAGTTGCATTTTCACCAATTGTTCCATTCTAAATAACTCATTAATGAAATTTTTTCCCACACATTTTCTTGATGTTTGATCTTCAATTCTCGAAGACAATGTCTCAAAATTAAACATTTACTTTATTTGAACATCGTTCAACTCAAAAACACGTGAGATCTTGCATATACTAACAAAACTGTGAAGCATGAAAAACACTGAATAAATGAAGTCAACCTTTAATTCTATCATTCTTTTAAAGATTATTTATTCATTCAATTTTATTTTATTAAAAACTTAGACAAAAAAGATTTGTTATGTATGGCTTCCGAGACATTATCATTTTTATATAGGAAGGATATGTAATTTTGTATGCAATCTACATTATATAGCATACGAGTTTTGAATACATTTAAAATAAATAATAATTTCAATTTTCAAGAGCTTCTGCAATGTCAGTGATATAGAAATCTCAAGTGAAAAATTAATCGTCTGCAAGAGTTTTTAAGCAATATTTATAGTCTTCATTAGAAAGATACAAGCTCTCCAAAATGCAAATTGCATAAAATATCTCACGACCATTATAGCATTGTCAATTGAATTTATCAAAAAATTAACCTCAACAAAAGAAATAAATTTTCATTGACCACTAAAATGACTTGGAGCACTAAAAAATACTAATTTAAAACAGTAAGTAAGGCTAGAAGAGCACAAAAGGTCACCAAAAAAATCAGCCTAAAAACCAGTACAAAAACTAAGCAGATAAAACTAAATAGTTTTCTTGATTAGGTGCAGCTCATGAATACTTGTATTTTTACTCGCACCTCCGAATGCGTCCACTTCAATTTTTGACTCAGCATCTTCACTAATCAAATAATTATGTTAACATCTCAAGTGTCATTCCTAGTTTCTCAGTCCTTCAAATAATTGAAGTGGAAATATGTACAACTACAGAAAAAGAAACTTCAGTATTTCAAATTGATAACTCGCGATACTCTTTCAAAGAAGATGGGGCACATGGTAGGGCTGAACTTGATGTCTTCCGCTATCCATTCTGGTACTAATCTTTCAAGCATGCCTAGAGATTCTACTTGGTATAGCAGTTCTGCATCCTCTCCGGCTTCCTCTCCAGGGGTTTTGCCAATCCATGATAAACTGAAGGAGAAACCTGTAATGATGGCAATAATTGAAGCATTTAAACCAAACACTTACAAAAAATATTGAATGGCTAAAACTTTATTTCAAATTTTAACAGTAAAATATAGCCAAGAAGGCCTTCAAAGTGAAACAAGAATCTAGAATAGGTTATTGTCCGCGAATTTCTTAATTAACTAGAAATAAAAAGAACAGACTTTTCAAAGTTTAAAGCCAAATAAGATCCACAGGCTGAATGATCTTACATAAACAAAGTATCTTGAACTAACAAATCGGGTTTGTTTGAAGGTTCAACCCTATCGGCTGCAATCATTATAGTGCAGAGATGTAATGATTTTACAATTGTGTTTTTACCAACAATGAAAACAACAAAAAGTCATTTATCGATAGCTGGCATTGGCTACATAGACCAAACCATCCGAACATCATAGTGTCTTAAATAGAAATTTGATAGCTGTACTTTTTTTCTATAACAAAAGCAAATAATATAAAAAACACTCATTGATTTCATCCATCCCACATGAAACCTATGGTTTATATTTCCCTCTATTTCCCAATTAACTTGTATGATGGATCCAATATACTTTTAAACTGCAAAGTCTTTGGATTGGCCTCCAATTTCACTTATGCATAAGAATTAGTATACTGCCTAAAAAACTCAGATTATATATATACGCCTTATTACTTTTATAAAACGAAACACCATATGCTTTCAAATTTGTCTTCAAATCTTAAGCTTATAATTTATTTATTCGCTTGAATATTTAGTAGAAAGAAACTATATAATCTGCAAAGAGCATACACCATGACAGTGGCAATTTGATATCAAGACCAAATTAAAAAGAAAAGGACTCGGTTGATTCTACAACAGTCCTATCGTTCAAAAACTTGCAAACTAAAAGTATGAATTACCGGTTGATTGATTTGCCAAAAGACATGATCGTCCAGTTTGATTGTCAAAGGATAACTTCATACCCAATGTATACTCAAAAAGAGCATGAGCAAGCCAACTACTATGACCACTTTCTTGTAAATCAATGCCTGTAAAACATAATGAAGAACATATAAAAATATTGCTAAAACACCAATGAAACCATTCAATAATAAAGAAGAGTGAATACCAATTACTTACATGAACCTGATTGATCATTAACCTTAGACGTAGAAGACTCCAGCAGCTTTTTACAACAAAATGACAGCATATTAAGGTGCTTAATTTTTCCACCAAAAGAGTTATACAAAATGTGCATACATAATTATAATTACAATTTATATTCATATTCATATATAAATGAACACACACACACAAATATCTTCTGTTTTTAAGGTTTTAAATGCTCACCTTATTGGAAGCATTCTCCTTGAGAAAGCTTCGGGTTGACTCTCTCTCCACAGAATTACCTTCATCAACTTCACATGGTATAAACCTCGCTTCTTCGTCCAATGCATCATGTTCCTGTCTCATACGTTTTCTTGTCATTCTTACAGATGAGTTATTGGAAGTATTGCTCTTGATCTTATTGCTGTTATTTAAATCACCAGAAGTTCCTTCCTTCAAAGTTCTTTCTTTCAGAAGCTCTTGCAACTTCTCAACTTCTTCAAGAAGAGCTTCACCTACCATAAGCACATACCCAAATTCTCAATAAAAAATGATATAAATGAAATAAATTTAAGGACAAGGAAGACATGGGAAAGAACACTGTGAATCTGGATTAACAAATCATAACACAATTAAACATGACCAAATTTTGATATAGAATAGAGATTCCCACAAAAGTTCTTTAAAGATCAACTAGGTATTATCATAATGGAGAACATTGCCTTACTACTATAATAAGAGCTTAACCAAAAACATGAGAGGTAACTACAACAATTTCAGAATAAAAACAGCAAGATAAAAACCAATAGAGTATAGTAACATCAAGTGGATAGATATTGCAGATCCAGGTTTTAAATAACACTCATGGCCGCATAAAGGCTTTTGCAACTTCAACGTGACACTAATTGCGGTCGCCGAGGTGTGAATTAACTATAATTTGTTCTTAATCCCAAAAACAGTGAATAAAAGTATGTTATCAGCATCTTCTGATAACGTTTTGTCATGACCGTTTTCGCGGTAACGAATTGCTTTTTAAAACCTTGTTTCAAAACATTGATTTAAAATTACTAGTCTAACAGAACAAACTTTAATAACTAAAATTAATGAGGTTCCAACACATACTTTTTACATATGCAGTATTACATGGTATAAACCAGTTGTGAAGTAAGTATGTGTATAAACCAGTTGTAGAGTCTCACTTTTCTTGGTTTCCTCCATTAAAAGCTTTTGTAGATCAATCAGTTTATTGTCTTTGGCAAGCCTGTATGAGAAAAACAAATTTTAATATTCCAATGTCCAACACACACACAAAATGCACAAAAATCTACCCAAACAAAAAATAGCATACCTAATCGAAGTCAATTCATTTACCAAATCATTGTTATGTTCAAGAACCTTGTCATATTCATTCCTCAAGTGATCTATCAACTGCTCCGAAGCTGCAACACAATGCATCATGAAAACGAAAACTGGTGAAGAGAGATTAACTAAAGAATGTAAATTACCAGAGACGAATTTGCGGAATTTGAGTTCTTGTTTCTTGGCAGGCTCATTGAACTCAGAGAGTTTGTTAGTCTGGAAAAATAAATAGGAGAATGAGTGAGTGAGTAAGAAGTGGAGGAAGAAGAAGGAAAGGAGAGAGACCTTGAGTTTGGTGTATTTTGCGTAGAGTTTTTTGTAGAGAGTCTCCATTTTTGGGATTAGGGTTCTTCAAATTCTCGACGGTTACAGAAGGAGGTTTGGTTGGATCCGAATGTTGTCGTGTCTCGCGAGGTTTCCGTGTTTATGACGTTCATGTTACTGTGTTTGGTTGAAGAGAGAAAGAGGCGAGAGAAACAGGTGAGAAATACTTATTTCTTTTGCTTGGGACATCAATGAAATCTTTTTTTCCTCCCCAATTGAGCCAAGTGTGGAAGAGAAGTTTTTTTATGGGTGTGTTCCATTAATACCCTTTACTTTTTTATAGTATGAATCATTCATGTATTTTTTTAATTGAAAATGGCGTTGTTTTTGTTACCTTGTTTATTTTTGTTGCTTCAACAGAAAATGTATTAGTCTCCTATTCCTTATATCATTCTAATGTTCACTCTAATAGGCAAATATCACGAAATGGAACATGAGCCCTTCACTTCCTGGTGGGAAAAAAAGAACAAATATTCATAAAATACCAACTACCCTATTTGGATAACCGACTTAATTAAGTGCTTATAGCATAATCGCTAGTCATACAAGTGTTTGTGTAAATTCTTTCTAAGTCAAATTATTTCATATAAGTTATAAAAAATGTTTTTATAAACTATCATGGAGAGCTTATAGAAATAAGATGACAAGAGTTTATGAACATGTCAATAGTTGTTTCCATAAGCTATTTCAAACAGTCTCACAAGTGCTCATAGTTGTTTCCATAAGCTATTTCAAACAGTCTCACAAGTGCTCGTGCCGGTAGATAAGCTAAAACAAGTGAGTCCAAACGGACCCTTATAACAAAAGCTACTAAGCCATTGAAGTTAAGACAAAGACCAACACCGACCAAATGTATGCATTTTAAAATCCACAAGAAACAAGGAATATTATAGGGTAATTCATTTGAATTACTACTTTTTTAACTGATATTTACTAATAATTACAAAAATGTTTCACTTTTCCATTTTTCCTGTTTTCATGATTTTGTGAAGGACCTGGTAAAATAATCCTTCAGAAAACCCAAAAGAATAAATAAAAATATAAAAACATTATTTTCATAATTTCCTTCTTAAAATATTGGAAATAAAAAAAGAAAAATAGTGTCAATTTTGAAACTAAATATTAGCAAAAATCGCCTAAAACAAAAACAAGAAAACAAATCAAACATCCCCTTAGCAGTTTCCAGTTAGAACTTAGAACTTAACAATGCATATATCCAAAAAATTTAAATTTAAATTAAAAGACATACAGCTTACACTTTTGGATTTTTATCACCCAATGTTAGAAACCATTAATATAATCAACAAACATTAATAGAACAGATAGCATTGACAGAACTGTGAGTAATAAAATCAGGATTGTCAAAAAAGGATGATTAATGTAATCAATTACCAGGTAACTTAACTTTATTAATTCTTCTAACAAACTTTTGAAATGTAAAAGAATAAAAATATATATGAAGCACGGACACCTTTAGGAGTAGGTGTGTCGCGGTATCTGACACTTATATGATAGTCGTACTACATGTGTCAGAAAAGTCAAACAAGTGTTTCTAAGAAAATGGTTTTTGTCTTGACACTCTTTGAATTGGTCCGACACCCGTGTGACACTCATACCACAGGTGTTTCAAACAAACCTTTATACATTTTTTGGACAAATCTCACACACATCTATAATGGTTAAACATGTATTGAAGCAATGTTATCAATAAATAATTAAAGAGATTAATTTTAATTAGAACATTTTAAAATATTTTAATAATAGATGGATAAATGAAGCGCAAATACTGGCATATACGTAGTGCTGTCAGTGTACTAGGTTTTTGACATTATCAGTGTCAGTGTCGTGTCCTGGTGTCCGTGTCGAGATCCGTGCTTCATAGAAAAATATAATTTGGCAAGCAAAGTTCTACTTCTAGATATATCCACATTTTCCTGCAACAATGTCATTGCCAGCATAATGCATGCATTCATCCATCAGAAAATGGTGATTCATAATATGCATATGCCATGATAATTAAACACATAAAATTATAAGTTCAGTGCATACCTGATTTGTGAACACGCTCAGAACCTGCTAAGTCTACCACGACCAACTTGCTCTTCCGAACAAGTGGTTTTGAAGGTTTAATCAAGTGAGAGGCATCACCATTTTGACTAGATACAATATCTTCACTTTCTGCGACAGACCTCTTAATATGTACCTGTATAATATGCAAAAATAAAACTTCATCAAGATGGGCTATCATTTTTAAGGAGTTGCAAAAAGAAGCTTATGTAATGGTATCACACGAGAGAAAACCAATTATGAAGAAGGAAATGAAATTGTATTTGATTCTCAATGCAACAGTACAATTTCAATACAAATTTAATGTAAAAAGATAAGAATGATTTCAACCCTAAAAAGGAAGATTACTAGAATAACAGAAAGCTTAAAGCTCAAAGGGAGAAGAGATCCAGTTTTCTCGCATAATGTTTTCCTCCCTCTGCCACTACCACTCTCTTTCTATTTAATGAAATCTTTCCCATATTTTATGTTAGGAATTTTGGCTCTAGTGCCACGTCTAGGTTCCTGGAAGTTAGGATCATTTGCCAAGTGTCCCTCTCCCACTCCTGATTCAATCATGGAATTGTCCTCTTTGCCCTTATGTATAACATTACCCCCTCCATCAAAAGTCACCTTGTCCTCAAGGTGAGAGTTAGGAAATGTGACTTTAAATTCATCCCAATTTTCCCATGTGGCATCAGAATGCAGTGAATCTGTCCATTTAACCAGCACCTGTTGTACTTCTTGTCCTCTTTGCAGCACCACCCGTGACTCTAATATCTCTTCTGGAACCAACAAGGGGCTTGTCTCTGTGGTGAGTAATGGGAGTGGAAAGTACTGCGTGGTATTATCACCTTTGCATAGCTTAAGGTTAACTACATGAAACACAGGGTGTATTTTGGCAGCAGGAGGAAGTAAGACCTTATACGCAACTTTTCCAATTTTCTCAATGATGGGAAAAGGTCCAAAGTAGCGCATGCCCAATTTCTGATTGCGATGTAGTGCCACTGACTGTTGACGGTACGGTTGCAACTTTACCAACACCATATCCCTAATCTGAAACTCAACAAACCTTCGCTTAGCATCTGCGTACTTCTTCATTACCTGTTGAGCACGGTTTAGGTTATCTTTTAAAAGTTGAAGAGTACGATCACGTTCAGTCAGTATTGTTTGCAAGGATGGTGGGACTGGTACTGATTGATCATATTTGATCAAGAGAGGCGGGTCACGTCCATAGACAGCCTTGAATGGTGTCATACCAATGCTGCAGTGAAATGAAGAATTGTACCACAATTCAGACCAGTCGAGGAGTTTCGACCACTTGTTAGGGACCTGCCCAGTAAAGCAGCGCAAATAGAGTTCCAAGCACTTGTTGACTGCTTCAGTTCGGCCGTCAGACTGCGAGTTGTAGGCTGAACTCATGGCTAGAGTGGTTCCACTTAATTTGAATAAATGTTTCCAAAAAGAACTCGTGAAAACCTTATCGCGGTCAGACACCAAAGTGCGGGGAAATCCATGTAGCTTAACTACATTGTGCATAAATGCCTCAGCAACTTTGAGACTAGTGAAATCTGCCTTTAGTGGTACAAAATGACTGTATTTAGATAGTCTGTCCACCACAACCATAATCACAGTGAAACCATTGGAAGGGGGTAGACCCGTGATAAAATCCATAGAAAGGTCCTCCAAAATTTGAGCTGGAATTGGTAGAGGTTGTAGGAGTCCACCAGGGGCAGCAGTAGAGGATTTGGCTTGTTGACATATCAAACATTGTGAGACAAACAAGCGGATATCCTTGGTCATGGAAGGCCATGTAAACTGAGAAGCAATTCTGGCTTTGGTACGTGCCACTCCAGAATGTCCACCAAGCATTGAAGAGTGGAATTCTTCCAAGATCGTTTGAATCAATTGTGGTTTAGGAGGTACCATGACTTTCTGTTTCCAGTATAAGACACCGTTATAGACAGAAAAGAACGGTTCGGTGCATGAATTAGTCTGACACTGATTCTTGATGGAGGACAAGTGAGGGTCTTCATTCACGGCAACTTCGATTAGAGGCATCAGTGGGTTGACCGGTCCTGATATAGCAAAGAATGAGCGAGAAAGTGCGTCTGCTGCCACATTGTCTTTCCCTGGTTTGTACTCTATTGAAAAATCAAAACCCAAAAATTTGTGAAGCCACTTTTGCTGCTCCGGCGTCTGAATTGTTTGATCCTTCAAGGCCTGCAAACTCTTTTGATCAGTGCGTATAATGAATTTGTGACCCAAAATATAGTGACGGAATTTGGCCATTGCTTCAGTTACTGCATATAGTTCTCTCACATAGGCCGACTTTTTTTTGCATAGAGGGGTTTAATTTCTTTGAAAAGTAAGCAATGGGGTGCTTATCCTGACTGAGTATGGCGCTAATGCCTATTCCGGATGCATCTGTCTCTAGAATAAAAGGCTTAGAGAAGTCAGGGAGAGCTAGTACAGGTGCAGCTGTGATGGCTAACTTGAGAGCTTGTAAGGCCTCAGTTGCAGAAGGACTCCAATTGAACGCATCCTTTTTTAAAAGTTCAGTTAATGGGGAAGCTATTGTGGCATAATGGCGCACAAACCTTCTGTAGTAGCCTGAGAGTCCCAAAAAACCACGCAATTGTTTGAGATTTGTAGGAGTAGGCCAGTCAAGGACTGCCTGAACTTTGGTCTTGTCCATATGAACCCCTTGGTTGGAGATGGTATGACCCAAGTAATCCACCTCTTGAAACCCAAAACAACACTTAGACATCTTAGCAAACAGGGAGTGCAAACACATTAGTTGTGGCACTTCAGTCAAATGGTTCAAGTGAGCAGTCCAGGAGGGACTATAGACCAGAATGTCATAAAAAAAACCAATACGGATTTGCGAAGTTGTGCCTGAAAAACGTGGTTCATCAAACTTTGAAAGGAAGCAGGGGCGTTAGATAACCCAAATGGCATTACCAACCACTCATAAAGGCCTTGGTGTGTCCGAAAGGCTGTCTTGTATCTATCCTCAGGCTTGACTAGAATTTGGTGGTAGCCGGACCTTAAATCAAGTTTAGAAAAATATTGTGCACCATGCAATTCATCTAAGAGTTCCTCCACTGTTGGTATAGGAAAACTGTCTTTGACTGTGATGGTGTTCAACGCCCTATAATCCGTGCAAAATCTCCATGAGCCATCCTTCTTTTTTACTAGCAGAACAGGTGAGGAAAATGGACTATTGCTAGGCTGAATAATCCCTTGGTGTAACATCTCAGTCACCATAGTTTCAATCTGTGCCTTTTGGCTGTGAGGGTATCGATAGGGTCTCACTTTAACAGGGGCACTTCCTTCAATTAATGGAATAGCATGGTCATGAAAACGTACAGGAGGTAATCCCTGGGGTGAAGCAAAAACATCTGAGAAGCTGCTGAGTAAAGTGGTGATATCTGGGTGAATATCAGGCTGTGTACCACCAGCTACTGGGCCCACCTCTTGGAATTGGAGTGTGAAGGACGCATCAATGGCATGAGTATTATGCAGTCTTTTGATGTGGTGGAATTATGCCTGAAGCGGATTCTTGTTTTTATCACCAAAGAGGGTGACAAAATTGTCCTTGATATAAAATTTGATGGACAAAGCATTGTAGTATGTTATGTGAGGACCAAGAGTCTTTAACCAGGGGACTCCCAAAACCAAGTTTGCGTCTGTGATAGGTAACAGATACACAGGTACCTGTAACATGTGGCCTTGAATAGTCACAGGTAGCTCATCGATGTACCCTATAGTTGTCAGTGAATTACCATTACCAACCATTACAGTAAATTGCTCAGTTGATTGAATAGGAATCTTCAGACAATTTGCTATTCTGGGCTGTAGGAAGTTATCAAAGCTTCCACTGTCAAGAAGAACGCTGATATCGATACCCTGTACTTGGCCTTGGAATCTTAGAGTGCCTGCACCATGGGAACCATTCAGAGCATGCAAGGAAAGGTGGTGTTCCGACTCCCCTACGTGGCTAGGGTGAGGTGACTCGGTTGATGCAGATAGCTGAGATCCTTCGTCATCCTCCTCTACTTGGAACAATAAGTAGTGAGGATTGGGACAGCGATGGGTGGTGGAGAATTTTTCATCGCAGTAGTAGCAGAGACCTTTTTCACGCCTAATTTGCATTTCGGATCTGGTGATATTTCGAATTGGGTTAGGTTTGGAGGATGATGGTGGGGTTTTTTGAGTGGGTGTTGGAAGGATGGGTGGTGGGTTATTTCGAGGCGTGGAAAGCGGTGTAGGGTAGTGGTAGGGTTTTGAGGTGGTCGGCGGTGGGGGTTTGGGTGGTGTGGTTGAGTATTTGTCTTCGTAGAGTTTGGCGAGGGCGAAGGCACGTGACAATGAGGTGGGGGTTTGTGAGATGACATCACGTTTGATATCGGGCTTTATCCCACTAATGAAACAATCCAAGGTTGCTTCTGGGCTTAGGCCTTGGGCCCGGTTTGCTAGCACAGTGAAGGAGGAGTAGTAATCAGCTACAATTGTGGTTTGGGTCAACTTGAAAAGGGTGGTTCTGGGTGATTCATACGGAGAAGGTCCAAATTCCATTTCTAAGGCCCTAGTAAACATAGCCCATGATTGGAACGGTTGGTTTCGTGTAAGCATCTGAAACCATGGCACCACATCTTTCTCCATGTCCACGGCGACAATGGTGAGACGTTGGTTGTCCGACGTGCCATTCAGCTTTAAATATCCAATTCAACACATCCGATCCATCGAATCGCGGAAAATCGAGCTTAATATTACGCACCTGAAACGGTTGTTGTTGCTGAACGGAAGGTATCGAGTTCTTTCCACTGGCCGTCTACAGTGAACTGAGTTGAGATTCAACCCTTTCGAGACGAGCTTGATCTAAATGACGGTGTTGCATGTATTCATTGTGTCGCCGATCCGAGTCTTTAATGAACTTTTGCAAAGCTTTGCTAACTTCAGCAATGGAGTTTTCCATGGTCTTCATACGAGTACTGTCAGCCATGGTGGAAGTCAATGAAAGCACCAAATGTAATGGTATCACACGAGAGAAAACCAATTATGAAGAAGGAAATGAAATTGTATTTGATTCTCAATGCAACAGTATAATTTCAGTACAGATTTAATGTAAAAAGATAAGAATGATTTCAACCCTAAAAAGGAAGATTACTAGAATAACAGAAAGCTTAAAGCTCAAAGGGAGAAGAGATCCGGTTTTCTCGCATAATATTTTCCTCCCTCTGCCACTACCACTCTCTTTCTATTTAATGAAATCTTTCCCATATTTTTTGTTAGGAATTTTGGCTCTAGTGCCACGTCTAGGTTCCTGGAAGTTAGGATCATTTGCCAAGTGTCCCTCTCCCACTTCTGATTCAATCATGGAATTGTCCCCTTTGCCCTTATGTATAACAGCTTACTACATTTCTTTGTTTGCAACATATAAAAAATAAAAGGTATGCAACTAGTTTTATTATTTCACCGTCAGCATTGCGTGACTACGAGAAGATTTTGTGTTCATTTTGGTATTAGCAGCAGTCCGATTAGCTTCCCCGATTCTTAGCAGCTCTAAAAAGCTTTGCTGATCCCTGACTTCTACAATAGTTGCCCCAGGCAAAGATACATCGCCAGTTCTTGGATCTTCCACTATCGGAATGTTATCATTTGCTGGATTAAGCAAGTCCCGAAGAGTCTCCATGTAAAGCTACACATTTATAGTGTACAAAATATGAGATAAAGTTTCCAGAATTTAAAGTACCTTATAAATGTTACGTAAACAAGGAATTATTTCATGATTAAACAAATTAAGGCAAAAAAAACTAGAAGATAAAAGTTGATAGATATGATTCAAAAAGCAGTAATGCAAATAAAAATATACAACCTGCAGATAGGAGACAGTGACAGCATCAGTATCTGGAGATAAATCAGCAAGAATATCCTCCATTGAACGCACCATGATTCCACGACTAGATGTGTCTCCTTCCCCCAATTGTCCAAGAGTAAAAGTTTTCCCCGTTCCAGTTTGACCATAAGCCATCACAGTCCCATTATAACCATCAAGAACACTCTATCAACCACATATCAGTCACATGTTAAACTATACAACATTAAAAAACAAGGACAATATTGTGACGAATACAGAGTATTAAAACCAGAAAAGATGTTCATTATATCATAAATAACACCAATGTGAAGAAGAAATAGATACACTAGCTGGGCAAATGGTGTTAATTAAACATTTAGGATGTGCATCATTGTAATATACCTCCACGACTGGCTTAGCCACAACTTCATAGACACGCTTCTGTGATGCGGATTGAGTAAGCATAAGTGTATCAGTCTTTTAAGCTGAAGGGGGGTAAAAATACAAAAGGCCAAACATCAAACAAAGCTTGTGCATAAAACAATCCAATAGTGTATCACTAAATCAAAGCAATACGCAAATTCTAAAGACAGTTATTAATTAAATTAAATGAGTTCACCTCTGGTTGTAATTCTACACAGTCACCAAAATCAGACTTTGAACCCTAATAAACCCCCAATCTCTAGACATATTGACTGGTCACCGTTAAGGACCTTTAAACCTTATACCATCCTCATGTAATGAACCATTGAGTAGCCTTTTCACCATTAAAAATACGAAGTATTCTCCTAATCCAACCCAGCATTCACCTATTTGCCTGGTTGGTCTACTTTATTCCCAACACGGAAGCTTTAGGTCCATATCAGATATATGACATATATTACTAGGACCATTAGCATTTTAATAACTAAACTTATGTTAACCATGTGTTTAAATGTATTCGCAGGTTGCAGCTACTAACTTCACAAACCACTTCTCATAACAATAATTGAGAAATAAAATGCAGCTCAAATTCAAAATTTCAATCGCTTCAGAGATATTTGCCTATTAGAGTGGACATTAGAATGAAATAAGGAATAGGAAACTAATACATTTTCTGTTGAAGCAACAAAAATAAACAAGGTAACAAAAACAACGCACACAATACATTATACACCACGTATAAACGATGAAAGTAAATATCAAGCAAACCACAAAACAAGCTTACAAGCACCAACAAACAATAGACAGTAGAATGGAAACCTATGAAAACGAACACTTCAAACAGTTTCCCACATAACCTCACTGTCCTTAATAAACTTACTAACCAAAACACCATCTAAAGTGCATCGACATTACTTTTCTTTTCTGTGAGAAAATTCTGTAATCACAGTCACAACTTGGCCCTTAAACTCAAACACATGATATCTATGATTCCAGATCTAAACTACAACTACGGGATTTAAAATAAACAATGTCCAGCATGCATCTAATTACTATATCACATGAAAGCAGTCTTCTGTTGTTCATGAAAGGAGGAGCTAATTCTGGAATGTCGCGAATGTCCTTGTTGTCTGGATGAACAAGCTGAAAATTTGAAAGATATGGTTTATCAGTAAAAATAAGCACCAAGGTAGTAATAACTTCTTGAATATTGTTTTGAGGTAAAATGAAATCAAGATGGTGATGACATAAAAGAAACTGACATTTATAATAACCATATTCATACGCAATAAATCAAGAGATCTTGAACTTGACAGATTGTTAACAACACCAAATAGAATCCGAAATTCGAGTTAGAAAGTAAGTTTTTCTTACCTTTACAATAATGATAGCAATTACTCCAATGACAATGAGAAAAAGCAATGCCATAATAGACTTGCCAATAGCAACCTATTACAATATGTCAGCATGTTTATCAGTGAATAATTCATAAAATTAGGAACTATACTAAACAAAATGTGTGGATTCTGTAGAAATTGACCTGCCTACAGATTTCCTTAACCAACTTAGATGCTTTCTTTATAGAGAAACGGATAGAATCCAACTCATTCACAACTTTGCTCATTTGTTCCGTCTAAAAAATAAGAGATTACAACTTTTAATTCTATCATACCCCAAAATTTGACCACAAGATTTCCCATCATTGTGCAAATATCACCACAATATGGATGTATCTTCATGCCTCATCAACCTTCTCAAAGATTGTTGAGCACCCACCTTAATCAAGAATTAGGGTTTTGAGCCCTCTCAAAGCACTCAGACAAATGATCAATCAAGAAATGACATGATCTTCAACTTGTCTAGTCTCTCAAACACCTATGAAGGATCAAGAGGTTTCCCACATCAAGAATTAAGCACATGGTTGTAACATTCCAAGTGGATTAAGCCTCAAGATCGCTAGTGTCACCAAATTAGGGTTTTGGTCGACCAAGGCCTCCAGATGAAAATTTTCACCTGGCCATGAGCCAATACTTCAAAGCATGATTCAAAAAGCTCAAAGGGACCTTATAAGTCCAATCACAAGTTCAAAGTAACCTCAGAGGATGCATTCATCAAAAATCAGGAATTAGGGTTTCTTGACCTAATTCACCCCTAAGTTGACTTTTGGAGCAAGACATGAACCAAAACCTCAAGGAATGTTTTGAAGACCTCCAATATATCATATTGATCCATTTACAAGATTGGATTGATTCAAAGAACTTGGTTCATAAGCAATACAAAGATTCAAATTCATTTGGGCCAATTAGGATTTCCTGATGAAAAGTTAACTGTATCTTTGACTTTTGACCAAGACATGTTCCCAAACCTTGGGACATGATTCAAGATAAAGGTGGCAAAACGGGCCGCCCGCCCCGCCCCGCCCCACCCCGTCTTAAGCCTGCAAAAAAAAGGCGGGGCGGGCAACCCGTCAAGTGGAAATGGGCATAAAAATCTAACTCGCCCCGCCAAGGTGGCGGGTTGGCGGGCGGCGGGCTTGCCCGCCTACTTTTTTATTTATTTATTTTCATTTTTTAATAGATTAATAGGCTTGTTTTTACATTTTAATTAGATATTTCACCTATTTTTTAGAACAATTTTTATAAAGCATCTTTTTAACAAATTTTACTTAATATTACATATATTCTCAAATAAATATATAAAATAAAACCATCAAAAATTGGAATGACTAGAATTAACTAAAAAATGGCGGATTTAAGGTGGGAAAAGCTAAACAAATAGGTGCGGGGGGCTTTTGCGGGCGGCGGGTTTTGGCGGGGCGGGCTTTGGCAGGTGGTGGTCTTTAGCGGGGCGGGTTTTGGTGGGTAGCGGGCCCAAAATCTCAACCAAACCCGCCATTTTTTGGCGGGTGCGCGGGCCGGCCCGGTGGGCCACGACCCATGTTGCCACCCCTAATTCAAGACACTCTAAAACACCTATGGAATCTATCTATTAGGTTTGAATTAGGTCAAGGACCTGATTTCATAGAGGATTACACAGTTTGAAATTCATCTGACAAAAAAGTCAACTGTGCCAAAAATCAAGTTTAACTTTTTGAGTTTCTTGACAAAAAAGGCTTCCTTAAGTAAAAAACAATGTTAACTTATGGTTTAGATCATCATTCATCAAGAAAAATCAAGAAAAATAGGGTTACTTGCAAAAGGGGCAACCATAAGAAACTTGAAATTTTCTAAGTTATGGAACCAAAGTGATTTGATACCAACTTTGCAAGGTCATAACTTCCAAACCACGAGGCCTTTTTCTTCCATCCAAATCTCAAATGGAAGCTCTCATTACATACTTCAAAATTGTCAACTACACCAAATTCCAAATCCTCATGGATTTTGAGTTATGGATTGATCAAAATCATAAAAACATGAAAATGACCATTTTTTCCAACACTTGGAATTTTTTAGGCAGAATCTGTCTAGGTTTTTCATCAACTTTGGGGCCATTTTTCATTATGATCCAAGCTAAACCAAGACCAATGTTGGACATCAAAGTTAAAGTATGTCATTAGGGCTTTCCAAGGAGTGCTAGATCATCTCCAAATTCAATTTGAGCAAGAAGTTACAACCCTTGGTGTAGTGTGCGATTTTTGTCGGTGACGCGACCACCTTATCGCCATTTGGTTTTTCCTCGCCGTAATGGTGGGAATTGGGTGCTACTTTCTGATTTCTTATTTATCCTATGAAGCTAGAAAGGAAAGGGAAGCTGTCTAAAACTAACCTTGCACGCAAATGTTTAACTGAACAAATGCTAAGAGATTGGGGGGGGGGGGGGTCCAGAGTCAGGTTATACAATGGGGAGTTATTAATTACCCATCCTATATATGGTTATCCATATGTCTTTTTATTACTTATTATATACTGTTTGGTGTTTATTTGTCAGGGATTGGGAAAGTTTTTCCTTTTGGAATGTTGAGAGAATTATTTTTGTTGTTTTCGAGTTTCTGTTGTTTTTGGTAAAGTACTGGACCTAAAGTTTTTGTTTAGTGTGCTCGCTAAGATTTCGCAATCTTATGCCTACGTATTCCCGTAAACAAGTACAAGGAAATCAGAGCAATCGTAGTTCCTCCTATTCTATGGGAGGAAAAAGATGATTTTTAGTGTCTTGTTCGAAGCCCAAGATGGAAGCTAAAAGTTTGTTTGTGTCTTGTTCAAAGCCCAAGATTGAAGCTAAAAGGTTTGACTGAGAGAGAATTTGTCATCTCTAAAGGGAGATATCTCATCTGTTTATCACATTTGTTGGGGATTTGTTTTAAAAGAAAATTACTTTAACTGGGATGCGGGATCCAGCAATGCCATAATTTCTTTTAAAAGGGAGATGTCATGAAGGAGGAAACTTTAACTCAGTTTTGAGCAATGCCATTTTTCCTTATGAGTTTATCATGCTAAAAGAGGGACATTGGCTTGGATCTTAATAATTCAGAGGCTTGCCACTTACAACAATTAGATGAAAGAGAATGGTTTTACCAGGATAAGAGATGGACTACAACTTGGATTTTTGAATCAACAAGTGTGCCACTTACAACAGTTATCTGGGATTAGGGTTTTTTGAATTATTGTCTATTTTGACATGTGATTATACAGAGGAATGTCTTCCTTCAGAGAAATTCTGATTTCCTCTGAGGGGATGTTGATTTTTGTGTGCCTTGTTCAAAGCCCAAGGTTAAAGCTAAAAGAGTTTGACTCTGTTAAGGGAGATCATTATACAAAGCTGTCATACCCCAAATTTGTCCTACCTATTGTATGTTTTCTACACCAAATTTTCGTGTTGACTCTAAAATTTAGGTCATAAGGGTTTGGCATGTATTTAAAAGTGTTTACTAGCTTGTGCTAGGTTTGCCATGATTTCAAGAAGAGATAAGGAGGGATGAGCACTCATTTTATAATTATTCAATCCAGACATGACCAATTGGTTTCAGACTGATTTTAAGTTATGATCAAGAGGGTCTTTAACCATATTCCAAGTGCGACACTAAGGTTATATGGTTAAAATAAGCTAAGAAATGACCATTCATATTTAGGTATTGTTCACTTATTAATCTAAGTTTGAGTTGGTGGATGATAAGTTAAGGTTTCAAAAGATCTTGGCATAACCAATATGTGATAAAAGCTTTGGATCGTATCTTCTCAGTTTATGTCTTAAGGCCATTTATTCTTAAAGCCATCCATAATTTGTTTTGAGTTATAGCCACAAGCCGTGATTCAAGATGTTCTTTTGAAGCCATGAGTTTGAGTAAAGCTTCCTTTGAATCAAAGATTGTCTCAGGTTTTAGAAGTCATTTCTAGAATCATTCATGAGATTATTTGGAAATAGGTATTAAGATCCAACTTGATTTCATAAAATACGACTAGAGGCATGGCCATAAGTTGATGATTGTGCAAGGGATGTTAATTCACTTCAAACAAGAGCTTGATTCCAAATTAATAAACAATTTTTTAAGAAAGCTCATGGATAAAATCAAAAGCAGCTTTTGACTATTACCACACTCATTGTCATAGCCATAATAAATAATATTCATAGGAAAGGTTTTTAGGCATGAAAAAATGTAGTGCAATTCAAGCCATACAAGGGACACGTACTGGCACATCACTTTTTGGATCAAGTCTTTTGATAAAATAAATATACATTATCATTCTTGAGTCTCATGGTCAATACATCAGATCATCCAACGTCTAAATAGGCACCAAACAAGACTAGTTGCATTATGATTGAGTTTGGATTACTTCATTATGACGTGGATAATTGAATCCAACGGCTGAGTAGATTACTTTGATCTTCCCACAAACGCACATGTTTTTACAAGTAAGGAATACAACAACAGATTACAAGTCATGAGGATTCACTACAAATCACGATCTAACTCAAACAAATTACATGACTCACAAATATACAAAATCCACACTTTTTTATCTTCAAAACCCCTCCATTTTCACTCACCCTCTACTTCTTCTATCACGCCTCCCAAATCAACAGCTTCGTATAGTACCGGAGGAGGTAGTGCTGTTGAAGGTAGTGGTGAAAGGGAAATATTGGTGCAGCATTTGTTGGTGAAAGAAGATGATCAGAGACTATTGGTAGATCTTCAACTAAGAGTCGCCAGAGGTAAAACATTTAATTAACACTTCTAAAAATCTATTTTCTTAATCAATAATGGAAGTAGTGGGCTTTTGGAGTCTAGCACTCCTTGGGTCCTTGAACGATCGCTCTTGGGGCGCACGCCTTGGGTTATGATTGTTCCATCTTTCATTCTAAAAAACTTAATTCGCTTAACCTCTCATACTTAAGACATTCAATTCAATTAAAACATTCAATCTTTTAAAACAGTTTCTTAAGATCATAATCGACGCTCTAATACTTAATATTTTCTTATAAAATATTTAATCAAGCTTCTTAAACCGTTCTCCTAATCAAATTACGAAAGTAGTGGACTCTTGAGGTCTAGCACCTCTTGGGCCCTTGGATGAATGCTCTTGAGGCGCACGCTTTGGGTTGTGTTCATCCCGAACTTTCTTCCTAAAACACTCGCTCTAATTATATGGACAAGTAAGCCAATTGTCCAACAAATACAATTTCATAATTAATATAATGAAAAAGGTGTTATTGAGATCTAGCATTTCAGTCATGCCCCGATTAATTGGTTGCGAGGCCGACGTCTCGTTTATCGAATAATCGTCATTCTCGCTCAAAACACTTAACAAACTAAACGCTTCCTACGCAACCAAAACCCTAAAGAAAAATACATACGCAAATCCGAACTCTTTTCTCAATCAAATCATTAACACACTTAATTCATATTCAAACAACTTTTCATAAAAGAAGAACATTGTTTAGTCCATTCTTCCGCGCATATAAACTCGTGCTTCAGCCTCCTATGACGAGCAGACAAGCCAATGTTTAGCAGTTAGAATGCGAATTAAACTCTCGTTCACCTAAAAAATACAAACCAATCGTAGTCCCACGAACTACGAATGCTCTGACTTTCCCATTGCACGAGGGAATACGTAGGCTCGAGGATTTTAATCTTCGCCGAGCACAATAATAAAAAACCACCCATTTCCCCCTTAGAAAGCAATACCTGCCTTAGGAGAAAACAAACAAACCAAGCTAACTTATCTCCCGAATCGAATCAAGAGGTTCCCGTTGAGTACAACGTACGTAGAGGGTGTTAATACCTTCCCTTTGCGTAACTGACTCCCGAACCCGAATTTGGTTGCGACGACCATTTTCTTATCCCTTTCAAAGGTTTTATCGATATTTTCCTATTCCTTCCTTGGAATGAATAAAATTCGGTGGCGACTCTGTTTCGAACAGCTTTTTTCCGCGTCCATCGCGAGGATCGTATTTTTCGAGGTACGACAGATGGCGACTCTGCTGGGGATAAGCATTGCCCTATGCTAGAGAGAGTCAAGCCTAACTTGACTCGATTCGAGAGTGTTAGATTTGCTTGTTGGATTTCTTGTTTGGTTTCTCCAATTATTTCTTTATTTACTTTGTGTTACTTTCTTTTTTATTACCTGCTTTATGTCATATTTACCTGTTGGATTTGGGTTGATGTCACAAGTAAGGCTCTATACCCGAGTTTTGGAAAAAGAAGAGAGAACACTTAGTTAGATTTTGGAAGTCATTAGTGTTAGTCCCCAAGGACCCGCTCCTTGTGTGCCTAGCATGAAAGCTTCCCCTAGAGTAGACCTTTTCGTAGATCTTGTTGTAACACAGCTAGCCTGTCACACGACTTGATTCATGAAGGGTCCGTGACTCTGGGAACCAACTCTTAGCACCAGTTTCTATCTTAGTGGTCGTTAGTGTTAGTCTCCGAGGACTCGCTTTTCGTGGGCCTAGCATGAAGACTATACTCAGGATAGACCTTTCGTATCCTCTTCGTAATGCAGCTAGCCTGTTGCATGGTGTTGATGTGATTAGTGTCTGTAATCCTGGGAACCATATCCATCAACATAAGAGCTATCCCGTGAGTGGGTTTATGGGTAAAGAATTTTGAACTATCCTTATAAAGCTTACCCGTTAGGAGGGTTGGGAAGTTACTTGTGATATCCTGGATCCTGGATCTTCCCGCATTGCATTTGTTTGCATATCATTGCATTTTATCTCATTTGCATGGCATACCCTTCCAACCAAGACTCGTCTGATCCTCTGTCTATTTCCTGCCAGCTAATTTCCCGACGCTCATATTGAACCTGTGGTAGCCGCAAAGCATTTGAAGCAAGTTCAAGCAGAGATAAAAATAGACAATTTGAAAGTTGTGATAGCGATGTCAGAGGATAGCCTTCAACATGTAGGGATGGAGGATTTTACCCCCTCATCAGGTTTTGCTGTGACGACTAACCCATTGTATGATCGCCTACCTGGTGATCATCCTCTACAAGTGAACATCCCTGCTCAGTCTCAGATGATGTCTGATTCCATGGAGAAAAGGTTTTGTGCCCTCGAAGAGAAGGTTCAAGCTATGAAAGCGCGCAATACTTCTGGGCTCGATGCTGTTGATATGTGCCTAGTGCCAGACTTGGTAATTCCCCCGAAGTTCGAAGTACCCAAGTTCGAGAAGTATGCTGGTATCAGTTGTCCAAAGCGTCATTTGGTGATGTTCTGCCGAAAGATGACTCCTCATGTCCGCGATGACAAGTTGATGATTTACTGCTTTCAAGACAGTTTAAGTGGCGCGTCTTTGAATTGGTACATGGATTTAGAAAGAAGCTGTATCCAATCATGGAAAGACTTATCCAATGCTTTCCTAAAGCAATATGAGTACAATTTGGACATGGCTCCCAATCGCATGCAGTTGCAAAGTCTATCTCAGAAGAGCGGTGAATCCATTAAGACCTACGCACAACGGTGGAGAGAATTCGCAGCCAGGGTACAACCACCACTCTTGGACAAAGAACTGATTGACATGTTCTTGGACAGTCTGCATGCCACCTATCTTGGAAGAATGACTGGCAGTTCATTCTCAAGCTTCTCTGACCTTATAATAGTAGGAGAACGCATCGAGAGTTACCTCAAGGCTAAACAAGTCCAAGACGTCTCGAGCAACCAAGATGGCGAGACTGAATCCTTCAGCAATCCCCAAGAGGAAGAGGATAATGAAATTGATGAAGTCATAGCAAATGCTGAGTATTCTCAAGGTGCACCAGCAAAACTTTATGGTCCCTCAGCTTCTAGGAAGTTATCATTGTCAGCGCCATATCATCCTTATGGGCAACCTGTCAATCCTAGGGCGTCATACCAGAAACCCATGAGTTCTCGTACAAATCAGCGAAATTGTGGTCGAGGATTTCAGAATCATCATCAGAATCAGCATAGGCCTCGAAACAACTTGGAAAGAAGGATTGCTCCTCTTCACCTAGTTCCTATGTCATACAGCCAACTTTTGCTGCATCTGGTCCAGAACTCACTGGTAGAGCCCAAAGCTATCAAGCCTTAGCCAGAACCATACCCGCCTGGGTATGACCCCAATGCGCATTGTGGATATCATGCTGGATCAATGGGACATTCTACTGAAGATTGCAAAGCTTTTCAAGCCAAGGTGCAACAGTTGATTGACAAAAAGTACATATCATTTCCAGAAGGGAACTTGGTTGTGCACATCAGCTTCTCGCCCAAATAAGTTACAAGACTTCAAGAGGCAGCTAGTGGGCCAGACAGGAAGACTTCCTCAGATACTGGCAATCATTGGATTTTTTTTATCATTCGCATTTTTAATTTCTTTATGATTAAATGCTACTTGTTTCGAACATTGTTTATTCTGAATGGTAATATTAATGAAGTGATCATGCATTTTTTGAACTAGTCACGTCGCATTCGCTCATTTTTCTTCACTTATATCAAAAAGCAAAAAATATGTTCATCTATATACCTCTCTTCCTTTTTTCTTTACCAAGTTGTTTAGCAAGTATTGGAGGGAGGATGACGAAAACGAGATACCCATAATTGCTGATGGTATGCTTTCGGATAGAATCCTGCCAAGGATGTACAGGCATTGTTTCAATTCCCCAAACACTGGAGAGATAAAGAGTTAATCCCTAGTAAACCACTTCGAGCCTAGAAGTAGCAGTTTCTTTCGGATCTAAAACACCCTTATACTTAACCTGGGGCATGGGTAGTGTTCAGTTAACCTAATTACGCACTCAGTTCACAAAAGCAAAATCCAAAAGCATGATGGTTGTTCATCACTTACCCATGAATTGGCAGTCACAATCCTCTGACAAAATTAAAAAAAACAAAAGCCTACTAAGTCAAGCACCTCAAAAGGAGACTTAGGCAAAAATCAAGGCAACCCTGATGGACTCGAAAAGCAAAGTCAGTCTATGCAAAAGATAGGGATAAAAGAAAAAACAAAAGAGGCCCTCGGATCCTCAACAAAAACAAAATAAGATCCAGTGACCACCATAATCAAAACCAAAGGGTCGCTGATATCCATCAAAAACAAAATAAGGTGACTCCCATTTCAAGAAAACCTTGAATCATTCATCGCTTACACCGTCAACCCTTTGGAGGACAAACATGTGTAGAGTCAACTGAACGTAGGACTGGAGAACATCACGAAGAAGGGGTGGGAACAAAATAAATTTTGGACCTTATATCCTTTGTTTCTATAATCGTGAACCAGACCACGTTACAACCCTTAAAAGACCTAATTGAGGCGGGATTTAGTCTGAAAGCATACTACAGCAAGGTTGCATAAACTGACTCCTACAAATTTGCTAATCACTTACATTGGTGTCATATTCTTGCTACACCTTTCACGTCATCTAAATAAGCATTGTGTTTGGGCTAATGGTCCATTTGTCACACACTATCGTATCATTCTAATAAGGGTTAATTGTGATTTACCCCCCTGACATATGAGCGAGTTTTGATTTACCCCATACATGCCTTTAGGCAACGATTTTTTTGAAAAAATCGTTGCCAAAACCTGCCTATGGCAACGGTGGGGGGGTAAACCAAAACACGCTCATATGTCGGGGGGGGGGGGGGGGTAAATCACAATTAACCCTTCTAATAATGATGATTTTTCAAAACTTGCATGAACATCGCATTAAAATTACCATTTGTGAACGAACAATTTTGACTGCAAGTCAGTGTTTGACATCAAGGAAGTTCCAACAAGGAACAATCAAAGAGGGCTGGGTCATTCAACAATGTTGGCTCGAATTGACAACACCTCATAACCCTATGGAACAGGGGCATTGACATCCAATGATTATGGAATCAGTCAGTATAAAGCAAGTCCCCGAAGCATTAGTTGATTATGGGGCAAATCATTCAAGAACAGGTTGATCAGAGTAAATCATCTCAAGAATCCACCAACCAGGGGCAGGCCACCCAGAGGTTCTTTTGATTAAAGGAAAACCCCTCCAATGTTCAATCAGCACAAGTTAAGTCGCTCAAACGCTCATTCTGGGGCAAGCTACCTCAAGGGTACTTCGAAGCCAAATACTCCAAGAGTCATTCAATGAAGGAAGAATCCTTTCACGGCTTGGAATTTTGGGGCAAGCCATCTCGAGTTCATCTCATGGTACACCTGCTTCTGAATTTTCCTTCCGAAGAAACCTTTCACAACTTGGAATTCTGGGGCAAGCCATCTCGAGATCATCTCATGGTATAGTTGTTTCCAATTTCCTGTCAAGGAAAAATTATTTATAGACCCAGACTGGGGCAGGATGAGCCACACAGGGGAAAATCTCTTCGTTACTTTCAACCTGATCAAGCGAACACCGTCAAGTGACCTTTGAGTTCAAGACGAGTGTCGGGGAATCATGCTATCACCCCACCAGATAACCTTTTGCCTTCCTTCTGACAAGAGACCTTGCTGCATAGGAAGCTATCCATCCCTTATCCTAGGGCATCTTTGGAAACCATCATTGCATAAATCGCTCATATGCATTAGTCACGTCGCTTCGCTCATTGCATAGACATGTGTATCATTCCTCGAGCCTAACCTTCCAACAAGATTTGACATCTTAAAAGCCTGGTTTTGCAAGACTTGACACCAAAGTCCAACTTAGCTTGGCAACCTAAAGTCCAATTTCATTTGGCACATATCCAAAGTCCAACTTAGCTTGGCAACCCAAAGTCCAATTTCATTTGGCACATATCCAAAGTCCAACTTAGCTTGGCAACCCAAAGTCCAATTTCATTTGGCACATATCCAAAAGTCCAATTTAGCTTGGCATCTACCAAAAGTCCAACTTAGCTTGGCAATCCAAAAGACCACACTCGTTGGCACCTCCAAATCTTTTTAAGGCCCAGTTCCCGCCTGGCAAATCATTTAAGGTCCAGTTCTTGCCTGGCAAATCATTTAAGGTCCAGTTCCCGCCTGGCAAATCTTTAAAGGTCCAGTTCCTGCCTGACAAATCTTTTAAGGTCCAGTTCCTGACTGGCGAATCATTAAAGGTCCAGTTCCCGACTGGCTAATCATTTAAGGTCCAGTTCCCGCCTGGCAAATCTTTTAAGGTCCAGTTCCCGACTGGCGAATCATTAAAGGTCCAGTTCCCGACTGGCAAATCATTTAAGGTCCAGTTCCCGCCTGGCAAACATTTCAAGGTCCAGTTCCCGCCTGGAAATTCTTTTAAGGTCCAGTTCCCGCCTGGCAAATCTTTTAAAGGTCCAGTTCCCGCCTGACAAATCTTTTAAGGTCCAGTTCCCGACTGGCGAATCATTAAAGGTCCAGTTCCCGACTGGCAAATCATTTAAGGTCCAGTTCCCGCCTGGCACACATTTCAAGGTCCAGATCCCGCCTAGAAATTATTTTAAGGTCCAGTTCCTGCCTGGAAAATCTTTTAAAGGTCTAGTTCCCGCCTAGCGAATCTTTCAAAGGTCCAGTTCCCGCCTGACAAATCTTTTAAAAGTCCAGTTCTCGACTGGCAAACCAATTTAAGGTCCAGTTCTCGTCTAGCGAATACCCTTTTAACACCAGTTCTCGTCTGGTAATCTATCCTCCAAATCCAGTTCTAGTCTAGAAGTTTAAATTAAAGTCCAATTTCATTTGGCGCATAACCTAAAGTCCAATTTCAGTTGGCAATTACTGATTCCAATATCTGGTGATACCCTCGACAAGGAAACCTATCCCCAGCGCGCCCGATCATTTGCATCGTCATGTGTATAACATTACATATTAATATCAAACACTATCATATCATACGTGCATTAGATTCCCTAGCAGTTGCATCTTAGCATGTGTTTCAGTGCATCATGCAATGCATGTCATTTCCATCCCCAACAACATAGCATAACAGGATCCAGGATCAGTTCGCAAGCATCTTGGCCAGTCCTCCATCAGAGTCAGCAGTATTCTTCTAAAAGAGTTGGTACCCCGCATGTGCTCAAGGAATTCTATTCCCCAACAAGTCATTCTTCAACCAGGCAATTAATAATGACAATCTCCAGCAGCTATTGTTATTCTTACTCCCCAAATAGAGGATATCCTAGAAAGTTTCTTGTGAGCTTTTCCCCTGCAAAGCCAACGCATTTCCTCCGACATGAATCTTGCTCAACTATTCTTCAGCAAATTTGCCTTTCAGAGATACTGCTTTGGTATCGTTGAGGAACCTTAACGGATAAGGTACTGCTTCAATGCTCCAGAGAATCTTCTGTTTTCCAAGATACTGCTTTGGTATCGTTGATGAACCTTAACGGATAAGGTACTGCTTCAATGCTCCAGAGAATCTTCTGCTTTCCAAGATACTGCTTTGGTATCGTTGAGGAACCTTAACGGATAAGGTACTGCTTCAATGCTCCAGAGAATCTTCTGCTTTCCAAGATACTGCTTTGGTATCGTTGAGGAACCTTAACAGATAAGGTACTGCTTCAATGCTCCAGAGAATCTTCTGCTTTCCAAGATACTGCTTTGGTATCGTTGAGGAACCTTACCGGATAAGGTACTGCTTCAATGCTCTAGAGAATCTTCTGCTTTCCAAGATACTGCTTTGGTATCGTTGAGGAACCTTAATGGATAAGATACTGCTTCAATGCTCCAGAGAATCTTCTGCTTTCCAAGATACTGCTTTGGTATCGTTGAGGAACCTTAACGGATAAGGTACTGCTTTAATGCTCCAGAGAATCTTCTGCTTTCCAAGATACTGCTTTGGTATCGTTGAGGAACCTTAACGGATAAGGTACTACTTCAATGCTCCAGAGAATCTTCTGGTTTCCAAGATACTGCTTTGGTATCGTTGAGGAACGTTAACGGATAAGGTACTGCTTCAATGCTCCAGAGAATCTTCTGCTTTCCAAGATACTGCTTTGGTATCGTTGAGGAACCTTAACGGATAAGGTACTGCTTCAATGCTCCAGAGAATCTTCTGCTTTCCAAGATACTGCTTTGGTATCGTTGAGGAACCTTAACGGATAAGGTACTGCTTCAATGCTCCAGAGAATCTTCTGCTTTCCAAGATACTGCTTTGGTATCGTTGAGGAACCTTAACGGATAAGGGAATGCTTCAATGCTCCAGAGAATCTTCTGCTTTCAGAGATACTGCTTTGGTATCATCGGGGAACCTTAATGGATAAGGGACTGCTTCGACGATCCAGAGAATCGTCTGCCTTTCAGAGATACTGCTTTGGTATCATCGAGGAACCTTAATGGATAAGGGACTGCTTCGACGACCCAGAGAATCGTCTGCCTTTCAGAGATACTGCTTTGGTATCGTTGAGGAACCTTAACGGATAAGGGAATGCTTCAATGCTCCAGAGAATCTTCTGCTTTCAGAGATACTGCTTTGGTATCATCGGGGAACCTTAATGGATAAGGGACTGCTTCGACGACCCAGAGAATCGTCTGCCTTTCAGAGATACTGCTTTGGTATCATCGAGGAACCTTAATGGATAAGGGACTGCTTCGACGACCCAGAGAATTGTCTGCCTTTCAGAGATACTGCTTTGGTATCATCGAGGAACCTTAATGGATAAGGGACTGCTTCGATGACCCAGAGAATCGCCTGCCTTTCAGAGATACTGCTTTGGTATCATCGAGGAACCTTAATGGATAAGGGACTGCTTCGACAACCCAGAGAATCGTCTGCCTTCAGAGATACTGCTTTGGTATCATCGAGGAACCTTAATGGATAAGGGACTGCTTCGACGACCCAGATAATCGTCTGCCTTCAGAGATACTGCTTTGGTATCATCGAGGAACCTTAATGGATAAGGGACTGCTTCGACGACCCAGATAATCGTCTTTCTTCAGAGATACTGCTTTGATATCATTGAGGAGCCTTAACGGATAAGGTACTGCTTCAATGTCCCAGAGAATCTCACGCTTTTTCAAAAATACAACTTTGGTATCATCGGAGAACCTTAATGGATAAGGGACTGCTTCGACCATCCGAAGGATCTCAAGTTATTCTGTTCAGTTGGAACCCCGATACTTCATTCTGTCAGCCCTTACTCTACAAACACATTACCTTTTGGCAGACAAATTTTGGGGTCTTTTTATATCTAATTGACTTCCACCCTAAAAATGAACGCCATGCAGCAGTTCATTCTCTCGGGTTCAAGACAATTAGATAGGGGCATCTGTCATACCCCAAATTTGTCCTACCTATTGTATGTTTTCTGCACCAAATTTTCGTGTTGACTCTAAAATTTAGGTCATAAGGGTTTGGCATGTATTTAAAAGTGTTTACTAGCTTGTACTAGATTTGCCATGATTTCAAGAAGAGATAAGGAGGGATGAGCACTCATTTTATAATTATTCAGTCCAGACATGACCAATTGGCTTCAGACTGATTTTAAGTTATGATCAAGAGGGTCTTTAACCATATTCCAAGTGCGACACTAAGGTTATATGGTTAAAATAAGCTAAGAAATGACCATTCATATTTAGGTATTGTTCGCTTATTAATCTAAGTTTGAGTTGGTGGATGATAAGTTAAGGTTTCAAAAGATCTTGGCATAACCAATATGTGATAAAAGCTTTGGATCGTATCTTCTCAGTTTATGTCTTAAGGCCATTTATTCTTAAAGCCATCCATAATTTGTTTTGAGTTATAGCCACAAGCCGTGATTCAAGATGTTCTTTTGAAGCCATGAGTTTGAGTAAAGCTTCCTTTGAATCAAAGATTGTCTCAGGTTTTAGAAGTCATTTCTAGAATCATTCATGAGATTATTTGGAAATAGGTATTAAGATCCAACTTGATTTCATAAAATACGACTAGAGGCATGGCCATAAGTTGATGATTGTGCAAGGGATGTTAATTCACTTCAAACAAGAGCTTGATTCCAAATTAATAAACAATTTTTTAAGAAAGCTCGTGGATAAAATCAAAAGCAGCTTTTGACTATTACCACACTCATTGTCATAGCCATTATAAATAATATTCATAGGAAAGGTTTTTAGGCATGAAGAAATGTAGTGCAATTCAAGCCATACAAGGGACACGTACTGGCACATCACTTTTTGGATCAAGTCTTTTGATAAAATAAATATACATTATCATTCTTGAGTCTCATGGTCAATACATCAGATCATCCAACGTCTAAATAGGCACCAAACAAGACTAGTTGCATTATGATTAAGTTTGGATTACTTCATTATGACGTGGATAATTGAATCCAACGGCTGAGTAGATTACTTTGATCTTCCCACAAACGCACAGGTTTTTACAAGTAAGGAATACAACAACAGATTACAAGTCATGAGGATTCACTACAAATCACGATCTAACTCAAACAAATTACATGACTCATAAATATACAAAATCCACACTTTTTTCATCTTCAAAACCCCTCCATTTTCACTCACCCTCTACTTCTTCTATCACGCCTCCCAAATCAACAGCTTCGTATAGTACCGGAGGAGGTAGTGCTATTGAAGGTAGTGGTGAAAGGGAAATATTGGTGCAGCATTTGTTGGTGAAAGAAGATGATCAGAGACTATTGGTAGATCTTCAACTAAGAGTCGCCAGAGGTGAAGATTTGAGTGATCTTGTTGTAGACCCTTCAATTTGCCCTTCTAAAAGATGAAGGAGGAATGCTCGAGTGGGTTAGAAAGGGACAAATGGTTCCTGAATTTGAAGAGGCTGCGTTTAATGCACCTTAAAAAAAAGAGAAGAAGTTGTAAGATGCAAGACAAAATTTGGATGGCACCTACTACAGGTTTTATCTGAAAGAGAAGAATCGGTACTTAAAGACATTCAACTTAATGAGTTGCAGGTGAAATTTCAAGATCCAACCTTTTTAGAGGAGGCACAGTTAATTGATGTTTGAGAGCCTGAAGAAGTCATCTTTGCCAGGATTTACAGTTCTTCCCCTCCAACAATTTGGAACATGGGGGCCTAAAATAAATACCAAATTTGATTCTCAAAAGGATACATATGTTCTGTGTCATCACGGTGCACGGTCGTTGCAGGTTGCCAAGTGGCTGCAGTCACAGAGGTTCAGGAAAGTATACAATATTTCCGGAGGAATCCATGCATATTAGGTACAGGTCGATTCATCAGTTCCTATGTATTGACCCACATACCAAGCTGATCATGGGCATTGTACCTGCAAAACAATTTCAAAACAAAGTCATAAAGCAACATACAATAACAGCAACAGACCAAAATTCATAGGCAGTTCGCAACATCATAATTCAAATATTCCTAAGTAATTGATTTAAGAGTACAATTCCAAATTGCAATACCAATATTGTTTGCACAAGTCATAAGACCTAAAGTACTAAGCTCTACCTAGACTTGGAACTAGCAATGCCAACTGTTGAGGCGTACAAAATCTGTTACAAAAAGGATTAAGAGTTGAAAGTAACACTCTGCCAGTACTGTAAGGTCTAAGTTACATGTGATTCAGAGATTACATGTCAACAACAACAATACAAAATAGGACATCCTGCAAAGAGCAGAAGGCATAGGACGAACACGTCATTTGCTAAAGGACTTGGTAATTGTTAAAGTTTCACTTACCATGGTTGCCTTGATAATTAGAAATGGTTGTGTATGATCAAAGACATGATCAAATGCTTCATGTTTCAAGGAAGCCCCTCTATCCTCTCTTCCAAGCTCTGCCTCAATACAGGCACCCAATACACATGAAAAAGGAGATGAGGAAGGTCAGTTAGTATAAGCTTATGGCAATATACAAAAAAGGAGTTATCCAAACAATAACAACATGAAAATGTCAGAGTTCAGGGTACAATGACTCCTGCCAAACTGTGCCATACGAACAACAAAAATTCAAAGTGCATGCAGTTATTTATAAGGCAAGGTTTTTCCTCATAATGAAAGTGCAAACTTACCAGGAGGATTCAAATAACCGATATCCTCAAGACACAGAGGATGAAGCTAACAAGAGACATTCCATCAAAGGAAATAATGAATGTACCTAACATTCAGTTGAATGATAAATGCCCCAGTACATCTTTTCGTAAACTGGTTTGTTCTGAATTGGAGGATTCAGACGAGGAACGTGATAAATACTCAAAAACAGCTGATGTTACATGCACAAATGAGACATCTAAATCATTTGATATATCCTGTGTACCAGAATCATCGTTTGTTCCTGAAACTGCTATTGAAAGCGGAATAGATACAATGTCTGGAGCGGTGTCTTCTGGTCACTGTCTAGAAGTTTCTATGCATAACGAGTTGAAACCGTTCACTTTAAGTGCTCGGAGGTGCTTAACAAAATTATCACACAATTCAGATATGTTGCCGGATGCTGAAATTCCAGATTCTTCTCCAAAAGAGGCTCTACAAGATTTTATAGATGAAAATATGGAAACTTCAATCACCAAGGTGATGGATGAGTGCAGTCGTGTGGATTTCAAATTAAAGACAACATTTGTTGAGGCTGGTCCATTATTGGAGACAGATATGGTACAAAATTTATGGAAGAAACTCCGACAAATGGATTTAAGACAACATACTATCTCAGAACAGCTAGGAGCTTCTCAAGTTATTAAACTTGCTAGTGGGTTGAGCAATCTAATTTCAGAAGCTGATTTGTTTCACAATTACCAACCTAAAACTTCAACCTCTTGATGAAATCAAAAACAACCCTCTGTCACAAGAAAAAGAGAAGCAAGAGGTCAGCACAATATGACTTATTTTTTAAGTCAAAAGAGCCACATCATCAAAATCCAAGAGTGGTAAAAAGCAGTAAAAAATCACACAATTACGCAGTGAAAATCATGTGAGAAAATACACGTTCTAGAAGCTCACTACAGACAAAATAAGAGATATTTTCACAATTTCATTTCCTCAGCATCCCACAAAATCAGGGCTCACACAAAACCTCCTAACGGCTTGATTTGCAAAATTCACACCTCATCATTCTCTCTAACAAACTCACACGGATTAAAGGATATTCCTCTGGAAATTCCTCAAATTTCGCACGTACAAGAAAACCTCAATCCCCTATAAATACGCACCCAATCATTGGCCAATGGAACCAAGAAAAAAAACCTAACGATACTCTACACAAATTGCTCCCAAAAACCCTAAATCACTAAAGCTCGCATCCTAAAATCTCTGTAATAATTTCTCACTGAAATTTTGACACGAGACGAGCTAAGCCTCTCACGTTAATCACAATAACATCAACACGCACAGAAGAAATCAAGGGGAAGATTCAAAGGATAGCAAACAGAAGAAAGGGGAAGGTTGGGAATCGAGTACCTGATTGCATTCAGAAAATCCTCAGAGGAGATCTTTCAGACGTAGTTCCTTTAATCTTTCTTTCACATTGAATCTGGTTGTTTTGTCTTGAATCTTCGTTGTCGTTTGTTATGTATTTTCCTGTATTGGCTTCGATTTACTTATTTTTTACGGGTTAGGGTTTATTTTGGGAACGTAATTGATCTGAGGGATTGAATGAGTTTTGGTCAAAATAGATACTAGATTCGTGTAGAGGAAGGGAAAATAAGGGGTGTTTGTGTTGATCATTTAAGGTTTTGGGGTGGGTTTCACCGGAGAAGACGGTGGCGCCGCCGCTTCTCCGGCCGTTTTAGGTTTCCGATGTGAGAGAGCGAGAGAGACGTGAGAGAGGAGAGAGAAACGGAGTGAGGATATGAAGTTTTTTTTTCTCATTTTCTTTACTTGTTCCGTGAGAGGAGAGGTGGTGGTCGTATCCACCGGTGACATGTGTCACCGGTCACTCATTTTTTTATTTATTTTTGTTCTTTTAGTTTTCTTTTTCATATTACCTTTAATATATAAACCAATTATAAACTTTCAATTATTATTTTTTTTAGAAAATAACAAAATCTATTTACCAATTTATTTTTAGTTTTTTATTAAAAGGTTATTTAATTAGTTTATTAATTAATATTTTAATTAATCCATTTCTCTATCCCTAAAATTATCATATAATACTTTCTTAATTAAACTAAAAAATTACAATTCATTCTAATTAATATTTCTAACACTTTTTCTTAACTCAATAATGGAAAGGTGGGCTTTTGGAGTCTAGCACTCCTTGGGTCCTTGAACGATCACTCTTAGGGCACACGCCTTGGGTTGTGATCGTTCCGTCTTCCATTTTTTAAAATACTTAAAAATGTTTTAATCTAACTAAAATGTTCAACTTTAATAAAATGTTTTTGGCTTATAAATCTTATTTCAACTTTTAAAACGATTACTTAATCTTTTTACAAAATTTATTTTAACTTAAAATCTTAATCAACTTTGATATACCAAAATTATTTTATTATATAAAACATTTAATTAACACTTCTAAAAATCTATTTTCTTAATCAATAATGGAAGTAGTGGGCTTTTGGAGTCTAGCACTCCTTGGGTCCTTGAACGATCGCTCTTGGGGCGCACGCCTTGGGTTGTGATCGTTCCATCTTTCATTCTAAAAAACTTAATTCACTTAACCTCTCATACTTAAGACATTCAATTCAATTAAAACATTCAATCTTTTAAAACACATTCTTAAGATCATAATCGACGCTCTAATACTTAATATTTTCTTATAAAATATTTAATCAAGCTTCTTAAACCGTTCTCCTAATCAAATTACGAAAGTAGTGGACTCTTGAGGTCTAGCACCTCTTGGGCCCTTGGATGAATGCTCTTGAGGCGCACGCTTTGGGTTGTGTTCATCCTAAACTTTCTTCCTAAAACACTCGCTCTAATTATATGGACAAGTAAGCCAATTGTCCAACAAATACAATTTCATAATTAATAGAATGAAAAAGGTGTTATTGAGATCTAGCATTTCAGTCATGCCCCGATTAATTGGTTGCGAGGCCGACGTCTCGTTTATCGAATAATCGTCATTCTCGCTCAAAACACTTAACAAACTAAACGCTTCCTACGCAACCAAAACCCTAAAGAAAAATACATACGCAAATCCTAACTCTTTTCTCAATCAAATCATTAACACACTTAATTCATATTCAAACAACTTTTCATAAAAGAAGAACATTGTTTAGTCCATTCTTCCGCGCATATAAACTCGTGCTTCACCTCCTATGACGAGCAGACAAGCCAATGTTTAGCAGTTAGAATGCGAATTAAACTCTCGTTCACCTAAATATTACAAACCAACCGTAGTCCCACGAACTACGAATGCTCTGACTTTCCCATTGCATGAGGGAATACGTAGGCCCGAGGATTTTAATCTTCGCCGAGCACAATAATAAAAAACCACCCATTTCCCCCTTAGAAAGCAATACCTACCTTAGGAGAAAACAAACAAACCAAGCTAACTTATCTCCCGAATCGAATCAAGAGGTTCCCGTTGAGTACAACGGACGTAGAGGGTGTTAATACCTTCCCTTTGCGTAACTGACTCCCGAACCCGAATTTGGTTGCGACGACCATTTTCTTATCCCTTTCAAAGGTTTTATCGATATTTTCCTATTCCTTCCTTGGAATGAATAAAATTCGGTGGCGAATCTGTTTCGAACAACTTTTTTCCGCGTCCATCGCGAGGATCGTATTTTTCGAGGTACGACAAAAGCCTAAGAGGAGGCTGGGGAAATTTTGACTCTTCCAGGGAAGTTTTTATCTGTCTTGCACAAAGCCTAAGATTGAGGCTAAAAGAGACTGACTCCACTAGGGAATATATTTGTGTCTTGTACAAAGCCCAAGATTGAGGTTAAAGATTTTGACTGACTCAACTAGAGAATCTTTATGTGTCTTGTACAAAGCCCAAGATTGAGGCTAAAAGGTATTGCCTCCACTGGGGAAAGATTGTATATGTCTTGTGCAAAGCCCAAGATTGACGCTGAAGTGATTGACTCAACAAGAGAGTGTTTTATGTATCTTGTACAAAGCCTAAGATTGAGGCTAAAGTTATTGACTCAACAAAGAGTATTTTAGGTATCTTGTACAAAGCCCAAGATTGAGGCTAAAGTGATTGACTTAAAAAGAGAGTACTTTATGTGTCTTGTACAAAGCCCAAGATTGAGGCTAAAGTTATTGAGGAATAATCATTATACAAAGCCTAAGAGGAGGCTGGTTAATCATTATACAAAGCCTAAGAGGAGGCGGGTTAATCATTATACAAAGCCTAAGAGGAGGCTGGTTGGGGAATTTCTTATATGAAGCCTAAGAGGAGGCTAGCTTCTGCTGAGGATTAATGGAATCCAGAGACAGGTCCAATAGATATTAGGAAATCCAAAGGGAAATTAACTCTTGCTGAGGATTGAGGAAGAGTTGGATACTATAAAGCTTGATTATGAGTTTATTCGTAATGATTTGACCCTGGCTGGGAAAATTAAAACTTAAAGATTGAGTTTTAAAACCTATGAAGATTTCAACTCTGTTGATGATTAATGAAAATATCAAGGTTTTTTCCCGTGTGTTTAGGAAACTTGAAGGTTTCTTTGATATTCAAGAAAAGATGAGACTGTCCAAGTCTACTGGTATGAAAAGCTTTATCTTTGTATAATGCCCAAGAGGAGGCTGGTTTGTTAAGGGATGAAAATCAACTCTAAACTGGTGTAATGATTTGACTCTTGAAAGGACTGCTCTAACGAAGGATGACTAGGTTCTGTCATATCCCTTTAAGAGGTCTTTGGGTCCCTGTATTAAGCCCAAAAAGAGGCCGAGAACTTCTAAGAAGCCTGAGGGTCCTTGTACAAAGCTCGAGAGGAGGCTGGGGATGTTTTTAGGAAGCCTGTGGGTCCAAACCAAAGAAAGTTCAAGAAATGTTTCACCGGGAATAATCCTTTCTTTAGTGAACAGTTCTAAGGTTTGAAGAAATTCAAGAAACGTTTCACCGGGAATTAATTCTCTCCGGGGAAATGAATTTCTTTGACAATTTTCTAATAGTGACAGTCTTGAGAAAAGTTTCACCAGGAATAATGCCTTTCTCTATTCCATATTGTATAAGCCCAAAAGGAGGCAAGATTGTATCTGGAAATTCCTATGGGGAACTAGTTTTGACTGTGTTGAAAGAGTGACCACTGGTTTGACCTAAATTCTAGACCTAATTGTTGGGGAAAACTCTAAGCAGTTATATAAGTATATATATAGATGAGATATATATGTGCATGTATGTAAAAGAAAGCTGATAAAACTTACAGGCGAGCAAGCTTCAAGTGTTACAACTGTATGGTTAGTTATTCAAGAAATTAAAGAAAGTTTTGATAAAAACTTAACATTTTGAATTGAAAAGAAAGTTGTTTTGGGCTTATAGCTCAAGGAGAGGCCCAGATGAATTCTTTCGAAAAGGCGACGATCGCGTCGTAGTTTTGAAAAGTACAGAGGGACTTATACAATACCTGAGGCCCAAAAAGGTTTATGTACAAAGAATTGGGTCTTACACTCTATTAGAGGCCAAAAAGAATGTTTTTTAAAAGAAAGATGAGACTTACATCACAAGGGAGGCCCAGTTGATTTTGTTTAAAAGACGACGATCGTGCCGAAGTTTTGAAAAGTATCGGGACTTATACAATGACTGAGGCCCAAATTATTTTATGTATGACAAGGAATGGGTCTTACACTCTATTAGAGGCCCAAAGTTTATTTTTGTACAAGAGATGGGGCTTACAGCTCAGAGAGATGCCCGAATGAAAAACAGTGATCGCACCATTGTTTTGAAAAATCGTATCGGGTCTTAAACAATAATTGATGCCCAATTTTTTTTTATGTACAAAGAGGGGTTGGGTCTTACACTATAATAGAGGCCCAAAAAGTGTCTGAAAATGTTTGTGAGGGTAAAAATGATCAAAACCCTAATTTTGATAAAATGTATATTTTAAATTGAATAAAAATCAAATAAAATGATAAAAATTGTTAAACATGTGTAAAAAATAACTTGTGATCTTGGATAAATATTTGAAAAATCATGTTTTATCCCTAGAAATATTTGAAAATCATTTGGATTTGAAAAATCAAAAGAAAGAAATATTTTTAAATGCTTAAAACAAATAAAAAATAAAATCTTTGTGAAAATATTAAATACATAAAATAAATAATATTTTTGTGAATTTTTTGTAGAATAAAATATTTTAACATTTTTATGAATTTTGAAAAAAGAATCTACCAAAAATGATAAAAATTGAGAGAGAAATTAATTTTTGAATAAATTAACAAAAATATCAAAATATTCAAAATTTCAAAATTTTGAAAAAGGGCGCCAACGGTCAAGGAAGAACACGCGCGCACCCTATTTTTGCAGATTTGCATTTTCTCACTTTTCTCCATGATTTCTCAATGGTTTTGCATGATTCAAGTATTAATCTTGTTCGTTTTTGAACAAGGATCACAACCATATAGATTAATTGCATTTATATCGAGTATTGAATGAGAAATCAGAGTAAAACCTCAAGAACCCTAATTTCATCATGAACATAATGAAATTCTATACACGATTGATTCATGGCAATTAATTGAGAGTTATTACTCTACATACATGCAGGAACAAGATGGTAACTCAAAAATTCATTTATGATGCATGGATTATAGAGTTTGAAGGGTCCAGGCTTACCTCTTGCAGCTGGTGATCGAGTTTGGTGATGGAGATGTTATAGATGTGTTCCAATGATCTGTACAGCTTCCTTAGGTGACAAGGAGTGTGTTTGAATGCTTAGAGTAGATGTAAATGACCTGGAACTTGATATGGCATCTCAACTGCAAACCTGCTTCAAACTTGTGCAGATGCGGGTAGCACTTTGTGATTCTGATGTTCCATATATTATTTTAGTGTTTGAATCACTTACATATGATGTATGTAAGGTGCTTGCATCATTGGTTTGGACAGAATTGTTCTCAAATGCAAAACCCGATAGTGACTTGCAAGAGAAGGTGTTTTTTGGAGTGAAAGAGGGAATTTGAGGAAAGCATCAGTTTGGGTGCTTTGGTGTACTCAAACTGATCACAAATGAGCTCTATTTATAGTAGAGCAAGTTTGTTTTGGCATCAATAGTGAATGGAGGCTTGGACATTCATTTGGCTAATGTGGATCAAAAGACAACTTTAGTCTTTGCTAGCCATTGATTTGAGTCAATGGAGCAGGCTATGAGTCCTTTAGTTTAGAGTTGAATCTTGACTCAATTCAGTCATGAATATCTTGATGCTTGGCACCTTATGCATCCATTGAATGCATTGGAACAAAATTGGAGTCTTTGAACTTTTAGCCTTTTTAGGGTAATTATGGCTACATGTAGATTCTTGGACTTGGGAGGTTTTTGGATCAGATCATTTCTCTTTGATTTTATCCCTTGAGGTGTCCAAATGGATGACAAGGCTTGTACTTGTCTGATTTTGCCAAATCGAGCAAAAATGCAAAATTCTGTCTTGTACAAGACAGTTGGAAAGTGTGGTTTTGAGGAGATCATATCTCCTTGCTCAAATAGAGTTGTGAAAATCTCTTGTGATTTTTAAAGAGCCCTCATATGATACAATCCATATGTGATCATAGTTTGTCTTGAAACTATTTGAATCCAATTGAAAAAACCTCATGAACTTTGATGTCCAAGGCTGGCACTTAGTGTCGCACCCTAATTTTTGACCCTAAGATACCCGCTCCGCTTTTGCATGACATATTAGGTCTATCATTCATGCATAACTAACCGCTTTATCTAGCTTTGCCTGTTTGTTACTATTTTAAGGACAGGTGCTGCTGCAGAAGATTCAAGGTCCTGAAGGTTGTGTTGTGTGTGTGATTGTGGAGGTTCTCTTGTCCTGTGAGATTGTGTCCTCACCTTTTTAGTCCCTAAAACCACCACCAAGTTTTTTCGCCCTCAAGACTCCTCAGTTTTCTCCCCACAAGATTAGGTCCTCATCCCCTTGATGTGATGAATGGTCCCTGCAGGTTGATCACTGGTTGTGTCACAAGATGTCATCCTCCCCCTCTCTGTAAACTCCTTATTTAAGAGATGTGTGTGTTCTAAAATACGTATGTTTTTTAATATTGTATTCAATAAGAAAGACACCCCAAGGAAGCTCAGATATGGAAGATGTTCAGCTTCAAGTTCACCGAATATCCAATGGATTAATCAAACTTCAAAATCCAAGCTAAGAATTCACTGTCTCAATAGGGAATGAGTATGATCAACATGGTTTTGAACCATTGGGTTTTCTTTTTTTCTTGAATCAATATATGACATTTGGTTTCAAATATAATCTGAGGGTCCTATGCCATTGTCATTAGTTCTTAAGATTATTTTCAAGGAATTTCATCTTGGCATAAAGAGTTCAAAGACCACTCTTCAAGGAATTAACTTGAAAACATACAAGATTCATGACGAGATCTTTTTGAATTAGTTCAAAAGTGTCCTTAGCGTGTTTTATTTCTGTAAGTTCAAGACTCGCGGTTTTCCACGATTTGAATTCAAAACTTTGAAGTTTTACAAGTTCGGATTCCACAATTAAAAGTCACGAAGTACGGATCAAAGCATAACAAATTCAAGTAAGAATTTACATCATTTCAAATGCACTAAAACTTATTCATCACCATTTCAAGTTACTAAGAAAATTTACAATTTTCGAATCCAAAGCATATTAAGGCTTGTGACATGCAAGTTACAAAGAGATTGTATCCAAAGCAAAATACGAAATGTATACATAAGCTTCACGTTGATACAAAGCCCTACCTACCATTTGGCACTGTTTCTTAAGACTAAATGGTGACATGAACCGCCTTGCCTAAGATCCACCAGTATCCAGAGAAGAAATTTGTCAACATTGTAATTGATGACGACGCCGTTGTCGCATCCGACTCCTGGGCAGATTGTATAAGGATTTTTGAACTTGAACTTTGAAGCTTCCACCTTGTCTCTCTATTTGAGATTTACGAGACTTCTGAAGAATGCTTAGGTCTTCGCACTCTGGTTTGTGGTGAAGTTCGACCGTGTCACAAGCTGTTACCGCCGACTTCTTCAACAAAATCTCGGTTGTCAGTAGTAGTGATACACATGACAAGACAAGAAGGAAAGTGCATCAATTCACGAGCCAAAATCTTATGAAATCATGAGAGTTCAGACACAAGAAAAAGCATGATTAAGAATGAAATCACTAGCTTACCTCACCACACCAAGCAATCATACTTACTAACGTGACAGCCCCCTATTTACTTTCACCCTTTGCAGCCCTTGTTTCCAACCAATAACAATTAAATGCATAGACTATTTGAGTTCAAATCCTAACCTTAGCAGAGTCTGAAGCTGACTCCAGCAAAAGCAAGTATGTCGTACCCGCTATTCCAAAGCGTGCGTGAGAAGAGAAAGAACGAGAAGGATGCTTGATCAGCTTCTAATAACTTCCGAATGTTTTTGTCATCTAACCAAACCTCCTACACATAAAGTAATTTCAAATGGTCAACCACATCAAAATTCACAGGGGAGATGTTTAATTTTTCACACCAAAATCTAGGGGATTACCAATTTATCTCCTGATGTTGCTCTTTCTCTTGCTCCCGTTGTTGAATACCAAAAGTACCATTTTGATACTATACTTACATGTCAGCCGGCTTGCCATTGAAGGAGTGCGACCTACCACAAAAAAACCAATATTTTCCCATATAAACTTTTTCATGCTAATGAATGACAAATCAACAGACAAGGAAAAAGAACCGTATGGTGTAGAAGTCATGGATAGTACTAACCTGCAGAAGTGCCATATTTACATGATGAGAATCGCACGTGAAGCAAATTCCACATCAGAATAACGTTTCAAAATCGCTCGGGCACTTTCACTGATTCCAAGAGAATGCTATGACTAGTGTGTGGCACCGCGACAAATTGAGGAATGGAAGCTAACTTGTCATGCTGGTTGCCAATTGTCTCTGAATGGTGTTTTGTTGTCCAAATGTGGATTACTGCAAAAAATGAAGGTGACGTTGAATAAACAAACATTCCAAGCAGAAAATCACAAATTCAAATTGTTTCCTAAAACAAACTTTGACACCATCCAAACATAATCAATTCAGTTTCCAGCACATTCAATGGCTTTCCAAATTGGTTACCAACATGTTGTGACAGAGTTTTAACACATTTCAAATCAGAGAAAACAAGTATCAGACAATGTAACTTCTTTCCAAAACCAAATCAAGCATATTCAGACAGATTTAGACCACATCCAAAATGTTTCCAAAACCACAATAACATGTTCTAGATAGATTTCAAAAACCTGCTTAATTGGACAAAACAGGTTTCAATACACAATGAAGAGCATTCAAGTTCAATGATTCATTTTCAATCATTCTAGGCCTATAAATAGAACACGCAGCATCAGTCACAAGGGAGGGGGGAGATAATCCAAACTCATCAACCAATTCGCCACCTAAACATCAAACCCATTCATCAACATACCAAACCCAATAACTCGCATCAGTTCATACAAATCATACACAACCAGAAACCCAATTATGCCAGAAAACAAATTCAAACACAGAGCTAATGCAACGCATCATCCAAGCTGAACATCAACAATTTCGGAATTCATACACACAGTAAAGATACGGTACCGGAACAACAAGCACACGGTTTCACGGCACAGGAAATTGAAAGAAACACACACAACAATATTCAAAGGGAGAAGGAAAAGAGAAAGCGAAGGAGCAAAAGAGTACGGGATACCTTCGACGACGCCCAGACGCACGTCGCCACTTCACCATCCATTTTCCTTTTCTTTCGTTTTACACTTTAATCATGTTGTAATCTGTAACCATGGAAAGCTAATGAAATGGGGTATCGGGTCGATTGGGGATTAGGGTAGATTTAGGATTTGTGTTTGTTGATTGAGAGAGGTGAGGGTTTCGCAGAGAGAAACGGGGGTGTGAGAGGATTTGAGAGCGGCGGCGCAAATTAGGGTTCCAAGAACCCTATTTTTGTTTGAGAGCGAGAGAGATGGACGAGAGAGTGAGAGATGAGAGACCGTGTGTGGTTTTTCTTCCTTTTTTCCTTTCTTTTGTTGATGATTCGTTCCTATACGCGTGCACACACGGTTTCAAATCATGCACCCTCCATCACTTGCGTTAGATCTCGCTAGGATTACATCCAATGGCTATGATCTAAGGGTCCGCGATGGACCCTCTCCCTTTGTACGCGTGGGATCCCTCCGTTTTATTAAATCTTTTTAATTCCACCTATCCTTTTTATAATAATCAATCTAATTTTGTTTTTTTCACATAACTAATGAAAAATAAAACTTTAAATAACCTTTTCTTCCTTATAATAAAATATACCTTTTTTTTTTTTATATCTAAAATATCTTTTTCTTTAATAAAATACAACTTAAAAAAAATTTATCAATTAAAAACTATAGTAAAAACTTTTTTCTTAATTAGTAAAAAAAAACCTTCTGGTTTTAAATAAAAACTTTTATTAAAATAAAATCAAAATCTTTTCTAATTAATAAAAAACTCTTTTAATAATTTTTTTTTCTTTTCTTTAACTAACTTCTTTTGTAATATAACTTCAAAACTAAAAATATTAAAAACTTTTAGAATGATTAAAACCCTTTTATCGATAAGAAAACCTTTTATTTATTAACTTTATTAATACAACTTTAAAACTAAAATAATAAAATCTTCAAATAACTAAAACTTTTTATTAATATGAAAAACTTTATTAGCATTTTTTTAATATAACTTTAAAACTAAATAATAATTAAAACTTTAAAAAATAATTAAAATCCTTTTATTAATAGGAAAATCTTTAACTTTTATCAATAAACCTTAAAATCAACTTTTTCTCAATAAACCTTAAGAATAAATCAAACTCGTTAGATCTCTCGCGCCCGAGTGTACGCTTGAGTGTTTATCTGTTTACTATGCCTCTATTTGAATGTATGTTTTGTATGCTCTAAACCCTTTTAAAATATAAAAAACTCTCGATCCAACGTCGAGCCCATTTTCTAACCATGTAAGTCGATCGCCTTCGGGCATCGCATTCGACCTATTGATCACAAGACACAAGTCTAGCATCACTTTGCTAGCACCCTCACCTAAATAACAATAAATTAATCGCATAAATATCCAAAGGAAAACCCCATGCATGATAACCATGTTATTGTGCATGGTGCACATCATTTGCATTCATAATCGACACCCTTAAGTTAGGACTATTAGATAACTTAGGATAGATTTCCTAGGTTAGTCCCCCCTTAATTTTGATTTTTTAAATCAAATTTTAGCCCGCCTAATTCTCCACATAAGAGAATTAGATGCGAATCATCTCAAAGAAGGGACATACAATCCCATACCACACAAAATACAAACATTTTCAAAACTGTGGTGGTTTTCTTAAGATGATGACTCATCTTTTCTCTTAAACCTTTAAAACATTTAGTATCCTTAATAAGGAACTACAAGTGCTCTGATTCCCTCCTGACAGGATATGTAGGCACAAGATGCGATATCTTGTCGAGCACACTGAGGAATAAAAATAATGAATCACCTACCCTTAAACCCTTAGCAAACAAAAAAACAAATAACATAATAAATCAAGAGGTTCTTGTAGAGTAATACAGATATCTAGGATGCTAACACCTTCCCTAGGTATAACTAACCCCCGAACTTAGAATCTTAGTGCATTTGCATTGCATTGTGGGAATTCGGGTTTTCTCCCTTCCCTTGGATAAAATCAAAGACCGGTGGTGACATTAAAAAATGCGATCCTAGTTAACAAATAACTATGGTATCCAATTTTCACCGCGACAGAAATGGTGACTTCACTGGGGACTCTCATAAGAGGGTTCCCCCTAACTTGATTAATTATGCTTTTTGTTATATATTTGTTATCTGTTATGTTTGCTTGGGTTATTACTTGTGTGGTGAGACAAAGTCCTACACCCGGACTAGAGTGAAAATTATGATAGGAACGGTGAGAATTCAAGGATACTTTAAGGGAGTCGATTCCTGAAGAAGTTGAATTGAGACTTCACCACTCAGTCTAGGCCCTCTCGAATTTAATTTTGTCCAACGAGTCTATTCGTGAAGACGCTATTAGTTCGAACTAAAGGCCATCGAGACTGGGGACCGTAGTTACCTTTAACCCAACTTGGCCTATTAGGATGTAGTGCGGGGACTATGCAGGAATTTATTTCTGCAATAGTCGCTACACGATGCTACACTCAGACGAGATTCTCTTGAGATTATTATTGACTACCAAGTGATTTGGGAAATCGATAATATCCGAAAGATAGGTTGTAGACTCTGGGAACTTTGTAGAACCCGTTCGGCAGGTACATTTGAAACCATAGTACACACCTATCGGGTGGGTAGACCTTGGCTCCATGCTGTGACCTTTCAAACCTATGACTTTTTGTCTGTTGGATTGCTTGTGTGTGCTTTGTGCTTTGTGCTTTGTGCTTCGTGTGTTTGCATCCCTGCATTCATTAGCATCATATCATAAAGATTCATGGAACTTAGTCTTGTTTATAAACATCATAAGAATATCATAGACTCTAAAAAAAAATGTTGAAGTACTTTTACAAGAGTCATAACCTGGACAATCTAAGGGGACTGGAGACCTTGCTGACAGATAAAGAAAGGATCGAATATGGGAAGTTATTATCTCCATTCTACTACTGTTTTCCTGATTGGTACCTGCCCTTGAAGAATTTCCTCAGCTGATGGAGTTACTAATTTAAGACAAAAAGTCATTTCCTATCTCCGGTTAATATTCAAGCTAAGATGACTACAAAAGAAGGTTTATTAGAAATGAGCTATTTTTTGCAATAAACGGAAAGCTCAAGACGTCCTATTCCATTCTAAGTCATCAGTCAACACTCTGGAAATTGATCGTGGACAAGCTTATTCTAGAAGAAGCTCAGTTGGAAGAAAGAAGTCAAAGGATTCAAGAAGGCCGTTGGAAGAGTCTCTTTAGATCCATCTTTATTAGCTTTTATTTAGCTTTTCCGTTATGATTGTTGTAAGGCGTACCGACGCGTTATTAATAAATCTGTTTTAATATTCCGGATATTGATTATCGTAACCGTTTTAATGATTTTTTTTAAAAACCGAGTCTCTTGATATTCCATGATGATTATAAATAGTTGAGTTCCATGAATCTTGTTGCATCATACGCATCATTTGCATTTGCATTTTTCTTGCATTCCAGGTTCTTATTCGTGTCTCTCTTCTCAGGCTCCGAATCATCGATACAATACTCGAGCCGGTCGCAAGAAAAGGATGGATCATTTGGAACAAGAAAACCAAGCACTCCGAGCGGAGATTGCCACTCTAAAGGCCAACATGGAAACTTTTTCTTCTACTATGAAGAATCTGATAGACATTCAAGAGCATGAAAAGCAAGAACTTCGTGACGAGGTTGCAGACTTAAAGATTACCAAGAGGAGCCTGATGGATTTGGTCAAAGAGTTTGCCATATCCCAACGCCAGGATGGAGTTTCTGCCTCCTCAGCCAACCAGCCAGTTGAACGGAGTGGTGAATTTTTGGATATCCCTGTGCTCTACGCTAATCTGTTCCCTACCCTTTCACAATATGGTTTAATTAAGAAGGAAACTCCACTATCCATCCCGGTGACCCATGGGAGTTATTTCAAAGTTGATACCTTTTGTGCCTTCCATCAAGGAGCACCCAGCCATGACATCGAGGAATGTCATGTTTTGAAGAAGAAAGTGAAAGAGATGGTTCAGAAGGGAGTCTTGTCTTTTGAATTGTGCGAACCCCAAGTTGAGATCCATCTCTTACTTGAACAAGAAGCAATCCCCTCCTTGCACATGGTGGATTGATACAGAGGACGGTTTTCTCTAGGCTATGTCTCGTCATATTTTAAGCTTATTTGTTGTTTTCATATGCAATTATTTTCTACAATTGTTAATGCATTTGTTTTGGCGTGTAAGAACTTGTTTGTTTTGAATAATTAATGCAATAATAATGTTTGTCTTGAAGAAATCCATTCGTTTCACTCATTTTTAAAATGCTATTTCTATTTTATAATGCCAATGTTGCCCAATCTCTTGCTTTGGTAGAGAATTGAATGGAGGATGACGAAAACAAACGCAAGATCTCTTCTTGTATGCTTTTGAATAAAACTTTGCTAGTGATATAAGGCATTGTTTCAAAATCCCTAAACACCGGAGATATAAGGAGATAGACCCTCGTTAACCCTTTTGAGCCTTTGAAGTAGGAGTTTTCTTCTAAAAAAAAAAGAGAAAAAAAACATCTTTCTTAACCTGGGGTAGGGTAATCTTCATTTAAAAAAAATGTAGTAAAATATCACGAAGATTGGGTGGGCACAAACAAACTTTGAGCCTTATATCCTTTGTTTCTTAAACCGTGAACCAATCCATAATATAACCCTTAAAAGTCCTAATTGAAGCAGGGTTTATTTCAAAAGCATACTCATTGAGATATCGTTTCCTGACTCCTATGAGCTATGCCCAAATCCGTGTTGGCATTATAAAATCAGTAATTCAATCACAAAAATATCTTTTAATAAAATTTTCAAGACAAACATACGTTGCATTATCGGTTTCAGAATTAACATTTTTCTGCTTGCTAACACTGCTTGACATCATAGAAGCTAGCATACGAGCATCAGCAATGAGATAACTCTGACGAGTAAATGGCAAATCATTCCAAAAGGATGACTATACCCAGGGGCTCGATACCTGAAGACTTTGGTGAGCAGGGGCAAGTTGTTTCCCAGCTGTTTCTTTCATTGACTCGCCCCAAGGGCCAAGTTTGAAGACTCAGAATACCGTCAATCTGGGGCAGTTACGTCGAGATTTGATAAATCTCTCCAAGTTTGAAGACTCAGAACACCGTCAATCTGGGGCAGTTACGTCGAGATTTGGTAAATCTCTCAAAGAATTTGAAGACTCGGTTACAAAACACAGTCAATCTGGGCCAGCTACGTCGAGATTCGACAATCTCTCCAAGAGTTTGAAAACATTGGGACAGTCGGACGCCAAGTTTTCTGTAAAATCCTCTTGGGATGACTTCTTCTTATAAACCAAGTGATCTGGGGTATTTGAGAAGTGAAGATTGCTTCTCATCCACAACAATTGTTGTTCAAAATGGCGACTACCATACAATATCAATGCAGAATTACGTTAGTCTCACGACATTTTTCACTCATACCTCAAAGAGTTTCTGTCTCGAGTAATATGACGACTCCCCAGTAAGTTTCTACTTCAGGTAGTCACGACCATTCTCCGGTAAATCTCCACTTCAAGAAGTTATGGCACGTTTGACGCAAGATTTCTTCAGTCGACAACCTAAGAATCCTCAGTGGATTTTCTTACAGTTTCAACCTTCCCCAGCGAGGCGAGTGTTTATTTCACTCCTCATTGGATTTTCTCAATCTTCTCCAGTGAAGGCGGATGTTTATTTCATCCTCTCGAAGTTTTATCTCTGACATTTCAACTATTGATCCGAGTTTCCCAGATGAAGTGGATATTTATTTTTATTCAGTTACAACTTTCATTCAGACTACGTCAGTTCGCAGTGGATATTTATTTTATCCCCCGTGAAGTATTTTTGATCATGAGTTTGATTCGTTCCCAGTGAATCTTTCGCATTCCCAACAGAATCCAAGGTTTATCTTGACAATCCTAAGTGAAGTCACGATGTTCATCCCAAGTGGAGTGCTCTCTTTTCCCCAGAGAAAGCTTGAAGCTGTGAAGTGGGATTTGTTTCCATATATGGTTTTCCATTCATCCCTATTGATGCTTCTTATATTGCAAAGATTGGCCGAGTACCCGTATCGAGATGCTTGTTTTTTCGTCTCCAGTTTGCTTCTCGTTATTGTTTTGTCAGCATAAGCATAAGCATAGCATGGCATTCATTCATATAGATTCATGGCATGTGCGCATTTTGCATCTTGAATTTTTGTGTTTGTTTGTTTGATCTTTCACTTTAGTCATGTTTATACCCAAGTGATCGGGTTTGTCTTCTCCCTCCAAGTAGAATTGTCAGCCCTAGGCAGAAAGAGCACATCCTTTCTAAGTTCCCCACTGAGTTCGATCCTCGTGGAAGATGGTTATTTTAGTTTTCTTTTCCATTTTGGATAAAGATAAACCCCTTTGAGTTCATTCCTCATTGGATGAAGTCTTGCTTGACCGTTTCTTTTCAGCTATTTTCCTGAATTGAACTTTGGTCCCTGACAATCACAATTTTGGATATTTATGGGCTTTTGAACCTAGATCGAGCGTGCATTTATTTTTCACTTTGTCTCCCCAGGAAGAGTTTATTCGAGGATCTCTATGGAAGACAAGAAGTTATTTCTCCAGCAGTATTATTTCAACATTTCATGGGACTTATACCTAGACGACAAACGACCGCTCTTTATTTGAGCAGTTTGTTTGGTTATCAGGTTTTCCATTCGGATGATAAATGGCAGTCTCCTCAAGACAGTTAAAAAAAATCCCCGGTGAAGTTATCAAGGTTATCAACTATTGAAGACTTTCCAAGTATTCTCTTTATTTGAGAATCTCTATTACAAGAATTTTACTAGCTTCAACACGGTTTTCAACTACAGCAATATTACTTCTCAGTGGTATTCTCCCCAGTGAGTCCACAATTCAATTTGCTTCCATCAAATGGCATCTCTTCGAGAAGTTTGGTGAAGATCCAAATGATCTTTCTCTTTATTTGAGAAGACATCTTTTACAAGTCAGTCGGCCCGCATCTCTTTTGAAGATCCCCGGTGAAACTTCCAGGATCTCGGCAGTAGATTCCCTGGTTTACTTCAAACTTCGACAGACAGTTGTTTCTTTCCAGAAGACCTCGGCAGTAGGTATTTCCCTGGTTATTCTCGGCAGTAGATTTCTAGAAGACCTCGGCAGTAGGTATTTCCCTGGTTATTCTCGGCAGTAGATTTCCAGAAGACCTCGGCAGTAGGTATTTTCCTGGTTATTCTCGGCAGTAGATTTCCAGAAGACCTCGGCAGTGGGTATTTCCCTGGTTATTCTCTGCAGTAGATTTCCAGAAGGCCTCGGCAGTAGGTATTTTCCTGGTTATTCTCGGCAGTAGATTTCCAGAAGACCTCGGCAGTAGATCTCCAGCAAACTTTGACAAACAGTCATTTTTCTTGTGTTTCGGTCAGATGCCTCGCTTAGGTTACTGTGGTGGTAGTAGGTCATCTTTCCTTTTGTGTTTACCTCGCTTAGGCTATCATATGCTTGATAGTAGGTAACACATCTTTTTTGGTCGGACACCTTTGCTCAGGCTGCCACAAATTAGCAGTAGGTGATCCTGCTTTTCCAGTCTATTACCTCTGCTTAGGCTATCGTGGGATAGTAGGTAATACGTCTGTATTTTGGTCAGATGCCTCGTATAGGCTACCGTGGTGGTAGTAGGTCATCTTTCCTTTGGTGTTTACCTCGCTTAGGCTATCATATGCTTGATAGTAGGTAACACACCTTTCTTTTCGGTCGGACACCTATGCTTAGGCTATCCTATGTGATAGTAGGTAATATACACCATTTTATTTTAACTGGGTACCCTCGCGTAGGCTACCAATTGTTGGTATTAAGTTTTCCTTTTCCTTTCAAGTTTCTTGCCACGCGCTTAGACTACCTTAGGATTGTCAGTTAGTAGTCTCTTCCCCCCAATGGAGTTGGATCTTTCCCCGTAGAGTCTTGTCTCGCTGAGTCGTCCTCGTCGGGTCTTTCTTTCTTTATGTTTCAACCTCGGTTATCCCCTGTGACATTATCCCTCACATAATCCTTGTCTTGCATTTCATATCATTTTCATATCATAGCATGTGCATTTGGCGGCATCTTAGGGCCAAAAATTTGTGCATGTTTGTATTTAAGTCCCTCCTATCTCGTCGAGACGAAGATGTCAATCTTCATATCTCCGAATAGAAGAAACTTAAATAGCAGCATCTGTCGCACCCTAATTTTTGACCCTAAGATACCCGCTCCGCTTTTGAATGACATATTAGGTCTATCATTCATGCATAACTAACCGCTTTATCTAGCTTTGCCTTTTTGTTACTATTTTAAGGACAGGTGCTGCTGCAGAAGATTCAAGGTCCTGAAGGCTGTGTTGTGTGTGTGATTGTGGAGGTTCTCTGGTCCTGTGAGATTGTGTCCTCACCTTTTTAGTCCCTAAAACCACCACCAAGTTTTTTTGCCCTCAAGACTCCTCAGTTTTCTCCCCACAAGATTAGGTCCTCATCCCCTTGATGTGATGAATGGTCCCTGCAGGTTGATCACTGGTTGTGTCACAAGATGTCATCCTCCCCCTCTCTGTAAGCTCCTAATTTAAAAGATGTGTATGTTCTAAAATACAGATGTTTTTTAATATTGCATTCAATAAGAAAGACACCCCAAGGAAGCACAGATATGGAAGATGTTCAGCTTCAAGTTCACCGAATATCCAATGGATTAATCAAACTTCAAAATCCAAGCTAAGAATTCACTGTCTCAATAGGGAATGAGTATGATCAACATGGTTTTGAACTATTGGGTTTTCTTTTTTTCTTGAATCAATATATGACATTTGGTTTCGAATATAATCTGAGGGTCCTATGCCATTGTCATTAGTTCTTAAGATTATTTTCAAGGAATTTCATCTTGGCATAAAGAGTTCAAAGACCATTCTTCAAGGAATTAACTTGAAAACATACAGGATTCATGACAAGATCTTTTTGAATTAGTTCAAAAGTGTCCTTAGCGTGTTTTATTTCCGTAAGTTCAAGACTCACGGTTTTCCACTATTTGAATTCAAAACTTTGAAGTTTTACAAGTTCGGATTCCACAATTAAAAGCCACGAAGTGCGGATCAAAGCATAACAAATTCAAGATAAGAATTTACATCATTTCAAATGCACTAAAACTTATTCATCACCATTTCAAGTTACCATGAAAATTTACAATTTTCGAATCCAAAGCATATTAAGGCTTGTGACATGCAAGTTACAAAGAGATTGTATCCAAAGCAAAATACGAAATGTATACATAAGCTTCACGTTGATACAAAGCCCTACCTACCATTTGGCACTGTTTCTTAAGACTAAATGGTGACATGAACCGCCTTGCCTAAGATCCACCAGTATCCAGAGAAGAAATTTATCGACACTGTAATTGATGATGACGCAGTTGTCGCATCCGACTCCCGGGCAGATTGTATAAGGCTTTTTGAACATAAACTTTGAAGCTTCCACCTTGTCTCTCTATTTGAGATTTACGAGACTTCTGAAGAACGCTTAGGTCTTCGCACTCTGGTTTGTGGTGAAGTTCGACCGTGTCACAAGCTATTACCGCCGGCTTCTTCAACAAAATCTCGGTTGTCAGTAGCAGTGATACACATGACAAGACAAGAAGGAAAGTGCATCAATTCACGAGCCGAAATCTTATGAAATCATGAGAGTTCAGACACAAGAAAAAGCATGATTAAGAATGAAATCACTAGCTTACCTTACCACACCAAGCAATCATACTTACTAACGTGACAACCCCCTATTTACTTTCACCCTTTGCAGCCCTTGTTTCCAACCAATAACAATTAAATGCATAGACTATTTGAGTTCAAATCCTAACCTTAGCAGAGTCTGAAGCTGACTCCAGCAAAAGCAAGTATGTCGTACCCGCTATTCCAAAGCGTGGTGAGAAGAGAAAGAACGAGAAAAATGCTTGATCATCTTCTAATAACTTCCGAATGTTTTTGTCACCTAACCAAACCTCCTACACATAAAGTAATTTCAAATGGTCAACCACATCAAAATTCACAAGGGAGATGTTTGATTTTTCACACCAGGAAATTGAAAGAAACACACACAACAATATTCAAAGAGAGAAGGAGAAGAGAAAGCGAAGGAACAAAAGAGTACGGGATACCTTCGACGACGCCCAGACGCACGTCGCCACCTTCACCAGCCATTTTCCTTTTCTTTCGTTTTACACTTTAATCATGTTGTAATCTGTAACCATGGAAAGCTAATGAAATGGGGTATCGGGTCGATTGGGGATTAGGGTAGATTTAGGATTTGTGTTTGTTGATCGAGAGAGGTGAGGGTTTCGCAGAGAGAAACGGTGTGTGAGAGGATTTGAGAGCGGCGGCACAAATTAGGGTTCCAAGAACCCTATTTTTGTTTAAGAGCGAGAGAGATGGACGAGAGAGTGAGAGATGAGAGACCGTGTGTGGTTTCTCTTCCTTTTTTCCTTTCTTTTATTGATGATTCGTTCCTGTATGCGTGCATACACGGTTTCATATCATGCACCCTCCATCACTTGCGTTAGATCTCGCTAGGATTACATCCAATGGCTATGATCTGAGGGTCCGCGATGGACCCTCTCCCTTTGTACGCGTGGGATCCCTCCGTTTTATTAAATCTTTTTAATTCCACCTATCCTTTTTATAATAATCAATCTAATTTTGTTTTTTTCACATAACTAATGAAAAATAAAACTTTAAATAACCTTTTCTTTCTTATAATAAAATATACCTTTTTTTTTTATATCTAAAATATCTTTTTCTTTAATAAAATATAACTTAAAAAAAAATTATCAGTTAAAAACTATAGTAAAAACTTTTTTCTTAATTAGTAAAAAAAACCTTCTGGTTTTAAATAAAAACTTTTATTAAAATAAAATCAAAATCTTTTCTAATTAATAAAAAACTCTTTTAATGATTTTTTGTTTCTTTTCTTTAACTAACTTCTTTTGTAATATAACTTCAAAACTAAAAATATTAAAAACTTTTAGAATGATTAAAACCCTTTTATCGATAAGAAAACCTGTTATTTATTAACTTTATTAATACAACTTTAAAACTAAAATAATAAAATCTTCAAATAACTAAAACTTTTTATAAATAAGAAAAAGTTTATTCGAATTTTTTTAATATAACTTTAAAACTAAATAATAATTAAAACTTTAAAAAATAATTAAAATCCTTTTATTAATAGGAAAATCTTTAACTTTTATCAATAAACCTTAAAATCAACCTTTTCTCAATAAACCTTAAAAATAAATCAAACTCGTTAGATCTCTCGCGCCCGAGTGTACGCTTGCGTGTTTATCTATTTACCATGCCTCTATTTGAATGTATGTTTTGTATGCTCTAAACCCTTTCAAAATATAAAAAACTCTCGATCCAACGTCGAGCCCATTTTCTACCCATGTAAGTCGATCGCCTTCGGGCATCGCATTCGACCTATTGATCATAAGACACAAGTCTAGCATCACTTTGCTAGCACCCTCGCCTAAATAACAATAAATTAATCGATAAATATCCAAGGGAAAACCCCATGCATGATAACCATGTTATTGTGCATGGTGCACATCATTTGCATTCATAATCGACACCCTTAAGTTAGGACTATTAGATAACTTAGGATAGATTTCCTAGGTTAGTCCCCCCTTAATTTTGATTCTTTAAATCAAATTTTAGCCCACCTAATTCTCCACATAAGAGAATTAGATGTGAATCATCTCAAAGAAGGGACATACAATCCCATACCCCACAAAATACATACATTTTCAAAACTGTGGTGGTTTTCTTAAGATGATGACTCATCTTCTCTCCTAAACCTTTAAAACATTTAGTATCCTTAATAAGGAACTACAAGTGCTCTGATTCCCTCCTGACAGGATATGTAGGCACAAGATGCGATATCTTGTCGAGCACACTTAGGAATAAAAATAATGAATCACCTACCCTTAAACCCTTAGCAAACAAAAAAACAAATAACATAATAAATCAAGAGGTTCCTGTAGAGTACTACAAATATCTAGGATGCTAACACCTTCCCCAGGTATGACCAACCCCCGAACTTAGAATCTTAATGCATTTGCATTGCATTGTGGGAATTCGGTTTTTCTCCCTTCCCTTGGATAAAATCAAAGACCGGTGGTGACATTAAAAAATAAGATCCTAGTTAACAAATAACTATGGTATCCAATTTTCACCGCGACACTTAGACAGTTTTGTACTAAGTGTTATATTCTTGAATTTTCACCACTTTGATCCATCCATAACTAAAAATATATAAAGAATTGAAGTTTCATGCAGTTGAAGCTTTTGTAGAATGTAGGAAGACCTACAAATCAGGCTTTGAATCACTAAAAATGGATGCTTGGATCACAAGTTATGGTCCTTGGAAGTTGGCACCAAAATCACTTAAACTTAATAACTTAGAAAAAATTTCATTTTCTTCAAGGTTACCCCTTTTACAAGTTACCATGATTTCTTGATCAATTCTTGTTCAAATGACATTGTAAGTCATATTTCATGAAAATATGAGTCATAAGGATCATTTTTGCTAAAAAAGTCATGTTTTGACTTTTGGCTCCGGAGCGGTTCGACGCGTAAAACCCTAATTCCCAATTTTTGAGAAATGCACTTTATGAGGGTAGTTTAGCTTTACAAATGAATTCCTAGGGTTATTTTGGGCATATTAAGTAATGTTTTGAAGTCTTGGCTCAATCCCCTATGAAAATTTCATTCTGAGGGTATCAGTCGATGAAAACCCTAATTTAGTGACACCGGGTGTTTCGAGGCTCATTCCACATAGAAATTTGCAACTTTGTGCTTGATTCTTGATGTGAGAGTCCTCTTGATCCTTTGTGGATGTTTGAGGGGTTTAGACAAGTTGAAGATCATGCATTCCTTGATTGATATTTTGTCTAAATTTAGTGAGGGCTCAAAACCCTAATTCTCGATTGTAGTGAATGCTCAACAAACTTTAAAGAGATTGATGAGGTCTGATGATGTATCCACATTGTGGTGATGATTTTCACAATGATATGAAATCTTGGTGGTCAAAATTTGGGGTATGACAGATGCCCCTATTTAATCTTCTTGGACCCGAAGGTGTGAATGGCGAAGATATTCGGACATTCAGGGTGCAAGAGGATTAAATATCAGAATACCTGAAATTTTGATTGTGGTTGTGAATGGGAGATGACTCACTCGTCCATCTTCTTTTGCTAAGTGTTGATATTTAGAAAAGGTAAAACTTCCCCTCGATCCTGGTCTTTAACCGTGGAACTGGTCTCAATTTCTGAAATAAACTTGCCCTCGCTCCTAGTCTTCAGCCAAGGAACTGGTCTCAGTTTTGAAATAAACTTCCCCTCGATCCTGGTCTTCGTCCAAGGAACTGGTCTCAGTTTCTTCTTGTCGAGTTTCTATTCTTGACAAGGGATGCTATGTGTAGTGGTCTTCATCAAACTTCTCACCGAGTTTTACTGGGGAGACGCCATTGATGGAAAGATTTGATGTCAGACTTGCTGGGGACACCCATTTGTCTGAGTTTATAGAGGTGTGCAAACTTCTCTGTTGGAGATGCCATTTGTTGACTCTACTAGGGAAAATAAGTCTCTTGAGAGACTGCTCTTGTCGCTTAGGAATAATACATCATACTTTTCTTCGAGATTCTTTTAGAGAAATGCCATGTGATGTGATCCAATTTTGAGGTGCTGGTGACTTCATTGACATCGACCTTTTTTGGGGGAAAACTGATATATTACCGAAAATCTTCGGTCAAGAGACTTTCTCTAGGGATTTTCCTTAATCCGGGAAAGCAAGGATATCATCTTCAATGGTGAGGAGTGATGTTCCAAAGGTGTTTATCGAATGTCTTCTTGCCTTCCAGAGGTTCAAGTTATCAAAGTGATCGAGGACGGTTTTTGGTGGGTAGCGGGCCCAAAATCTCAACCCAACCCGCCAGTTTTTGGCGGGTGCGGGGGCCGGCCCGGTGGGCCATGACCCATTTTGCCACCCCTAATTCAATACACTCTAAAACACCTATGGAATCTATCTATTAGGTTTGAATTAGGTCAAGGACCTGATTTCATAGAGGATTACACAGTTTGAAATTCATCTGACAAAAAAGTCAACTGTGCCAAAAATCAAGTTTAACTTTTTGAGTTTCTTGACAAAAAAGGCTTCCTTAAGTCAAAAACAATGTTAACTTATGGTTTAGATCATCATTCATCAAGAAAAATCAAGAAAAATAGGGTTACTTGCAAAAGGGGCAACCATAAGAAACTTGAAATTTTCTAAGTTATGGAACCAAAGTGATTTGATACCAACTTTGAAAGGTCATAACTTCCAAACCACAAGGCCTTTTTCTTCCATCCAAATCTCAAATGGAAGCTCTCATTACATACTTCAAAAGTGTCAACTACACCAAATTCCAAATCCTAATGGATTTTGAGTTATGGATTGATCAAAATCATAAAAACATGAAAATGACCACTTTTTCCAACACTTGGAATTTTTTAGGCAGAATCTGTCTAGGTTTTTCATCAACTTTGGGGCCATTTTTCATTATGATCCAAGCTAAACCAAGACCAATGTTGGACATCAAAGTTAAAGTATGTCATTAGGGCTTTCCAAGGAGTGCTAGATCATCTCCAAATTCAATTTGAGCAAGAAGTTACAACCCTTCGTGTAGCGTGCGATTTTTGTCGGTGACGCGACCACCTTATCGCCATTTGGTTTTTCCTCACCGTAATGGTGAGAATTGGGTGCTACTTTCTGATTTCTTATTTATCCTATGAAGCTAGAAAGGAAAGGGAAGCTGTCTAAAACTAACCTTGCACGCAAATGTTTAACTGAACAAATGCTAAGAGATTGGGGGGTCCAGAGTCAGGTTATACAATGGGGAGTTATTAATTACCCATCCTATATATGGTTATCCATAGGTCTTTTTATTACTTATTATATACTGCTTGGTGTTTATTTGTCAGGGATTGGGAAAGTTTTTCCTTTTGGAATGTTGAGAGAATTATTTTTGTTGTTTTCGAGTTTCTGTTGTTTTTGGTAAGGTACTGGACCTAAAGTTTTTGTTTAGTGTGCTCGCTAAGATTTCGCAATCTTATGCCTACGTATTCCCGTAAAGAAGTACAGGGAAATCAGAGCAATCGTAGCTCCTCCTATTCTATGGGAGGAAAAAGATGATTTTTAGTGTCTTGTTCGAAGCCCAAGATTGAAGCTAAAAGTTTGTTTGTGTCTTGTTCAAAGCCCAAGTTGAAGCTAAAAGGTTTGACTGAGAGAGAATTTGTCATCTCTAAAGGGAGATAAATCATCTGTTTATCACATTTGTTGGGGATTTGTTTTAAAAGAAAATTACTTTAACTGGGATGCGGGATCCAACAATGCCATAATTTCTTTTAAAAGGGAGGTGTCATGAAGGAGGAAACTTTAACTCAATTTTGAGTAATTCCATTTTTCCTTATGAGTTTATCATGCTAAAAGAGGGACATTGGCTTGGATATAAATAATCCAGAGGCTTGCCACTTACAACAATTAGATGAAAAAGAATGGTTTTACCAGGATAAGAGATGGACTACAACTTGGATTTTTGAATCAACAAGTGTGCCACTTACAGCAGTTATCTGGGATTAGGGTTTTTTTGAATGATTGTCTATTTTGACATGTGATTGTACAGAGGATGTCTTCCTTCAGAGAGATTCTGATTTCCTCTGAGGGGATGTTGATTTTTGTGTGCCTTGTTCAAAGCCCAAGGTTGAAGCTAAAAGAGTTTGACTCTGCTAAGGGAGATCATTATACAAAGCCTAAGAGGAGGCTGGGGAAATTTTGACTCTTCCAGGGAAGTTTGTATCTGTCTTGCACAAAGCCTAAGATTGAGGCTAAAAGAGACTGACTCCACTAGGGAATATATTTGTGTCTTGTACAAAGCCCAAGATTGAGGCTAAAGATTTTGACTGACTCAACTAGAGAATCTTTATGTGTCTTGTACAAAGCCCAAGATTAAGGCTAAAAGGTATTGACTCCACTGGGGAAAGATTGTATATGTCTTGTGCAAAGCCCAAGATTGACGCTGAAGTGATTGACTCAACAAGAGAGTGTTTTATGTATCTTGTACAAAGCCTAAGATTGAGGCTAAAGTTATTGACTCAACAAATAGTATTTTAGGTATCTTGTACAAAGCCCAAGATTGAGGTTAAAGTGATTGACTTAAAAAGAGAGTACTTTATGTGTCTTGTACAAAGCCCAAGATTGAGGCTAAAGTTATTGAGGAATAATCATTATACAAAGCCTAAGAGGAGGCTGGTTAATCATTATACAAAGCCTAAGAGGAGGCTGGTTAATCATTATACAAAGCCTAAGAGGAGGCTGGTTGGGGAATTTCTTATATGAAGCCTAAGAGGAGGCTAGCTTCTGCTGAGGATTAATGGAATCCAGAGACAGGTCCAATAGATATTAGGAAATCCAAAGGGAAATTAACTCTTGCTGAGGATTGAGGAAGAGTTGGATACTATAAAGCTTGATTATGAGTTTATTCGTAATGATTTGACCCTGGCTGGGAAAATTAAAACTTAAAGATTGAGTTTTAAAACCTATGAAGATTTCAACTCTGTTGATGATTAATGAAAATATCAAGGTTTTTTCCCGTGTGTTTAGGAAACTTGAAGGTTTCTTTGATATTCAAGAGGAGATGAGACTGTCCAAGTCTACTGGTATGAAAAGCTTTATCTTTGTATAATGCCTAAGAGGAGGCTGGTTTGTTAAGGGATGAAAATCAACTCTAAACTGGTGTAATGATTTGACTCTTGAAAGGACTGCTCTAACGAAGGATGACTAGGTTCTGTCATATCCCTTTAAGAGGTCTTTGGGTCCCTGTATTAAGCCCAAAAAGAGGCCGAGAACTTCTAAGAAGCCTGAGGGTCCTTGTACAAAGCCCGAGAGGAGGCTGGGGATGTTTTTAGGAAGCCCGTGGGTCCAAACCAAAGAAAGTTCAAGAAATGTTTCACCAGGAATAATCCTTTCTTTAGTGAACAGTTCTAGGGTTTGAAGAAATTCAAGAGAGGTTTCACCGGGAATTAATTCTCTCTGGGGAAATGAATTTCTTTGACAATTTTCTAATAGTGACAGTCTTGAGAAAAGTTTCACCAGGAATAATGCCTTTCTCTATTCCATATTGTATAAGCCCAAAAGGAGGCAAGATTGTATCTGGAAATTCCTATGGGGAACTAGTTTTGACTGTGTTGAAAGAGTGACCACTGGTTTGACCTAAATTCTAGACCTAATTGTTGGGGAAAACTCTAAGCAGTTATATAAGTATATATACAGATGAGATATATATGTGCATGTATGTAAAAGAAAGCTGATAAAACTTACAGGCGAGCAAGCTTCAAGTGTTACAACTGTATGGATAGTTATTCAAGAAATTAAAGAAAATTTTGATAAAAACTTAACATTTTGAATTGAAAAGAAAGTTGTTTTGGGCTTATAGCTCAAGGAGATGCCCAGATGAATTCTTTCGAAAAGGCGACGATCGCGTCGTAGTTTTGAAAAGTACAGAGGGACTTATACAATACCTGAGGCCCAAAAAGGTTTATGTACAAAGAATTGGGTCTTACACTCTATTAGAGGCCAAAAAGAATGTTTTTTAAAAGAAAGATGGGACTTACATCACAAGGGAGGCCCAGTTGATTTTGTTTAAAAGGCGACGATCGTGCCGAAGTTTTGAAAAGTATCGGGACTTATACAATGACTGAGGCCCAAATTATTTTATGTATGACAAGGAATGGGTCTTACACTCTATTAGAGGCCCAAAGTTTATTTTTGTACAAGAGATGGGGCTTACAGCTCAGAGAGATGCCCGAATGAAAAACAGTGATCGCACCATTGTTTTGAAAAATCGTATCGGGTCTTAAACAATAATTGATGCCCAATTTTTTTTTATGTACAAAGAGGGGTTGGGTCTTACACTATAATAGAGGCCCAAAAAGTGTTTGAAAATGTTTGTGAGGGTAAAAATGATCAAAACCCTAATTTTGATAAAATGTATATTTTAAATTGAATAAAAATCAAATAAAATGATAAAAATTGTTAAACATGTGTAAAAAATAACTTGTGATCTTGGATAAATATTTGAAAAATCATGTTTTATCCCTAGAAATATTTGAAAATCATTTGGATTTGAAAAATCAAAAGAAAGAAATATTTTTAAATGCTTAAAACAAATAAAAAATAAAATCTTTGTGAAAATATTAAATACATAAAATAAATAATATTTTTGTGAATTTTTTGTAGAATAAAATATTTAACATTTTTATGAATTTTGAAAAAAAGAATATACCAAAAATGATAAAAATTAGAGAGAAATTAATTTTTGAATAAATTAACAAAAATATCAAAATATTCAAAAATTCAAAATTTTGAAAAAGGGCGCCAACGGTCAAGGAAGAACACGCGCGCACCCTATTTTTGCAGATTTGCATTTTCTCACTTTTCTCCATGATTTCTCAATGGTTTTGCATGATTCAAGTATTAATCTTGTTCGTTTTTGAACAAGGATCACAACCATATAGATTAATTGCATTTATATCGAGTATTGAATGAGAAATCAGAGTAAAACCTCAAGGACCCTAATTTCATCATGAACATAATGAAATTCTATACACGATTGATTCATGTCAATTGATTGAGAGTTATTACTCTACATACATGCAGGAACAAGATGGTAACTCAAAAATTCATTTATGAAGCATGGATTATAGAGTTTGAAGGGTCCAGGCTTACCTCTTGCAGCTGGTGATCGAGTTTGGTGATGGAGATGTTATAGATGTGTTCCAATGATCTATACAGCTTCCTTAGGTGACAAGGAGTGTGTTTGAATGCTTAGAGTAGATGTAAATGACCTGGAACTTGATATGGCATCTCAACTGCAAACCTGCTTCAAACTTGTGCAGATGGGGGTAGCACTTTGTGATTATGATGTTCCATATATTATTTTAGTGTTTGAATCACTTACATATGATGTATGTAAGGTGCTTGCATCATTGGTTTGGACAGAATTGTTCTCAAATGCAAAACCCGATAGTGACTTGCAAGAGAAGGTGTTTTTTGGAGTGAAAGAGGGAATTTGAGGAAAACATCATTTTGGGTGCTTTGGTGTACTCAAACTGATCACAAATGAGCTCTATTTATAGTAGATCAAGTTTGTTTTGGCATCAATAGTGAATGGAGGCTTGGACATTCATTTGGCTAATGTGGATCAAAAGGCATCTTTAGTCTTTGCTAGCCATTGACTTGAGTCAATGGAGCAGGCTATGAGTCCTTTAGTTTAGAGTTGAATCTTGACTCAATTCAGTCATGAATATCTTGATGCTTTCCACCTTATGCATCCATTGAATGCATTGGAACAAAATTGGAGTCTTTGAACTTTTAGCCTTTTTAGGGTAATTATGGCTACATGTAGATTCTTGGACTTGGGAGGTTTTTGGATCAGATCATTTCTCTTCGATTTTATCCCTTGAGGTGTCCAAATGGATGACAAGGCTTGTACTTGTCTGATTTTGCCAAATCGAGCAAGAATGCAAAATTCTGTCTTGTACAAGACAGTTGGAAAGTGTGGTTTTGAGGAGATCATATCTCCTTGCTCAAATAGAGTTATGAAAATCTCTTGTGATTTTTAAAGAGACCTCATATGATACAATCCATATGTGATCATAGTTTGTCTTGAAACTATTTGAATCCAATTGAAAAAACCTCATGAACTTTGATGTCCAAGGCTGGCACTTAGACAGTTTTGTACTAAGTGTTATATTCTTGAATTTTCACCACTTTGATCCATCCATAACTAAAAATATATAAAGAATTAGAGTTTCATGCAGTTGAAGCTTTTGTAGAATGTAGGAAGACCTACAAATCAGGCTTTGAATCACTAAAAATGGATGCTTGGATCACAAGTTATGGTCCTTGGAAGTTGGCACCAAAATCACTTAAACTTAATAACTTAGAAAAAATTTCATTTTCTTCAAGGTTACCCCTTTTACAAGTTACCATGATTTCTTGATCAATTCTTGTTCAAATGACATTGTAAGTCATATTTCATGAAAATATGAGTCATAAGGATCATTTTTGCTAAAAAAGTCATGTTTTGACTTTTGGCTCCGGAGCGGTTCGACGCGTAAAACCTTAATTCCCGACTTTTTGAGAAATGCACTTTCTGAGGGTAGTTTAGCTTTGCAAATGAATTCCTAGGGTTATTTTGGGCATATTGAGTCATGTTTTGAAGTCTTGGCTCAATCTCCTATGAAAAATTCATTCTGAGGGTATCAGTCGATGAAAACCCTAATTTAGTGACACCGGGTGTTTCGAGGCTCATTCCACATAGAAATTTGCAACTTTGTGCTTGATTCTTGATGTGAGAGTCCTCTTGATCCTTTGTGGATGTTTGAGGGGTTTAGACAAGTTGAAGATCATGCATTCCTTGATTGATCTTTTGTCTAAACTTAGTGAGGGCTCAAAACCCTAATTCTCGATTGTAGTGAATGCTCAACAAACTTTAAAGAGATTGATGAGGTCTGATGATGTATCCACATTGTGGTGATGATTTTCACAATGATATTAAATCTTGGTGGTCAAAATTTGGGGTATGACAGATGCCCCTATTTAATCTTCTTGGACCCGAAGGTGTGAATGGCAAAGATATTCGGACATTCAGGGTGCAAGAGGATTAAATATCGGAATACTCGAAATTTTGATTGTGGTTATGAATGGGAGCTGACTCGCTCGCCTATCTTCTTTTGCTAAGTGTTGATATTTAGAAAAGGTAAAACTTCCCCTCGATCCTGGTCTTTAACCGTGGAACTGGTCTCAATTTCTGAAATAAACTTGCCCTCGATCCTAGTCTTCAGCCAAGGAACTGGTCTCAGTTTCTAAAATAAACTTCCCCTCGATCCTGGTCTTCGTCCAAGGAACTGGTCTCAGTTTCTTCTTGTCGAGTTTCTATTCTTGATAAGGGATGCTATGTGTAGTGGTCTTCATCAAACTTCTCACCGAGTTTTACTAGGGAGACGCCATTTGATGGAAAGATTTGATGTCAGACTTGCTGGGGACACCCATTTGTCTGAGTTTATAGAGGTGTGGAAACTTCTCTGTTGGAGATGCCATTTGTTGACTCTACTAGGGAAAACAAGTCTCTTGAGAGACTGCTCTTGTCGCTTGGGAATAATACATCATACTTTTCTTCGAGATTCTTTTGGAGAAATGCCATGTGATGTGATCCAATTTTGAGGTGCTGATGACTTCATTGACATCGACCTTTTTGGGGGGAAAACTGATATATTGCCGAAAATCTTCGGTCAAGAGACTTTCTCTGGGAATTTTCCTTAATCCGGGAAAGCGAGGATATCATCTTCAATGGTGAAGAGTGATGTTCCAAAGGTGTTTATCGAATGTCTTCTTGCCTTTCAGAGGTTCAAGTTATCAAAGTGATCTAGGACGGTTTCCAATCCAGAAATGAACTAGAGAGAAAATAGTCAGACGATACATTCCTTGACAAGGAAAGAACGGACAACTTTACTGGTGAGGGGACTTTTATCACTTAGGGAATGAATATGACCAGAGTGATAGTAATGCAATATGAATATAAATATGAATCAATAATGCATGATGTATGTATGTTTATGCTGACAAAACTGACACGACATACAAACTAATGGATGAACACGATTGGATACTCGGCCACTGCGGGGGATGAAAAGTATCATTAGTTCAAGATAGAAATCCTGTCCGATTTAGGAAAAGCAGTCCATATGGGGGAGAAAGAATTGTCCATCGGTCTTAGGAGGTAAGAACTCTGCTGGGGATATCAGGTGGGACCTGACTTTTCAAATAGTAGATCCTTTACTCAGGTGCACTGGTTCTAGAAGGTGTACTTTGATTCTGCATTTTGAGGTTTAATCACCTCCAGAGAAGCTGTCGAGGTTCTTTTTGAAGTTCATAGTCAAGAGGACATACCATCTTTATTTTAAAAGCAGAAGAAAATTTTAAGAAAATTCATTTTTTTTTGTTTTATTTCAAGAATTGTTGATCATGTTAAAATGTCATTTTATAAATAAAAAACAAATGAGAGTTGCAAACAAAAGCACAAGGCTCAAATTTTATTGATAGGATGGAAATCAGCCAAGCGCGTGATACCATAGAGTATTTACAAAGTTTAGAAAATGGTAATTTCAGGGAAAAGGGGCTACATTGAAACATAACGACCGTTATCCTTCTACCAACTTTGAATTCTGGACATTCTAAGCTTCTGTCGAAGTTGACCTTGACTGAAGTCTTTCGACGGATGATGTTACCGTTGGGGAGTTAATCCTGTCAGATGCAGTTACTTGCCATGAATCCCTAACTTTTGCCTGGATTTCCTTTTGAGGTTCTCAATCCACCGGGATGATTTTTACTTGTGTCTCTAATTTTTTCCTGGACCGCCCTTTCGGGTTTTCAATCCACTGAGACGTTTTTTTATCTAGGTGAAGTATTTTTTTACTACATCAACATTCGTGGGGTAGGCAAACTCCTCTCCATCCATGGTTGCAAGTCTCAAGGCACCGCCTGAGAAAGCTTTCTTAACCACATAAGGGCCATCGTAATTCGGAGTCCACTTGCCTCTGGAATCAGTGAGGAATGATTGTATTTTCTTGAGTACGAGGTCTCCTTTTCTGAAGACGTGGGGTCTGACCTTTTTGTCGAATGCTTTCTTCATTCTTTGTTGATATAATTGACCGTGACATAAAGTTGTCATTCTCTTTTCTTCGACCAGGTTTAGTTCATCGTGTCGGCTTTGACACCATTCAACTTCTATTAGCTTAGCCTTCATCAATACCCGGATTGATGGGATCTCTACTTCTATGGGGATCACTGCTTCCATGCCATATACTAGAGAGAAAGGGGTTTCCCCTGTTAAAGTGCAGACAGATGTACGATAATCATGAAGAGCAAAGGGAAGCATTTCATGCCAGTCTTTGTAGGTTACAACCATCTTTTGAACAATCTTTTTGATATTCTTGTTAGCCGCTTCTACCGCTCTATTCATCTTAGGCCCGTAGAGAGACGAGTTATGGTGTTCAATCTTGAATTCAGCACACAACTCTTTCATCATCTTGTTATTTAGGTTGGATCCATTGTCAGTAATGGTCTGGCTTGGAATTCCATAATGGCAGATGATATTGTTTTTGATAAACCAGACCATTACTTGTCGGGTTACATTGGTATATGATACTGCTTCGACCCACTTGGTGAAGTAGTCAATGGCTACTAAGATGAACCGATTTTCGTTTGAAGCTTTGGGTTCAATCATGCCAATCGTGTCAATTCCCCATATAGAAAAAGGCCATGGTGAAGAAAGAACTTTGAGATGCGTTGGCGGTACATGGATTTTGTTAGCGTATATCTGATAACACGAAAATGTATCATATATTTGCCTTGATTTACGACTAATAATTACGTTATTTCAGCTTAAGTTCCGAGTATTCCGCGAGTATTCTAGTGTTTTCGCAGGTATTTCATTGTCCAAGCTAAAAAGGAGCAAAGTAGAAAAACATGAAGAAATGAGAAGAAAACATGAAGAAATGACTAAGAAAAAAACAGAAAATGGAAAGTGGTGTGTGTGACAACCGTCACAAACCACCACGACCGTCACGCTTCCAAAGGCTGCCACGCCCGTCACACACTCACCACGACCGTCACACGCACAAAGTGGTTATTATGTTCAGAAACGCAGACGTGGACAAAGAAGACCAATGCACACGCACGATCAGCATTTTTTCCTACATTCTCTCAAACACAGCTTCTCCAACTTCCCATTCTCTCCACTACTTCTCCAACTTCCCATTATCTCCACTATTTTTCACATGAATTCTTAAGTAACTTCCAACCTGTTATCACTATATATAGGACCTATCATTTAGTTACCAGGGGATCCAAGTTTGGTGCGCGAAAGCGCTATTCGTAGTTTTAGGCAGAAAATTACAATTGTAAAAGGAGTATTTTCTCACATCGAGGAATTACTCCACTATTAGTATTTAGGCCTATGTTCTATGTAACTTGCTTGGATCAATAATCTTGCCGTCATTATTGAAGTTAAAGTTAATTCAAGTTTCTTTATTTCCAGCATTTTACTTCAAGTCTTTATAGGTTCTTTATCGCATTGCTTATTATTATTGTTTATCGCTTTCCTATATTAATTATTATGATGTTTTCAAATGCAATTATAATCTTTAATTATTTACGTTTAATTCCATGTCTTGCTAAATTGTCCTGAGTCCGGCGTATGAGGACCGTCGTTACCGACGGGACTCGGTAGAAAATAATAGGTACGAACTTATGATTAAAATTCTGTTTTGGTTTTAATTTCCAAGTCTAATTTAAATAGCTTTGTCACGAGAGTGAGAGGGTATTTAACACAATTTTGTCACGAGAGTGAGAAATTAATAAAGGTTAGAGCCGTCACTGCGAGAGCGTGGGGATCGAACCAGATAGTGGAAATTAGGCAACATATCTAAATACAGCAAGAGCGCTTTAGATACGTTTAGGATATTATTGGCTTTGAAAATATATTTCCTAGTTACCGGGCGAGCGAGAGCAAAATCTTGGGATTAGGGAACATGACTTTAGTTAATACCACGAGAGCGTGAGGCGGAGTTTTTAAGACGGTATATTCTACGGAACTAAGTTATAGTTGTAATTAGTACTCGAATTCTACAAAGTCCTTTAGGAACGCGGAATCCATATTCTGGCCTCTCTTTATTATCATATTTTCTTAGTTTTATTTTAGTTCTAGTCTTAGTTTCCCTTTTATCAATTATCATTAGCCTTAGCTTTACAAAGCAACGATAGATTACAGTAGGTTGTCATTGGTCTCTGTGGGTTCGACAATCTTTTATATTACTTCGATATTTCCGTGCACTTGCGGACGCATCAAGTTTTTGGCGCCGTTGCCGGGGACCAACAGTCAATATTGTTATTCCGTTGTTGCACCGTATAGACTAAGGCACTCCCATAAAAAAAAAATAAATAATAATAATAAAAAATAAAAAATTTAAAAAACACGTATCACCCAAATTTTCTCTATGATAACCACTCACAATATCTTGAGGAGCCGCACCCAAATTTTCTCTACAATTACCAACCGCAATACTCCCAATATTTTGAGGAACCACAACCAAATTTTTCCTATGATTATCATTCCCAAAATTTTGAGGAACTGCAAGAATCTCATAATTCCAACCTAGAAATAGTAATGCAGGATTTCAATGCGACACTGACTCACTCCCAATATCTCGAGGAACCGCACCAAAATTTCCTCTACGATCACCATTCCCAATATTTCGAGGAACCACAAGAATCTGTTAATTCCAACCTCGAAGCATTAATGGAGGACTTCATTGAAACAAAAACTAATTCTAGGGTAGAGTCCATGATGGAGCACTTTGCGGAGACACAAACTCTCCAGAATGAAGAGCTTAGAAGACAACATCTTGATACTTATGAAAACCTTAGGCAGATAAACACAATAGTCGAGTCCCTCGCGACTCACACTGAGGCATTGGAGACTCAAATCTCCCTGTTTGCACAGACACCTATAGGACCCTCCCCTGAGGAGCATGTGGATGTTGTAACAACCATTAATGAAAAACAAATCGAGAATCCCGAGGAGAGTGATAATGAGGTTGAGGAGAGTGATATTGAGGTTGAGGAGAGTTCTGGTGAGGAAGAAGTAGAGATTGAGAAAAATTCACTGGGATCACCTGAAAGGGAGGTCGTCAAAGAGGCAGCGAAGGAAACACCTAATGTCGTTCCTCCTCCATATACCCCACCAAAGGTAGAATCCCAATCCAAAACGTATGCGGAGGTATTGGAGAATACCCACACCGATGCACCTTTGTCTGAGGTCCTGTATAAAAAGAGAAAATTCGAGGACCGTGAAACTAGGGATATCATTGCTGCTAAGAGGGTAAGGTTAAACTTTGAGGTGATGGATGAAATAACTAAGCCCAAACTTGAAAAAGTAATACTTAGGATAGATCCAGAACCACCACCACGAGTTCAAAAGAATGAACCACCCCACAGAAGGAAGAAAAGAAAAGGTGAGGGATATGTGAGATGGCTTGATAAATGGCTTTGGAAACCGAAGATTAACACTCCTAACCATCGAGCTATCGTCGTTAAACAAAGCCCTGTGTGGGTGGCAACCCACGGGCTTTTAATTTAATGTTCTACTTTTATTGTTTGTGTTTGCAGAAAATAAAGAATCATATCGCTTGTCACGTCTCAGCTGCATTTAGGCGAAAGATCTCTAGATGACGATCCCTTAAGATGAGTTGGTGCCCATGCACATTCCTACGAATGTCGCTGCTGGTGGTGCGCCAATGATGAGTATGATGGGAGAAAGCATGTCTCTCCCGTTCGTAACTTATATCCTCCTTGTTCTTTGCATGGTCAGGTTCCACCTGCACACACCGCACCGTATTTTTCTAACAATTTTTGCAGGTACTTCCTCCGAACCACAGGCAATATGATGAGCGGCTTCAAGAAAATGAAGTTTCAGCAAATTCAGATAACTCGTAGTACAAGACGCCGGAGTAGAAGTGGCCAGCGAAGACAGGGACAATAAGGGAAAAATCAGCGCGAATTTGACCATGGTAGCACGCAATGGCATTCATATATGTTCTATCTTTCCTTTTTCACCATTTATCAAAACATTGAGGACAATGTTTGGTTTAAGTGTGGGGGAGAAACTTTACTGCTTTCATTTTACCGCTTTCTAGTTAGATTTACTGTTTTCCGACATGATTTTAAATTTTTTTCTATTTTAAATGTTTTGTCCGTCTGTGCATGTGCTGTCGAGTCTTTATGGTGATTTTATGTTGTCTATCGATTTCCCCATTCCCTTGAGCCACACAAAATATTTTGAAAATTTTTGAGTTAAAAATAGTGTTTCTTTTGAAAATCTTAGGTTACAGACGAAATTGAGGTTAGGCTGTGAGACTTGGAAAAATTCTGCAAGACCGGTATTGTCTTAACACCGTGAGCCTCTAAATTATGGAAATCAATTTGAGTACTTGTTATGCCATAGCCTTAAGTTCTCACCCCCTTAGTAGTCCCTAAGTAGTTTATTTAGCAGTCAACACCATCCTAAGCACGCACTAAGTAGGAAGCCGATGCAAATAAGTGTATGATCTCAGGCTTAAAAGGCAAATTAAGAAAAAAAAATGAATGCTCCTTCTAAGTTAGGTGATCCTCACCCGATCATTTAGCCCAACGGTGCAAACTTCTTTAGTGATATTTAAGACAATGTGCCAAAAGAAAGAAAAAAAATGATAATAATGAGATCATAGTCGCTAACAGGCTATTCTACCATGAGTGTGAAAGGATAACGGGCTTAATGTGATTGTGCCAGAATGAAAAGGGATAAAAGAATGATGAGTGAGTTAGGCTTAGGTATAATGACATGATTCAGATTGGTTTGTATAGGATGGAGGTTGATGACCGCAAAAGCGGAATTGTGTTGTTACGATATCCTTAGTGTGTGAGCAAGTACCTATCGACACAAACTTAACCAAAGTAGAGTTGGTATCCTAGGATGAGTATCCGTATGCACTATTTATCTTACGAGTCATGTTTTGCTTGAGGACAAGCAAAGGTTTAAGTGTGGGGGTGTTGATAACACGAAAATGTATCATATATTTGCCTTGATTTACGACTAATAATTACATTATTTCAGCTTAAGTTTCGATTATTCCGCGAGTATTCTAGTGTTTTCGCAGGTATTTCATTGTCCAAGCTAAAAAGGAGCAAAGTAGAAAAACATGAAGAAATGAGAAGAAAACAGGAAGAAATGACTAAGAAAAAAACAGAAAATGGAAAGTGGTGTGTGTGACGACCGTCACACAACCACCACGACCGTCATGCTTCCAAAGGCTGCCACGCCCGTCACACACTCACCACGACCATCACACGTACAAAGTGGTTATTATGTTCAGAAACGCAGACGTGGACAAAGAAGACCAATGCACACGCACAATCAACATTTTCTCCTACATTCTCTCAAACACAACTTCTCCAACTTCCCATTCTCTCCACTACTTCTCCAACTTCTTATTATCTCCACTATTTTTCACATGAATTCTTAAGTAACTTCCAACCTGTTATCACTATATATAGGACCTATCATTTAGTTACCAGGGGATCCAAGTTTGGTGCGCGAAAGCGCTATTCGTAGTTTTAGGCATAAAATTACAATTGTAAAAGGAGTATTTTCACACATCGAGGAATTACTCCACTATTAGTATTTAGGCCTATGTTCTATGTAACTTGCTTGCATCAATAATCTTACCGTCATTATTGAAGTTAAAGTTAATTCAAGTTTCTTTATTTCCCGCATTTTACTTCAAGTCTTTACAGGTTCTTTATCGCATTGCTTATTATTATTGTTTATCGCTTTCCTATATTAATTATTATGATGTTTTCAAATGTAATTATAATCTTTAATTTATTTACGTTTAATTCCTTGTCTTGCTAAATTGTCCTGAGTCCGGCGTATGAGGACCGTCGTTACCGACGGGACTCGGTAGAAAATAATAGGTACGAACTTATGATTAAAATTCTGTTTTGGTTTTAATTTCCAAGTCTAATTTAAATAGCTTTGTCACGAGAGTGAGAGGGTATTTAACACAATTTTATCACGAGAGTGAGAAATTAATAAAGGTTAGAGCCGGCACTGCGAGAGCGTGGGGATCGAACCGGATAGTGGAAATTAGGCAACATATCTAAATACAGCGAGGGCGCTTTAGATACGTTTAGGATATTATTGGCTTTCAAAATATATTTCCTAGTTACCGGGCGAGCGAGAGCAAAATCTTGGGATTAGGGAACATGACTTTAGTTAATACCGCGAGAGCGTGAGGCGGAGTTTTTAAGACGGTATATTCTACGGAACTAAGTTATAGTTGTAATTAGTACCCGAATTCTACAAAGTCCTTTAGGAATGCGCGATCCATACTCCGACCTCTCTTTATTATCATATTTTCTTAGTTTTATTTTAGTTCTAGTCTTAGTTTCCCTTTTATCAATTATCATTAGCCTTAGCTTTACAAAGCAACGATAGATTACAGTAGGTTGACATTGGTCTCTGTGGGTTCGACAATCTTTTATATTACTTCTATATTTCCGTGCATTTGCGGACGCATCAATATCTAACACTTGTGACATTTCCTCATGTACTTGTAGCAATCAGATTCCATTGTCAACCAATAATACCCTGCTCTCAGGATTTTTCTTGCCATTGTGTGTCCGTTGGCATGAGTGCCAAAGGATCCTTCGTGAATTTCTTTCATTAACATGTTCGCTTCGTGTCTGTCTACGCAGCGGAGTAAAACCATGTCGAAGTTTCTCTTATAGAGTGTTTCACCGTTCAGGAAGAAGTTGCCAGCCAGTCTTCTGAGGGTCTTCCTGTCTTTTCTGGATGCCCCTGGTGGGTATTCTTGTTTTGTAAGGAAGCACTTGATATCGTGATACCATGGTTTGTCATCTAGGACTGCTTCAATTGTGAATATGTAGGCGGGCCTTTCAAGGCGCATTATATCAATTTTGGGTATGTCGTTCCATCGATTTACAGCAATCATGGAATAGAGAGTAGCTAATGCATCAGCCATGTGATTTTCTTCATGAGGAATGTGATGAAACTTGACTCTGTCGAAGAAGGGAAGCAACCTTCTCGCATAGTCTTTGTAAGGAATCCGTCCTGATTGATATATGTTCCACTCTCCTTTGATCTGATTCACTACCAGGGCTGAGTCTCCATACACATCCAAGTTCTTAATCCTTAAGTTAATTGCTTCTTCAAGACCCATGATACAGGCTTCGTATTCGGCCTCGTTGTTCGTACATTTGAAAGTTAATCTGGCAGTGAAAGGAATATGGGTACCCTGAGGGGTAACAATGATTGCCCCAATTCCGTTTCCGTAAGTGTTGACAGCTCCATCAAATATTAGTCCCCATTGGGATCCTGGTTCTGGCCCTTCACTGGGTAGTGGTTCATCGCAATCTTTCATTTTCAAGTACATGACATCTTCGTCTGGGAAGTCAAATCCAATTGATTCTTGATCGTCAATCGGTTGATGAGCCAAATAATCAGCTAAAATACCTCTTTTGACGACTTTTTGAGCATGGTACTCGATGTCGTATTCAGATAAGAACATCTGCCAACGGGCAATCCTTCCCGTGAGAGAAGGATTTTCAAAGACGTACTTGATTGGATCCATTTCGGAGATTAACCAAGTAGTAAGATGTTTGGCTACCCAAGCCAGAGCACAACAAGTTTTCTCGAGCATAGTGTATCAAGTCTCACAGTCTGTGAACTTCTTGCTTAAGTAGTAAATGGCTGACTCTTTTCTTTTTGTTTTGTCTTGTTGGCCAAGTACACATCCCATAGAGTCTTCCAGGACTGATAGGTAGATGATCAGTGGTCTTCCCTCCGCTGGAGGAGAAAGAATCGGCGGATTCAACATATATTCTTTGATACTATCAAAATCCTTTTGGTAATCTTCTGTCCGTACACAACTTTGATTTTTTCTGAGTAGTTTGAAGATCGGCGTGGATGTCGCAGTCATGAGGAATATGAACCTTGAGATGTAATTCAGACGTCACAAAAATCCTCTGACTTGTTTCTCTATTTTTGGTGAAGGCATTTCTCGAATGGCTTTGACCTTGTCGGGATCAACCTCGATTCCTTTTTGGCTGATGATGAATCCCAAGAGTTTTCCTGAACGTACACCAAATGTGCATTTATTGGGATTCAAGTGGAGTTTGTATTTTCTCAGACGTTCGAACAATTTTGACAAGTGTTCAACGTGCTCTACCTCTATTTTATATTTGGCAATCATGTTGTCGACATACACTTCAATTTTTGTGTGCATCATGTCGTGAAACAGAGTTTTCATGGCCCTTTGATAGGTTGCCCCGGTGTTCTTCAGACTAAACGACATTACCTTGTAACAAAAGGTGCCCCATGGGTGATAAATGATGTTTTCTCCATGTCTTTCGGTGCCATTTTGATTTGATTATAGCCCGAGAATCCATCCATGAAAGAGAAGACTTTGAATTTTGTCGTGCTGTCAACCAGCATGTCAATGTGTGGTAGGGGAAGTCATCGTTTGGACTTGCTTTGTTCAGATCCCTGTAGTCTACACACATTCTGACATTTCCGTCCTTTTTCGATAATGGCACTATGTTGGCCAACCATTGTGGATATTCTGAGGTGTCAAGGAAACCTGCGTCGATTTACTTCTGCACTTCCTCCTTTATTTTGATTGCCATATCTGGACGAGTCTGTCCCAGTCTTTGTTTAACCGGAGGACATTCTGATTTTAATGGCAAGTGATGTTCCACGATGCTGGTATCCAACCCTGGCATGTCTTGGTAGGACCAAGCAAAAACATCTGGAAACTTTTTGAGAACATTACGCCAAAAATCCTTTTTAGCAGCACTACAAAGACAACGCTTTTATCACAAAGCGCTGCTAAAGGCTGCCTTTAGATAGCGCTTTCAAAAAGTGCTGCTAAAGGCTGTACCTAGGCCACACTTTAGAAAGCACTTTTATAAAAGCGCTGCTAAAGGTATAACCTTAGAAAGCACTTTTATAAAGCGCTGCTAAAAGTTAACCTTAGAAAGCGCTTTTCAAAAGCGCTGCTAAAGTCTTTAAATTGGCCCCCCATTTGAAAGCGCTTTCTGAAAGCGCTGCTATAGGCCAATGAAAAGAAAGCGCTTTCTAAGGAAAAAGCGCTGCTAAATCTAACACCTAAGAAAACGCTTTCCAAAAGCGTTGCCGTAGGTCATTTATTAATTAAAAAAATAAAAACACCACATTTTCAGAGGAGCCTTAATCATTTTTTCTAATCATTTTCACTCTCGCGACTGTTCTTCCTTTCTCCGACCGCCACTGTACTTTCTCCGACCGCCATCTTTCTCCGACCGCCACAGTAATTTCTCTGACTGCCATCGTTCTCTCTCGTGTCTGCTATTTTTGTTTTCGTTCAAAAAAGAAGAAGTGGAAAACGAAGTAGAAGAAGAGGTATGTACCATTTTCGTTCTCTCTCGCCACTGTTGTTGTTGAATGCTGGTTCTATTATTGTTGTTGATACAATGTTGGTTATGTAGTTGTTGTTGATACAATGTTGATAAAACGTGGTTCTGTATTTTCTAAATGTGGTTCTGTTGTTGTTGATACAATGTTGGTTCTGTTGTTGTTGATACAATGTTGGTGTCATACCCCAAGGATCTTTATAATTGGGAAAATCATCATCACAATAAGGATACACTTATCCTGTATCATCTTGATGAGCATTCACCACAATCGAGGATTAGGGTTTTGAGCCCTCTCAGAGCACTCAGACAAAAGATCAATCAAGAAGTGACATGATTTTCAACTTGTCTAGACTCTCAAACATCCACAAGGGATCAAGAGATATCCCACATCAAAAATCAAGCACAAGAGTGCTACATTTCAGGCTAATCAAGCCTCAGGATCGCCAGTGTCACCAAATTAGGGTTTTGGTCGACTAGGGCCTCCAGATGGAAATTTTCATCTGAGCATGATCCAATACTTCAATTAATGGTCCAATAAGCTCAAAGGAACCTCAAGAGTCCATCCACAATGACCAAATCACCTTGAGTGTTCATCTACAAAAAAAAATCAGGAATTAGGGTTTTGACCTAATCCAACCCTTGAGTTAACTTGTAAAGCAAGACATGACTTGAAGCTTCAAAATGAACTTCAAAGACCTTAAAAACATCCCATTGACATGTCTATAAGATTTGATTGACTCAAAGAGTTCAATTCATAAGCCACAAGAACTCAATTTCATCTGATCACAAATTAGGGTTTCCTGATGAAAAAGTCAACCCTACCATTGACTGTTGATCTACACGTAACTTCAAACCTTGGAGAAAGATCCAAGACATTCCTAAACACCCCTAGAGGCCATCCATGAAGTTTGATTAAGCCCAAGGATTGATTTCACAGAGGAATCACAAAGTCAAAATTCATCTGCTGAAAAAGTCAAGTGTACAAAAGTCAAAGTTTGACTTTTTGAAATTTTGGTCAAACAAGATTTCATTAACCCTAAAATCATGTTAATATGTGATTTGAATCATCATTCATCAAGAAAAATCAAGAAAAGTGGGATAACTTGTAAAAGGGGTAACCATAAAAACTTAGAAATTTTTCTATTATGGAAAAAGTGACAAAGGTACCAACTTCCAAGGATCATAACTTGAGATCCAAGCAACCATTTTGGATGATCCAAAGATGGATTTGTAGGTCTTTCTACACTCTACAAAAGCTTCAACTACATAAAACTCCAATTCCTCATGAATTTTGAGTTATGGATTGATCAAAATCACAAAAACTTGGATTTCACCCTTTTTCCAACACTTAGTGAAATTTTCACTAAGTCAAAATCTGTCTTACTTTTTCCAAAATGTAAGGGAATTTTTCACCTTGATCCAATCTAAACCAATTCCATTAATAAACATTAAAGTTAAAGTATGCCATGAGAGCTTTCCAAAGAGTACAAGAACACTCAAAAACTCCATGTGAACAAGGAGATACAAGTCTCCAAAGATACATTGCTGCAACTGTTTTCAAGACAGGTTTTGGACAGTTTGCTTGCCACACATGATTTGTTCTTGTCAAGAGTAATGATCATGATCAAACCAACTTGATATGGTTAGAAGATCTCATAAAGGAAGCCTGCAAAGTTAAGCCAAGATGCCATGAATCATCACTTGGAACTTATGGCATTTTGTCACATTATGCCTTGAATTCAAAGGCTTTTATGTGCAAAAGTACACTTTCAACAAAGCCACTCTATTCAGTCAAGATGCTCACTTAAAAAACAATTAAAACATATGAGGAATGTGGAATTGGTCAATACATAGCCCTGCTCTTGAGAGAGGCTAGTTTGTCTTGCATGAGAAGAAATGCCACCAAGCCAAAGCCATTGAATGTGATCTGATCTTGCAGCCATTCACTATTCCTCCAAAACAAGAATTGATCCACTATAAATAGAGGCTCTGAATGATCATTCAAACCACACCAAAGCAGCCTACAACATTGCTTTTTCTCATTTCCTTCCAAAACTCCAATTTTCTTTGTTCTTGAGGAGGCACTATCGGATTTTGAGCTGGAGACCAATGCCAACCAAACCTTTGATTCAAACACATCATATACAACATATAGGAGGTGTCTGAACACTCACATCCTATCTGTAACATCAAAATCACCAAATGGCCATCAAATTGCACAAAACTCATGACTTGCTGCAGAAAGAATCAGGTTGATCAATTCAGAGGTTTTCCAATCAGCCTAAGCATTCACACACGTTCCCTAAGGCACAAGAAAGTTGTCCAAAGCATCAGCACTTGACTATAACACCTCCATCATCAAATTCAAATTTCAGTTGCAAGATATTTTGTGAATACCATTGTGTTTTTGAGTGTATTTAGATCATTTCCCCTCAATCAATTGGTGTTTATAATTCGTGTATGAGATTTCATTAAGTTTTGAAACTTTTAGGGTTCATATGGTTTTATTATGATATCTTTTGATTCAGTCCAGATAAATGCAATCGAATATTGCCATCATATTCCTTGTTGAAAAATGCATAAATTTGGTGTTTGAATCGTAAAGAAATGAGTGAGATATAGAGCTTCACGTATCTGAGCTTGAGGTTGAAGATGACCATGGCGCCATGGTTCAAAAACCAACTTATTTTACTATATAATTTTCACTTGCCATATAATATTTGAATTGGCATTGCGCCCCAGTGGTTGATCAACTAGTTTGTGTGTAGTAGCGAGTGAGAGGTATGGGATTCGAATCCCCTTCGCCCCAGACTTCTTTTTAATCACTTGATTTTTTCTTTTTCTTTTCCTTTTTTATTTTTCATATTATTTTTTAATGATTTGAAAAATTAATTTCTTATTCAATTTTAATAATTTTTTATTGGTTCTTTTTTCTAAAAATCACAAAAAATATTAAAATATTTTATTCCACAAAAAATCAGATTTATTTTATTTAATATATTTGGCATTTTTGTGAAAAAAAATCATTTTTCAAGTTTTTAACATTTTAAAAATGAATTTTTATCTTGAAAATCATAATCAAATGAGTTCTAAATTATCTTGTGATAAAAACCTAATTTTTCAAACCTTAAACAAAAATCACAAGTGGTTTATTTAAACTTATTTGGTGTTTTTGTCATTTTTAATTAATTTTCTTTAAAGAATTTCTTTTTTTAGAAATGATTTTAGGGTTTTCTTTGATTTTGATCTTTATCAAACATTTCAAATCATTCTTTGGGCCTCTAATAGAGTGTAAGACCCAACCCCTTTGTAAATACAAACCTTTTTTGGGCCTCACTTATTGTATAAGTTCCACTGTATTTTCAAAAATCTCGGTGCGATCGCCAAATCAAAATAAAATCATCTGGGTCTACCCTTGTGTTGTAAGTCCCACTTTTCTTTACAAAATCAATCTTTGGGCACTCTTGTTGTATAAGACCCAATCCCTTTTTGACCAAAACTATTTTGGGCCTCAGTGTATTGTATAAGTCCCGATATGTCAGAAAAACAAACGGCGCGATCGTCGCCTTTTTAACAAAAATCATCTGGGCCTACCCTTGTGTCGTAAGTCCCATTTTTCTTTTAAAATAATCTCTTTGGGCCTCTATAAGAGTGTAAGACCCAAACCCCTTGTACAAAAATAATTTGAGCCTCAACATTGTATAAGTCCCTCTGTACAGTTTTCAAAACCCTAATACGATCGTCGTTTTCAAAACAGTTTTCTCTGGGCTTCTCATTGAGTTGTAAGACCCACACTCTGTATAAAAATAATCTTTGGGCACTCTTGTTGTGTAAGACCCATTTCTCTTTGTAAATACTCTGTAAATTAAACAGTCTGTATTTAAATCATCAGGGCATCTCTTGTTGAATAAGCCCCACCATTTACTGTTTTACAATAAAGTGTATCAAAACTTTCTTCAATTTCTTGTGAAACTAACATTACAACATGGAAGCTCTACAACGGGTAAGTTTTTACATGCTTTCATTTACCACTTTATATATATATATATACTGTATTGTGGGAAGCGGCGCACAATTAGTCTTCTTTCATAATCTTTTACCAGTCATATATATATATATATATATATATATATATATATATATATATATATATATATATATACTGTATTGTGGGAAGCTGCGCACGGTTAGTCTTCTTTCATAAATTTTTTAAATACTTGTCATATATCAACTGTATATATACTCGTATAGAGTTTTCCCCGGCAACTATGTCTAGAACTAGGTAAAGCCAGTTGTTACTCTCTCTTATAACAAGTCAAACATAGATCCCCCATAGGATTCCAGATACAGTCTTCCCTTCTCTTGGGGTCAATCAATATGGAACAAAGAGAAAGGCAGTATTCCCGGTGAACCTTTTCTCAGACTGTAACTTTAGAAATTGTCAAAGAAATTATATTCCCCGGAGATGATCTCTTCCGTGTGAATTGCATCTCTTGAATTTCTTCAAACCTCAAACTTTCATGAAATGATCTCTTCCATGTGAATTTCATTTCTTGAACTTCTCTTGGTTTGGACCCACAGGCTTCTTAAAAGTATTCCCAGCCTGCTCTTGGGCTTTGTACAAGGACCCTCCGACTTCTTAGAAGTTCTCAGCCTCCTCTTGGGCTTAGTACAAGGACCCAGAGACCTCTACAGGTATAGGAACATAACCTAGTCATCAATTTGCTAGAGCTGTCTTTCTGAGTCAAAACAACAAACCCGTTATTGGGTTGACCTTTATCCCTTAACTTACCAGCCTTCTCTTGGGCATCATACAAAGACCATTCACAATCAGAGAATCAATTTCTCAAACACCAGTAGACTTTAGACAGTCTCAATACCCTTTGGATTTCCCATTTCCTTAAAGAACAGGAAATAACCCTGATCCTCTGATCAATCCTAAAGCACAACCTTACCTTCAGTTTTCCCCAGCATGGGTCAATTACTGTAAACTTACAGAAACTCCCACTCAGAGAAAATAGCTCAACTGTCACAACACAGTAAAATCCCAACTCAGACCATTTTGTTGTCAAAAAACCAAGCAGAGCCTCATGGTATCTGAAATCTTTTCCTTATAAGAACTGATTTTCTCTTTTATCCAACATACTGGACCTGTCACTAAACTGAAACTGTCACCAGCAAAGTCAGCCTCCTCTTAGGCTTTGTATAATGATATTCTCCAGCTGAGTCAGTTAAACCTTTTTAGCCTCTCTCTTGGGCTTTGTACAAGACATAAATAAATGTTCTCCCCAGTGGAGTCATCAAATCCTTTTAGCCTCAATCTTGGGCTTTGTACAAGACAGATAAAATATTTTCTCCACTGAGTCAAACACTCTCTTCTTGAGTTAACAGTCAGTTTTAGCCTCCATCTTGGGCTTTGTACAAGATACCTAAACACTCTCTTGTTGAGTATAAAATAGTCTTTTAGCCTTCTCTTGGGCTTTGTACAATGATACTCTCTTGTTGAGTATAAACAGTCATTTAGCCTCCATCTTGGGCTTCATACAAGATACAAAACACTCTCTTGTTGAGTATAAACAGTCTTTTAGCCTCCATCTTGGGCTTTGTACAAGATACAAAACACTCTCTTGTTGAGTATAAACAGTAATCTTCAGCCTCCTCTTAGGCTTTGTATAATGATTCTCCCCTGCGGAGTCAGTCAATTAACTTCCAGCCTCCTCTTAGGCTTTGTATAATGATTCCCCTATCAGAGACAGCCTCCTCTTAGGCTTTGTATAATGACCTTTTCCTTAATAGTCAACCTCCTCTTAGGCTTTATATAATGACTTTCCCCAGTGGAATCCAATTAACCTCTTAGCTTCAACCTTAGGCTTCAATCAAGGCACACAAAAATCAACAGAAACCTCAGATGAGACCAGGAACTCTCTTTAGAGATGACAAATTCCCTCATACAGTAAAACTTTTAGCTTCACATCTTGGGCTTTGAACAAGATACAAAAAACCTTTTAGCTTCACATCTTGGGCTTTGAACAAGATACAAACAAAACATCTGTTTCTCCCTTAGACTTGGAGGAACTACGATCGCTCTGATTTCTCTATACTTCATAATAGGGAATACGTAGGCATAAGATCAAGATGATCTTAGCGAGCACACTAAACTAAAAACCTTAGGTCCCTGACTTTACCAAAAACAACAAAACTCTCTCTCATTTCACCAAGACATCATAAACAAACTTCTCCTATTTACAGACAAACACTATCAAGTATTTAAGCATTGATCCTAAAACTATAACCTATGGATAACCACATACAGGATGGATAATTGACAACTATCCATTGTGTAATCTGGCCCGGACTCCCCAATCTCTACACCGCAAACTGTTCAGAACAACATTTGCAAAAGAAAGGTTAGTTTGAGATAGCTTCCCTTTCCCTTCAAGCTTCATCGGGATAAATAAGAAATCAGAAAGTAGCACCCCCAATAATAATAATTTATTTTCCCCATCCGTCAGGCGGATGCGAGCCGGTCTCAAAAACCGCTGCTACAGTTGGTTAGAATGTTTGTCGTTCCGTAACTCTCACACCAAGTGTTCGGTGAAATGCTTGAACCAAGTTTAAAATGCAGTTCGGTTATGAGCTTTTAAGTTAGTTGTGTAGTTAGTTTGAAATGGTTAGCATGAATATTGAAAAATTTGTTTTGTGAAATTGTTGTATGTGGAGTGTAGTATGCTTTCACTAGTATGTCCTATTCTTTGAAAATGTAATACTCAATCTGTTTTGTTTTTCTTTTTTCGTTGCTTGCTGTTACTAGTGCTGTTACTGATGAAATGTAATAATCACTTGTGTTTCGTTTTTCGTTGCTTGCTGTTACTAACTTATTATAATATAATGAATGAATGAGTTTGTTGATAAAAATTATGTTAGAATGCAAATGAATTGAGTTTTTTGGATTGTTTATTTTTTTCTTTACTACAAGTCAAATGGCTAGTAATCAGGATAAAAATGACTCACACGATACAAATGATGCAAATGAAAGACCTGAGAATGTAGAAAGAGAAATTACACGAGGAATAACAATTATGAAGTCAATAATTCGTGCAAGAGATAAAGGAATCAAATATGATGTACATTGGAGTGATGAAGACCAACTAATTGAGCCTAACGGTGCAATGTTGACAAGTTACATAAGTTCACTTGTTCGTCAGAACATTCTAATCACCTGTGATAACTGGAGAAATCCAGCGTTGCAAGCTGGTAAAGAAAAAATATGGACTGAGATACAGGTACGTACCATATATGATTGATGTTATTAGATTTTTGTTGACGATTGTCTATAAAAACATTGATGAAAGCCGGAAAAAGTATTGTCTTCAATTGGCCGGAAAAAGACTCAGAGGGTTTCAAAGTTTTTTATCAACCACTTTTCTGAAGGATAAGCAAGGGAAGTTTGTTGAAGCAGAACTTCCAGTGAAGTATGCAGATTTGATTACACCTGAAGAATGGGAAACATTTGTAGCCAAATGAAGAACCAAAAAATTCCATCTAATGTTAATTTGTCATGTCTATTAATTGTATTGTATACTTGTTGCATTAGATTGTTCTGATATGACTTAAACTTGTTTATCCAGGAAGTGAGTGACATAAATCGGCAAAGAGCATCAAAACCGGCGTATCCATACAAAAACGGGCGTTTGGGATATGCACACTTACAGCAAAAAATGGTAAGTATATATAAATCCTATGATCTTATTAATTGTCTCAATGTGCTATAATTGATGATCTTATTATTTGTCTCAATGTGTAGTTAGAAGAGAGTAAAAGTGAAGAAACATCTCTTCCGGGACATGTTTTGTGGAAGGCTGCTCGTGTCGGCAAGGATGGAGTTGTTACGGAAGATGTTCAACATGTTTTTGACGAATGTGTAAGTATAACATTATGTCTTTAATTAAATCAAAAGTTTACTAACATATAATTAATTTTTAATCCCCACTAATAATTGTCGATATGTAAATGAATTTCAGGAGACTCTATCTCAATCCTTAACTACAGGTGAGGACGAGGATTGCAGGAGCATACTTAGTCGAGTTCTAAATGTTCCTGAGTATTCCGACCGTGTGCGGGGTAAGGGATTTGGTGTGACTCCATCGTCCTTATATAAGCATCCAAAGAAAAAAAATCCCAGCAACCAATAAGTGATGAAAACGTTGGAGGAATTAAAAGCGCAAGTCCGTGAATTGCAAAAGGACAAAGAAAGATATATGGCGGAAAAGCGCAGTTCAATGTTGAAAGATACTAGTGACAAAGCTAGTATCAATTGTCAGAAGAAATTTCCCGAGGTAATTATATATGTTATTATGAAATTAAATTAGCCCATTCATTTTAATTGACATATATACACATTAACAGTAACATATTTATTATTGGTTTAGGGCATTTCATTTTGTCAGCTGTATTTATCATCACCGACTTATCGCATAGTTGGCAAGGGAAAAGTGCATAACACTTTGGGAGATTTACTTTACCATAAACCGCTTCCTGATGGATATCTAAAAGTATCGGTTGATATTGCATTAGAGTTGGATACGTTGCTACCGATACTTGACGTTGTTTCAGAGACAACATTGCTGCGGGATGCAATATGATCGTTTGTTACATGACCGACAGACCTCATTTTCATAGATGAGGAGGTATGTTGAAAACCATTATGAACGTTTTAGTAATCAAATGTCAATTCTGAACCATTATGAAAAGCATTCTGAACCATTACACACACTTTTTTACATGGTAATGTTAGACTCCTACAAAACCCGCATCTAGGGATAAAGGGATTTTACGGCACAACGAGTCAGTTGCATCACAAAAAGAGGTACATTGAAAGTGTTAATTCTGTGATCTGAATGAAAAAGCTTCATGATTTTATACATTACCTAACTTATATGATTTTTAGTTTCCTGCTCAAGAGTCACAACAAGTCACCAAGAAAGCTAGCAACGTATCTAACAAAAAAAAGGATCTTCCAAGGACCGGACCAAAAAGAGCTTCTGATGGTCGATTTAGGATGTGTCTTGAAACACTTGTGGGAACATCAGATTTGATGCATGGTGCCATTCGTCAAATAGAAATGGAGGAAGGTGTTTTTGGTTTTTCTAATTTTGAAACACTTGCAAAAGAGGACATGGATCAAATTTTTCAGCATCTTGAATTAGGCATCGGTGTTATGCAGTCATACATGTGGTACGCCGATCAATCTATTATCTAATTAGTTGAATAATTTATTTACATATTTCAATGAAAATATTCTAATGTTTATTATGTTTTTATTTAAGGGTCTTGTATGAAAAATATATGCGGGGGAATCCATGGTCAAACAGATTCTATTTCGTGTCTTGCGCCCGTGTCAACGCACCATTAATTGTTCAGGATCCAGATTCAGTAAGAGATCACTTAGTTGAGAGATTTATCGCCAGCAGTACAGAAAGTTTGTGTCTTTTACCGTATAATACTGGCAACGGGTTAGATTTTCCTTCTAATTTCATTCTAATCTTTATATCTTTTTCGTAGAAAATTTCCATCTAAACATTTGTTGGTTGCTATTAATCCTACAAAAGAAGTAGTGTATTTTCTGAATTCATTGGATGGTGATTGGACAACATATCCGGATATGAAGAATATGGTTGATATGTAAGTGAGATTGTTCTAAATATTCGTGTGTATTTGTATATTTAATTATTTCTGTGAGATTGTTCTAAATATATGTTTTTATTTTGTTAGAGCAATACGAGTATTCCGATCACAAAGAGAAGCTCGAGTACCACGGTCTAAAGCAAACAACATTACTTGGATCAGAGTGGAGGTATATTAATTTTCACAATTTTGCATATAATAGTGATGGTACTTGATATGGAGGTAACATTACTTGTTTTTCTGTGTAGTGTGCTCGTCAGCGTAATCGAATAGATTGCGGTTATTATGTTTTGAGGTTGAGAAATCCTTCATTTGGATCAAATAGAGATTCCAATCTTGGTATGGATTTATAACTTAGGATTTAGTTTAGTATTTATCGAATATTTCATATAATTTATGACTTTTAACTAAATTATGCATATTATGTTTTATTATGTAGTACTTTGATGAATACAAGTGTGCTTATTACTCGAAAGAGAAGTTGGAAGAAATCAAGGAGGAATTATGTGAATACTTTATTGAGAAAAGAATCATATAAGGTATGGAAGATGTTGTGTATAGTTATGGAATGTTGTATAGTTTTGGAAATGGTTGAATATTAGGAATCTTTAGAAGTTAAATGATTTCCAGGTGAACAAATTGTTATTAGAATTATGGATTGGTGTATATATGATGCATGTTTGTGTTGATTTATAACAAATGGTTTATGTTTTGAATGGTAATGGTGTATATATTTTGGATTATAATGGTATATAATGCCTATGTTTAAATAAAGGATTGTTTGTTGAAATGAAGGCTCAATGGTTGAAATATAAGGCCTATGTGTTGAAATAAAGGCTTGTTGAATGTTATATAAAGCAGGTTGTTTGAAAGAAAGACTTGAATTATACAGGTTTATGGTATTACTTCCAGAAATTTTTTTTCTAAAAAATAAGGAATAGGCAGCACTTTTAAACAAAAAATGCTTCCTAAATTCAAATTTTTAAATAAGTGCTTTTAAAAAACAAATTTTACATGAAGAAAAGAAAGCGCTTTTTAGAAAAAACGCTACCTATAGTACACAATGGAAAACGCTTTCACTAAAAGCGTTGCCTTAAAGTGAAATAAAAAATACATTAGACAGCGCTTTACAAAGAGCTTTCTAAAGGGTGACAATAGAAAGCGCTTTTTCCTAAAAAAACGCTGCCTAAAGATGCCATAAGAAAGCATAAAAGGCCTAAAAAAGCAATGCTAAAGGCCCACTTTAGAAAGCGCTTTTCCAGGAAAAAGCGTTGCTAAAGGCCTACGTTAGAAAGCGCTTTTAAAGGTAAAGCGCTGCCTAAAGCAGGCCTTTAGCAGCGCTTTTGCATAAAAAAGTGTTGTCTTTACCTACAGCAGCGCCACTTTAGGTAGCGCGTTTAAGCGCTTTTAAAGGCCAAAAAAAGCGATGTCTTTTCCCTTACTTGGCATAGTGAAAGTTTTATCAAGCCTTCTTTGACAGTTGGATTGAGCAATGCTCCGATCTTAATTTCTTTCCTTTCTTCTTCTGAACCCAAATTGACCGTTTCCAACTGTAACACCCCCAATCTATAACCCCCAATTAATTAAAGCGATAACAGATCATCAGAGTAGAATTAAAACATTCATGGCATAGACAGGAGCGTCACATCATAATGATGAAATAAAATAACCTGCTCATATAGATATGCAACAATCAGGTAGCAAACATAAACAGAGGAACTCAGTTCCTAACACCCACAATTCAGATACAGAATAAAAGCGGAAAATCTGTAACTAAAATCTCATATATATAAACATAAAGTTTGTCTGTCTTATACAGAGTCATACATGTCAAATCCAAAAAGATATATATACATAATATCACATAACGATCTCCCCGACTACCCGGTGCTACATATCAGAGCCGACCGACAAAAGAATAAAGACAGAATCTTCACAAAAAGACCTCCAACATCTAATCTGCAATGCCTCACAGAGCATTCAAAACAGCAAAAGGGTGACAAACACAATTATAATATAGTTGCATACAATTATGTAATAACAGGAAATACGCACACAACAACATTCTCACCGCAACATATAACATAATTCAAACACAAACAACACGATTCTTATCTCATACATCTACCTCAAAGGCATATCAATCATGCCCAATACATTTATCACCAACATGTGTATATATCAACTCATCAATTTCATTCACAAATCCAACACATAATCAATCCATTCATGATTTATGCAAATGCACAGAGACCGACACAACGACTCTATGCAATGCAATGCGGGTACCGTTCCATCCATCATCATTCTCATCATCAGTTCACTCAGGAACTATTAGAATCATCGCTTGTTACTTAGTGTAACTCCCCGTCGGGCAAACGATGTTCTCCCGTCGCTCACACCTCTTTGTATAAGGCACACGACGTTTATGGATCACTCACACCTCTTTGTATAAGGCACACGACCCAATCGCTTTCGGTCCTCTTTGTATAAGGCACACGATCGTCCATAACGTCGCTTTCGGTCCTCTTTGTATAAGGCACACGACCGTTACAGCAGATCCCCTCGGGAATCCTTTCGTCGCTCACACCCACTAGGGCACACGACATCACAAGAATGCATATCATGATGCTTGGCATACAATGACTCATGACAATCAAATTCATACACATATACAACCATGTAAACCATTCCAACATCCATAATCATGCATATACAATCAAACATAACACAATGCATTTACTTACCCTTAGGCCACAAACTATCATCACCACATTTCATCACATGCACTCACATCATATAACATCACACAAGCTATACATTATATATCAAAAGCGTATCGCATGTTAACACATCAAATACACACAGTTAAGACAGTAAAAGTCGACAAAACTACACATTTCCAAATTCCCGACACAATTAAATCAGCCAACCATCCCAAAACCATTCCTATAAGAAAGAACATCTCATTAGCTTTCCAACGCATCCAACCGCGCCTCAATCCGACTTACGAATCAAAAGTTATGAAGGAAACAAAACGGAACAATCTGTCATGTTCGCTATACAAAGCTCCTAGCGAGCATTCGCTTTCCTCATTCGCCGTACGAAGCTCCAGCGAACCGTGGCAGAGAAAAAACAGCATAAAGTTCGCTTTGCGAACTTCTGGCGAACATTCGCCTTCCCATTCGCACTGCGAAGCCCTGGCGAGCCTTCGCTTTCCTCTTCGCTGCTTGTTCGCACTGCGAACCTGCGAATTCTGGAATTCACAGCAGCGCTGTTACTCACCCAAATTCACCATTTTCCCCACCAAAACACATCCAAACCAAAACATAACAATCAGAACAATTCATATCATAACAATAAGTATTCTACTGCATTTATACCGATTTTCAACCGCGAAAATATCGATTCCTCTCGTTTCCTCTCAATCGACCTAGAATTGAAAAGCTAGGAAAAACCAACAAACACATACATGATCATACACAAACATAGCATAACCGAGTTTCGCACCTTTACCCGATTAATCGGCTTCGAAGTGTCGGTTGAATCTATTACTTAAACTCCAAGTTTTTCCTCTTTTTCTTCTTCTCACTCTCCTTTTCTCTTATCTTATTTTTCTTTCTATTTTCTCTCTATGCTTCTATTATAAAAGAAAAACAATATCTACCCAAGCCAAAAAGACCAAAATACCCCTACACTCAATTTCCTCGCAAACGTTCCCAAAACGCGATAAAACATAATAACCAAGAATAAAATAATATAAAGACCAAAAATAATTAAATCGACTTGATTAAATAAATCTGACAAAAACCGGGGCGTTACAACTCTCCCACACTTAGAAATTTTCGTCCTCGAAAATATTACCTGAGATAAACAACTCCAGATACGACTCCCGCATCCGACTCTCCAACTCCCAAGTCAAATTGCCCTCAGCAGCGCCTCCCCACGCTACTTTCATAAGCGCAATATCCTTGCCTCTTAACCGCTTCAACTCGCGATCCAAAACTCTCACCGATAATGCCTCAACCGTAAGGTTCTCCCTTACCTCAACCTCATCCATTGGAATCACATGCGACTGATCCGGAACATACTTCCGAAGCTGTGAAACATGGAACACATCATGCAAATTCGAAATATTCGGCGGCAACGCCACCCGATAAGCCACAGCACCCACTCTCGCGGATTTCTGGTAAGGACCAATAAACTGAGAAGTAAGCTTCTTCGACTTCAATGCATGCCCAACACCCATCACCGGTGTAACTCTCAAAAATACATGATCACCTTCTTGAAACTCGAGATATTTCCTTCTTTGATCATGATAACTCTTCTGCCTACTCTGAGAAGCCTTCATCTTCTCACGAATAAGTTTCACCTTTTCCGTAGTTTGTTGAATTAACTCCGGTCCAACCACCAAACTCTCACCAGATTCATGCCAACACATCGGCGTTCGACATCTTCTTCCATACAACGCTTCAAAAGGTGCCATTCCAATACTCGAATGGAAACTATTGTTATACGTGAATGCCACCAACGAAAGATAACTATCCCAAACACCACCTTGCTCAAGAACACAAGCTCTCAGCAAATCTTCCAACGATTGAATAGTTCTCTCGGTCTGACCATCCGTCTGAGGATGATAAGCAGAACTCAATCTCAACTTGGAACCTAACGCCTTTTGCAAACTTTCCCAAAATCTGGAAGTAAACCTCGGATCTCAATCTGAAACAATACACAATGGAACACCATGTAGCTTCACAATCACACGGATATAAATCTCAACTAACCTCTCCAAAGAAAAACTTATGTCAATCGGAATGAAATGCGCCGATTTAGTCAGCCTATCCATAACCACCCAAATGGAATTATGCCCCCTCGGAGTATTCGGCAATCCTGTCATAAAATCCATAGAAATGCTGTCCCATTTCCACTCGGGAATATCCAACGGTTACAATAATCCACTAGGCTTCTGATGTTCTACCTTTGACTTTTGACACGTCAAACACGTATAAACAAACTGAGCCACATCCCTCTTTAATCCGGACCACCAAAAGATCTTCTTCAAATCTTGGTACATCTTATTAGCTCCCGGATGTATACTCAAACTACTTCGGTGTCCTTCCTCTAAAATCATCCTTTTCAATTCCAAATCATCCGGAATACAAATTCTACCACGGAATCTCAAAACACCCTTATCATCCACTTTAAAGTAACCATTCACACCTTTATCTCCAACCGTCATCAAATCAACAAATTTCACATCCGGCCTCTGTTTCTCGCTAACGGTTAACAGAAACTCATTAGTAACCTTTAACATACCAAGCCTCATGCCCCCGGATGTCAACTCACACACCAAATTCAAATCTCTAAATGCTTCCAAAAGTTCCCACTCTTTAACCATCAAAGCAGACATATGCAAAGATTTCCGGCTTAATGCATCGGCTACCACATTAGCTTTACCAGGATGGTAATTCAAGCTAAAATCGTAGTCCTTCAAAAATTCCAACCATCTCCGTTGCCTCATATTCAACTCTTTCTGATCAAACAAGTATTTCAAACTCTTATGATCACTAAAGACTTCGAATCTTGCACCATAGAGATAATGCCTCCAAATCTTCAACACAAAAACCACTGCCGCTAATTCCAAATTATGAGTAGGGTAGTTTTTCTCATGATCCCTTAATTGCCTCGAAGCATAAGCCACAACCTTACCTTCTTGCATTAACACTCCACCTAAACCAATCAAAGACGCATCGCAATACACCACAAACGATTCACTAGGATTCGGTAAAATCAAAATCGGAGTTGTAGTCAATCTTCTCTTCAGCTCACCAAAACTTTCCTCACACCGAATATCCCAAATGAACGCTTTACCTTTACAAGTCAGTTGGGTCAAAGGAAGTGCTAACTTGGAAAAACCTTCAATGAATCTTCAATAATATCCAGCTAAACCTAAAAAGCTTCTAATTTTAGTAACAGATCTAGGAGCTTCCCATTGTAGAACTGCATCTACTTTGGATGGATCCACAACAATACCATTACCTGAAATCACATGCCCAAGAAAACTCACTTCTAACAACCAGAACTCACACTTGTGTCGCTCCCGGGATTTTCATCCAAGTACAAACACGAAAATGGCACGGAAACAGAGTCGCCAGCAATGTGTATTTATCCCAAGAGAGGGAAAGGAAACACTGCGTAAACCTGAGGGGAAGGAAAAAGCATGGTCTCGCGACCAAGAGATCTGGGTTAGGGAGTCGGTTACGCGAGGGGAAGGTATTAGCACCCCACGCATCCATCGTACTCGATGATATCCATGCTTGTTGTTTCGATCAAAGGGTGTCGTCGTATGGAGCTCCACTGCTACTGGAAAGGAAAATGAACAGGAACGGAAAAGAACAAGGAAACGGGGAAGAAAAAAAGAAAGAAGTGACTTGACAGGACATTATCATTGTCCTAGGCCTACGTATTCCCTCAGTGCAATGGGAAAGTCAGATTCAACGTAGTCCGGACTACGGGGAAGGTTGCTCGTCGAGATATCGCATCTCGTGCCTACGTATCTTCAATCAGACGAGAAAGAAGAATCAGAGCAAACGTAGTTCGGCTCAACAAGGGTTGCTTTGTTTGTGTTTTTTAGTGGAAACGTCAGAGCGCGCATTCAAGCAGTTAGGTGTTGCAGCTCGCTGTAGGGAGACTTAGGCGTTACCTGTTTGTGGTAGAACGGACATGACGAGTCCTTAAGAATGGAATGAAGGAGATGAGAAGAGAATTGTTTGTTTTTGTATTTTAGGAAGAAGTGTTTTGATTATTTTGTGTTTATAACACGTATTGCATTCAAGTCTATGATGTAGGATCGAATGCATCGCATGGTCGTCCTAACAGGACGTATGCTAAACACTCTAGAAAGGCGGAGGGAAACCCTCCTCCTTCCATTTCCCACATGCAAGGCTCACAGGAAATATGCGTTAATCCTTTATTACATGTTTTTGCTTTTTGTTTTGAGATAAGAAGAAGAAAGACTCAAAGGTTGAGAAAGGTAAAATCTAATGAGGGAGACTAAGACTCAACCCTAAAGTTATCATACATGGATATTCCTAATGGTTAAGTGTGGTTTAAAAACCTAACTCTAAAAGAAAAGAGAAAAAGAATGGATTCTAACTTACTTCCAAGATGGAAGTTAAGTTAAGAACTCAAAGGGGATGGAAGAGATTGAACAAAGAAAGCATATAAATGCTTATCATGATCACAAGTTGAATGATTAAAGGAGATAAGAGAAAATGAAAGAAAGAAGTGTATGAGGAAGCATATCCACACACTTACCATTAGCACCTACATGAAAAGGTTAGTTCAAAAACTATTTACAAGTAGTGAAATAAGGAAAGAATAACAAGTAATGATCAAACAAATTAAGAATCAATGGATAAAGATCCTAAGAGATGAAAATCATTCAAGGTCAGAACCTATATCCAAAGGATGCTCTCTAAGGTTAAGAGATCAAACACACCCAAACTTTGCACACATAATGCCTTAAACATCCAAGAGATGCACCATGAAAGGAATAGATGGAAGATGAATGGAAATGCAAAGTGAACATGTATTTATGCTTAATGAAATGATAAGGTCAGAAGCATACATCACCTATGAATGTCTTATGATGCATATAGACAATCATATAAGTATAAATGCAATGGTTCAAGTAGAAAAGTCAAGATGAAAAGGAATGAAAAGGAGAGAAACGAGTTTCAATTAGATGCACAAATTTACATGTTAAGGATGTATATCATATGGAATGATTAATGAATGTATATGGACAGTGGCATACCATTAATGAGATGCAAATGGAATGTATGAAATGGCATACAAAAATGCACACATGAAACATGTAGAGCTTAAGAAGAAACAAGAAAAGGAACCATGTCAAACTTTCAAGTTACCATGCATAAACTCATATCAAATGCAAACACAAGTCAAAGTGACCTATAATGAAACAAGTATGACCTATAATATCATACAAATAACCTATAAAAGATGCACCAACAATCATAAAATGGTGGCATAAATGCCTCATCAAAACATGTTAGCATGAAGTAGACGAAAGTGCACAAAAGTAACTCCAATCACAAGGCATCAAACAAATATCAAAGTACATGAGAAAATTATGGGAAGAGGTCATATACACCACTGATCAGAAGAAAAATATGCAACAAAACGTCATAGAAAAACTCAAAAGAAAGATGCCTCAAAAGGCCTCATGAAAACACATTGAAACACACCACAAAAAAAATTAAAGATACATGTCCAAACACATGATAAAATGACTTTAAAAAACAAATGAAATTTTTTTAGATGCTTCAACATGTCCTTTAATCAATACAAAAAGAATGGATGAAAAATAGTGTGTGAAATGAGAGAAATAAAATGTGCAAGCTCAAGTGTTCATGAAGAAGTTCACTCAAAAAGAAATTAGAAAGAAATTATGGAATTATGATCTAAATTTCATGAAATTAGAATTAGAGAATATGGAAAATTAGCTAAATGCGTTAAGATCATACATGAATTTTTATGGAATTATTTAATGTATTTTAGTATTTTTAAAATAAGAAAACGAACCAATATACAAAAAGAAAATAAAATGAAATGAAAATGAGCAGGGGGTGTGACGAAAGCAAATGTCACGTTTAAAAAAGTTTGGGCCCAATATGGGGAGTGTGAAAAGCAATATGAGCTCAGTCCACTAAGGCATGTGTTTGTGTGTGATAGGGTGCACATGCAGTCAATATGGGATTCAATAAGGGCCATAGGATGAAGTCATGATGGTCAAATATTAAAAGCAATCAGATCAAACGAATTAAAATGCATGAACACAATAGCTGTCACGCACACACACACACATGTGATTAACTGAAACCAAAAAAAGAAGTCACGTGAATGTCACCTTCTTCATTTATGTGCTGGCAAGATTAGAACCACACGATGCAAACAATCAAACGGCTATGATTTAAAACTAGAAACCCTAGCTGATAAATGCCACCGACCGAAGAAGGACCTCCGGTCATCTTCTCCGGCGAAACGCCACCACCTGCAACCTTCAAATCTTCCAGAAACGTGTAAAAATGGTACCAATCGAAAGAGGAAGTCACGCACATCATGAAGCCAAGCTTAGAATTACCAAACAATGCACACACAGCAAGAACAGAACACAAACATTTTTCCCTAAAAAACACAACTACGCTCCTAATGAGCCTATCACTAGCCGGAGATGTCACATTGCTTCTAGTAAGCTTCAAACAGCATGAAACAAGCTTAACAACATGAATTCGTGCAAAAAAAGGTTGGAAAATTAGAACCTGAAACTTGGAGATTCTTGGATCTTCAGAAAACCAGAGGTGTAGTTGTGATCCTGAACTTCAATTGAGCAAAATAAATGCTATTAAATCTTGAAATCTTGAAGAAATCAGAATGAGATTCCAACTGAACCGAAACTGCACTTGATGAATTGAACTGAATCCTCCTTGTTCTTGCTCACTAATGAACCATTGATGATGATCAAGAAGAAATATGGATGAAGATGATGATTAAATCGTGTAGAGAGAAAGGGAGAATTCAGAGAAAATTTGAGATAAAGAGTTTGTGAACAGTGAGAAATGAAGTGTTCTTTTGATTTTGTGAGCAGTGTAGCTTATATAGGTTGGGTTAATGTTTAACCAGTCCAGTTAACAGTTAGGAGGAGAGTTAAATAAGTGAGTTAAGTGAGTTTGAGTCAACTAACTGAGTGAGGTTAGTTAGAACACGAGTTAGTGAGCTTGGTTATGGTGATGGTGAGTTCATGAAGCTTATGGTAAGGCTGAGAGATGAGAGGTGTTGATGTTGTGTTGCTGCAGCAAAACTTGTAGAGCAAGTTTTCTTTTATTTTTCCTCTTTGATGTATAGTGGATGGTATGTACATGTACGTATGGATTTTGCTTGGCCAAATGAGGCAAGAGTGATGATGTGAAGCATGCGTGCAAGCTGATGAAACAACAACAAACAATGCCAAACAAATCAGTGGGAATGTTGATGTTTGAGGAGGAATTTCTCTCATGTCAATGGATGAAAGGATGAGGTTTTGGTGTCATTAGAAAGAGGGAACATGGGAGAACATGATTGGTATGGAAATTGAATTGAATAGAGGCTTGTAAGATGACCAAAAATAGCTCTAAACATCAATACACAAAACTGGTTTCATGGGCGCGTGACCTGGTAGGCTGGCATGGCATCATGACTTGTGAAATTTCAGCATGAAACCATCAACTTTGGACCCCTATAACTCATTCATAACTTGTTCAAATGGAAAAATGTCCAACATCAAAGTTGAAGAGGACATTGAGATGAACAACTTTGATGTTCAACATTTTTTCATCTTAAGCTTTATTAAATGAGAAAAATGGCTTGACATTTGGCACACCAAGTGTTTGATGAAATTATGGTCTGGGGGCCTGAACTTGCCTTGCCATGACTTGGTTTTTGCCTTGGTTTTACCAAACTTTGATTGATCATAACTCCCTCAATTTTGATCCAATGGAAGAGTTCTTTATATGGATTTGAAGCTTAAGATGTGACCTTTAATTGGCTCAACTTGGGCCTGAAGTTTGAAGCTTTTATCATGAAGAAAGCGAGCCTTAAAGTGTAGTGCAAAATGGTCCAAACTTGCCATTTTTGGAAACCCTAAGTTTCTAAAAATGGCAACTTTGTACATTTCTTGATTTTTCATGATTCCTCGATCATTTCTTGATCAAATCTTGTCCAATGAACATATGTAACTTGAATTTCATGAATTTGACCTTTAAAAGTCAGGAGTTGACTTTTTCCACTGCATAGTTGACTTTTCCCCCAATTTCTTGATTCTCAAGTAACTGATCAATTGAACCTCTTATGAAATGAACCAATGGCCAATCTTCCATCCTTAAATACTTGATATCATGTAGAAAACATTGAGATCAAGTTTGAACCAAAATTTCCTCAGGAGACTGCTTGAACCATAAACCCTAATTTGGACTGCTTTTGGTTAGGAGATGATGAACTGTCCAACTTTCTTGATGAATTCCCCTCTTCCAATGACTTGTGGGATCAAATGAGATCATATATGATATAAGAGACCCTTGAGGCTTGTTGGGAGACCCTCGGCTCTTGCTCTCTTGCTTTGAATAGTCAATGCTCTGCAATCCACTGATCACATGCCCTTATGCAACATGAAATGATATATGAGATGAAATGAGGTCTAAATGCAATGCAATGAAACATAAGCTAGGCAACAACAAGAGGGAAAATTTTAGGATATTACAGCTGCCCATATTCAATCATTTGTTAACCTGAGAAGGATGAAAGCAATGGCTATTCAGACAATCACGGTGAATTGTGATTGAATACCAAAACAACCAGAAAATTTGCACGCTGAATGAAGAAGAAAAGGGATATAAACCCTTCTGGAAGTATCAGCAAATAACTGCATAGATTGATACGAAGTGTATCGAAATAGGGATGCGAGCGATTATCAATGACCATACGGACGAGTATGGAAAGAAAACACGGACGGGTGTTGAAAGAGTATCAAAGGTCAATACGTACGAGTATTGAAAGGGTTTCAAACACTGACGAGTGCTGAAAGGACACAGACGAGTGTCAAAGGTCAATACGGACGAGTATTGAAGTAAGAGTTCAAACACGGATGAGTGTTGAAAGGACACAGACAGGTGTCAAAGATCAACGATGCGAACGAGCATCAGACGATCATCAGAGGTACACGACGAGTGACCAAGTCGATGATACGGACGAGTATCGGACGATGATTAATAAAAGGAACACACACAAGTGTTTGGGTCAACGATATGGACGAGCATCGGACAATCATCAGAGGTACACAAGGAGTGACCAAGTCGACGATACGGACGAGTATCGGACGATGATTAAGAAGGGAACACACACAGGTGTTCGGGTGAACGATACGGACGAGTATTGGCTAAAAAGTTCAGACACAGATGGGTGCTGAAAGGACACGGACGGGTGTCAAAGGTCAATACGGACGGGTATTAAAAATAAAGGACTCAAACATGGACGGGTGCTGAAAGAACACGGACGGGTGTCTCAAAGGCAATACGGACGGGTATTGAAAAATGAAAGTTTGTAAAGTGATCTCACTGGGGATTAAAACGCTAAAAAGGACACAGACGAGTGTCTAAGAGGTCAATACAGACGGATATTGAGAATAAGGGGTTCAAGCACGGACGAGCGTTGAAAGGACACGAACGGATGTCCAAGGTCAATACGGACGGGTATTGAATTAACATTGTACGACCAAGTGTTGTAGTAAGCTTTGTTGGGGTTGCATGACAATGTTTTGTCTGTGAATTACTCTGGCTTACAGGTAAACGGTTGAACCTGGCTTATGTTTCGTATGCGTATGTTTGAGTTTTGCCGTAATGCTCCATATCAATGGAATGCTACGCTTTTGGAAAATGCTATGCAAACTATATGCAAATACAAAAGAGACTCCGGACGAGGAATCCAACTCCGCGGGGAGAAGATCATTGTTCGATCCTTCAATTGCTCTGTGGGGATTAACCCTTCTGCCGGGGATAACGCTTGCCACAAATTTCCAAAAATAAATTGGCTAGAAGATGCGCTGAGGTGTAATAATCCTGTTGAGGAAGTTTCCACTTGAATGACTCTGCCCTAGAGAGAGATTATTCTGCTCATGGAACTTCACTGGGAATGAGAACTTTCTGAATGACGTTCTGCTGAGGAAAAAGAGTCATTAAAACTCTGCTTGGGGAATAATGATCACTGATTTGATCTCAGAAGCTCCTGAAAGGATAATATCTCTGCTGGAGAAAATGCGAACAATCCGTCTGCTTCGAATTTCCATGCTTGCAAAAAATAAATTGGACTTTGAGATATAGGGGAGTGATGACTATGTCAGGAATTATTTCATCTGTCTGGAGATGAATTCTGATCATAGCAACTCCGCTGGAGGAATGACAACTTTCTGACTTGGCTGGGGAAAGAATGTACTAACACTCTGCTGGGGAAGAGATTCTGTTGATCTGCTAAACCTCTGCGAGGAGAAAGAACAACTCAGCTGGGGAGTATTACTGATAAGATTCAATGCTGAACTCTATGGGGATACAACCGTATTTAGCCCTGGTTGCTAAGCAATGAATTTACAGTCTCTTCTTGCTGAGAACAAACTGCTGGGGATACGATCTTGCTGGGGATCGGAGCTACTCCGTCGGGGATACGCAAATCCTGGTTGGAAGATGTTCCGTTGCAACATGCTGAGAAAGAGTCCCTAGAGATCTGCTGGGAAAACACAAAGCAAATCCACGGTAATCTGTTGAGGAACAAAACTGTCGAGCTTAGGATAAGTGCCACAATGCCCCATGTTAGGCAAACCTTCCGCTTGCGACTCCACTGGGGATAATGAGTTTACAACAAACTCTACTGGGGAGAACCGCTTCAAAGCGTCTCGTGCTGGGGATGCCCCTTAAGAGGATTTTACAGAAGACCAAGCATCTTCAAACTCTTAAACAAATGCCGAGACTTGATCTAAAATACAATAATTAAGAGGTCACTCTACTGGGGATAATAGATCTGGAACACATCTTGTCGGAGGGATTTCACGATGCCCCATGCTTGGGAGGGTCACAAACTCACTTTTGCCCCAAATTACAAGGCTGATCTGAAGAAATCGTCCCAAAAGGATTTTACAGAAGAATTGACGTCTTCAAACTCCTAGAAACTCACTGAGTCTCGAACATTATCTCCAAAGTCTGTGAAACATCTCTACTGGGGAATTTACAACTGTTATCAACACAAAAAGCTTATAGCTACTGAAAGTACTGAATGGGAGAATCGACTTAATAAGATACAATGACATTTCCGGAGTTGCCTGTCAATCTCAAGCCGTTGCGAGTGACCGCTAATCAACCGGTGAACTTAATCAGTAAAAGTTGTGACAAAAGGGTGATACGGGAACCCTTTCCTGAATATGGTTGCCCCAGTATTCTAACTTAGGGGTAAGTGATTACTTGTCTGGAAGAAATGGCCGATGCTCTTGCAAGGCCTTCAATCTTGCTTTTGAGCCTAGTATGAGGATGCTACCAGCAAGCAAAAGGATATGCACATATGCCCTGTGCCGGATATGACTTCTGCAACTGAGAAAATCCAACTCTGAACCACCACTTGTTGGGGGAGAAAGGTTTTGAATGTAAACCTACAACAAAAGAAATGCACACATATGTCTAGGGGATTGCATGGTTTGAATCCACCGTTCGGAGTTAATCAACATTCAAAGCAATTTTAAATGTTTTCCCTGTGCATGTTATTGTAAAGCCTCAATGTTTTCAACAATGCAATGTTTTTTATCAAAAATTTGGACGTTTTTGCAAACAAAACAGTAAAATGAAAACAAATAAGAAGCTTTTTGACTGAATAATCAACTTTATTGATTGAAAGGCCCAGAATAGGCAAGTACATCAGGAAGCAATCCCTGGAAAGAGGTGATTGCTGAAAATTGAGAAAAGAAACTATCCTAATGGCAATGAGAAAACGGCATTTCACTGAGTTTCAATTCTGCTATGATCAATATGTCTTCAAGACTTTCCGATTATCTTCACTTTCTGAGGGGGATGATTGGACCGATTCCTACCCTTTGGAGATTGCCAATTTGAGTGAAACGATGAGGCCGTACAAACGACTCAGATCGCAGTCTTCGCTTAATCCCTCTTTTGCGTGGATCGCCCTTTTCGGGTTTTCAATCCGCCGGGATACCCTTTCTTGCCTGAGTTGTCCTTGCGGATTTTCAACTCACCGGGTGTACACTTTTTTTTTATTTTATATCCCTAATTTTTGCCCAAACCTCTTTTATTCTGTTTTTATGGTTCACCGAGATGCCCTTTTTTGCCTGGACTTTTTTTTTCTGTCCAGCGGGTCTCTTTATGCGAAGTATTTTTTAACTGCGTCTGAGTTGACAGGGGATGGAAAATCTTCACCATCCATGGTTGTAAGCATTAAGGCTCCGCCAGAGAAAACCTTTTTAACCACGAATGGACCTTCATAGTTCGGTGTCCATTTTCCCCTGTGGTCTGTGTTTAGAGGATGGATCCTTTTAAGTACCAATTCACCAACTTGATAATCCCGAGGTCGCACTTTCTGATCAAATGCTTGCTTCATCCTTCGTTGGTACCATTGACCATGGCAAATAGCTGCTAGTCTCTTTTCCTCAACTAGGCTCAGCTCATTGAATCTGGCGTGAACCCATTCTGCTTCATCCAGTTTGACATCCATCATAACCCTCAGCGAGGGAATCTCAACTTTAACTAGTAGGACTGCCTCCATACCATACACGAGTGAGAACGGTGTTGCTCCAGTAGATGTCCTTACTGATGTTCGGTACCCATGCAAGGCAAATGGTAACATCTCATGCCAATCTTTGTAGGTCACCACCATCTTTTGCACAATCTTCTTGATATTCTTGGTGGCCGCTTCTATAGCGTCATTCATCTTTGGACGGTACGGCGAAGAATTATGATGCTCAATTTTGAAGTCCCGACATAACTCTGCCATAATTTTTTTGTTGAGATTAGAACCATTATTAGTAATGATTCTTTCGGGCACTCCATAGCGACAGATGATATCTCTTTTCAGAAATCTGGCTACCATCTGCTTGGTGACATTAGCATAAGACGCTGCTTCCACCCATTTGGTAAAGTAATCAATAGCGACCAAGATGAAGAGATGGTCATTGGAGGAAGTTGGTCCGATCTTTCCTATCATATCAATGCCCCACATTGCAAAGGGCCAAGGAGAAGACATGACATTCAACGGACTCGGAGGTACATGCACTCTATCCGCATAAATCTGACATTTGTGGCATTTGCGGGCGTATGAACAACAATCTGCATCCATAGTCATCCAATAATACCTCGACCTCAACAGTTTCTTTGCCATTACATATCCTCCGGCATGGGTACCGAAAGAGCCTTCATGCACTTCTTGCATCAACATGTTTGCTTCATGTCTATCCACGCATCTGAGCAAAACCATGTTGAAGTTTCGTTTGTACAACACATCCTCATTCAGGAAGAAACTACCAGCCAACCTCCTCAGAGTCTTTTTATCATTGGTAGATGCCCCAGGCGGGTATTCTTGACTCTTCAAGAAGCATTTGATATCATGAAACCACGACTTGTCATCAAACACTGCGTCAACGGCAAATACGTGTGCAGGCCTGTCAAGACGAGACACCTCAATCTTGGGTACATGATTCCACCTCTGCACTTTGATCATAGAGGACAATGTGGCCAAGGCATCAACAAACTTATCCTCGTCTCGAGGAATATGGTACAACTTCACTGTTGTAAAGAAGGTTAATATCCTTCTCGCATAGTCTCTGTAAGGAACCAAGTTTGGTTGATGAGTGTGCCAATCTCCATTAATCTGATTGATCACCAAAGCTGAATCACCGAAGATATCGAGGGTCTTAATTTGCAAATTAATTGCCTCCTCAATCCCCATTATACAAGCTTCATATTCTGCTTCATTGTTGGTTCATCCGAAAGTTACTCTGGCAGTGAAAGGCATATGAACACCTTCTAGCGTGATAAGAACTGCTCCAACTCTGTATCCATTCATGTTGACGGCCCCATCAAACATCAAGCTCTATTTGGATTCAGGGTCTGGCTCCTCCTCCGGGAGTGGTTCCTCGTAGTCTTTAACCTTGAGAAACATGATGTCCTCATCAGGGAAATCAAATTTCATGGGCTGGTAATCATCAATAGGCTGTTGTGCAAGATAGTCCGACAAGATACTTCCTTTGATGGCTATCTGCGAAGTATACTGGATATCATATTCAGTCAGCACCATCTGCCAACGTGCAACCCGTTCGGTCAATGCTGGTTTCTCAAATATGTATTTGACAGGGTCCATTTTTGAAATTAACAAGGTTGTATGAGTGAGCATATATTGCCTCAATCGCTTAGCAGCCCATGCAAGTGCACAATATGTCCTCTCAAGCATTGAGTACCGTGATTCGCAATCATTGAATTTCTTGCTCAAGTAATAGATGGCGTGCTCCTTCTTACCCGTCTCGTCATGTTGACCGAGAACACAACCCATGGATCCTTCAAGCACAGTCAAATACATGATCAATGGTCTCCCTGGAACTGGAAGCATGAGAATTGGAGGTTCCTGCAAATATTCTTTTATTTTCTCAAAATCCCTTTGGCAATCATCATTCCACCTGACTGCTTGTTCTTTTCTTAACAGCTTAAATATTGGTTCACAAGTGGCTGTGAGGTGAGATATGAACCGTGCAATGTAGTTCAATCTACCCAGGAAACCACATACTTCTTTCTCTGTTCTTGGTACATGCATTTCTTGTATCGCTTTTATTTTGGCAGGATCAACCTCAATTCCTTTTTCGCTTACAATGAAACCCAGCAATTTACCGGACCGCACTCCGAATGTGCACTTGTTCGGATTCAGCCTTAGTCGAAACTTTCTCAACCTTTCAAACAGTTTCTTCAAGTTGACCAGATGCTCCTCTTCTGTTCGAGACTTGGCAATCATATCATCTACATAACACTCAATCTCCTTATGAATCAAATCATGAAAAAGTGTTACCATAGCTCATTGATACGTTGCCCCGACGTTCTTCAACCCAAAAGGCATCACCTTGTAACAGAAGGTACCCCACGGGGTAATGAACGTTGTATTTTCCATGTCTTCCGGTGCCATCTTGATTTGGTTATATCCAGAGAAGCCATCCATGAAAGAGAATACCGAGAACTGAGCGGTGTTGTCAACCAGTACATCAATATGAGGTAAAGGAAAGTCGTCTTTCGGACTTACTCTGTTTAGATCCCGGTAATCAACGCACATTCTGACCTTACCGTCTTTCTTCGGCACAGGAACGATATTTGCAACCCACCGTGGGTAATTGGTAACGGCCAGGAATCCCGCATCTAACTGTTTTTGCACCTCTTCCTTGATTTTGAGAGCCATTTCTGGTTTAGTTCTCCGGAGCTTTTGCTTGACAGAAGGACAACCCTCTTTCAACGGCAACCTATGCACAACAATGTCTGTATCTAATCCCGGCATATCTTGATACGACCAGGCAAAGATGTCAACATATTCCTGCAGCATACCGATTAGCTCTTTCTTCACCTCAGCCTGCAGGTTGGCTCCAATCTTAATCTATTTCTTGGCGTCCTCAGAACCAATGTTGATAACCTCAATTGTCTCTTGGTGAGGTTGAATGACCCTCTCCTCCTACTTCACCAATCTGGCCAATTCCTCGGGAACTTCACAGTCTTCTTCACCCCCTCTTCAGCTTGATAGATTGGATTATCAAAGTCATACTTGGCCATAGCAGAATCGTTATCAATGAAATCCGGGTGATTAAGTCTGCATGATTAGGGTCATGCTTTATTTTAGATGAGACTTTTTGAAAAAAAGAAACAATAAAACTAAAACATTGCCATTTTATTGTTTTTCTGCAAAAATAAAAATGAAAGACAAGGAACATGAAATTTGAATGCAAAACGTCCTTTATTAATGATAAAAAAACTTGCAAATGCAATTATGAGGCCCTACAAATGGATCTACACGCCTTGGGCAGAGCGCGAGATTTTAACATGCAACAAAGAAAAACAAAGAAAATTACTCTGTCTGGAGAGTAACTTGAACAATTTCTTCAACAGACCAATTGCACAGCTCTTGACCCGGTACACATGGGCGCACCCACTTGTCGAGGTCACAATCACTGTCAGCGTCATCTTCACTTGCAGCGCACATCTGATTTGGATTAATGATTCCCCCGCTGTAGAAAGTAATCGGCCCTTTGCGCTCTGCTGCAGCAGCTTGATACGGATTATAGCCTATACCGAACTTGTCTTCCTTTGCAGAGACTTCAATCAATCTGCCTCAGCCTTGGGCATTACCTGCTTTGACCACTTCCACTGTCTGTCTGTAAGAGGCAATAGAGGTACCCACCTGTTCTTCGCCCTGGGAAGATACTGCCTGTGAAGACGAATCACCAATATTGACTGCCTCAAATGCTTGACTTAGCATCTCATGGATCTCTCCATCCATTTCTACGTACTTAAAGGTAGACAGCTGACTTACGAAGATGTCTTCTTCCCCGCATACAGTCACCACTTGACCATCAACCACGTATTTCAATTTTTGATGCAACGTAGATGTCACTGCCCCAGCGGCATGAATCCACGGTCTGCCTAACAAGCAGCTATATGCGGGTTGAATGTCCATCATGTAGAACACGCACTTAAACACCTGAGGACCAATCTTTACTAGGAGCTCTACCTCTCCGAAAACAGAACGTTTCGAACCATCAAAATCCCTCACTACCAAATCACTTGGTCTTAGAATAATTCCTTCAGCGTATAACTTCATTAAGGCCTTCTTTGGTAACACATTCAGGGAAGACCCCGTGTCTGCCAATACATGAGATAACACCACGCCTTTACACTCCAGGGTGATGTGTAATGCCCTGTTATGATTGCGACCCTCAGTAGTCAAATCAAAGTCTGTAAAACCTAGCCCATGGCTAGCATTGACATTAGAAACAACTGACTCCAATTGATTCACAGTAATCTCTTGAGGTACATAGGCCATATTCAAAACCTTCAGAAGTGCCTATCGATGAGTTGCAGAACACATAAGCAACGACAAGATAGAAATTTTTGATGGCGTTTGATTTAACTAATCAACCACTTTATAATCACTCTTCTTGATAAGTCTCATGAATTCCTCAACTTCTTTCTCAAAAGTACCTTACTGCACAGATTCGGGAACAACAACCTCCTATGTAGCCACCTGTTTACCTTTGGCTTTGGCTGCTGCCTCAGTTTCAACATTATTTCTCAAAGTCTGTGGAGCAAACAAGCGTCCACTTCTGGTAAAGCCACCAAGACCACCAACATTATCAATATAGGAAATACCCCCAGCTGGAGCTTCCACTTCTTCCTTTTCTCCTTGGTAGTAAACGTCTGCACCGTAGTGCCATGGAATAGCCCTCTCACTAGTATAAGGAACTGGTCCGGGTACCGTAATAGTAACAGGACACACCATATCAGGCACAATAATGGCTACAGGCGATGGTACCTAAATTTCAGCTGGCGTAAAATAAATGGTAACAGTTGACACGTCATCGTCCTTTATGTCCCCCCTGATCAAACTGTAGACATCCTTCGTCCATCAAACTTTGGATACCGGCCTGCAGTTTATCACAACCATTACTCTGATTCTTACAATCAACACAATTTTCTTCAAAGCCAGGGAACACTTCATTATAAGAAAATTGGCAGATTGCGACGGTTACTTTGCAGATTACGACGGTTAAAACCGCCGTAATTTGCAAGTCACGACGGTTGCTGCACTGTCGCAGAAACGTGCGTCGCGAGGTCGTATCGCGTCGATTGTGAAAACCGTTACACCAACTGACATTATCTCTCACGACGGGTAGGGAACTGTCATAATTTGCATATTGCGACGGTTCCAACCGTCGTAAATTTCCATTTGATTTTTGTTTTTATTGTTGATTACGACGGTTCCAACTGTCGCAACTTTCTGTTCCACAGTTACATCTGCAGGTAAATCCATAGGAAATTTCTTTTCCACAGGTAAATCCGCAGGTAATTTATTTTTAAAATTAAAAAAATATTCTATTGCATCTCTCCATTTCTGTCAGAATTCTTTCCTCATTTGTCACATGATTTCTCTATAATTATAGAATTACGGCGAATGTGTATAGAAAGCAAAAACATATTTAAGCCAAAAAAAATCTATAAAAATCAAATATTGCAATAAAAATATACTACAAGAGTAGAAACCTTAAGTAGAAAAATGCTACTCAAATAGGTCTCATCTGAGCAAATTGTGATGAACACTGAAACTGATGATAGACAATCACAAAGGTTCCATGATACAATTGTTTTCAGAGATAAATGCCCTACTATTTTTCAAGCAAGATAGCGGTACATATTTCTGTCAACTTTATCTCTCTCTAAGAATTCGCGCTCAATGAGATATTCGATCCGCTTTTTAATAACAACAGGATTTGGATAAAATCGCGCCTGCAACTGCTTTGTGACCTCGGTGATGACATTATTATGGTCTAGAACCCGCCTAGATTTCATAACCCTCACAATTGCTGCCTCAATCCGAGGCTTCCTATCTTCCTCCACTCTTTGTCGGGTTTCTATATTTTCTGGTTCCGACTCCTTCTGTGCAACAACAGTCCATATCTTTACCTTGAAAAGCTTGTTGGTGAAATTGTCATTGAAAAAGAATGCATCATCCTCACCTATGTCCTTGCTCATTGGCTCTTTCCAGAGAACGTTTTTCCCTTTGACTAAGGCCAAAGACGAAAGGCACCTCTTCAATTGAGCCAAATGACCATGTGTGTAACTCCTAAACAATTCATGAAAAATAAAATTCAAAAAACAATGCAAAATATTATCAAAAGAGAGAAGGAAATTCTTAACAATCATATCCTACATAACATCATTTAAAACTCCCAGTGTAACCGGTTATCATATTTGGCTATTTCTCATATCCTGCATCATGTACCAGTATGCTACTTTTGTTTGATGCAATTGCAAAGTGTATAAATATGAGCCCTATTGAAAACTTTGTACTCTGCTTGGTGAGACTATTTAGGTTTGAATTTGTAATAGAACACACAATATAAGGCCAAGATTTTCATAACATCATTTAAAACAACCATGAAACACAGACACACATTCAGAAAAAGAAAAAACACCACAACTCTATACCTGAAATTGTACACAAATACACAAGGTTCTTGATTTGTGAGAGAAAATATCAGACCAAGAAAATGGTGAAAAAAATCCAATAATTTTTTTTAAAACTTGAAGCTAAAATATTTAAAACTTCACAATGCATCTCTTTTACAAACTTTTATTAATCCTGGATGCACCTAACTATCACATATTTTAAGTGTCTAGATGTGTATGATATCCTTATTTAAATACCATATATCATACACATATATGATTTTAGGTCTTATATTCTTAGTTAGTCTATAGCAGCAATTCCAAAAAGTAAGTTCTGTTTGTTTAGTTTCATCTGAAAAAATTTGGTCCAAATGCGTAAATGCGAGAATAATGACTGTAGGAAAACCTGGTCCATGAATACACTTCATCACTGACTTACATGGATTGCACCATTGAGCTCTCTGGCACCATTTGGTTATGCTAATCAACACCAACCACCTCCAATACCTATTAATAAATTTATGAAAAAAAGTTGAAATAGTGCATTCATTTTAACCTTTACCAGTATTAACACGAATAAAATAGGAACTAAATCCATTAAATCCTAATGACTACAGACCTTAAAATAGTATTATCAACAATAAATTCTACATCTAACATGTTTTTACCAACAATGCAGTCTATATTCTTGACAAATACAAAGATTTTACCAACAATACAGTCTATATTCTTGACAAATACAAAGACATCATACCTTTACATTGGGCCTAACAGGTTCTTTCAACTTTGGGCCCAGGATTTTTTACAATCTCGAGAATCAAACTGGCATTGAAGGCACCAATTTGACATCATTGCAGTGCCATGATGAATGTGGATGAAGGGTAGAGTAACTACCAATTCTAAAACTAAGCTCGACAGTCTTGTCGCAACCATGTATCACCATAATTCAAGCCATTTGTGGTCTGATAGTGCAGAACTGGGTGAGAGACATCAGTAAAAACTACCCCTAAAACTTCCTCGAAACTACAACATTTGTGGTCTTAATGAAATCCCTATGGCTGGGGACGTCAATGATAGTGTTGTAGTACTTAGTTTTCTCAAGCTTCAAACTTCCAATTCAATGATACCTCTTTTGCACTCAGGTCTTTTTGTTTGCATACTCAGACACCCTAAAACCTAACATCATTTGTAGTAAACCAAATAACCAAATCATTTGTGGTAAACCAAATAAGTAAATCATATGTAGTAAACCAAATAACTAATCATTTGTAGTAAACCAAATAACTAGAAGAACATTTGAGATAAGATGATAATTTACCTCAAGTAAAATTGTCTCAAACACTTCACCAACTTTTGTTGCCAATTCCATGGAAAGTTAATTCCCGTCCTTATTAAAAAGTGCATAGTTGGAGAAGATTATAAACAAGATTAGCATAGGAGTTCCAATTTCAACACAAGTCCCCACCTGAGAAAGGACAGAACAACATAAATGAACAACAATATATGAGACAAAAAAATATATTTAGATATTCTAAAGACTATATATAGTACTAGTCATGTGGTTTCGGTGTTTTACTATACCACAGGAAAACCTCTGTCAAATAATCCAAAACCAACTGATGTAATTGCTGGAACCATTCCAAGAGGGCTGAAGAATCTGCATTAAATGAAAAAGGACATAAATACTTTCATATTTGATAATACTACATATTTATATAATGATTTTCACTATTTGACTTTAAAATAAAGGCTTTCTTTACCAAGAACAAATAGCCCAAATTTGACTAAATCCCAAAATAATATGTATACTTGATGCTACAATTAGTGCTCCTTGAATTGCTCTCATTCTACTAAGAAATCTCTAAAACTCAAACATGGTCATACTAGTTAGTTAGCTAAACAAATATAAACTGCACGGCGTGCATAAATGTATGACGAAACTGAAGAATAAAAATCACGTGTTCCATCATTGGCAATATTAACCCCATCAATGCTGAGGATAACATCAGACGGTTTCAAAACCTTGGATTCATGAGAAGTAGGGTCGATTATTCTAATGCGCACACCTTTCTGATTAGATTTCATGCCCATTGCTATTTGTAGATCGGTATTTTCCATTTTGTGCCACTCTACCACAAGAATAGGGAACCCTATAACAGAATATTGAGAAATTTTGATCTAAGCAAATAACCTAATTCACTCCTAAACACCCAAACAAGCTCTTACGATTTGCTTGCAAATTAAGTTTAAAAATTGTTCTTTTAATATTTTGAATTATCATCTCAAAAAGAAATTGTAATATAACTTGTTATTACACATCTCAATAAGTAAGTCCCCTTCTGTCATAATCACTTCCCTATAGGAAGTAGTTAATTGCACTGGAAAATCTTTGTGTGCAATGGCATAAGTGTAAAATTGATTATGCCTTCACAATATACTCTACTACCAGTAGGCAAATAAAAACCATATCATGCCATTAATCAGGTTCCATAAATCACCCAAACTAAATCATATATAGATGAAGCATGGCTTAAATCATGTTCTTGTATAACTTAAATAACCTTCCAGGTAACATTCAACAAAAAGCAATAAAAAACAAAATCGATGGCACAGAAAAGCCAGCCAAACAAAAGATCAGTAAGTGATGTTATTTCGAACTAATATTTTACCATTGTCTCCGAATAACTGCCACCATACTTTTCTAGTGCTTCCTTCATATTCAAAAACTCTTGAATAGAAGTAAGGAAGATAATCATACCTGAAAATCATCAATGAAATTCAGAAATATCAGCAGGGACCAGAAAAAGAAAAAGTAATTCCAAGTTGCAGGAAAGATGATTAAATATACGTGCTAGTTTATGCTGCTATTGTAAGTAAAGCTATTACCATCCCTACAACTAAAGTTTATTACATTAAAGCAAAATAATGTAGTATGTTTTTCTCAGTAGCATTTTATCAAACATGTACTGGGAATTATAATGAGCATAAAATCAAGAAATTACAGCTTGAGACCATCAAGAACATAAGGTATAATTTGAACACAACCAAGTGAATATCTAATTCTCTCACATCTAGCTTCAACCTAAAACACAAAATTCTTCAATTACAAACAGAAAATATGTAAAATCTAGTATAAACCCTTTCAAAGATTTCACAGAGTTTCCCGATAGAATATCGATTGAAGAGAGGAGCATTTCTATAATCGTGGTGATTCGCAGTGATTCAATTGAGAAGACAAACCTGATTCGAATTGATGGTGGTTGCTTTCACGGTGATTCGCAGTGACGGTACCCTACATAACATTAGCATTTCTATAATCATTAGCATGAAATCACAGTTGAAACCAAAAACCAGATGTCTAGAATCATCGACTAACCAGTTTAATGATATTGATAATGATGGCACCCCACATAGCAATGCCTCCCTAGCTCCAGCAACAACCCCCGAGTAGAACCTGGAGTATTTCAAACATGAGATACAAAGCGACACAACTCAAAATAAAACCAATACATACATAACACTACAACATGAAAGGTGGGAAATTGTCCCAAGTCCTATTTCAGATTTACATAAATTTACCCCTAACTATAAACTAGCAAATTACATGTGATGACCGCAGCTTGATCCTCGGTTAATCCCACTAATAACCTGAAATTCAATTCAATTCAAATTACATCAAATCACAATCCATATATATCACAACATTTCAAATCAGAAAACAATTCAAATTACACCAACGCAATCCAATTTACATTTGTAAGATAGAAAACAACAATAAATGCTAACCAACACAGGCTTTGACCATGAAAACAACGCCCCGGATAAAGCCAACGAAACACAATCCACAGGAGTTCCTGAATCATCATCATAAATTACAAATCAGAAAACAATAACAAATTCATCTCTATTAGTATCATAAATAAAAAATAAATAAAAAATTAAAAAAAAAATTTCTTTTTCTGATAAAAATTTTAGCTTTTCAATTGTAATTAAGCAGATTTAGAAACAGAATTGAATGAAATTAATACCCGAAATCTCAAAAGCAAAAGCCCCATTAACTTTAACAGAACAAGCTTCCACAGTTCCTGAACCGTAACAGAATGACCAGAAACAGATTTATCCCTAAAGCAACCATTTCAGCAACTAACAAAAATTACAAACACATTCCACATTATTCAAATTCAACAAAAAAACCCAAAAAAATAGAAAATCAACAGAACGCACGATTGAGGAACGCAAACATGAACATTGTAAAGTCCCTGAAGAACGAGAGCTTCAACCAGGTGTATAAGACCCGGCGATTCAACTCCCTCGTTATTCGTGAGTAGCACAACAGGTTTAGATTCGTCGAATTCGACAGGTTCGTTGGCGGAGGACGAAACGGCGTCGTTTGGCTCATCTTGTGGTTGCGTTGTGGCGGTTGATTTTCTGTTGAGAAGTGCTTCTTGGAGATTGGAAACGAGGCTCGGGGGCATCATCGTGAAACCACGTCGTTGTGTGGAATTGAAATGTGAAATTGGTGGAAGAAAAACCCTAGAGAAAGAGAAAGAGGAAAAAGGAATAAAAAAAATTGAATTGGATTAGAGGAGTGAGATGATAGACCGGTTCTAACGGCGTTTAACGTACGAACACAAAACACAAGTTGATTTGGGAAATGATTAGAGTGGCTGAGAAAAATGTTAGTTTCCCTCTTTCTCCAAGGGCGTAAGCGACGAGTGAAAAAGAAGAGAGAAAAAACATAAAAAGGGAATGAATATTCTGTTTTAGCGTAAAAGATATTATGGAGGACGACAGGTGAAATCACCGTCGTGGCCTTTGTGAAGAGAATGGGAGGACGACGGGATAGTTCACCGTTGTGAAACATAAATTTTGGGTATATAGTTTTGAGTTTAATTTTTTGATATATAGTTTAATTTTAATACTTTAATTTTGGGTATAATATTTTGAGTTAAATTTTTTTTCTAAAATTAAAGTTTTATTTTGAGTATATATAGTATTTTAATTTTTATAGTTTAGTTTTGATATATAAAATATTTTAATAAAAAAATTAATTATAATTTCTAAAAATTTATGTATTTTGAGTTTAATTTATTATTATAATTATATTTTATAATTTTTTATAGTAATTTATTTATTTAAAATACATAAATTTTTAGTCTCTACAAACAAATAATTTTAGATCTGTCACTGGTTATAGAATGTTGTAGTATAGATATTGCTATTATATTGTAAATAAATAATTATAATAATTATTTATTAAAATTAATTAATAAAATTGAAAAGGTTGGAAAATAAAAATGAAAGAAAAAAGTGGGAAATTAAAGGAATAAAAAAAATAGTGAGTATGATTGGCTAAAGTAATTGCGACAGTTCGCCTTAACTGTCGCGAGTGTGGAAAGAGGACGGTTCTTTGGTAACTGTCGCAATTATTTTATACAACATGCCTAATAAATCTGCGACGGTTGGCTCAAACCGTCGTGAGAACTGTCGTAGTCCAGGAATAAGGACGGTTTTTTTATAACTGTCGCAAAAAATCTACGACAGTTGACCCTAACTGTCGTAACAACCGTCGCAATCCAGGAATAAGGACGGTTTTGTGATAACTGTCGCAACTCAAGTGTCGTAAATCTCCTTTTTTCTTGTAGTGCTTTCCCCTTCAATAACCGAGCCTTCACAATACTCAAGGGAGTCCTCACCCTGTTCACATCAGTTACCAAATTCAAAACTTTCCCATCTTCAATGGCATTGACCTTTGGCCCATTATGATCCGGCATAGGATTCTGAATCACATTCGGTGGAGGCGAGAAATAATTGCTTTGGCATCAATTAAATCCTGTACTTTATGCTGAAATGCCCGACACTTTTCAATAGTATGACCTGGAGCCCCAGAATGAAACTCACAGCGAGCATTGGCATCATAACCCTTTGGTAATACAGCAGGGACCGGGCCCATCGTACGAAGCTCCACCAGATTAAGCTTCAACAATTGGGGTAATAAAGTTGCGTAAGTCAAAGGCAGAGGGTCCATACGCCTGTCAGCTTATCTCTGCTGATATGCTCTCTGTGGCTGTTGATTATTTTGTGCCTGAACTTTCTGTTGTTGCGGCTGTGATTGAACTTGTGGACTAGGAATGGTCACAACAGCAACCTGATTATAAGAATCTTGATATCCTCTTCCTATTCCTCTATTCTTATAAACAGCACTGGCTTCACCATCTCTCTTTCTGGTAGCTCCAGCAAATGGCTTCCTCACCCCTGAGGAACTAGCACCACTGGCATCTTGTATTTTTTCGAGCTTCAACAAACTTTCAATCCTCTCCCCGGCGATTACAATGTTCGTAAACCCAGTTGAAGGACAAGCGGCCAACCTATCAAGATAAGTTCCCTGAAGAGTACCCATAAACATGTCAGCCATTTCTCGATCCTGCAGCGGAGGTTGAACCATGGCAGCCAACTGGCGCCACCTTTGAGCATATTCCTTAAAACTCTCCTTCGCATTCTGAGCCATACTCTGCAGCTGAGTACAGTTCAGAGCCATGTCCATATTGTATCGATACTCCTTGACAAAAGCATGAGCTAACTCCTTCCAGTTCCTTACAGTAGTCCTGCTTAGGGGTGTTCATGGGTGCGGGTCGACCCACGAACCCATTGACCCAAACCAACCCAACCCATAAATTACTCGAACCCATTCATTTACGGGTATACCCAACCTAACCCATAACAACCCGTATAGTTTTGGGTCGGGTATCGGGTTTGAGTTTTGCATCCCGCAGACCCATCGACCCAACCCATTGATGTGGCTTTAGTAACTTTTATTATTTTTATTTTTACTTTAAATAAAAATATAATACCAGTATCTCACTAATAACCATAATTTTTTCAAAAAAAGATTATTCTCCACTAATAATACTACTAGAAGAATGAGTTTACGTAATTCTAATATTAAATGTTCTTTCTTATTTTCTTTTGTATCATTTCCAACTTACCTATTTTATAAAAGTAACGTGTCTTGTTGAATTTTATACTAATATCAATGCTATGTCGTGTTGATGAATTTTATAAGATATTATATGATGCGTTTCATCGAATTTGAGTATTATAGATGAGTATGATTGTATTAAATTGTGTTACACATTTTTAAAATCGACAAAAAGAATCATAAAAAATACATATCTTTTATTTGAAATGCAACCCGCGAACCCAACCCAACCCAACCCATAAATGAACGGGTCGGTTCGGGTCAGTTTTGACAATGAAATTGCGGGTTTGACGAAGAACCCAACCCATTAAAGTTTGGACGGATTGGGTAACGGGTTAGGCCAAATCCGGTCCAACCCAACCCGCGTACACCCCTAGTCCTGCTCAACTTCATATACCATTCTTGAGATGCCCCAGTAAGGCTGTCCTGGAAATAGTACATCCACAATTTCTCATCGTCAGTATGAGCAGCTATCCTCCCCACATAAGATTGGAGATGAGTTTTAGGACAAGTAGTGCCATTGTACTTGTCAAATGTTGGTGGCTTGAACTTGTGTGGAATTCTTACTCCGGGTACCAATCCCAAGTCAGAAACATCAAAACCAAGAGTGTTTTGGGATTCAATGGACCTGATTTTTTCAGCGAGCTCGTCAAATCTGCGAGTGTTCTCATCTTCAGCATCCAACAGAGTAAACTGATCCTCTTGGTTATCTTCTGCAACCTGACGAACCTCGTTATTTCTAGGAGGGTCACTACCAGCACCAATGCCAGTCTGGTTACCATTGCCATTCTGCACCTCTACCTGTGGCCGCTCGACCATTACCCTGATTCTTTCCTGATTTTGAGCCATACCAGTCATTAAGATCATGAATTGGTCCATCCTGTTCCTCAGCTCAGCCAATTCTGTTTGCATCTGATCCATGATCTTAGTTTGGTTTCTGCGAGTTGCATACCAGTGGATGTGGTTGTCAGCTATAGTGCCTGAAACCAAATAAAGGTTAGAGGACCTGCAACGAGTACTTGTCATGCAAAAAATGATATGCAAAATGATATGCAATGCAATGCAAATGCCATGTTTATCATTTCCGAGGTGCCTTATGCCCTGATTCCAGTCTTAACCACAGAAAGCTGAAAATCGCGATATGAAGATACGTGCCGTGATTATGTGCTTGTGTACAGATACCTGTCAAAGGAAGACTTCTGAATAAACTGCTTGTTTCAATTAAAAAGAAAACAGACACACGCACAACATTCAACAATGAGTTCAAACAACCTACATCAAAATAGTAGATTCATTAACAAGCCTGATGATATCCATCAACAAAAATTACATTAAGAGAAAGAGAGAAAAACGATCAATCTGACAACTCCAAGTCCTTCAACTTTTCACTTGAATACTTGACCTCCCCGAAGAGTATGCAAGTGCGCTGGTGATTTGGTCTTTCGATTAACTCCTTAATCAGAACATCCCTTTTCGCTAGGGCTTCAGTCAGCGAATCCATATGCATCAGGAGAGCTTCATCATGACAGACTCCTTTATGCCTTTTCACGCCGGCTTGCATTTTGAGTTTCCCCATATCTACCATAGCCTCTTCAAGCTCCTTCTTGGAAATCTTTAGCTCCTCTCTAGTGCTTTCCCATTGCTCTTGGATTTTGCCAAGGTTCTCCCGATACTTCCTCCGTTGCTCGTGTGCCTTTCTGAGCTCGTCATCCTTGATCTTTAGCTGTTCCTGCAACTCTGCGTTTTCAATCCTAACCTCATCCCAAGCCTGCTGAAACTTGGTTAACGTATCTTTTGTTTGGGCTAAGGCCTGTTTGGTCTTCTTATGAGCTTAAGTTGCAGCATCGGCACCCTTACTAATTTTCTGGAAATGTTGGGCTCTTTTGACAAAATCCTTTTCTCTTGCTGCTAAGATTTGTTCAGCGTCTTAGGCTTTCTGTTCCAATCTTTTGTTGGCATGTAACGCTTCTTGAAGCCGGCTGCTCAGCTCAGAATTCTCTCCTTGAAGCTTTTTCACCGAGGCTTGCAATTTGTCGATGTCTTCCATAGTGACAGTATTTCTTTCTTTCTCATCCTTAGGATACAACAGGGGTGCCCTATCAAAAGGCAAGTGAAAATCTTCAACTCTTTTCTTCACCCACTCTTCATATGCTGAATAAGCCCGATTGTTGGGTTTGCCTAAAGCCACTTTCCCTTTCTTTAGCACACTGGCCCAGCTTTCAGAGGCTTTTTGTGCCATTTCCAAACCATCTGATGCGTGGAAATACAGTGACTCTTCCACATCCCTCTTAATGGGCGGACCCGTCAGAGCGTACCCAAATTTCCTAATGGCCAATGAAGGATTATAGTTGATTCCCCCCTTTCTTCCTATTAGTGGAACATTAGGGAACTCCCCACAGCTATAAATAATATTCTTGCCGATTAGCCCATGATCTATCCATATGATGTATTTGGCAACTAGCCCCATTAAGTGCTGACTCCATTCTAGAGAACCTTTAGAATCCACAAAAGCCCCTGATTGCGGTAAGCGACTTGCAAACCAGTTATAGAACAAAGGCGCACAACAACGAACTACCCCTCCTCTTTTCTTTTCATTTCTATTGTATAGGGCATAGTGAAGATCTCCCAACAGTGTTGGTACCGGATTTTTCATCATGAATATCCTAATGGCGTCCGTATCAACGAAGTCGGGCTCGTTGGGGAACAACACAATACCATAGACACAAAGGGCTAGCAATGCATTAAAAGTAACCCATTTTTCGCCTTTAACTGTTTCCTGAGCCTTCTTTATCAGATACCCCAACTTGTACCCACGAAGCTTTCCTTTGTTAGAAATATTGGCTTCTAGTTCTGACTTGCTCAAATAAAGAGCACCAGCCACTTTTCCATAATCCAGATCACCTGTAGACCCAAAGAAAGGAGGCTCCTCCTTGATAGCAATCCCTAGCATGTTGGAATACTCCTCTAAAGTAGGTACTAACAAATAATCTGGAAATACAAAACACCTCAGAGGAGGGTCGTAGAACTGCATCAAAGTATGGAGACCCCTGTATTCGTAATCACTGACATTGCAGACAAAACATAAAATCCACCCATATTTCTCTTCGAAAGCTTCCAGCACTTCAGGGCTCGCCATTCCTTTTAGGACAGTAATAGGGCCGAGAGTAGGCGTGAGGAACTTGTAACTGATGATATTCTTCTTCTCTTTAGCATTCATCCTTGTGAGAACCTGAGGACTGGAATCGAGGGCAAAATATGCCCCTGGAAATGAATAAACATGTATGTTGGGATGTGTAAATGCAATGCAAAGGGCATGGTATCAAGGTGCCAAGTGTCTGTGCTGCTGGACTGTGAACGGTGTCAGTGTAGCTCTGAGAACAATATAGAAACGTAGATAGGAACCATCTGAATACAATAGGATGAATTCTCCTTTTGTGTGATAATGCCAGAAAACCGGGTATGAAGGAGGTTATGGTTACCTGCAAACCTGTAAACAACCCGCCCTTCTCACGTGTGGGTACTAAGATCCTCAGTATCCCGGGCTCTCAGGTCGAGAAATGATGATACGTTCACTATTTCTGGTTTGGCATCATCATCAATCGAGGAGGCCTCAACTGATTCTCCAAAGCGAAAGGTCCTCAGCTTTTGGTACTGAGGTCTAGAAGCAATAGTACATTCATCCCTCGGGGTACAGTACTATCGCCAATCGAGGAGTGCCTCCGCTGATTCACTTTCAAAAAGGATAACCTATAGCAAGTTCCTAGAATTGGGTCCTCGGATCGAGAATGTGTAATGGGTTTGCCATTTCTGGTCTGCCATTATCACATCTCGGGAGGAGTGTCATTACTGAGTCCTCGGGAATGGTCACCAGAGTCGACGGTTCCTCAAGAGAATAACTACTGGCCTGTATAACATACAGTAGCAGATAGCTCCTGATAGAACCTCGTCTGGTTGTGGGTCTCATGAACAACAATACATGGTCACCACCACGCAAGCGTCATGACTATCCACTCTAAAACCTACGTGTGTACTCAAGCCTGGGTAGTGGGCTTATCTCTCAGAACACCCTGCCCACCAAACAGAAAACAACAGCACAGTCCAGTATAATAATGATATGTAATGCAGTGAATACAATAAAGCAGTAATACCATAATATACAATAAAGTAGTAATACAGTAAACAACAATACAGTAAACACCCAATGAAAGAAAAACAGACAAGTGCTAGGATTGACCCGTTTAGGAAACCAGTTCCCCAGCAGAGTCGGCAGCTGTCGCTCCCGGGATTTTCATCCAAGTACAAACGTGAAAGTTGCACGGAAACAGAGTCGCCAGCAATGTGTATTTATCCCAAGAGAGGGAAAGGAAACACTGCGTAAACCTAAGGGGAAGGAAAAAGCATGGTCTTGCGACCAAGAGATCTGGGTTCGGGAGTCGGTTACGCGAGGGGAAGGTATTAGCACCCCACGCATCCATCATACTCGATGGGATCCACGCTTTTGTTTCGATCAAAGGGTGTCGTCATCTGGAGCTCCACTGCTACTGGAAAGGAAAATGAACAGGAACGGAAAAGAACGAGGAAACGGGGAAGAAAAGAAGAAAGAAGTGACTCGATAGGACATTATCATTGTCCTAGGCCTACGTATTCCCTCAGTGCAATGGGAAAGTCAGAGTCAACGTAGTTCAGACTACGGGGAAGGTTGCTCATCGAGATATCGCATCTCGTGCCTACGTATCTTCAATCAGACGAGAAAGAAGAATCAGAGCAAACATAGTTTGGCTCAACAAGGGTTGCTTTGTTTGTGTTTTTTAGTGGAAACGTCAGAGCGCGTATTCAAGCAGTTAGGTGTTGCAGCTCGCTGTAGGGAGACTTAGGCGTTACCTGTTTGCGGTAGAACGGACATGACGAGTCCTTAAGAATGGAATGAAGTAGATGAGAAGAGAATTGTTTGTTTTTGTATTTTAGGAAGAAGTGTTTTGATTATTTTGTGTTTATAACACGTATTGCATTCAAGTCTATGATGTAGGATCGAATGCATCACATGGTCGTCCTAACAGGACGTATGCTAAACACTCTAGAAAGGCGGAGGGAAACCCTCCTCCTTCCATTTCCCACATGCAAGGCTCACAGGCAATACGCGTTAATCCTTTATTACGTGTTTTTGCTTTTTGTTTTGAGATAAGAAGAAGAAAGACTCAAAGGTTGAGAAAGGTAAAATCTAATGAGGGAGACTAAGACTCAACCCTCAAGTTATCATACATGGATATTCCTAATGGTTAAGTGTGGTTTAAAAACCTAACTCTAAAAGAAAAGAGAAGAAGAATGAATTCTAACTTACTTCCAAGATGGAAGTTAAGTTAAGAACTCAAAGGGGATGGAAGAGATTGAACAAAGAAAGCATATAAATGCTTATCATGATCACAAGTTGAATGATTAAAGGAGATAAGAGAAAATGAAAGAAAGAAGTGTATGAGGAAGCATATCCACACACTTACCATTAGCACCTACATGAAAAGGTTAGTTCAAAAACTATTTACAAGTAGTGAAATAAGGAAAGAATAACAAGTAATGATCAAACAAATTAAGAATCAATGGATAAAGATCCTAAGAGATGAAAATAATTCAAGGTCAGAACCTATATCCAAAGGATGCTCTCTAAGGTTAAGAGATCAAACACACCCAAACTTTGCACACATAATGCCTTAAACATCCAAGAGATGCACCATGAAAGGAATAGATGGAAGATGAATGGAAATGCAAAGTGAACATGTATTTATGCTTAATGAAATGCTAAGGTCAGAAGCATACATCACCTATGAATGTCTTATGATGCATATAGACAATCATATAAGTATAAATGCAATGGTTCAAGTAGAAAAGTCAAGATGAAAAGGAATGAAAATGAGAGAAACAAGTTTCAATTAGATGCACAAATTTACATGTTAAGGATGTATATCATATTGAATGATTAATGAATGCATATGGAAAGTGGCATACCATTAATGAGATGCAAATGGAATGTATGAAATGGCATACAAAAATGCACACATGAAACATGTAGAGCTTAAGAAGATACAAGAAAAGGAACCATGTCAAACTTTCAAGTTACCATGCATAAACTCATATCAAATGCAAACACAAGTCAAAGTGACCTATAATGAAACAAGGATGACCTATAATATCATACAAATGACCTATAAAAGATGCACCAACAATCATAAAATGGTGGCATAAATGCCTCATCAAAACATGTTAGCATAAAGTAGACGAAAGTGCACAAAAGTAACTCCAATCACAAGGCATCAAACAAATATCAAAGTACATGAGAAAATTATGGGAAGAGGTCATATACATCACTGATCAGAAGCAAAACATGCAACAAAACCTCATAGTAAAACTCAAAAGAAAGATGCCTCAAAAGGACTCATGAAAGAACATTGAAACACACCACAAAAATACTTAAAGATACACGTCCAAATACATGATAAAATGACTTTAAAAAACAAATGAAAATTTATTTATATGATTAAAGATGTCCTTTAATCAATTCAAAAATAATGGATGAAAAACAGTGTGTGAAATGAGAGAAATAAAATGTGCAAGCTCAAGTGTTCATGAAGAAGTTCACTCAAAAAGAAATTAGAAAGAAATTATGGAATTATGATCTAAAATTCATGAAATTAGAATTAAAAAATAAGGAAAATTAGCTAAATGCGTTAAGATCAGATATGAATTTTTATGGAATTATTTAATGCATTTTAGTATTTTTAAAATAAGAAAATGAACCAATATACAAAAAGAAAATAAAATGAAATGAAAATGAGCAGGGGGTGTGGCGAAAGCAAATGTCACGTTTAAAAAAGTTTGGGCCCAATATGGGGAGTGTGAAAAGCAATATGAGCTCAGTCCACTAAGGCATGTGTTTGTGTGTGATAGGGTGCACATGCAGTCAATATGGGATTCAATCAGGGCCATAGGATGAAGTCATGATGGTCAAATATTAAAAGCAATCAGATCAAACGAATTAAAATGCACGAACACAATAGTTGTCACGCACGCACACACATGTGATTAACTGAAACCAAAAAAAGAAGTCACGTGAATGGAACCCTCTTCATTTATGTGCTGGCAAGATTAGAACCACACGATGCAAACAATCAAACGGCTATGATTTAAAACTAGAAACCCTAGCTGGTAAATGCCACCGACCTGAGAAGGACCTCCGGTCATCTTCTCCGGCGAAACGCCACCACCTGCAACCTTCAAATCTTCCAGAAACGTGTAAAAATGGTACCAATCAAAAGAGGAAGTCACACACATCATGAATCCAAGCTTAGAATTACCAAACAATGCACACACAGCAAGAACAAAACACAAACATTTTGCCCTAAAAAACACAACTACGCTCCTAATGAGTTTATCACTAGCCGGAGATGTCACATTGCTTCTAGTAAGATTTAAACAGCATGAAACAAGCTTAACAACATGAATTCGTGCAAAAAAAGGTTGGAAAATTAGAACCTGAAACTTGGAGATTCTTGGATCTTCAGAAAACCAGAGGTGTAGTTGTGATCCTGAACTTCAATTGAGCAAAATAAATGCTATTAAATCTTGAAATCTTGAAGAAATCAGAATGAGATTCCAACTGAACCGAAACTGCACTTGATGAATTGAATTGAATCTTCCTTGTTCTTGCCCACTGATGAACCATTGATGATGATCAAGAAGAAATATGGATGAAGATGATGATTAAATCGTGTAAAGAGAAAGAGAGAATTCAGAGAAAATTTAAGATGAAGAGTTTGTGAACTGTGAGAAATGAAGTGTTCTTTTGATTTTGTGAGCAGTGTAGCTTATATAGGTTAGGTTAATGTTTAACCAGTCCAGTTAACAGTTAGGAGGAGAGTTAAATGAGTGAGTTAAGTGAGTTTGAGTCAACTAACTGAGTGAGGTTAGTTAGAACAAGAGTTAGTGAGCTTGGTTATGGTGATGGTGAGTTCATGAAGCTTATGGTAAGGCTGAGAGATGAGAGGTGTTGATGTTGTGTTGCTGCAGCAAAACTTGTAGAGCAAGTTTTCTTTTATTTTTCCTCTTTGATGTATAGTGGATGGTATGTACATGTACGTATAGATTTTGCTTGGCCAAATGAGGCAAGAGTGATGATGTGAAGCATGCGTGCAAGCTGATGAAACAATAACAAACAATGCCAAACAAATCAGTGGGAATTTTGATGTTTGAGGAGGAATTTCTCTCATGTCAATGGATGAAAGGATGAGGTTTTGGTGTCATTAGAAAGAGGGAACATGGGAGAACATGATTGGTATGGAAATTGAATTGAATAGAGGCTTGTAAGATGACCAAAATTAGCTCTAAACATCAATACACAAAACTGGTTTCATGGGCGCGTGACCTGGTAGGCTGGCATGGCATCATGACTTGTGAAATTTCAGCATGAAACCATCAACTTTGGACCCCTATAACTCATTCATAACTTGTTCAAATGGAAAAATGTCCAACATCAAAGTTGAAGAGGACATTGAGATGAACAACTTTGATGTTCAAAATATTTTCATTTGAAGCTTTATTAAATGAGAAAAATGGCTTGACATTTGGCACACCAAGTGTTTAATGAAATTATGGCCTGGGGGCCTGAACTTGCCTTGCCATGACTTGGTTTTTGCCTTGGTTTTACCAAACTTTGATTGATCATAACTCCCTCAATTTTGATCCAATTGAAGAGTTCTTTATATGGATTTGAAGCTTAATATGTGACCTTTAATTGGCTCAACTTGGGCCTGAAGTTTGAAGCTTTTATCATGAAGAAAGCGAGCCTTAAAGTGTAGTGCAAAATGGTCCAAACTTGCCATTTTTGGAAACCCTAAGTTTCTAAAAATGGCAACTTTGTACATTTCTTGATTTTTCATGATTCCTCGATCATTTCTTGATCAAATCTTGTCCAATGAACATATGTAACTTGAATTTCATGAATTTGACCTTAAAAAGTCAGGAGTTGACTTTTTCCACTGCACAGTTGACTTTTTCCCTAATTTCTTGATTCTCAAGCAACTGATCAATTGAACCTCTTCTGAAATGAACCAATGGCCAATCTTCCATCCTTAAATACTTGATATCATGTAGAAAAAATTGAGATCAAGTTTGAACCAAAATTTCCTCAGGAGACTGCTTGAACCATAAACCCTAATTTGGACTGCTTTTAGTTAGGAGATGATGAACTGTCCAACTTTCTTGATGAATTCCCCTCTTCCAATGACTTGTGGGATCAAATGAGATCATATATGATATAAGAGACCCTTGAGGCTTGTTGGGAGACCCTCGGCTCTTGCTCTCTTACTTTGAATAGTCAATGCTCTGCAATCCACTGATCACATGCCCTTATGCAACATGAAATGATATATGAGATGAAATGAGGTCTAAATGCAATGCAATGAAACATAAGCTAGGCAACAACAAGAGGGCAAATTTTGGGATATTACAACTTGGACAACTTGGCATAAAGTCTCTTCTCCTTCAAGATTTGCAATACAATACGCAAATGCTCCGCATGTTCCTCCCGAGACTTAGAATAAATCAAGATGTCATCGATAAACACAACAATAAATTAATCCAAATGCTCATGGAAAATGCGATTCATATACTCCATAAACACTCCCGGCGCATTAGAAACAACTAACGACATCACGGAATATTCGTAATGTCCGTATCGTGTCCTAAAAGCCGTATTTTGAATATCTTCCTCTTTCACTCTAATCTGATGATAACCTGACCTCAAATCAATTTTACTAAACACACACGCGCCTACCAACTGGTCCATCAAATCATCAATTCTTGGAAGAGGATACTTATTCTTAATCGTCACCTTATTCAGCTGGTGATAATCAATACACAATCGCATACTTCCATCTTTCTTTTTCACCAATAAAATTGGAGCACCCCAAGGCGATACACTCGGCCTCACAAACCTCTTTTCTAACAATTCATTCAACTGTTTCTTCAACTCAACCAACTCAGATGCCGACATACGATATGGTGCCATAGAAATAGGTCTAGTACTAGGAACTAGATCTATAGAAAACTCCACCTCTCTCTCTGGCGGCACATCTGAAATATCCTCCGGAAACACCTCTGGAAAATCACACACGACTGGAACCACATCAATTGCAACTTGACTATCCACAGTCAACGATGCAAACAATCCAAACAACTGAGCTTCATCCGCCAAAAGTTTCTTCAACTCTTAGGTAGATAAGAAACTCGATTCATCGTCTTCTTCAAGAGAAGGAAATCTTACCAACTTATGATAACAATCGATATAAACTCGATTGAACTGCAACCAATTCATTCCCAGGACCACGTCTAAACCCTCCAACGGCAGACACACCAAATCCATTTCAAAATCCCTACTATAAATGGTCAAAGGACAACTTAAACAAACCAAAGAAGTAGTTACCGACCCCATTGCTGGAGTATCGATAACCATCTCTCCATCCATCGAAGACAACAAAAGATTCAAACGCTGGGCACACTCAGACGAAATAAACGAATGAGTCACTCCAGTATCAATAATAGCAACTAAAGGCGTACTATTAATAAAACAAGTACCTCTGATCAGACGATCTGCATTAGTAGTCTGAGTTCCTGCCAATGCAAATACTTTCCCTCCAGCTTGAGCTTGCTTTGGTTTCAGACACTTCGCACTAATATGACCAGGTTCACCACAGTTGAAACACTTCACCACATTCCTCTTGCAATCAGTTGCGACATGTCCAAAACCTCCACAATTGGAACACTTCCTCATATCCTTTCTACATTCAAACTGACGATGTCCTAAGTTACCACACCTATAATATCTCAGAGGATTATACGTACCTCCCCCACTTGGCCTTTTATCAGAATTAGCCCTTTGCTTACCCTTGTCAGCCAGTGACACATAAGGACCACCACGAAGCAGTTGCTTTCCTTTCCTTTCGTTCACACTCTTATAATGAGTAGAACGAGCTTTACTATCCTCCTCAAAAATTCTACAACAATCCACCAAATCTGAAAACCTCCTAATTCTTTGATAACCAATTGCCTGCTTGATCTCAGGACGCAACTCGTTCTCAAACTTCACACATTTGGAAAACTCTGTAGTTGCTTCAGCATAATGTGGATAAAACTGAACAAGCTCCACAAACTTAGCAGTGTAATCAATAACAGACATGTAACCCTATTTCAACTCCAAGAACTCTATTTCCTTCTTTCCTCTAACATCTTCAGGAAAATACTTCCTCAAAAACTCCCTGCTAAACAAAGCCCAAGTGACCTCTTCACCTGCAGCTTCCCACACATGACGCGCACTAACCCACCAATCATCAGCCTCCTCCTGCAACATGTGAGTACCCAATCTCACCTTATGTTCCTCAACACAGTCCATCACTCGAAAGATTCTTTCAATCTCCTTCAGCCAAATCTGAGCACCATCAGGATCATGCCTTCCTTTAAAGATAGACGGGTTGTTCTTCCTGAACTCATCATTCCCACCAGCATTAGGTGCACCCCGCACAGCCTGAGCCATATCTTGCATCGCAGCAGCAAGAGCAACATCATTCCTTCCAGCTATATTCTGTTCATATCCAATAACAGTAACTATGGTTAAACAATCAGCTCTCCAGAACACAACTGACACAACAAATAACTTGGCCAAAATGACCGACACGGACTGGCATGAACTGACACAAACTGGCTTAAACTGACACAACTCGGCTCTGATACCACTTAATGTAACACCCCCAATCTATAACTCCCAATTAATTAAAGCGATAACAGGTCATCAGAGTAGAATTAAAACATTCATGGCATAGACAGGAGCGTCACATCATAATGATGAAATAAAATAACCTGCTCATATAGATATGCAACAATCAGGTAGCAAATATAAACAGAGGAACTCAGTTCCTAACACCCACAATTCAGATATAGAATAAAAGCGGAAAATCTGCAACTGAAATCTCATATATATAAACATAAAGTTTGTCTGTCTTATACAGAGTCATACATGTCAAATCCAAAAAGATATATATACATAATGTCACATAACGATCTCCCCGACTACCCGGTGCTACATATTAGAGCCGACCGACAAAAGAATGAAGACATAATCTTCACAAAAAGACCTCCAGCATCTAATCTGCAATGCCTCATAGAGCATTCAAAATAGCAAAAGGGTGAGAAACACAATTATAATATAGTTGCATACAATTATGTAATAACAGGAAATACGCACACAATAACATTCTCACCACAACATATAACATAATTCAAACACAAACAACACGATTCTTATCTCATAATCCACCTCAAAGGCATATGAATCATGCTCAATACATTTATCACCAACATGTGTATATATCAACTCATCAATTTCATTCACAAATCCAACACATAATCAATCCATTCATGATTTATACAAATGCACAGAGACCGACACAACGACTCTATGCAATGCAATACGGTATCGTTCCATCCATTATCATTCTCATCATCAGTTCACTCAGGAACTATTGGAATCATCGCTTGTTACTTAGTGTAACTCCCCGTCGGGCAAACGATGTTCTCCCGTCGCTCACACCTCTTTGTATAAGGCACACGACATTTATGGATCGCTCACACCTCTTTGTATAAGGCACACGACCCGATCACTTTCGGTACTCTTTGTATAAGGCACACGATCGTCCATAATGTCGCTTTCGGTCCTCTTTGTATATGGCACACGACCGTTACAATAGATCCCGTCGGGAATCATTTCATCGCTCACACCCACTAGGGCACACGACATCACAACAATGCATATCATGATGCTTGGCATACAATGACTCATAACAATCAAATGCATACACATATACAACCATGTAAACCATTCCAACATCCATAATCATGCATATACAATCAAACATAACACAATGCATTTACTTGCCCTTAGACCACAAACCATCATCACCACATTTCATCATATGCACTCACATCATATAACAGCACACAAGCTATACATTATATATCAAAAGCGTATCGCATGTTAACACATCAAATACACACAGTTAAGACAGTAAAAGTCGACAAAACTACACATTTCTAAATTCCCTACACAATTAAATCGGCCAACCATCCCAAAACCATTCCTATAAGAAAGAACATCTCATTAGCTTTCCAAAGCATCCAACCGCGCCTCAATCTGACTTACGGATCAAAAGTTATGAAGGAAACAAAACAGAATAATCTGTCATGTTTGCTATGCGAAGCTCCAGCGAACCGTGGCAGAGAAAAAATAGCATAAAGTTCACTTTGCGAACTTCGGGCGAAAATTCGCCTTCCCATTCGCACTGCGAAGCCCTGGCGAGCCTTCGCTTTCCTCTTCGTTGCTTGTTCGCACTGTGAACTTCCGAATTATGGGATTCGCAACAGCGCTGTTACTCACCCCAATTCACCATTTTCCCCACCAAAACACATCCAAACCAAAACATAACAATCAGAACATATTCCTATCATAACAACAAGTATTCTACCGCATTTATACCGATTTTCAACCGCGAAAACATCGATTCCTCTCATTTCCTCTCAATCGACCTAGAATTGAAAAGCTAGGAAAAACCAACAAACACATACATGATCATACACAAACATAGCCTAACCGAGTTTCACACCCTTACCCGATTAATCGCGCTTCGAAGTGTCGGTTGAATCGATTACTTAAACTCCAAGTTTTTCCTCTTTTTCTTCTTCTCACTCTCCTTTTCTCTTCTCTTCTTTTTCTTTCTATTTTCTCTCTATGCTTCTATTATAAAAGAAAAACAATATCTACCCAAGCTAAAAAGACCAAAATACCCCTACACTCAATTTCCTCGCAAACATTCCCAAAACGCGATAAAACATAATAACCAAGAATAAAATAATATAAAGATAAAAAATAATTAAATCGACTCGATTAAATAAATCTAACAAAAACCGGGGCGTTACACCAACGGTTCTTTGTGAGGCTCAATGGACCTTTCCTATTGTCTGATTAGTCAGGAGATCTCTTCTGGAATTTCTGTGTCTTCTTCTTCTTCTTTAGCTTAAAATACCGAGAATTCAAAGTTGGGAGAAGGCATCGGATCGTATATTTCAATGGGGTTTAAAACAAGCAAATTGCACGACATGATGATTCATTTTTTTTATCAAAGACAGAGAGAATGCAAAAGTGTGTGCAGTGTATTTTCTGAAAAATGCTTGTTTTTATTTTGGGTTGTTTTTAGGATTACCATTTTATGAAAAAGCGAAAAGTGAAAACAGCAATAAATACGGGAATGACATAATGACATTATTTATTTATGATTTGTCGATTCTTGAAACTATAGTCCTATAAAACAAAACTCTACCGCTTTGGGCGAAGCGAAGAGGGACATCTACAGAAAAGTGAGCCCTATAAAACATTCGTTTCACCCAGGCAAGGTGAAAGGTTAAAACAAAGATGGTGATTACTTAGACTTATGAACGGCCTTCGGGACATCGACAACAACCCAATGGCGACGCACTCCTTGGTGAATCACAAAGTCTGGTACCTTCTTTTTTGGTTAGTCCTCAGAAATGACGCTGATTTCTGGCGGAGCAGGGTCATTGGAATCTTCCTCCCATGCAGAGTTGTCGTAAACAAAATCTTCTGTCGTATCTTTCACAGTGTTTTCACTCTCAAGGGGATCTCCCCACTCAGTTGGCTGGATGTCCTCGAGCTTGATATGAAAGCTCTCGAGAGCAGTGTACTTGACTAAGAAGTCGTACTTGCCACTTGGCTGTCCTAAGGTGTACCATGTTTCTGTGGGAATAGAGGAGTCATCCTCTTCAATGACATTGAATTCAGGAAAAGCATAGTTGATGAACTTCAGTCCTACAATCTTTGCAAATTCATCATTGTGATGGATATCTTTGGAATATCCTGAGCAATGATCCCATGATTTGGTGGGGACGTGAGTATTCTGTTAAATGTTACTCAGCTGATAGGCCTCGTTGGGCTGACTTTTTTGCCCCAAGTCTTCTGGGTATGGCTGCCAGATAGGTAAGTCATCTAGTGGGTCATAATAGTCATAGTCGAAGTTGTCTTTCATTGGATCGTCTTCTAATGAGTTAGGTGGAGCACGACATCCTTCAGGATCACAATCTCCATAAATCATCTTGATGTCCGATCTTGGTATATATCTCGGGCTCTGCTTTGGAAAACAGAATGACATGTGTGCTTCTTCCTGAGATATATAACCGTTGTCGTTGAGATAAGATTTCCATTCCTCATCCGTATCGGAGGAGTCATTCTCATTAATGGTGTATACTTCTTAAGAAACTAGGTGGAGGAAGCCTCCACTGTGGAAGAAGTTCTTAAGGGGAAGAAAACTTTCGTCTTTCTTTGTAGTCTGGGTACAAGTCGAAGAGAAACCAAGACCTTTTCTTGTTTTGTTATCAGTAGGAATCACAAGTTGTGCCCACCCTTTTATGTTGTCATTCTCAATCACTTTGAGAGCATCTTTGTACGAGGAAACCGACGTCCTTTTTTCTGGTCGATTCTCATTGCTCACCGAGAGAGCTTGGAACTGAGTTCCAACAACCTCTTCCAGTTCTACACAGGAAAATGATGATAAGTTGCTCATAATTAAGGCTTGCTCTCTGCAGACTGTGACTAAGTTGTCATTCTTTGACGAACTTCAGCTTCTGGTGAAGTGTTGAAGTGACTGCCCCAGCTTCGTGTATCCAAGGTCTTCCTAATAAATAGTTGTATGCTGCCTGAATGTCCATGACTTGGAAAGTGACTTGGACGATGATCTCACTGCTTCTCATTGGAGCTCCTTGAAACGATAGTCGTATCAGAGTTGACTTTGGCATAACATTCAAAGATGAACATGTGTCTACCAATACTCTGGCTAAAGCATCGTCTTGGCAGTTGACTGTAATGTTGAGCGCCATATTATGATTTTTGCCTTCTTCCAGCAATTCTTCATCACTGAATCCTAAATTATTGCAGGAAGTGATGTTGGATATGATATTGTCAAATTGTCCTACTGTAACATCTTGTTCCACGAAGGCTTGCTCTAAGACTTTCCGTAGATCTTCCCTGTGAGCTTCTGAACTAAGTAGGAGCGATAGTACAGAGATTCGAGACGGAGTTTGCAACAATTGGTCCACAATGTTGTACTCGCTTTTCTGGATGAGCTTCAGCATCTCATCATTGTTCTTTACAGGCTCTGGATTACTGGATTGACTGACCTGTTGGTTAGGAACTTCCATTTGAGGTTCCTTTTCTTTGGTGGGTTCTCCAACTCCTATGTTGATGATTCAACCGCTCTGAGTAACTCAACTGATGTTGGTAATGTTCACGATGAAGGGTAATGGAGTTTCTTTTCCATTTTCGATTGGCGTTGCACCGTACTTGTAAGGGATAGCCTTGTCGGATTTGTACGGTACTGGTCCTGGCAGGTAAATAACCACAGGAGATTTTTGACTTCTCTGATCATAGTAGGTAGCCTCGATTGGTTCCTGATTGGGAACTTTTCTACTATTGAGTAGAGGGATTATGGCACAGACATCTTTAGTTGTTCCATGATCGGAGATTATGACAGTGTTTTTGTTCTGACCAGGGATATGACCTTGTATCATGTTGACTGATTCGGAATTCGAACATGATTGAATCTCTTTTTGGTATAACTATTTCTGGAGCGTTGCTCGCACGAGATAACATCCTTGGTTATTTTCTGAACATATTGTACCACGCTCAGAATTGTGAAGTGGTACTCGACCGAACCCACTTTGTATACAGTGCATTCTTACGAGATCAGTTTCCATTGAGCAGATATCCTGACTTTGATGTCTATCAGGAACCCCATCAATCATACTGATCTTTTGTGTAGCTTCGTCTAGGTAGATTAGAAGCCACCAGTGGTCCAAAATATGTTGAAGTGTTCTTTGCACCAGCGCGTACCCTTGGTCATCTTCGAAGCATTCTTCACAGTTTTGATAATCATGTGAAGCTAGAAATCCAAGTCTAACTTGTTTGGCGTGTAATTCCACTAGAATGGTATTCATCAGGCGTAAATCAAAGATCTGAATCATATTGACTTGATGGTCATTTCTTTCACGATAGTCTTGGATCCATGCAAGATCCATCTAACGTTGGAGGGCCTCTTGTATGAAAGAGCATCCTTGATCATTTGTTAAACAGATCGGACAGGCATTGTAATCGTGTTGTGGCAGATTATAATATTGACTTTGCCTCGAATTCATCGCCACTAAGTTGACATTCATTGCACGAATGTCATGGTTCTAAACAATGTTAGGATGTGCATGAGCCATGTTGACTTCCTGGATCCCGTGGTCCTGAATCTAACCCAAATCCATATGTTCTTGTAGGGCTGATTGTACTACAGTACACCCTTGATTATTTTTTGAACAGATATCACATTGGTGATAATTGTGAGATGGTACATGACCGTACCCGCTCTGTTGGCAATGCATCCTCACCAGATTGGTTCCCAACTGGAGTACATCGTGAATTTGATAACTGCAGCCAAATTCTTCCTCTATTAAATTTATGGCAGTTTTCTCGTGTTGAGGAAACGGGTTTGTCTGAACATTTGGATTAGTATCTTTGAAATATAGGATCCCGTTCCTAACAAGCTTCAGTACGTCAGACTTGAAGCTGAGATAATTCTCAGTATTGTGCCCCGATCCTCCTTGATGGTAAGGGCAAGTTTGATCCGCTTTAAACCAAAAAGGAGGGTTTTATGGTACGGTAAGAGAAGACCTGGTTTGGACATGCCCCTTGGCCAATAGAAGTGGAAATAGTTCCGCGTACAACATTGGTATAGGGTCAAACCCCGATGGTTGTGTCGTACGATTGTTGTTGTTATATTGTGGACGAGCCTGCTGAAGAGGCTATTGCGGCCTTTGTTGATACTGTTGTTGATTTGGTTGGCTATGAGCAACCTGAGGTTGATAAGTCGGAGTTGGCGCAGGGTTGATAGCAGGAGTTATTGCCGCTACTGGTTGATACCTTTGCCTTTGTTTTTCCAGAGAGATGTTACTGATCTCCTGCCCCTTTTTCTTTTGAAAAGCACTACCATATCTCTTAGTACTGCTAGATGGTTCCGCATCTTTGACCAATCGTCCTTCTCGGACTGCTTCTTCAAGGCGTACTCCCGTATTCACCATTTCAGTGAAATCACTGGGCGCACTGGCGACCATTCGGTCGTAGTAGAATGTGCTCAAGGTTTTCAGAAAGATATTGGTCATCTCTTTTTCCTCAATATGGGGACAGATCTGAGTGGTAATTTCACGCCATCTCTGAGCATATTCTTTGAAAGTTTCCTTATCCTTCTGCGACATTGCTCTTAGTTGATCTCTATTTGGTGCCATGTCCAGGTTGTATTTATACTGTTGAACAAAAGTTGTCCCAAGATCTGTGAAAGTGCTGATCTTGACGTGGTTTAAACCCATGTACCATTTGAGAGCGGCACTGGTTAAACTGTCTTGGAAATAATGGATCAGTAGCTGTTGATTTTTTGTCTGGGTAGACATTTTTCGAGCGTACATCACCAAATGACTTTGAGGGCAAGAGTTGCCCTTATATTTTTCAAAGTCAGACACCTTGAATTTGTGCGGTATCTTTACATTAGGGACCAGACAGAGGTCTGCGGTGTCCTTTCCGAATAAATCTTGACCACGAATGGCATGCAGTTCCTTCTTCATTTCCTAGAACTGTTCCTGGAACTCATTCATCCTTTCGAAGATGTCTTTGTTTCCACCAGATGTTGCTTGTGGAATCTGTCCTTCCAGAACAGTGTGTACCACTGGTTGTGGTATAGACATTACAACGGTAATTCTCGGTGCTTCAATGCCCTGAAGTTTGTAACCTTCAGGAGTTGCTGTTGGAATCCTTGCATCTTCGTTTTCCCGAAGTTTGTAACCTTCAGGTCCAGCAGTTCTGGCTATTGTTTCTGGGTCTTTAGTGACCGGCGGGATATGTCCTTCAGGGACAAAGTTAAGAGGCATGCCTCAGGGCCAACCCTTAGGCATGTTGTACCGAGGATGATTCTCACGTGTATCCATCATGGGCGTAGATGTAATCTCTAAGAATACAGTTCTTTACTGCCGCTGCTTCTAAGCTATTGCCAGGGATTGCATGTCACTGTGAAGTTTTTCCAAACTTTCCTTTAGAGCGTCGATTTCTTGTCTCAGCTCTCTGTCCTCTTCCTCGAGACCGTCCATTTTCTTTTGTCGACTAGCCCGAGTATTGTATGAATGAGACAGTTTGACTCTAGAATCGTGACACATACGTGAGACTCTAGAAAAAGAAAAATGCATTGTGTGAAAATGATGAATGCAATGTGTATTTTTTTATTTTTTGTTTTAAGCAAAATGAAACTTCAATAGATTGCAAATATCATACAATGGGAAGAACCCTTTTATTGAATTCGAAAGATTGCAGTATGTTACAAATAAAAAGTAAAGTATTTTACAAAGTGCTGTAAGGGAAAATCTATAAGTTCACGGATCCTGAGTCCTCTCTGAAGAGAGCTCAGATGTTGGTTCTGGTATTTTCCTTTTCTTTGATCGGGGCTCTTCAGTCGTTGTCAGGTTGTCAGTCATTTGCCAAGTGAAAGGAGTGAGCAAATTCCTTTGGTCATCCTGACTCTCTATAGCATGTTGCTCTAATATCTCAATCAGAGCATCCTTTTCCTTTTGTAGTTCCTGAATCTTGGTACACTCTACATCAAGGATTCGGTATTTGTTTTTCCATTAGTTATTTTCCCATTGAACTTTGTTGAGAGTGACTTGGCGTTTTTCCGTATCAGACATGAAATAAAGGACAGATTCCTTTAATGGAAAAAACCTTTTGGCGAGGGTAAGGCATCCTCAGCTTGAGGGCTCTGGTTTGCACCCGTTGGAGATAAGGCTCTATGGAGATACAGTTTGGTCTTCCCAAAGACTCTCTTCCTTTCCTGTGAATATGTCGCCAGACATGCACTATTTCTTTCTTCAGTGCTCTGTCATTTTCTACTTCCTTGAAGGAAAGACCTTCTAGATGAATATTATGTGGGATACTCTTCATCGGGTATTCGAGTTGACGGCGAGCTAAAACTGGATGATAATTGATTCCTCCTTTAATTCCAATAAGGGGTACGTTAGGAAAGTTTCCACATCTGTCGATGATTTCTATCCCTTCGTAAATCCTATTGTACCAATCTATATCAGAGTTGGTAAGAGACATGATTCTCTGTGACCAACATGGAGTACTCTTGTGATCTCAAAAAGCAGCAGACTTGGGTAAATAGGAAATGAACCATTTGTAAAGCAAGGGTACACGGCATGTGATCATTCCTCTGCTGTATAAATTCCTTAAGTGTACAGAATGATAAGCATCTGCGAGCAGGGTTGGTACGGGGTTTCCAATCAGAAATATCTTAATGGCATTGGTATCGACAAAATTATCGATGTTGGGAAAGAGGAATAATCCGTAGACGAGTAGGACAAAGATATCTTAGAAAGCAGTTATGTTTCCTATATTGACAAAGTGAAATTCTGGCCTATGCAGATACTCTAATGTCCCATCTGAATGTTAAGACATTGATTACTGCCAACTAGCTTATAATCTAGGGATTTTTTATAAAACATCCCTAGATTAGTTGTTCCATTTAGATACCTAAAGATCCTCTTAACAGCTTGTTAAGTGAGTCTCTCTAGGATCTGACTGAAATCTTGCACCCAGAAAGATAATAAAATATGTGGTCTAGAAACTGTTAAATAAATTAGAGAGCCAATCATACCTCTATATAGATTTTGACAGGCATTAGTGTTGCTTTCCTCTTTGCTTAGGTTACATGTTGGATGCATAGGAGTGCTCATGATTTTGCAATCATCAAGCTTGAACTTCTATAGAAGCTCCTTTGTATAATTATTCTAATGAACATAGATTCTCTCTTTGCATTAATTGATTTGAATTCCAAGGAAGAACTTCAGCTCTCCCGTCATACTCATTTCAAATTTAGCATGCATTGTCTTTGAAAATTCTTGGCAAAGAGAAGCATTAGCTGGACCAAATATAATATCATGAACACAGATTTGGACAATTAAGATATCATTCTTAAGTGTCTTTCTGAAGAGTGTAGTGTCTACTTTCCCTTTTTGAAATCCACTTTCTAATAGAAAATAACTTTGTCTCTCATACCAAGCTCTGGGAGCTTGTTTGAGTCCATAGAGTGATATCTTTAATTTGAAAACATAATATGGGTGGAATGTTCCTCAAACCCAGGTGGCTATTTGACATATACTTCTTCAGGAATTGCACCATTCAAGAATGCACTCTTAACATCCATTTGGTATAAAATAATGTCATGATTAATAACATAAGAGAGAAGTAACCTGATTGCCTCTAACCTTGCAACTGGTGCAACCATTTCATAGAAACTTATACCTTCTTGCTAACTGTAGCTTTTAGCTCCAAGTATAGCCTTATTTCTTACCATTTTTCCTTTCTAATTAAACTTGTTTCTGAATACCCATTTTGTTCCAATAATGTTCTTCTGCAAAGGTTATTCCAAAGATCACTTTTTTAAACTTATTCAACTCTTCTTGCATAACCATAATCCAACCATCATCTTAGATTACTTCATCAATAGAAGTATGTCCAATCATGGAGAGTAATCCTAACATTGAATTCTCTTTTCTGAAGTAAGACCTTGTATTTCCATGGCTATCGTTGTTTCCAATAATTAACTCTTCTGACTGAGAGGAAATGCACTTTAAGGTATTATTGGATTGTGATTGTCGCAACGCGAAAAACAACCGGCGAAAAAATCGAGTCGCCACTGAACGTAATTTATCCCGACAGGAGAAAGAAAACGATCAAAGAAACCTCAGAAGGGAGAAGACATGGTCATCGCAACCAAGTCTGGGTTTGGGAGTCGATTACGCCAGAGGAAGGCATTAGCACCCCCTCACATTCGTTGTACTCAACGGGATCCATGCTTGTTGTCTAATCAAAGGGTATGTTATCTAAATCTCTACTACTAAACAAGAACGAGAAGGCAAAAACAAAAAGGAGACTCGATAGGACATCGCCGTCCTAGGCCTACGTATTCCCTCTTGCAATGGGAAAGTCAGAGTCAACATAGTTCGGAGGACTACAGGTGAAATGAGGGAAGGTTTCTCTCTAAGACATTGCCGTCTTGTGCCTACGTATCCTCACTCAGACAAGAAAGAGGAAATCAGAGCGTTCGTAGTTCGTGGTTACGACCACAAATTGATTGAGTTTTTTTTATGAGCGACGCTAAGTTCGCGTTCCAGCAGTTAGGGTTGATGCCTGTTTGTGGTAGAATGGGAATAACGTACTCTTTTCTGAAAATGATTTGACATCAATCCCGAAGGATAAAAGATTTTCATTTTGTTTGTGAGTTTTAGACAGAAGTGAATTAAGTTAGTTTGAAACGTGTATTGCGCTAAAGTCTATGACATAGGAGCGAATGCATCGCAAGATCGCCCCCAAACGGGACGTATGCTAAACATTCTAGACATGTAAGGAGAGACTCCCCACTCATCATTTCCCATATACTTAAGGCTCGTGGCACACAATACTCATTGTATTTATTAAGTGTTTTGATTTTGTTTTGAGATGAGAAGAGAGAGGACTCAAAGGTTGAAAAGAAAACAACTAAGGGAAACTGACTCCTAATGTCGTCATGCACAATGGTCCTAAAGTTGAAGATGAAAGGGAGGTCTACCTAATGTTAGCATGCAAAGAGATGGACCTAAAGTTGAGGTTTAAAAGGGACTATCCTAATGGTTATCATTCATGGATTAGCTCCTAATGTCTATTCTACTCAAAGCTTAATCAAAAATTAAGTTGAACTAGGGAATCCTAAGGGATCATGCAAAAAAAACCAAAACCAAGAAAATAAACCAAAAACAGCAGCTACAACAGCGTTCCAATGCCAAAACACCAGTAAAAACCAGCATATCAGCAAGACATCATTTAACAACTCATGTTCTCAGCACAAAAACAGGCATGAAATGTAGCAGGACAGAATGAACACATTTAACAAGATGCATAACTCATGACAGGGCAGGTGTAAAAGCACATGCAACATGTATGTTCAACAACGAAACAAGTAATCATGAACATGAATACACATCGAAAATGCAAAGCTCAACAATATGCGAACATGTAACGATCATCCATCGTGTCAAACAACAAACAAGTAACAACATGCTCTCGATTAAACGTCGCAAGCAAAAAGCAATGATCATGTTAACATTCAAGCAAGCATATGTGAATCGTCATGAACATGTATAATCAATGGACATGGATGATCAACCAAGCATGAAGAAATTGCAACCAAATTACATACTCAAGCATTTAACAACACAACATGGATCAATAATCAAATCAACAATTACTCGCTTGAAACGAACATGAGTTCACGGAAATGAGAGCAAGCATGAACATGAATCACATATCCAGCAAGATATACATCAAGAACAAACAAGCACGAGCATACAATTGATTATGCAAGATGGTCATCACATCAAGAATACAAAAACACCTAAATCATGGACATATAATTCGGAAAGCAAAAGTCGTGTGTCGAAGAATCACATTCAAACCATCATGTGAAGTAAAACAGCTCAAGAACAATCCACATATTTGCATCATATCAATCAATGAAGATTAAAAGTGGAAAATAATCAAAACATACTTGAAAATGCACAAAAAAACACATTCTGCATCAGTGTTAATCGATTAACCATTTACAGTTCACAAGTGGTTAATCGATTAACCTTTTAAAAAAACAAAAAAAAACATGAAAAATACAATGGTTAATCGATTAACACTGATGCAGTAGCAGAAAATGACATTTCAGAAGCACTTTTCAACAGCAAATCACTTATGTAATCATCCAAATGGATATGTAAACAGTTATGCACGAAAATTACACTAAATTACAACAATCAAACATCAATTTGATCCAACAAACATCAACATCAACAATCAACTTCAAGCAAATGGATCAAATCATATCAACAACCATGGATCTACATTGTATAAGTTGAAATTAAGCTAAATCAAGTGTGGATCTGAATTTTACCAACATACAAAGTGGAGGATTGCTTTGGTGAGTGTTGCAAATGAAAATGGACAGATCTAACACAAGAAATCCAAGATCCTAGAAAGAAACCTCAAGATCCAAGCAATGTGATGAACTTGCTTCAAAGCTTTTTCAAGAATGGCTTCCAAAACTTGAATCCAGATCCAAACAAGCATCAAATGCAGAATTAAACAAGGAATGATGATGTAGTGGAGGTTTAGCTCAAGAATTCACAAATTGTAATGCATAATTTATGAATCTATGAATATGGAGCTTTTGTGAAAGGTTGAAGATGAAGATTGAGAATGAAAAAGTGAGAGAGAATTGAGAGCAAATTCTGAAAATGAGGGTGAAAATGAGAATGAATGAGTGAGGTTTGGAGCAATTTGAATTAAATATGGCTTAGATTTGGAATCCAAATGTGGTTTGGAGTCCGGGTTAGTAAGAGGAATGGAAATGAGGAATGGAATTTTGAATTTTGGAGGGAATTAATTTGTGGATGAATCAAATTTGAACCAAATCTAGATCCTTCTACTAGTGCACATGTGAAATCAAGTGATCAAAGTGGTTTAAAATTCTGCAGTTCTGAAAATTGAAGCATTTTTGCAAATTTCGCCCTGGTTAATCGATTAACCAAATTTACACTGCAAATGGTTAATCGATTAACACATTCAAATTTTGAATTTTGGCGCCTTTTAGAGGGAATCATTGAGAATCACTTGTTTCCACTTGTTCTGAGCCACGTTAGGCCTCTGAAACTTGTCATTTGATATTGCCACTGAATCATGCCTGAAATATGCTGTGAATTTCCTTCCGCACTCGAAATATTTTGCTGAAAAAAATATTGTCCGGTACTAAACTGCTGAACAAAAGAAAATGTCGGAGCCTCTGATAATCAAATCACACATTGAGCAAAATAAACGCTCGAAAAGACTTTGATGACCATCCGCTTAGCTATGTAACCCTAAACTGTGGGAAAATACATTGATCCCATGTCTTAGATAATCTATGTAATGCACAAATGACGATGCAAATGAAATGAAGCATAAGCCAAGAAGATAAGAAAAGATGAAGCAAATTTTAGGGTGTTACAGCTGCCCCTATTCAATCGACTTGGACTTGAAGGAATGATAGCAGCGGCTTTCAGACATTCAAGGTACACGGAGATTGAATACCAAAGAACCCTGAAATTTGCAACCTGTGGGGAGATATAAGATAAAGTGATTGCCTGTCAAAGAATGAGCTTAAAGATAGCAGATACCAACCAAAAGGTGGGATAACGAACAATTGCAAGATACCAACCAAGAGTTGGGATATCAAAAGATAACAGATAAACCACAAGAGATACCAACCAAGAGTTAGGATAAGGGATACTAACCAAGACTAAGAATAACTAAAACGCCGACCGAAGGCAAATTCTTTACAAAAGATATTAACCTAAAAGTTGAAATTTGGAAGAGAATACCACCAAAAGTTGGGATACATTAAAGAATACCAACCAAGAGTTGGAATAAAGCAAAGGATACCAATCAAAAGTTGGGATGTATCAAGAATTACCAACTAAAAGTTGGGATACAATAAAGATTACCAACCAAAAGTTGGATTAAAGGAAAGACGAGGTACCAACCAAAAGTTGGAATGAAAACGATAGGCACCAACCAAAAGTTGGGATAAGACCAGAGGGTACCAACCAAAAGTTTGGATGCAAACAACGGATACCAACCAAAAGTTGGGAAACATCACAGATTACCAACCAAAAGTTGGGATAACACAGGATACCAACTGAGAGTTGGGATAAAGGATACTAACCAAAAGTTAGAATAAACAAAACATCGACCAAAGGCGAATTTCTCATAAAGGATACCAACCAAAAGTTAGGATTCAAAAAAGGATACCAACCAAGAGTCGGGATGAAGGATATGATACAAACCAAAAGTTGGGATGAAATTCCACAAAGGGTACCAACCAAGAGTTGGGATAAAACCAAAGGGTACCAACCAAAATTTAGAATAACAACCAAGGACACCAACCAAGAGTTGGGATAAACAAAGATTACCAACCAAAAGTTGGGATAGAATAAGAGGGTACCAACTAAAAGTTGGAATAACAACCAAGGACATCAACCAAGAGTTGGGATAAACAAGGATTACCAACCAAAAGTTGGGATACAATAAAAGGGTACCAACCAAAAGTTGGAATAATAACCAAGGACACCAACCAAGAGTTGGGATAAACAAGGATTACTAACCAAAAGTTGGGATACAACAAGAGGGTGCCAACCAAAAGTTGGAATAACAACCAAGGACACCAACCAAGAGTTAGGATAAACAAGGATTACCAACCAAAAGTTGGGATACAACAAGAGGGTACCAACCAAAAGTTGGAATGACAAACAAGGACACTAACCAAGAGTTGGTATAAACAAGGATTACTAACCAAAAGTTGGGATTTCAACAGGAAGAACAAGCAACAAACTCTCCACCTGAAGAGAAGATGACTCCGCTGGGGCAAAAGGAATTCTAAACAAACAAATTTACAGGGGAACACAAGTAAGATGAGAACATCCACCCGTAACTTTACTGGGGATAAAGCAACACAAAATCTCCTGAGTTATGCCATTTGCTGTTGGGAAAAATGTCTGGCAAAAATGATATCAAACCAGGCTTGTGCTTTGAATGCATATGTTTGAATTTTTCTATGGCATAATTCTCCATACAAAATGGAAATTATACGCATTTGGAGGATGCAATGCAAAGATGCTTATGATATGTAAAAGAAAACTCTATCGGGAGAAGTGCAGAGAAGACCGGAAACAAACTCTACTGAGGGAGACAAACTGAACGACCTTCCTGATTATAACCTTTGCTGAAGAAATAACTCAAAAATGAAATTCCCCACTACTGGGAAGTATGAATAACACCTGCTGGGAAACAGTCCCAAGAATCTGATACAGAAAAGTGCCAATGACAATTGGACTTGGAAACTGCCGGTGATATCACCCGCTGTTGATTTTCCTGCCAAGGGAATCAATACCAAACTCTGCTTGGGGAGAGAAGTCAATGGTACCAAACCTGCTAGGGAATAACGTCGGACTTATCCTGCTGTTGGAGAAATAACCTTTAGCCTTACCTTGCTGGGGATAAGAGCACACTATTGCTAGAGAAATTACCTTTCCTGACTTGACGAGGGAAGATACCAAGACTCTGTGGGGAATACAAAATCTCTACCACGGAGAGACATCCAACAAGTCTCATGCTGGATACCCACCTGTTTGCAAACCAACACTATCTTGTCTGGGGTAGCCAACTTCTGAAAACTCGCTAGGGAGTAATAAACAAATCTGGCTGGGGAAATAAATCTTCTGCACTCCTGCTGAGGGAGAGTGATTAAGAATTTCATAATTCTCTGCTAAGGATACTAGAACTTCAATGCCGGGGAGATAAATCTACTGGGGAGAGGAATCACGTCACCTTGTTAAAACACAACAAACAATAGAATGTTCTATATGCGAAATAGCCACCTCTGTTAACATCCCTGATATCCCTCGTTCAAGCAATTTTCATTGCTTTTGATATGCTCTGCAAAGCTTAATGTTTTCACATGCAATGTTTATAAAAAATATCGGACGTTTTTGCAAACAAAATAGTAAAAAGTAAAAACGGAAATCAATAGCTTTTTGAGTGAAATGATATTTTATTGATTGAATAGACCTGTAAATAGGCATTTATAAATTAGAAGCAATTCCTAAAAAGAGGTAATTGCACAAAAGTGAAAAGAAAATACACATGTCGGCAATGTGGGAACAAATATCCATCGTGCTTCGATTCAGCTATGACCCATATGTCTTCAATGTTCACAGATGTTTTGCCTTCTGCAAAGATTGACTGGTCTAATTCCTTTCCCCTTGAAATTCCCATGTATCGAAAAGTGTTCACAGATCGAATGCAGACCGTAGTCTCTCGCTTTCAAATCCCTAACTTTTGCCTGGATCGCCCTCTTCGGGTTTTCAATCCACCGGGATACCCATTTTTGCCAAAGTTGCCTTTTCGGGTTTTCAATTTTGTGGGTTTATTCTTTTCTTTTTCTTTTATCCCTAATTTTTACCCGGACCTTTTCTTGTTGTGGTTCGCCGGGATGCCCTTTTTTGTCTGGACTTTTCTTTTTGTGGTCCAGCGAGTCTTTTTATGCATAGTATTTTTTTACCGCGTCTGCATTCACAGGGGACATAAAATCGTTGCCATCCATAGTTGATAATAATAAGGCTCCACCAGAGAAAACCTTTCTTACCACATATGGCCCTTCATAGTTTGGAGTCCACTTGCCCCTGTGATCTGTCTGAGGAGGAAGGATATTTTTCAAAACCAAATCGACTGTCTGAAAACACCGACAACGCACTTTTTGATCAAAGGCTTTCTTCATCCGGCTTTGGTACAACCGGCCATGTGCAATGGCTGCCAATCTTTTCTCTTCGATAAAGTTCAACTGATCCAGCCTGGATCGTACCCATTCGGCTTCATCAAGTTTCACATCTGGCAGAATTCTCAAAGAAGGAATCTCGACTTCTAATGGTAGGAATGCCTCCATACCATACACCAGTGAGAAAGGAGTTGCCCCTATTGATATACGCACCGAAGTACGATAACCGTGTAGTGCAAATGGCAACATTTCATGCCAATCCTTATATGTTATCACCATCTTCTGCACAATCTTCTTGATATTCTTATTTTCTTCCTCAACAGCACCATTCATCTTCGAACGATATGGAGAAGAATTGTGATGTTCGATTTTAAAGCTCTGGCATAACTCCTTCATCATCTTGTTATTAAAAATTGAACCATTATCCGTAATGATTCTTTCTGGGATACCATAACGACAAATGATGTCCTTTTTTTATAAACCGGGCGACTACCTGTTTAGTGACGTCGGCAAACGAAGCTGCTTCTACCCACTTTATGAAATAGTCAACAGCAACCAAAATAAAGCGATGCCCATTGGAGGCAGTCGACTCAATCTTTTCGATCATATCAATGCCCCACATAGCAAAGGGCCAAAGAGATGTTAATACGTTCAAAGGGGTTGGCGGTACATGCACCTTATCTGCATAAATCTGACATTTATGGCATTTTCTGGCGTATTTGAAATAATCAAACTCCATAGTCTTCCAGTAATACCCTACCCTCAACAGTTTTCTGGCCATGGAATGCCTATTGGCATAAGTACCGAAAGAACCTTCGTGAACCTCTTCCATTAACAGGCCTGCCTCGTGTTCATCAACACAACGTAGCAAGTCCATGTCAAAAATTCTCTTGTATAACACATCATCCTCATTCAAAAAGAAATTGCCAACTAACCTCCTCAGAGTTTTCTTGTCCTTGGCGGATGCCCCAGATGGGTACTCTTGACTCTTGAGAAAACATTTAATGTCATAATACCATGGCTTGCCATTTGATACCTCTTCAACTACAAACACAAAAGCTGGTCTGTCAAGCCGCATGATTCTTATTGCTGGAACTTCATTCCACATAATCACTTTGTACATTGAAGTTAGCATTTCCAAAGCATCTGCCATTTGATTTTCAGCCCGAGGTACATGATGAAAGTCAACCCTATTGTCTTAACCCGAAATTTGACCTCCTCTTTTGCCTTTTGCATAAACATGTGCATTAGCATCGTCGACATACACATTCGCACTTTTCTCTGTGTATTTCTTGTTGCAGGATCTTCAAGTTTTCCAAACCCGATTAATCACATCCTCTCAAGATTATTTCATCATCAAAACAAGCTCAAAATAAAGGTTTCCATGATTATTCATCAAGACAAGAGGTGGAAAATCGAAATCGTGACTTCAACATCAGTTACCAAACAAATTTGGCACAATTTGGCTGAAGTAACCGGTTAACTCCTAGTGGTTAACCGGTTACTTTGTGTTAATTTGCAGCCCATGCTGCATTTTTGGGACAGTAGCCTTGCACTCTATTTGGTCTTTGGTTCTACATTGTCCTAGCAGCATGTGGAATATTCTAGACTTTTCAAGGCTATTCAAGACACCTCACTTGCATTTATTCCAATGCTTCACTCTAATTTAAGGGCACCATGTTCCTTAAACTCCAAGTATGTCAACCTTTGGATTTTGAAGCTCACATTGGGATTGTTACCGAGTTGATCCTAACTAACCGAGAAAACTACCTTGACTCAGTGAGTCAAGTGTAACTAACTCCAACCCTAACTCCAAACCTCCCAAAGCTAAGTCCAAAGCTAGCTCCAAAGCTATCACACTTCAAACCAAAAGTCTATATAAACAAACCTCCACTCATTTTTCAAGGGACCAATCATTCTCAACCATTTCTCTCACATTTCACTCTCTATTCTCTCATTTCTCTCTGAATTTTTTGCAACTTCTACATCTTCATCTCAATTCTCTTTCCAAAACCTCACCAAAAGCTCTTAATTCTTGAAGGATAATCACTTTTCACATTGAAATTGATTAATTCTTGAGCTTAGCCTCCATCATTTGGCCTTCTTTGGTTGGATTTCTGGAATTACATCTTATTCTACTTCAATCTAAGAGTTCTACAATTTTCAATTTGGTGCAAGTTCGATTTTGGTGCATTTTCGCGTTTTTGATCGGTTTCAACTCGTTTCAGCTACAAATCAAGGATCCTCTGGTTTTCTTTGATTTTCTGCATCAAGATCACTTTGTAACATTTACCAAGCCTAATCTCCGGCTTGTAGGTTGGTGGGTCTAACTAATTTTACTGTTTCGCGCATTTTCGCATTGTTCGCAATGTAGTCGATAATTGTTGCGTGTAAATTGATTTATCATTTGTTTGATCCATGATCCTAATGTGTTAATTGATTTTATCACTATTTATTTGTTGTTTTCAAGTTTAATTTTCATGCATAAATCCATTTCCTAACATGTGGTGATTGGCATAAGTGATTAAGTGTTGGAAATCACTTTTTGAAAAGTTGTTTTTGCTATTATTTTTGCCACTGGTTCAGTGGTAACCGGTTAACACATGGTGAGTAACCGGTTACTCAGTGTAATTTTTTCCAAAGTACGCTACTTTTCAAGCATGTAACTGGTTAACGCCTGGTTGTTAACCGGTTACCACTGAACAAAATGGCCAAATTTGTTGGTTTTCAAGCATTGTTTGGTATCCTTTCTTCTTCTAACTTCCATGGATCAATGTGCTTATTTTTTATAGATGTTTTAAGTGTCATTTAACTTTTGGTTGAAGCATATTCATGAACTTTTGATGCATGATTTCGATTATTCAATTAGTTCACATTCTTGGCAATGTTTGTTCATGAACATTTGACATTTCATTTGATCACTTGTTAACATGTTTGCATTGAATGATAATTGTCTTTTTGGTACTGTTTTGCATACTTGTTCCTTGATTACATTAAGTTTGTTCTTTATTGAGCAAATTTAATCATGTTTAATCAATAATTCACACCTTTTGCTTTAATGATTTTTCATTCTCTTTCGAAAATTATTAGCAAATCAATCCCTTCGATTACTTAATCGAACCCATGTTTCGATTATTTGATCTTCCCTTTCCTTCTCTTTAGGATCTCTTTAGATCTTTTCTTCCTTCATTCCCCGCGGAGTTGGAGTTTGCACGGTGCGCGATGCACTACTCTAGAGCGCTGTACAAATTGAAGCCATTACGCTGTCCGCTTCGCGATGCTCTGGAGCACTATACAAATTGGAGTTGTTACTCTGTCCGTTTCAATTTCTGTGTTACACCTTGTGTGATAGAGAAGGAATGAGAAGGTAGAAACCCTACTCTCATTCTGACTACTTCAAGTAGGGGATAAATGACCCTGTGCTTGGCTTAGTCATCTCTATTCTCAAGCGACATCGTCTCTATTTCCCCAGTCAAGTCGATGCTTGATCGCTCTTACTCTTGCTCTTTCAGTATCTCTTTTGATCAATCACCTTCCTCTTGGTTAAAGATCATTGCCTTTCTTCTGTTTCACTATTCTTTTCTTGTGGTCGATCATTTGCTTTTTTTGTTCCCTTGAAAGTCTTCGATTACTTCCCCAGTGAAGTTACCAGGTTTTCTATTAAAACCGAATCCCCCGGAGTTTATAACCTTTTTTTCTTGGTTCTTCTCCTTTTGCTTGGTTAATCACTGCCTATCAGTTAAAACACCAATTTGCACATTTCCTTCAGTTAACCACAGTCAATCTGTTAATATACTGAACTTCTTTGGGTTAATCACCTTTTCTTGGTTAATCACCTTTGCTTTCAGTTAAACACAGCCAGTCTGTTAAAATACTGAACCCCTTTTCGAGTTAATCACCTTCTCTTGGTTAATCACTCATTTTCTTTTGGTTAATCACAGTTTATCTGTTAAAACCATTTGTTCCCCCAGAGTTGGCAACCTGTTTTGGTTCAATACTCCTTTTTGTTGATCAATTACTGTTTATTCGGTCAAGATCAACGATTCCCTCAGAGTCAAACACCTTCTTTTGGTTCAACACTCTTTGCTTTCATTTTAGTACTTCACAACCTGTCTGTTGACACCATTCTCTTTTCTTTCCCCATAGAGTCTATCTCTTTTCTTCGGTTAACCACTGCCAGTCAGTTAACACACCGAATCTTTTTGCTTGGTTTCGACACCATACTTCTGTTTATTCCCCGACAGAGCATATACCCTCTGTTTCTCAACACATTTTCTATGCCTCTTGTTCCCCAGTGGAATCTTTTCTCTTCTCTTGTTCTCTTTATATTCTGGTTTCGACACCAACATTGCATTTTTTCCCCAACGAATCGTTATTCTTGCTCTCTTGATTTTAATACCATTCCCTTTGTTTCCCTAGCAGTTACTCTTTCTGGTTGGTTTTTCCCTAGTAGAGTTTCCTTCTTTTGTTCTTGGTTTTGACACCATTTCTGTTTCCATTTCTTTCTTTTCCGTCTTAGTTCAATGAACTACAGAAGCTCTGATTCTGCATTCTTTCGAATGTATGATACGTAGGCACGAGATCGCGATGATCTTGGCGAGCACACTTTCACCTTTCTTCCACCTTCTCCGTTCTTTTCCTTTTCTTTGTCCTCTGGTTCAAAGAACTACGACGCTCTGACTTCCTCGTTGCACTATGAGGGTACGTAGGCACGAGGACCTTGTTCCTCCGCGAGCACTTTCTTTCTTTTCTTTCTTTTTCCCCTTTCTTCTCTCTCTCTCTCTCTCTCTCTCTCTCTCTCTCTCTCTCTTTCTCTCTCTTTTCTTTTAGCTAGAATCCTTTAGATAGATAACCCATCCAAGCCTAAAAGCAAGCGAAATGGTTCCCGTCGAGTACGACAGATGCGTTAAGTGCTAGTACCTTCCTTTCGCATAATCGACCCCCGTTCCCGTTTCTCTTCCCCTTGGGTTTTATCGATATTTTTCCTGTCCTTCGGGACTAAATAAAGTTCGGTGGTGACTCTGTGTTATCTTTGAGTGTGCGATTCACTCAGGTATAAACCAGCCATCTTCAGCTGGTGACTCTGCTGGGGAGTGCTTGCTTGCAATTTGGGGTCTCGTCTAGTTTTGTTTGTTTTCTTGCTTGCTTGGGTGTTTATCCTTTTGCGCTTTACTTGCTTTATCTTTATGCTTTATTTAGCTTTATGTTTATTTACTGCATTTCTCTACTGCTTTGAATATTCATATACTGTATATTCTGGATATCTGCTATATATTATGTTGTTTTTGGGATGGGTAGATATTTTATTGGAGAGAAAGGTCCTAACACTGGGCCTAGTATACACATAGGCTAGAACGTGGATAGTCGTGAGGCCTGCGTTTTGCGCATTGGGATATCACGAGACCCACATCCCAGATCATGATTCGGTTGGGAATACTTCCGTCCTGTGAGAATTCACTACGGCGGGGGGTTTTCATCCTGAGTCCTATGGTTTGGGCGACCTTTTCTTGGGACCACCTTGTTGTGTCTAGATCATACCTGTGAGGGGGATGGATTTTTGCAGGAAAACAAGCCACTTCATACCCTTGTTCTATCACACCCGACCGTTTTTTGCACCGACACCGAATATTATATGCAGATATGCAGATTGTTCAGATTTGATTATTCATATGAGATTGTTCAGTTGTGATTATTCAGATTGGATGTTCAAATTAGTTTGAACAATGTTGGCTTCTTGTTGTTTGTGTTGCATATCATTTCATCATGTAAATTAATTTTTGCATGTGCATTTCCAGGTTATTCGAAGACTTATCTTTTGTTGACATTATCATAGAGATGAGTACTGGTTGTCGTGGTATCTTTAGCTACAAGTTTGTGGAGCCTAAGCTGAGTGCTTTGAGAGGTTTGGCATCTTGTGTGGTTGAGGATAACAGAGGGATTTTCAGAGACACTTATGGTAATCTGTTGACCATCCTCAATACTGAAGTCAACATCACTGCTATTCATACACTGGTTCAGTTCTATGATCTGCCGCTTAGGTGCTTCACATTTCAGGATTATCAGCTAGCACCTACACTTGAGGAGTATGCTTATATCTTGGGGGTTGAGATCAAGAAACAGGTTCCTTTTGTTTACACTAGTGGTTGTCCGAGGCTTCCTCTTATTGCTGATGCTCTCTGCATTAGTAAGAAGGACGTGGAAGATAATCTCAAGACCAAAGGGAATGATATCCGAGGTTTTAATGCGAAGTTTCTGGTTGACAAAGCCACTTCTTTTGCTACATATGGAAAATGGAAGCCTTTCAACACTGTTCTTGCTTTGCTGATATATGGGATTGTCTTGTTTCCAAACATGGAGGATTTCATAGATCAGGCTGCTATCAGAATCTTCTTGACCGGGAATCCTATTTTGACGTTTCTTGCTGACACCTACCATTCTATTCATTCGAGGAATGAAAAGAAGAAGGGAACCATTGTCTGTTGAGCTCCTTTGTTGTACCGATGGTTCATGTCTCACCTTCCGCAGAAGGGTCCCTTTGTTGAGAATAAGGGGAATCTCAAGTGGTCTCAACGAATCATGTCTCTCACTACTGATGACATCTCTTGGTATTCTCGAGCCTTCGATGATATCATGATCATTCTTCATTGTGGAAAATTCTTCAATGTGCCTCTCTTGGGTACAAAGGGTGGAATTAACTACAATCCGAGACTCGCTTTCCGTCAGTTGGGATATCCTATGGTTGCTGAGCCGGATCCTATTGTAGTGGAAGAGTTCATCTTTCATGAAGGGGTTGACGACATGGGATTGCTGAAGAGGTTTAGTGCCACTTGGACTCAGATTCACTTTGAAGGGAGAGCCGATTTGGGTAAGAAGAATTGCATAGCCAAGGAAGCTTACACACTTTGGGTCAAAGAGCGCGTCAAAGAGATCTTGTTGCCGTTTTCTCCCGAGCCTTCTATAAATGTCAAGCCTCCTGAACTTGCCATTGTTCCTCCATCTGAAGTAGACTGACTCAAGATGACTATTGAGATGTTGAAGAAGGAGAATGCTGATCTTCGTCTCAACATCAACAAAGTCACCTCCGAGAAGGAAAGCTTACGGATTGAACTCCATCAGAAGCATAAGCGCATGCTCAAAGAAGTGGAGATTGAACAGAACAAGCGTAGGAAAGTGGGTGATGCTTTGAAGAGTACCTATGAGGGACTTACTTCAAAGAAGATACAACTTGCTGATGCCCAGTATCAAGCCGCAAAGGATGAATTGAGCTACAAAAGGCAACTTGAAGAGCTTCGAGAGAAGTTATCCGGGTACAAGACAAATTGGCAAAGCGAGCAAAACCGCGCTAATCAGTTGGCAAAGGATTTTTTCTCAAATTCAAGCTAAGCTCGACAAAGGCTTTGTTGAGATTCAAAAGCTGCAAGATCAAGTACATCAGAGCCGAGAGCAGATCAGTCAGCTCAACACAGAGAGTACTCATTGGGAGCAACAAAGTCGTCATTTGTAAGTTTTACTAGATCAAAAAGAAGCCTTTCTTCAGGATATGCTTCAGGGATCTAACCATTCTTTGCTACGTAACCTCATGAAGGATGTGAAGTGTTGGAGTGAGAGACATTGTCGCCTAGCCAGGTTTGCTGAACACGCACTTGAGGACTTGCCAAGGTTGTTGAGGGATGCCTATGCTGATGTGTTGCCGCACAAGACTCCTTAGGTTGTTTTCCATTTCTTATCTGTTTGTAGGGTGGTTTTTGATAGGATTCATGCTGATTTTGTTATAGCCCAAAAGGCAGATATTTGATTTGTACTTGACTTGTACTTTTTTCCCCTATCAATGAATGAATGAAGTTTCTTACCAACTTTATCTTTTGCACCTTTACTTTTATGCTTTATGATTATGTTAACAAAGATATGTTTAAGAATTCCTGGAATTTAAAACTTTATTTTTGCATGCATAGCATACAATAATTTGCACACATATGCACGTCATTTCGTCCCTAAACCGTTGCTCATCCTTGTCCGTCTTCCATTTGTAGCAAGACGACGACTCGACATCGGTATTTTACCCGCTCAAACAAATCCAGAATCATGCTTACTTTGAGGCTGAGAACGCTGCTTATAAGGAAACTTTGGCCCAATACCAAGGACGGATGGATCAGTTTTAGACCAACATGGATGCCATTATGGAACTCCTTCATGCTCAGAAGGATGATTTTGCTGCTTCTACTTCTGCTGTTGCAACTATCACTGATGCAACTGTTGTCACTGCTTTTCCTGTTGTCACGGCTATTCCTGTTGTTATGCCTTCTCCTACTACTGTTGAAGTGCCAATCGAACCCGTGAATCAGCATATTTCTCAGTCTAGTTTGAATAAGATGCCTGCTGGTTTTCCTTGGGGCATGCCTCCGAATTATACTCCTCAGATTGCAAACAATGGTGCCTTCGTACCATATCAGCCTTTTATTGCGCCTATGCCTAATGAGAATGTTGCTGTATATCCGTGGGGCATGCCTACTCCGGTGGTGAATGATGATCATGAGAATCTTCAGGGCCAGAATCGTCAGATTCCTGGGTCAGTTGATATTGAAGCTCCAGATGAAGAAGAGCATGTGTATAGGGGTCCTTCATTCATGTTCCAATTATATCTCAGGCTACCCAAACTGCTGTTCAAAATGTTCATTCGGGAATGCTCTATCCTAGGGCATCTTCTTCTGCTATGGTACCTCCTCTGTATTATCTGTTTGGTGTTCAGATGGGTCAGAATGCTGGTCAGATGGTTAATCAGGGTTTGGTATATCCTTCTCAGTTTGCTACTCCGCAAGTGCACGCTCTGACTGCATCTCAACTGTCAAATCCTCAGATTCTTTTTAGGCTCACTAATCAAGGTAGACCTACTGATTACAAGTTGTTGGAAGACCGTATCCGAGCCATTGAGGGGTTTTCTGCTTTTGGCTTGGAGGCCAAAGACTTATGCTTGGTTCCGAATGTTTTTGTACCGCAGAAATTCAAAGTACCTGATCTTCCAAAGTATAAAGGCTTGAGTTGCCCGTGTAGTCACTTTGCCATGTACTATAGGAAGATGGCATCCCATATTGAGAATGATGAATTGCTGGTTCATTGTTTTCAAGATAGTTTGTCTGGTGCTTCATTGGACTGGTACATGGGTCTAGAGCGCAGGAAAATCCGCACTTGGAGGGATTTCTTGGAAGCATTTGTGAAGCAATACAAATATAATCTTGACTTAGCGCCTACCAGATTACAGTTACAGAATCAATCTCAGCGCTCAGCTGAAACATTCAAGGAGTATGCACAAAGATGGCGTGAGATGGCATCTCATGTGCGACCTGCTCTTTCTGATAATGAGTTGGATTACATCTTTATGGGCATTTTACAAGGATCTTATTATGAGAAAATGGTGGGTAGTTCTTCTTCAAATTTTGCTGACATCGTGACTATCGGTGAGTGGATCGAGAATGGTTTAAAGACTGGAAAGATTTTTGGATCTAGTTCTCAGCAGCCTGCTGCTAGAAAGTCTCAGAACAGTCAACCGAAGAAGGTAGGTGAAGCTAATGCTGTGACAGCTCAAGTTTCTCCTCAGTATCAAGATCATATACCTTACTATCCATATCTGTATATTGCTATTGCGCAATATCAATAATTTCCTTATCAGTATCATCCGCAACAACCTGCTCAGAATCAGCAACAACTGCAACGTCAGCAACAGTCTCAGCATAGTAACAAGAATTAGTAGAATCAGAATTCTCAGAACAATAATCAGGGAAATCGTAAACTGCTGAATTTTGACAGAATTTAGGTACCATACACTGAATTGTTCCCTTACTTGGTTCATCAAGGGGAAATTGTCCCCAAAGCGATTGCACCTACTATTCCTCCATTTGGTCCGAAGCATAATCCAAATGCATCGTGTGCCTATCATGCTGGATACATAGGACATGCAACGGAGGATTGTTTTGTTTTCAAAACCAAGGTTCAAGAGCTTATTGATCGGAAGATTTTCACCTTTGCTGAGGAAGGTCCTAATGTTCATCTTAATCCTTTACCCGATCATGGAGGGCCTACAGTGAGTATGATTGATGACAATTCAAAGGCAGAATTGATCATGGATGTCGATGAAGTAAAGACTCCGATGGCTGTGGTTTTCAAGAGATTGAAAGAACATGGGCTGTTGAAAGGTTTACATGGCAAATGTCAGATATGTGATGACAATCCTAACCAGTGTCGAAGGCTGAAAGGATGTGTCCAAATTTTGATGAACCGAGGTGAGGTTCAGTTTTCCAGATCTCAGCCTGTCGAAGAGGTTGCTACCATTGAACCATGCACTATCATCTACAGGAAGGTCCCTGTTGAATCCACCAAGCAGAGGAAGGTACAACCTATTGTTGTTTGCCCACCAAAACCATTTCAATACCAGAATTCTAAGGAGGTGCCTTGGAGGTACGGGTCTACAGTGTTTTCCGGAGGTCAGGAGGTAAGGTTTCCTGAATCTGAGATTGTGAATGTCACCACTGGAGGTATGACTCGTAGCGAACGTGTGTTTGCTCTGAAGGTCATTTCAAAACCTATTCAGGTTCCAACACTTGTGCCTTCACAGGAGAAGCCTGCATCTACCACCCCTATTATCTAACAAGGGGCATCTAGTGCGATTCCAGTGTCGAATACTCCGTCTGTGGATGTTTCGAAGAACAAGGAAACAATTGATGATCAAGAGTTCTATAAGATAATCAATAAAAACGATTTCAAAATTGTGGATCAGCTAGGGAAAACTCCCTCCAGGATCTCGATTTTGTCTCTACTCATGAGTTCGCCTGCACATCGATCGGCTTTGTTGAAAGTATTGAACACTGCTCATGTTATGCATGACATATCCATCGTTGATTTCGACGATGTAGTGGCCAATATATTTGCAAGCAGGTATTTGGGTTTCAATGAATCAGAATTGCCTCCTGAAGGAGCCGTCCACAACAAAGCACCGCACATATCTGTAACTTGCACGGACATCCTCTTATCTCGTGTTCTAGTTGATACCGGTTCTTCCCTTAATGTCATGCCTAAGGGCACATTAAGTCAACTACTGGTGGAGGGAAGCGAGATGAGGCCAAGCTCTTTAGTTGTCTGAGCCTTTGATGGTTCTCGAAGGCAATTTATGGTAGAGGTGGACCTACCTATCAAAGTTGGACCGCATTTGTTTACCATTACTTTCCAAGTGATGGATATCAATCCGGTATACAATTGTCTTTTGGATAGACCATGGATTCACACCGCTGGGGTAGTCACATCCACTTTGCACCAGAAATTGAAATTCATGTACGACGATCAGCTGGTCATCGTCTATGGTGAAGAAGATCTGATTGTGAGTGAATTGTCGTCTTTACGATATATCGAGACCGAGGAAGGCATAGCTGAGGTGCCGTTGCAGTGTCTCGAGTTCGAGGATGTCAGTTCAGCTTCAACTAGTCAAAGTAAATCACCACAATTGGCTTTAGCGTCTTCTAAAAGTGCTAAGGAGACTATCCAGAAAGGTACTTTGTCAGGCTGGGGGCATGTGATCGATGTGGTTGAAAAACATAATCGATTTGGATTGGGTTACCGTCCTAGTCGTCAATCTGGTTCCTCTGGTCAGAAGCGGTGCAGCTTTGTCAGGTTCAAAAGTGCGGGTTATCAGCAGGGTGACATTGTGGCAGCTATTGATGACGCTGGTCCTAGCAATCAGACTCCTAGCTTTGTGCGTAAGTGTCCGCATGGGTTCGAGCTCATCAACTGGACGTCAACTGTGATTCCTGTGGTTTTTCCCATGAACATGTAATGCATTTTTCTTTTTCCTTCCCTTGTCCTTGCTCGAGACGAGTGGATAGCTTGTAATGGGCCACACGTTTCTGAAATATTATGTGATCAATAAATGAAAGTTTTTTGCATTCAAAATCATGCTCTATTTCTTTCTTTATTTTACTTTTTCACAAACAAATGGCAAAAGTTTTCTTTTATTTTTACCTTTTCAAATAGCTCATTCTAAACATATTCATAAACATGCAGAACTAATAAATGCATTGATAACAACATGGCAAACATCCGTTGTAATTCTGGAATTCTAATTAACCAAGCCGAAGAAGATGGTGAGGAAGATTGTGAATTACCGGCTGAACTAGCAAGGCTCCTTGAGCACGAGCATAAAGAGATTAAGCCACACAAAGAGCCAGTGGAAGTTGTCAATCTTGGTACTGATGAGAACAGAAGAGAAGTCAAGGTTGACGCATCCCTCGCAGAGCATGTACACTCTGAGTTGGTCAAGCTATTGAAAGAGTATGTTGATATATTCGCCTGGTCTTATCAAGATATGCCTGGGTTGGATACCAACATCGTTGAACATCGCTTGCCACTCAAGCCCGGATGTCCTCCTGTCAAGCAGAAACTCAGAAGGACTAGACCTGATATGGCGCTCAAAATCAGAGAAGAGGTAAAGAAACAGCTTGACGCTGGGTTCCTGGCCACTTCCGAATATCCTGAATGGATTGCTAATATCGTCCCAGTTCCAAAGAAAGATGGGAAGGTTAGGATGTGTGTGGATTATCGAGATCTCAACAAAGCAAGCTCGGAGGATGATTTTCCTTTGCCTCACATTGATGTCTTGGTAGACAATACCGCACAGTTCTTTGTCCTTCCTTTCATGGATGGTTTCTCAGGATATAATCAGATCAAGATGTCCCCAGATGATATGGAGAAGACTACTTTCATCACACCATGGGGTACATACTGTTACAAAGTCATGCCATTCGGTTTAAAGAATGCAGGGGCAACTTACCAACGTGCCATGACAACCCTCTTTCACGATATGATGCATAAAGAGATTGAGGTTTACGTGGATGATATGATTGCCAAGTCCAAGACTGAAGATGATCACTTGGTTCATCTGAGGAAACTGTTTGACAGACTCCTGAAGTTTAGACTCCGGTTGAATCCTGCGAAGTGTACCTTTGGAGTTTGATCTGGTAAACTGTTGGGCTTTATTGTGAGTCAGAAAGGCATTGAAGTTGATCCTGACAAGGTTCGAGCAATTCAGAACATGCCGCCTCCCAAAATAGAAAAAGAAGTTCGTGGTTTTCTGGGCAGACTTAATTGCATCTCAAGATTCATTTCACACTTGACGGCTACTTGTGAACCGATATTCAATTTGCTAAGAAAAAATCAATTGGTTGAATGGAACAATGATTGTTAAAAAGCATTTAACAAAATAAAACAATACTTGCAAGAACCACCGATCTTAGTACCGCCGGTTCCAGGTAGGCCATTAATCATGTATCTCATTGTTCTTGATGAATCTATGGGATGTGTATTGGGTCAACATGTAATTTACTATCTGAGCAAGAAGTTCACTGATTGTGAGACCAGATACTCACTCTTGGAGAAAACTTGTTGTGCTCTTGTCTGGGTTGCTCGACGCCTAAGACAATACATGATTTGCCATACTACTTTGTTGATATCCAAGATGGATCTGATAAAGTACATATTCGAAAAGCCTGCTGTCTCTGGAAGGATTGCTCGGTGGCAAATGTTGTTGACTGAGTATGATATCCAACATGTTACCCAGAAAGCAATAAAAGGGAGCGTCTTGTCTGACTACCTTGCTCATCAACCTGTGAAAGGTTATCAACCAATGAAGTTTGACTTTCCCGATGAGGATGTTCTGTTTATCAGAGATTATGAGACTCCAGATCCTGATATAGGACCCGAACCAGGGGTGCGATGGACGCTCGTGTTCGATGGTGCCTCCAATGCCAAAGGTCATGGAATTGGGGCTATCCTCATCTCTCCAATAGGTTCTCACCTTCCCTTCACTGCCAGATTATGCTTTGCATGCAGCAACAATATGGCTGAATACGAAGCATGTATCTACGGTATTGAAGCAGCAATTGACATGAGAATCAAGATTCTTGAGGTCTATGGAGATTCTACTTTGGTTATCGGCCAAGTCAGAGGGAACTTTGTGACTCGGGATTCCAAGCTGGTTCCGTATCAAAGACACATAGCGAAGTTGATTCCTTACTTTGATGAAATCTCTTTTCATCATATTCCCAGAGAGGAGAATCAATTAGCTGATGCTCTTGCCACTCAAGCATCCATGTTCAAAGTCAAGTGAAAGAATGAAGCCCCCTTTATCCGCATTGATCATTTGGATGAACCAGCACACTGTCTAGCAATCAAGGATGAATCTGATGACAAGCCTTGGTTCCATGACATTAAGAGATATCTGGAAAAGCAGGAATATCCCGAGAGTATCACTATCACTGACAAGAAAGCTCTTAGGCGGCTCTGCGCCAAATTCTTCTTAAGTGGTGGTGTACTGTACAAGAGGAATTATGATTCCGTGTTGCTCAGATGCATGGATAGACATGGAGGAAACATGATCATAAAGTCCATACATGAGGGCTGCGAGGGTGTACATGCTAAAGGTCCTGCTATGGCCAAGAAGATCCTTCGGGCTGGGTATTATTGGACAACAATGGAAGTAGATTATTACAACTTTGCCAAAAGATGCCACAAATGCCAGATCTACGGAGACAAGATCCATGTGCCTCCCACTCCATTGAATGTTTTGACTTCACCTTGGCCATTCTCCACGTGGGGTATCGATATGATTGGAATGATCGAACCGAAGGCTTCCAGCGGTCATCGATTCATTTTAGTGGCTATCGATTACTTTACCAAGTGGGTTGAAGCTGCTTCTTATGCAAATGTTACACGACAAGTGGTTGCCAGATTTATCAAGAAAGAGATAATCTGACGCTATGGTATTCCTAGTAGCATTATCACTGATAATGCAAGAAACCTAAACAACAAGATGATGAAGGAGTTGTGTCAAGAATTTAAGATCGAGCATCACAACTCTTCACCATATCGGCCCAAGATGAATGGCGCCGTCGAAGCAGCAAACAAGAACATCAAGAGAATCATCCAGAAAATGGTCAAGACTTACAAAGATTGACATGAAATGCTTCCTTTTGCACTACATGGCTATAGAACTTCAGTTCGTACTTCTACTGGGGCAACTCCGTATTCACTTGTGTATGGTATGGAGGCTGTTCTACCCATTGAAGTTGAAATTCCTTCCCTCAGAGTAATCATGGAAGCAGGTCTTGACGAAGCCGAATGTGTTCAATCCAGATATGATCAGTTGAATCTCATCAAAGAGAAGCGCCTTACAACCATTTGTCATGGTCAGTTGTATCAAAAACGACTCAAGCGAGCTTTTGACAAGAAAGTTCTTCCACGAGCGTTCCATGAAGGCGAGCTCGTGCTCAAGAGGTATTCACCTGTTCACTCGGATCCACGAGGCAAGTGGACTCCCAACTACGAAGGACCTTTTGTTGTCAAGAAAGCCTTCTCAGGCGGAGCCCTGATATTCACCACCATGGATGGGGAGGAGTTGCCATCCCCCGTGAACTCCGATGCAGTCAAAAAATATTATGCCTGAAAAAAATAGATAATATTGCCCGCTAGATTGACATCCGCAAGGGAAATCTAGGCAAAAATGGGCGTCCCAATACACCAAAAAAAGAAATGCCTATGCAAAAGTTAGGGACAATGAAAAAAACAATAATAACCCGCTAAGTTGAAAACCCGAAAGGGAGACTTAGGCAAAAATGGGTATCCCGATGGACGAAAAAATTGAAAAAATGTCCAGGCAAAAATTAGGGATAAAGGCATTTGACTATGAACATTTGAGTCTCTCTTCATCATTGCTGGACCTCAGACGGTAACAGAGCAGTCAAATCATCATCAACTACTGCAAGGCATTTTGGAACCTAGACTTACTGTGGATGGTAGCCAATGTTGTAATCAATGCAAAGCATGATTTCCCTTTGCCATTTACATTTGTTTTTCATTTTTTTTGCAAATTTCCTCATCAAGGATTTTTGCATCCTTGTACACATCTTATGTACAAACATTTTCACATTTCAATAAAAATTCATCATTTAATTTCTCATTCGTTTCCTTTTCAGTATTTTGTTTGCAAAATAAACAATTATTTGTGATCACATAATACTAAAAAACATTGAGAATAATCAAAGCTAAACTAGTGGAGAAAGCTTTATGCATTGCATTTTTCACTGGTAACTCTTACAGGATGATCGACCATATCCGTCAACAAGCTTGATACTCGACCGATACTTTGATGGTTCTTTAAAGATGCCGTCTCCTTCCCAACAGAGCCATCATTCTCCTCAGCAGGCGCCATTGCGATTTGTCAAAAAGTTTATTTACATCTCTTTTCTCTGACAGATTTGCAATATCCTCAGGCAGGTTGCCAAAATATTCCCAGAAGAGACACTTTGCTCTCCTTTCCCCAGTAAGGGACGTATATCATCTCAATCAAATTGAAACTATCTTTCCCCAGCAGCAGTGGGTTCTCCTCAGCAAGGTCAGCCTGGTTTTGGAAGGATGTTTCCCTAAGCAGAGTCAATTCTGGTAGGAAGGATCGGGTTGATTCTTCCATCCCTAGCAGTGACAGCCATGGTGATTTAGAAACTTGAGATGCTCTCGGTTTCTTTCCCCAAGCGGAGTCATCATCATTTGTGAACTCTTTTCTCCAGCAGAGATTGTCTTCATTTGCGGGTGCTCTCCCCAGTTGATTGTCGAAGTCGTTGTGCTACGATTTTTGCCCAACCGCTTCGCATTATGCCTTACCTTGTGCCTTTGCATTGCATGATACCAAGCATCATGTAGAATTGCATACATAGCATATGCATCATAGCATGCTCCCTTTGCCTGACTTATCTCCCAGCAGATTTTTAGCCAAACTTTGAACCTATTTTTATTCTACCTTTGCACCGCTCCTTCTGCCGCCGTCAGCCAAATTTTCGAGGTACTCTTTTATTTAATCCCCTTATACCTCAAATCATCGAAAAGCTAGCACAATTCGTACATTCAGGTCCAAGTGGATTAAATAGGGGCAGCTGTCGTAACCCGAAATTTGACCTCCTCTTTTGCCTTTTGCATAAACATGTGCATTAGCATCGTCGGCATACACATTCACACTTTTCTCTGTGTATTTCTTGTTGTAGGATCTTCAGGTTTTCCAAACCCTATTAATCACATCCTCTCAAGATTATTTCATCATCAAAACAAGCTCAAAATAAAGGTTTCCATGATTATTCATCAAGACAAGAGGTGAAAAATCGAAACCGTGACTTCAGCATCAGTTACCAAACAAATTTGGCAAAATTTGGATGAAGTAACCGGTTAACGCCTGGTGGTTAACCGGTTACTCTGTGTTAAGTTGCAGCCCCTGCTGTATTTTTGGGACAGTAGCCTTGCACTCTCTTTGGTCTTTGGTTCTACATTGTTCTAGCAGCATGTGGAATATTCTAGACTTTTCAAGGCTATTCAAGACACCTCACTTGCATTTATTCCAATGCTTCACCCTAATTTAAGGGCACCATGTTTCTTAAACTCCAAGTTTGTCAACCTTTGGATTTTGAAGCTCACATTGGGATTGTTACCGAGTTGATCCTAACTACCTTGACTCAGTGAGTCAGGTGTAACTAACTCCAACCCTAACTACATACCTCCCAAAGCTAAGTCCAAAGCTATCACACTCCAAACCAAAAGTCTATATAAACAAACCTCCACTCAGTTTTCAAGGGACCAATCATTCTCAACCATTTCTCTTACATTTCACTCTCAATTCTCTCATTTCTCTCTGAATTTTCTGCAACTTCTACATCTTCATCTCAATTATCTTTCCAAAACCTCACCAAAAGCTCTTAATTCTTGAAGGATAATCACTTTTCACTTTGAAAGTGATTAATTCTTGAGCTTAACCTCCATCATTTGGCCTTCTTTGGTTAAATTTCTGGAATTACATCTTATTCTACTTCAATCCAAGAGTTCTACAATATTCAATTTGGTGCAAGTTCGATTTCGGTGCATTTTCGCATTTTTGATCGGTTTCGACGCGTTTCGGCTACAAATCAAGGATCCTCTGGTTTTATTTGATTTTCTGCATCAAGATCACTTTGCAACATTTACCAAGCCAAATCTCCGGCTTGTAGGTAGGTGGATCTAACTAATTTTACTGTTTCGCGCATTTTCGCATTGTTCGCAATGTAGTCGATAATTGTTGCGTGTAAATTGATTTTGCATTTATTTGATCCATGATCCTAATGTGTTAATTGATTCCATCACTGTTTATTTGTTGTTTTCAAGTTCAATTTTTGTGCATAAATCCATTTCCTAACATGTGGTGATTGGCATAAGTGATTAAGTGTTGGAAATCACTTTTTGAAAAGCTGTTTTTGCTTTTATTTTTGCCACTGGTTTAGTGGTAACCAGTTAACACATGGTGAGTAATCGGTTACTCAGTGTAATTTTTGCCAAAGTACGCTACTTTTCAAGCATGTAACTGGTTAACGCCTAGTTGTTAACCGGTTACCACTGAACAGAATGGCCAAATTTGTTGGTTTTCAAGCATTGTTTGGTATCCTTTCTTCTTCTAACTTCCATGAATCAATGTGCTTATGTTTTATGGATGTTTTAAGTGTCATTTAACTTCTGGTTGAAGCATATTCATGAACTTTTGATGCACGATTTCGATTATTCAATTTGTTCACATTCTTGGCAATGTTTGTTCATGAACATTTGGCATTTCATTTGATCACTTGTTAACATGTTTGCATTGCATGCTAATTGTCTTTTTGGTACTGTTTTGCATACTTGTCCCTTGATTACATTAGTTTTGTTCTTTATTGAGCAAATTTAATCATGTTTAATCAATAATTCACGCCTTTTGCTTTAATGATTTTCATTCTCTTTGGAAAATTATTAGCGAATCAATCCCTTCGATTACTTAATCGAAACCATGTTTTGATTATTTGATCTTCCCTTTCCTTCTCTTTAGGATCTCTTTAGATCTTTTCTTCCTTCATCCCCTGCGGAGTTGGAGTTTGCACGACGCGTGATGCACTACTCTGGAGCATTGTACAAATTGAAGCTATTACGCTGTCCGCTTCGCGATGCTCTGGAGCACTGTACAAATTGGTGCTGTTACTCTATCCGTTTCAATTTCTGCGTTACACCTTGTGTGATAGAGAAGGAATGAGAAGGGAGAATTCCTACTCTCATTCTGAATACTTCAGGTAAGGGACGAATGACCCTGTGCTTGGCTTAGTCATCTCTATTCTCAAGCGGTAGTGTCTCTCTTTCCCCAGTCGAGTCGATCCTTGATCACTCTTACTCTTGCTCTTTCAGTATCTCTTTTGATCAATCACCTTCCTCTTGGTTAAAGATCATTGCCTTTCTTCTGTTTCACTGTTCTTTTCTTGTGGTCGATCATTTGCTTTTTGGGTTCCCATGAAAAGTCTTCGATTACTTCCTCAGTGAAGTTGCCAGGTTTTCTATTAAAACCGAATCCCCAGGAGTTTATAACCTTTTTTTCTTGGTTCTTCTCCTTTTGCTTGGTTAATCATTGCCTGTCAGTTAAAACACTAATTTGCACATTTCCTTCAGTTAACCACAGTGAATCTGTTAATATACTGAAATTCTTTGGGTTAATCACCTTTTCTTGGTTGATCACCTTTGCTTTCAGTTAAACACAACCAGTCTGTTAAAATACTGAACCCCTTTTCGAGTTAATCACCTTCTCTTGGTTAATCACTGGTTTTCTTTTGGTTAATCACAGTTTATCTGTTAAAACCATTTGTTCCCCCAGAATTGGCAACCTGTTTTGGTTCAATACTCCTTTTTGTTGATCAATTACTGTTTATTCGGTCAAGATCAACGATTCCCTCAGAGTCAAACACCTTCTTTTGGTTCAACATTTTTTGCTTTCATTTTGGTTCTTCATAACCTGTCTGTTGACACCATTCTCTTTTCTTTCCCCACAGAGTCTATCTCTTTTCTTCGTTTAACCACTGCAAGTCAGTTAACAGACCAAATCTTTTTGTTTGGTTTTGACACCATACTTCTGTTTATTCCCCGACAGAGCATATACCCTCTGTTTCTCAGCACGTTTTCTATGCCTCTTGTTCCCCAGTGGAATCTTTTCTCTTCTCTTGTTCTCTTTATATTCTGGTTTCGACACCAATATTGCATTTTTTCCCCCAGCGGATCGTTATTCTTGCTCTCTTGATTTTAATACCATTCCCTTTATTTCCCTAGCAGTTGCTCTTTCTGGTCGGTTTTTCCCCAGTAGAGTTTCCTTCTTTTGTTCTTGGTTTTGACACCATTTTTGTTTCCATTTCTTTCTTTTCTGTCTTAGTTCCACGAACTATGGAAGCTCTGATTCTGCATTCTTTCGAATGTATGATACGTAGGCACGAGATAGCGATGATCTTGGCGAGCACACTTCCACCTTTCTTCCACCTTCTCCGTTCTTTTCCTTTTCTTTGTCCTCATGTTCCAAGAACTACGACACTCTGACTTCCTCATTGCACTATGAGGGTACGTAGGCACGAGGACCCTGTTCCTCCACGAGCACTTTCTTTCTTTTCTTTCTTTTCCCCCTTTCTTCTCTCTCTCTCTCTCTCTCTCTCTCTCTCTCTCTCTCTCTCTCTCTCTCTCTCTCCTTTCTTTTAGCTAGAAGCCTTTAGATAGATAACCCATCCAAGTCTAGAAGCAAGCGAAATGGTTCCCGTCGAGTACAATGGATGCGTTAGGTGCTAGTACCTTCCTTTCGCATAACCGACCCCCGTTCCCGTTTCTTTTCCCCTTGGGTTTTATCGATATTTGTGTTATCTTTGAGTGTGCGATTCACTCAGGTATAAACCAGCCATCGTCACCTATCAAAGAACGGCAACAACCTTCAGGCGTAGTTCTTATAAGGCACCAAGTTTGCCTGACGAGTTTCCCACTCACCTTTAATCTAATTGATTACCAACGCAGAATCACCATACACATGAAGGTTCTTTATTCTCAAATCAATAGCCTCTTCTAACCCCCCATGATGCATGCTTTGTACTCTGCTTCATTTTTGATGCACATAAACGCTAATCGGGCAGTGAAAGGTATATGGGAACCCCTAGGAGTGGTAATGATTGCCTTGATTCTGTTACCATATGCGTTAACAGCTCCATCAAAGGTTAAACTCCATTGGGATCCAATCTCAGGCCCCTCTTCAGGCAAAGGTTCATCACAGTCTTTCGCCTTCAGATACATGATATCTTCGTCTGGAAACTTAAACTTCATCAGTTGATAATCCTCAATCGGTTGTTGAGCGAGATATTTTGACAGAACACTTCCCTTAATGGCTTTCTAGGAAAGATAATGAATATCATATTCTGTCAAAACCATCTGCCAACGGGAGATCCTTCTAGAGAGTGCTTGCTTCTCAAACACATACTTTATTGGATCCATCTTCGAAATTAATAGGGTTGTATAGTTTAACATATACTGCCTCAGACGCTTAGCTGCCCAAGAGAGTGCACAACATGTCTTCTCCAGAATTGAGTACCTCGACTCACAATCAGTAAACTTTTTACTCAAGTAGTAGATGACATGCTCTTTTCTACCTGTGTCGTCGTGTTAACCGAGCACACACCCCATCGAATTCTCAAGAACCGTAAGATACATAATTAAAGGTCTTCCTGCTACTGGCGGCATGAGGATTAGAGGTTCCTGTAAATATTCTTTTATTCTATCAAAGGCCTTTTGGAAATTTTCGTTCCACCTGACCTCTTGATCTTTTCTCAATAATTTGAATATTGGCTCGCTGTTTACCGTGAAAATTGGTAAACAATCGCTGATCTTTGAAATCTAACTTTGGTGACTCACAGGATCGTTCAGATTGATCCTAGGACATGTGCTAACCATTGACTCAAGTAAATTCTAAGTTAATAACTATGTCGACAGTAAACATAAAGAAAAGTTCGTCGAAACTATTGCTTAAAGGTATGTAAAAATACTTAATAAAAAGGTTGAAGGTGTAAATAAAGAGTCGAAGATGTATAAACAAGATAAACTTCCGCAAAATAACTTGCTTCAAATGAGAAATAAATCCATGGCAAAAACAAAGTAAAGAAGACTGCATTGACAAAATAAATGGTGTTTACATCACGTATGTAACACCCCAATTCCCATCGCGAATAAATAATACATAAATAAATCAGAGTAGATAAAAATTTATTTTTCCGACAGAAACAAGGATGCCACATTTAAAGAAAGAAAATACAATCCCTGCTCATAAATTTGATACATAGCATAAAATAGAATACCCTCAAAGGGGAAACTTTTTCCATATAAAATTAAAGTTCAATTATGGAATAAAGCGGAAAGATCCATAACTGACTTGTTTTACAAAATAAATTGTTTTATAACGTCAAAATATACATACAAAAGTAATACCAAATATATTCAACAATTGTATAAATATATAACATAATCGTTCCCCGACTCCTGTGCTACATATCAGAGCAGACAGACGACAAATGACGGAGGACTAATCTCCACAAAAGCCTCCAAGACACTAATCTGCAATTGCCTCTTAGAGCAACAAACCACAGCAGAAGGGTGAGAAATAACAACTAAATCAAGATTGCATAATAATATACAGACACATATAATTCACATACATAGTTATTCTCACCACAAACATCACATGTTAATACACATAACATATACCAATTATACTAACATAATCGCATATTCACACATAAGGCACACCATAGTCATAACATATGAAAACACACCACCACATCACATAGCACATGTCTACACATAAGATATATCATCCACAACCAATGCATTTATCACATATGCACATCAATTCACCAATTCAAACATAAATCTCAACACATAATCAATCAATTCATTCATGATTTATGCAAATGCATAGAGACCGACACAACGACTCTATGCAATGCATATGCGGTACCATCCATCCATTATTTCTCATCACCAGTTCACTCAGGAACTATTGGAACCATCGCTCGTTACTTAGTGTAACTCCCCGTCGGGCATACGATATTCTCCGTCGCTTTCGGTCCTCTTATTTTTTTAAGGCTCACGACGTTTATGGATTGCTTTCAGTCCTCTTTGTATAAGGCTCACAATCCGATCTCTTTCAGTCCTCTTTGTATAAGGCTCACGATCGTCTATAACCATCGCTTTCGGTCCTTTTATTTTTAAGGCTCACGACCCGATCCGATCGCTTTCAGTCCTCTTATTTTTAAGGCTCACGATGTTATAGCAGATTCCCTCTGGAATCGATTCGTCGCTCACACCCACCAGGGCACACGACATCACAAGATGCATATCATGATGCTTGACACACAAGACTCATGACAATCAAATGCATCACCACAATTCAACAATATGAATTATCTCATCATTCATGCATTGAAATCAAACACAACACAATGCATTTCATCATAATCCACAAACCATAACAATTAGCACTTTAGCATATACACTCATATAAATTCACATCAAGAATTACTCACCATCAACCACAACCATCACAACATCTTAACACATGCCTCAACCTCATATAAACCACAACAATCCCACAAAACATCATAACAACATACATTGATATTCAATCAACCAATGTACTTCACCACACAACAACATCACTATCACATGCATCACATCATATAAACCACATAAAAGCTCCACATTATATAACAATAGCACAACAAACTGTAAAACACCAACCGCACGCATTTAACGCGATAAAAACCCGACAACCCGACACTTTTACAAAACCACGACTTAAATAATTCATCTACTGCCCTCCAAACCATTTTTAAAATAAAGAATATTTTATTAGCTTTCCAACACTTTGAACGGGGGTCAAAACGGACTTACGGTTCAAAAGTTATGACGAAAATACGACAATACTGTTTTTGTTGTCCCAGCCAAATTCGCCTGGCGAATCCCTGGCGAAACGGACTCGCCACCAACTCGCCTGGCGAATCTGGACGAACCAGAATTTCTCCAAAACGTATTTGGGACCCAAAAATGATCCAAATCTTCAACCCACATGATAGTATTACATCCAATGACCCAAAATAACATGTTAGAACACGTTTAGGCATGCATTTCATCAATTCATCCGTGAAAACATCAATTTCTATCAATTGCTCACAAATTCAACCAAATAGAAAAACATATATTTTTCACCCAAACATTCAAACAAAACATACATATACATATACAAGCATGATATAATCGAAACTTCTCACCCTTACCCGATTAATCGCGCTTGAAACGGAGTTATGTCGATTTTTCCACTTTTCTTCTTCTCCCTTTTCTTTCCTCTCCTTTCTCTTCTCTTCTCTTTTCTTTCTCTTCTTTTCCTTTCCCTTTCTTTTCTCTCTTTTCTTTCTTTCTATTTCTATTTAAAATATCTAACTACCCAAATGACCAAAATACCCCTATACTCAAATATCTCGCAACCGCTCTCAAAACGCGATAAAACATAAACAATGATGAAAAATAATATATTGTCAAATAAAAGTCAATAATAAAATAATATAAAAAGAAAATAATTAAATCGACTCGATTAAATAAATAAGACAAAATGGGGCGTTCCAACGTACATTCTCACAATACTCTTTTCTCTACACGCGGATACTTTGAGTAAATTTAGAGTAACTTGTACAAATTGAACACACCCAATCTATGGCTAAAAACCCCTATTTATAATACTAAAACTAACCACCAATAACCACTTGAGACAATTATCAGATGACAAGTGTAGCGTTGCATGCTACTGTCCTTTAGACATGCGCCACTTGTCTTTTTAGGAATGAATAAGAGATAACCACTCCCTCCTTTAATTGAATTCAAATTCCTCAGCGTCGAACATCATCAACTTCTCCGTCAAAAGAAACTTCCCAACTCTTAGAAATATTTTCTAAGTCCCAAAGGTGTCTTCCATCTATGTAAGCAACCTCGACCCGAACCTATCATAAAACCGAGTCGAAGAACTCTTTTAACCTTTTACCACTTAGTATCACAATTAATACTTCCAACTTTCATATGGGCGTCGAATTTATGAGCTAACAAATTGCCCCCCAAAAATGTCCTTTTCGACAATCTTGAAGAAAAAGGTCATTTTTTGGTAGCATTTAATTCGACGCCATCTTTCACCCCTATACGTCAATCATAACCAACCACCCCACGTCTCAAGAAACTGTTCAGTTTCTTTTAATCACTTTATAACGTCATGGCTAATCATGATTATCTCTCGAAAATCACAACAAATCCCAAATCATCATCACTTCCCCTAGGGTCTAGGAGATTATGGGTGTAGGTAGTAACTGCCACCGCCCCTACTCTCACTCCCAGGAGGACATGTGTCCCACTAGTTTGCACCCTCTTAATAGTGATTAGTGACCTTCCAGTGCTCCTTAGTACTTTATAAGTAGTTCCTTTACATAAACCCTTTCACTTTTTCACTCCAACGTATTTTTCTGAGCATTTTCTTTCCTTCCAAATACTCTCAACTCTTCTTCTTTAGTAAAAACATTTCCTCAAGCTCTCAACAATGGCTTCTTCTAATACCGCCACTCAAGACCCCAAGAAAATTCAGAAAAGCAAAGGGCCACAGAGCGTGTCATTACTTCCTCCTTTTGCTACATTGAGTGGACCCAAGGTAGTAAAAAATAACAGTTTATCCCTGAACCTCTCAAGGAGGAAAAGAGACACATCTACGAATCCCAGGTATTAATCCCTGTTACTGTTTCTAACAAGCCATTGGCTTTATCCAGTCCTTTATCTACTCTAGGTGTAGACTATTCCACCATTAGGGATTTCTTCCCTTCATACCGTAATACCAAACCATTAGGGCAAAAACATAAGGCAAATGTACTAGCCACACCTCAGGATAGTGTAGTCATGCAACATATTGATTTAAAATACCTGAATGATGGGTCCAGGATATTGAGGGCAACTCCCTATTTCAAAGATGCTGACCTCTACTTAAACTGGTTGACCAAAGTAGAAAAGGTTAAAGCAGAAACCTGGAAAAACTTAGGGATTTATGACCTGATCATGATGTCGAAGACAGGTCCTGCCTACTGTCCGACCATGCTAGTCTCGTCTTTGTATTTTTGGAACAATACCCATTATACATTCCATCTCCCCTGTGGGATGATAACACCCACACTCTTTGACATAGCCGCTATCACAGGGCTAAAACCTCATGGGTTAGTTTACGATCCAGAAATAGATGCCTAAGATACCATAAAGTTTTCCACCACCAAACACACTTACGGCCATTTTATGAATCACTATCACAACAAATAAACTGACACAGTCGAAGATGAAGAACACATAGCCTTTCTAGCCATGTGGTTGTCTCGCTGTGTATTCTGTAGCAAATCCCTTCAAGTGGCTAGAAAATATTTGACTCTGGCCAACCAGCTACACAATGATCGAGGTATATGCTTAAGCGGAATGATACTAGCCAGTTTGTATGAGTCTTTGAGCGAAGGTGCTGGTCAACTGAAAGACCACGAAAACAACGAGAACCTTCTACTGTCGAGACCTTTCTGGTTGCTTCAGCTCTGGCTCAATGCCACATTTGAAGCTGACCTTCCCAATAAAGGGACTGTCGACGAGGAAGCTGGCGAGATTAAGGAGAGGCGACTCGAATGGCCTCGACTGGTAAAGATAACTCCTAGTGAAGAAGGTCTAACACTTAGAGCATCCTTCTCCAGCATCATCAAGATGTTCGCCAAAAGGTACGAATTCACACCCAGAATGGTACCCTTTGCAAGAAGAAAATATGGCCCTGAGTGGTTTACTAGATCCTTCCCACCTGCCTTCAAAAAACATGAAGCAGAATCTCAGCTGGTCTGGGAAGGTTTCTTGATTCCTCGACTTATTGTCCATCGACTTAACCTCTTGAAGGGTCGGACAACCTTGATGGCCTATCAACCAAATCTTGTCTCTCGACAATTTGGCTTGGTCCAAACTTTGCCCAAGTGTCTCTATGAAAAGAAGGTTCATGTAATCCTTCCCCATACTAGCTATGACTCTTTGGAAAGTTCGACTCATCTAGCTCGACACGCTCACAGATCATTCCTCACACCTATCTTCTTCGAACCTTCTCTCCTCTGCACTCAAGAGTTCCATGATTGGTGGTCAAGGCATTATAGTGAAGAATTCCTTGATGTTTCTAGCTTCTCCAAATTAATTGACCAAGCTTTTGTTGATGTGCAGGAGAAGATCAAGAAAGGTAAATCTACTCACATCAAAGAGATCCAGGCTTTCCATAAGTACTTTGAAACTGTTTATCGGCCCGGTGACCTTAGTCGAACCGTCAGCGACGCCGTAGTTACATTAAAAGAAAAATTCTTAAAGAGAATGGAGAGTTTGAAAATCCCTTCATACATCCCTCCTCAGAAACGTTATGCAGTGGCTTTCAAACTATTTCCTCCGAAGACTCCTCAACTGCCCAGTGCTAACTTTGGAGTGGCTCTCGCCCCTCCATTCCCAGATTGGTTCATCTGCGGGGATTCTATAAAAATCCTTCGACAACAATCGAAACCCAAGGCTCAGCGTGTGGTTCCGACTACGCATAAGCTAGACAGTTTCAAAGGACACCTTCATATTGGGATCGAAGATGTTCACATCGAATCCAAAATATATGAAGGTTTGGATCCCTAGATCTCATGTTCTTTTCGAGCTTTATCATTACTAACTCATGGTAACTTCATTTTATTGCAGCTATACCTAAGAAGGTCATGTCACAGCAGCTAGTCGACGTAAAGGTTAAAGGCAGCAATGTATACTCTAGATTCTCCTCTTCTATTAATTATCAATAATTTTCCCTTTAACAATCTTCTTCATTCCAGGATCCTCAAAAATTACCTCCAACACCTCAGAGAAAGTCGAAGAGAAGTATTTCCCATATCGTCATTGACTCAAAGGATGACAACCAATCCCCTCTTGAGGAATTAAAGACAAAGAAAATGAGAAGATTAATCCCAGACACAGACGCTGCTGACAGCCAATCAGAGCCTAAAGGGGCCAAAGCTTCCAAGCAAATCACCAAGACAACCACTACCAGTAACCTAGCTGAAGCTTCGATTGAGACAACCTCTCGACCAGCCTCAGACAATGCTGAGAGCAATAACTCCAGCCCTGGTGCGGAGGGCGTTAAGGTAACTCAACATTTCACTTCAACATACCAAACTGCTTGCCTTGTTAGTTTTTTTTATCTGACTTGACTCAATTTGATGTAGGTCGACACAGGCAACTCGAAGCCACCAGTGGAGAAACCTCCTTCACCAGCCACCATTTTGAATAGCCAAGGTGAGCCCACATACCATCCCACTTCTGATTTGGGCTCTGATATGAGTTCACTAGATGAAATTAACAAACATGGCTTTAAAATAGTTCCCCCTTCGCCAACAAAAACCTAAACTCAACACTCTCATACGGATGGTTCTGATCACGAAGATCACAACGACCAGCAGAATCTTGAAACTGAACAACCAGACACCAACGCCATGGATACTGACACAATCTTGGCCAACGATGATGGTTCGCCAGTAAATGAAAACCCTGCGCCAGATGAAAGTGGAGAAATGGAGGAAGATGACGAAACGACGCACCTATCTGAACTTGATGGTCATGATGAACAAGATGATGATAAGATGGATGAAGATGCTAAAGAGGAAGACAAGGGTGAGGTGAAGAAAACTGATGATGGCCCTCTCAATGAGTCAGTGCCCATCGACACCACTACAACTCCAGCTACGAAGATTGTTACTGAAGTCAAAACAACCTCAGCGGCGCATGGATCAGGACTGACTGAGAAGGAACTTGATACGCTGAAAGCCCGCAACCCTCGACAATACATAAAGATTCTACTTATTAGTCGAGGGAGCTCTTCTGACAAAACTCATAGTGCTTCAACTACTTCTGAGGACCAAACTGCAAGCAAGCCTGAAGCCAACATCCTTCTAAAAATCAAAGAAAAAATCTTCAAAGGTAACCTCTTCACACTCTTGGAGATGGACAAGGTCACTCACATTGCCTTGAAAAACCTCCTTGACTAATTTGACATCCACATAATCTCTCCTGAAGCTGCCAACATCATTGTCGAACTTGGTCCTATGATCGACCAAGTCAATGCTGACCTTAAATGCCTGCCCCTGATTCAGGATGTCATTTCTACCAAATGTGGTAGTATGGCTGCTACTTGGGATGCTGCCACTGAATCTGAGAACAAAGTAGCTGAACTGGAGGCCACCAAAGAAAAGAAAAAGCAGGAGATTGCAAACAATGATCAAAACATTACCATCTAGGAGAGAAAAATCAAGAAACTTCAAGTCAAGATTTCCAAGGCCAAGAAACGCAACGCTGCACTATCTTCCTTTGATGACTCAAGCCTAGCGAAAGAGTTGGAAAATGCCATAACTCTTGCTGAAAAGGCCCAGCAACTGGAGAAGAAAGTTGCGCGTCTAAGTGCTGACAAGGCTTTGTGTGAGAGACGACTCGAACTTCAGAAGTCGAAATACTTGAAGATGAAAGAGGACCTCCATTTCTAGTTTAAATTTATGTGATTTTCCTTTTAAGCATAGTATTCCATAGCCCTTTGAGGCCTTTATGTAATGACTCTAAGCCATCCTTGGCATCTTATAAATACCATTATTGGCTTCGTCTTTATTTTACGTTGAATTATTCTTTATCAATTATGATTTCTTGAAGTGCTGGTTTATATTTTTTCAAATACTTACCATTTACTTTCAAGATCCTTTTATCCTCGTCTAACTCTTCGACTTCATAAGCCCCATTGGAGAATACTTGTGTAACTTGGAATGGACCCTCCCACTTTGGGGACCACTTGCCTAAGGCTCTGACCTTTCGATCCATAGGCAAGATTACCTTCCAGACTAAATCTCCAAGTAAAAAAGACTTGGACTTAACCTTCTTATTGTAAGACTTCTCAACCCTTTTCTTTTGTCTCTTTAACAACTCTAAAGCGTTAAGACTCTCCTCATCTAAATCCACCAACTCATCTATCGTCATTTTCCAATAAACCTCAGAAGAAATTTCATGATGTCTTTGAGTCCTTATGGATTGTAGGTAAATTTCGACGGGTAACACTGCATCATGACCAAAGGTCAATCGAATTGGAGTAATGTTAGTAGCTTCCTTGGGAGAAGTTCAACATGCCCAGAGGACCTGGTCTAATGTCTTATGCTAATTTCTAGGCTTCTTTCCCACATGTTTTAACCCAATCACTACTTTATTAGCCGCTTCGACTTGACCATTCGCCTGAGCATAATGAGGCGTAGAGGTTAAGAGTTTGAAACCCATTTCTTTAGCAAATTCTTGCATTTTTCGACCGGTAAAAACTGATCCTTGATCTGTTGTAATTGTTGTTGGGATTCCAAACCTATAAATGATATGCTTTTGAATGAATTCGATTACATCTTCTTGATCCACATTTGGTAGAGGTATTGCTTCAATCCATTTGGTGAAATAATCAATACCTACCAAAATATATCTCTGGTTTTTTGATGATGATGGTCGAATCTCTCCAATTAAATCCAGAGCCCAACCTCTAAAGGGCCATGGTTTCACTATGGAATGCAGTTCGCTTGCAGGGATATGCTGTATGCCAGCGTGGACTTGGCATTCCTGGCAACCCTTGGCGAACTCAATGCAGTCTTTTAGCATAGTGGGCCAATACATGCCCTGTCGAAACAAAAGCCACTTCATCTTATGGCTTACTTGATGTGCCCCACATGCCCCACTATGGACAGTCAAAAGAGCAAGATATGCCTCTGATTCACTCAGGCATATAAGTAAAACTCCCTCAGGGGTCTTTTTAAACAACTCATTACCTAGAAGTACATAACTTAAAGCTTGATACCTAACTTTTCGCTCTGTGGATGCTGTCGGATTTTGCAATTATTCGACTATAGGCTTTCTCCAATCCTTATCCGTCAAGCTGTCTATAGCAAAGATTTTGAAATTTTCATCATCAGTGTATCCAAGCTTTGTCACTTCTAAATCTGACGGGCACAATCCAACAGATACAACTTTACCTCATGCTTCAATTGCTTCCTGCAAATTTTCCTTCGAAACTTTATACATAGAAGCAATTTGAGCCAAGTCATTTGCCACTTGATTCTCTAGTCTAGGTATATTTCGAATACTCACCACTTCGAATTTCTTTAGTAGTCTGTTGGTTATTACAAAGTACATGATAAGATTTTCCTTAACACATTTGTATTCCTTTGTAATTTGCTTTATAACCAACTCTGAGTCTCCCATTATTTCGACTCGAGTTGCCCCCAATTCTAACAAAATTTCAAGTCCAACAATCAAGGCTTCATACTCAGCCTCGTTATTTGAACAAAGTCCTTCGACCTTGTACTTGAATTTTGTTGGAATTTTATCAGGAGAAGTAATCAGCACACCTACGCCCGTCCCATCCTTATGGCTAGATCCATCGAAGTATAACTTCCATGGTTCAAGCTCGATGTAATTTAAAATGCTTTCATTTATAGAGTGGTCAACTATAAAGTCCACCACTACTTGTCCTTTAACAGCCTTTAAAGGCTTATATGTTAAAGAATATTCAGTTAATGCTAGTGCCCATTTACCAACTCGACTATGCAAAATAGGTTTGGACAACATGTGCTTAATAACATCAAAATGAGATGAAACATACACATCAACTGGCTTTATATATTGCTTCAATTTTGTAAAAGAGAAATACAAGCATAAGCATAACTTTTCGATCATGCTATACCTAGTCTCTGCATCATTTAAAACTCTACTAAGATAATAAATGGCTCTTTCGACGCCATTCTCATCCTCCTGAGCTAACATGCTCCCTAAAGTTTTATCTGATGCAGCTATGTACAATCGCATACTCCTATTTCTACAAGGTGGCGAGAGAATTGGAGGGAGACTCAGGTATTCCTTGATCTTTTCGAAGGGTTCCTGTTGGGCTTGCCCCCATTCGAAACCATATTTACTAAATCGAAGCAATGGTGAAAAGGCTTGCATTTTTCCGCTTAGGTTCGATATGAATCTTCTCAGGAAGTTAATCTTGCCCAGTAGTGAATGCACCTCCTTTTTTGTTGATGGCGCTTTCGCCTCCATTATGGCTTTTGTTTTATTCGGATTGATTTCGATCCCCTTTTTGTGGACCACAAAACCCAGAAAATCCCCTGCCTGCACACAAAACGCACACTTAAGAGGATTCATTTTAAGACCATATCTTCTCATTCTTTAGAAAGACTGTCGAAGATGGTCCAAGTGACTCTTCCCTGAAATAGACTTAACCATAATATCATCAATATATATTTGCATGAAAGTATCTATATAATCATGGAAGATCGAATTCATTGCCCTCTGATACGTTGCCCCAGCATTTTTTAGGCCAAAAGGCATTACCACCCATTCATAGGTGCCTAAGGCTCCAGGACATCTAAAAGATGTCTTGGGGACATCATCTTCAGCAATGAATATTAGGTTATACCCAGAGTACCCATCTAACATGCTAAGATATTCATGTCCTGCAGCAGAATCCACTAGCATCTCTGCCACTGGCATGGAAAATTCATCCTATGTAGTTGCAGAATTTAGATCCCTAAAGTCTATGCGAACTCTCAAAGTACTATTCTTTTTAATTACAGGTACAACATTAGCTAACCATTCGACATACCTGGTAGTACGGATGAACCTACATCGAAGCAGCTTTCGACTTCCTCTTTTATCTTCGAGAGGATTTCTGGTGCAAACCTTCTTGGATTCTGTTTGACCGGCTTCTTCCCAGGTTTAATTGGCAATCTATGCTCGACCAGTTCTCTGCTCAAACCAGGCATCTCATCATAGTCCCAAGTGAAGCAGTCTTTGAATTCCTGCAACAACTGGATAACTTCGACCTTGAGCTGTGGGTCAATATTGGCACTGACATAAGTTGGCCTTTTAATTGCCCCCTCACCTAGGTCAATTTCCTCCAATGGATCTTGCGCTAGCATTTTAATGTTGTTTGCCAGCGGATCCTTTTCAAACCCCAAAGGCTCGTCGTCATAAATGGCATCAAGCCTCTGGCCTTGTTCTACACCCTGAATCTTATCAGGAGGCTCTGGGTCGAAGTCCTTACCAGGACCTCTCTAATAAAATATGGGAATGACTTCACCAGCCATGTACTCATTAGCAGCTTCCAAAGCCGCTTGCAATTTGGTTTCGGCCACATAGGCCAAAATTTGTCTCAAAGCTTCGAACTCAGTCATTGTCACTGAATTCACTTCCCCATCCCGTGGGGTCTACTGGAGGCACACCAATATATGAGAGCCTCTCTTCTGGCACCTCTTTATCCCACCGGAAACCTTCAACGGGGTGTAAGTACAACGAGCAAAATGTCTCATCATCTGGGACAAACTTAAAATCTGCTGGGCCGCAAGAGGCAATGTGGGATAGATGTTTGTCGAACTGTCTTCTGTCGACATGATTTACTGGCACCTTGAAGTACCCTTGATCAACCTCAATGTTTTTGACTATACCGTCTGGCCTCCAGATAGTAATTCGTTGATGCATCGAAGATGACACTGCACCTATGCCATGTATCCACTATCTTCCTAAGAGCAGATTGTAATTGGCTTTCGTCTCCACTATCATAAAGACAGTAGGCCTAGTGATTGTTCCTACTTTCAGGTCAACTTGTATTACCCCCAGTGGGGAACCAACCTTCCCTTCTGTAGCAGCGGTTTTTGAGACCGACCTGCACCCGCCTGACGGATGGGGGAAAATAATTTATTTATTGGGGTGCTACTTTCTGATTTCTTATTTATCCCGATGAAGCTTGAAGGGAAAGGGAAGCTATCTCAAACTAACCTTGCTTTGCAAATGTTGTTCTAAACAGTTTGCGGTAAAGAGATTGGGGAGTCCGGGGTCAGATTACACAATGGATAGTTGTCAATTACCCATCCTGTATGTGGTTATCCACAGGTTATAGTTTTAGGATCAATGCTTAAATACTTGATAGTGTTTGTATGTAAATGGGAGAAGTTTGTTTATGATGTCTTTGATGGAATGAGAGAGAGTTTTGCTGTTTTTGGTAAGGTCGGGGACCTAAAGTTTTTAGTTTAGTGTGCTCGCTAAGATCATCTTTGATCTTATGCCTACGTATTCCCTGTTATGAAGTAAAGGGAAATCAGAGCGATCGTAGTTCCTCCTAGTCTAAGGGAGAAACATATGTTTTGTTTGTATTTTGTTCAAAGCCCAAGATGTGAGGCTAAAACTAACTGTTTTATACTCAACAAGAGAGTGTTTTATATCTTGTATAAAGCCCAAGATGGAGGCTAAAACTGACTGTTTTATACTCAACAAGAGAGTGTTTTATATCTTGTATAAAGCCCAAGATGGAAGCTAAAATGACTGTTTATACTCAACAAGAGAGTATCATTGTACAAAGCCCAAGAGGAGGCTAAAAAACTGTTTATACTCAACAAGAGAGTGTTTGACTCAGTGGGGAAAATATTTTATCTGTCTTGTACAAAGCCCAAGATTGAGGCTAAAAGGGGTTTGATGACTCCACTGGGGAGAACATTTATTTGTGTCTTGTACAAAGCCCAAGAGAGAGGCTAAAAAGGTTTAACTGACTCAGCTGGAGAAAGATCATTATACAAAGCCTAAGAGGAGGCTGACTTTGTTGGTGACAGTTTCAGTTTAGTGACAGGTCCAGTATGTTGGATGAAAGAGAAAATCAGTTCTTATGAGGAAAAGATTTCAGATGCCATGAGGCTCTGTTTGGTTTTTGACAGTAAAATGGTCTGAGTTGGGATTTACTGTGTTTGTGACAGTTTCTATAAGTTTACAGTAATTGACCCATGTTGGGTAAAACTGAAGGTTTAAGTTTGTGAAAACTGTTTTGGGATTGATCAGAGGATCAGGGTTATTTCCTGTTCTTTAAGGAAATGGGAAATCCAAAGAGTATTGAGTCTGTCCAAAGTCTACTGGTATTTGAGAAATTGATTCTCTGATTGTGAAGGATCATTGTATGATGCCCAAGAGAAGGCTGGTATGTTAAGGGATGAAGGTCAACCCAATAACTGGTCTGTTGTTTTGACTCAGAAAGACAGCTCTTGCAAATTGATGACTAGGTTCTGTTCCTATACCTGTAGATGTCTCTGGGTCCTTGTACTAAGCCCAAGAGGAGGCTAAGAACTTTTAAGAAGCCGGAGGGTCCTTGTACAAAGCCCAAGATGAGGCTGGGAATGCTTTTAGGAAGCCTGTGGGTCCAAACCAAGAGAAGTTCAAAAAATGCAATTCACAGGGAAGAGATCATTTCATGAAAGTTCGAGGCTTGAAGAAATTCAAGAGATGCAATTCACTGGGAAGAGATCATCTCCGGGGAATAGAATTTCTTTGACAGTTTCTAAAGTTACAGTCTGAGAAAAGGTTCATCGGGAATACTGCCTTTCTCTTTGTTCCATATTGATTTGCCCCAAGAGAAGGGAAGACTGTATTTGGAATCCTATGGGAGATCTATGTTTGACTTGTTATAAAAGAGAGTAACAACTGGCTTTACCTAGTTCTAGACGTAGTTTCCGGGGAAAACTCTATACAAGTATATATACAGTTGATATATGACAAGTATTTAAAAAGTTTATGAAAGAAGACTAACCGTGCGCAGCTTCCCACAATACAGTATATATATATATATATATATATATATATATATATATATATATATATATATATATATATATATATATATATATATATATATGACTAGTAAAAGATTAGAAAGAAGACTAACCGTGCGCCGCTTCCCACAATACATTATATATATATATATATATAACGGTAAATGAAAGCATGTAAAAACTTACCCGTTGTAGAGCTTCCATGCTGTAATGTTAGTTGTATAAGAAATTGAAGAAAGTTTTGATATAGTTTATTGTAAAACAGTAAATGGGGCTTATTCAACAAGAGATGCCCTGATGATTTAAATACAGACTGTTTGGTTTACAGAGTATTTACAAAGAAGGATTGGGTCTTACACAACAAGAGTGCCCAAAGGTTATTTTTATATAGAGTGTGGGTCTTACAACTCAATGAGAAGCCTAGATAAAACTGTTTTGAAATACGACGATCGTATTAGGGTTTTGAAAACTGTACAGAGGGACTTATACAACACTGAGGCCCAAATTATTTTTGTACAAGAGGGTTGGGTCTTACACTCTTATAGAGGCCTAAAGAGATTATTATAAAAGAAAATGGGACTTACAACACAAGGGTAAGCCCAGATGATTTTGTTAAAAAGGCGACGATCGCGCCGTTGTTTTTCTGACGTATCGGGACTTATACAATACACTGAGGCCCAAATAGTTTTGGTCAAAAAGGGATTGGGTCTTATACAACAAGAGTGCCCAAAGATTTGATTTTGTAAAGATGAGTGGTTCTTATAACACAAGGGTATGCCTAGATGATATGTTTTGAACTGGCGATCGCGCCGAGATTTTTGAAAATAAAATGGGACTTATACAATAAGTGAGGTCCAAAAAGGTTTGTATTTACAAAGGGGTTGGGTCTTACACTCTATTAGAGGCCCAAAGAGTTTTGAAAAGATTAATTAGGGTGAAAAAATATCAAAACCCTAATTTGGTTTTAAAAATATAATTAATTTTGATTAAAAATTAATAAAATGATCAAAAATTGTCAAAAATGAATTATGATCATGGATCAATGTTTGAAAAAACATGTTTTTATCCAAGGAATGATTAAAAATCATTTAAGTTGGAAAAATCAAGAAAGAAAAATATTTTAAAATGCTAAAAAATTAAAATATTAAATCTTTGAAAAAAATATTAAATATGTGAAATAAATAATATTTTTTTGGAAATTTTTGTAAAATAAAATATTTTAACATTTTTGTGAATTATTAAAAAAAGAATCAACTCAAAATCATTTAAAATCATAGAGAAATTAATTTTTGAATCAATTAAATAAAATCACAAAATTCAAATATTCAAATATTCAAAAAATGGCGCCAAGAACAAGGGAAGAACACGCGCGACCCCCCTGTTTCTGCAGATTTGCATTTCCTCACCAATCTCACTGAATACTTGATAATATCACACAATCTACATATCAATCTACTCGTTTTCACCTCACGATCATGCCTATGGTCTTTAATTTCATTTATTTTAAACACAGAATAAGAAATCAAAGCAAAACCTCAAGAACCCTAAAATTGGCATGAAGGTTCAGAAATTCCATACACGATTTAAACAATGCAATTAATGGAGGGGAAACACTCTATGCATGATTATGAATGTTTGGTAAAAGTATTGTGCGAGGAAATATGCAAGAATCAAGAGATGACAAAGTTTATGCTTACTTCAAGGTTGTGGCAGCAAGAGCAGGTGTGATTTTGAGTTGGAGATGTTACAGACAAGTTGTGATGATCTGGACAGCTTCCCTACACCATATGGAGTGTGTTTGATCACTTGGATTAAATTGAAATGTGCTGGATCAGTTTATGGCACCTCAGCTACAACTTCACTTCAAGCTTGTGCAGATGGCAAGTGATTTTGTGAAATTGGTGTTCCAGATGTTGTCTAAGTGTTTGATCAGCTTCTATATGATATATGTGAGGTGTGTGTGTGATTGGTTTGAACAGGCTATGAGTCTTCTGATGCAGGGATAAGCCTTGACTCATTCAGTTGGGATAGGCTCAGTTCATGCCACCTTGGTGTATCCATTGAATGCTCCAAACCAAAATTGGAGTCTTGTCCCTCTTTTAGGCTTTTTAAGGTTTGGCATGCTATTTTGGGAATCTTGGACTTGGGAGGCTGATGGATCAGAGCTTGTCTCTCCTTGGTCTCCTCCTGAGGTGTTCAGATGGATAAACTTGTTTGTCATTTGCCAAATTTGCTCAAATCGAGCAAAATGCACAAATCTGCCTTGCCATGACAGTTTGCAGCAAGGTACTTTGCAATTGTCATATCTCATGGCTTAAGTGGAGTTTCATGGAGTTCTTGGCCATTTTGAAAAGCTCTCATATGATACAACACACGTGTGATCATAGTTTGTCTTGATACTTTTTTTATCCAAGTGAAAAATCCTCATGAACATTGATGTTCATGACTGCCAACTTAGGCAGATTTTTACTAAGTGTGGAAAAAGTGTAAAAGTTCAAATTTGTCATTTTGATCACTTAATAACTAAAAATCCATGATGAATTAGAGTGAGGTCTAGTTGAAGCTTTTGTAGAGTGTAGCAAAACCTACAAATCCATATTTAGATCATCCAAAATGGTTACTTGGATCTCAAGTTATGATCCTTGGAAGTTGGTACCTTAGCCACTTTGTTCCATAACTTAGAAAATTTTCTAAGTTTTTCATGGTTACCCCTTTTACAAGTTATCCCATTTTCTTTGATTTTTCTTGATGAATGATGATTCAAATCACATTTAAACATGATTTTAGGGTTAAGGGAACTTTGGTTGACCAAAATTTCAATAAGTCAAACTTTGACTTTTGCACAGTTGACTTTTTCAGCAGATGAATTTTGACTTTGTGATTCCTCTGTGAAATTGATCCTTGGACCTAATGAATCTTCATGGATGACCTTTCGGGGTGTTTTGGGATGTCTTGAATCCTTCCCTAATGTTTGGGATCAAATGTAGGTCAAAAGTCAATGGTCGGGTTGACTTTTTCATCAGGAAACCCTAATTTGTGATCAGATGAATTTGAGCTCTTGTGGCTTATGAATTAAACTTTGTGAGTCAATCAAATCCTCTAATATGATGTATTTAAGATCCTTGAAGTTCATCTTGAAGCTTCAAGTCATGTCTTGCTTCACAAGTTAGCTCAGGGTTGAATTGGGTCAAAACCCTAATTTCTGATTTTTTGATAGATGGACACTCAAGATGATTTGGCCATTGTGAATGGACTCTTGAGGTTCCTTTGAGCTTTTTGGATCACTAATTGAGGTATGGGCTCATGTTTTAGATGAAAATTTTCATCTGGAGGCCCTGGTCGACCAAAACCCTAATTTGGTGACACTGGCGATCCTGAGGCTTGCTTAGCCTGAAATGTGGTACTCTTGTGCTTAATTCTTGATGTGGGATATATCTTGATCCCTTTTGGATGTTTGAGAGACTAGACAAGTTGAAGATCAAGTCACTTCTTGATTGATCTTTTGTCTGAGTGCTCTGAGAGGGCTCAAAACCCTAATCCTCGATTGTGGTGAATGCTCAGCAAGATGATGTAGGATAAGTGTATCCTTATTGTGATGTTGATTTTGCAAATGATAAAAATCCTTGGGGGGTCAAAATTTGGGGTATGACAGATGCCCCTATTTAATCTTCTTGGACCCAAAGGTGTGAATGGCGAAGATATTTGAACATTCAGGGTGCAAGAGGATTAAATATCGGAATACCCAAAATTCTGATGGTGTCTATGAATGGTAGTTTACGCATTCATATTCTTTTTACTAAGCGTTGTTACTTAGAAAAGGTAAAACTTCCCCTCGATCCTGGTTTCCTTCCAAGGAACTGGTCTCAGTTTCTTTTGTCAATAAACTTCCCCGCGATCCTGGTTTCCTACCAAGGAACTGGTCTCATTTTCTGAAATAAACTTCCCCGCGATCCTGGTTTCCTACCGAGGAACTGGTCTCAGTTTCTCTTGTCAATAAAATTCCTCACGATCCTGGTTTCCTACCAAGGAACTGGTCTCAGTTTCTTCTTGTCGAGTCTTTCTCTTGACAAGGGATGCTATTTGTAGCGTTTTTCATCAAACTTCTCGTCGAGGTTTACTGAAGAGATGCCATTTGATGGAAAAAGTGTTGATGTCAGACTTGCTGAGGAAAACCCATGGTCTGAGCTGTAGAGGTATGCAAACTTCTCTGTGGGAGACCCCATTTGTAGACTCTACTGGGGAAAACAAGTCTTCTGAGAGACTGCTTTCTATTTGGGGGATATCACACTTTTCTTCGGAATACTTTCGCGAAGAAATGCCATGTGATCCGATCCAATTTTGAGGTGCAGATGACTTCATTAACATCGGTTTTCTTTGGAGAAAGAATGATGTATTGTCGAGAGTCATTGATTGAGAAACTTTCTCTGGGGATTTTCTTTAATCTGGGAAAGCAAAGATATCATCTTCGATGGCGAAGAGTGATATTCTAAAGGATGTCTGTAAGACGTTTTCTTATCCTTTAGAGGTTCAAGTTATCAAAGTGATCGAGAATAGTTTCAATCTAGAAGTAGACTGAAGAGAGATTGTTCCGACGAACGTTTCCTGATGAGGGGAACACTGATGACTCGACCGACGAGAGGACTTTATCACTTGGGAGTGAAACTGGCCAGAGTGATAGTGATGCAATATGAATATGAAAATGAATTAATAATGCATAATATATGTATGAATGAATGTATGCTGACAAAACAGACACGACATATAGACAGGTGATGTGTACAACGGGATATCTGACCGCTATGTGGGCTAAGAGTATTGCTGCAGCGTCGTACTTGCGTTGGAGAACAAGATCTCTGTGTTGAAGGTATGAACCTATTAATGATCGGAGATCATTCTTGCTTTTTTTTAAGAGATAGAATCTTCTGGGGGAACAAGACCCGCTAATAACTTCCAGAGTAAGAATTCGACCGAGGACACTTAATCCTGCACTTCGAAGCTTGAACATTTTTTTCGGAGAAGACGTCGATATTCCTCTTGTGTTCAATGAAAAAGTAATTGCCGACTTTAAAAGCGGAAATAAATTTAAACAAGAGTAAATACATTTTTTCTGTTTCAAGAATGTTAATCAAATAAACATGTTATTTTGCAAAGCAGAAACAAATGAGAATTATAAACAAAGGGCACAAAGGCTCGAGTTTTATTTATAGGATAGTAATCAGATAAGAGCGTGATACCATGGAGTATTACAAAGTTTGAAAATGGTAATTTATAGGGAAAAGGGCTACATTGAAACATAACGACCGTTATCCTCCCATCAACTTTGAATTCTGGACATTCTGAGCTTCTGTCGAAGGTGACTCTGACTTGGAGACTTTCTTTTTGACAGATGGTGCTACTGTAGGAGATTTATCCTTGTAGGACATAGTTACTTGCCATGAATCCCTAACTTTTGTTTGGATTGTCTTTTCGGATTCCAATCCACTGGGATGATTTTATTTTTGTCTCTAATTTTAGCTTGGACCGCCCTTTCGGGTTTTCAATCCACCGAGACGTTTTTTTTTTCATTGTATTTAGGCGAAGTATTTCTTGACTACATCTACGTTTGTAGGATAAATGAATTCTTCTCCATCCATTGTTGCGAGTCTCAAGGCACTGCCTGAGAAGGCTTTCTTAACAATGTATGGGCCATCGTAATTCGGGGTCCACTTGCCCCTGGGATCAGTGAGAAATAATGGTAGCTTCTTGAGCACAAGGTCTCCTTCTCTGAAGATGCGGGGTCGAACCTTTTTGTCAAACGCCCTTTTCATTCTTTGTTGATATAGCTGACCGTGACATAAAGCCGCATTCCTTTTTCCTCGATGAGGTTCAATTCGTCGTGCCTGCTCTGGCACCATTCAGGTTCTGTTAGCTTGGCTTCCATCAAGACTCTCATTGACGGGATCTCTACTTCTATGGGGAGCATTGCTTCCATGCCATATACTAGAGAGAAAGAGGTTGCCCTTGTTGAAGTGCGGACTGATGTGCGGTAACCGTGAAGAGCGAAAGGTAGCATCTCGTGCCAGTCCTTGTAGGTTACAACCATCTTTTGAACGATCTTTTTGATATTCTTGTTAGCTGCTTCTACCGCGCCATTCATCTTTGTCCGGTAGGGAGACGAGTTATGGTGTTCAATCTTGAACTCGGCGCACAACTCTTTCATCATCTTCTTATTCAGGTTAGATCCATTATCAGTAATGATCTGACTCGGAACACCATAACGAAAAATGAGATTATTTTTTATAAAACGGACCACCACTTGTCTGGTCACATTGGTGTATGAAGCTACTTCGACCCATTTGGTGAAGTAATCAATGGCGACGAGGATGAACCGATGTCCGTTCAAAGCTTTGGGTTCAATCATGGCAATCATGTCGATTCCCCATATGGAAAAAGGCCACGGGGAAGAGAGCACTTTGAGATGCTTTGGCGGTACATGGATTTTGTCAGTGTATATCTAACACTTGTGACACTTTCACATGTACTTGTAGCAGTCGAATTCCATTGTCAACCAATAGTACCCTACTTGTAGGATTTTTTTCGCCATTGTGTGTCCGTTGGCATGAGTGCCAAAGAAGCCTTCATGAATTTCTTTTATCAACATGTTTGCTTCGTGTCTATCCACGCATCTGAGCAGAACCATGTCAAAGTTTCTTTTGTAAAGTACATCGTTGTTCAAGAAGAAGCTGCCAGCCAATTTTCGGAGAGTCTTCCTATCTTTCTTTAATGCCCCAAGCATGTATTCTTTCCTTTGAAGAAAATACTTGATGTCGTGATACCAAGGTTTGTCGTTGAGAACGACTTCTACAACAAATATGTAAGCAGGCCTATCTAAGCGCATGATGTCAATCTTAGGCACGTCGTTCCATTGACTTACACTGATCATGGAGGATAGAGTAGCCAGTGCGTCCGCCATGTGATTCTCATCACGAGGAATGTGATGAAAGTAAACTCTGTTGAAGAAAGGTAGCAACCTTCTTGCTTAGTCTTTGTAAGGGATTAAACCTGTCTGATATGTGTTCCACTCTCCTTTGATCTGATTTATGACCAGGGCTGAGTCTCCGTAGACATCCAGATTTTTTATTCTTAAATCAATCGCTTCTTCGAGACCCATGATACATGCTTCATATTCGGCCTCATTGTTCGTACATTTGAATGTCAGTCTGGCAGTGAAAGGAATATGGGTACCCTGAGGGGTAACAATGATTGCCCCAATTCCGCTTCCGTAATAGTTGACAGCTCCGTCAAAAATTAGTCCCCATTGGGAACTTGGCTCTGGCCTTTCGCTTGGTAGGAGTTCATCGTAATCTTTCATTTTGAGATACATGACATCATTGGGGAAGTCAAACTCGACAGATTCCTGATCGTCGATCGATTGATGATCCAAATGATCGGCTAAAATACTTCCCTTAACGGCTTTCTGAGCATGATATTCGATGTCGTATTCTGAAAACAACATTTTCCATCGGGCAATCCTTCCTGTGAGAGCAGGATTTTCGAAAACGTACTTGATCGGATCCATTTCTGAGATTAACCAAGTAGTGTGGCGAATCATGTACTGGCAAAGACGTTTAGCTGCCCAAGCTAAAGCGCAACAAGTTTTCTCAAGCATTGTGTACCGAGTTTCACAGTCTGTGAATTTCTTGCTTAAGTAATAAATGGCGAATTCTTTTCTTTTTGTTTCGTCTTGCTGGACAAGTACACATCCCATGGAGTCTTCCAAGACTGTAAGGTAAATGATTAGTGGTCTTCCTTCCATTGGAGGAGATAAAATCGGCGGATTCAGCAAATATTCTTTGATACTGTCGAAAGCTTTCTGGCAATCTTCTGTCCATACACAACTTTGATCCTTTCTAAGGAGTTTGAAAATTGGCGCGCATGTCGCGGTCATGAGAGATATGAATCTTGAGATGTAATTGAGTCGTCCGAGAAATCCTCTGACTTGTTTCTCTATTTTCGGAGAAGGAATTTCTTGAATGGCCTTGACCTTGTCTGGATCAAACTCGATCCCTTTCTGGCTGACGATGAACCCTAGGAGCTTTCCTGAGCGAACACCGAACGTACACTTGTTTGGATTCAAGCGTAGTTTGTATTTCCTTAAACGTTCGAACAAAATTGAAAAATGTTCCACGTATTCTTTTTCTATTTTTGATTTGGCGATCATATCATCGGCGTACACCTCAATTTCTTTGTGTATCAAGTCGTGGAAAAGAGTAGTCATCTCCCTTTGGTAAGTTGCCCCGACATTCTTCAGACCGAACGACATTACCTTGTAACAAAAAGTGCCCCATGGGGTGATGAAATAAGTTTTCTCCATATCCTCCGGCGCCATTTTGATTTGATTATATCCCGAGAATCCATCCATGAAGGAGAAGACTTTAAATTTTGCTGTGTTGTCAACCAGCATGTCGATGTGTGGTAGAGGAAATTCATCCTTTGGACTTGCTCTGTTTAAATCTCTGTAGTCTACACACATTCTGACTTTTCCATCCTTTTTCGGAACTGGCACTATGTTTGCCAACCACTGAGGATATTCTGAAGTGGCAAGGAAACCTGCGTTGATCTATTTCTGCACTTCATCTTTGATTTTGATAGCCATATTCGGATAAGTCCTTCTCAACCTTTGCTTTACTGGTGAGCATTCTGACTTTAATGGTAAACGATGCTGTACAATGCGGGTGTCCAACCCTGGCATGTCCTGATAGGACAAAGCAAACACATCTGAAAATTCTCTGAGAAGTTTTATCAAGTCATCTTTGACAATTGAACTGAGCAGCGCTCCGATCTTAACTTCTTTCTTTTCCTCCTCTGATCCCAAGTTAACTGTTTCCAACGGTTCTCTGTGAGGTTCAATAGATATTTCCTCTTGTCTGAGTAATCGAGAGATCTCTTCTGGAATTTCCGTGTCCTCTCCTTCTTCGGCCTCAAATACCGGGAATTCAAAATTTGGAGAAGGCATCGGATCGTATGTTTCAATGGGGTTCAAAGCAGGTGATCTGCATGACGTGATAATTTCGTTCAGAAAAGATAGGGAGAGAATGCAAAAGTGTGTGCAGTGTCTCGTTTTTTTAAATAATTTCTGGGTTATTTTTAGGATTACCATTTTCTTGAAAAAGCAAAAAGTAAAAACAGCAATAAATGCGGAAATGACAGAATGACATTTATTTATTTATGATTTATCGATTCTTGAAACACAACCCTTTAAAACAAAACTCTGTTGCTCTGGGCGAAGCGAAGAGGGATATTTACAGAAAAGTAAGCCCTATAAAACATCTGTTTCACTTGGGCGAAAGTGAAAGGTTAAAGATACGACAATTACTTTGACTTCCGAACGACATTCAGGACATCGACGGCAATCCATTGGCAACGAACTCCTTGGTGAATCACAAAGTCCGATATCTTTCTTTCTGGATCCACTTCAGAAATAACGCTGATTTCTGGTGGAGTCGGGTTGTTAAAGTCTTCTTCCCAAGCAGAGTTATTGTAGGAGGACTCTTCAGTTGCTTCAACAACATTTATACTTTCAACAGAATCTCCCCATCCAGTTGGCTGGATGTCTTCAATTCTGATGCGGGAACTCGCAGGAGCGGTGTATTTTACCAGGTAATCATACCTTCCGCTTGGTTGTCCCAAGGTATCCCAAACTTCTTCGGGAGAGGCTGAGTCATCTTCTTCAATGACGTTGACTTCAGGGAATGCATAGTTGATGAATTCCTGTCCTGCCAGCCTGGAAAATTCATCGGCGTGGCATTGATCACTTTCGGAATGCTCTGGATATGGAGTCCATGATTTCGGGGGAACAGGCAGATTCTTATCGAAGTTGTTCAGCTGATATGTTGGATCAGGTTAACTCTGTTGTTCCAAATTCTCTGTATATGGTTTCCAAATGGGCAGATCGTCCATCTGATCATAAAAAGTGTAATGAGGATTATCTTTCCAGAGGGTATCATCCTCTAAGGAGTTGGGTGGAGCACGGCATCCTTCGGGATCACAGTCTCCATAGGTTTCCCAAACTCCTGACCTCGGTATATATCTCAGGCTGTTGATAGGAAAGTTGAATGGTCTATGAATTTCCTCTTGAGATATATAGCCTTCCTCATTGAAATATGTTTTCCATTCTTCATCTGAATCATCTGAATGATTTTCCTCGATGGTGTGAACCTCTTGGGATATCGGGTGTAGAAATTCTCCGCTGTGGAAGAAATCCTGAATGGGATGAAAACTTTCATCCTTCTTGATATCCGGGGAATGTGTTGTGGAGAAACCAAGACCCTTCTTGTTTTTGTTGTTAGTGGGAATTACCAGCTGTCCCCAACCTTTTATGTCTTTGCTTTCTATTGCTTCGAGAGCATCTTTGTAGGAGGAAATTGATGTTCCTTTGTCTGGTTGATTCTCATTGCTCACCGAAAGTGCTTGGAATTGTGTTCCTATCACCTCTTCTGGTTCTAACTGAGAAAATGATGACAAGTTACTCACGATCAGAGCTTGCTCCCCGTAAACTGTGATTAACTTGTTATTTTTGACGAACTTAAACTTCTGATGAGGTGTCGAGGTGACTGCCCCTGTCTCATGTATCCAAGGTCTTCCTAATAAGCAACTGTAAGCTGCTCGGATGTCCATGAGCTGGAAAGTGACTTGGAAAGTGTGGTGACCAATAGTTATGGGAAGGTTGACTTTGCCGATAACTATTTTCCGAGATCCTTCGAAAGCTTTAACGACGATCTCACTGCCTCTCATCGGGGTTCCTTGATATGAAAGTCGTGCTAGAGTCGACTTTGGCATAACGTTCAATGAAGAACCTGTATCCACCAATACGCTGGCTAAAGCATCGTCCTGGCAATTTACTGTTATGTTGAGAGCCATGTTGTGGTTTTTCCCTTCTTCGGGAAGATATTCATCACTGAATCCTAGATTGTTGCAGGAAGTGATGTTGGAGATGATGCTGTCGAATTGCCCTATCGTCACATCTTATTCTACAAATGCCTGTTCTAAGACCTTCTGCAGAGCCTCTCTGTGAGCTTCGGAACTGAGTAAAAGAGAAAATACAGAAATCCGAGATGGAGTTTGTAATAGTTGATCCACAATATTGTACTCACTCTTTTGTATCAACTTTAGCATTTCATCATTGTTTTTGACAGGTTCCGGATTACTGGGTTGACCCGTCTGTGGATTAGGAACATCAGCTTGTGGTTCCTTTTTCTTTGGTGGGATCTCCAACTCCTCTGTTGAAGATTCGTCCGCTCCTGGTGACTCGACTGATGTCAGCAATGTTCACGACGGAGGGTAATGGAGTTTCTTTTCCATCTTCAATGGTAGTTGCACCGTACTTATAGGGGATAGCCTTATCCGATTCGTATGGTACTGGCCCTGGTAAGTAGATAACCACGGGAACTTTCTGGCTTTTTGGCCGTCATAGGAGAACTCGACCAGTTCCATGTTGGGAACTTTCTGGATATCAGGAGGGACTTTGGATTCGTCTAACAAAGGAATTATGGCGTGAACATTCTTGGCTACTCCATAATTGTTAGACTCTCCTTTGTTGGTGACGGAGGTGATTCCTTTGTGTTGTGACCCTTGGTCTTTCTTGGGAGTCGGAGCATAACTTTGTATCATGTTGATAAACAATGAATCCTCATAGGGTGGGATTTTTCTGTGATACAACTGATCTTGGAGGGCAGCTCGCACCAAATAACATCCTTAGTTATTCTCTGAGCAGACTCCACAGCGTTCGTAATTGTGAGTTGGCACTCTTCTGTACCCACTTTATATGCAATGCATTGTGACTAGATTTGTTTCCATGGACCGGACGTCAACAGTTTGATGCCTACTCGGATTTCCATCGATCATACTGATTTGTTGTGTTTCTTCATCCATATAGATTGGAAGCCACCAGTGATCTAGAAGATGTTAAAGAGTTCTCTGTACCAAGGCACAACCTTGATCGTTGATGCAACACTCGTCACAATTTTGATAATCATGTGAAGCCAGGAAACCGAGCTGAACTTGTTTAGCATGGAGTTTCACAAGACTAGTGTTCATCAAGCGGATATCGAAGATCTGAACCATATTGACTTGATGGTCATCTCTTTGATGGTAATCTTGGATCCATCCAAGATCCATCTGACTCTGGAGGGCTTCTTGTATGAAAAAACAACCCTGATTATTTTGCGAGCAGATCGAGCAAGCGTCGTAATCATGTCGAGGCAAACCGTGGTATTGACTTTGTCTGGAGTGCATGGCCACCAGGTTGACATTCATTGCTCGAATATCATGATTTTGAACAATGTTTGGGTGTGAATTTGACATGTTTACTTCACGGACCCTATGTTCTTGAATCCAACCTAGGTCCATCTGTTCCTGAAGATCTCTTTGTACAGTAATGCATCCTTGATTATTGTTTGAACAAATATCACACTGATGATAGTTATGAGCTGGGACATGACCGTATCCGCTCTGTTTGCAACGTATCTTCACTAGATTCTTCCCAAGTAAGAGTACATCATGAATTTGATAGCTACCGCCTAGTTCTTCCTCAACTAGGTTAACTGCAGTCTTCTCGTACTGCGGTAGTGGATTTGTCTGGACGTTTGGGTTAGTATCTTTGAAAGATAAAAGCCCACTTCTTACAACCTTTTGTACATCCGATTTGAAACTGAGGCAATTCTCAATGTTATGTCCTACTCCTCCTTGATGATAAGGACAAGTTTGATCAGCCTTGAACCAGAAAGGTGGATTCTCCGGTATTGCGAGAGGAGTCCTGGTTTGGACATGTCCCTTGGCTGATAAAAGTGGAAATAATTCAGCATACAGTACTGGTATTGGGTCAAACCCTGATGAACGGGCAGGACAACTGTGAAGGTGTGAAAAAACGCAAGAAATGGGGGTTTGAATTGGTTTTTCAAAATCAATCGTTTCCTTTTTAAAATAACTTTTTCTTAAAACTTACCCCTTTTCTAAAGTCTAAAACAACTTGGTCAAACAAAAGGATATAAACAAGTTATCTTTATACTAGTTCACTTGAGAACCTCTCAAGTTAATCTAGTCCACCCGCCAAGGTGATTTCGCCTCTCTCAACAAGGTCTTAATCCACTATTTCAACAAAATAGTACACTGCACAAGCTACCACAGCTGGTGACTAACAACAACCTCTAGAACTCACACGTTCTAGACTTCTCAAGTAATCCAACCACATAGGTCTTACTTAAGGCACAACCTCTAAGACACACGTCCTAGACTTCTCAAGAGATCTGGTCACTAAGACTCTCTTAAGGAATACAAATTTTAGTTCAAATACAACGGTTTTACAGAGAATCGCTTCTTATCAAGTTGATAATGTAAACAGGTTTTTTAGACCAAGAATGACTTAAGAAAGAATAGAGTTAGAAAGTGTTGTCGTTGTTCGCATGTGTATCTTTCTTCAAGTCTTTGAGCTTCCTTTTATAGCCGAGTGAAAAGAGCCGTTGAGATGGAATCATGAAGGCTAGGTAGGCTTACGGCTAGAAGCGTGAGGACAGGTACAAAATCTTCTGCATGCTGCGTGTCCTGTCAGTGTCAGATTGTCTAGTTTGTATTTCGCACAGTCTTCAAGAATATTAACGTTGTAATGTGGTACAGCTGTACAGTGTTGCAGGTTTTCTTGGCTTCTCAACTACAGAGGCTTTTTGTGAGCATAAGTTAGAAGGGAAAACATTGCTTGGTTCTTGAGATTATCAAGTCTTCGAATCATCAGCTATGCGCTTCCAGAATCTTCAGAACTTGCCTTCAGAACCTTGTTCTTTTAATGTACTTTCTTTATATCTTCAGAGGCTTCTGATAAAATTTGATTGAAGCATGAGAGTCGACTTTGGGTAGGTCTTCAGAACCTTGATCAGAGAGCATGAGGCTTCAGCATCTGGACTTCGTTCCATCAGAACTTTTGTCTTTTGATCTTCAGAACTCATTCTCGTTTCCTTTCGTATCAGAGATATGTGAATCTTGTCTTATCTTCGAATTGAGTTCAACTCTTCGAAGCATCTTTCATTAAGCATTGCGCCAATTCACGGAAGCAGAACCTGTTTGCTAGGTTCTCACAAATAACAACATTAGTTGCACAAAGTTGTTCATACAAATATTCATCTGTTATCATCAAAACTTAGAGATAATATTGTAGAACCCAATCTTGTTCTCACAATCTCCCCCTTTTTTATGATGACAAAACTATGTATTTGATGACGCAATTTTGATATATAAATATATAACACAGAGAACATGGAAAAAGGTTTTTAGGATAGCTTATCCTTTTTATGAAGTGCTCGCACTGAGTGTTAGATTTGATTAAGGTTCATGCTCGGGCTCCCCCTGACTTCATTAACCTTTTTGAGTCTTTCTTCATCATCAGAGATATCTGCACAGAAGAAAAATACAGAAAAATAATATAATAGAGATGATAGATTTATCTGTTTGCACTGTAAGCAGCATTGTTTTTCAGAGAATGACTATAAGATCAAAATTATCTCATTCATATACTTTCTCCCCCTTTTTGTCATGAATCAAAAAGATAAACTCAGGGTAGTCCAAGGGTGAAAAACACATAACTAAAACTTAAAAGAAAAACAAATGTTTATTTGCTGTCAGAGGACATCTTGTCCCAAATCTTCTTCATCATGATTTGAAGATTTTCATTGACAGTAACTTGCTTGTCAAACCTTTCTTTGAAGTTCTTTTGTTCAATTCTGATTTCATCAATGGCTTCTCCCAGACGCTTGATACTAGGATCAGAAGTGGAAGCAATCATAGCACATTCTTTAGCTCTTTCAGCTTCAACAGCTTCTTGTGCCTTTCTAGCAGCTTGCTCTTCTGCTTCTTTAGCAGCCTTTTCTTCAGCTTCTTTCTGCTTAGCAGCTAAGAACTTGAGTACTTTAACTCTTGCTTCAGCTTCTGCTCTCTCCTTAGCTTTTGCTAGTTCAGTAGTTATGGTTGTGTTTGAGAAACTTACAATTCTTGTAAGTTCCATGTCTAGCCATTTTTGAAAACTTTGACAGGCACTCTCAAGTTCCATGAGCTCTGTGCTTGTACAAAGTTCCGCTCTTAATTTAGCAAACTTCTCAAGTGCTTTGTCATGAAATTGACTTGTACATTCTTCAAAGGATGTTGGAGGTGGAGCATTGTAGATAACCAGAGCGAGATTAGATTCGGCAGAGTTGGTTTCTGGTGGTGTTTACTGAGATAAGTTAATTTCAGTAGCAGCCGAATCAGGTGGTTATTGTTGATCATTAGGAGAGATTGCTTCTAGATTGTCAGAGTTCATGAGGTTTTCAGGTAAGACAATTTCTAGAGATTCATAGGAGGTTCCCTCAGAACTAGATTCAGTATTTGGAGTTTGAGATTCAGAGATTTGATTTGTTGGTTCTAGTTCATTTGGCTGAATTGTTGAGGTAGTTGTTGTTGAAATATGGGTAAAAACAATCTCAGACAGGATTGGGGTAGTTATTGATGGATTGTTGGTTGATTGATCAGTGGTTGGTAAAGGAATAGAGAAAGATGGAGGTTTAAACCTTACTTGTGGAATGGAGGTAGAGGTGATTGATGAAGATGGTGCAACAACAGATGGATTTGCATCAACTTTATTGATTTTCTCAAGAAGAAAGGCTTCTTTTCTGGAGATTTTAGTTTCATCCTTTTTCTTATTTTTACACTCCGCATCCACTTCAGCAAGCTTCCTCTTACTTCTGGTAATGTGCTTTGACTGAGGGACAACTTCTTCAACTCTAGATTCTGCTTCTCTCATTATGGCAATGTAAGAGGCTATTGATGTTCGATTATCTTCTTTGCGGTAGAATGGATAGTTTTCCACTGGATTCCTGATCTTTTTCACCGTGTCGGGAGAAATAGGTGTTGGTTTCACCTCTACACTTGCAATCATCTTCATATGTTTAAGATTTACAGCATTGAAAGCTTCTCCAACTTTTTCATTCAGATATTCAGTGAACTTTGCTTCCTTGGTCAGATAATCCACTAATCCGCATTCAACCAGAATGTCAGAGATCAGCCTTCCAAAAGGGATGTAGTTAACAATCTTCTTTTCTGGTGAGGCCGTTGTTCATGTTTTGCGCATCATATCCCTTAAATAGTAGAACAGGATGGAGGGAAGGCATATTTTCTCATGGTTGTGCAAGTAGTACAACATGTGTTTTTTATTTGCATTGGCAAAATCTGTAGCACTCTTTGTCGGTCTTGGATTGATGCATCTAAGAATGATCTTGTGCCAGATCCTTAGGTTGTCACGCAAGTTTTTGCTTTTGTAGTCTGTTTTTCCTGATTGACAGCTTTTGAAGATAACTTTGTTGATGACTGACTCAGATTTCTCAGTTTTTCTGTACACCCTCTTTCCTTCCAAGAACTTCATTCCTAGCAATTCGGAAATAGATCTCTCAGTGATGATAATCTTCTGCTCCAGAACAAAAGATACCACATGGAATTCGTTTGTATCTGCATGTCTCCAGAATTCTTTCACTAGATCATCAAAGCATGGACCTCTTAGTCTATCAAAGTAATTCTTCCATTCTTGGTCACCCAATTGATCAATTAGGTTAAACCCATTATCAGAGAGGTTGTTGAAATCAACATCTAGCTCTTTCAGAATAGTTAGATCATTTGCATGTGTCACACATGTCACAGAGCGGGTTTTCTGGGTGACATGGTTTGCATCAATTGAGGGAAGATTTAATGGATCTGAAACAACTGGTTCAACCGTTGAGAGAGTAGTAGTGGGTGTGATGGATGAGGATGGTAGTTCTTGGGAAATTTGAACAGTATCTTATTGATGAGTGTTTATCCTTACGGTGGTAAGAAGGAATGAAGATTGAACTTTGAGTTGATTTTGAAGGAGTGATAGATAGAGAGAGAAATAGATGAGGGTCGACTAACTTTTTAGGGTTTGTGAGAGAGAAAAAAAAATCTCGAGGGTTTAAAGGACAGATACATTCTTGACGGGATAAGCTAATAAATGTGATAAAGTTGAATCAATCTCGAAAGAAATGTTGTTCGTTCAATTTGAATAGTTAAAGTGACTTAATTTTATTTAAATCACGTGCAAAAATAATTTTCCGAATATATGATATGTCATTTATTTATCAGAACTTGGGATGCATTAAAAAGGTTCTGATGATTTAAAAAATACTTTTCTTCTAACTAAACACATGAGGTTCTGAAAATGTTTTATTCTGAACAGTACTTCATATTCAGGTGTTTTAGAATGATTAGAAATCTATCTTCAGCTAAGGGTTTTGTAAAAATGTCAGCCCACTGATGGTCTGTATCAATGAATTTTAAGCATAGAGTTCCCTTCTGAACATAGTCCCTAATAAAATGATGTTTTATTTCAATGTGTTTAGCCATAGAATGCAAAATTGGATTTTTACTTAAGCAGATAGCAGTAGTATTATCACAGAAGATAGGAATGTTACTCTCATATATCTGATAGTCTTCCAGCTGATTTTTCATCCATAGCATTTGAGTGTTGCATAGAGAGGCTGGTATGTATTCTGCTTCAGCTGTTGAGAGAGCAATAGTGGATTGTCTCTTGCTTGACCATGAGATTAGGTTGCTTCCTAAGAACTGACAGTTCCCCGATGTACTCTTTCTTTCTAATCTATCTCCGGCATAATCTGCATCGCAGTAACCAGAAAGAGTATACTTTGATGTTTTCTTATACATCAGGCCAAGGTTAGTTGTTCCTTTCAGATACCTTAGAATTCGCTTGACAGCGGTTAAATGTGATTCTCTTGGATCTGATTGGAATCTAGCACATAGATGTACACTGAATAATATATCAGGTCTAGAAGCAGTTAGATATAAGAGAGAACCTATCATACCACGATAGAGTTTTTGACAAACCTTAACTCCTGTTTCTTCCTTTCCCATGACACACGTTGGATGCATTAGTGTTTTAGCAATGTTGCAATCCGTCATATTGAACTTCTTCAGAAGTTCTTTTGTGTACTTGGTTTGATGGATGTAAGTGGCCTCTGATCTTTGATCAATCTGAATTCCAAGGAAAAACTTCAGTTCTCCCATGAGGCTCATTTCAAATTCGGCCTACATTAACTTTGAAAATTCTTGACATTGAGAAGAGTTAGCAGAACCAAAAATAATGTCATCAACATAGATTTGAACAATGAGAATGTCATTCTTATATGTCTTGCAGAAAAGAGTTGTGTCAACCTTTCCTCTGGTGAAATTGTTTTCTAGTAAAAACTTGCTCAATCTTTCATACCAAGCTCTGGGAGCTTGTTTTAAACCATAGAGTGATTTTTTAAGTTTAAAAACAAAGTCTGATTTTTCTGAATTTTCAAAACCAGGAGGTTGTTTGGCATAAACTTCTTCTGATATATAACCATTTAAGAATGCACTCTTAACATCCATTTGATGTAGAGTGATGTCATGATTTGCTGAAAAGGATATTAGAAAACGTATTGCTTCAAGTCTTGCACTGGGGCAAATGTTTCGTTGTAGTTAATTCCTTCTTGTTGACTGTATCCTTGAGCAACAAGTCGTGCTTTGTTTCTGACAACTTCTCCCTTTTCATTTAGCTTGTTCCTAAATACCCACTTGGTTCATATTACATGAACATTCTTGGGTTTAGGAACTAGATCCCAAACATCATTTTTGGAGAACTGGTTGAGTTCTTCTTCCATAGCCAGAACCCAGTCTTTATCCATGAGGGTTTCTTCAATTGTAGCTGGTTCTATCAATGATACTAGTCCTACAAGTGTTTCTTCTGATGGTCTAAAGGCTAATCTGGTTCTGATAGGAGCATCTTTGTTGACCAGAATTAATTCCTCAAGATGTGATATGGACAGTCTTTTTCTTCGTTGAGATGGGGTATTTGGAGTCACTTCAATGGTTTCTTGTGTAGGATCTTGCTGTTCTTTAACTTCATCTATCTTTTCCTTAGGTTCGGAGTATCTGATTTCCAAATCTGCAAGTTTCTCAACTAGCTCTTACTTTTCTGAGTCAGGCTTGTCATTGAATCTAACATGAATAGATTCCTCCACAATTCTTGATTCTGTGTTGTAAACTCTGTAGCCTTTCGAGCGTTCAGAGTATCCCAACAACAGACACTTATGTGCTTTGGAATCAAACTTGCTAAGATTCTCTTTAGTGTTAAGCATAAAACAGACACATCCAAATGGATGAAAATAAGAGATGTTGGGTAATTTATTCTTCCACAATTCATATGGAGTTTTATTCAAGATAGGTCTTATAGAGATTCTATTTTGAATATAACATGCTGTGTTAATTTCTTCTGCCCAGAAGTGCTTAGCTATGCCGGTTTCTTGGATCATGGTGCGAGCCATTTCTTGTAAAGTTTGATTCTTTCTTTCTACAACTCCGTTTTGTTGTGGAGTTCTAGGACAAGAAAAATCGTGAGATATTCCATGTGAATCAAAAAGTTCTTCAAAGTTTTTATTTTCAAATTCTCCACCATGATCACTTCTGACTCTGACTATTTTACAGCTTTTCTCATTTTGTACTTGAGTGCAGAAGGAAGCAAACACAGAGTGTGATTCATCCTTGTGTTTTAAGAATTTTACCCATGTCCATCTGCTGTAGTCATCAACGATGACTAGTCCATATTTCTTACCATTGAGAGAGACCGTTTTTACAGGGCCAAACAGATCAATGTGAAGAAGTTCCAATGGTCTAGAGGTAGAAACAACATTTTTAGCTTTGAAAGAGGTTTTTGAAAACTTTCCTTTCTGACATGCTTCACAAAGAGCATCTGACGAATATTTCAGATTTGGCAAGCCTCTAACAAGACCAAGCTTGTTAAGCTAAGAGATTCTTCTCAAACTAACATGACCAAGACGTCTGTGCCAGACCCATTGCTCTTCGTTTACAGAAAGAAGACATTTTACATTTTGATGTTTTAAATCAGATAACTTAATTTTGTAAGTGTTGTTTTTCCTCTTTCCATTAAATAGGACAGATCCCTCCTTCTGACTTACAGCTTTACAAGACGTTTGATTAAAATTGAGATCATAGCCACTGTCGCTAAGTTGACTTATTGATAACAGATTATGCATTAGACCTTCTACTAATAAAACATTCTTAATGGAAGGAAGCTTACCATTTCCAACAGTTCTGGAGCCAATGATTCTTCCTTTCTGATTTCCTCCGAAACCGACGACGCCTCCAAGCTTAAGTTTCAAATCTTGGAACATAATCCTTTCTCCCGTCATGGGTCGTGAGCACCCACTGTCCAAGTACCATGACTGATGTTTCAATGGAGCTATTAAGGATATCTGCAACATAGATTATCTTGTTTTTAGGTACCCATTTTGTGGGTCCTTTCGCATCAGTTTTTCTAAAGGTTCTGATCCCTTTAGATTTCCTTACGTTAGTGAAATGGTGTGGAATTTGTGCATAGTGTTCGTTTTTAGGATATTTCTTTAGTGTATGTGTTTGTGTAATCCCAGTGTTTGAGCCTTTTGGTTCTGAATGCTTAAGGCCAGTACCAGAGGGAATAAAATGTTTGGACAGAGGTATTATGTTGATGTTTTTGGTTTCATCATATGGTTGAGATAGTCCTGAATATCCTATACCTCTACTGCCATTTCTACTGACTCCATAGATTAGTGAAGCCATTTTGCTTCTATCTACGCTTTTGGCAAGAAATTTTTTAAATGCGTTATCATATTTGTCTTCTTCACTAGTGTTAGTTGAGTTTGAAACAATTTCTTCTTCTAACTTAGATAGTTTACATTTCAGGACAGTATTTGAGTTTTCTAAGACAAATATTTTCTCATTTTGTTTAGAAATGGTTTTCTTGTTTTTAGCAAGATCTTCTGAAGAAATTATAAAACTCTTTTTCAAGATTTTGAATTTGCTTTGAAGGTTTTGATATCTTTTTATAAGTTCAGTTAATCCTAATTCAAGTTCATATCGTGATAAGGAAGAAAGTACCTCTCTTTCATCGTCGGAGTCTGATAGTTCTTCCTCTGACAAGTCGCTTCTGGTTTCTGCCATGAATGCCACGTTGACCCATCCTTCATCAGCATCATCTTCAGGTTCTGAATCATCCCAGATTGCCATGAGACCCTTTTTGGTTTTCCTGGGTCTTTCTTCTTTCTTGGACTTTGGACTGTCATTTTTGAGATGTCCAGGTTCTTTGCATTCAAAGCACGTAACATTTTTTCCATAGTTTCTTCTTTGACCAGATGTAGATTCGAATCTTCTCCTTGGTCCTTTAAATTTGTTCCTTCTGTATCTCCAAAGTTGACTTATCTTTCTTGATATGAGTGATATATCATCTTCTTCTGAATCATCCTCAGATTCTTCCATTTCTTCTTCTACCTGATACGCCTTCTTCTTTTCTGGCTTTGCCTTTAGTACAATGGATTTGTTTTTCTTCTGAGGTTCATCTCCTTGAAGCTCTATTTCATGACTTCTTAAAGAACTGATAAGTTCTTCAAGACTGATACTATTCAAATCCTTTGCAAGTTTCAAGGCAGTCACCATTGGTCTCCATTTGGCCGGAAGACTTCTGATGATTTTCTTGACATGATCAGCAGTAGAATAGCCTTTGTTCAGAACTCTGAGTCTGGCAACAAGCATTTGAAACCTTGAGAACATGGTTCCAACAGACTCATCATCTTCCATTTTGAAGACTTCGTATTTTTGAATTAGCGTAAGAGCCTTCGTCCCCTTGACTTGAGCATTTCCTTCGTGAGTCATACGAAGAGAGTCAAAGATGGACTTTGCAGTTTCTTTGTTTGTGATTTTCTCATACTCGGTATAAGAAATTGCATTCAACAGAATGGTTCTTGCTTTGTGATGATTTTTGTAAGTTTTCTTCTAAGCATCTGTAAACTCACTTCTTTCAATCTTTTTACCTACAGAATCTATAGGATGACTATAGCCATCAAGTACTAGATCCCATAGATCTAGATCAAATGATAAGAAATAACTTTCAATTCTATCTTTCCAATAATCAAACTTTTCGCCATCAAAGATAGGAGGTTTTGCAGTGTAAGATTCTCTTTCAATAACATTTGTTTCAGAAGTTGTTGGTGGTGGTGTAGTCATTATTTTTCACACTTGGATCGGTACTGAACACTGTTAAGTGCTTGATAAAAATACAATCTTTTTATCACCTCAGAACCGTAGCTCTGATGCCAATTGAAGGTGTGAAAAAAACTCAAGAAATGGGGGGTTTGAATTGGTTTTTCAAAATCAATCGTTTCCTTTTTAAAATAACTTTTTCTTAAAACTTTACCCCTTTTCTAAAGTTTAAAACAACTTGGTCAAACAAAAGGATATAAACAAGTTAAGTTTATACTAGTTCACTTGAGAACCTCTCAAGTTAATCTAGTCCACCCGCCAAGGTGATTTCGCCTCTCTCAACAAGGTCTTAATCCACTATTTCAACAAAATAGTACACTGCACAAGCTACCACAGCTGGTGACTAACAACAACCTCTAGAACTCACACGTTCTAGACTTCTCAAGTAATCCAACCACATAGGTCTTACTTAAGGCACAACCTCTAAGACACACGTCCTAGACTTCTCAAGAGATCTGGTCACTAAGACTCTCTTAAGGAATACAAATTTTAGTTCAAATACAACGGTTTTACAGAGAATCGCTTCTTATCAAGTTGATAATGTAAACAGGTTTTTTAGACCAAGAATGACTTAAGAAAGAATAGAGTTAGAAAGTGTTGTCGTTGTTCGCATGTGTATCTTTCTTCAAGTCTTTGAGCTTCCTTTTATAGCCGAGTGAAAAGAGCCGTTGAGATGGAATCATGAAGGCTAGGTAGGCTTATGGCTAGAAGCGTGAGGAGAGGTACAAAAGCTTCTGCATGCTGCGTGTCCTGTCTGTGTCAGATTGTTTAGTTTGTATTTCGAACAGTCTTCAAGAATATTAACGTTGTAATGTGGTACAGCTGTACAGTGCTGCAGGTTTTCTTGGCTTCTCAACTGCAGAGGCTTTTTGTGAGCATAAGTTAGAAGGGAAAATATTGTTTGGTGAAATTCTGGCCAGTATACCAGATGTCCTATCGAGATATCGAGACACTGATATACAACAACAATGAACAAGTTTAAAACAAATAGTGTGCAGAAAATGTAAAGAACACCAGAAATTGTTAACCCAGTTCGGATCTAACTATCCTACATCTGGGGGCTACCAAGCCAGGGATGAAATCAATATTCGATAGTATCAATTTACTGATAACCACACCCGGTTCAATCAGCTCACTTAATCACTACCCTTCTTATGACTTCTACCTAAGACTCCCCTAGGTATGAGGCCCTCCTCAAATCCCTCTTCAATCACAACCCGTGACTGGTTCCTTACAAAACAAGTAACAATGGTCGAAACACAAATCCTCAATACTTCACAGCTTATGAGAATTAACACACAGCTACTCAATGCTTAAAAGCTTATGAGCAACCTTACACAACTTACACTACAGTCCTTATACTATTATCATAAGATACTAGTTAGGCTCACAAAACACAAGCACACAACCCTAAAAATACATGTAAGTTTGACACCTAAAACTAGGTATACATCAGTCTATTTATAGCTTGTAATCTGGACTGAATTGGGCTTCAAAAACGCAGCAATTAGACTGTTCACAATTCTGCAAAATTAACTCCAATAAAATAGGTCTTCAATCCAAAGTTTCCTATTATGTCTCCATAATTAGAAACAGCAGCAAATCCGAAAACCAGCAAATAACCCTAATCCAAAAATGCTTTGGATGCCACATAGGATAACCAAATATTCACAGAATATTTAGTTACAAATCATAGTAACAGAATCTGCATTTAAAACTAACTTCACCGCGCGATGTCCTAAGAGCTGCCATGGAACATCTTCATACGACATGTTGAAAACAGCCACTTAAAACATTGAGATTCAACATCTACTGCTACATGAGTTTTAGCAAAATAATGCCAACCATAAAACCAAGGAAATAACAATCTCCTCCTTTGGCTTATTTTTGGCTAAAACTCCACACACACTCAAACACCATCAGTATCAGCAACGGAAAAAACTACTCAAACACCAACAAAAAACAATTCCCACATCTGCAGCAAAAACAACTCATTATAGTAAGCTGGCAAAAACTCCCCCTCAACAGCAGCAACATTTCACATTCTCCCCCTCAGCAACAACAGCATCACAAACATAATCTACCTGCAGCACACATACTTCCCCACAATAGCACAAGCACATACCAAAGCTGCTCTCCCTCACACTCACACTTACTACTCCCCCTTTTTAGCCACAAATATGACAAAGAGAGGTCATAGATAAATGTAAATATATTACATAGCAGTATATTGTTCAACACCAAACCAGAATTAAGTTGTCCAAAAAGAAAAGAGAAAAACAAAAACAGACAAAAACAGAAAATAAACTTCCAGATAGCCTAGCTAATCAACACTGTTCTCTTCATCAGCAACCTCATCACTTTCACCAGAAGCACCATTCTCAGAACCAGAATCTTCAGACTGCTGGACACTCCTTCTGTCAGACTCAGTAGATTCACCTTGTCCATCATCTTCAGTCAGCTCTTGATCTTTAGCAGCATTTCTCTTTTCAACCAAGGCTTTCATCAGCTGTTCTAGCTTAGCCTTCCTCGCTGTATCTCTCATGATAGATTCTTCCAGCTCTTTGTAAGTCTCTTGCATCTGAGCAATGACTTCATCATCAAGAGTGGCATGACTTGAAGTCTGTGAAGATGTCCCAGCAATGTCTGAGACATGTGCTCCACCAAGTAGCTTGTAGTGAAGGGATATAGGAGGTTTCCTTTTGAGTGCAGTGTCACCCCTCAACCCAAGATTAGGACACTGTTCTAGAATAATACCACAGATCAAGGAAGGGAAACAGATAGGCATCTTGACAGCAGGTGAGCTAGCTTGTTTCAATATCTTCTCAAAGATATATAATCCAAAATCAAAGGCAATCTTCTTTCCTATAGCATATATGAATCTGCCAAGTGTAGAGGAAATAGTAGATATGTGATTTGTAGGAACCCAATTTACCACAGCAATCCTGTGGAGGATGGCATATTTGACACTTAATTTTCCAGATGACAACTTCTCTGTATTTGGCCAATGTCTCATACAGCCACCTGTAATCTCCTTGCATACAGTATTGTCTGTTACTTCCAACTCAGGTTGGGATTCCTTGCTCCTGCCCAGATAGTTATTGATGATTTCAGGTGAAAATGTGACAGCTTCTCCTCTCACAGATACTTGTCTGAGATTGTTGCCCCTGTTCTCATCACACCCTTCAGATATATTCACCACGAATTCTTTGACTAGATTTCCATAGCAGGGTCCTAACTTTGACACTGTTCTCATCAATCCAGCTGCAGCAATGAGCTCCACTATTTCTTTGTACTTTTCGAAGTCCTTCCCCAACTCTCTCTCTAGAGCAATCCTTCTTTGATCAACAATTTTCCATCTATCTATATTTCTCATAGAGCTTTCAGTAGAAGCCTTCTTGCAGGTGAAGATTTTTGTACCAATGATGTCCTGGACATCTGTTTCAACTTCATAGTCATAATCACTTTGATCAGTAATTTTTCTTTTCTTAGTGGGCACTACAAACTTGCTACATTGCTTAGGAGGCCCTGCTTGAACTTTTCTTTCCCCACCTCCAGATTTACCACACTCTTTCGAAGACTTGGAGCCTTCACTTATTACAGTTTTTCTTCTTTTCTGAATTCTTCTCAGCATTCCAGCAATAGGTTCCTCATCAAAAGTGAGGTCGTCAACATTAATAACATCTTCAGTCCTTACATCAGCTTTCTTTTTACTTCTTCTCTCACGGTCCACATGCATGGGAACATCACCATCAGTCCTATTAGTAGGGCTGCTATTGATATTTTCAGTCACTGATGTTGGAACATTAGACTTGACATTTGCCTTAATTCCACTCAGAATCGAGGCAACAACCCTTCTAATTTCCTTATCTTTTCTGACAGCATCATCATCAGTGGAATCATAAGATTTAGTAACCTTCTGCTTCTCAACTAAGTCTGATTTAGATCCCTTTTCAGTCATGTTTTTCTTAGGGCTTACTTGGTTAGCATACAAACTGGTCATGGAGTGAACTTTCTTCTTAGGTGAGAAAGGTTTAGATTTCTTACCAGGAATGTTGACATTTGTTGTGTGAGAAGCTTGCTGGTTGCCTTTTGGGTTAGCCGGCATAACATTCAATGGAGCAATGTCGAGCACTAGGTCAGAGAGGTTTATCATCCGCAGTGATTCTTCATCTCCAGCATTGATTCGTGGAGAACCAGTGTTATCAGGGGAGCCGTGCATGGAATCGGAGTTAGGATGTTGAGACATGTTTAGTTGATCACAAAATGCAGTATTAAGGAGAGTAAGAGCAAACCCTAGCGGAGAGGAGTTTTGAAAGAGTGGGTCAGATGATGTTTTGGCGCTGTAGGATTGAAGTTGAAACGTGTTAGCTGACCTATTTATAAGTTTTGGAAGTGGGTCCTTATACACGTGCCATTCACACGCTTTTTGATTTAACACTTCCACAATACTGCTTTCAGCTTTCCACAAATAGCAATCCTCTGAGGTTCTTTCACCTCTCATCACAATAGATTTCTTTTCATCCATTATTAAACATTCGTAGTTTGTAAAGATGACCCTAAGACTTTGATCACACAACTGGCTTATGCTTATTAGATTAGTATCTAATCCTTCAACAAGCAATACTTCTTCCAAAATTGAATGTCCTGGATAATCCACTCTTCCAACACCAAGTACTTTTCCTTTTGATCCATTACCAAAAATCACCTCATTAGGAGCATGATACTTAACATCTGACATATATCTACTAACACCTGTCATATGTCGAGAGCATCCACTATCAAAGAACCATTTTTCATTTGTAGAGACTCTGAAAGACTTGTAGTCCCTATGTTCTTTTACAAAATCCTTTGAAGTCTATATCCTTTTTGTTTCAACCCTGCCCTTTTTCCTACTATACTGTTGCATGGGTTTGGGATAACCATGTAGCTTATAGCAAAATGCTTTTATATGACCAACCTTCCCACAATGATAGCAAGTCCATATTTGATTCTTTTTCTTTATGAACTTCTTCTGATGCCTGGGAGGATGTTGCAACATGTTATTCAACATCTTCAACCTTCCCTTGTCTTGAACGGGTACTTCCTCAGATTTCTTTCCTTCATCTAATTTATTTGTACCTTCAAATCCAATACCACTGACATTTCTAGCATCTCTTCCTGACTTCAAAATTTCATCAAGTATATCAGAACTCCCATTTAACATTCTGACATTTTTTATCATGTTGTCCAATTTTGAATTCAAAACACTTACTTCACTTTGTAGATCAGCTATAGTAGACACATGCTCAGTATTCTCAGCTTTTAAATGAACAATAACACATGCTTGTTCTTCTTTCTGCTGACATACTTCTTCATGTTCAATGCACAACTTCTTATAAGAGATAGCCAGCTTTTCAAAAGTAAGCTCTTCAGATTCTTCATCTGATTCACATACTCCTGTTAATGCTGTCACCAACTTTACAGATTTCTCATCATCTTCAGTTTCAGAATCATCTTCTGACCATGTCACAGATAATCCCTTCTTCTATCTTTGGAGATAAGTGGGACACTCAGTTTTTACGTGCCCAAATCCTTCACATTCATAGCATTGAACTCTCTTCCCTTGATTAGAGTCTTCTTCAGTTCTGGTTCTTCTGCCTCCATCCTGGTCTTTGTTGATGTCGAGAGACTTGTTTCGAATATTTTCTCTTGACTTCCAATCCATCCTTTTCAACACTTTATTAAATTGTCTTCCAAGCAACACTAGCTCTTTGGACACATCTTCTTCATCATCTAAAGCATCTGCATTTGACACAAATGCTATACTCTTCTTCTTTTCAGCTTTCTCACTAAATCCTAACTCAAAAGTTTGGAGTGATCCCATAAGCTCATCCACTTTCATCTTGTCAATGTCCTGAGCTTCCTCTATAGCAGTGACTTTCATATCAAATCTCTTAGGTAGAGACCTGAGAATCTTCCTGACCAGCTTGCTGTCAGACATCTTTTCTCCTAAGGCACTAGAGGCATTAGCTATCTCAATAATGTTCATATGAAAATCATGAATGCTCTCATCCTCTTTCATCTTCAAACTCTCAAACTTGCTAGTGAGAAGCTGAAGCTTTAACATTTTCACCTTTGAGGTCCCTTCATGAGCAACTTTCAAGACCTTCCAAGCCTCTTTGGCAATAGTACAATGCTCAATCAGCCTGAAGATATTTCTGTTGACACCATTGAACAATGTATTCATGGCTTTAGAATTTCCAACAGACCCTTTGTAGTCAGCATCATCCCAGTCCTCTTCTTCCTTCAGAACATCAGTAGGGTTACCTTTATCATCTTTAACCTTAGGGGGCTCCCATCCTTTGATGACAGCTTTCCATGCTTGATCGTCCATGGATTTGATGAAAGCTATCATCCTAGGTTTCCAATACTCATAGTTTGAACCATCCAGCAGACGTGGTTTATTCAGAGCTCCTCCATCCTTGTCCATTGTACCAGAAAGTACCTTCCCTGAATCTCACCCAGAAACAACTAAGGGTACCTGCTCTTGATGCCAATTGAAATTCTGGCCAGTATATTAGATGTCCTATCGAGATGTCGAGACACTGATATACAACAACAATGAACAAGTTTAAAACAAATAGTGTGCAGAAAATGTAAAGAACACCCGAAATTGTTAACCCAGTTCGGATCTAACTATCCTACATCTGGGGGCTACCAAGCCAGGGATGAAATCAATATTCGATAGTATCAATTTACTGATAACCACACCCGATTCAATCAGCTCACTTAATCACTACCCTTCCAATGACTTCTACCTAAGACTCCCCTAGGTATGAGGCCCTCCTCAAATCCCTCTTCAATCATAACCCGTGACTGATTCCTTACAAAACAAGTAACAATGGTCGAAACACAAATCCTCAATACTTCACAGCTTATGAGAATTAACACACAGCTACTCAATGCTTAAAAGCTTATGAGCAACCTTACACAACTTACACTACAGTCCTTATACTGTTATCTTAAGATACCAGTTAGGCTCACAAAACACAAGCACACAACCCTAAAAATACATGTAAGTTCGACACCTAAAACTAGGTATACATCAGTCTATTTATAGCTTGTAATCTGGACTGAATTGGGCTTCAAAAACGCAACAATTAGACTACTCACAATTCTGCAAAATTAACTCCAATAAAATAGGTCTTCAATCCAAAGTTTCCTATTATGTCTCCATAATTAGAAACAGCAGCAAATCTGAAAACCAGCAAATAACCCTAATCCAAAAATGCTTTGGATGCCACATAGGATAACCAAATATTCACAGAATATTTAGTTACAAATCATAGTAACAGAATCTGCATTTAAAACTAACTTCACCGCGCGATGTCCTAAGAGCTGCCATGGAACATCTTCATACGACATGTTGAAAACAGCCACTTAAAACATTGAGATTCAACATCTGCTGCTACATGAGTTTTAGCAAAATAATGCCAACCATAAAACCAAGGAAATAACATTTGGTTCTTGAGATTATCAAGTCTTTGAATCATCAGCTATGCGCTTCCAGAATCTTCAGAACTTGCCTTCAGAACCTTGTTCTTTTAATGTACTTTCTTTATATCTTCAGAGGCTTCTGATAAAATTTGATTGAAGCATGAAAGTCGACTTTGGGTAGGTTTTCAGAACCTTGATCAGAGAGCATGAGGCTTCAGCATCTGGACTTCGTTCCATCCGAACTTTTGTCTTTTGATCTTCAGAACTCATTCTCTTTTCCTTTCGTATCAGAGATATGTGAATCTTGTCTTATCTTCGAATTGAGTTCAGTTCTTCGAAGCATCTTTCATTAAGCATTGCGCCAATTCACGGAAGCAGAACCTATTTGCTAGGTTCTCACAAATAACAACATTAGTTGCACAAGATTGTTCATACAAATATTCATCTGTTATCATCAAAACTTAGAGATAATATTGCAGAACCAAATCTTGTTCTCACAGACTGTTGTTGTTGTACTGTGGGCGAGCCTGTTGAAGAGGTTGTTGTTGCCTTTGCTGATATTATTGTTGATTTGGTTGCTAAGCAACCTGAGGTTGATAAGTCGAAACTGGTGCTTGGCTGATATCAGGAGTTATTGCTGCTACAGGTTGATACCTCCGCCTTTGCTTTCCCAGAGATATGTTACTGATCTCTTGTTCTTTTTTCTTTTGGAAAGCATTACCGTATTTTTTCCGTACCACTGGACGACTCTGTATTTTTGACCAGACATCCCTCTCGAACTGCTTCCTCCAGACGTACTCCCATGTTTACCATCTCGGTGAAATCACTGGGCGCATTGGCGATCATTCTGTCATAGTAGAAGGAACTCAATGTTTTCAGAAAAATCTTTGTCAACTCTTTTTCTTCAAGAGGTGGAGAGATCTGAGCGGCTATTTCACGCCATCTTTCAAAATACTCTTTAAAAGTCTCTTTTTCCTTTTGAGACATTGCTATGAGTTGATCCCTGTCTAGGGCCATGTCCAGGTTGTATTTGTATTGTTGAAGGAAGGCTTCCCCGAGATATCTGAAAGTACTGATCTTTGCACGGTTTAAACCCATGTACCATTTGAGTGCGACACTGGTTAAACTGTCCTAGAAATAGTGGATCAGTAGTGGTTGATTTTTCAACTGAGTAGACATCTTTCAAGCGTACATTACCAAATGACTTTGAGGGCAAGTGCTACCCTTGTATTTTTCAAAGTCTGGTACTTTGAACTTGTGCCGAATTTTGACATTCGGGACCAAACAGAGGTCAGCGGCGTCCTTTCCGAATAGATCCTGACCGCGAATAGAATGCAGTTCCTTCTGCATTTCTGAGAACTGTTCCTGGAAATCGTTCATCCTCTCATAAACTTCTTCGTCGTATGCGACTTGCGAATATTGCTTCTCAGGGATTGTGTGTACCACCGGCGGTGGTATTGACATTACTCCTGTAACTCTTAGCGCTTCAGTGACCTGAAGTTTGTAACCTTTAGGAGTTTCCGTCGTTCCCTTTGCGTCATCAATTACCCGAAGTTTGTAACCTTCAGGCCTTGAATTTCCTGCCGTAGCTTCCAGATCTTCAACGACTGGCGGAATGTATCCTTCTGGAATAAATTTATGCGGCATGCCCCAAGGTTGACCCGGAGGCATGTTGTACCGAGGGTGATTGTCGCGCTTTCCAGCAATTGGGGTGGATGTAATCTCCGAGATTATAGTCCTTTGTTGTTGCTGTTCCTGAGCTATTGCCAGGCTTTGCATATCATTGTGAAGTTTCTCAAAACTTTCCTTTAGAGCGTCGATTTCTTCTCTCAGCTCTCTGTTCTCTTCCACGAGTTCGTCCATTTTTTTTTTGTCGATTAGCCCGAGTGTTGTACGAATGAGACAGTTTGAAACTAAAATCAGGACGTAAACGTGAGACTCGATAGAAAGGAGAATGTGTTATGTTAGAATGATGAATGATAATTCAGATATATTTATTATTATTTTTTTGTTTCTTCAAAAGAAAACTAAACAAAGTAATTGCAAATACCACACAGAGTGGGGATACCCCTTTTTATTGAAACGGAAAAGTTGCGATACGTTACAAAGAAAAGTACATATTTACAAAATGCGTAGAAGGAAAACTAGATCTGAAGATCATGAGTTCTCTCTGAGGAGAACCCAGATGTTGGTTCCTGAACTTTTCTTTTCTTTGATCGGGCCACTTCGGCCGTTGTCGATTCACTGAGTCTTTGCCAAGTGAAGCTTCTTGTTTCTTCCTGATTCTCCATAGCATGTTGCTCTAGTATCTCAATCAGGGAATCCTTTTCCTTCAGTAGTTCTTGAGTTTTGATACATTCCAAATTGAGAATCTGAAACTTGTTCTTCCAAGCGTCTTTTTTGCATTGAACTTTGCTGAGCATGATTTGGAGTTTTTTGGTGTTAGACATAAAGTAAAGGACAAATTCCTTAAACGGAAGAACTTCTTGACGAGGATAAGGCATCCTAAACTTAAGAGCCCTAGCCTGTACCCACTGGAGATATGATTCTGTAACGGAATAGTTTGGTCTTCCCAAAGACTCTTTTCCTTTCTAGTGAATGTGTTGCCAAGCATGCACTATTTCTTTCTTCAGTGCTCTGTCATTTTCTCCTTCCTTGAAGAAAAGACCTTCCAGATGAACATTATGAGGAATATGTCTCATAGGGTATCCAAGTTGACGATGAACTAAGATCGGATGATAGTTGATTCCTCCTTTAACACCAATGAGAGAGACATTGGGAAAATTTCCACAACGATCGATGAGGTTTATCCCCTCAAAGATCATGTTGCACCAATCTATGTCGGAGTGAGTAAGAGACATAATCTTCTGCGACCATCGCAGGTTGTTCTTGAGATCCCAAAATGCAGCTGACTTGGGCAAGTGAGATACGAACCACTTATAGAGTAAGGGTACACAGCATGTTATCATTCCCGACTTGTATAAACTCCTTAAATGGATAGAATGATAAGCATCTGCGAGCAGAGTCGGAACGGGGTTCCTAATCAAGAAAATCTTAAGGGCGTTCATATCGACGAAGTGATCAAAGATCGGAAAGAGGAATAGTCCATAAGTCAGTAGAACAAAGATATCCTCAAAAGCAGTAATATTTCCTATACTGGCAAAGTATAGAGCTTTCTCTGTCAGGAATTTAGCTGGTAAACCCTGAATTCCTCCCTTGGTGGTCATATAAACCCTGATTTTTTATTCTTCCATGGAGATTGCCCTTGCAATGATTAAATCCTTTGGAATTTCTTCCAGTCCAGAAAATGGAGCTTAATCAGTGATAGGCAAGTTAATCAGATGGGAATACTCCTCCAGTGTTGGTGCTAACTAGTAATTTGGAAAGGTGAAGCAATGGTACACCGGGTCGTAGAACTGAACGAGTGTAGACATGATTCCTTCAACTACGTTGACCTTCAAAAGAGCTAACAGTCCTCCGTGATTAGCTCTGAAAGCTTCTGGATTTGTAATCATCCTTGCTAGTTTCCTTAAGTCCTCTAGTTTTGGAGCCTTGAAGGTGTACTTATTTGTTTTCCTTCTACCGAAATCCATAACGCAACTCTGACATTTGCAATTACTGTTAAGTTTTTTTTGTTTTGAAAAAAAGAGGGAATCGAAGAGAAATGATTTTTTCTGTTTTAAGTTTTTTAGATGAATGCATGAATGCAGCACACAAAAACATAGAAAAAACATGGGGTCAAAGGTTCAGCGTCACGAGCATGGAGTCATGGCTCTACCCATCCCCCCAAAAGGTTTGTTTGAACTAAAGGGTTCGTGGAAACCTCCACAGTTCTCCATGATCCTTTCTTAGGAAATTAACAGTAAGTGGAATCACCCAAACAAGCTGAAATTTCACTAAGAAAGAATTTCTTTTGAGCGTAGTATCGCGTATCAACTATTTCCGATAGTTACCGCACTACTTTAATGTTTAAAAAGGCTAAGAACCAGCTTCTCTGACACCACACTAGGATTGCCATGCTTTTGCGACAATCGTTCACGCAACACTTCGTATCCACACCGGTGTCTCCACCGGCTGATGGTCTACCAGGTTTGTTTTACCAGGATTCACTCCCGGTAATCCTTCCCCCGTCTATGCCAGCACTTATAATATGGTTTTTCTCTCTTTCCAGATGCGACATCACTCGCAGTCCCATTAGCAGAAAAAATAAACACAGATATCAAGTAGGAAAGTGATATATATATAGTATTTGATCTTAAAACTAACATCCTATACCTCTTAGAAAGCTAGTTCTATATCCTAAACAGATAATGACTCCCTAGCAGAGTCGCCATTTTTCTGTGGAAAATGGGGACGATGCCCCAAGGCAAGATAGATCGTACAGTGACTCCCCAGCAGAGTTGCCATTTTTTTGTAGCAGCGGTTTTTGAGACCGACCCGCACCCGCCTGATGGGGAAAATAATTTATTTATTAGGGTGCTACTTTCTGATTTCTTATTTATCCCGATGAAGCTTGAAGGGAAAGGGAATCTATCTCAAACTAACCTTGCTTCGCAAATGTTGTTCTGAACAGTTTGCGGTAAAGAGATTGGGGAGTCTGGGGTCAGATTACACAATGGATAGTTGTCAATTACCCATCCTGTATGTGGTTATCCACAGGTTATAGTTTTAGGATCAATGCTTAAATACTTGATAGTGTTTGTCTGTAAATGGGAGAAGTTTATTTATGATGTCTTTGATGGAATGAGAGAGAGTTTTGCTGTTTTTGGTAAGGTCAGGGACCTAAAGTTTTTAGTTTAGTGTACTCGCTAAGATCATCTTTGATCTTATGCCTACGTATTCCCTGTTATGAAGTATAGGGAAATCAGAGCGATCATAGTTCCTCCTAGTCTAAGGGAAAAACAGATGTTTTGTTTGTATCTTGTTCAAAGCCCAAGATGTGAAGCTAAAAGGTTATCTATATCTTGTTCAAAGCCCAAGATGTGATGCTAAAAGGTTTACTGTATGATGGAATTTGTCATCTCTAGAGAGAGTTCCTGGTCTCATCTGAGGTTTTTGTTGATTTTTGTGTGCCTTGATTGAAGCCCAAGGTTGAAGCTAAGAGGTTGATTGGATTCCACAGGGGAAAATCATTATACAAAGCCTAAGAGGAGCTATCTCTGATATGGGAATCATTATACAAAGCCTAAGAGGAGGCTGAAAGTTGACTGACTGACTCCGCAGGGGAGAATCATTATACAAAGCCTAAGAGGAGGCTGAAGATTACTGTTTATACTCAACAAGAGAGTATTTTGTATCTTGTACAAAACCCAAGATGGAGGCTAAAACTGACTGTTTTATACTCAACAAGAGAGTGTTGTATATCTTGTATAAAGCCCAAGATGGAAGCTAAAATGACTGTTTATACTCAACAAGAGAGTATCATTGTACAAAGCCTAAGAGGAGGCTAAAAAGCTGTTTATACTCAACAAGAGAGTGTTTGACTCAGTGGGGAAAAGATTTTATCTATCTTGTATAAAGCCCAAGATTGAGGCTAAAAGGGGTTTGATGACTCCATTAGGGAGAACATTTATTTGTGTCTTGTACAAAGCCCAAGAGAGAGGCTAAAAAGGTTTAACTGACTCAGCTGGAGAAAGATCATTATATAAAGCCTAAGAGGAGGCTGACTTTGCTGGTGATAGTTTTAGTTTAGTGACAGGTCCAGTATGTTGGATGAAAGAGAAAATAAGTTCTTATGAGGAAAAGATTTCAGATGCCATGAGACTCTGTTTGGTTTTTGACAGTAAAATGGTATGAGTTGGGATTTACTGTGTTTGTGACAGTTTCTGTAAGTTTACAGTAATTGACCCATGTTGGGGAAAACTGAAGGTTTAAGTTTGTGAAAACTGTTTTGGGATCGATCAGAGGATCAAGGTTATTTCCTGTTCTTTAAGGAAATGGGAAATCCAAAGAGTATTGAGACTGTCCAAAGTCTAATGGTGTTTGAGAAATTAATTCTCTGATTGTGAAGGATCATTATATGATGCCCAAAAGAAGGCTGGTATGTTAAGGGATGAAGGTCAACCCAATAACTGGTCTGTTGTTTTGACTCAGAAAGACAGCTCTAGCAAATTGATGACTAGGTTCTGTTCCTATACCTGTAGAGGTCTTTGGGTCCTTGTACTAAGCCCCAAGAGGAGGCTGAGAACTTTTAAGAAGCAGGAGGGTCCTTGTACAAAGCCTAAGAGGAGGCTGGGAATGCTTTTAGGAAGCTTGTGGGTCCAAACCAAGAGAAGTTAAAAAAATACAATTCACAGGGAAGAGATCATTTCATGAAAGTTCGAGGCTTGAAGAAATTCAAGAGATGCAATTCACAGGGAAGAGATCATCTCGGGGGAATAAAATTTCTTTGACAGTTTCTAAAGTTACGGTCTGAGAAAAGGGTCACCAGGAATACTGCCTTTCTCTTTGTTCCATATTAATTTGCCCCAAGAGAAGGGAAGACTGTATCTGGAATCCTACGGGGGATCTCTGTTTGACTTGTTATAAGAGAGAGTAACAACTGGCTTTACCTAGTTCTAGACGTAGTTGCTGGGGAAAACTCTATACAAGTATATATACAGTTGATATATGACAAGTATTTAAAAAGTTTATGAAAGAAGACTAACCGTGCGCAGCTTCCCACAATACATTATATATATATATATATATATATATATATATATATATATATATATATATATATATATATATATGACTGGTAAAAGATTATGAAAGAAGACTAACCGTGCGCCGCTTCCCATAATACAGTATATATATATAAAGCGGTAAATGAAAGCATGTAAAAACTTACCCGATGTAGAGCTTCCATGCTGTAATGTTAGTTGTACAAGAAATTGAAGAAAGTTTTGATACAGTTTATTGTAAAACAGTAAATGGGGCTTATTCAACAAGAGATGCCCTGATGATTTAAATACAGACTATTTGGTTTACAGAGTATTTACAAAGAAGGATTGGGTCTTACACAACAAGAGTGCCCAAAGGTTATTTTTATACAGAGTGTGGGTCTTACAACTCAATGAGAAGCCCAGATAAAACTGTTTTGAAATACGACGATCGTATTAGGGTTTTGAAAACTGTACAGAGGGACTTATACAACACTGAGGCCCAAATTATTTTTGTACAAGAGGGTTTGGTCTTACACTCTTATAGAGGCCCAAAGAGATTATTTTAAAAGAAAAATGGGACTTACAACACAAGGGTAGGCCCAGACGATTTTGTTAAAAAGGCGACGATTGCATCGTTGTTTTTCTGACGTATCGGGACTTATACAATACATTGAGGCCCAAATAGTTTTGGTCAAAAAGGGATTGGGTCTTATACAACAAGAGTGCCCAAAGATTTGATTTTGTAAAGATGAGTGGGGCTTATAACACAAGGGTATGCCCAAATGATATGTTTTGAACTGGCGATCGCGCTGAGATTTTTGAAAATACAATGGGACTTATACAATAAGTGAGGCACAAAAAGGTTTATATTTACAAAGGGGTTGGGTCTTACACTCTATTAGAGGCCCAAAGAGTTTTGAAAAGATCAATTAGGGTGAAAAATTATCAAAACCCTAATTTGGTTTTAAAAATATAATTAATTTTGATTAAAAATTAATAAAATGATCAAAAATTGTCAAAAATGAATTATGATCATGGATCAATGTTTGAAAAAACATGTTTTTATCAAAGGAATGATTAAAAATCATTTAAGTTGGAAAAATCAAGAAAGAAAAATATTTTAAAATGCTAAAAACAATTAAAATATTAAATCTTTGAAAAAAATATTAAATATGTGAAATAAATAATATTTTTGGGAAATTTTTGTAAAATACAATATTTTAACATTTTTGTGAATTATTAAAAAAAGAATCAACTCAAAATCATTTAAAATCAGAGAGAAATTATGGCACCTCAGCTGCAACTTCACTTCAAGCTTGTGCAGATGGCAAGTGATTTTGTGAAATTGGTGTTCCAGATGTTGTCTAAGTGTTTGATCAGCTTCTATATGATATATGTGAGGTATGTGTGTGATTGGTTTGAACAGAAATGCTCTCTAATGAAAAATTCGATAGTGACTTGCAAATGAATGTGTTTTTGAAAGTGAGAGAGTGTTTTTGAGGAAGGCAAGTGTTTAGGGCCTTTGGTGTACTCAAACTGATCACAACTGAGCTCTATTTATAGTAGAGCAAGTTTGTTTTGCAAGAAATAGTGAATGGCAACTGGTACAGGTCTGTGGCCAATTGGATCATTTTGGAATCTCAAGTCTCCTCTAGCCATTGACTTGAGGTTAGGGCACAAGCTATGAGTCTTCTGATGCAGGGATAAGCCTTGACTCATTTAGTTGGGATAGGCTCAGTTCATGCCACCTTGGTGTATCCATTGAATGCTCCAAACCAAAATTGGAGTCTTGTCCCTCTTTTAGGCTTTTTAGGGTTTGGCATGCTATTTTGGGAATCTTGGACTTGGGAGGCTGATGGATCAGAGCTTGTCTCTCCTTGGTCTCCTCCTGAGGTGTTCAGATGGATAAACTTGTTTGTCATTTTCCAAATTTGCTCAAATCGAGCAAAATGCTCAAATCTGCCTTGCCATGACAGTTTGCAGCAAGGTACTTTGCCATTGTCATATCTCATGGCTTAAGTGGAGTTTCATGAAGTTCTTGGACATTTTGAAAAGCTCTCATATGATACAACACATGTGTGATCATAGTTTGTCTTGATAATTTTTGGATCCAATTGAAAAATCCTCATGAACATTGATGTTCATGACTGCCAACTTAGGCAGATTTTTACTAAGTGTGGAAAAAGTGTAAAAGTTCAAATTTGTCATTTTGATCACTTAATAACTAAAAATCCATGATGAATTAGAGTGAGGTCTAGTTGAAGCTTTTGTAGAGTGTAGCAAAACCTACAAATCCATATTTGGATCATCCAAAATGGTTGCTTGGATCTCAAGTTATGATCCTTGGAAGTTGGTACCTTAGCCACTTTGTTCCATAACTTAGAAAATTTTCTAAGTTTTTCATGGTTACCCCTTTTACAAGTTATCCCATTTTCTTTGATTTTTCTTGATGAATGATGATTCAAATCACATTTAAACATGATTTTTGGGTTAAGGGAACTTTGGTTGACCAAAATTTCAAAAAGCCAAACTTTGACTTTTGCACAGTTGACTTTTTCGGCAGATGAATTTTGACTTTGTGATTCCTCTATGAAATTGATCCTTGGACCTAATGAATCTTCATGGATGACCTTTAGGGGTGTTTTGGGATGTCTTGAATCCTTCCCCAAGGTTTGGGATCAAATGTAGGTCAAAAGTCAATGGTTGGGTTGACGTTTTCATCAGGAAACCCTAATTTGTGATCAGATGAATTTGAGCTCTTGTGGCTTATGAATTGAACTTTGTGAGTCAATCAAATAATCTAATATGATGTATTTAAGATCCTTGAAGTTCAGCTTGAAGCTTCAAGTCATGTCTTGCTTCACAAGTTAGCTCAGGGTTGAATTAGGTCAAAACCCTAATTTTTGATTTTTTGATAGATGAACACTCAAGATGATTTGGCCATTGTGAATGGACTCTTGAGGTTCCTTTGAGCTTGTTGGACCACTAATAGAGGTATAGGCTCATGTTTTAGATGAAAATTTTCATCTGGAGGCCCTGGTCGACCAAAACCCTAATTTGGTGACACTGGCGATCCTGAGGCTTGCTTAGCCTAAAATGTGGTACTCTTGTGCTTAATTCTTGATGTGGGATATCTCTTGATCCCTTGTGGATGTTTGAGAGACTATACAAGTTGAAGATTAAGTCACTTCTTGATTGATCTTTTGTCTGAGTGCTCTGAGAGGGCTCAAAACCCTAATCCTCGGTTATGGTGAATGCTCAACAAGATGATGTAGGATAAGTGTATCCTTATTGTGATGTTGATTTTCCCAATGATAAAAATCCTTGGGGGTCAAAATTTTGGGTATGACACCTTCGTAGTTCGAAAGCACCATATTATGTGGCTTAGTATCCGTGTCGTACTTGCCAATTTTGTTTAGTAAGAAATGTGGCATCAGATTCACCGTTGCGCCACAGTCCACTAAAATCTTGTTCACAGGAAAATTCTCCACCTTCCCAGTAATATAAAGAGGCTTTAAATGACTCTTCATTGCCTCTGTGGGTCTATCGAAGAAAGCATTATGCTCTTCCACACACCCATTATTCATGATATAATAGCACACAGGCTTGTGTACAGCCATCTCCGCCTCAATGTAAGCATCCAACTCTTCGACCTCTGTAATTTGGTCAAAATCCCTTGGCATTACTGAAACCACATTGACTATGATGTCAAGAGAAGCATCTAACTCAGATTCAAAGTTGTCTGTCATTTCCTCATCATCTGCAGTAATTTTCCTAGGTGCTTCCCCTTGAGAGTCAAATAATCTTCGCCCCACGGGCGCTTTTTCAGCAACCTTCATATGATTACCTCCATTATTATCAGTAGGAACGTTAGTACTGGATTCCCCCTGGTCCTTCGCCTGAGCTTCCCTAAGGGCCTTCCTTCTACGTTGTTCTCTCCTCCACTGAGATCGCAACATCGGATTCTTCCCTTTGTAATTCTGAAAAATGTAAGCTGATTTGTTAGATGTTTAAAACTCCTTTCTATATTCAATCGAAGAACCCCTATCCACATCAAACTTTTGCCATTTCTTCTGCCCCCTTTCCTTACTTTCGACAGGTTTCACCCAGCTTCCAATTGGTGTATTGCTTGTTGGTTTGAAAGTGTTAGGTCTAGCGCCTGGGAACTGGGTTTTGCCTCCCGTCTGTTTTACGAAGGATCTTTGAGGATCCAACCCCCTTCGACCTGGAGATGCTTTTCGCTCCCTTATTTCTTTAGTCTTCTAAGTCCCTTCCAGATCATGAGCTACTTTTTGGTCGAAGATTGCACTACATCTGGGGCATAGCATAACCCCTGACCATTTCTTTTGGCAGCGGTGAAGGAATTCAATAATGGTTTCCTATTATTGTGGGTACGCCAATTTGTTGTATTCCTCTTGGAGACTTGGCTCACTCACATCCATGGCCTTCTGTTGTGTAATTTCGACCATATTAATATCCACATCAGCACTCAGTCCTAATTTGCAGAACTCTATGTCAAGGCCTTCAGTAGCCTTGTCCATCTCAATGAAACTAGCAGTAGTTTCCTTAGTAACTAGCATCATGTTGGAATCATCAGTAATTCCATCACCCAGACCATCAGTAGCCTTGTCAAAACCATCAGTGGCCTCAACTCTAAGTCTCTCCACGTCAAAGTCTTCAGTAACCTTGACCTGAACAACTTTGCTGGTGAAATCCTTAGTAATTTCAACCATATTGATCGAATAGTCGGGGTTTTCAATGACTTCGACCATCTGTACCTCCTTAGGCTTAGTATAATGGGCATCTTGTGTCTGCAATGGATGAGAGTCAATTTTCATTTTATTTTTACTCTTCTCTCCAATTCAGCCTGCCCTCCTGAATAACAATTGCACCAAATCCCTGAAAAGAAAACATTGAGAAGTTTTGTGACCCAAAAAATTATGGTACTTACAAAAGCTTCTCTTCTTTCTCTGTTCTAAAGGTGGCATTTTAGCGCCAGCAGGCACTATCATTTGTCCATCCTTAACCAACAAATAAAAAATTTCGTCACATTTAGTGACATCGAAAGTATATGTTTTCTTTGGGAATTTGTCATTCTTTTCAGATTTGACAGGGTTTTTCCCATTTGAAGGAGCTAACATTTTCCAAGCATACGGTGGACCCTGCTTTAACTCAGCGACATCTACCTCACTTTCGTCGAAATATAATGGTTCATCACATAAACCTTCGACATTCTCGTTATACTCGACATAGGCGACCTTATTATTCTTGTTAAATTTAGCCTTTTCTTCTTTCAGACGCTCTAACTGTCGAACCCTATCAGCCAGTTGGGCCATATCTCTAAGATATTGGGTGTCCAATTTCTTTCTAATAGAGTAATCAAGGCCACCAGTGGCCATTTCGACCAGTTCGTGTTCCGGTACTTGTGTAAAACACATGGCCTTAAGTAATCGAAACCTGTTCAAATAATCATCGATTGGCTTAGTAAACTTTCGTTTAATACTAGCCAACTCTTTCAAACCGATTTTGGTTTGTCCCATGTAGAACTGTTCATGAAATAAGCGTTCTAACTGGGTCCAGTTATAGATCGAATTAGGGGGTAAAGTTGTAAACCAAGGAAAGCATTTTTAGTGAGAGAGCTAGGGAAATACTTTATCCTCAAGCTTTCGTCATTTGTAATCTCTCCTACGTTAATCATATACCGGGCCACATGTTCGACAGTATATTCAGTAGTATCCCCTGAGAACTTACTGAACTTTGGGACCTTCGTCCTAGGGGGTAATTCTGACTGGTGAATGTAATCCACTATGGGTGAAGTATAATTTGGCATAGTAAAGCCAAAATTCATTCCATTTCGAGCCATTATCCTCTCGACCATGGCGGCTAGATTGTTATCCGCTGCTACATTGTTACGTCGAACCTGTTGCACAACTTGATCGGCGTCTTGATTTCTATTTACTACAACCACTTCTTGTTCCCTCTCTACAGGAATTGGCACCTGATTTCTAGGAGGTTCAACCATAGGGGGTTCGACTACCCCCTGATTTCCTAAATTTGCGTCAGGCACATTTCCCGGGTTGCCCTGTGGGATATTTTCCTCAACATTTGCCCCTCGTACAGGGGCTGGAACACACATGAATTCTGCCATTCCTGCCAATTGTGCTGCTAGTTGCTGATTGGTTTGGGTGGTATTCTGGATTAAGGGGTGGAAAATTTCCCCCATAGTTTGGGACAAGGTATGTACCATCTGTAGGTTACTCTCGTCCATTTGTTGTCTCAAACATGCTATGGAAGTATTTGTCAGACTAGGACCCTGTGTGGAGTATCCTACACCTACGCTTTGACTATTTCGACTAACATTTATCCCAGACCCCGATCCTTGTAATGGCGAGGACATTACATTTTCTGAAAACACTGGGGGAGCATTTTAGAGGCTTTGCATTATTGATGTAGGCATTCCATAAGGTGGATTTCTTGGCAACGGTTGTGAAAATCCTGGAGGGGGAAAATGCCTAATCGTCGAAGTTCCTCCTGGCGGTGTATGGGGATTATATCCTTGAGGGCCAATGTATTCTAACACTGGTTGAGTATAAGCCCTCGTGTAAGTAGACCCTAAGCCTGCCGTATATGGCATTGGTTCCGACATAACATGAGGAGGTATCGACCCTCCTGTCGAAGGGACTGGGGGTGGGACCATATCACTCCTAGCCACATTTTGAGGGTTAGTAATGCTAGGCTGGGCATTCAAATCACTTGATTGAGGATTAGAACCACTACCTTGAGGAGTTGGGTTATGAGGCTGACTAGTGTTCGTCGCCATTCTTTTAGTGTATCTTCTTCTTGGTCTATCTTTGTTTGTAGTGGCTACTTTTCCACTTCTCAATAACATACAACGAAGTTTCCTTGAAGAAAAGATTAATAAATGTGGAAAATAAAATCCAGTAAAAATAATAATAAACGTTAGCACTGTCCCACTGGGCGTACCAATTTGTTTACCGTGAAAATTGGTAAACAACCACTGATCTTCCAAATCTAACTTTGGTGACTCACAGGATCGATCAGATTGATCCTAGGACATGTGCTAACCATTGACTCAAGTAAATTATAAGTTAATAACTATGTTGATAGTAGACATAAAGAAAAGTTCGTCGAAACTATTGCTTAAAGGTATGTAAAAACACTTAATAAAAAGGTTGAAGGTGTAAATAAAGAGTCGAAGATGTATAAACAAGATAAACTTCAGCAAAGTAACTTGCTTCAAACGAGAAATAAATCCATGGCAAAAACTAAAGTAAAGAAGACTGCATTGACAAAATAAATGGTGTTTACATCACGTACATTCTCACAATACTCTTTTCTCTACACGCGGATACTTTGAGTAAATTAGAGTAACTTGTACAAATTTAACACACCCAATCTATGGCTAAAAACCCTATTTATAATACTAAAACTAACCACCAATAACCACTTGAGACAATTATCAGATGACAAGTGTAGCGTTGCATGCTACTGTCCTTTAGACATGCGCCACTTGTCTTTTTAGGAATGAATAAGAGATAACCACTCCCTCCTTTATTTGAATTCAAATTCCTCAGCGTCAAACATCATCAACTTCTTGATCAAAAGAAACTTCCCAACTCTTAGAAATATTTTCTAAGTCCCAAAGGTGTCTTCCATCTATGTAAGCAACCTCGACCCGAACCTATCATAAAAACCCAGTCGAAGAACTCTTTTAACCTTTTACCACTGAGTATCACAATTAATACTTCCAACTTTCATATGGGCGTCGAATTTATGAGCTAACACTCGGATGTGGCTGTAAGATGAAAGATGAACCTAGCTATGTAATTCAATCTCCCTAAGAAACCACTAACCTCTTTTTCTGTTCTCGGCTCAGGCATCGTTTGTATGGCTTTTACTTTAGCAGGATCTACCTCAATACCTCTTTCGCTAACAATGAGACCCAGCAGGTTACCAGATCTCACCTCGAAAGTGCACTTATTCGGATTCAACCTCATATTGAATTTCCTTAACCTTTCAAATAACTTCTGAAGATTTACCAGATGCTCTTCCTCCGTTTGTGACTTCGCAATCATGTCATCAACATAGGCCTCGATCTCTTTGTGAATCATATCATGAAAGAGAGTCACCATTACCCGCTGATAGGTTTCCCCAACATTTTTCAATCCAAAGGGAATTACCTTATACCAGAAAGTCCCCCACGGTGTTATAAAAGTAGTCTTCTCCATGTCCTCTGGGGCAATTTTGATTTGGTTATACCCCGAGAAGCCATCCATGAAGGAAAATATAGAGTACTTGGCAGTGTTGTCAACTAACACGTCAATGTGGGGGAGCGGGAAGTCATCTTTTGCGCTTGCTCTGTTTAAGTCACGGTAATCAACGCACATCCTGACCTTTATATCCTTCTTAGGTACACGAACGATGTTAGCAACCCACAGAGGATAATTTGTCACAACAAGAAAGCCATCATCTAACTGTTTCTGAACCTCTTCCTTGATTTTGACAGCCATGTCCGGTCTCGTTCTCCTCAGCTTTTTCTTGACTGGAGGATAACCCTCCTTAAGAGGCAAACGGTGCACGACGATGTCCGTTTCAATCCTAGGCATGTCTTGGTAAGACCGTGCGAAGATGTCCACACACTCTCGAAGCATTTCAAACAATCTTCCCTTCACATTGTCTTCCAAGGCGGCCCCAATTCTAATTTCCTTTCTAATGTCCTCAGTGCCCAGATTGACAACTTCAATATCCTCCTGATTGTCGCTCCCGTGGATTTTCATCCAGGTACAAATGCAAAAGTGGCACGGAAACAGAGTCGCCAGCAATGTGTATTTATCCCAAGAGAGGGAAAGGAAACACTGCGTAAACCTGAGGGAAAAGAAAAGACATGGTCTAGCGACCAAGAGAAACGGGTAAGGGAGTCGGTTATGCAAGGGGAAGGTATTATCACCCCCACGCGTCCATCGTACTCGATGGGATCCATGCCTGCTGTCTCGATCGAAGGGTGTCGTCATCTGGAGCTCCACAGCTACTAGAAAAGAGAAGGAACGGGAACGGAAAAAGAGCGAAGAAACGGAGAAGAAAAGGAAAAGAAGTGAGTCTATAGGACATCGTCGTCCTATACGTACGTGTTCCCTCGTGCAATGGGAAAGTCAGAGTCAATGTAGTTCAGACGGACTACGCACTAATGGGGGGAGGTTGCTCGCCAAGACATCACCGCCTTGTGCCTACGTATCCTCAATCAGACTAGAGAGAGGAAATCAGAGCAGTCGTAGTTCGACCTAACGAGGTCGGTAAGTGTTTTTTATGAGAGACGTTAAGTTCGCGTTCGACAGTTAGGGTTGATACCTATTTGCGACTGAACGGAAGTAACACACTCTTTTTCTAAAAATGATTTGAAACAGAACAATCCCGAAGGATGAAAACAGTTTGAATTTGTTTTGTGCTTTTTAGACAGAAGTGGATTGAAGTTAGTTCGTAACTTGCATTGCACCGAAGTCTATTACATAGGAACGAATGCCTAGCAAATCGTTCCAAGATGGAACGTCCACCAAACACTCTAGAAAAATGAGAGGAAACCCCTCATTCCTCATTTCCCACATACAAGGCTCATGCGCAATACACGTTACCTTTATAAAGTGTTTTAGAATTGTTATGAGATGAGAAGAGAAGACTCAAGTCGAAAAGAAAACGCTACGGGAATTCTATCCTAATGTTGTCATGCAAAAGATGGCCCTAACGTCGAGGTAAGAAGGGAAGCATCTACCTAAGTTAGCATGCAAAAGCGAATCGAAAAACAAGAAACGAAGCTAAAAAACAGCAGCTACAACAGCGCTTCAGCACATGTACAGTGGTAAAAACCAGCATACAAGCAAGACAGCTTTTAACAACACACATTCTCCGCACAAAATAGATGTAAAAGGCAGCAGGCAGCAAGTGTATGCAATTGACAACACATGAACAAACTCAGAACAACAGCTGTAAAAAATAGAGCATCATGCAATCGAAAACGAATCGAACATGGCATAGCGAAAATGCATCAAACATCACACATTCCTCAATCAATCATGATTACAAACACACCACACACCATAGTAAGCAATGCTTGAAAACATCATGAAAGGATGCACAACATTAAGCACATGAAAAAGTCCAATCAAATATGCATCTCATGAGATTAAATGCAAGCAAGCATGTATAACACAACAAATCCAGTAACACCAGCAATAATTCACAATTATCACGCTCAAGGAGTGTGTGCAAAGTGTTCATCACATCAAGAAAACATCAATACAAACATGAACATTTATCGATGAAAACCGAGAATCGCGTGTCGAAGAATCGTGTTCATGCAATGGTGTGAGGCGAAACAGCTCAAGAATAATCCACCAATCATCAATACATTAATCCATGAAGTTTAGACATGCAAAGGATCTCAAACAAACAAGAAAATGCAAGAAAATCACATTCTGCAGCAGTGGTAACCGGTTACTTAGTTCAAAATCAGCCAAATTATGCAAAAATACAAAGGAGTAACCGGTTAACGTCTGGTGAGTAACCAGTTACTCTGGGACAGTAGCCAAAAAACCAGTTTCAAAAGCACTTTTCAGCAGCAAATCACTTCTCCAAACATCCAAATGATCATGCAATCAATTAATCACGAAATTCACATCAATAATCAGCAATCAAACATCCATTAAATCCAATAATCATCAACATCATGAATCAAATTCAAGCAAAATGGATCCAAATCAACAATCACCAAAGATCTACATTGAATAAGTTGTAAATAAGCTAAAACAAATATAGATCTAAAGAAAACCAACCTACAAAGCTGAGATTTGCTTTGGTGATTGTTGCAAACGAAAATTGGTGAATCCAAGCAAGAAATCCAAGATCTATGCAAGAAACTTCAAGATCCTAGCAAGAAACTTCAAGATCCAAACAATGTGATGGTTTTGCTTCAAGCTTCCTCCAAAATCAGTTCCAAAAGCTCAAAATCAAGAGTGAAACAGCAGCAAATTCAAGATCCTTTAAAGAATTGGTGAATGAATGAAGGTTTAGTTCCAAGATCAACAAATTTCAATGCAAAATTTGTTGAACTTTGATGAAAGAACTTTGAGTGAGGGTTTTGAAATGAAAGAAAAGTTGAGAGAAAATTGGAGAGAGATGTCTAGAAAATTCAAAAAATGGATCAAGGTTCTGTGAGGTTTGGAATGAATTTATTTAAATAGAAGTTAGATTAGGAATTCAAATGTGGTTTGGAGTATGGGTTAATGAGTGTAATGGAGATTAGGAGTGGAATTTGGAAAAAAAAGTGGGGAATTAGAGTGGAAAGTGATGGAGGGAAATTGAATTTTTGGGTGGAAAATGATGAAATTAAATCAATTCTAGATCCTTCCCACACATGCACAAGCCAATCACATGATCACAATGATGCAAACTTAATTTTTTTCAAACTATGCTCAGAGTAACCGGTTACCCTGTGGTGAGTAACCAGTTACTCAGTTCAAATAAACTGAAGATGCGCAGAAAAACAAAGGAGTAATCGGTTACCCTGTGGTGGTAACCGGTTACTTAGTTCAAATTTTGAATTTTGGCTCCTTTTGGAGGGAAACTTGGAAAAGTGACTTCTGACAGTTGTTTTGAACCTGTTAAGCCTCTGAAACTCAAAACTTGATATTGCTACTGAGTAACACCTGGAATGAAACACAAATTCTTGCTGACACCTTAGAATATCCTGTTGAATTAATAACGTCTGATATCGGATCGCTTGATCAGAAAATGACTATCGGGGCTTCTGATTACCAAAACGTCTAATGAGCAAAATAAGAGCTCAATAAGACCTTGAAAGTTATCTGCTTGCCTCTGAAAACTACTGAAACTAATACTGGAACTGATAACGCCATGAGCTGCTGGAAAATGCCTTGATCCCATGCCCAAAAGAAACAATGATATGCAAAGATGATAATGCAAGGATGAAATGAAATATAAGCCAGTTGGTGCTAAAAGAAAGAGGGCAAATTTTGAGGTGTTACATCTGCCCCTATTCAAACTTCTTGGATCCGAGGGTATGGAAGCAAAGGCTTCCAGACGGTCGGGATACACGGAGATTGAATACTAAAATAACCTAGAAATTTGAAACCTGTGAGGAAATATACATCAGGGAGTGCTTGCCAGCCGAAGGTGGACTATAAGGTGGAGATGCCATTCGAAAGTGGACTTGCAGTAAGGTGATTTAAGAAGGAAAGATTGCCGGCCAGAGGCGGACTCACAAAGGTCTACCAGCCGAAGGTGGATTTTGAAAAGGTAGAATAAAAATTCCGGCCAAAGGCGCACTTAGAACGAACAACTCAAAAGGAATGTCGACACGAAGGCGGACACATATCCTAAACTCTAAGGAATGCCGATACGAAGGCGGTCTCTTAACCAGAGGATACCATCACAAGATGCATTTTAGAAGGAAAGCCGACACGAAGGCGGTCTCAAATCCAAAACACAAAGGAATGCCGACACGAAGGCGGTCTCATAAGCAAAGGTTACCATCACAAGATGGATTTCAAAAGGAAAGCCGACACGAAGGCGGACTCAGATCCAAAACACAAAGGAATGGCGACAGAAAGGCGGTCTTAAAACCAGGGGGTACCATCACAAGATGGATTTCAAAAGGAAAACCGACACGAAGGCGGACTCAAATCCAAAACACAAAGGAATTCCGACACGAAGACGGTCTCATAACCAGAGGTTACCATCACAAGACGGATTTTCAAAGGAAATCCGACATGAATGCGGTCTCAAATCCAAAACACAAAGGAATGCCGACACGAAGGCTGTCTCATAACCAGAGGTTACCATCACAAGATGGATTTCAAAAGGAAGGCCGACACGAAGGCGGACTCAGATCCAAAACACAAAGGAATGCTGACACGAAGGCGGTCTCATAACCAGAGGTTACCATCACAAGATGGATTTCAAAAGGAAGGCTGACACGAAGGCGGACTCAGATCCAAAACACAAAGGAATGCCGACACGAAGGCGGTCTCATAACCAGAGGTTACCATCACAAGATGAATTTCAAAAGGAAGGCCGACACGAAGGCGGGCTCAGATCCAAAACACAAAGGAATGCCGACATGAAGGCGGTCTCATAACCAGAGGTTACCATCACAAGATGGATTTCAGAAAGAAAGCCAACACGAAGGCGATCTCAAATCCTAAAGGTTAGTAGAACCGACGAATCTACTAAAATGACTCCGCTGGTGAAAAGAGAAACCTAAACAGACAACTCTGTAGGGGAGTATAGGAAGGAACAATCAATAAGAAGGACGAATCCATTGGTTGCGGTGTAATGTTAAACAACATCTCCTTACTTGTGCCACTTTCTGATGGGGAAAGAATCTGGCAAAGGATATCAAATCTGGCTTATGCTCCAAATGCATATGTTTGAATTTTTCTATGGCATAATGCTCCATACAAAATGGAAATGCTACGCATTTGGGAGGATGCCATACAAAATGCTTATGTAATGCAAAAGAAACGCCTCAGCAAAATAAATGCTGAAGACGAAGGCAACACCATCGGGGATGGAAAACTGAATTGTCCCCTAGGTCTAAGACCCTGCTGAGGGAAATCTCACTGAACGACTTTCCTGGTCACAGACTCTGCTGAAAATGGAACCCAAAACCTGAAACTGAGAAATGCCAATAACAATTGGACTTAAGACCTGCTGGGGATGTCAACCGCTGTTGAACAAACCACTACAAATACTACCGTCAAACTCTACTTGGGGAGACAAGGCAATAATACCGAACCTGCTTGGGGATATTACTGAATTTAAACTGCTGCCGGGGAAACGCCCTTGACCTGCTAGGGGAATACCAGCCACCACCAACAAATCTACCTGGGGAACGGCGGTTGACAACATCAACTCTGCTAGGGGATATCATTGAGCTCACTCATTTGTTGGGGATTAGATCATACCGTTGCTAGTGAGAAAAACATTTCCTGGGTGGCTGAGAGGAGTGGGTACCCAAACTCTGTGGGGATGATAACATCTCCGTCCATAAATCTCCTGTTGGAGATAACACAACAATAACTCCTGAATGCTTGGTGAGAGTAATAAATCAACCACCACTCTGGTCGGAGAAATAATCCTCTATACTCTGGCCGGGGAGAGCAACAATCTGTTGAGGATGATGGAATTTCAATGCCGAGGAGAGTATCTCTACTGAGGAGAAATCTTGCTACCCTGCAAACAAAATCAACAGAATATTCTATATGCAAAAATGGCTACCTCGATTACCATCCACAATATTCGTTGCCTGAATAATTTCCACTGTTTTTCGATATGCTTCGCAAAGCTTAACATTTTCACATGCAATGTTTATCAAAATATCGGACGTTTTCACAAACAAAACAGTAAAAGTAAAGATATAAATGGAAAGCTCTTTGAGTGAAATGAAAGTTTTATTGAATGAATTGGCCTGTAAATAGGCATTTACAACTGTAAGCAATTCCTGAAAAGAGGTAATTGTACAAAAAAGTAAAAAGGAAAATGCACATGTCGGCAATGTAGGACCAGATGTCCACAATGATTCGATTCAGCTATGACCCATATGTCTTGCTTATTCGCAGATGCTTTGACCTTCGAAGAGACTGACTGGACTGATTCCTTTCCTTCGAAATTTCCATGTATTAAAAGTGCTCACAGATCGTAGCCTCTTGCTTCTAAATCCCTAACTTTTGCCTGGATCACCCTTTTCGGGTTTTCAATCCACCGGGATACCCATTTTTGCCGAAGTTTCCTTTTTAGGTTTTCAACTTCGCGGGTTTATTCTTTTCTTTTTATCCCTAACTTTTTCCCAAACCCTTTCTTTTTATGGTTCGTAGGGATGTCCCTTTTTGCATGGACTTTCTTTTTATGTCCAGCGGGTCTCTTTTATGCAAAGTATTTTTTGACTACGTCTGCATTCACATGGGACGTAAAATCTTCGCCATCCATAGTTGAGAGTAATAAGGCTCCACCAGAGAAAACCTTTCTTACCACATATGGCCTTTCGTAGTTTGGAGTCCATTTGCCCCTGTGATCTGTTTGAGGAGGAAGGATCCTTTTCAAAACCAATTCACTCGTCTGAAAACACCGAGGATGCACTTTTTGATCAAAGGCTTTCTTCATCCTGCTCTGATATAACTGGCCATGTACAATGGCTGCCAATCTCTTCTTTTCAATAAGGTTCAGCTGATTCAATCTGGAATGCACCCATTCAGCTTCATCAAGCTTCACATCTACCAGAATTCTTAAAGAAGGAATTTCAACCTCTAATGGTAGAACTGCTTCCATACCATATACCAGTGAGAAAGGAGTTGCCCCAGCTGACGTACGCACTGAAGTACGATAATCGTGTAAAGCATAAGGCAACATCTCATGCCAGTCTTTATATGTTACCACCATTTTCTGCACAATCTTCTTGATATTCTTACTTGCTGCTTCAACAACCCCATTCATCTTCGGACGATAGGGAGAAAATTGTGATGTTCAATATTAAATCTCTGACATAGCTCCTTCATCATCTTGTTGTTCAAATTTGAACCATTATCAGTAATGATTCTCTTTGGGACTCCATAACGACAGATGATATCCTTCTTGATAAACCGGGCTACCACTTGTTTAGTGACGTTGGCATATGAGGCTGCTTCCACCCACTTCGTGAAATAATCAATGGCGACCAAGATGAAACGGTGCCCATTGGAAGCAGTCGGCTCAATCTTTCCAATCATATTAATGCCCCACATGGCAAAGGGCCAAGGTGATGACAACACATTCAGAGGAGTAGGCGGCACGTGCACCTCATCAGCATAAATCTGGCATTTATGACATTTCCTGGCGTATTTAAAACAATCAGACTCCATAGTCATCTAGTAATATCCTGCCCTCAAAAGTTTTCTAGCCATAGCATGCCCATTGGCATAGGTACCGAAAGAACCTTCATGAACTTCTTCCATTAACAGGCCTGCCTCGTGTTCATCAACACAACATAGCAATACCATGTCAAAGTTCCTCTTATACAACACATCGTCTTCACTTAAAAAGAAGTTGCCTGCCAACCTCCTCAGAGTTTTCTTATCCTTGGTAGACGCACCCTCTGGATACTCTTGACTCTTCAGAAAACGCATAATGTCATGATACCAAGGCTTGCCATCTGATACGTCTTCAACTGCAAACACAAAAGTTGGTCTATTTAGACGTATGATTCTGATGGATGGAACCTCATTCCACAAATTCACTTTATACATTGAAGCCAACGTTGCCAATGCATCCGCCATCTGGTTCTCAGCCCGAGGTACATGATGAAATTCAACCCTATCAAAGAAAGGTAACAACCTTCGGGCGTAATTCTTGTAAGGCACCAGATTTGCCTGACGAGTCTCCCAGTCTCCCTTGATCTGATTAACTACCAACGCAGAATCACCATAAACATTGAGGTTCTTGATTCTCAAATTAATGGCTTCTTCTAACCCCATGATGCATGCTTCATACTCTGCCTCATTGTTGGTGCATATGAACGCTAACCGGGCAGTGAAGGGTACGTGAGAACCCCTTGGAGTCATAATGACTGCTCCGATTCTGTTACCATATTGATTTACAGCCCCATCAAAAATCAAACTCCATTGAGATCCAATTTCTGGTCCTTCGTCGGGCAAAGGCTCATCGTAGTCTTTCATCTTCAGAAACATGATATATTCATCTGGAAATTCAAACTTCATCGGTTGATAATCCTCGATCGGTTGTTCAACAAGGTATTCTGACAAAACACTTCCCTTGATGGCCTTTTGGGAAACATATTGAATATCGTATTCTGTCAAAACTATCTGTCAACGGGCTATTCTCCCAGAGAGTGCTTGCTTTTTAAACACGTACTTGATCGGATCCATCTTCGAAATCAAAAGGGTTGTGTGGTTTAACATATACTGTCTTAAACGCTTAGCTGCCCAAGCGAGTGCACAACATGTTTTTTCTAGCATTGAGTACCTCGACTCACAATCAGTGAAATTTTTACTTAGATAGTAGATGGCATGCTTTTTTCTACCTGACTCATCGTGTTGACCGAGCACACACCCCATTGAGTTCTCAAGAACCGTAAGATACATTATCAATGGTCTTCCTGGTACTGGCGGCATAAGGACCAGAGGTTCCTGCAAATATTCTTTTATCTTTTCAAACGCCTTTTGACAATTTTCGTTCCACCTGACCTTTTGATCTTTTCTAGCAATTTGAATATTGGTTCACACGTGGCAGTAAGATGAGAGATGAATCTAGCAATATAGTTAAATCTCCCCAAGAAACTACGAACCTCTTTTTCTGATCTTGGCTCAGGCATCTCTTGTATGGCTCTCACTTTAGCAAGATCAACCTCGATACCTCTTTCACTAACAATAAACCCCAGCAATTTTCCAGATCTCACCCCGAAGGTGCACTTGTTCGGATTCAACCTCAGTTTGAACTTTCTCAACCTTCCGAATAGCTTCTGAAGGTTCACCAAATGCTCTTCTTCCGTTTGCGACTTTGCAATCATGTCATCAACATAGACGTCGATCTCTTTGTGAATCATATCATGAAAGAGAGTCACCATTGCCTGCTGATAGGTTGCCCCAGCATTCTTCAATCCAAAGGGCATCACGTTGTAGCAAAATGTTCCCCACGGTGTTATGAACGTAGTCTTTTCCATGTCCTATGGGGCCATTTTGATTTGGTTGTACCCAGAGAAGCCATCCATGAAGGAAAATACAAAGTATTGAGCGGTGTTGTCCAGTAACACGTCAATGTGAGGAAGTGGGAAATCGTCTTTCGGGCTTGCTCTATTCAAATCTCTGTAGTCGACACACATCCTGACCTTTCCATCCTTCTTAGGTATAGGTACAATGTTAGCAACCCACGTAGGATAATTCGTTACAACAAGAAATCTGGTGTCCAACTGTTTCTGAACCTCTTCTTTAATTTTGACAGCCATATTCGGTTTCGTCCTTCTCAGTTTCTGTTTAACCTGAGCACAACCTTCTTTTAGCGGTAGCCTGTGTACCACGATATCAGTGTCAAGCCCGGGCATGTCTTGGTAAGACCAGGCGAAGATATCCATATACTCTCTAAGCATTTCAATCAATCTTCCCTTGACAGTGTCTTCCAAAGTAGCCCAAATTCTTACTTCTTTTCTTGCGTCCTCGGTTCCCAAGTTAACAGTCTTAATTTCCTCCTGATGAGGTAGAATAACCCTTTCCTCATGTTTCAGTAGTCTGGCCAACTCTTCCGGTAAGTCACAATCTTCGTCAGTCTCTTCTTTAGCCAGATAGATATGATTATCGAAGTCATACCGAGCCATAACTGAATCATTATTGGTGGAATCTGAACAAAGAAACCTACATGATTGATGATTTATGTTTATTATGAATGCAACAAACAAAAACACATTGCCATTTTGATGTGATTTAATGCAAAAAGTAAAAATAGAAAAACAGGGATCAAAATATTTGAATGTGAAAAACGTCCTTTATTGATGATAAAGTAAGCACACAAAAACATCAAAGCCTTACAGACAAGAATCACTACGTCTTGGGAAGAACGTAGGATTTAACACAAATAGAAAACAAAGGCAATTACTCTTGACGGGTCACTTGGATGATTTTCTCAGACGACCAATTGCAAAGACTCTGACCCAGAGTGCAGGGCGGATCCATTCATCCATGTCGCAATCACTATCCCCTTCATCATCAATAGCATTAATCTGATTAAAGAACATTCCAGCACTTGTGAATTGAACCGGACCATAATACTTGGGGGGATCTTGAACTTGTCTGGGTGGCTTGTATCCCAGTCCATAAGTGTTTTGCTTCATCTGAACATCAATGACTTGGCCCCACTTCTGGGAACTGCCAGCTTCAACCACAACACGTGCTTCTTTAGAAGAAGACATCGAAACTTCTGGCTGATTTACCATTTCAGTTTGATTAACCACCTTGGGCTGACTGACTTCACTTGAAGGTTCCTCAGGAGTTTTCACAGCTTCAAAGGCTTGGCACAGAGTCTCGTGTATCTCGCCATCCACCTCCACATACTTAAAAGTAGACAGGTGACTCACCATGATATCTTCCTCGCCACAGACTGTCACAACGTGCTCGTCTACCATGTACTTTAGCTTTTGATGCAACATGGACGTTACTGCCCCAGCACCATGGATCCACAGACGACCCAGTAAACAGCTATAAGCAGGCTGAATGTCCATGATGTAGAAATTGTCATAAAAAATTTCAGGACCAACTTTGATTGGCAACACAATTTCTCCAAAAACAGATCTCTTAGAACCATCGAAAGCACGCACCACCAAATCACTCGGCATGCAAATCAACCCACGAGTATCTAATTTCATCAGAGCTTTCTTCGACAGAACATTTAAGGATGACCCAATATCAACAAGCACATGTAACATTAAAGAACCTCGGCATTCCACTGCAATATGAAAAGCATTGTCGTGATTCCTCCCAGCTGGAGTCAGATCTAAATCGGTGAATCCCAAACCGTTACCCGCATTCATGTGAGCCACAACCCCTTCTAGCTGATTAACAGATATCTCTTGGGGTACATACGTTGTGTTCAAGACTTTCAACAATGCTTTCCGATGCGCCTCAGAGCACAATAACAGAGATAGGATGGATATTTTGGACGGTGTTTGGTGCAGTTGATCAACGATCTTGTAATCGCTCTTTCTAATCAGCCTCATGAATTCCTCCATGTTTTTTGAAAAGGAGTCATTAACTAGCTTTGCTGCGGAATCGTTCACGACTTGCTTCTGCATAGAATCATTCATAACTTGTTTTCCTTTATCCTACTTAGTACTGCCAACCTGATTGTCAGATGGAATAAAGACTCTACCACTTCTAGTGATAGCTCCTGCTTCAACATTATTCTCAACACCGAAGTTCACTGCTGATGTTCCTACCAATTCTTGTTTTTGTCCATCAAAAAATACTTCAGCACCATAATTCTAGGGGACAACTTTGGTGCTCTCATACGGGACGGGTCCAGGAGCTGTGATGATGATCGGCGCTGGTCTCGCCGGTGTTGATATAGTTATTGTCTTAAAAGGAATGGTTATAGTGGCAACATCATTCTCCTTGCCAGTAATTTCCTTCTGCTGATCACACCTGTCGAACTGCAACTGACCTTCATCAATTAGCTTCTGAATACCTGATCTCAACAAATCACAACCATTTATCCACAACATACATTCTGTACAACCCACATTATAACCAGGGGACACCCCACCCTTCAGTAATCTTTCCTTCACTACCAACAAAGGAGTCTTCAATTGGTTCACGTCTAAAACCAAATTCAAGGATTCATCATCTTCTATAATAGCATTAATCCTCGGCCCACCATGATTTGGCATCGGGTTTCGGTTAACATTTAGCGTATCATTGGAGAAATTAATGGCTTTGGAGTCAACCAAATCTTGGAACTTATGCTTAAAAGCTTTACAGTCCTCAATGTGATGCCCTGGCGCTCCAGAATGAAATTCACAATGAGCATCGGCGTCATAACCAGGAAGTCGATTGCTGGTAATAGGAGCCAAAGTCCTCTTCTAAATCAATTGTAGTTGTAACAAATGTTGAAATAACTGGGAGTAAGGCAAGGGTGGAGTATCAAAATGCCTATTCTGCTTAGGCATATCCTGATATCGGCGAGGAGCCTGGTTTTACTGCTGAAGCGCTGCTTGTTGTTGAGGTGCTGCAGGAATAGTTATCGAAGCCACTTGCTCTTTGAAGTCCTGACGATGCTTTCCCTTACCACGGTGTGATGAAACGGAATTCGCATCTCCTTCTTTTTTCTTATAATTACCAAACAACGTTTTTCCTCCTCCAGATGAAGATCCATCATTAACCATTATTTACCAAGTCTTGATTCCGCTTTCAACCTTTTCTCCGACTAACACTAGGTCAGCAAAACCACCAGTCATACAACTTACTAATCGGTCATAATACGGCCCCTGAAGAGTGGCCATGAACATGTCAACCATCTCCCGCTCTGCCATGGGAGGTTGGACTCTGGCTGCCAGTTCACGCCACCTCTGGACGTACTCCTTGAAGCTCTCACTATTTTTCTTTGACAAGCTCTGCAATTGGGTTCTGTTAGGAGCCATATCAGTATTGTATTGATAGTGCTTAACAAAAGCCTCCACCAATTCCTTCTAACTGCGAACATGGCACCTCTCTAATTGCATGTACCACTCCAAAGATGCCCCAGACAGGCTATCTTGGAAGAAGTGCATCAATAACTTTTCGTCATCAGAGTATGCAGCCATCTTTCTTGCGTAAGCCCAGACGTGAGTCTTTGGGCAAGTAACACCATTATACTTCTCAAAAGTCGGTACTTGGAACTTGTGAGGAATTCTGACACCAGGGACCAGTCCCAAGTCATCCAAATCCATACCCAAGGAATTCTGATTCTCAACCGCTTTCAACTTCTCTTCAATCATCCTGAATCTCTGATCGTTATCAGGCTGGGGGTCAGCATCCCCGCCTGGCATAGAAAATACATCATCTTGTTGGTCATCAAAGCGACGACCATGTACGGCACAAACACAGTTACCTCCTCCCACTATAGAAGGAATCACAACATTATCCACTCCGCCCAGAGGGATCACAACACCAAGAACAGGAATATCTCCACCCGGAGAACCTCCTTGGACACCATTACCAGCGACACCTCCGCCCAGAGGAACGACACCATTAAGGACACCTCCATGAATAACACTGTCTTCGTCAACCCTAGCGATCAATGGTTGAACAAGAGTCCTCAGCTCTTGCTGACCCACAACAACATTCTGCATCATATCCATAAATTAGGTCATACGAGCTTGCATCACAATCATCTCGGCCTATAACTGATCCATAACCTTCTTCTGATTTAGTCTGGTAGAATACCGATGAATATACTGATCAGTAATCCTGTCTGAAGAAAAAATCAAGATAAGAAAACCAGAGATAACCACCTGTCATGCAAGATGATTATGAATATGCAAATGCAAATGAACATATTTGAACATTCACAGGGCGATCCACCCCTTGATTCCAGTTTAAAAACAAGACAAATCAGAACTTCTGCTCATATATCAGGAAAAATCAGAGGATAATCATTTGTCAACAATAACAGCCCAAGATAAAGATATAAGTCTGAACATGATAAACATAGATCCCAGCCAATAAGCCTGGTGGTGATCCAAACACAATAAAAAGAGAAAAAGCAATCTATGGCGTATCATCCACCCGTGTGAGTCCTCAACCATCATGCTCTTCACACCAGTCTTACACCTCTCTGAAAGCACTGCCCCGGCTAGGACCTTCATTTCTATGCTTCTTCACCTTAGTTTGTATCTTCACCTCCTCTATAGTTGCTATGGCCTCATTGAGTTGTTCTTTGTCTGCTTGTCTCTGGAATGTCCCTGATAGGATCTCTTCATCTTTCTTCTTGAGCTTTACCTTTAAGTTCTCAATCTATTCTAAGAACTTGTCTTCTTTGTGTTTGTTGGCAGTTATTGCAGTGTTTCGATAAGCATTAAACTTATGAATCTTTAATAAAGCCTTGGCCAAATCTTCCTTCTTAGACTTGAGAACCTTGGCAACACCCTTTAGAGCTTGTCCTACCTTCCGTATAGCCATCACTTCATCAGCTAGCTCTTTATCCTTCTTAGCCAGAAGCTCTGTCTTCAACTTGGCAGTATACATGGCTTCGTCTCGCTCGTGCTTCAGTTGACTAATTTCTCTAGTCAACTCACGATTCTCCTCTCACAGCTTCTCTGTCTCAACCCACAGTTTATTATACATTTCTATCTTCACCGTAGTAGGTGGCTAAATTATCAAAAGGTATAAGGGCGGCTCAACTGAGAAAGGAAGGAGCTCATCTTCCACTCTTTTCCGAATCCACTCCACATACGGAGAAAAAGCCTTGTTGTTACAATTCCCAAAGAAGGTATTTCCTCTCTTAAAAACTTGTTTCCAAGCATTCACAACTTTCCTTAACATCTCTTGGTCTTTAGTACCATTGAAAACAGGGATTCTCTGATATCTTGATCTTCAGGGGGAACCCTCAATGCATACCCAAACTGCCTGATAGCAAGGGAAGGGTTATAATTAATTATGCCTTTCCTTCCTACTAGTGGTACATTCGGGAACTCTCCACAGTTGAAAATAAGATCTATTCCCAACAGACCATGATTAAACCAAATGATATTATCAGCAGTCAATCCCATCAGCTTCTTGGACCACTTCAAAGAACCATCCGTATCCACTAATGCCCCAGACTGAGGAAGATGACTCAAGAACCAGGTAGATAGGAGTGGCGCGCAACAGCTCACAGTCCTTCCTCGCCTATTCTCGTTCTTGTAGTGGACTGAATGGTATACATCACCAAGCAGAGTAGGGACAGGATTTCTCAAGATGAAGATCCGAACAACATGCATATCAACAAGATTAGGGATGTTAGGGAATAAGATAATGTGGGACCAGATGTCCACCATGATTCGATTCAGCTATGACCCATATGTCTTTCTTATCCGCAGATGCCCTTCGAAGAGATTGACTTGACTGATTCCTTTCCTTCGAAATTTCCATGTATCAAAAGTGCTCACAGATCGAACACAGATCGTAGCCTCTTGCTTCTAAATCCCTAACTTTTGCCTGGATCGCCCTTTTCAGGTTTTCAATCCACCGGGATACCGATTTTTGCCAAAGTTGTAAGGCTAAAAGCATTATCTCAACAGAAGTCAGTGTTGAGAACAAAATCATCACCACAGTACAACACTATCAATAATCAACTGAGGAGGTCCAGCCATTTGGGTCGATTGCTATCAGGGATGCACTGAGGGCGAGGAAGGCCAAGAAGAAGAAGGATAGAAAGGTGTCGAGGAAGAATGTTTACTATGATTCAGATGAGGGTAATGAGAAGCGAGACATAGATTGAAAAGATTCTTGTAGTGCTAAAGGATATTGGTCCGATGTGGAAAAAATTATGTAATCCAAGAATCTGATACTCTTTCCTTTTAATCAATGAAAATATGAATAAAAACTAAAGCATATCGAAAACCTAAAGCATGTTCATAACAATAATACAACTATAAATCTTAAGCATAATACAAGCTAGTTTGCTTAGGGCATGCTATGAAGGAAATAATGAATCTATTTTGTTTTAAATTTATCAGGAAAATCTTTGACCGCGATTGTTATATCAAACTGCAGTGAAATGTTGATTTTATTACAACGGTTGAAAAGTAAAAACCATGGTTAAATAGTTTTTAATTTTTTATTTATTTATGAACTTAAGTGACACACGCTTTTTGTAATAGGAAAAATGGAAAAAATGTAGCTGTTAGGATTCGAAGCTTGTAACACTTACTTTATCACCACAGTTGTTTATCTTAACTGTGATTAAATAACTTTCAAAAAAATAAAAAATATATCAGGCGCATCCAGTTTGCGATATTACAACGGTGGAAAGCATAACCGTAGTAATATTATGTTACCGAATGTGTATTTTGTAGTAGTGTTCAAAAGAGTTGTGGTGTTTGAATTCTTCAGAAGATGTAGAGGTTTCTTTTGGTAAGGAGTTTGTTGTGTTAATCCAAAATCAACTTAAAAAGATTTGGATATGTTTCAGTCAGAGAACAAGTGATTGGATGTACCTTCAAGGAAGATTTGGTGCAAAATTTACTCTATAAATAAGACTTATGTAAAGAGATTTATTTTGGATGCTCTGATGTAACTTGTGGAACACGGTGTTCCAACATATGTACTACAACATATGAACTCTGTCATTTGATAGATGTTATGGTATGCTGCAACATCTGGTCTCTATCGATAGATATATGTTAGCGCAATTGTGGTGAACAAGGGTGTGTTACAATATCCAGTCTATGTCAATAGACAAATGTTAGTGTAGTTGTAGTGAAACCCCTCATAACGCCAAAATTTTGCTGGGGCCACCCCTCGTAAAAAGTTTGTCTAGCCTTTCACGTCAACCACTCACTGACAAACTGCAACTATGGAAAAACACATTTTTATTTTATTTTAATTTTTGCTCTTTTTGAAGGGGTTTCTCTCACTGACGCATATAGAACACTTACCTTAGGGCTACCTTTCACAAACTTTCTTTCAATAAAGCGTTAGAATTTTTCAAAACTATTTTTTATTTATTTTCCCTTCTCATGTGTTGCGAGGGCTGACCCTTCGTACACTTTTTTTTTTTTTCTTTTGCATGGAGGCATCCCTTCATAATTTTTTCTTCTTCTTTGGAAGAGTTAGCCCCAACAATGTATTTTGTGAGATGCTTTAATCCATGTAAAATCTTCTAGCTACATCACATATTTCTTATAGTGAAATGTTACAAGAAATCGTCAAATTTTAATCCATATATCATTAAAAACAAGTGGGATAAACCAATAGAATTTATAGCAATTCCAACTAATTTTACCACCATAAGAAGTCATCAAATTTTAGTCCATATATCTTTAAAAACAAGTGGGTTAAACCAACTAAATTTATAGAAGTTCCAACCAATTTAACCACCTTAAAACTCTTCAAACTTTAATCCATATAGGTTAAACCAACAGAATGCAAAACACAAAATTTAAAAATTAGTGATATTAAAATGAAGAGAGAGAAGCTCCCTCTCATTAGAACCCATTCGTCCATACTATCCCCTTCACCTGGTATTTATCATTTGGACTTTGAGTAGGTAGTTTGAGTTGAAGCTTACTGGTATTTTTGGCTTAAACTCCTAGCCTTAGGGCTAGGGGCCTTGGTACCGGTTCAGTTTTTAGCTAGCTGCTTGTTCATAGTTCCATTTTAGAGTTGTTTCTTTCGCTTTGTTTAGCACTACCTTGGTATGGATTGGAAGAAACTTGCTTATAAGAAGTTTAACAGAGCTGCAGTTAGTTTTTTGGTATAGAAAGAGAGGGGAGGTAAGGGAGCGGAGGATGGAGAACCATTAACATCTTTCTTCATTTCTGACTTCCCAGAGAATATCAATGCTAAAGACTTGTACGAAATATTCAAGGTTTACGGTGTTATCTCCGATGTTTTCATCCCAGGAAGGAAAGACAAAAGAGGAAAGAGATTCGGGTTTGCGCGTTTTAGAAAGGTTCATGATGCTTGAATCTTAGCGGTGATACTTGATAGAATCTTCATTCAGGGCAGGAAAATGCATGCCAATATTCCTAGGTTTCAGAAGGAATGCCACAATCTTAAAGGAGGCGAGTTTTCGAAGGAGAGAGTCAATCCTACTTCTGATAAAGGATTCGATGGAAATAGAGTTAGAGGTAATAGTTATACGAATAAACTATCATTTACGCAGATGGCGAGCAAGAACTTATGAGGTGAGAAGGTCGATCCTCCGAAACCAGGTATTTCTCTCAGAAGAATAAGTCTAGATATTCCTGATGTGAGTAGATTTGAAAAGGCTTTAGTGGGAGAGGTCTTAGAGAATGTTAACCCATTCTTGATTCAGCATAACCTTTTTGAGGAAGGTTTTTTTGATATTTTGTCTACACCATTAGGTGCTGGATTATGTCTCCTTGAATCAGGCAAGAAAGGAGTGGTGCAAGATTTTGTTTTGGAAGCCAAAGAATGGTGAGATAATTGGTTTGCCAAGATAGAACCTTGGAAGAAGGAAGTAGTGGATAGAGAGAGATTTCTATGGGTAAAATGTTTTGGCCTTCCTTGTTTTGCTTGGAACCAAGATTCCTTTTGCTGTGTAACCAAGGAATTTGGTCAGTTTATTAAAAGTGACTCAGACACATTGAAGAATGTTAGTTTCGATGTGGCTAGATTTCTTATTAAAAATAGTTGGAGTGGTTTTATTAATGAGGCCTTGGAACTGGAGATAAATGGTACTTTGTTCAATATAAGGTTGCTAGAAGATCATTCGAAATCTAACAGAGGCAAGGATTTAATGGTTGACGAAGAAGATAGCAAAAAGGGCTCTTTGAACACAGATGGAGGAGACAATATTAGTTCTTGGTCCAACGGATTTGAGGATGAAGAAGGATATTCAAGTCCTAGTAGCTCTAATCTTTCTAGGGTGGCGCACAGATGTAGGGATGAAGAGGTTTTTTCTGATAATGTTGGTAGCCGTGTAGATGTTTCTCAATCATATGTTAGTGATTCTATAGGAATAAGAGATGTTGTCAGTGGAAAGGTTATAAGTGAGGAGATAGATAAAGAAAAAGTCAATATGGATTTGGTGGACCCCTTGGACCCTTTTGTGGATGTGACGGCAGCTGTAGATATCCCATTTGGCGAGGCTAGTTTGGACTTAGCTACCAAGAATGTTATCAATGTGGATTTGGGGTCGAAAGTGCATTTGGGCTCTCATCCTGGACCGGGCCAGTCAGAAGTTCTGAATATTCAAGGGCTGGGTCCAAACCCTCCCAATCCTGAAGTTCTCGTTGGAGGCCATTCTGGGATCAAAACTAAAAAGAAGAAAGACATTACTGAAATATATGACAAAATCTAAATCCCTTTTGAACCTTCCTTCTTTTCCACTCTTATCAACACGTCCGGATTCGGCCCTTCCAAGCGAACTTTCACCAAGAAAAAGAATCGTTCCTCTTCTAAGAAGAAATTGAATTTATCTCTTCCCCCAGTTTTAGAGGCAGTTGATAATGCTATCCTCTTGGAAGCTTCTTATTCTATCGACGAGTCGGATGTCTGCAGAAATAACACCATATGTAAGGCTGGTTTGGATAGTGTGCCTCGTTAAATTTGCGAATCGGTTAAACTCATGGGCTTGGAAGCATAAGAAGACGAAGAGGCATTTGAGAGTGTGGTCAAAAATCTGGAGAATAGGGACAAGATTCAAATGGTATCTAGCAAGGGTGTGGACATCTTTGCTCAATGATTATTGTTTCTTACAATGTTCGCGGGTGTAACCTCCCTCTCAAAAGAAGGAGAATTCAGAAATCTTTGATTGAAGGCCAAGATGACTTATGTTTGATTCAAGAAACCAAGGTTACAAATATGAAGGAATCTGTGGTTAGGAGTTTGTGGGGCAAAGAAGGTTATGAATGGTCTGCTAGTAGTTCCACTGGTGCGTCAGGTAGGCTTTTGACCATATGGAGGAAAGGCCTTTTCCAATCCATTTCCACAATCAAAGGCATTGGCTTCCCGTGATCTATGTTTTCGTGGAACAATCTCATTCTTTTTGTGGTCAATGTTTACTCGCCGTGTTCATTAAGGGATAAACGTAGACTGTGGGCAGACATCATTGATCTCAAAATTCGGAATCCAGGGGGAAGATGGATAATAGGGGGTGATTTTAACTCTGTTAAAAATAGGGAAGAGAGGATTGGCTCCAGTACTGTGTTGGCTCGGGATTGTGAGGAGTTTTGCTCTTTTATAAGAGAATTGGAGTTGGCCGACCTTCCTTTTGCAGGTAACCGGTTCTCTTGGTTTAACTCCAATGGTGTGTCTTGTAGCAAATTAGACCGTTTCCTTGTTGATAAGTTCCTAATTGATTACTGGGACTTTAAGGCTCAAATTGTAGGCCCTCGGGATATATCTGACCATCGTCCTGTTTGGATTAAAACTAATAGCTTTAATTCGGGTCCTAAGCCTTTTCGTTTTTTCAACTGTTGGCTTAATCATAAAGAGTGCAAGAACTTTATTAGAGACACATGGAAGTCTTTTTCTTTCCATGGTTCCCCTACCTTTGTCTTTAAAGAAAAACTCTCAGCTCTCAAACTTCGTTTGAAATGGTGGAATATCAATGTGTTTGGTTGGTTAGACCTTAAAATTGACAATCACGTTGAGAACTTTAACGAGTTTGATGCTTTGTTGGAAGGCGGGCTCGACGGTTTGTCGGAGTTGCAGTAGATAAAGCGTGGGGAGGATCAAGAGAACTTCTAGAGTGGTCTCCATTTCAAAGAAAGCATGATTCATCAAAATTCTAGATCCAAGTGGTTAAAGGGGGGAGACGTTAATAGTAGATCTTCCATTCTTCTCTTAAGTATAGAAACAGACAGAACTATATTAGTGTCCAGGGCCAAAATGGTGTTCTGCTAGAAGATCCTGGTTTGGTTAAAGATGCATCATTTCAGTTTTTCAAATAGAAATTTAAAAGGGAGGAGAGTATAAGGCCAAGTCTGAACCTTACAGATTGCGTTAAGCTTACTATGGAAGATCGGTCTAAGTTGGATATTCCTTTCTCCCATGAAGAAATCAGAATAGTAGTTTTTGAGTGCGACGGAAACAAAGATCCTGGCCTAGACGGTTTTTCTTTTAAGTTCATCAAAGACTGCTGGGACATCATTGGACCTGACTTTATCAAGTGCATTCTTCACTTCTCTTTGACAGGTAAGCTCCCTAAAACCTTTGCTTCATCGTTTTTGGTGCTTGTACCTAAACTTGACAGTCCTCAACAATTTGGAGAATATAAACCTATCACTTTAGTGAGCTGTGTTTCAAAAGTTATTTCTAAACTCATGGCATCTAGAATTACTTCTGTGATCTCCAAATTGGTTTCCCCGATCCAAACGGTGTTTATTCCCGGTAGAAACCTCTTGGATGGTGTTTTGTTAGCAAACGAGGTTATTGATTTGGCAAGGAAAGACAGGAAGCAATGCCTTTTATTTAAGGTTGACTTTTCCCAAGCCTATGACTGTGTAGATTGGAAGTTCTTGATTCTTGTTCTCAAATCAATGAACTTTAGTACAAATTGGATTAAGTGGATAGAAAGGAATGTTTGCACTAGTTTTGTCTCAGTCTTGATAAATGGTTCGCCGTCCAAGGACTTCGAGGCTTCTAGAGGATTGAAGCAGGGTGATCCGTTAGCACCTTTCCTTTTCACCTTGGTTGCTGAAACTTTAGCAATTATGATAAGAAGAGTTTCTTCCCTCAATATGTTTTCTGGTTTCGGGTTTGAGGAAGGTGAATCTATTAAATTAGTTCAATTTTTCGACGATACCTTGATATTTTGTGATGGCGGTTATCATAATCTTTGGGCCTTGAAGTCTATTCTTAGAGGGTTTGAAATGGTTTCCGGCCTTCGAATCAATTTTTCCAAAAGTTGTTTATATGGAATAGGTATTGAGGAAGATTTCTTAAGAGCTGTTGAATCTTTTCTTTACTGCAAGATATGAGTGTTTCCTGTCAAGTTTCTGGGTATATCAATTGGTGGCAATCAAAGGAGAACTGTCTGAAAGTTAGATTGAATTCTTGGGTCGGTAGAAATTTGTCTATTGGAGGAAGAGTCACGTTGATTAATTCAGTGCTTGCCAACTTTCCGATCCATCACCTTTCTTTTTTCAAGGCCCCCTCGAAAATTGTTAGAGATTTTATAGTTATTCAATGTCGCTTCTTGTGGTCGGGTTCGGTGGATAAAAGTAACATTGCTTGGATTAAGTGGAGTGCTTTAGGTAAACCTAAAGACAAGAGCGGGCTCTGTATCAAGCATATAAGATTGTTTAATAAATCTTTGCTATCAAAGTGGCTGTGGAAATTTCTCATTGGCGGTAACGAAATCTGGAGGAAGTTCATGATAAGTAGATATGGGAGTCTCAGCTTTTGGGTGTTGGAGTCTGACCCGAATTTTCATCCTAAGGATGCTTCGCTTTGGATGAGGGATTTTCTCAAATCCAAAAAATGTGGAGATTCTTCAAATTTCAACTTGCGCGTAAAGCCAGTTCTTGGCAGTGGTGGTAATATACCCTTCAGGAATTCTCACTGGTGTGGCAACCAGCAGCTGGAATTTTCTTTCCCTAACCTATATGTTGCTGCTGTGAATAAAGACATCATGATTGCAGACCTTGGGTTTTGGCAAAATGAACAATGGTATTGGAATCTTGATAACTGTTGGATTCCAGGAACTCTTGTTGCGCATGATCAGATTGCCTTGTTGCAGAATTTGATTGATGGCAATCAGGTTACGCTGTACGAGGAGGATAGACGGGAGTGACTTTTGGACAAGAACAAGGAGTTCTCGGTGAAAAGTTCATACACTCATTTTATGGATTCTGTCCCCGGGACTTTTCTTCAAGAGGCAGAGTTATTGTTCTTGAAAGTGGTTTGGAATACCAAAGTCCCTTTGAAGATTAAGATATTTTCGTGGAGATTAATTTGTGATAGATTGCCGACTCGTTCCAATCTTGCTTCTAGGGGCATTATTTCTACCTCGCACGACAAGGTGTGTGTTTTGTGTTTCCTTGAAGATGAGGATGCCTTGCATCTTATACTTAATTGTCCGCAAATTCAGACTTTGTGGTCGAAAATTACTGTTTGGTTAGGAGTTCAACCGGTTAATGCCGATAATATTTGCAACCATGCTTTGTTGTGGTTCCTTGCACTATATCATAAAGGTAATGAAGACATGAGCTGTTATCTGTGGATTGTCTCGTCTTGGTGCATATGGAGCATGAGGAATAACATAATATTCAATGGTCTTGTTTGGGATGCGGACGAAGTTTTCAACCATATAGTTTCTATATCTTGGAGATGGTTGGAAATAGGTCGCAAGAGATGTAATTTCTATGATTGGATGTATCATTCATTAGATTTTTTGTAATTTTCTTTTTGGGGTGTTCCCTTCCACCTTCTTTTGATTGGTTTTTTGTAACGGATTGGAGAATCTCTATTTCTCCCATTAATACAAATTACTTATAAAAAAAATCCAACAAAATTTATAGCAGTTCCAACCAATTTTACCACCTTAATATCAAGATATATAGTTAGAAAAGTCAAGAAATAATGTCATAATTGATACATTATTATATTAATTTATTATAATCAAATAAAAACAATGTCATACATTTACACATAAATCAATTCATGAATGACCATCTCAGTTTAAGCCTTTCTAAAGTAGTAAAAATCTAGCAACTTTAACTTGTATAGGCTACTTTATAAAACCTAGCAGTGGCAATATGGTATGGTAAATTTTTGCAATCATTAACTTGATTAAAAATTAGGAGAGAAGGTGGCATATAATAAAATATAGAATAAGATTGTTGAACAAAGACACAACTCAACAACCACTCCCGCTCCTTTCATTTTTCCAAGGAGGCTGTTGAGTACCAACCCACCATCAAAAGTAAAAGCAACTAAACTTTTTATATAAACAAAACGAGTCACAAATTCTTACATAGTGAAATACTATAGGAAAATTGACCTCTATTACTATACTAATGTTCTAAGACATATCATAGGTGATATTAAGAGTCTCGTTTAAGATTTAATGAATCGTTTTTTATCAAATTTTTTCTAACAGATTATCTATTATTTATTTTCATGCTCCAGATATCTAATTCTAAACGTACTGAAGTGCATTAAGAGTCTTACATCGAATAATATATAAATTGAATATGTTCTTAAAAATGAAGTCAATTTTCATCCTACAAATCAGTTTTGTATGATTGAGTTAAATAATCCACGATTCATAACAAGATTTTAATCACAAAAGTATAAAGAGAAAGTCAAATTTGCCAAATTCATACAGTATTATGAGGGAAATTCACACTTTTGAGAATCAATTTATCTATTCAATTCCAAATTATGACTTGAAAATTAGGGTTTGTAGGGTCCCTAACAAGAAAGCAAAATGAAAGCAAAAGGAGCGTGTGAAAACAAAAGAAAGCAATAAAGCAAATGAGATCCAATGTCACAAAAGGAAAAAAAACCAAAGAATCTTTCATGGCTCCAATGTTTCTTGTCTATCATCTCTAATATAAACAAATCATGACATACAACAAGTACAACCTCAAAAAACAAACACATTTTCACACTTTCTTTCTCTTCTGTCTCACTGTGAATCCTCTGCACAAAGTAACCTCATTCTCATCACACAATGCTTCTAAGAACCTCAATTTCCAAATACAAGAAATTCCTCCAAAAAACCCTAACAAACTTCAAATCATTATTCTCTCCAACATACCAAAAAATTCCCAAAACACCTCTCCATAATCACTCCTCTTACAATGAGTTGGAAAAATTCTACACTGACTTCACTCAGAAATGGGATTCGGAAAACGGAAAAACAAAGAAAAGAAGCAAGAACAAAGTCATAATATCATCATCAACAACAAAGCAAGAAGAAGAAAAAGAAGAAGAAGTTCAATTACATTTACATAATCATAATGAGATGGAGAAGGAATTTGAGGAGAAAAAGAATAAGAGAAAGTTAAGTCATCAAAGAGGAAAGAAACAAGATTCATCATCATCAATGTTGAATTCTAAGAGTATGGTGGAAAAGAAGATGAAAGAATTGGAAATGTTGGAGGTGAATAATATGGATTATGTATTAGATATTGAAGAGGTTCTTCATTACTATACTAGACTCACTTGTCCTTCCTATGTTGAAATTGTTGATAAATTCTTCATGGAAATGTACTCTGAGTTCTTGGATTGTCCAAAGACACCTCCTAGTGTTAACTCTAAACCTATGTAACACATGCAACTCAGAAAAAAAACATATTCGTGTCTGTATTCTTGTCGGATATCGACATTTGCAATTATTTTTAATTTATTTATTTTTTAAAAAATTACTATCGATATCGCTATATCATGTTAGTGTCATTTTCAGAGTCCGTGTTTTATAGTTGTAATCTATATGTGATTAGTGAGATCTTAATTGTTTTGTTTCTGAATTTTTGTTACTATATCATCATCTAATGTTTTTTTAGATGATTGTTATTGTTTGTAATGTAAATAAGTAATAAGTGTTTGGTGTGTTTAAAATCTGAATTTATTTTGCTGTATCGATGAATAAATTATGCACAAACAAAGTTTAGAATACTCTTTTTCTTTCTTACAAATTGCTTGGCTTTTTGAAAAAGTGTGCGCATTTTTCAAGAGTGTTTTGTGGACGGTGTTGGTGAGATATAAAGGTTGTTCTTTTTCATATTCAAGAGATTTATAAGCTTAATTTGCGGAATGGTAATGGACCTTTCTTTTGCTTATCTGATTTTCTTATTGACTTTTCTTTTTCATCCACAAATAAATACATACGCGTTTGACCCACTTTCAAAAGTTATGATCATCTCTATTTCTTAAAAAAAATTGTGGATGTATCTTTAGAGATGTAGACATAAATTTTGATAAAAATTAATAATTTCTATGATATGCACCTTAGGTCAAAGTGAATATTTATCCTAGTCAGGCATCGAATAGAAAGAAGAAGAATTAAGTAGAGTATTAATATAAACTAGATGTTCACCATCGCGCGATAGACTTGAAAAAAATAAGTGAAAAGTATTCTCATATATTTTTAAAATATTTGTTGTCTTAAATGTTTTAAAATTATAATTTATTAAAATTATAATGTTTATAAATATAAAAATCTTACAGCATGCTCTTCTGCTTATTTTTTTTTTGTCTTTTGCTTATGATTTTTAAAAAATTTTCGAGTTTAGAATTATACAATCTAAAATAAAAATGTTATCATCAATATTGTGCATATATATAATTTCCTCTTTAATTAAAATATATATTTTATCATAGATATTTTTAATTGTCAATTAATAAGTCTGAATATAATATTTATTAATCAACTTCTTTATTGATGTGATTTTACATATATAGTATGTTATGTAAGATATTGAGAAAACAAATTAGACTTATTCGTGGAGAGGGAATATTTTTGCTGGTCTAACTCTTTCATTTTTTTAGAGCTTGTAATATATTATTAAACTTGTTAATATTATATAATTCATTGGACAAAAGAATTGAGGTCATATTCAATACATTCTACATCAAACTTAAAGAAATTGTTCTTCTTTTTTTGGTAAAAAGTATTGACATATATAATTGCAATAAAATGAACACTACAATAAAATAAAATAAAATTGAAATTTATAACAGATTAATTAAATAGTCAAATAAAATAAATAAAAGAAATAGGAATAGATTTACTTCAATAATGTTTTTAATAATGTTTTAGTTCATCAAATATCTTAATAAATTTTATATCTTTATGGATATAAAATATTGTGAGCCTTCGTACTAGGGTCTTGCACATTAATTTAGACCATTTACAATATAGTTTTCAAAGTGTATTAAAAATAGACATATTGTATACACGATTAAATTTCTATGTGTTCATTTTTTTTAAAGATTGGGGAGGTGGAGAACATCAACTCCTTTGGCTCTCATAAACAACGATTTCAATTGTCAATATTGAGGGAAAAATCCTTTCATGATTGTAGCGAGCGATTTTGGACGTGGTTCTTAAGCACTGTCGCTCTAGGGTACTACAGGTCGATTCATTTGTTATCCTATTGAAGCTGATGAAGGAAGGGAAATAGATGTCTCCAATTAACCCTGCTTGCATACTGAGGTTAAACAGTCAAAACTGTTGGTTTACAGATGCGGTTTAGATTGTGGGCCTCTCTCTGCTTATTTTGCTAAGAACACAGTAGGACGGGATTATGCTATTAGTAGGATGTTAGGACTGATGCTTTTCGATTGATGTGTGAAGGTATGGGATTTTGGGTTTTTGATTAGTATGCTCGCTAAGATTTTTCCAATCTTATGCCTACGTATTCCCGTTTGACAAAATAGGGAAATCAGAGCGATCGTAGTTCCTCCTATTCTATGGGAGAAAAAAGGTTGTCTTTGGTGTCTTGTTCAAAGCCCAAGACGTGAAGCTTAAAAGTGGTTTGTATCTTGTTCAAAGCCCAAGATGTGAAGCTGAAGGGTCTATTTGTATCTTGTTCGAAGCCCAAGATATGAAGCTAAAGGGTTTTGACTTTAGAGAGAATTTGTCATCTCTAAAGGGGAGTTGTTGATGTTTGTATGCTATGAACAAGGTACAGCTTTGATGCTAAAAGGTTGATTGACTCACCCGGGGTTTTCTTTATACAAAGCCTAAGAGGGGGCTATTGACCCAACAAGAGGGTGCTTTTATGTGTCTCGTACGAAGCCCGAGAGAGAGGCTAAAAGGGATTGACTCAACAAAAGAATCTTTTTGCATGTGTCTTTACGAAGCCCAAGACGGAGGCTAAAAAGGATTGACTCAACAAGAGAGTCTTTTATACTCAACAAGAGAGTGATTTAGTATCTCGTATGAAGCCCGAGATGTAGGCTATTGGGAGACTGACCCAACAAGAAAGTCTTTTATACTCAACAAGATAGTGATTTAGTATCTCGTACGAAGCCCGAGATGGAGGCTAAAAGGTGTGACTCAACAAGAGAGTTCTTTATACTCAACAAGAGAGTGTTTTAGTATGTGTCTTGTACGAAACCCAAGACGGGGGCTAAAAGGTGATTGACTCAACAAGAGAGTCTTTTATACTCAACAAGAGAGTGTTTTGGTATCTCGTACGAAGCCCGAGATGGAGGCTTAAAAGGGAAGTGACCGAACAAGAGAGTCTAAAAAGGTTAGCTCCCTTGGGGAGAATCATTGTACAAAGCCTAAGAGGAGGCTATTGTGCTGGTGACTGTTTCAGTTTAGTGACAGGTCCAGTATGTTAGATAAAAGAGAAAATCAGTTCTTATATGGGTATTGTTGTACCTTGGGATTGATTAGAGGATCAGGGATATTTCATGTTCTTTAAGGAAATGGGAAATCCAAAGGGTATTGAGATTGTCCAAGTCTACGGGTGTTTTGAGAAATCGATTCTCAGGTAGTGAATAATCTTTGTATAATGCCTAAGAGAAGGCTGGTATGTTAAGGGATGAAGTCAACCCATTAATAGGTCTGATACTTGACTCAGAAAGACAACTCTAGCAAATTGATGATTGGGTTCTATTCCTATACTTGTAGAGGTCTATGGGTCCTTGTACTAAGCCCAAGAGGAGGCATGAGAGCTTTTAAGAAGCCGAAGGGTCCTTGTACAACGCCCAAGAGGAGACGGGGATACTTTTAAGAAGCCTGTGGGTCCCTAAACCCCGAGAAGTTCAAGACATACCATTCACCGAGAATAGATCAAGACAGGAAAGTTCGAGAATTTGGAAGAAACTCAAGAGATGCCATTCACAGAGAAAAGATCATCTCTGGGGAGTTAGAGTTTCTTTGACAATTTCTAAGGGTGGCAGTCTGAGAAAGGGTTCACAGAGAATCTTCCTTTCACGTCTCCATATTGTTTAACCCCAAGAGGAGGGAAGACTGTGTCTGGTAATCCTATGGGGATCTAGTTTTGTTTGTATTTAAGAGTGACCAACGGGGCTTTACCTAGTGCGAGACGTAGTTGTCGGGGAAAACTCTAAATAATTATACTATTATTACATAGTGGATATTTGACAGGTATATAAAAGTTTTTGAAAGAAGACTTACAGTGAGCAACCCCACAATACAGTTATATATATATGAAAGCGGATAAATAAAGTGGGTAAACACTTACTCGGTTGTAGAGCTTCAATGCTGTTTTGTTAGTTGTTCAACAAAGAAAGCTTTGATAACAATATTATATTCAAAATCAAAGGAGAAAGTGCTTTAAAAAGATTGTTGGGGCTTGCAGCTCAAGGAGAGGCCCAAGGTTTTATCAGTGATTGTACTGTTGTTTTGAATTTGTACAGGGTCTTATACAAGTGACTGAGGCCCAAAAAGGTTATGTATTTACAAAGGGGATGGGTCTTATGTAACACCCCCAATCTATACCCCCAATTAAATAAAGCAGTAAAAGAAAAATCAAAATTTCATCAGAGTATATTTAGATTATCATGGCATAGACCGGGAGAATCACATTATATTGAAACAATTCATACAACACCTGCTCATAAAGATATGCAACAGTGGGGTAGTAATCAATAGAGGAACTCAGTTCCTTACACCCACATTTCAGATTTTAGAATAAAAGCGGAAAATCTAAAACTAAATAACATATATATATCACATGAGAAGTTTGTCATACATCAAGTTATACATGCACAAGCCAAAAGATATAGATATACATATACAAATAATCACAAACGGCCTCCCTAACTACCCGATGTCACATATCAGAGCCGACCGACAAAAGAATGAAGACGCAAAGCTTCACAAAAATACCTCCAGCAACTCTAATCTGCAATGCCTCATAGAGCATTATAAAACAGTAGAAGGGTGAGAAAAACAATCATAATACAGTTGCATATAATTATATATTAACACAGAAATGCACATATAGATTTTTCACCACAACATACAACAGAATCCAAATACCACACAACATCATACATATTTCATTTATCTAACAACAATGCATATTAATCGTACACAATGCAATTACCACCAAGAATATCAATTCATTAATTCCACACACGATTAAACCATTCATAATTCTCACACATATTCAATCACATTTATGATTTATGCAAATGCACAGAGACCGACACAACGACTCTATGCACATGCCATGCGGGTACCGACTCCCAATATTTCTCATCACTAGTTCACTCAGGAACTATTGGAACCATCGCTCGTTACTTATTGTAACTCCCCGTTGGGCATACGATGTTCCCCGTCGCTTTCGGTCCTCTTTGTATAAGGCTCACGATCCGATCGCTCACACCCCACATGGGCACACGATCGTCTATAACCATCGCTTTCGGTCCTCTTATTTTTAAGGCTCACGATATATCAAATCGCTTTCGGTCCTCTTATTTTTAAGGCTCACGATGTTATAGCAGATTCCCTCTAGAATCAATCCGTCACTCAGGACGTCACAACAATGCATATCATGATGCCTGGCATACAATGACTCATGACATTTAATATGCACACATAAATGCATTCATCTACATCAACAAAATCACACTTTGCACTTATGCCCAAAACAATGCATTGAATTGCCATACGGCCACAAATCATCACAACACTATTTAAACATATGCATTTACATCATACAACAGCACCTTGCACGATACGCATCATTTACACACAATTATAACGACAAAATCGACAAAACAACACTATTCCCGATTTTCGACATAATTAAATCGGCTAACAATTTCCAAATCATCATAATAAAAAAGTACAGCTCAATAGCTCTCCAACGATACCAAGAATGTAAAAATCGGATAAACGGAACCCAAGTTACGAACGAAAACGAAAAACGATATTTTGAAAAGTCCCATTTTACCATTCTCCTGGCCATACGCGTATTTCCCTGAGCCATACGCGTATGGGCAGAGACTCATTTTTCCCAAAATTCACGTGTAAAAGTCCGTATGCGTAATGCCCAACACCATACGCGTATGCCCTAAAATGTTACGCGTATCATACGCAAATGGGCAGATGGCCGAGTGAAATGGCATCTCATACGCGTATTGGCCCAAAACACGCCCACGTTACGTGTATTGCCAAGGTCCATACGCGTATGAACATCCCCCATACGCGTATCACCTGGAAAAACCAGAAAAATTTCTGCATGTTCTTGCTGTTACGGGTCCAACCCCAAAATCCCCCAAATCATCATCCAATACTCAGAAAAACACCAATTTGAGGTATAACAATACATACCCAACATGTATAAGCAACAAGGAACACAATCAACATAACTCTAGACACATTTGGATCAATTTTTACCAATTTCTAAACATTATGATTTTCACTACATTTATCATTTCAATCCAACAACAATCACAAACACACATACATAATCCTACACAATCATATAATAATTGAGTTTCGCACCCTTACCCGATTAAATCGATTCTAGAAGTTGATTTCTTGAATTTTCCAAGTTTTTCTTACTATTTCTCTTCTTCTTCTCTTTTCTCCTCTTTTTCTTTCTTCTCCTTTTCTTTCTCTTTATTTTTCTCTCTTTCTATTTTCTATTTTCTACTTAATGAAAAATATTATGAAATGACCAAAATACCCCCACACTCAAATATCTCGCAAACGTTTCCAAAACTCGATAAAATATCACAACATCGAAAAATAACATATTTTCAAATAAAAGTCGAAAATAAAATAAAATAATAATAAAATAATCAATACGACTCGATTAAATAAAACTCACACAAAACTGGGGCATTACAACTCTCCCCCACTTAGAAATTTTCATCCTCGAAAATATACCTGAGACGAACAACTCTGGATACGACTCCCGCATCCGACTCTCCAACTCCCAAGTCAAATTGCCCTCAGCAGCGCCTCCCCACGCCACTTTCACAAGTGCAATATCCTTGCCCCTCAACTGCTTCACCTCGCGATCCAAAACTCTAACTGGTAATGCCTCGACCGTAAGGTTCTCCCTTACCTCTACCTCATCCATCGGAATCACATGCGACGGATCCGGAACATACTTCCGAAGCTGTGAAACATGAAACACATCGTGAAAATTCGACAGATTCGGCGGCAACGCCACCCTATAAGCCACAGCACCCACTCTCGCAGATATCTGGTAAGGACCAATAAATCGAGAAGTAAGCTTCTTAGATTTCAATGCACGACCCACACCCGTTACCGGTGTAACTCTCAGAAATACATGATCGCCCTCTTGAAACTCGAGATCTTTCTGCCTCCGATCATGATAACTCTTTTGCCTACTCTGAGAAGCCTTCATTTTCTCTCGAATAAGCTTCACTTTTTCCGTCGTCTGTTGCACCAACTCTGGTCCAACCACTGCTCTCTCACCAGATTCGTGCCAACACAAAGGTGTTCGACACCTTCGTCCATACAATGCTTCAAACGATGCCATTCCAATACTAGAATGAAAACTGTTATTATACGTAAATTCAATCAATTCAAGATAACTATCCCACGCACCACCTTGTTCCAAAACACAAGCCCTCAACAAATCTTCCAACGACTAAATCGTCCTCTCCGTCTGACCATCCGTCTGTGGATTATAAGCCGAACTCAATCTCAATTTAGAACCCAATGCCTTCTGTAAACTTTCCCAAAATCTCGAAGTAAACCTAGGATCTCGATCAGAAACAATACTCAATGGAACCCCATACAACTTCACAATCACACTGATGTAAATCTCAGCTAACCGCTCCAAAGAAAAACTGATGTCAATCGGAATGAAATGAGCCGATTTAGTCAGTCTATCCATAATCACCCAAATAGCATTATGCCCTCGCTGAGTATTCGGCAACCCCGTTACAAAGTCCATGGAAATGCTATCCCACTTCCACTCAGGAATATCCAACGGTTGCAACAAACCACTAGGCCTCAGATGTTCCACCTCGACTTCTAACAAGTCAAACATGCATAAACAAACTGAGCCACATCCCTTTTCAATCCAGACCACCAGAAAATCTTCTTCAAATCTTGATACATCTTATTCGCTCCCGGATGTATACTCAAATTACTCCGGTGTCCTTCCTCCAAAATCATCTTTTTCAACTCCGCATCATCAGGAATACAAATCCTACCTCGGAATCTCAACACACCATTAACATCCACTTGAAAATCACTACTCGCATCTTTTTCTCCCAACAACATCAAATCCATAAATTTCACATCCAGCTTCTGTTTCTCACTAACCGTCATTAGAAAATCATTAGTAACCTTCAACATTCCAAGCCTTACGCTTTTCGACGTCACTTCACATACCATACTCAAATATCTAAACGATTCCAAAAGTTCCCACTCCTTAACCATTAAAGCGGACATATGTAACAATTTCTGGCTCAATGCATCAGCTACCACATTAGCTTTACCAGGATGGTAATTCAAGCCAAAGTCGTAGTCCTTCAAGAATTCCAACCATCTCCGTTGCCTCATATTCAACTCTTTCTGATCAAACAAATATTTCAAACTTTTATGATCACTAAAGACTTCAAACCTTGCACCGTAGAGATAATGCCTCCAAATCTTTAACACAAAGACCACAGCCGCTAATTCAAGATCATGAGTAGGATAATTTTTCTCATGAACTCTTAACTGCCTTGAAGCATAAGCCACAACCTTACCTTCTTGCATCAGAACACCACCTAGACCAATCAAAGAAGCATCACAATAAACCACAAATGGTTCATTAGGATTCGGCAAAATCAAAATTGGAGCTGTCGTCAATCTCCTCTTCAGCTCATTAAAACTCACCTCGCACCGAATATCCCAAATAAACGCTTGCCATTTGCAAGTCAATTGGATCAACGGAAGTGCTAGTTTAGAAAAACCTTCAATAAACCTTCGATAATAGCCAGCCAAACCCAAAAAGCTTCGAATTTCAGTAGCAGATCTTGGAGCCTCCCATTGTAGAACTGCTTCTACTTTAGATGGATCCACAGAAATACCATTACCTAAAATTACGTGCCCAAGAAAACTCACTTCTGATAACTAGAATTCACACTTGGACAATTTAGCAAAAAGCTTCCTTTCCTTCAAAACCTGCAAAACAATACACAAATGTTCCGCATGCTCCTCCCGAGACTTAGAATAAATTAAGATATCATCAATAAACACAACGACAAATCGATCCAAATGCTCATGAAAAATACGATTCATGTATTCCATAAACACACCTGGCGCATTAGAAACCTCGAACGACATCACAGAATATTCATAATGACCGTAACGTGTCCTAAAAGCCGTCTTCTGAATATCTTCCTCCTTCACCCTAATCTGATGATACCCTGATCTCAAATCAATCTTTCTAAATACACAAGCATCAACCAACTGATCCATCAGATCATCAATCCTTGGAAGAGGATACTTATTCTTAATCGTCACCTTATTCAACTGACGATAATCAATACACAATCACATACTTCCATCCTTCTTTTTCACCAACAAAACTGGAGCACCCCAAGGAGAAACACTTGGCCTTACAAACCTCTTCTCCAACAACTCATTCAACTGCTTCTTTAACTCCACCAACTCAGATGCCGACATACGATAAGGTGCCATAGAAACAGGTCTAGTACCAGGAACTAGATCTATAGAAAACTCCACCTCTCTCTCTGGCGGCAAATCTGAAATATCCTCACGAAACACTTCCGGAAATTCACACACAACAGGAAACACATCAAGTGAAACTTGACTATCCACAGTCAAAGATGCAAACAATCCAAACAACTGAGCTTCCTCCGCCAAAAGTCTCTTCAACTCTTTGGTAGATAAGAAACTTGAGTCTTCGTCTTCCTCAAGAGAAGGAAACCTTACCAGCTTATGATAACAATCAATGTGAACCCGATTGAATTGCAACCAATTCATTCCCAAAACCACATCTAAACCTTTCAACGGTAAACACACCAAATCCATCTCAAAGTCTTTACCATAAATGGTCAAAGGACAACTCAAACAAACCAAAGAAGTAGTTACTGACCCCATTGCTGGAGTATCAATAACCATCTCACCACCCATCAAAGACAACACAAGATTCAAACGCTTCGCACACTCAGACAAAATAAACGAATGAGTCGCTCCAGTATCAATAATAGCAACTAAAGGTGTACTATTAATAAAACAAGTACCTCTGATCAGACGATCTGCACTTGAAGTCTAAGTTCCTGCCAAAGAAAATACCTTCCCACTAGCTAGAGCTTGCTTCGGTTTCTGACACTTTGTACTAATATGACCAGGTTCACCACAGTTGAAACACTTAACCACATTCTTCTTGGCACAATCAGCTGCAACATGTCCTACACCTCCACAATTAGAACACTTCCTCAAATCTTTCTTACATTCGGACTGACGATGTCCCACATCACCACATCTAAAACACCTCAGAGGACCAGACATTCCTCCTCCACCTGACCTTCGATCAAAAGTACCCCTTTGTTTACCTTTATCAGCTGGTGTCACATACGGACCACCACGGAACTGTTGCTTCCCTTTCCTGTCACTTACACTCTTGTAATGAGTAGAACGAGCCTTACTATCCTCTTCATAAACCCTACAACATTCCACCAAATCAGCAAAACTCCTTATCCTCTGATAACCGATTGCCTGTTTAATCTCAGGACGCAATCCGCTTTCAAACTTCACACACTTATAAAATTCTGTGGTCGCTTCAGCATAATGAGGATAAAACTGCACAAGTTCCACAAACTTAGCAGTATAATCAATTACAGACATATTACCTTGTTTCAGTTCCAAGAACTCAATTTCCTTTTTTCCTCTTACATCCTCGGGAAAATACTTCCTCAGAAACTCCTGACTAAACAATTCCCAAGTTACCTCTTCATCACCAGCTTCTAACACAAGACGAGTACTAACCCACCAGTCATCCGCTTCTTCCTGTAACATGACAGTTCCCAGTCTCACCTTACTGTCCTCAGCACAATCCATAACTCTAAAAATCCTCTCAATCTCTTTCAGCCAAATCTGTGCACCATCAGGATTATGTCTCCCTTTGAAGACAGGCGGTCTATTCTTTCTAAACTCATCATTCTCTCCGGCATTAGGTGCACCCTGCACAGCCCGAGCCATAGCTTGCATAGCAGCAGCCAAAGCAGCATCATTCCTTCATATTCTGTTTGTTTCCAATAACAGCACTTATGGTTAAACAAACAACTCGCCCAAACACAACGACCAACAAGGACTGACACAACTGACACGGACTGGCTCTGATACCACTTAATGTAACACCCCCAATCTATACCCCCAATTAAATAAAGCAGTAAAAGAAAATTAAAAATTTCATCAGAGTATATTTAGATTATCGTGGCATAGACCGGGAGAATCACATTATATTGAAACAATTCATACAACACCTGCTCATAAAGATATGCAACAGTGGGGTAGTAATCAACAGAGGAACTCAGTTCCTTACCCCCACATTTCAGATTTTAGAATAAAAGCGGAAAATCTAAAACTGAATAACATATATATATCACATGAGAAGTTTGTCATACATCAAGTTATACATGCACAAGCCAAAAGATATAGATATACATATACAAATAATCACAAACGGCCTCCCTAACTACCCGGTGTCACATATCAGAGCCGACCGACAAAAGAATGAAGACGCAAAATATATATATATATATATATAGCATTATAAAACAGCAGAAGGGTGAGAAAAACAATCATAATACAGTTGCATATAATTATATATTAACACAGAAATACACATATAGATTTCTCACCACAACATACAACAGAATCCAAATACCACACAACATCATACATATTTCATTTATCTAACAACAATGCATATTAATCGTACACAATGCAATTACCACAAAGAATATCAATTCATTAATTCCACACACGATTAAACCATTCACAATTCTCACACATATTCAATCACATTTATGATTTATGCAAATGCACAGAGACCGACACAACGACTCTATGCACATGCCATGCGGTACCGACTCCCAATATTTCTCATCACCAGTTCACTCAGGAACTATTGGAACCATCGTTCGTTACTTAGTGTAACTCCCCGTCGGGCATACGATGTTCCCCATCGCTTTCGGTCCTCTTTGTATAAGGCTCACGACGTTTATGGATCGTTTTCGGTCCTATTTGTATAAGGCTCACGATCTGATCTATCACACCCCACATGGGCACACGATCGTCTATAACCATCGCTTTCGGTCCTCTTATTTTTAAGGCTCACGATATATCAAATCGCTTTCGGTCCTCTTATTTTTAAGGCTCACGATGTTATAGCAGATTCCCTCTGGAATCAATCCGTCACTCAGGACGTCACAACAATGCATATCATGATGCTTGACATATAATGACTCATGACATTTAATATGCACACATAAATGCATTCATCTACATCAACAAAATCACACTTTGCACTTATGCCCAAAACAATGCATTTAATTGCCATACGGCCACAAACCATCACAACACTATTTAAACATATGCATTTACATCATACAAAAGCACTTTGCACGATACGCATCAGTTACACACAATTATAATGACAAAATCGACAAAACAACACTATTCTCGATTTCCGACTTAATTAAATCGGCTAACAATTTCCAAATCATTATAATAAGAAAGTACAGCTCAATAGCTCTCCAACGATACCAAGAATGTAAAAATCGGATAAACGGAACCCAAGTTACGAACGAAAACGAAAAACGATATTTTGAAAAGTCCCATTTTACCATTCTCCTGGCCATACGCGTATTGCCCTGAGCCATACGCGTATCGGCAGAGACGCATTTTTCCCAAAATTCACGTGTAAAAGTCCGTACGCGTAATGCCCAACACCATACGCATATGCCCTAAAATGTTACCCGTATCATACGCAAATGGGCAGATGGCCGAGTGAAATGGAATCCCATACGCGTATTGGCCCAAAACACGCCCACGTTACACGTATTGCCAAGGTCCATACGCGTATGAGCATGCCCCATACGCGTATCACCTGGAAAAACCAGAAAAATTTCTGTATGTTCTTGCTGTTACGGGTCCAACCCCAAAATCCCCCAAATCATCATCCAATACTCAGAAAAACACCAATTTGAGGTATAACAATACATACCCAACATGTATAAGCAACAAGGAACACAATCAACATAAGTCTAGACACATTTGGATCAATTTTTACCAATTTCTAAACATTATGATTTTCACTACATTTATCATTTCAATCCAACAACAATCACAAACACACATACATAATCCTACACAATCATATAATAATTGAGTTTCGCACCCTTACCCGATTGAATCGATTCTAGAAGTTGATTTCTTGAATTTTCCAAGTTTTTCTTACTATTTCTCTTCTTCTTCTCTTTTCTCCTCTTTTTCTTTCTTCTCCTTTTCTTTCTCTCTATTTTTCTCTCTTTCTATTTTCTATTTTCTACTTAATGAAAAATTTTATGAAATGACCAAAATACCCCCACATTCAAATATCTCGCAAACGTTCCCAAAACCCGATAAAATATCACAACATCGAAAAATAACATATTTTCAAATAAAAGTCGAAAATAAAATAAAATAATAATAAAATAATCAATACGACTCGATTAAATAAAACTCACACAAAACTGGGGCGTTACATCTTACACTCTAATAGAGGCCCATAGTGTTTTTTGTACAAGTGATGGGACTTACAGCTCAAGGAGAGGCCCAAAAAGGTTTCTGTTAAAAAAAGCGACGATCGCGCTGAACTTTTTGATGGTATCGGGACTTATACAATACACTGAGGCCCAAATCATTTTGTTTTTTCAAAAAGGGTTGGGTCTTACACTCTACTAGAACCCCAAAATGTTTGTTTGAGTGAAAATCAAGGAAACCCTAAATTTGTTTTCTTTTAAAAGTAAATATTTAAAGAAAATCAAATACAAATGATAAAAATACCAAATAATTTGAATAAACAACTTGTGATTTTTGTTTAAGGTTTGAAAAATGAGGTTTTAATCACAAGATGAATTAAAACTCATTTGGTTTTGATTTTCAAAGTAGATATTCATTTTTAAATGTTTAAAAAACAATTAAAAAGGAAATTATTCACAAAAATACTAATCATATTAAATAAATAATATAAACTTAATTTTTTTGTGGAATAAAATATTTCAACATTTTTGTGATTTTTTGCAAAAAGAACCAATAAAAAATAATTAAAATTGAGGGAGTTATTAATTTTTCAAATCATTAAAAATAACAAGAAAAACAATAAAAAAGTGGAAAAATAGCAAAAGGAGGATCTGGGGAGAGGGGGATTCGAACCCTAGACCTCTTGTGTATAGGGCGCGTGCCTTACCACTGGGGTGGTGATACATCCGTTGATTGAAACACAACCACAAATATACAAGGCTTGCCTTGCTTTTGGCCTGACCCAAGGCAAGGCAAGGCAAGATTTTGGTTGAGAACGTGAAGGCCATAACTTTCTCATTTCTCCATGGATTGGGACAAAATTTGGGTCTATCCTGCCTAGAATTTCACAAGGAATCCAATGGTGGTGGTGTTTTTTTTTCAGATCATGCTCCTATTGAAAAACCCGATAGTGGTTTTGAAATAGGCCATGATTTGCATTTTCTATGTCATCTCTTGGTACAAGCATGAATTACATGATAAATTGGTGCAAACACAACACATATAACATGTATAAGAGATGCATGATCAGTGGACATCAAAAGAAAGCATGATTCAAAGAATCTAAGTTGTGATGCTTACCTCTTTTTGGAGCTTTTGTGCAATCTGCCAAGCCACTTGTTCCAAAAATGATTTGATGCTTTAGACACCCTCAAATGATCTCTTAGAAGCTTTTAGGATGGTTGGAATCAGCTGGAAACCTCAGGAGCAAGTTTGAGCTCTTTCTTACAAAAGGGGCAAAAGTGACCAAAATAGCAACTCTCTCAAATGGTGTTCCAGATGTGTGGAACCATTTGGGACAGTCCAAGGATGATATTTGGAGTGTGTTTGAGGTTTTATCTGGTTTGGAAAGTGACTGAATCAAGAGATGGCTTGAAAAATGCACAAAAGGCCTATTTTGAGGTTTTGAGATGTGACTTTGTGATTTTGGTGTTACAGGTCACTTGTGAGAGTTTGGACAGCTTAGATATGACATATTAGATGTGTTTGGATCATGAGCTGTGGTGGAATTGCTGTCTAACTCAAAAACTCAGAGTTACCTTGCTAAAGACGGTATTTTTGCCTAGAGAAAGAGATTTTGAGGAAAGCAAGTGTTGTAGTGCTTTGGTGTACTCAAACTGAACATAATTGAGCTCTATTTATAGTAGACCAAGTTTGTTTTGGCTGCAATAGTGAATGGCAACTGCTGCATAGGTTTGGCCAATGTTTATCAATGAGAATCCAAGTCTCCTCTAGCCATTGACTAGAGGTTAGGGCACATGCTGCTGGTTCCCTTGGTCTTGGATAAGTCTTGACTGAATTCAGTTGGGAATGGCTCAGTCCATGCCACCTTGGTGCATCCATTAAATGCTCTAATCCAAAATTGGAGTCTTGTCCCTCTTTTAGGCATTTCTAGGTTTGGCATGCTATTTTTGGTTCCAAAGACTTAGGAGGCTTAGGATCAGAGTTGGTTCCTCCTTGGTCCCCCCTTGAGGTTTTCAGATGGATAGAGTTGCTTGCCCTTTGCAAAATTTGGGCAAATCGAGTAAAACTCCAAAATCTGCCTTGCCATGACAGTTTGCAGCAAGGCATATTGGCATTGTCATATCTCATGGCTCAAGTGGAATTTGATGGAGTTCTTGGCCATTTTGGAAAGCCCTTATATGATACAACAACTGTTTGATCATAATTGGTTTTGATACTTTTTGGATACAAGTGAAAAATGCCCCTACATTTGGAAAAAAGTGAAGGCAGATTCTGACTTAGTGAAAATTTCACTAAGTGTTGGAAAAAGTGGCATTTCATGTTTTCAGCCATTTTGATCATTCCATAACTCAAAATCCAAGATGAATTGGAATGAGGTGTAGTTGAAGCTTTTGTAGAGGGCCATGAGGACTACAAATCCAGCTTTGAATGCGGAAAAATGTCCTTGTGGTTTAGGAGTTATGATCCTCCAAAGTTGGTACCCTAGCCACTTTGTTCCATGACTTAGAAAATTTCTAAGTTTTTTATGGTTACCCCTTTTACAAGTTATCCCACTTTTCTTGATTTTTCTTGATGAATGTTGATTCAAATCACACATTAACATCATTTTAGGGTCAAAGAATCATAATTGTAAAAAATCTAAAAAAGTCAAAGTTGACTTTTGTGCACAGTTGACTTTTGTGCACAGTTGACTTTTTATCAGATGAATTCCAAACTGTGCAATTCTCTATGAAATCAAGTCCTTGAACTAAATCAACCTTGATGGATTGATTTCATAGGTGTTATAGGGTGTATTGAATCATGTCCTAGGGTTTGGGAGCATATCTTGGTCAAAAGTCAAAGGCACAGTTGACTTTTCCCGCGAAACCCTAACTGTGGTTCAGATGAAATTGAAACTTGTTGCTCAAGCTTCTTAGATTAATCCATTGTTGCAAATGGATCAATGTGGTGTGTTAGGGTCCCTCAAATAATGCCTTGAGGTCTTGGCTCGTGTTTTGTCCCAAAAGTCAACTTAGGGGTGAATTAGGTCAAGAAACCCTAATTCCTGATTTTAGTGAATGCATCCCCTGAGGTAAAATTGACTTGATGATAGGGTTCATGATGTCCCTTGGGGCATCATAGGTTATGCTTTGAAGCATTGGCTCATTCCCAGAGGAAAATTCCCATCTGGAGGCCCTGGTCGACCAAAACCGTAATTTGGTGACACTGTCGATCTTAAGGCTTAATCCACCTGGAATGCTGCAACATTGTGCTTGATTCTTGCCGTGGGAGTCCTCTTGATCCATTGTGGATGTTTGAGAGGTATAGAAAAGTTGAAGATCATGTCATTCCTTGATTGATCCTTTGCCTAAGAACTCTAAGATGGCTTGAAACCCTAATTTTTTATAGTAGTGAATGCTCACCCATCTTTGGGGAGACTGATGAGGTATGATGGTTCCTCCATATTGTGATGATGATTTGCAAAATAATGGGAAATCTTAGTGGTCAAAATTTGGGGTATGACTGATGCCCCTATTTAATCTTCTTGGACCCGAAGGTGTGAATGGCGAAGGTATTCGGGCATTCGGGGTGCAAGAGGATTAAATATCGGAATACCCGAAATTTTGATGTGGTTATGAATGGTAGCTTACACATTCATCTTTTTTTTTACTAAGCAATGATGCTTAGAAAAGGTAAACTTCCCCTCGATCCTGGTTTCCTACCAAGGAACTGGTCTTAGTTTCTGAAATGAATTTCCCCTCGATCATGGTTTCCTACCAAGGAACTGGTTTTAGTTGCTGAAATAAACTTCCCCTCGATCCTGGTTTCCTACCAAGGAACTGGTCTAAGTTTCTGATATAAACTTCCCCTCGATCTTGGTTTCCTACCAAGGAACTGGTCTTAGTTTCTGATATAAACTTCCCCTTGATCCTGGTTTCCTACCAAGGAACTGGTCTCAGTCTCTTTTGTCAATAAACTTTTTTGACAAGTGACGCTATGAGTAGCGATTTTCCTCAAACTTCTCGCCGAATTTTCCTGGGGAGATGCCATTTGATAGAAAAATTTTGATGTCAGAGTTGCTGGGGAATCCAGTCATCTGAGTTGTAGAGGTGCACAAACTTCTCTGTTGGAGACGCCATTTGTCGACTCTATCGGGGAAAACGAGTCTCTTGAGAGACTGTTTCCGCTTGGGGTATTACATCATACTTTTCTCAGGATCTTCCCAAAGAAATGCCATATGATGTGATCCAATTTTGAGGTGCTGATGACTTAATTAACATTGACTCTCCAGAGAGCAAAATCAATGTGTTGCTGAAAGTCTTTAGTTGTGAGGCTTTCTCTGGGGATTTTCCTTAATCTGGGAAAGCGAAGATATCATCTTCAATGGTGAAGAGTGATGTTTGTCGAACGTTTTCTTGTTTTTCAGAGGTTCAAGTTATCAAAGTGGTCAAGGGCCAACTCCAATCCAGAAATAAACTGGAGGAGAGAGATTGTTCAGATGCAACATTTCCTGACGAGGAAAGAACTGACAAATCGATTGAGAGGACTTTTATCACTAGGGGATAAGACCGACCAGAGTGATAGTGATGCACTATGAATATGAATGCAAATCAATTACGTATGATGTATGTATGTTTATGCTGACAAAACTGACGCGGCATACAGACTAGTAGATGAACACAACTGGATACTCAGCCATAGCGGGGGACGAAGAAGTATCACTGGTTCAAGATAGCAATTCTGCCTTGCTTAGGAGAAATAGTCCCTGCGGGGAACAACCGTTGGTCGGGCTTAGGTGGTAAGAACTCGGCCGAGGATGTCAGACGGAGTACTCGCATCTGACATAACTGATCCTTTGTTCAGGCGCACTGGTTTAGAAGGAGTACTTTGATTCTGCACTTTGAGTCTCGAACACCTTTGGAGACGCAGTTGATGTTCTTTCGATGTTCAACACTCAAAAGAAATTGCCATCTTTATTTTAAAAGCAGAAAAAGTTTAACAAGTAAAATTCATTTTTGTTTTATTTCAAGAATCTTCGATCATATTAAAATTGTCATTCTGTAAAGCTAAAACAAATAAGAATTGCAAACAAAAGCAAAAGGGCTCAAATTTTATTGATAGGATGAAGATCAGCCAAACACGTGATTCCATATAGTATTTACAAAGTTAGAAAATGGTAATTTTAAGGGAAAAGAGCTACATTGAAACATAACGACCACTATCCTTCTACCAACTTTGAATTCTGGGCATCCTGAGCTTCTGTCAAAGATGACCTTGACTGGAGTTTTCCTGATTGATGGCATTACTGCTGAGGAGTTGAACTGATCAGATGTAGTTACTTGCCATTGTCCCTAACTTTTGCCTGGATTGTACTTTGAGGTTTCCAATCCATCGGGATAATTTTTTATCATGTCTCTAATTTTTTCCTGGACCGCCCTTTCGGGTTTTCAATCCACCGAGACATTTTTTTTTTAGGCAAAGTATTTCTTGACTACATCAACATTCGTGGGGTAGGCAAATTCCTCTCCATTCATGGTTGCAAGTCTCAAGGCGCCGCCTGAGAAAGCTTTCTTGACCACATAGGGGGAATCATAATTCGGAGTCCATTTGCCCCGAGAATCAGTGAGAAAAGATTGTATCTTTTTTAGCACAAGGTCTCCTTTCCTGAAGACGCGAGGTCGAACCTTTTTGTCGAACGCCTTCTTCATTCTTTGCTGATACAACTGACCATGGCATAGAGCCATTATTCATGTCTCTTCGATCAGGTTGAGTTTGTCGTGTCGATTTAGACACCATTCAGCTTCTGTTAGCTTAGCTTCCATCAATACCCTAATTGATGGGATCTCTACTTCTATGGGGAGCACTGCTTCCATGCCATACACTAGAGAGAAAGGGGTTGCCCCTGTTGAAGTGCGGACAGATGTACGATAACCGTGAAGAGCAAAGGGTAACATCTCGTGCCAATCTTTGTAGGTTACAACCATTTTTTGAACAATCTTCTTGATGTTCTTGTTAGCCGCTTCTACCGCTCCGTTCATCTTGGGTCGGTAGGGAGATGAGTTATGGTGTTCGATCTTGAACTCTGCGCACAACTCCTTCATCATCTTATTGTTCAAGTTAGATCCATTATCAGTAATGATCTGGCTTGGAACACCATATCGGCAAATGATATTGTTTTTGATAAATTAGACCACCACTTGTCGGGTTACATTGGCGTATGACACTGCTTCGACCCACTTGGTGAAGTAGTCAATGGCGACTAGAATGAATCGATGTCCATTCGAAGCCTTGGGCTCAATCATGCCAATCATGTCGATTCCCCATATGGAAAAAAGGCCATGGGTGAAGATGGTTGGTTTCTACCTGAGTGAATCGCTCACTCAAAGATACAACAGAGTCACCACCGAACTTTATTTAGCCCCAACAGACAGGGAAAATATTGATAAAACCCAAGGGGAAGAGAAACGGGAACGGGGGGGTCGGTTATGTGAAAGGAAGGTACTAGCACCTAACGCATCCGTCGTACTCGATGGGAACCATTTCGCTTGCTTCTAGGCTTGGATGAGTTATCTATCTAAAGGCTTCTAGCTAAAAGAAAGAGGAGAGAGAGAGAAGGAGCAGAAAGAAAAGAAAGAAAGAAAGTGCTCGCGGAGGATCAAAGTCCTCGTGCCTACGTACCCTCATAGTGCAATGAGGAAGTCAGAGCGCCGTAGTTCTTGGAACCAGGGGACAAAGAAGAAAGAAAGAAAGGAGGAAGACGAGAGAAAGGTGGAAGTGTGCTCGTCGAGATCATTGCGATCTCATGCCTACGTATCATACATTTGAAAGAATGCAGAATCAGAGCTTCCGTAGTTCGGGGAACTGAGACAGAAAAGGAAAGGAATGCGGTGTCAAAACCAAGGACAAAAGAAAGAAGGAAATTCCACTGGGGATTCCAAAGAAATGGTGTCAAAACCAAGAAAAGAGTGTAAAGGAAAGAAATAGTAATTGTATTGAGAATAAAGTGTGAGAATGGTGTCGAAACCAAGAGGGCAAAAGGAATAAAGAGACCCCGCTGGGGAGTAAGAGAGAAATGGTTTCCAAACCAAGAGAATAAGAGAATAAGAGATAAGAGAGATCTGCTGAGGATGTAAAAGAGATGGTGTCATAACCACGAAGGGAGTGCAAAGGAACAGATAGTAATTGTGCTGAGAGTAAAGTGCAAGAGTGGTGTCGAAACCAAGGGGAAAGAGGATTAATACTCTGTGGGGAAAAGAAGTTTTAACAGATAAGAATTAAGTTCAAACAAAGAACGGGTGTAGGACCGAGCGAAGGTCGTGACCCAAAAGGACGGGTGTAGGACCGAGCAAAGGTCGTGACCCAGAGGACGGGTGTAGGACCGAGCAAAGGTCGTGACCCAAAAGGACGGGTGTAGGACCGAGTAAAGGTCGTGACCCAAAAGGACGGGTGTAGGACCGAGCAAAGGTCATGACCCAAAGGACGGGTGTAGGACTGAGCAAAGGTCGTGACCTAAAGGACGGGTGTAGGACTGAGCAAAGGTCGTGACCCAAAGTAGTTCGGTAAACTGACTAAACAAATAGTACTCAACCGAAGAAATGGTATTTGAACCAAAGAAAGGTTACTAACCCAAGGGTGCAAGTATTCGAACCAAGGAGAGGTTGCCAACTACTGGAGATTTGGTGTTTACAGACGGACTGTGATTAACCGAAGAGAAAAGCAAGTGATTAACCAAGAGGAGGTGATTAACTCGAAAAGGGGTTTAGTATTTTAACAGACTGACTGTGGTTAACAAAAGAGACGGGTGATTAACCAAGAGAAGGTGATTAACCCAAGAGGTGCTCAGTATTAACAGACGGACTGTGATTAACTGAAGAAACAGGTGATTAACCAAGAATAGGTGATTAACCCAGAGAACTCAGTATGTTAACAGACGGACTGTGATTAACCGAAGAGAAAAGCGAGTGATTTACCAAGAGAAGGTGATTAACTCAAAAAAGGGTTCAGTATTTTAACAGACGGACTGTGGTTAACTGAAGAGACAGGTGATTAACCAAGAAGAGGTGATTAACCCGAGAGGAATTTAGTGTTTTAACAGACGGACTGTGTTTATCTGAAGAAAGTGAAAATTGGTGATTTAATTGACAAGCAATGGTTAACCAATCAAAGGGAGAAGAACCAAGAGAAGGTTACGAACTCCGCAAGAGTTTCGGTGTTTAACAGGAAAACTATGTTTAACCGAAGAAAGAGCGCGATAGAGCATCGGTTTTAACAGTATAACTGTGATCAACCAATGGAAGAATGAATACAACTCTCATGGGGAATCAGTAAAAGAAATGACTAGCCACAAGAAAAGGTAATTGAAACCCTTTTGAAGGGAACAAGGGAAAGGTATTGATAAGGGCAAGAGATTGACCCTCAAAAGATTGCTAATGATCGTGAACTAAGGGAATGGTGATAGATCAAAAGACTGATTGAAAGAGATAAGAGTGATCGAAGATCAAAAGAGATTACAAAGAGATAAGAGTGATCAAGGATCGAAAGAGATCGCAAAGAGAAAAGAGTGATCAAGGATCGAAAGAGATTGGAGTGAGAAAAAGAGTGATCAAGGATCGACTCGACTGGGGAAGGAAAACACACTACCGCCTGGAGGTAGAGATGACTAAGCCAAGCACAGGGATATTCGTCCCCTACCTGAAGCAATCAGAATGAGAGTAGGAATTCTCCCTTCTTATTCCTTCTCTAACACACGGGGTGTAGTGCAGAAGTTGAAACTGACAGCGTAACAGCTCCAAGTTGTACAATGTTCCCGTGCGTTGTGAAATGAACAGCGTAACAACTTTAATTTGTACAGTGCTCCAGGGTCGCACGTTGGACTTCGTATGAATCTTCGACTCCGCGCGGGGGGGGGGGGGGGTCGAGAGAGAAAGCTCTAAAGGAATCCTAAAGAGAGGAAAGGGGAAGATCAACTAATCAAAACGTGTTTCGATCAATTAATCAAGGGAGAAATATGCTAACAACTTTCCAAAGAGGATGGAAAATCATTAAAGCAAAAGTTGTGAATTGATTGTACAAGATTAAGTTCATCCATGAAGAATAAACTTAATGCAAAGCAAAGAGAGGGAGTGCATAATAGTGCCATACAAATATTAGCATGTGTCATACATCATGTGTCAAGTGATCAAAGATTGTACAAGATTTAGAATGTTCAAACAAATATCAAGAACATACCTAATTGCGAGAATTGATAAATCAATCATTGAATTATTGTAAATATGCTTTAAACAGAGGTTAATGGCATTTAAAAACACCCATACATATTAAGTATATAAATCTATGGAAGTTAGAGGGAGAAAGAATGTCAAACAAGCTTGAAAAACTCAAAATGGTCATTCTGTTCAGTGGTAACCGGTTACTCACCACGCGTTAACCGGTTACTTACTTAAAATTCAGCGTTTTTGGTGAAAATTGAATTGAGTAACCGGTTACTCACCATGTGTTAACCGGTTACCACTGAATAGTGGTGAAAAAAACAGAAAAAACAGCTTTTCAAAAGTGGTTTTCAGCATTTAATCACTTATGCCAACCACCACCTGCTAGGGCAAGAACTTGTGCACGAAAATTACATCATGTAAGAGGAATTAAACACAAATTACAATCATTAATCATGAAGATCAAAGATCAAGCAATTGCATGATAAATTAAACCGAAAATGATCAAAATTACAACGTAAATACGCAGAAACGATCGAAACAGTGAGTAAAGTAAGATCTACCAACCTACAAGCCGGAGGATTGGCTTGACAATTGTTGTGAATGATATGTGATGAAGGTAAGTGAAGAAAACCAGAGAAAACCAGAGATTCCTTCCCTTTCACTTCGAACCGTAGCGAAACCGAGCAAAAATGCGATAAAAGCTCCGAAATCGGATTTGCACCGTAGGATCTTGAAGTAAACACTTGATATGAATCCAAAAGCTAATAGAACTCTAGATACTCAAATATAATTGCAAAATGATGAAGATAATTAAAGAAAACCAGAGGAATCTTCAATTGCACTTTGAATCGTGGCGAAACCGAGCAAACTTCGACGAAAACTCCAAAATAAGAATTATCACCGAAGAAACTTGAAGTGATCACTTGAAATGAATCCCAAAACTACTGAAGCTCCACAAAATTCAGTAGAATGGAAAGATGATGAAGGTCAAGCTCAAGAAATAATCACTTTCAATGTGAAAAATGATTATTCTTCAAGGATTAAGAGCTTTTGTGAGGTTTGGTGAAGAAGATGAAGAGGAATGTGTAGAAGTTGCAGAAAAATGCAGAGGAGAATGAGAGAATTAAGAGTGAAGAAAGTGTGAATTTGTGTGAATGATTGTGGAGGAGTTGCAAAATGGTGAAGCTTGGCTTATATAGAGTTTAGGTATGGAGTGTGAGAGCTTTGGACTTTGGTTTGGACTTAGCTTTGGGAGGTTTGGAGTTAGGGTTGGAGTTAGTTACACTTGACTCACTGAGTCAAGGTGGTTAAGTCGGTTAGTTAGGATCAACTCGGTAACAATCCCAATGTGAGTTCCAATATCCAAAGGTCCACATACTTGTAAATTAAGTAACATGGTGCACTTAAATTAGAGTGATGCATTGGAATAAATACACTTGGAATGTCTTGAATAATCTTGAAATGTCTAGAGAAGTCTAGAATGTTCTACACACTGCTAGAACACTGTAGAATCAATGACCAAAGAGAGTGCGTGGATGCTATCCAAAAAATGCAGCAGGAATTTCAATTTTGCACTGAGTAACCGGTTACTCACCAGGCATTAACCAGTTACTTCAGTCAAATTTGCCCAAATTGTTTAAAAATGGATGTTATGGCTCCGGTTCCGATTTTCCACCTCTTGTTTTGATAAATAGGCATGGAAATCCTTATTTTGTGCTTGTTTTGATGATGAGATGATCTTGTGAGGGTGAGATTAATTGGGCTTGGAAAACCTGAAGATCCTGCAACAGGAAACACATAGAAAAATGCGAATGCGTATGTCGACTATGTTAATGCACATGCATATGCAAAAAAACAAAAAAGGAGGTCAAATTTCAGGTTACGACAATGGGGAAGAGAGAACTTTGAGCTGTGTTGGTGGTACATGAATTTTGTCGGAGTATATCTGACACTTGTGACATTTCCTCATGTACTTGTAGCAATCGAATTCCATGGTCAACCAGGAGTACCCTGCTCTCAGAATTTTTCTCTCCATTGTGTGTCCGTTGGCATGAGTGCCAAAGGATCCTTCGTGAATTTCTTTTATCAGCATGTCTGCTTCTGGTCTGTCTACGCATTGAAGCAAGACCATGTCAAAATTTCTCTTATAGAGAGTATCACCTCTCAGAAAGAAACTGCCAGCCAGTCTTCTTAGGGTTTTTCTGTCTTTTCTTAGTACCCCAGGTGGGTACTCTTGTTTCTGAAGGAAGCATTTGATATCGTAATACCAAGGTTTGTCGTCTATGACTGCTTCAATCATGAAGATGTAAGCGGGCCTTTCAAGGCGCCTTATGTCGATCTTAGATAGGTTATTCCATTGACCTACACTAATCATGGAAGAGAGAGTGGCTAAGGCATCAGCCATGTGATTCTCATCACGAGGGATGTGATGAAACTCGATTCTGTTGAAGAAAGGTAACAACCTTCTTGCATAATCTTTGTAAGTAATCAGTCCTGATTGGTACATGTTCCAATCTCCTTTGATCTGATTGATAACCAGGGCTGAGTCGCCATATACATCCAAGTTCTTGATCCTTAAGTCAATCGCTTCCTCGAGACCCATGATACAAGCTTCGTATTCGGCCTCGTTGTTTGTACATTTGAACGTAAGTCTGGCGGTGAAAGGAATGTGGGTACCCTGAGGGGTAACAATGATTGCCCCTATTCCGTTTCCATAATGGTTGACAGCTCCGTCAAAGATTAGTCCCCATTGGGAACCTGATCCTGGCCCTTCACTAGGTAGCTGTTCATCGCAATCTTTCATTTTCAAATACATAACATCTTCGTCTAGGAAGTCAAACCCGATTGATTCTTGATCGTCAATCAGTTGATGAGCCAAATGATCGGCTAAAATACTCCCCTTAACGACTTTTTGAGCATGGTACTCTATGTCATATTCTGATAACAACATCTGCCAACGGGCAATCCTTCCCGTGAGAGCAGGCTTTTCAAATACATACTTGATTGGATCCATTTTGGATACCAACCAAGTAGTGTGATGAATCATGTATTGGCGAAGACGTTTGGCTGCCCAAGCCAAAGCACAACAAGTTTTCTCAAGCATAGTGTACCAAGTCTCGCAGTCGGTGAATTTCTTGCTCAAATAGTAGATGGCAGACTCTTTCCGTTTGGTTTCATCTTGTTGGCCAAGTACACAACCCATCGAGTCTTCCAAGACTGTTAGGTAGATGATCAGTGGTCTTCCTTCCACTGGAGGTGATAGAATCGGCGGATTCAACAGGTATTCCTTGATACTATCGAAGGCGGTTTGGCAATCTTCTCTCCAAATGCAGTCCTGGTTCTTTTTGAGTAATTTGAAAATCGGCGCACAGGTCGCGGTCATAAGGAATATGAATCTGGAGATGTAGTTCAAACATCCCAAGAATCCTCTGACTTGTTTTTCAGTTTTCGGAGAAGGCATTTCTTGAATGGCCTTGACCTTGTCGGGATCAACCTTAATTCCTTTCTGGCTGATGATGAACCCTAAGAGTTTCCCTGAACGGACACCGAAGGTGCACTTGTTTGGATTCAAGCGGAGTTTGTACTTTCTCAACAGCTCGAATAGCTTTGATAGGTGGGTCACATGCTCCTCCTCTGTTTTAGATTTGGCAATCATGTCATCGACATATACCTCAATTTCCTGGTGTATCATGTCATGAAAAAGAGTAGTCATTGCCCTTTGATAGGTTGCCCCGGCATTCTTCAAACCGAACGGCATTACCTTGTAACAAAAGGTACCCCATGGGGTAATGAACGAAGTTTTCTCCATGCCTTTTGGCACCATTTTGATCTAATTATAGCCCGAGAATCCATCCATGAAGGAGAAAACCTTGAACTTTGCTGTACTATCTACCAGCATGTCAATGTATGGTAAAGGAAAGTCGTCCTTTGGACTAGCCTTGTTTAAATCCCTGTAATCTACACACATTCGGACCTTGCCGTCCTTTTTTGGAACTGGTACGATGTTGGCTAACCATTGAGGATATTCAGACGTAGCGAGGAAACCTACGTCACTCTGTTTCTGTACCTCCTCTTTGATTTTGATGGCCATGTCCGGGTGAGTCCGTCTCAACCTCTGTTTTACTGGCGGACATTCCGATTTCAACGGTAAGTGATGTTCCACGATGCTGGTATCCAACCCTGGCATGTCCTGATATGACCAAACAAATACATCGGGAAATTCTTTGAGAAGCTTTCTCAAACTCTCTTTGGCAGTTGGACTGAGCAGTGCCCCAATCCTGACTTCTTTTCTCTCTTCCTCTGAGCCCAAGTTTATTGTTTCCAACGGCTCTTTCTAAGGTTCAATGGACCTTTCCTCTTGTCTGAGTAATCGGGAGGTCTCTTCTGGAATTTCGTTTTCAACTTCTTCTTCAGCCCAAAATACCGGGAATTCAAAGTTGGGAGAAGGCATTGGATCGTGTGTTTCAATGGGGTTTAAAACAAGCAATCTGCATGACGTGATGATTATTTTTAGAAGAGATAGAGAAAATGCAAGTGTGTGCAGTGTATTTTTTTTGAAAAACTGCTTGTTTTTATTATTGAGTTGTTTTTTAGGATTACCATTTTCTGAAAAAGCGAAAAGAGAAAGCAGCAATTAATGCGGAAATTACAGAACGACGTTATTTTATTAATGAACAAGTCGATTCTTGAAACTACAACCCTATAAAACAAAACTCTATCGCTTTGGGTGAAGCGAAGAGGGAAATTTACAGAAAGCGAGCCCTATCAAAACATCCGTTTCACATGGGCAGGGTGAAAGGTTAAAGATGGCAATTACTTTGACTTATGAACAATCTTCGGAACATCGACAGCAACCCATTGGCGGCAAACTCCTCGGTGAATCACAAAGTCTAGTACTTTCCTTGATTTGTCTTCAGAAATAACGCTGATTTCTAGTAGAGCAGGATCATTGGAATCTGTCTCCTAGGCAGAGTTGTCGTAGGAGGATTCCTCTGTTGCATTTTGCAGAGTATTTGTGCTCTCGGGAAAATCTCCCCATCCAGTTGGCTGGATGTCTTCGAGCCTGATACGAGAGCTCTCAGGAGCGGTGTATTTGACAAAGAAGTTGTATTTTCCACTTGGTTATCCCAAGGTGTCCCACACTTCTGTGGAACTGGAGGAGTCATCTCTCTCGATGACGTTGACCTCGGGAAAAGCGTAGTTGATGAACTCTAGTCCGGCAAGCTTTGCCAATTCATCGCCATACTGGATAGTGTCTGAATGACCTGAGTGTTGATCCCATGACATGGTGGGGACACAGGTATTCTATTCAATGATGCCCAGCTGATAAGCATCGTTCGGCTGACTCTCTTGCCCCAAGTTTCCTGGGTACGGCTGCCAAATAGGCAGGCCATCCATCGGGCCATAATAGTTGTGGTCAAAGTTGTCCTTCATCAGAGTGTCTTCCTCTAATGAATTTTGCGGAGCACAGCATCCTTCCGGATCATAATCTCCATATATCATTTCGACGTCCGACCGGGGTATAAATCTCGAACTCTGTGCGGCATAGCAAAATGGCGCAGGCACCTCTTCCTGAGACATAACCGTCCTTGTTAAGATAGGACTTCTATTCCTCATCCATATCGGAGGAATCCTCCTCGTTGATAGTATGGACTGTTTAAGGCACTGGGTGAAGGAAACCTTCACTGTGGAAGAAGTCATGAATGGGATGAAGACTTTCATCGTTAGCAGCTGTATGGGTGCAGGTTGCAGAAAAATCAAGACCCTTCTTTGTTTTGTTATCGGTAGGAATGACAAGTTGTCCCCATCCTTTAGTATTGTTATTTTTTATCACTTCGAGAGGATCTTTGTATGAGGAAATCGAGGTTCCTTTCTCTGGTTGATTCTCATTGCTCACCGAAAGTGCTTGGAACTGAGTTCCAACAACCTCCTCGGGTTCTACACAAGTAGACGATGACAAGTTACTCAAGAGCAAGGCTTGCTCTCCACAAACCGTGACGAGTTGATCGTTCTTGACGAACTTCAATTTTTGGTGCAGCGTCGAAGTGACTACCCCAGCCTGGTGTATCCAAGGTCTTCCTAATAAACAGCTGTACGCTGCCCGGACGTCCATGACCTAGAAAGTGATTAGGAAAGTGTGAGGGCCAATAGTTATGGGAAGGTCAACTTCGCCAATAACCGCTTTTCGAGATCCGTCAAAGGCTTTGACGATAACCTCACTGCCCCTCATCGGGGATCCTTTGAATGATAGTCGCATTAAAGTGGACTTTGGTATAACGTTGATGGTCGATCTTGTGTCTACCAGTACGTTGGCTAAAGCATCGTCCTGGCAGTTAACTGTGATATTGAGCGCCATGTTGTGACTTTTTCCCCCCTCTGGCAAGTCCTCATCACTGAATCCTAAGTTGTTGCAGGAAGTGATGTTAGAGATGATGTTATCGAACTGTCGTATTGACACATCCTATTCCACAAAGGCCTGCTCTAAGACTTTCTGTAGAGCCTCCCTGTGGGCTTCGAAACTGAGTAAAAGTGATAGCACTGAGATCTTTGAAGGAGTCTGTAACAGCTGGTCAACAATGTTGTATTCACTCCTTTGGATGAGCTTCAGCATCTCATCATTGTTTTTCGAAAGGTCGGGATTACTGGATTGCCCGACTGGTGGATCAGGAGCTTCTGTCGGAAGTTCCTTTTCCTTGTTAGGTTCTCCAACTCCTCGGTTGAAGATTCGACCACTCCGTGTTACTCGACTGATGTCTGCAATATTCACGACGGAGGGTGATGGACTTTCCTTTCCATTCTCAATTATTGATGCACCATATCTGTAAGGGATCGCCTTAGCTGATTCATACGGTAATGGTCCCGACAAATAAATAACTACCGGAGCCTTCTGATTTTTCTAACTGTCGCAAGTAACTTCAATCAGTTCCTAGCTAAGAACTTTTGATTCGTCCAGTAGAGGGATTGTTGCACCCCAAAATTTTCCCTCACGTCTTTGAGACAAATTGATTCAAGAAGCTTCCTCACACTCCTAGGAGTCTCAAAAGCTCAAGACTACTCAAGGATTGACCATACAAGCTCTCTTCCTAAACAATCAACCTACAACTAGGGTTTTATTTTTCTCAAAAGGAATTGAGCTCTCAATACCTTAGATGGACTTCATGGTTCTCTATGTGCTCTATGGTATCCTCATGTCAAGTCTCAAGCCTTGCTTCACAAGTTTGCTCAGTCAATTGCTCAAATGATCAACAGTCGATTGTATTGGACCAAAAGTCAACTTTGACCAATTTACAGTCAAACGTCATCATTTCTTGCCAACATCAAGATTTTGAAGTCCCGTTCATCATTTGATCAAGGGTTGATCATGATTCCTCAATAAAATCAAGATTTACTCAAAAGTCAAAAATTGCCAAATTAGAGTTTTCTTAAGGAAAAATCAACTGAACTTTGACCACGCACAACTTTCACATACTTCATCAGAAATTCCTCAAACAAAGCTCATTTTGAAGGAAATTCAATTATCTACAACTTTGTATCTCTAAGCTCAAGGACAAAAATGCCTCGTTTGAGTGATATGGACCAAAACTTTACAGGTCATTTTGAAGTCAACAAAAAGACACTTTTTTCGTCAAAGCAATTTACACAAAAATAAAGACTTCAAATGAAAAAGTGATTAACACAAAAGTTGTAGGGGACATCTTAAGGGTTCCAAAAAGTCCAAGATCACCTTCATATGACAAAAATTGAGAGAGTTACGATTGGTGCAAGTTGAGCAAAATTTGAGAAACGCATGAAACCTACATTGAACATTTTTGAGCTTTTGGACCAATGGGCTTATCTTTTAAGGTTGAATCATGTTTATGACATATTCAAGGACCTCAAAGTTCACTTTGGTATTATTTTGATTTTGATTTTATTTTATTTTGATTTTATTCAAAGAAATAAACAAAATAAATCAAATAATGGTGGTCACATGGAACCTTTTAATGGAGTTTCTAGAAGGTTAAAACATGTCATTCAAGGCCATCAAAACTCAAATAAAACCGTGGGAGAGAGTGAAGGAAACATGGTTTTCAAAAAATTAAAATGGTTGGAAACATGTTCCTTGATCCTAGCTCTTCAATGATTCCTTGTCTACCATGTTTCTCCTATAAATACAAGGCTCAAACACAAGAGAAAAGGGGGCAAGAGGCTTCACAAAGGAAGGCTTCCAAATCACAAAATTCTTGAAAAAAAGAGGTGAAAATTCAAAACTCCATTTCCAATCATTCTCAATCCAAACCAAGGATTAAATACTCATCCTGAAGGTTTGATTCCCACCCACATGCAATTTCTTTTTAACTATTTTCTAATCCCTTTCTTTTATCAGATTTGAAGTAATTTATTTATTTCTTTTCAATTAAATTAAGACAAAAAAAAATCATAAAACAGTTAAAAGAATAAAAAATATAGTTTAGGTTATGTAATCATTTTTTTTAGACTTAGATTATTTTTACTAAAATTAATTTTTTAGACTTAGGCTTATAATTAATTAATTTTTGTACAAATGAATTAGAAATTAGGTTTGTTTATTTTAAAATTATTTCTCAAAAATAAAAATAAAAACGAATATTGACTTAGATATTTAGGACATTTAACTTGATTTTTAATATGTAATTGCTTTTCGTTTATCATTTATCTTCTTAGAATAAATGTATAGGTTTGTGCATAAATTGTAATAGTGTAGTTTACATTTCTTGTACGATTATATTATTTAAATGTTCATAAGTCTTATAATAGTGTAGTTTACATTTCTCGCACGAATATATTTTGTAACTGTCCATAAGCTTTGTAATAGTCTATGTTACATTCTCGCACGATTATATCATGTAACTGCCCATAAGCCATGTAATAGTGTAGGTATTTATTTTTCGCACTTATATTTTATTTGCTAGATAAATAGGCATGTATGGCAAGATCTAAAATCAAACGTTAGAATAACCTATAACTCAAGATAATATAATTGAATCAACGCACATTGCACACATTCACCTCTAGGGTAGCCTCTCTCTGTTGCCTTACGATTAAAACGGTCATGTCCCTCGAAAGTAGGGGTACTTTAGCAAAAGACACTTACGAATAATATCATCATAGTCCCTTTGATATAAAGATCATAGTCCCTCGATGACCCTTCGAGCTGCCTACAAAAAGATGATCTTGTCCCTCGACGACCCTATGGAAAAATGATGATAGTCCCTTCGCATTGCTAAGGTATCCTTACATGTTGCCTTCTATGACCATTCGATGACCCTTCGCTGTCCCTAAACATCCAATAGGCAGTACTACCTACCCATTAATGGTATGGATAGTACTATCTCTCAAGGAAAATGATAAGTACAAGAAAGACCTTACAAATTAGGGGTAAGTAACTTTTAAATGCTTGCTCACAACTCAAAAACAAATACTTTTCATATCTCACTCTTCCAAAAATATTTTCAAAAAAAAAACAAACACTTTGTATACATTCTTACACGAATTATTACAAAGTCAAACTTTTACAAAATATTTTTAAAACGTTCACACGCATTCAAAAAGTAAGTAAAAAAGGTGAGCTAAGCATTTAAGAGCCCGTGGATAACCATGGATACAAAGGGTGCTAATACCTTCCCTTTGTATAACTTACCCCCCGAACTCAAAATCTATCAAGGTCTTTCCTGTTCTTTTCAGCCTTTCCTTATTGGATAAAATAAAAGTCGGTGGCGACTCTTGCTAACCGCAACATGTTTTGCAAAGACAAAACAAAAAAAAGTCAGTTCTCCCGCCGAGTTACAGAACTGGCGACTCTGCTGGGGATGTACAATAAAAGAGGGGTTACCTTAGAGTTAGATCACTTTACTACTTGCTTAAAATTGTTTGACTTGTGTGCTTTATTTTTAATGGGTTTTTTTTGGGGTTACTTGTGTGAAAGGTCCTACACCCAGATCTAGTGATTCCTTAGGTAAGTGACAATAGATCATGGAGACTGTACGGCATATACTGATATGGTTAATATGATGGTCATAGTCTTTAGAACCCTAGTTAACTTATCTTTGGCCATTAGAAGGTAGTGAGATGGCCGACTTTAGATTTAGACCGAAGTTGGTTGATACTCGAGGCTACGCTCATTGAGATCAGACTTTCGGGATGTTTTGGTCGGCCACTCGAGTGTCGCACTAAAATAAAGCCTTCGAGAAAGATCTGTGATATGAGTCCTTTAGAACCCAGTTACTATTCTAGGACAGGTTGAGCCAACTAAACCTCAGTGGGGAAGGGTACTTACCTTTGGACTTCATGCAAGCCTTTAAACCTAAGGCTCTTGTATGACTTGTTTGTGTTTGCTACTTATTTACTATTAACATGTACATGACATCATAACATCATAACATATCATTTTCACTAACCATTTCAAGGACCAAGGAATTTATCTTTATTCGTCGTTGTAGGCCATGGCTTCCATTCCTAGAAATTTCATCCGAGTCAACTTTGTAAGGATTCCTTCCTAGCTTAAAGAATTGGTCTCAAAGGTTCCCGATGGCTCTCGATTCACCGAAAGGCATGGTTTTCTACTCAACTTGGTTACCTCAGGTTTTGAAGAAGACATGATGAGAGTCCTATTCCAGTTCTTTGATCCTAAGCACCACTGTTTCACTTTCCCGAATTACCAATTGGTGCCCACGATGGAGGAGTTCTCTAAGCTACTTGGAATACCTATTCTCGATCAGATACCTTTCACCGGTCTAGAAGACGTTCCAAAGCCTGAAGTCATTGCAGCTGCTTTACATCTGAAGAGGTCAGACATTGTGTCCAATTGGGAAACAAGGAGTGGATTCAAGGGGTTTCTTGCTAAGTTCCTGATTGAGAAGGCTCAATTGTTCCTAAGCGCTATGAGTTACCATGCTTTTGAGGAAGTATTGGATTTGTTGACCTATGGATTGGTGTTGTTCCCTAATCCAGACCAACTCATAGACGTGCACGCTATCAAAATATTTCTGACTCATAACCCGGTACCTACCTTGCTCGGAGATATTCTGCACTCGCTTCACACTCGTACTATCAAGGAGCGAGGGACTCTCATGTGTTGCATACCCTTACTATCCAGGTGGTTTATTTCGTACCTTCCCCGGTCAGTGTTGAAGAATGGACAAAGGTTGCAGTGGTCTCGAAGGATAATGTCACTCTCCCATTCAGATATATATTGGTGTGCCCGATCTCTTGAAGACTTCACTCTTATTGATCATTGTGGGGAATTCCCTAATGTGCCACTCCTTGGCATTAGGGGAGGCATCACCTATAATCCTTCGCTAGCTTTGTGCCAGTTTGGTTATGCTCGAAGGGATGGTCCTCATGATATGCTTATTTAGGGTATTATGTTCAATTATGAAGATGATCCTCAAGGTTACCGTCAAAGGTTTATACGCGCATGGAATAAGGTGTATAAGATTGAAAGCAAGACCTTGGGACAGAAAAACTCTATTCCTTTGGAGCCTTACCTCAGATGGGTGTGCACTCGTGCTCAAGATCTTATTATGCCATATCTAGCTGTCAGACCAGTGATTGTTGAACCTGAGTTTGAAGGAGATGTTCCTCAAGTCATTCTCCATCCAGATATGCCTACCGATCTTGAAGAGCTGCAGAAGTCCTGGGTTCAGATGAAAGAAGAAAGGGACACCTTTGAGACTCAGTTCTATGCTAGTGAGAAGAATGTGTTGGAGTTGACGAAATTACTTCATGAGGAGCAGAGCATCAATGCCTACATCGGCAAAAAGAGAAAGCGCTCGTGGGAGACTTGAGTCTTGAGTCCTAGGTCTTAGGCGTTTTTGAATTTGCTTTTTGAAACTTCCTTTCATTGTATCCCATGAGGCATAAAAGAAAAAAAAAGGAATTTTGAGTTTACTAATAAAAGTTTTCCTTTTGTTTCTGTTTGTTTGCAAAGATAAACTCTAAAGTCCTTGAAATCATTGCATATGCATCTACATCTCATAATCATTGCATAGGAGGTTTCTAAGACAGGTTTCTCATCTTCTCGCTGTTTATTTCAGAAGAAATGGCTCTCGAGCAAACCGTCAAAGATCTCCAGACCCAGAACGCCCAGTTCCAAGAGCTGATCCTGAACTTGTCCAAGGGGCAAGAAGAACTGAAAGCACTTCTGACCAAGAAGAAGAAGAAAGCAAGAAAATTAACTGGCGTCATCAACATGGGGAGGAGATTCAAAGGTCCGGCTAAACAGGTCAAGGAAATTAGGATCCCAGTAGACCAAGATGATGAACTGGATGACAACTATGAAAGTGACAAACATGAGGAAAATAGTAACCACGACACCGGTGGACACTCTGAAGAGGAAGATGATTATCTGGGTGATCAGTATCCCCCTAGTGATGAGAAATACAAATTACTTGAAGAACGTCTGATGGCCATGGAGGTTCAGAAAGTACCTGGTTTGGATTTTGAGGACTTGGGCTTGGTTTCAGGAGTTGTCATTCCTCGTAGGTTCAAAATTCCCATGTTTGCTCAATATGACGGTGTGTCTTGCCCGAAGCTGCATTTGAGATCTTACGTCCGAAAGATTCAGCCACATACTACTGACAAAAAGTTGTGGATGCATTTTTTCCAAGAGAGTTTGTTTGGAGCTCAACTGGAGTGGTACTATCAACTTGAGAGTACCAATATTCGTATCTGGAATGATTTGGTTGAAGCTTTCTACCGCAATACCAATATAACTTTGATTTGGCGCCAACTCAAATGCAACTTCAAAGCATGTCCATGGGCCCTAATGAAAGTTTCAAAGAGTACGCCCAGAAATGGAGAGATCTTGCAGGCAGGGTTCAGCCTCCTTTAGCTGACAGAGAGTTGGTTGACATGTTCATGAGCACACTAATCGGTCCTTTCTATAGTCATCTACTTGGAAGCTCGTCATCCGGTTTCACCGAGCTGATATTGACAGGAGAATGTGTTGAAAGTGGAACTCGAAGTGGTAAAATACAAGTGGCTACATCTTCAAACACTACAAACAAGCCACATAATGGGAAGAAGGAGTCTAATGATGTGCACGGTCAGAAGGGTCGTAATAAGAATGACCACAACCAATCTGTTGGGGTAGTTCTGATCTCTGCATCGGTGCCACAACAATAACAGGGTAGTCAGCGTAAGCAGGATGCACCCAGGAGACAGTTTACAAAAATCAACATGTCATTGGCTCAAGCGTTATAGCATATGTTGAAGGCAGAATTGATTACTTTGAGAGATCCTCCTAGGAATCCTAATACTTCTGCTCCTAGCTATAATCCCAATGCAAGATGTGCATACCATTCTAATAGTCCTGGACATGATACGAGCAGTTGTTGGGCACTGAAGAACAAGATTCAAGACATGATTGACGCTAAGGAGATTACGTTTGATCCCCCTGAGACTCCTAATGTGATTACCGCTCCTATGCCGAATCATGACAAGATAGTTAATGCTATTGACGATGGTTCTTGTGTTTCTACTGTGGTTGACTTGATTGTTCCTCTATCAATTGTTAAGAAGAAGCTGTTGCAAGCCGGTTTATTTCTGGGCTGCGTTGAAAACTGTTATTATTGTGCATCTCAATCCAATGGTTGTGTGAAGCTGAAAGAAGGCATTCAGCGTTTGATGGACGACCGTACTATATTGTTTGAGAAGACTCTTTATATGGAGAGCTTATGTGAAAATTTGTCCCGAGGTTTGAAGTTTGAGGACGTATATATGGTTACTAATTCCAAAACTCTAGTGAGGATCACCTCTAAAGGTCCTGTGAAGATTACTGCCGAGCCTAGAGTGGCTCCCCTTATTATTACTACGTCCGGTCCGATTCCATATTCCTCTAGCAAGGCTATCCCTTGGAATTATGGTGCTGATGTTTACATTCATGGTGTCAAGCAAGAGCCTTTGACTGATGGAACTGCTAAAGTTACTAATCCTGATGTCGACAATATCGTTGGGACTAGTAAGGTTACCCGAAGTGGAAGGATCTTCTCCCCAGAAATCTCTCTGAAGACTGTTACTACTCTAATTCGTATCTCTGCCTCCGAGCCAATTACTGAGACTCGAGGCAAAGAACCATTGATTGAGCCTGCCCAGATGGAGGCCCCGGGTGAAACTGCTATCGAAGATTCCTCCAAGCAAGAAATGGAGGAAGTGCTGAAAATTATTCGCAAGAGTGATTACAACGTTGTTGAAGAGTTGGGGAACACCCCCTTCAAGATCTCTATGCTATCTCTGTTGTTGTGCTCCGAGGCCCATGGTAAAGCTTTGGTGAAGTTTTTGAAATCTGCGCACGTGCCACAAGAAATCTCTGTTGACCATCTTGAAAATTGTGTCGCTAGCCTGACAACTGATAATGGTCTAGGCTTTTCTGATGCTGGTCTGATTCCCGCTAGAAGGAACCACAATAAGGCCTTGCACGTCTCTATTGAGTGTAGGGGCACTACCCTATCTCATGTATTGGTGGACAATGGTTCCTTATTGAATGTGTTGCCAAAGGCAGTTCTAGACAAACTCGACTATGAAGGGGTTGTACTGAAACCTAGTGACGTCGTGGTAAGAGCCTTTGATGGTTCGAAGAGAATGATGCATTGAGAGGTTGATCTCCCGATCAGAGTGGGTTCTCAAGTCTTTGATTCTACTTTCTATGTAATGGATATTCGTCCTGCCTATTCCTATTTGCTTGGGCGCCCTTGGATACATGGGGCAGGCGCTGTGACTTCTACCTTACATCAGAAGTTGAAGTATCCCGCAAAAGGCAAGATTGTCACCGTCTGTGGTGAAGAAGAGTACATGGTTAGTCATTTGAATACCTTCAAGTATGTTGATATGGATGGCGAATTCCTCGAGACTCCTTGTCAAACATTTGAATTGGCTCCTCTGACTGTTCCTATTGCTAAACCAGTTCCTACTGTTCCCAAGGTTACTAGAGTGCCTCCTACAATGGCTTCCCTAAAGGATGCTAGAGCTGTGGTTGAAGAAGGTGGTTGTACCATTTGGGGTCAGCTTCCTGACATTCCTTACAAGTCTGACAAATTTGGTTTGGGCTTCACTTCAGAGGCTCAGAGGGCTATACGTCGTGCTCGTGCTATTCCTATCACCAACAAAGGAGTTCATAAAGATCAGGTCAACGCTGTGGAAGACGCTGATAGTGACTGTGACCTAGACAGTTGGATCTTTCCTATCATTGGCGGTGGGCTCAATAATTGGAAGACCAAAGACATTATTCCTATCTCCTTTAGTCAGGAGTAAATGCTATTTTCTGTTTTTCTTATTTTCAAAGTTTGGATTTGTAATTTGAACAATAAAACTTTTAAGCCTTATGCCTTGCCCAGGGCACAGTGGCCCATTTGTTAGGGTTGTCATTTCATCGCATATTTTCATTCAATAAATCAATGGACGTTTTGCATTCAAATTTTGCGCTCTTTGTCTTTTCTTTTACTTTATCTTCATCAAAATAACTATGTGTTCTTACACACACCCACGCGACAAACTGCATATCCACATCCACTCTGGATCCCATTGATAACGGTTCTGTTATTGTCAATTATGACTTCGAAAATTCGATCTACCAAGTCGAGGACGAATGTGAGGAAGATTGTGAAGTGCCTAGAGAGTTTGCTAGACTATTAGAGCAAGAAGAAAAGACCAGACAACCGCACGAAGAGCCAGTCGAGGTCGTAAATCTAGGTACTGAGAAAAGATCAAGTAGTGAAGTGGAACGATGAATGTCAGTTAGCTTTTGATAAGATCAAGGAGTATGTCCAAGAACCTCCGATTCTGATGCCACCAGTTAAAGGAAGACCTCTAATCATGTACTTAACAATGCTAGATAATTCAATGGGGTGTATGTTGGGGCAACTTGACGAGTCTGGTCGAAAAGAGCATGCAATATACTACCTTAGCAAAAAGTTTACCGACTGTGAAACAAGATATTCACTGCTTGATAAAACTTGTTGCACTTTGGCATGGGCTGCTCGCCGACTAAGACAGTATATGTTGACTCATACCACTTTATTGATCTCTAAGATGGATCCTATCAAATACATATTTGAGAAACCTGCTCTCTCCGGACGAATAGCAAGATGGCAGATGGTCTTGACAGAATACGACATCCAGTACACTACGCTTAAACTAATCAAAGGAAGTGTACTAGCTGATCATTTGGCTCATCAAGCGGTGGATGACTATCAGTCTATGAATTTTGAGTTCCCAGATGAGAATATTATGCTTGTTACTGATTATGAAGAACCTGGACCATATGAAGGACCTGAACTGGGATCCCGATGGACTATGGTTTTTGATGGAGCTTCTAGCGCACTTGGCAATGGTATTAGTGCTGTAATTATCTCTCCTAAGGGTTGCCATACGTCGTTTACTGCTAGACTTTGCTTTGAATGTACCAACAATATAGTTGAATATGAAGCATGCATCATGGGTATCAAAGCTGCCATTGATATGAGGATCAAATTCTTGAATGTATATGGGGACTCAGCCCTAGTGATCAGTCAGATTAAAGGAGAATGGGACACAAAGCATCCAAATATCATTCCTTACCGAGAACATGTGTTGACTTTGATTCCATACTTTGAAGAAATCACTTTTGAGCATATTCCACGAGAATAAAATCAGTTGGCAGACGCGTTAGCCACCATTTCCTCTATGTTCAAAGTTAGATGGGACAATGAGGCTCCTAGGATTACTATTGATAGACTAGACGAGTCAGCATACTGTTATGAAGTTGATACTGATGGAGTAGAAGAGAAACCTTGGTTCCACGAAGTGAAAAGATATCTCGAAACTCAGGAATATCCTGAAGGGGCATCTATCAATGACAAGAAGTTTCTAAGGAGGTTCTCTGCCAAGTTCTTTCTAAGTAACAGAATTTTGTACAAACGCAACCACGATTCAACCTTTCTTCGCTGTGTAGACAAGAAGGAAGTAGAAAAGATTATGGAAGATATGCATGGTGGAATCTTTGGCACTCACTCCAGTGGGCATACAATGGCTAAGAAGATTTTGAGAGCAGGTTACTACTGGTCTACCATGGAAACTGATTGCCATCATCACTCCAGAACTTGTCACAAGTGCCAGATCTATGCTGACAAAGTACATATACCTCCGGTTCCGTTGAATGTTCTGACTGCTCCTTGGCCTTTTGCAATGTGGGGCATTGATATGATAGGAGAGATTAAACCTACCGCTTCCAATGGACATCGTTTCATCCTTGTTTCTGTTACCAAGAATGTTGTAGCTCGGTTCATCAAGCATAATCTTATCTGTCAGTATGGCATCCCTGAAAGGATTATTGATGCGTTGTATTCGCAAGTGCACGAATCGCGTCAGAGTAATATAAAAAGTTATCGTATCCATAGAGACCAAATGTCGATCTAACGATTTCCGTTTGTTACAGTGCTTATCTAAGGCAGTTCAATTCAGGGTTTACTAATGCAGAGGAAAATAAATAAAAGTAAATGACGAGGTAATAAAATTCAGATAAAACAATAGGCTTGAATGTAATTCTCATAACCGATAATATTTCTATATTCATCAACAGAACTACTTATGGGCAATATCTTCTATTTTAAGAAAATAATTCAATTTAACAGGAACTGTCGCTTTCGCGTAGTCAGAACCAAGTTTACCCTCTAAACTAACCCCTTTATTGTCACTTATAAAAAGGCGCGCATTGCGTTAGAGTCATGGAAAACTTACTTTTAAGAAATGTAAATTTTAAGCTAAACAGAAGAGTATTTTGACCTGAAATCTCTAAACTAAAGAGGTTCAAAACGAACCAGATTCTAATCCCACTAACGCGTCCGAAAATAGTTTTAAAATCTCTTTTCTAAAGTGTTAAAAATCCCTACTCAACTGAGCAAAGCGCTTTCGCTGTATTTGATCAGTTGAGAACTAAACAAGTTCACAAATGGTTGGACGGCTTTCGATCTTACCCAACATTGTTTTTAAGTACAGAAAACTTGTGTTAAAGATTAAAACAACCCTTAAGTACTTCCATTGACATATAGACGTATTACGGTGGTTATGGTCTTTACATTCTTACCTATCTAAAACTTAGCCAGCCATGGTAGTTATAACAGTCATATTAATTCTTATCATGTATGGAATTAAGTCTTTTGAAAAGTAAAGTTTTGAAAAGTAAGGCAAGACAATAAATAAACAAAATAAAGCAAGTGCAAGAAATAAATGAAAGTAAATGCGATTAAAATAAAACCTGCTCCAAAGCGGAGTCTTAAAATCTGGTACAATGCACGGAAAAGAAAATGCTGGCAGGATTACTTCTACCAAAGTGCTCCAACTTGATTACAGACACTCCAAGACTTGATTACAAACTCGATCACACACAGTGCAATAACTCCTCGATGTGAGAAGATTACCGCTTTACAAGAGTGAAATTTATGCCTAGGATGAAGTAAACTAAGATTGGATGATCCTAAAACTCGAGTCCTGAGAGTATTTATAGGCAAAGTTGGCATGGTGCAAAGACAAAAGTGACCTTGGCTTGAAAATGGGCGGGAACTGATTTTTGCCTTGTCGCGCCCGCGACAGGCCTACCGCGCCCGCGACAAGAAGAAAACGGTAAAGGTCATGGGAACGTGGCAGTTGAGCAGTGGAGATCATGGGACACGTCGTCGCCTTCCCTGGGGCGTCCGCGACAAGAGAAGCGACAAGAGTAAATTGCTGCCAAACTTGAATTCTTGCTCCTTTTGCACCCTTTTTCGTCTGGGACCTCGATTTATTGAAAACCTGAAAACAAAGGGAAACATAACAATAACAAAGCAAAAATAATAGAAAAACAACTAATATGCATGTGAAATCAGAGTCGAAAATACAGTATAATTTAGTGTCATCAAATTCTCCCACACTTAGACCTTTGCTTGTCCTCAAGCAAAACATTTAAAGCTCATAGAAAAATCAGTGTCGATCGATGATTTTTGGGCGAAAAGGGCTTCTAAGTCCGAGTCTGGATGCAGTGGTCGGTACTAACTGAGTGAACCAAGGGCATCATGATGACACTAATCCGCAAATACGGACATAAACTTCGCTCCTATACCAATCAACCCATTATATCCCACAATACTTAGGCCTTCCTTTTCCATCTCTTTTGAGTCCTTTTCATTCAAGCGCAATCACATTAAGCCCGTTTTCCGCACATGCTTCATGGTAGAGTGACCTGTTAGTGATTCTAATCTTTTCATACCGGATTTCTGGCACAGGGAACTGTGTAAAATCCTTTTATTCCTCTCAAGTGCAGTTGTGGGGGATCGGATCGTAATCTGCCCTACCGAGTTCAGTGCCAGATACCTCTGAACCAACTGAAATGAGCAAGCTAAACATCTTATTACTTTTTTTTGTTTTTTAAATGTGCACTCAGATGAGTCACTTATATTCGTCGGTCTCCTACTTAGAACATGTTTAGGCCGGAGCTGATTGCTGAAATAAACTACTAAGGATGATTTTGAAATGAAATTAGGGCCATGGTACATGGGGTTTCAGGTGTGATTCTTATATTTACGAAGTTCATGGTGTAAGGACGATACTGATGTTTCGAAGGTTCTCCCAAGTCACCGCATCCTAACCCGAACCTGTCTTAAAGCCCAAAAATTTTTCAGAACAACACTTTTTTTTCTAGAAAATTTTTTTTTGGTGTTAAAAAATGTGGGAAAAAATGAAGGTGAACCAAAAAATATACTTATACTAATGACTCTTCAAACACATGCATTTTCTAAAACAGAAACAAAAGTAAATAACTGAAGGGAAATAAAAATAAACTACTAAAACGACGGAAATAAAAACGATAAAATCTCCTCCCACACTTAAATCAAACATTGTCCCCAATGTTTCGAAGTAAGCTAAGGAGAAAGGAACCTGGCAAAACTAGTGAGGACCGCTGGTGCCCTCGCCGCCCTGTGCTGAACGCTCGGAACGACGGGATCTGCTACGGTGATGGTCTCGCTGGTCCATCCTAGCCTACAAATCTGCCTGAGCAGCTTTCACCTCACGAAGGTTACCTAAGATGGAACCCTGAGTGGCCTCCATAAGCTGAAAGTGTTGATGGTTATATTGTTGTTGACGGGACTGCTCATTAGTGATCGCAAGCAGAGTACGGGAGATGGTCTCGTAAGATTGGCCTGCTCTCCGCCGCGACTCTTGCATAAAGCTCATCTGGTCTGCCATCTGTTGCTAAATGGAAGAGAGCAGGTCTTCATTCCGTGCTTCTCTAGCCATATGGTCTCGCCACATCTCCTCCGTAATATAAAATCCGGGAGCAGCTCCTGCAAAAGTGTTAGAAGCAGATGGTGCGGTGTGTGATTGTGTAGGACGAGGGGGGGGACACACGCTCTCTATGGTCATACTCATCATCTCTGTCGGGCCCCTCATTGTCATGGTCATTAGGAGGAATTGGACCTAGAAAAGATGGGGCAGTAAGGTCGTAGATCCAGTTCCTCTCGAATTGTACATCTGTACGTCTACTGCACGGCATAACAATTGATTCGATGGCTACCCCGTGAATCATCAACTCATAACCACCAGCCCTCCTTTATCGGCACAATTTCATGTCTTTCAGAAATTTTAAATTAATTGTGCGAGGGGGAAGTGGTTCTAAAGTAGCTATCTCATCATTCAAATTTAGTGCCCGAGCAATAGACGTAATCAATCCGCCAAAAATTATCGGTCCACCCTTATTTACCGTTAAGCACATGTGGGCGATCATAAATGGAACCTGATTGATTCTTACATTTGTGAGGCATCCTTACAAGAACAAAAGTTCTTTGCTATTGACTTTGTTTTGATTCTCCCGGCCAAAAATAGAGCATGCCAAAAGATATCTGAAAATTCTTATGGCCGGGTTATGAATGGTCGAGGTGAGTATTCCCTTAAAGGAATCAACAATAGTATCTGACAACCTGCGCCAGAAGGAGAATAACTCGACTGACCATTCAGCATCTGAAGGAGCCTCACAAACAGCACCCTCCCCATGAGGGAATCCCAATAGACCTGCTAGTTCATCGGTACTGTACTCATACTCAACAGGAAACAGTCTAAAATGCACGGTACCGACTGTGCTAGCAGTGTCGAGACGAACGGTATAAACCAATGAACTCAAAGACTCAACCGTCATCCTCTCATAGGTGGGTTCTTTTGTGGTGAAAACAGTGCCTAAACCTACAAAGTCTAACAAATGGAAAACGCTATGATGAACCCCTAAAGCGTGCAAGCAAGAATCGTCGACATACCTCGTCGAGAGAATTTCTCGATCCTGAAGCTTTTGAAGTTGCCGCTTCTGCCTATTCCCGGATTGTCCTTCCCGAAGAATGACTCCATTAAACTCTATTGATGAAGATGGTGAAGAGGGTGGAAGAAAAGTGGTATAATAAAGGTTGGATTTTTTTGGGTTTTTGTTGATGGAAATTGAAATGGAAAGTTAAGAGATGATTGGTGAATGCTAGAGATATGAGTTTCAATGGGGTTTTATAGGGATTTTTCGGAGGGAAAAAATGGGTTTGAAGAGGTTGGAGGTTCAAAAATGGTGGAAATGGAGGTTTTGTCCCGATTTTACAGGGACGCTGCCGCGGGCGCGACGAGAACAAAACCGCTGATGGGCCTCAATTTGTCTTTTTGAATGGGCTTTTTATCCTTCATTTGGCCTCGCGGGGGGGGGGGGGGGGGGGGGGGGTCTTTTTAGCATTCCATATGTCCTAAAAATGTAGCTTTTGTACAAAATTTTCACAAGCATATATATTTTTTTATAATAAAATTTTTTATATATTTTGTCAAAGAAAAAAATAAAATAAAATAAAATATTAGCATATAAACATAAAAAACTCAAACCTTAATATAAAACGGAAATATATCAAATGTAAATAGTAGGAAATATGTCTGGGTGATACTGGAAGTAAATTAATGCATAAGAAATATAGTAAATAATACGAAAATGGAAATCAAGATGTCTGGTCATCTCCATGGAGTCTCGCTATCTCACGACGGAGCTCCGCCATGTCTTCATACAGCACATCGTACTCAGTAGCGTGGGTCAGCTCTGACACTTCCATCCTCAGGTGTAGGTCAGCAAGAGTCTGTCGGAGATCTGCTATCTCTTGGCGCATCATCGCCATCTGGGTCTGCATATATGGAGTACCTAATGAATGATTATTTGACCATACCGTGGTCCTGTCAGGTGGTGGAGCTGGAACGTACTCTGGCTCTGGGCAGGGTCGTGGTGCGTCTACCGTCTCACCGTGTCCTTCTAAGGCATATGTCCAATTTGCTGGGTCATGGACACTGGTCATAACAGGATCTGGCAAAGTGAAATGATGTATGGTCTCACCATCGACCAGGAGTCTGAACTGAGAGGGATTAAAGGAGTTCCTTCTCATCAGCCCCCGATCTAAACAAAAATCAATATCCATGGTGGTATGGCTGTAGTAGGGAGTCAAATGAAATAGCTTTCGGCCAAGGCCTAGAGCAGCAGCAATCTCAGTCACATTACCTCCTACATGTATAGGTCCTCCTGCCCAGGTGGCAACACCACTAAAAGAATACAGCATAAAGTTACCACAAGCTAAACGACGCGACTGATTCGCACAAAATATGAAAAATATGTCCTCTTCAGTAACGTGGTCATCAGCATCTACTCTCCCAAAGAATGTATGGGCAATGATCATCTGAAAGTATCGGAGAGCTGGGTTATGGATAACCTGCGAAATGTGAGTATCAGGGTCAGGGCCTCCACCTCCAGAGATGTCACTCCAAAATTTCTCCACGTCTCTATTCATGAAGTAACCCATGGGCAGCTCAGGGATAGCGCCAACTCCAGTCTCAAATCCAAGAAGATCACCGAACTCAGTATGGGTGAACGAATACTCTGTGCCAAATAACCTGAAGCTGGTGTGGCCATCTGGTCCCAAGTACGGATCATAGGAGAAAGAGCTGAGGAGCTCCAGAGTGAGGTTCCTATAGGTGGGATGCAAATCATCAGCGTACTGGTCCCATTTGAGCTGGTGGGTCAAGTATCGGACACTGGGCTCTATGCCCAAAGCTTCCATGCAATCACTGTCTGGGTAGCGAGTGGGTGCCATAGGTCTGAGTGAAAGCATCGTATAACGCTCTCTCTAAGCGTCATCTCTAAAGGTCACGTGCATGTTGCCGACTGGTGGCATCCTGAAAGAAAAGGTTAGGAAAAAACAGGCCCTGAAATCAAACACACAAAACAAGTTAGACATATATGTACAAACAAGCAAACAAATGTAAATCAAAATAAACGGAAAGAAAATAAAAACGAAAAGGAAAAGAACCATGGGTTGCCTCCCATGCAGCGTTTGTTTAACGTCGTTAGCTCGACGAGTTCAAGTCATGTATCTGGTGCGAGGATAGGTGGGTCTGTTAACGTGAACCTGGAGTAGTATGCTGGAATGTCACCTCCTTCATAATGCTTAAGCCTTTGTCCATTTACAATGAACGGACTGCAAGATTTGTTCTTAATTTCCACTGCCCCAGATTTTAGGACTTTGGAAACTTCGAACGGGCCCGTCCATCTAGATCGAAGCTTACCTGGAAAAAGTCGCAGTCTTGAATTGTACAGAAGAACAGGGTCACCTATGTTGAAGTCTTTCTTGACGATCTTCTTGTCATGCCATGCTTTGGTTCTCTCTTTATATATAATGGCATTTTCATAGGCTGATTCTCGGAGCTCTTCTAGCTTATGTATGTCTAAGATGCGTTTCTCACCAGCTGCTAGGTAATCAAAATTAAAGGTTCTGATGGCCCAATATGCTTTGTGTTCCAATTCAAAGGGTAAGTGACATGATTTTCCGTAAACTAGTTGGTAAGGGGTTGTTCCAATGGGAGTCTTGTAGGTTGTCCTGTAGGCCCACAGTGCTTCTGAAAGCTTCTGCGACCAATCCTTTCTGGATATCGAGACAGTTTTTTCTAAGATATGTTTGATCTCTCTATTGGATACTTCTACTTGCCCACTGGTTTGCGGGTGGTAAGGTGTGGCTACTCTATGTTTAACTCCATACTTCCTCAACAATTTTTCAAAAATCCTAGATATAAAATGTGATCCTCCATCACTTATGACCAGTCTGGGAACTCCGAATCTAGGGAATATATTCTGCTTGAACATCTTAATCACTACTCGGGTGTCGTTTGTGGGTGCAGCTATAGCTTCAATCCATTTGGACACGTAATCGACAGTGACTAAAATATATTTGTTTCCTAAGGATGATGGAAAAGGTCCCATAAAGTCGATTCCCCAAACATCAAAAAGTTCTACTTCTTGAATGTTTCTTAATGGCATTTAATTTCTCCTCGAGATGTTTCCGGAGTGTTGACACGGGTCACACTTGGTTATATATGTATGAACATCACGCCATATAGTTGACCAATAAAGACCAGCTTATAAGATTTTAGCGTGAGTCTTAGATGTGCTTGCGTGTCCTCCGTAGGGTGCTGAGTGACAATGTTCTATGATATGGTGCACTTCTTCCTCTGGAACACACCGGTGAAAGATTCCGTCAGTGCCTCTCTTAAAAAGGAGTGGTTCATCCCAATAGAAATGTTTAACGTCATTGAAGAACTTCTTTTTCTGCTGATAACTGAGGTCCGGAGGTATTATATCTGCAGCAAGATAGTTAACAAAATCTGCATACCAAGGTACATTATTTACCGCTAAGGATTTTTCGGAATCTTCTAAGGTTTCTAAACTTACATCTCCAATGGCATCTAGCTTAGCGATTAACCTGTCATAAGCAAAGTCATCATTTATGGGTACTACATCAGGTTTCAAGAACTCAAGCCTGGAAAGGTGATCGGCAACTACATTCTCGGTGCCTTTCTTATCTCTGATATCAAGGTCAAATTCTTGCAATAAAAGTATCCACCGGAGTAACCTAGGTTTAGCATCCTTTTTATTTAAAAGGTATCGGATGGCGGCATGATCAGTGTAAACAATTATTTTGGCTCCCACCAAATAGGATCTAAATTTGTCTATGGCGAAAACTACGGCTAGGAGTTCTTATTCTGTGGTTGTATAGTTTAGCTGAGCGGCATCTAGAGTTCTACTGGCGTAGTAAATCACATGTAACTTCTTATCAGATCTTTGCCTTAGCATTGCTCCTACAGCGTAATCACTAGCATCACACATGATTTCAAAAGGTTTTGTCCAATCTGGTGGTTGCATAATGGGTGCTGAGATTAAAGCTTGTTTTAAAAGGTTGAATGCTTCGTTGCATTTTTCATCAAAAATGTACTCGGCATCTTTCATCAGAAGACCTGTTAAAGGTTTAGTGATCTTAGATAAATTTTTAATGAAACGCCGGTAAAATCCAGCATGTCCAAGAAAACTTCGAACTTCTCTAATTGTTTTGGGTGGTTTAAGATTCTCTATCACCTCGATCTTAGCTTTATCAACTTCAATGCCTTTTTCAGAAACGATATGTCCTAGAACTATACCTTCAGTGACCATGAAGTGACATTTCTCCCAATTTAATACCAGGTTTACTTCGACACATCTATTCAAGATCTTTTCAAGGTTGACTAGACAGTTATTGAAATCAAATCCGCAGACTGAGAAATCGTCCATGAATACTTCCATAACTCCATCAATATAATCAGCGAAGATTGACATCATGCAACGCTGAAAAGTTGCTGGGGCATTACAGAGTCCGAAAGGCATACGTCTATAGGCAAAAGTTCCATATGGGCATGTGAAGGTTGTTTTCTCTTGGTCATCAGGGTGTATAGGAATTTAGAAAAAACCTGAATATTCGTCGAGGTAACAGAAGTAGGAATGTCTAGCTAGACGTTCCAACATCTGATCTATAAAAGGTAATGGGAAATGGTCTTTCCTAGTGGCTTTGTTTAATTTTCTGTAATCTATGCACATACGCCAACCTCCTTCTATCCGTTTTGTAACGTGCTCACCTTTTTCATTTTGAACCACGGTGATGCCTCCCTTTTTAGGTACTACATGCACAGGGCTTACCCATTTACTGTCCGAGATCTGATATATTATCCCTGCTTCCAACAACTTAAGAACTTCCTTCTTAACTACCTCACTCATTATAGGGTTAATCCTTCTTTGGTGTTCTCTCGAAGGTTTAGCATCTTCCTCGAGTGAAATCCGGTGCATGCACACAGATGGACTTATTCCTTTAAGATCTGAGATGTTGTACCCTAGTGCTGAGGGATATCTTCGCAAGACATCTAAGAGTTGGTTTGTTTCATTTTGGTTCAGAACGGCACTGACTATAACTGGTCTGTCCATTTCTTTGTCTAAAAACTCATATCTTAGATTCTTGGGTAATTCTTTCAATTCTAAGGTTGGTTTGCTGGGGCTTTGTATAGGATCTGGAGTTAAGGATAGACATTCAAAAAGGCTATCATCTATGTAGGGTTCCATACTGTCATCATCTTTCTCAATGGGCGTTGAAGGTAGTTTTATTCTTTCTATTGGATCTTCCTGGTCAAGTTCACGGACACATTCATCAATGGCGTCAACTGCATAACATGCATCTCCTATTACTGGTGCCGCGAGAAACTTTGCTAGGACAAACTCTATTTTTTCGTTACCTACCTCAAAGGTCAATTTTCCTTTCTTGACATCTATTATGGCTCCTGCAGTTGATAGGAAGGGTCTACCTAGGAGGATTGGGATATCTTTATCTTCTTTGATGTCCATTACGACGAAGTCGGTGGGAATGAACAACTTGCCTATTCTAACTGGGATGTCTTCTAATACGCCTACATGGTATTTTATAGATCTGTCAGCTAATTGGAGAGACATCTTAGTAGGTTGCAAATCTCCTAGTTTCAATCGTTCACAAACTGCAAGGGGCATTAGGCTTACACTGGCTCCTAAGTCCAGAAAGGCTTTATCTATGACGTGATTCCCCAAAATACAAGGTATGGAGAAATTCCCCGGGTCTTTGTCTTTTATGGCAAGTTTGTTCTCGGAAATGGAATTACACTCCACTGGTTTTGGATCGTCAAGTCTATGTTTATTAGTGAGGATGTCCTTCAGGAATTTAGTATAAGATGGTATTTGGGTGATGGCTTATGTAAATGGAATCTCTACATGGAGTTTTTCTATAACTTTAACAAACTTCTGGAATTGGTCATTGATCTTAGTTTGTTTAAGTCTTTGTGGATAGGGAATTGGTGGTTTGTATGGCTGAGGGGGTGTTGAAACTTTGTCCGTAACTTCTCCTTTATCTTTGTCTTTTGGTTTCTCAATTTCTACGGGTTCCTCACCTTCGGGGGTAGCATCCTTTTTGGAAATTTCGGAGTCACTCAATGTCGGGTTTTTAGGCCCTTCATAAGTGGTTCCACTTCGTAAGGTAACAGCGTTAGCTTGCCCTCGAGGGTTCTGTTGAGGTTGTCCAGGAAATTGTCCTCCAGGAGTAGTTTGGGGTGCTTGCTTTAAGGCTACCTGAGAGATCTGGGTTTCAAGCATCTTGTTGTGGGTGGCCATTTGATCCATTTTGGTTCCTAGTTGGGTAAACAGCTCATTCACATGAATATTCTGATTTAGGAACTCTTTGTTTTGCTGGGCTTGTGCTGTCATAAAATCATTTAGCACTTTCTCAATATTTGGCTTAGGTGGCACTGCTTGCATAGGTTGGTTTGGTCTAGGTGCTTGATTGTTGGTTGATCTCGGAGGTGCTTGGTTTTGGATAGAGTTATTATTTTTGTAGGAAAAATTAGGGTGATTCCTCCATCCAGGGTTGTAAGTATTTGAGAACGGGTTTCCTTGGGCATAGTTGACTGGGTCTGGGTTAGTCTCGTTTAACAGATGGCAGTCAGCTGATTGATGACCTTTAGTACCACAAAGTTTGCAATCCGATACTACTGCTGCTGCAGCGGTAGGTTGTGCGTACATTTGATCGATCTTGAGGGCCATAGCATCCATTTTGGCTTGCATCATGTCTATAGAGCTTACCTCATGTTTACCTCCTTGGGCTTCTTTCTTTTCCACTGTTGCTCTTTCGTTTCCCCATTGATGATGGTTTTGAGCCATATCTTCAATGAGACCACAAGCGTCAGGATAGGGTTTGTTCATCAGGGCACTGCCAGCGGCAGCGTCGATGGACATCTTTGTGTTATAATGAAGTCTGTGGTAAAAGGTATGTATAATCAACCATTGCTCCAAACCGTGGTGTGGACAAGCCCTTAGAAGGTCTTTATACCTCTCCTAGGCTTCAAATAGCGATTCTCCTTGGTTTTGGGTAAATCTTATTATTTGGTTTTGGAGAACGGCTGTTTTGCTTGGGGGATAGTATCTGGCAAGGAATGTTCTCCTAAGGTCTTCCCATGTTGTTATAGAATTGGCTGGAAGGGAATCTAACCAAGTTAGGGCTTTGTCTCTAAGGGAAAAGGGAAATAGTCTTAAACGAATCGCCTCAGGACTAGCACCATTGGTCTTAAAGGTGTTTGACAACTGGATAAAGACTTTTAGATGTTGGTTTGGGTTTTCAGATGGTAGTCCTGCGAATTGGTTTTGTTGAACTAGTTGTAATAGGGATGGTTTTAGTTCAAAATTATTGGCAGGTATGGTAGGGTTAACTATACTAGAGCTCGGTTCTTCGTCAGCAGGCTGAGCGAATTCCTTAAGGGGTCTTTGGTTACGATCTTCGGCCATAGCTTGCTTAATTCGACGAAGCCAAAGTCGTGCGCGAGCGTAACATTCTGGTTCCACTAAAGGATCTATTACACTACTGGAGCTGCGAGATCTTCGCATCGACTAGTTCGTGCGGCCCTAGTCTAAACGGTGATAACAAACGAAATTCGAAATTCGGCGAAATTGGTCCCCGGCAACGGCGCCAAAAACTTGATGCGTTGTATTCGCAAGTGCACGAATCGCGTCAGAGTAATATAAAAAGTTATAGTATCCACAGAGACCAAATGTCGATCTAACGATTTCTATTTGTTATAGTGCTTATCTAAGGCAGTTCAATTCATGGTTTACTAATGCAGAGGAAAATAAAGAAAAGTAAATGAGTTTAAGACAAAATAATAGGCTTGAATGTAATTCTCATAACCGATAATATTTCTATATTCATCAACAGAACTACTTATGGGCAATATCTTCTATTTTAAGAAAAGAATTCAATTTAACAGGAACTGTCGCTTTCGCGTAGTCAGAACCAAGTTTACCCTCTAAACTAACCCCTTTATTGTCACTTATAAAAAGGTGCGCATTGCGTTAGAATCATGGAAAACTTACTTTTAAGAAATGTAAATTTTAAACTAAACAGAAAAGTATTTTGACCTGAAATCTCTAAACTAAAGAGGTTCAAAACGAACCAGATTCTAATCCCACTAACGCGTCCGAAAATAGTTTTAAAAACTCTTTTCTAAAGTGTTAAAAATCCCTACTCAACTGAGCAAAGCGCTTTCGCTGTATTTGATTAGTTGAGAACTAAACAAGTTCACAAATGGTTGGACGGCTTTCGATCTTACCCAACATTGTTTTTAAGTACAGAAAACTTGTGTTAAAGATTAAAACAACCCTTAAGTACTTCCATTGACATATAGACGTATTACGGTGGTTATGGTCTTTACATTCTTACCTATCTAAAACTTAGCCAGCCATGGTAGTTATAACAGTCATATTAATTCTTATCATGTATGGAATTAAGTCTTTTGAAAAGTAAAGTTTTGAAAAGTAAGGCAAGACAATAAATAAACAAAATAAAGCAAGTGCAAGAAATAAATGAAAGTAAATGCGATTAAAATAAAACCTGCTCCAAAGCGGAGTCTTAAAATCTGGTACAATGCACGGAAAAGAAAATGCTGGCAGGATTACTTCTACCAAAGTGCTCCAACTTGATTACAGACACTCCAAGACTTGATTACAAACTCGATCACACACAGTGCAATAACTCCTCGATGTGAGAAGATTACCGCTTTACAAGAGTGAAATTTATGCCTAGGATGAAGTAAACTAAGATTGGATGATCCTAAAACTCGAGTCCTGAGAGTATTTATAGGCAAAGTTGGCATGGTGCAAAGACAAAAGTGACCTTGGCTTAAAAATGGGCGGGAACTGATTTTTGCCTTGTCGCGCCCGCTACAGGCCTACCGCGCCCGCGATAAGAAGAAAACGGCAAAGGTCGTGGGAACGTGGCAGTTGAGCAGTGGAGATCATGGGACACGTCGTCGCCTACCCTGGGGCGTCCGCGACAAGAGAAACGACAAGAGTAAATTGCTGCCAAACTTGAATTCTTGCTCCTTTTGCACCCTTTTTCGTCTGGGACCTCGATTTATTGAAAACCTGAAAACAAAGGGAAACATAACAATAAAAAAGCAAAAATAATAGAAAAACAACTAATATGCATGTGAAATCAGAGTCGAAAATACAGTATAATTTAGTGTCATCAATTATCACAGACAATGGTCCTAATTTGAACAACACTATGATCACTGAACTCTGCACGCAGTTCAAGATTAAGCATCATAATTCTTCTCCATATCGACCAAAGATGAATGGTGCAGTGGAAGCCGCCAACAAGAATATTAAGAAGATCTTGCAAAAGATGACGGTGACATACAAAGGTTGGCATGAGATGTTACCATTTGCTCTTCATGGTTATCGCACCTCAGTACGTACCTCAACAGGGGCAACCCATTTCTCTTTGGTCTATGGTATGGAGGCAGTTTTACCTGCTGAAGTTCAAATTCCTTCCCTAAGGATTATGAAAGATGCAAACTTAGACGAAGACGAGTGGGCTCAGACTCGACTTGATCAGATAAATTTGATTGATGAGAAGAGGCTCGCGGCTGTCTGTCATGGCCCGATGTATCAGAAGCGTATGATCAAGGTCTTTAACAAGAAAGTCAAACACCAAGTGTACCAGGCCGGTGATTTGGTAATAAAGCGTATTATACTACCACTGGGTGATCCCAGGGGCAAATGGACTCCCACATATGAAGGTCCATTTGTAATCAAGAAAATATTTTCTGGCGGCGCTATGATACTTACTACTATGGATGGTGAAAATTTCCCGCACCTTGTGAACGCGAACATAGTCAAAAGATACTACTCATAAAAAGAGACCCGCTAGGTTGACTGGCCTAGGCAAAAATAAGGGCATCTCGGCGAACCAAAAGGGTTCGGGCAAAAATTAGGGATATATATACAAAAGAACTGTACACCCGACAAGTCGAAAACCTGAAACGGCGGCTTGGGCAAAATAAATAAGGGTATCCCGGTGGACTGAAAACCTGAAAAGGCGGTCCAGGCAAAAGTTAGGGATTAAAGCGTATGTCTATGTCCCGTTGGATCACTTATCTACTTCCAGCTTAGTTTTGTTCGAACGGCGTAGATCAATCCAGTCATCTTTCTTTCGACAGCAAGGGATGAGATGCTTGAAGATATAGTGGCAATAGCAGAGTTGAAACTCAATGGGATCATTTCCACATAGCTGTTTTTCTTTGCTTATCACTTTGTACCTTTTCAATTTTTACGACAATTTCCTCTTACTAGGATTTCTGTCTCCTTGTACAAAAATACCTATTTATAGGCCAATTTCAAAATCAACACAAGTCTACTTTCAAATTCAAAATTATTTTTACTTGCCCTGTTTTGTTTGCGTAAACGTCCAATGGGTACTTTGATTGAACATATGCACTTGAATATGATTGAAGTTTACCAAAAATATACGTGAAAACAGGAATAGCATTTACTAAGGACTCTAGGAGTTGGGATAATGTTCAAGATGTCCACGAACCCCCATAGAGCCAGTTTCGTGGAAATATCCCCACAGAGCAATCTCCATGGAACTATCTCTATAGAGCTATCTTCACAAGCTCATCCCCAACAGAGATATATTCCCCGACAGAATTAGTATGCCCTCGGACAGAAATTGGGGCATTTTCCAGCGGTTCACTTCCATATATTTGATGGACAGCTTGGCATGATCATCTTCCCCAATGCGTCCACTAGCAGATAAGGAAGTTGATCATTTCCCCAGCATACAGCAAAAATTTCCTCAGCACAGCCTATGAAATTCTAATCCCCAGCAGAGATTATTCCCTCTTTGTAGTATACAGAATTCAATTCCCTAGTTGAGTTTATTTCTCTAACACTATAAATTCACCAACAGAATTCTCTCCCCAGCATAGTTGACGCTCATATCTGGAACTCGGGCAGATATTGCATCGGAGGATTATCCATCTCGTTTATCCCCAGTCAGGGTACATGCAGCCAAACTCTCCTTGAACGCTTTTATCCCCGAGCAGAAGTCGAAGATCCCCAGCGGAGTATTCCCAAACAAAAAAGCGGGAATTCCCAGTACAGTCGTTCCAAACAAAAGATGAAGGGTGGTATTCTTCATTCCCAACAACAGACAGGGATTTATTTTCCCCAGCCAGACGTTACTATTCAAAGCCACCGCTATCGTCAGCAACATTGACATCCATACATCATGTACAGAATATCATAGCATATACATACAAAACATATAACATTCTCATTTATCTTGAGAGCATCATTACGCAATGCATTACATACATCATGACATTGCATAAAACTAACTTTGCCTTTTTCAGGTGAGTTCACAATCAGACAAGCATTACGGTGCAGAGATAATCGAGACAACGATTTAATTCTGACACTGATTCAAAGACAGATTTAATTCTGATACTTCAACAGTTCAGAAATAATCAAGACAGATGATTTAATTCTGATACTTCAACAGTTTATAAATAATCAAGACAAATGATTTAATTCTGATACTTCAACACTTCAGAGATAATCAAGACAGATGATTTAATTCTGATGCTTAAACAGTTCAGAGATAATCAACCCAGAGATTTGATTCTGATACTTAAACAGTTCAGAGATAATCAACCCAGAGATTTAATTCTGATACTTCAACAACTCAGAGATAATCAACCCAGAGATTTAATTCTAATACTCCAACAGTTCAGAGATAATCAGGAGAGAGATTTAATTCTAACACTTATCCCAGAAGATTTTCCAAAAAAAATGGTTCAGAGATGATCGAGACGAAGATTTAATTCTGATACTTATTCCAGAATATGTTCCAGATTCAGTTCAGAGATGGTCAAGTATATTTTCCAGATACGTTTCAGATACAATCTAGATATAGATTTCATTCTGATACTCATTCCAATACATCCTCAGATATAATCAAGGCGTAGATTCATTCTGACATTCCCCAACACATCTTATCAACAGTTACTTTGGATGGCATCTATAAGCTCATCTCCATCCTGTCATCTTTTCGAATGGCATCTTTAAGCCCATTTAAGCAATACAATCAACCAACAGCGTTACTTCGTGCACCCGTGAGTGCAAATTTCTGGGCACTTAAGTGTTCAATCCTCTTCCACCTTCAGATCACGAATGGCGGATGCGCCAATCTAAATCTTGAGGTTTAAGAAAATTGAACAGGGGCAGCTGTTTCACCCCCAAAATTTTCCCTCACGTCTTTGAGACAAATTGATTTAAGAAGCTTCCTCACACTCCTAAGAGTCTCAAAAGCTCAAGACTACTCAAGGATTGACCATACAAGCTCTCCTTCTAAACAATCAACCTACAACTAGGGTTTTATTTTTCTCAAAAGGAATTGAGCTCTTAATACCTCAGATGGACTTCATGGTTCTCTATGTGCTCTAGGGTATTCTTATGTCAAGTCCCAAGCCTTGCTTCACAAGTTTGCTCAGTCAATTGCTCAAATGATCAACAGTCGATTGTATTGGACCAAAAGTCAACTTTGACCAATTTACAGTCAAACGTCATCATTTATTGCCAACATCAAGATTTTTAAGTCCCATTCATCATTTGATCAAGGGTTGATCATGATTCCTCAAGAAAATCAAGATTTACTCAAAAGTCAAAAATTGCCAAATTAGAGTTTTCTAAAGGAAAAGTCAACTGAACTTTGACCACGTACAACTTTCACATACTTCATCAGAAATTCCTCAACCAAAGCTCATTTTGAAGGAAATTAAATTCTCTACAACTTTGTCTCTATAAGCTCAAGGCCAAAAATGCCTCGTTTGAGAGATATGGACCAAAACTTTACAGGTCATTTTGAAAGTCAACAAAAAGACACTTTTTTCGTCAAAGCAATTTACACAAAAATAAAGACTTCAAATGAAAAAGTGATCAACACAAAAGTTGTAGGGGGCATTACGATTGGTGCAAGTTGAGCAAAATTTGAGAAACGCATGAAACCTACATTGAACATTTTTGAGCTTTTGGACCAATGGGCCTATCTTTTAAGGTTGAATCATGTTTATGACATATTCAAGGACCTCAAAGTTCACTTTAGTATTATTTTGATTTTGATTTTATTTTATTTTGATTTTATTCAAAGAAATAAACAAAATTAAATAAAACAAAATAAATCAAATAATGGTGGGCACATGGATCCTTTTAATGGAGTTTCTAGAAGGTTAAAACATGTCATTCAAGACCATCAAAATCCAAATAAAATCGTGGGAGAGAGTCAAGGAAACATGGTTTTCAAAAAATTAAAATGGTTGGAAACATGTTCCTTGATCCTAGCTCTTCAATGATTCCTTGTCTACCATGTTTCTCCTATAAATACAAGGCTCAAACACAAGAGAAAAGGGGGCAAGAGGCTTCACAAAGGAAGGCTTCCAAATCACAAAATTCTTGAAAAAAAGAGGTGAAAATTCAAAACTCCATTTCCAATCATTCTCAATCCAAACCAAGGATTAAATACTCATCCTGAAGGTTTGATTCCCACCCCCATGCAATTTCTTTTTAACTATTTTCTAATCCATTTCTTTTATCATATTTCAAGTAATTTATTTATTTCTTTTCAATTAAATTAAGACAACAAAAAAAATCATAAAACCGTTAAAAGAATAAAAAATATAGTTTAGGTTATGTAATCATTTTTTTTAGACTTAGATTATTTTTACTAAAATTAATTTTTTAGACTTAGGCTTATAATTAATTAATTTTTGTACAAATGAATTAGAAATTAGGTTTGTTTATTTTAAAATTATTTCTCAAAAATAAAAATAAAAACGAATATTGACTTAGATATTTAGGACATTTAACTTGATTTTTAATATGTAATTGCTTTTCGTTTATCATTTATCTTCTTAGAATAAATGTATAGGTTTGTGCATAAATTGTAATAGTGTAGTTTACATTTCTTGTACGATTATATTATGTAACTGTTCATAAGCCTTGTAATAGTGTAGTTTTCATTTCTCGCACGAATATATTTTGTAACTGTCCATAAGCTTTGTAATAGTCTATGTTACATTCTCGCACGATTATATCATGTAACTGCCCATAAGCCATGTAATAGTGTAGGTATTTATTTTTCGAACTTATATTTTATTTGCTAGATAAATAGGCATGTATGGCAAGATCTAAAATCAAACGTTAGAATAACCTATAACTCAAGATAATATAATTGAATCAACGCACATTGCACACATTCACCTCTAGGGTAGCCTCTCTCTGTTGCCTTACGATTAAAACGGTCATGTCCCTCGAAAGTAGGGGTACTTTAGCAAAAGACACTTACGAATAATATCATCATAGTCCCTTCGATATAAAGATCATAGTCCCTCGATGACTCTTCGAGCTGCCTACAAAAAGATGATCTTGTCCCTCGACGACCCTATGGAAAAATGATGATAGTCCCTTCGCATTGCTAAGGTATCCTTACATGTTGCCTTCTATGACCATTTGATGACCCTTCGCTGTCCCTAAACATCCAATAGGCAGTACTACCTACCCATTAATGGTATGGATAGTACTATCTCTCAAGGAAAATGATAAGTACAAGAAAGACCTTACAAATTAGGGGTAAGTAACTTTTAAATGCTTGCTCACAACTCAAAAACAAATACTTTTCATATCTCACTCTTCCAAAAATATTTTCAAAAAAAAAACAAACACTTTGTATACATTCTTACACGAATTATTACAAAGTCAAACTTTTACAAGATATATTCAAAACGTTCACACACATTCAAAAAGTAAGTAAAAAAGGTGAGCTCAGCATTTAAGAGCCCGTGGATAACCATGAATACAAAGGGTGCTAATACCTTCCCTTTGTATAACTTACCCCCCGAACTCAAAATCTATCAAGGTCTTTCCTGTTCCTTTCAGCCTTTCCTTATTGGATAAAAGAAAAGTCGGTGGCGACTCTTGCTAACCGCAACATGTTTTGCGAAAACAAAACAAAAAAAAGTCAGTTCTCCCACCAAGTTACAGGGATGATGGTACAAACATCCTTGTTTCTCTCAGGGTCAGAGATTACAACCACGTCTCTGATCTGATTAGCGAAGTAGTCTGACGTCCAGTCGACGGACCCTGAAGCTAGGTTTGGATGAATCTCTTTGCAATCTAACTGACCTTGGAAAGCTACTCGCATGAGGTAGCATCCTTGGTTATTCTCCGAGCAGACTCTACAACGTTCATAGTTGTGTGGTGGCACCTTGCCACGCCCGCTTTGAATGTAGTGCAACCTTACCAGGTTTGTTTCCATAGATCGGACATCTCGATTTTGATGTTGGGTAGGGTTTCCATTAAGCACACTGATTTGTTGCGTGTCTTCATCCAGATAGATTGGAAGCCACCAGTGGTTTAACAAGTGCTGCAAAGTTCTTTGTACGAGAGCGTGCCCTTGGTTACTCTCACTGCAACCTTTACAGTTCAGATAATCGTGAGACGTGAGAAAACCGAACTAGACCTGCCTGGCGTGTAACTCCACCAAGCTGGTATTTATCAGATGAATATCAAAGATTTGAATCATGTTGATCTGATAAAGATTTTTATCATGATAGTCCTGGATCCACCCAAGATTCATCTGACGTTGGAGGGTCTCTTGTACAAAAGAGCATCCCTGTTTGTTTACCGAGCAAGTTAGACAAGAATTATAATCGTGCTGTGGCAGATTATGATACTGGCTTTGCCTTGAGTGCATCGCCACCAAGTTGACATTCATTGCACGGATGCCATGATTCTGAATGATGTTGGAATTCGCATAGGTCATGTTGACTCCACGAACTTGATGCTCTTGGATCCATCCGATATCCAATTGTTCCTGTAGAGCTGATTGCACCACAGAACATCCCTGATTGTTCTTAGAGTAGATATCACACTGGTGATAATTATGCAGTGGGACATGGCCATATCCGCTCTGTCTACAATACATCTTGACCAAGTTGGCCCTTAACAAGAGTACGTCATGAATTTGATAGGTGTTGTTAGACTCTCCCTCTATCAAATTGATTGTAGCTTTCTCGTGTTGAGGCAGCGGGTTCGTGAGAACATTCGGATTCGTATCTTTGAAAGATAAGACCCCGCTCCTAGCAAGCTTTTGTACGTCGGATTTGAAACTGAGACAGTTTTCTATGTTATGCCCTGGTCCTCCTTGATGGTAAGGGCAAGTTTGATCCGCTTTGAACCAGAAAGGCAAATTTTCCAGTACTGTAAGAGGAGACTTAGTTTGAACGTGCCCCTTGACCAGTAGTAATGGAAATAGCTATGCGTACAACACAGGTATAGGGTCAAACCCTGGTGGTCGCGTTGTACGGTTGTTGTTATATGGAGGACGAGCCTGCTGAAGAGGCTGTTGTGTCCTTTGTTGAAGTTGTTGTTGATTAGGTTGGCTCTACGCAACCTGAGGTTGATACGTAGGAATAGGCGTGAGATTGATAGTAGGAGTTACAGCTGCTACTGATTGATAACATTGCCTTTGCTTTCCTAGAGAGATATTCCCAATATCTTGCTCTTTTTTCTTAGGGAGAGCACTACCGTATCATTTTGTACTACTTGATGATCCAGCGTCTTTAACTAAACGTCCTTCTCGGACAGCTTCCTCAAGACGAACTCCCATGCCCACCATCTCGGTGAAGTCACTGGGCGCACTGGCAACCATTCTGTCGTAGTAAAATGAGCTTAAGGTCTTTAAGAAGATCTTTGTCATCTCTTTTTCCTCAAGAGGTGGACAAATCTGGGCGGCGATTTCACGCCATCTCTGAGCGTACTCCTTAAAGGTTTCCTTGTCCTTTTGTGACATCGATCTGAGTTAATCTTTGTCCGGTGCCATGTCCAAATTGTATTTATATTGTTGAACAAAGGCAGCGCCAAGATCTCTGAATATGCCGATCGTGGCGCGGTTTAACCCCGTGTACCATTTTAATGCGGCACCGGTTAAACTATCCTAAAAGTAGTGAATCAGCAGCTCCTGATTCTTTGTCTGAGCAGACATTCTCCGAGCGTACATCACCAAGTGACTCTGAGGGCAAGAGTTACCCTTGTACTTTTCAAAGTCGGGCACTTGGAACTTGTGCGGAACTTTCACATTGGGGACCAAGCAGAGGTCCGCAGCGTCTTTTCCAAATAAATCCTGACCGCGAAGGGCTTGCAGTTCTTTTTGCATTTCCAGGAACTGTTCCTGGAATTCATTCATTCTGTCGAACATGACGTCGTTTCCACCAGAATGTATCGGTGGAATCTGTCCTTCTGGGACAGTGTGTACCATGGGCAGTGGTATAGTCATTATGGTTGAGACTCTCGGTGCCTCCCGAAGTTTGTAACCTTCAGGAGTTGTAGTCATGTCCCTTGCATCTTCGCTTTCCCGAAGTTTGTAACCTTCAGGCCCAGCGGCTCCTACTGCGGTTCCCTGATCCTCATTGATCGGTGGAATATATCCTTCCGGGATATAATTGATAGGCATGCCCCAGGGACGATCTTTCGGCATTTTGTACCTAGGATCGGACTTCTCCATTATGGGTATCGATGTGATCTTTGAGATCACAGTCCTTTGTTGTTGCATCTGAGATTCTACTAGAGCTTGCATGTCGTTATAAAGCTTTCTCAGATCCTCTTTCAGAGTGTCGATCTCTTCCCTCAACTCTCTGTTCTCTTCCTCGAGATTATCCATCTTTTTCTGACGATTGGCCCGAGTATTGTACGAATGAGATAGATTGACTCTAGAATCGAGACGCAAATGTGAGATTCGTAGGTAAGAAGAATGCATTTATGAGAATGATGAATGCAATGATTATTGATTATTTTTGTTTATTCAAAGTAAACTTTGACAATTAGATTGCAAATATCAAACAGTGGGGAAACCCCATTTTATTGAATTCAAAGGATTGCGGAAATGGAAATACAGTAGATTACAAAGTGCTGGAAAAGGAAACCTAAACTAATGGATCCTGAGTCCTCTCTAAGGAGAGCTCAAGTACTGGTTCTGGTGCTTTCCTCTTCTTTGACCGGGGCTCTTGGGCCATTGTCGGGTTGTCATTCCTTTGCTAAGTGAAAGGTGTGAGCAAACTCCTTTGGTCATCCTAATTCTCTACAGCGTGTTGCTCTAAAATCTCAATCAGAGCATCTTTTTCTTTTAATAGTTGTTGTATTTTCTTACATTCCACATTGAGAATACGGTACTTATTCCTCCAAGACCACTTCTCCTGTTGAACTTTGCTGAGAGTAACTTGAAGTTTTTCCGTCTTAGACATGAAATAATGGGAAGAGTCCCTTAATGGAAGAACTTCCTGGCGAGGGTAAGGCATCCTCAGCTTGAGAGCTCTAGTTTGTACCCAGTGGAGATAAGGCTCCATCGAGACACAGTCTGATTTTCCTAGAGACTCTCGTCCTTTCCTTTGAACGTGTTTCCAAGCGTGCACTATTTCCGTCTTTAGTGCCCTGTCATTTTCTCCTTCTTTGAAGAAAAGACCTTCCAAATGAGCACTGCGCGGGACATGCCTCATCGGGTATCCTAATTGACGACGAACTAACACCGGATGATAGTTGATTACTCCCTTAGTTCCTATAAGGGGTACATTTGGGAAATTTCCACAACGGTCAATGATTCTGATCCCATCGTAGATTCGATTGTACCAATCGATGTCCGAGTTGGTAAGAGACATGACTCTCTGCGACCAACGTAAAGTATTTTTTTGATCCCAAAATGCAGCAGACTTGGGCAAATGGGAAGTGAACCATTGTAAAGCAAGGGTACACAACACGTGATCATTCCTCCGCTGTATAAATTCCTTAAGTGTACCGAATGATACGCATCTGCGAGTAAGGTCGGTACGGGGTTCCCAATCAGGAAAATCTTAATGGCATTGATATCTACGAAGTTATCAATGTTGGGAAACAAAAATAACCCGTAGGTGAGCAAAACAAAGATACTCTCGAAAGTGTCCACGTTCCCTATACTAGCAAAGTATAGAGCCTTATTTGTTAAGAACTGGGTTGGCAAACCCTGGATGCCAACCTTAGTGGTCATGTGAGTCCTAACTTCTGACTCATCCAAAAAAATTGCTCTTGCAATGGTTTGATCCTTTGGAATTTCTTCCAGTCTAGAAAAAGGAGCCTGATCAATGATATGTAAATCAGTTAGGTGAGAGTACTCCTCCAGCGTTGGTGCTAGCTGATAGTCCGGGAATATGAAAGAGTGATAAACTGGATCGTAGAACTAGATTAGTGTGGACAGGATTCCTTCGATTACATGGACCCTTAACAAGGACAGCAGTCCTCCATACTTCGCTCTGAAATCCTCGTGGTTGGTGATCACCCGCATTGCCAGTAAGATTACCCGCATTGCCATCACCTATCTTAGGTGTATATTCAATCCTTCCACATGCAGCATCACACGCATTCTCATTAGCAAAAAAATAAACACATATATCATTTAGGAAAAGAAGTATATATATATATTTGTCTTAATCATCTTAGACCTCTAGTCTTATGATCCTAAACAGACAATGACTCCCTAGCAGAGTTGTCATTTCTGTGACATGAATTTAGGGTTTCAACCAGAGAGATAAGAGGGACAAAACTCTCTGCATAGCCCCACGGTGGGAGCCATTTTTTCTGTAGCGAGCGATTTTGGACGTGGTTCTTAAGCACTGTCGCTCTGGGGTACTACAGGTCGATTAATTTTTTATCCTATTAAAGCTGATGAAGGAAGGGAAATAGATGTCTCCAATTAACTCTGCTTGCATACTGAGGTTAAACAGTCAAAACTGTTGGTTTACAGATGCGGTTTAGATTGTGGGCCTCTCTCTGCTTATTTTGCTAAGAACACAGTAGGACGGGATTATGCTATTGGTAGGATGTTAGGACTGATGCTTTTCGATTGATGTGTGAAGGTATGGGATTTTGGGTTTTTAATTAGTGTGCTCGCTAAGATTTTTCCAATCTTATGCCTACGTATTTCCGTTTGACAAAACAGGGAAATCAGAGCGATCGTAGTTCCTCCTATTCTATGGGAGGAAAAAGGTTGTTTTTGGTGTCTTGTTCAAAGCCCAAGACGTGAAGCTTAAATGTGGTTTGTATCTTGTTCAAAGCCCAAGATGTGAAGCTGAAGGGTCTATTTGTATCTTGTTCGAAGCCCAAGATATGAAGCTAAAGGGTTTTGACTTTAGAGAGAATTTGTCATCTCTAAAAAGGAGTTGTTAATGTTTGTATGCTATGAATAAGGCACAAATTTGATGCTAAAAGGTTGATTAACTCACCCTGGGTTTTCTTTATACAAAGCCTAAGAGGAGGCTATTGACCCAACAAGAGGGTGCTTTTATGTGTCTCGTATGAAGCCCGAGAGAGAGGCTAAAAGGGATTGACTCAACAAGAGAATCTTTTTGCATGTGTCTTGTACGAAGCCCAAGACGGAGGCTAAAAGGGATTAACTCAACAAGAGAGTCTTTTATACTCAACAAGAGAGTGATTTAGTATCTCGTATGAAGCCCGAGATGGAGGCTATTGGGAGATTGACTCAACAAGAGAGTCTTTTATACTCAACAAGAGAGTGATTTAGTATCTCGTACGAAGCCCGAGATGGTGGCTAAAAGGTTTGAATTAACAAGAGAGTCCTTTATACTCAACAAGAGAGTGTTTTAGTATGTGTCTTGTACAAAGCCCAAGACGGGGGCTAAAAGGTGATAGACTTAACAAGAGAGTCTTTTATACTCAACAAGAGAGTGTTTTGGTATCTCGTACGAAGCCCAAGATGGAGGCTTAAAATGGAAGTGACCCAACAAGAGAGTCTAAAAAGGTTAGTTCCCTTGGGGAGAATCATTGTAAAAATCCCAAGAGGAGGCTATTGTGCTGGTGACTGTTTCAGTTTAGTGACAAGTCCAGTATGTTGGATAAAAGAGAAAATCAGTTCTTATATGGGTAATGTTATACCTTGGGATTGATCAGAGGATCAGCGATATTTCCTGTTCTTTAAGGAAATAGGAAATCCAAAGGGTATTGAGACTATCCAAGTCTACGGGTGTTTTGAGAAATCGATTCTCAGGTAGTGAATAATCTTTGTATAATGCCCAAGAGAAGGCTGGTATGTTAAGGGATGAAGGTCAACCCATTAACAGGTCTGATACTTGACTCAGAAAGACATCTCTAGCAAATTGATGACTATGTTCTGTTCCTATACCATTAGAGGTCTCTGGGTCCTTGTACTAAGCCCAAGAGGAGGCATGAGAGCTTTTAAGAAGCCGAAGGGTCCTTGTACAACGCCCAAGAGGAGGCAAGGATGCTTTTAAGAAGCCTGTGGGTCCCCAAACCCCGAGAAGTTCAAGACATGCCATTCACCGAGAATAGATCAAGTCAGGAAAGTTCTAGAATTTGGAAGAAACTCAAGAGATGCCATTCACGGAGAAAAGATCATCTCTGGGGAGTTAGAGTTTCTTTGACAATTTCTAAGGGTGACAGTCTGAGAAAGGGTTCACAGAGAATCTGCCTTTCACGTCTCCATATTGTTTAACCCCAAGAGGAGGGAAGACTGTATCTGGTAATCCTATGGGGATCTAGTTTTGTTTATATTTAAGAGTGACCAACGGGGCTTTACCTAGTGCTACACATAGTTGCCGGGGAAAACTCTAAATAACTATACTAGTATTACACAGTGGATATTTGACAGGTATATAAAAGTTTGTGAAAGAAGACTTACAGTGAGCAGCCCCACAATACAGTTATATATATATATATATATGAAAGCGGATAAAGAAAGCGGGTAAACACTTACTCGTTTGTAGAGCATCCATGCTGTTTTGTTAGTTGTTCAACAAAGAAAGCTTTGATAACAATGTTATATTCAAAATCAAAGGAGAAAGTGCTTTGAAAAGATTGTTGGGGCTTACAGCTCAAGGAGAGGCCCAAGGTTTTATCAGTGATTGTACTATTGTTTTGAATTTGTACAGGGTCTTATACAAGTGACTGAGGTCCAAAAAGGTTATGTATTTACAAAGGGGATGGGTCTTACACTCTAATAGAGGCCCAAAGTGTTTTTTGTACAAGTGATGGGGCTTACAGCTCAAGGAGAGGCCCAAAAAGGTTTCTGTTAAAAAAGGCGACGATCGCGCCGAACTTTTTGATGGTATCGGGACTTATACAATACACTGAGGCCCAAATCATTTTGTTTTTTCAAAAAGGGTTGGGTCTTACACTCTACTAGAGGCCCAAAATGTTTGTTTGAGTGAAAATCATGGAAACCCTAAATTTATTTTCTTTTAAAAGTAAATATTTAAAGAAAATCAAATAAAAATGATAAAAATACCAAATAAGTTTGAATAAACCACTTGTGATTTTTGTTTAAGGTTTGAAAAATGAGGTTTTAATCACAAGATGAATTAAAACTCATTTGGTTTTGATTTTCAAAGTAGATATTCACTTTTAAATGTTTAAAAAACAATTAAAAAGGAAATTATTCATAAAAATACTAATTATATTAAATAAATAATATAAACTTGATTTTTTGTGGAATAAATTATTTCATCAGTTTTGTGATTTTTTGCAAAAAGAACCAATAAAAAATAATTAAAATTGAGGGAGTTATTAATTTTTCAAATCATTAAAAATAATAAGAAAAACAATAAAAAGTGGAAAAATAGCAAATAGAGGATCTGGGGCGAGGGGGATTCGAACCCTAGACCTCTTGTGTATAGGGTGCGCGCCTTACCACTCAGGTGGTGATACATCCATTGATTGAAACACAACCACAAATATACAAGGCTTGCCTTGCTTTTGGCCTGGCCCAAGGCAAGGCAAGGCAAGATTTTGGTTGAAAAAGTGAAGGCCATAACTTTCTCATTTCTCCATGGATTGGGACAAAATTTAGGTCTATCCTGCCTAGAATTTAACAAGGAATCCAATGGAGGTGGTGGTTTTTTCCAGATCATGCTCCTATTGAAAAACCCAATAGTGGTTTTGAAATAGGCCATGATTTGTATTTTCTATGCCATCTCTTGGTACAAGCATGAATTACATGATAAATTGGTGCAAATACAACACATATAACATGTATAAGAGATGCATGATCAGTGGACATCAAAAGAAAGCATGATTCAAAGAATCCAAGTTGTGATGCTTACCTCTTTTTGGAGCTTTTGTGAAATCTGCCAAGCCACTTGTTCCATAAATGATTTTATGCTTTAGACACCCTCAAATGATCTCTTAGAAGCTTTTAGGATGGTTGGAATCAGCTGGAAACCTCAGGAGCAAGTTTGAGCTCTTTCTTGCAAAAGGGGCAAAAGTGACCAAAATAGCAACTCTCTCAAATGGTGTTCCAGATGTGTGGAACCATTTAGGACAGTTCAAGGATGATATTTGGAGTGTGTTTGAGGTTTTATCTGGTTTGGAAAGTGATTGAATCAAGACATGGCTTGAAAAATGCACAAAAGGCCTATTTTGAGGTTTTGAGAGGTGACTTTGTGATTTTGGTGTTACAGGTCACTTGTGAGAGTTTGGACAGCTTAGATATGACATATTAGATGTGTTTGGATCATGAGCTGTGGTGGAATTGCTCTCTAACTCAAAAACTCAGAGTTACCTTGCTAAAGAAGGTATTTTTGCCTAGAGAAAGAGATTTTGAGGAAAGCAAGTGTTGTAGTGCTTTGGTGTACTCAAACTGAACATAATTGAGCTCTATTTATAGTAGAGCAAGTTTGTTTTGGCTGCAATAGTGAATGGCAACTGCTGCATAGGTTTGGCCAATGTTTATCAATGAGAATCCAAGTCTCCTCTAGCCATTGACTAGAGGTTAGGGCACATGCTGCTGGTTCCCTTGGTCTTGGATAAGTCTTGACTGAATTCAGTTGGGAATGGCTCAGTCCATGCCACCTTGGTGCATCCATTAAATGTTCTAATCCAAAATTGGAGTCTTGTCCCTCTTTTAGGCATTTTTAGGTTTGGCATGCTATTTTTGGTTCCAAAGACTTAGGAAGCTTGGGATCAGAGTTGGTTCCTCCTTGGTCCCCCCTTGAGGTTTTCAGATGGATAGAGTTGCTTGCCCTTTGCAAAATTTGGGCAAATCGAGCAAAACTCCAAAATCTGCCTTGCCATGACAGTTTGCAGCAAGGCATATTGGCATTGTCATATCTCATGGCTCAAGTGGAATTTGATGGAGTTCTTGGCCATTTTGGAAAGCCCTTATATGATACAACAACTGTTTGATCATAATTGGTTTTGATACTTTTTGGATACAAGTGAAAAATGCCCCTACATTTGGAAAAAAGTGAAGGCAGATTCTGACTTAGTGAAAATTTCACTAAGTGTTGGAAAAAGTGGCATTTCATGTTTTCAGCCATTTTGATCATTCCATAACTCAAAATCCAAGATGAATTGGAATGAGGTGTAGTTGAAGCTTTTGTAGAGGGCCATGAGGGCTACAAATCCAGCTTTGAATGGGGGAAAATGTCCTTGTGGTTTAGGAGTTATGATCCTCCAAAGTTGGTACCCTAGCCACTTTGTTCCATGACTTAGAAAATTTCTAAGTTTTTTATGGTTACCCCTTTTACAAGTTATCCCACTTTTCTTGATTTTTCTTAATGAATGTTGATTCAAATCACACATTAACATCATTTTAGGGTCAAAGAATCATAATTGTAAAAAATCTCAAAAAGTCAAAGTTGACTTTTGTGCATAGTTGACTTTTGTGCACAGTTGACTTTTTATCAGATGAATTCCAAACTGTGCAATTCTCTATGAAATCAAGTCCTTGACCTAAATCAACCTTGATGGATTGATTTCATAGGTGTTATAGGGTGTATTGAATCATGTCCTAGGGTTTGGGAGCATGACTTGGTCAAAAGTCAAAGGCACAGTTGACTTTTCCCGCGAAACCCTAACTGTGGTTCAGATGAAATTGGAACTTGTTGCTCAAGCTTCTTGGATTAATCCATTATTGCAAATGGATCAATGTGGTGTGTTAGGGTCCCTCAAATTATGCCTTGAGGTCTTGGCTCATGTTTTGTCCCAAAAGTCAACTTAGGGGTGAATTAGGTCAAGAAACCCTAATTCCTGATTTTTAGTGAATGCATCCCCTGAGATAAAATTGACTTGATGATAGGGTTCATGATATCCCTTGGGGCATCATAGGTTATGCTTTGAAGCATTGACTCATGCCCAGAGGAAAATTTCCATCTGGAGGCCCTGGTCGACCAAAACCCTAATTTGGTGACACTGTCGATCTTAAGGCTTAATCCACCTGGAATGCTGCAACATTGTGCTTGATTCTTGCTGTGGGAGTCCTTTTGATCCATTGTGGATGTTTGAGAGGTTTAGACAAGTTGAAAATCATGTCATTCCTTGATTGATCTTTTGCCTAAGAACTCTAAGAGGGCTTGAAACCCTAATTTTTTATAGTAGTGAATGTTCACCCATCTTTGGGGAGACTGATGAGGTATGATGGTTCCTCCATATTGTGATGATGATTTGCACAATGATGGGAAATCTTAGTGGTCATAAATTGGGGTATGACAATGATGTGAATTAAATAAAAAATATTAGTAAACACAATAGTCATAAAACTACTAATCTAATAATAATAATAATAATAATAATAATAATAATAATAATAATAATAATAATAATAATAAATATTTAATTAATGAAAATGGAGAAATAGACATCTTATATCTAAAGTTTTATGGGTAGAACAAAGTTCTTACCAAAAATAATAATTAACTACAAACAAATGATGAGAAGGTTTAGACATATTCTACCATCCTCGCATGTGAGAAATCAAGTGTAAGAAGTGAAAGAAAATTGGAGATAAATTTTTTTATTTATACTGATAAACTATTGAGAGATTTGGGGAATTTAGATAGTTTTCTATGAGTTATACAATATATTTATAACTGAAAGATAGTATTGATATAAATTTATTGTTTGGAATTAGTTGATAAATATTTTAGTTAAGTTTTATAATTATAATGTAACATACGTAACGGGCTTTTAAAATTATAAATAGTGGCACAATATATTTTCATAAAGAAATTTATAAATAGTATTATTTTTATTATTATTCTATTTAAATGATTATTATTATTATTATTTTTATTATTATTATTATTATATTAATTTATACTTTTAATTGGAATATGAATATGAACAATCTAATGCATCATTATTATTTTTCATAACTTATAACTCAATTATCATACATAAAACTAATAATAATGATTATGGTATTTATTACTATTTATTTATTTAATTATTATTTATTATGATACATAAAATAATTCATTTGATAAAATAATTTTAAAAATAAAATTGTTAATTTGAATTCTAAAAATTATTTTATTAACTTATATAATGAAAAATATTTTTATTATGTTTAATAATTAAATTTAAAATTATATAAAATAAAATATATGATTTAGTCACTAAATAAAACCGAGACAAAATCTTATAATTTTTATACACTAAGTGAAAATTATTTTTATTATAATTAGTTATTAAAATAATTTATATATTTATGATTTATGATTTGTATTTTTTATTTTTTTACTTTATTGAAACAATGATTTGTACTAATTATTTTTAAAAACTAAGTTATTAAAATTTTATATAAAAATAAGAATAATGTAGTAAATAATTTTATTCTTACTTTATTTCTTTTTTTTTTCTCTATAGTAATTATTAATGAATTAAATTTTTGTTTTTTAAATAATCATCATTTTAATGAATTTATTTTTTATTTTTTATATAATCATCCTTGTAGTGTATTATTTATAATTTTAGTGATTATTAAAACAAAATTTATTTTTATTTTTTACTTTTTAAATTAATGTTAAAAGAATGAAGAGTTTTATAAAGAAAATATAATTATATCAATTATATTTTATTAAATACCATTTATAACTGGAATAGGAATGTAAATATTTTTATGTGCTTTATTTTATTAATTTATAATTGAAATTGGAATAGGAATATGAACTATATTATATCATTATTATTAATATCTATTAATAAAATAAAGAGTTTCATAAAAAAAAAATATAATTATAAATAGACATATTGTATACACGATTAAATTTCTATGTGTTTATTTTTTTAAATGATTTTGTTGAATGCGGTATAGCGGCAAGCAGCAAAAATATTTATTTTCGGAAGAATTCCCTCCGGGATTTATGTTGTGTCCACAGAGATCGGTTCGAGGGAAATAATGTCGTTCGACAGTCTCTCGCGTTTATAAGTTTGGATTGAAATGGTTCAAATGAAAATGCATAAAAGTAAACATTAAAACAAAAAGATATCATTAATCAGAGAGACGAACTTATCCGGCATGCACATAATCGACTCCTCACAAACTTAAACTTACCGACCAGTTATACTCCGCGTACAATACTCCTCAATATCACCCAGCATCGCTCACAACCAAGGTTATGTCTAACGCAAAGTTGAGAGAACAACCGTGTTACCATCGTCGACACTCTCGCACCCGACTCAAGACACAGAGGCATTAAGCTTCGACGCCTATTGAAGATTGTTAGCTCTAAATCTATCTCTAAAATCCAGAAACTAACAGATAATTATCCCTAATCGAAGTTTGCGAGGATTATCTCTAACGCAACCCAAACCCCACGCATAAAGCAAAAATCAGAGACAATCACCAATAGAGATTTGTAAAGTAAATATCATACAACGCCATGGGCGACAAATATACATGAGTTCAGAGTAAATACATATACAACAACCCAACAAAGAAGAAAGACACAAAGAAGAAGAGAAATGAACCAAACATCTCGTGGTTTGTCAAAGCCGATCGACGATCAATCCACCCCGGTTCATCCGTATGCAAGCTTCCATGTTGTTTTCTAAGCTAATCTACTGAAAAATGAAGTTTGATGGAGTTGGGAGCAAAAATCCCCAAAAGTGGCACTTAAATGCCTACGAAACAGTTAAACCGACTCTGCACGAACATTTGCTGGAAAGTTCGCTTTACGAACTTTCTAGCGAACATTCGCTGGAATGTTCACTTTGCTAACTTTGGTCCATTTTTTCCTCTGTCTCGTTCGCTGGGAAGTTTGCTTTGCGAACTTTGGTCCCTTTTTTTTCCCAGCCCTTGTTTTGACCATAACTTTTGAACCGTAACTCAGATTGATGCACGGTCGGAAGCGTTGGAAAGCTTATTCAATGAACTATACAACAATGGAAAAAATATCATTGCTTGAATACCTACATAAATGAGAGAAAATCAATTAAACTCATTGATATTTACACGATACGCAATATATACACTAAAATGTAAAGTATTTATAAATAAATCGGGGTTTATTCGAACGATATTAACCAAAAAAGTATCGATAAGTGCAACAAAACTTATATACAAAAATAGTTACATTTTGCACTTATCACATAGTAAAATTTTGTTCCTCAGATGACAGATGTTGAACACAATGTCTTAGACAAATGGTTCGACAATATAAACCAAAATTACAACAATTAATACAAATTAAGTTGTACAAGATGATGGAGTAGTAAAGCAATAAAGAACACAACAATTGGTAACCCAGTTTGATGCAAACAACACCTACGTCTAGAGGGTTGACTTCTAACCCAATAAAGGAAATTCACTATTACTAGCTTAGTACAATTAGCCCTACAAGCAACAACAAACCATATATTGTTTAATGCGTCTTCTTTACACTACCATATGACTTTTTATTTAGGACCCCCCTAAATATGAGAAACCCTTACACTTTCTCTCAATCACTAAACCCTAGTGATTGGCGATTCACCCAATTCTTAATGTCGAATATTACAACTCAACTAGACAAACTTTCTATGCCAAGTTACTGAAACATAGAGGTGTACATAAAGATGTTGAATATACAATTCAGCTAGACAAACCTTATGTGTCATGTTACTGAAACCTAGAGGTGTACATAAAATAACAAAGACTCTTGTAAACCCTAGAACTCTAAAATATTCAATGTGAATGCTTGCTTTCCAATATAGGTTTGAGCTTCTTATATATCATAATAACTATGGGCTTTTATCCTTGGACATTACCTTCAATTTCATTCAAAATTAATGCACAATTTGTTGGATATTATATGTTCCATAAATCTCTCCAACAAGATATTATTTTTTCAATTTAAATTCAAATTTAAATCTCCATTTAAATCTGAATCAATCTTCGTCTAGCTGTCAAACAAATCACTTAATCATATTGCTAAACCAATTAACAATAAAATCTTGTCCAATCTTTGACCATAAGGTCTTCTAAAATGCAGTAGCAAACCCTGTTGCACAAGGCCCAAATGTCGTACCAACATGTTGTGCCATCGCGTCCAACATATGTCCCTCATGTACCTCCATACAACTTAAGCAAGCTAGATTAGTCTTGAAAACTTTGAACACTTCTCCATGTTGTTGTTTTTTAAAATGCATCCAATCCAAAAGGAATAACAATCTTGCCCTTTGGCAAATTATGGCAAAATAACTCTTCAAGATATATGATGCGTGTTATCCGCAAGTATACGGATTGCGTCAGAGTAATATAAAAGATTTATCGATCCCACAGAGACCAATGTCAATCTATCGATTACTATTGTTACGTTGTTTATCTAAGGCTAATTGATATCAGGGTAAAGGTTATCTATAGAACGAAAATAGAAATAAATCAAATAAATACTATACTGGAATGTAATTCACATCAATCAAACAATACTCTTATCATCTAAATAGTAACACTTACGGGGCAATGTTTTCTTCTTTGAAAAAGAGTTAGTTAAAAAGGATCCGCCGCGTTAGCGTGATCGAAAACAGACCTAACCTTTAATCTATACCAGCCGCTCACGCTGCACCGGTCGCTCCTTGCGTTAAAGTGATAAAGTCCTTTTTTATGTAATTACCTCTAAAACTTAGAAAAAAAAGTGCTTTCAATTGAAAATATTTTATACCAAAGGGTTTCCGGCATATGCTCGGCCAACCGGATCCTAAATCTATAAACGCGTCCGAAAATAGTTTTAAAACCTCTTTCTAATAATATAAAACTTTCCTAGTTAATCAATAAAGTGCTTCCACTGTATTTATCAATTAACAACTAACAAACTCTTTTCTAAAATGTCGGACGGCTTTCGATCTTACCCGATCTAGTCACAGTCATTACGCAAACAAAAACACGGTCTCATTTACGTAATGACCGATCAATTGAAGTTCAGAAGAGTTTAATTAAAATCAAAAACAGCCCCTAAAGTATTTCTAAAGAGATGTCATGTGGAGCACCGTCAGACCGACGATCCTCACATCCCAACACAAGGGATTTAGCTAGACATAGTAATTGAGAACATAAAGATAAATTGATTTGCAAAGTAAGGCATATTTAAGATAAAAACGTGCGAAGTGTGAGAGTGTATTTTGAGAGAGTGAACACAAGTGTCACGCTTAAGTTCAGTTCCAAGAGACACAGATCACACAGATAAATAAAATAATAAGGTAATGGCAGAGACGGAAAATAAACGAATATAAAGCAGTGCAGGAAAATAAATAATATAAAAGCGATGTGGATAAAATAAATTGTAATTTATAAAAGAAACCTGCTCCAAAGCGGAGACTGAATCTGGTACAGATGCTGAAAAATAAATTGCGGGAAAGTAAATAGCTCCTAACTATGATTGCTCCAATCCAACTAACAACTATAGTGCAACAACCCCTCGATATGACGGATTATTGCTTTACAAAGTGAACTCTATGCCTATGTTGAAAACTAAGATTGGATATCTAAAAAGTGAAAATGCAAGGCCTATTTATAGGAAATTCAAAATTGCAACTGCCCCTAATCATTATGAAAAATGTCTTAGAAACTAATTTCTTCAGGTGTAACTGCCTTGAACGTTTCAGACCGTTTCCACTTTATAACTGTCGGCGCCCGCCGACCCCTGCTCCGCGTCCTCCGAGTGTACTTTGGAAGGTGAAACTTCTTTTGTGACCGTTGGCGTGTGAGTGAAGTTATTATGCAAACGGCGTCCTCCTTGGCGTCCGCTGAGTGAAATGGCTAGTATACAGTTTACACAAGAAATCTTCATTTTAGCTCTGTTTTGCTTCATTTTCTTACTGTATGCTCGAATCAGGCAATATATCTGAAAGTAAAACAAAATACCATAATAGCCAAGGAAAATAACAAATAAACAACTAAAAACATGTGAAATCAGAGTCAAATATACAGTGTAATTTGGTGCTATCAAATTCTCCCACACTTAAACCTTTGCTTGTCCTCAAGCAAACTTTCATAAACTGAAAGAGGAAAAACAACAAACATACGAGTATCTAATCCGGGCTAAGAACTTAAGTTTGATCAATGATACATTGGTAGGTACTAACTCATGAACCAAGGGTATTGTAATCACACTTTCCGCGATTTTCCGGGTCATAAGTTTCTCTCCTATACAAACCAATCCAAACCATGATGTTATACTTAGGCCTATCTTACTCATTCCTTTCTTACCCCTTTTCATTCGAGCGCAATTACATTAAGCCCGTTATCTTTCACTTGCATGGTGAACATAACCTGTGGTAATCCTGATCCTTTTATATCAATGACTTGATATATATTTTTTTCTTTTTAGATATATAATTTTTCTTGCAAAAATATTTTCTAAAGATACTTTAGTATCTTCTTGGAATTTTTTTTTCTTTTTGCAGGATCTTACCTATTTGCATCAGTTTGTCACTTAGCGGTGGCTAAGATGGTGCTGACTGCTAGGATAAACTATTTAAGGGTAAGTGATGAAGGGTGAGATTTTAAGGCCATAGTATAAAAAAAACTGGATATAGGCTCCTATATTTGAGAAACTTACGGTGTAAAAAACGATATCGATTTTTCAAAAAGGTGTTCCCAAGCCCTTGAAAATGATCTTACTTGTCCTAATAACCCAAATTTTCAAAATAAATGTTATTTTCTTTGTTAAAATTTTTTTGTTAAGGCTCAAGAATTGGAAGAATAGATAAACTACACAAAATGACTCGTTAAGCACATTTTAAAACAAACTAAACTATACTAGAAAGCATAAAAATAAAGACAACTAAAAATAGTAAATATCTCCTCCCACACTTAAACCGAACATTGTCCTCAATGTTACGATAAAAGTAAGAAGGGGATAGGTAAAACCTGGCAATCAATCATGTCGGCCACTGGGGCCCTCTCCATCCTGCTATGAACGTCTGGGACAACGGCTCCTACTGCGGTGTCGGGCGGTATGTGACAACTCCATCTGCTCAATCCTCTCTATTAGAGAGGCATTTTGACTTCTAAGTGCTTGGCAACTCTCAAGAGTGGATTGTTGTGACACCCGCATAAAATCCATCATCTCTTGCTGCTGTTGGTACATGGCATAGAATAGGCCATCACGCTCTTCTTCTCTGACTTGTTGTGCTTGCCACATTTCTTGAGTGATATAAAATCCGGAAGAAGTACCTGTAGGATGATCAGTAACAGGTGGGGTGTGTACAGGTGATACACGAATGGGGGACTGCTCCATATGGTCATATTCATCATCTGTCTCATTTCCTTCGTCCTCGGGGACGTTTGGAAGTAATGGGCCTAAAATAGGAGCAGCCTTCAAATCATAGAGCCAGTTTTCTCTTTTGCGCACATCAGTGCATGTTGAACAAGGTAAGGCGACACTCGGGATGGCAGCATTGCGAACCATGAGGATATAGCCTCCTTCCGGCCTCGTTTTGCATAAACGCATATCTCGCAGAAATTTTAAATCAATGGTGCGAGGAGGAAGTGGTTCCAATGTGGCCAACTCAGCGTCCAGGTGGAGGGCTCGTGCAATGAAGGTAATCAACCCTTCAAATGACACGGTGTTGCCCTTTTTCTCAACTGCCCTCATATGTGATATCATAAATGGTACCGGATTTAATCTTCTTCTAAGTAAAGCAGCCTGTAAAAATATAAATTCTTTGGAATTCATCTTGTTATAGTTTTCACGAGCAAAAATAGTATCAGCTAATAAAAGGCGGAATACCCATATGGACGGGTTATGAATGTCAGAAGCTAAATTTCCATCAAAGGAGCAAGTGGTTTGGCCTGAGATGTTTCTCCACAGTTGAAAGGCCTCAGTTGACCAATTTGTGTCTATGGGTGCCTCACAGGCTGCACCATTCCCAAAATGGAATCCTAATAACTCAGCAAGTGCATCAGTGGTATAAATGTATTCAACATTGAACATCCTGAATCTCACTGTGCCTACGGTGCTGGCAGTGTTTTCTCTGACAGTGTACTCCAAAGAACTCAAAAATTCACGGGTTAGCCTTTCGTAGGTAGGCTCCTTGCGAATAAAAATATTCTCTAATTTCAAATTTTTTAACAGATAAAATACGCTAAATCTTATACCAAGGTTATACAGACAAATATCATTAATGTACCTCGTCGCAAGAATGTTGCGTGTCCGAAGTCTCTCCCATTTTTCCCATTGCTTGACTCCGTCATCTCCATCTCGAAAAATGATGTTTTCTTGGTTCTCCGCTGCCATTGTTGAAGTGAAATGAAGGTTTGGTGATGGAAAAATGGGTAAGTTGGGTTTTTGTAGATTAGAGTGAAATCTATGGTTTTTATAGGGATAGTGTGTGATGGAAGGTGTAATGGTAAGGGGGAAGTTATGAAATAAGGGATTTTGATGGTTTAATGGGGTTTTGTGGTGATTAAAGTCAGAATTTTTGGAGGTAGAAGATGAAGAGAGTGGCAAAAATGGTGGTTTTCTTATTCTGGCCCGTTTAAAACCCAGAACGCCTCCGCGTTCGCCGAGAGGGGGTCCGCATCCGCGGACTGTGTTAACTGGGCTGGCACGGGTTTGGGCTTTGGTTGGCTGATGAATTTCTCCTTGGGGTGTCTATAGCATATTGGTACATGTAAGAAACATAGAGAATATTTTGTTCATCTATTTTTTTAATAATTTTTTTATATTTTTATTATTATATATATATATATATATATATATATATATATATATATATATATTATTTTTTTTCTTTTTATTAATAATAAAAAATGAAAAAAATTAAATATAACCAATAATAAAATTGAAAAAATTAAATATAACCAATAGATTGTAATGATGTAGATATTTATTATAACTTGAAATATAACACTTGCAAAAAACATATGGTTGCCATGATTCTAGTAACAATAACGATGGAAAATAAAATCTATTAATAGTCTGATAATAAAGATAATAACAATAAAGATAGAAATGCAGTAAAGGTAAAAATAGACGATCATAACAAGCATGTGGTAAGTCTCCTCCACACAAAGTGCGAGCTATGACCCAGAGCTCCTGAAAATCTTCTAGAAAGACTGTCGACGGACACCTTGGCTCTTGTGGGGGTAAGGTGTCCGTGCTTCTGCAAGCTGGCGTCTGACATCGCAAATCTCCTGGTGCAAAAGATCATAGGATGAAGCATTTATTTCGTCTGAGATCTGTATTTGTAAGGCGAGCTCGGCGCATTCTTCGCGAAGAGAAATGACCTCCTTGCGCATAGCGTCAAACTCTGAATATATGTCTCTGCGTTGCAGATTGACGTTAGAGGAATAAACAGTAGTCCTTTTAGGATAGGGTGTAGGATGGTATTCAGGCACAAATGGGGTCCTAGGTCGGATGTTTGTCTCGTCTTGGCCTTCCAAAGCATATGACCAGTTAGCTTTGTCATGGATACTTGTCCGGGTGCAATTTGGCAACCCGAAGTAGTGAACGACTTCGTTGTCTATCAAGAGTTTATAGTTATCGGCACTGAAAAATGCTCTCCGGATAAGGCCATGGTCAAGGCAATGATTAATGTCAATTAAGGTGTAGCCGCAATGGGAGGTAAGATGAGCTAGCTTGGTTGCTAGACCTAGGGCATAGGCTATGTGTGTAACAGTGCCACCTACATGAATAGGTCCTTTGGAAGATTCAACATTCAAGTATAGGTTATACATCAGAAAATTACCACAGGCTAAAGGGCGTGACTCAGTAGTACAAAAGAGCATCAGAATCTCTTCTACAGTAACTTGGTTCTCGGTTTCACTTCTACCAAAGAAAGTCTCAGCTAGGATCATTTGGAAATAACGGAAAGCTGGGTTGTGGATTTTGTTTGCTAATTGGGTGGAAGGATCAGGTCCTCCTCCACCAGTGATTTTGCTCCAGAATAGGTCAAGCTCATCTTGCATAACATTGGTTTCATGCATAAAATGGATTGCATCCAAGCCATATTGAAAACCAAGTATTCTAGCAAAATCTCTGTGGTTAAGGGCATACTCATTTCCAAATAGTCTGAATCTTATGCTTCCACTGTTGTAACCTCTTCCACTATAAGGGTCATAAATGAGTGAACTGAGGAACTTTAAGGTTAGGTGCTTATAGGTTACATTCATTGCTTCAGAATACTCATCCCACTGGAGTTGGTGACAAAGGTACCTCACACTGGCCTCAATACCTAAGGCTGTCAGACAGTTTGGGTCAGGGTACCTAGTGGGTAGTATTGGTCTCTCAGAAAGGACTACGTATTTCTTCCTCTGTTCGTCATCTCTGAACACAATGTGCATGTCATCATAGCTCTGCATCCTGCAAAGAAAGTTAGTGTGGAATGTCTGAGATGATGTGATCTATAACCTGTAAACATAGACATTACATAAGTCAGTCACGTTAGAAAAAAATAATATAAATAATAAATCTTTTTATTTTTCTGAAATAAATTCTATGCATAAATAAGAAAGATAACGAAAAGAAAATCGTGGGTTGCCTCCCACGCAGCGCTTGTTTAACGTCGTTAGCTGGACGACTGAAAAAAAAAAACTTACGTTATGGATGTTGCTATTGGTGGATCTATTAGAGTGTGACCAGAGTAATAAGTAGGTATGTCACCTCCATAGTAGGGTTTCAATCTTTGTCCATTCACTAGAAAGGGACTACATGAATGATTTGCAATTTCAAATGCTCCAGATTTCAGGACTTTGGTGACCTCATAGGGTCCAGTCCATCTTGAGCGTAACTTACCTGGAAACAATCGTAACCTAGAATTGAAAAGAAGAACAGGATCGCCTACGTTGAACTCTTTTTTTATAATCCTTTTGTCATGCCATGCTTTGGTTCTCTCTTTATATATTACGGCATTTTCATAAGCATTTCGGCGTAACTCTTCTAATTTATGAATATCTAGAATTCGTTTATCTCCGGCTGTTAAGTAATCCATATTAAGGGCTTTTATGGCCCAGTAGGCCTTATGTTCAAGCTCAAAGGGTAAATGGAAAGATTTTCCGTAGACTAATTGATATGGGGTTGTTCCTATAGGGGTTTTGAAAGCGGTCCTATAAGCCCACAAGGCTTCTTGTAGTTTTAAGGACCAATCTTTTCTAGAGATTGATACGATTTTCTCTAAGATTTGTTTTATTTCCCTATTAGAGACTTCCACTTGTCCACTAGTCTGTGGGTGGTAAGGTGAGGCTACTCGGTGTTTCACTCCGTATTTCTTTAATAGGTTCTCAAATATCCTAGATATGAAATGCGATCCTCCATCGCTTATAACCAATCGAGGTACTCCAAACCTAGGGAAAATATAGTTTTTAAATAGTTTAATGACTACACGAGTATCGTTGGTGGGTGCAGCTATGGCCTCAATCCATTTGGATACATAATCAACGGCTACTAAGATATACTTGTTTCCCATCGAAGATGGAAAAGGTCCCATAAAATATATACCCCAAACATCGAAGAGTTCTACCTCCTGAATATTTTTCAAAGGCATTTCATCTCTTCTTGAGACGTTCCCAGTGCGTTGGCATCTGTCACATCTTACAATGTAGGCATGAACATCGTGCCATAACGTTGGCCAGAAAAGACCTGCTTGAAGTATTTTAGCGCATGTTTTGGACGAGCCTAGATGTCCACCATATGGTGAAGAATGACAATGTTTAATTATAGTTTCTACTTCTTCTTCAGGGACATAGCGACGGAAAATGCCATCTGCGCCTCTCTTGAATAGAAGGGGTTCGTCCCAATAGAAGTGTTTTACGTCATGAAAGAACCTCTTCTTCTGTTGGTAATTTAGATCAGGGGGTATGATATCAGCTGCTAGATAATTAACAAAATCTGCATACCAAGGTACGGTTGTCACTGCGAATGCTTTTTCAATGTCTACTTCTAAATAAGGGTCAGGATCATCATCGTGGATGGTTCTAACTGCTCCTACTAATCTATCGTATGCGAAATCATCATTGATAGGAACAAGATCTGGTTTTAGATATTCGAGCCTTGAGAGGTGGTCAACGACCACATTTTCAGTGCCTTTCTTATCTCGGATTTCCAAATCGAATTCTTGAAGTAAAAGGATCCAGCGTAGTAATTTAGGCTTAGCGTCCTTTTTGCTTAATAGATATCTTATCGCAGCATGATCAGTGTAGACTATGATTTTTGCTCCTACTAAATAGGATCGGAATTTGTCGATTGCAAAGACTACTGCCAGGAGTTCCTTCTCGGTTGTGGCATAATTCATCTGAGCCGCATCCAAAGTTCTACTGGCGTAGTAAATTACATGGAGTTTCTTATCCTTCTTTTGTCCTAAAACAGCACCTATAGCGTAATCGCTAGCATCACACATAATTTCAAAAGGTTGATTCCAATCAGGTGGTTGAATTATAGGTGCGGAAATCAGTGCTTGTTTTAGGTATTTAAATGCTTTAAGACATTTATCATCGAATTTGAATTCAGCGTCTTTCATAAGTAAGTTGGTTAATGGTTTAGTTATTTTGGAGAAGTCTTTAATGAAGCGTCGGTAGAAACTGGCGTGTCCAAGAAAACTTCGGATTTCTCTAATGGTTTTGGGTGGTTGAAGGTTTTCTATTACTTCTATTTTAGCTTTATCAACCTCAATGCCTCTTTCGGACACTATGTGTCATAGTACTATGCCTTTAGTCACCATAAAATGGCATTTTTCCTAGTTTAGAACAAGGTTGACTTCTACGCATCTTTCCAGGATTTTCTCGAGGTTTGTTAAACAATTTTTAAAACTGGATCCACATACCGAGAAATTGTCCATAAATACTTCCATGATCTCATCAAGGAAATCTGCAAAGATTGACATCATACAGCGTTGGAAGGTAGCTGGGGCATTGCATAGTCCAAATGGCATTCGTCTGTAAGCAAATGTTCCATAGGGACATGTAAAGGTTGTTTTCTCCTGATCATCAGGGTGAATGGGTATTTGGAAAAATCCTGAGTATCCGTCTAAATAACAAAAGTAAGAATGCCTAGCTAAACGTTCGAGCATTTGATCAATGAATGGAAGTGGGAAGTGATCTTTCCTAGTTACCTTATTGAGCTTTCTGTAATCGATACACATCCGCCAACCATTTTCTACACGTTTGGCTATTTGTTCTCCTTTTTCATTTTGTACAACGGTGACACCTCCTTTCTTAGGTACCACATGTACGGGGCTTACCCATTTACTATCAGATATTTGGTATATTATTCCAGCCTCTAACAACTTTAACACTTCCTTTTTTACTACGTCGCTCATTATAGGATTTATCCTTCGTTGATGTTCTCTGGAGGGTTTAGTGTCTTCCTCCAGCATAATTCGGTGCATACACACAGAAGGACTTATTCCTTTGAGATCGGAAATTTTATAACCCAGAGCTGAGGGATATCTTCTTAAAACATCTAAGAGTTGATTGGTTTCAGGACCATCTAAAGTGGCAATGACTATGACTGGGCGATTTAATTCTTCATCTAAGAACTCATATCTTAAATTCTTAGGTAGCTCCTTAAGCTCTTGTTCTGGACTGGGCCGGGGTCTGCCCATCAATCGAGGAGGCCCAACCCACTCGTCTGGGTATGGCCCAACAGGGGGCCTCTTATCACAACCAACGTCGAGCGCAGGCTCGAACCAACTATGTCGGCCACATACCACAACCTCGGCAGTGCCTGGGGTCAGGCAGCATAGAACGCCGGGTAGAGGTACTAAGCCTCTCCGAGCTCACCTCCCCTCGGCGACCACGTGCTCCCCAATATTCTCATCCATGCCCACACATGAGTCTTCCCCGCGAGGACACGTCTCTCCCCGTGAGGACACGTTCTCACGTAACTGCCCACTCCCGATGGAATCGGTCTGCCCTAATTCCAGAGATCTAGGAGCAGTTACCCCAGGGCGAAGACCACGTGCTGGTCTTCACTACGCCACGTAAGCCCTGGCAGTTACTGGGATTGGGCCTGGCAATCCAGCCCAGTGCTAGTGACCATTGGCCCCGCGCTGGGGGCTCTCTATAAATACCCTCTCCCTTGAGAGGGCCAGGTTACGTTCACTTTCTTACTCACCTCTGTACTTGCTATTTCTCTGATAGTCACCTTACTTGAGCATCGGAGTACCTTGCAGGTACCCCCCCCGCCATCTTTCAACCGCACCGGAGCTAAAGCCCAGACGACATTGTTGGCCACAGAAATTGTCTGATCCAGGTACGATCAGTGGCGCCGTCTGTGGGAACCCTTTGCTTCCCTGTTTTTCCTTCGTTAAACCAAAGCAACTCTCATTCATCACCGTCATGGCCAGAAATTCGTCCGCTACCAAAGCTCTGGACACCGTCCTCGCACAACTCGAGAACGGGAACCACCGCGAAGACGCTGCTGCCCTCCACGTCGAAGAAGACGACGTGAGAGACCGGAAAACCGCCTCCCCAGACTCCCAAGAAATGGCTTACCACGCCGCCCACCAAGACGATCAGCAGGCCGTTTTTCAGCCAGTTGCTCCTCCACCCAATGCAGACGCGAGCACCGTGGCCCTGTTCGCCTTGATCAATCAGACCAATCAGCTGATCGCGCACCAGAATACCAGAATTGAAGCGCTGGAGCAAGGGCGGGCACGACGATCTTCCCCGCGAAGACATCGCCATCCACCGTCGCCTCGCCGTTCCCCTTCCCCATGAAGGACTCCTTCAGATGAATCTCGGACCCCGTCGCCGGTACGCCAGGGTCGTCGACCACGTCTCGAGCGCCCCCAGCCGACGATCTCCCAGAAACACCCTTGTTCCCCGCCTCGGAAGGAACCCAGGGCCTCCACCACTTCCAAGAAGTCCAAGCAAATCGAAGAGAGGCCAAGACACTGCTCGAGGAATTCCCCTCCACGACATCAACGATCCCCTTTGGTGTCCCCGGCAGGAAGTGACGACGACGACCAGAGGACCCCGCTATCATGGGAGATCATGAATGCCCCAATCCCCACGGGCATGGAGAAACCTCCACCGTTGGGGACCTACGACGGTCTCTCCGACCCGATGATCACATCGAGAGTTTTGAAGCAATGCTCGACTTCTGAAATGTCAGAGGAGCCATCAGGTGCAGGCTTTTCCCCACCACCTTGCGGAAGGGCGCGATGACTTGGTACAAGGGTTTGGAACCTGGGTCGATCACGACCTGGAAGCAGCTAAGACGACGCTTCACCAAACACTTTACTGCGTCTCGGCGACACCCGAAGACGGAAGCTGCCTTAGAAAGCATCTTCCAGGGGAAGAACGAACCTCTCCGAAATTACATCGAGAGATTCAACAGAGAAGTTGTCGAGGTCTATACGACCGACGATATGAAGAAGTATTTAATCATCCATGGACTGCATTCCGGATCTGATTTTGCCAAGTCCGTAGGCCTCCGTAGACCCCGCCGTCTCGAGGACGTACCTCCTCCAACGAGCTCAGTCGTATATCGAGCTCGAGGAATCCGAGGCAGCGCAGATCGCCCTTGAGTCAAGGCGCAAAGAAGGCCCCCGCGGCCACAAAGATGAAGACTCTCCTTCCTAGTGGGGAGGAGAAAGAAAGAAAGAAAATCGCCCCCGTCATCCTCGTGAACCGCGCGGACCAGCTGGCCGGTTCACCGAGTACACCCCACTCAACGCTCCCCGCGCGTGTATCCTCTCCGAGTGCCAGAACTCAGAATTTGTGAAAGGAGGAGTCCGCTTTCCGAAGCCCACAGCCCCCAAATCAAACGTCGACAAGTCAAAATACTGTAGATTCCATCGGAGTCACGGGCATGTGATGGAAGAATGCATCCATCTCAAAGATGCGATTGAAATCCTGATCAAGGAGGGGCACTTGAAGAAATACGCCCAGAAGAACGATACTCCTTGTCCTAGCTCCCGGGAAGCCCAGAACGTAGAGGAGGCGATGCCTTCCCCCGACGAGAGTCGCCCTCAGTGTCACCCAACCCGAAGACTTCTTTGTCCCCCCAATCATTGAAGGACAAGAAGCAATTCGCAACATGTGGGCGACATTCCCCCACGAGGACCCCGTTACTGCCCGTAGCACTTGGGAAAGCTTCCCCAGGGCGATGGTCATCTCTGGGGGAGGTCTAGAGAAGCTGTCCGTCGGATCGATCAAGCGGAAGTTTGATGAGATGGAATCCGCAACGTCGGCGAAGGCAACCACCCTCGAGAAAGTGCGGGGAAACTCCAACCCCGTCACCTTCTACCTCGAGGAACTCCCTGGGGGAGCACTGAACGCCACTATTCCCCTCCTGATCAGGGCGCAGATGGCGAACTTTGACGTTCGAAGGATCCTAGTCGACCAGGGGAGTTCGGTCGACATCATGTATGGTCACCTGTTTGGGACTCTTCAGCTCGACGAAAGGCATCTGACCCCGTACGTCGGTTCAGATCTACAGGGGTTCAATGGAACCACCACCAGACCATGGGGTTACGTGGAGCTAATGGTTACATTCAGGGCTGAAGACACTGCCCGACAGGTGAAGATCCATTTCCTGGTGGTCGAATGCCCGTCCCTTTACAACTGCATCCTCGGGAGGACCACCCTGGCTAAACTTACGGCGGTACCATCAACGGTCCACCTAAAAATGAAGTACTACATGAACAAGGGACGAGTAGTGACGATGCACGGGGACATCGACGCGGCCAGAAGATGCTTCGACGCCGCCATCAAAGGCCTGAGTTCCATCGGCCCCAAACCCAAGACCGTGGCCAAGCCACCCCAGGACGCCGAACAGACACCTCTCCCGCGCGTCAACGCGGTCGAACTCGACAACAGGTTCCCGGGCGAACCCGATGAAGACGGGGCAGAAGACCTCGACCTCCAGGCGGAGTACAACGGGCGGCCTCTCTACCCAACGCGCCCATCCCAGACGGAGACTTTGAGCTCGTGGTCCTCGCGGACGACCCTGATCGTAACGTGAAGATTGGCACCGGGATCCCCGACCTGGAAAAGGAGCAGCTGAAGGCATGTCTAAGGGAGAACGCTAATCTCTTCGCGTGGAGCGCATCCGAGATGCCTGGCCTCGACCCCGAGGTGGCTTGCCATCAGCTCGCAGTAGACCCGGACGCTAGGGCCATAGCACAACGTAGGCGTAAGCAGTCTCCCGAAAAAGCGGAGGCTGCTGAAAAAGCTGTAAAAGACCTCCTAGAGGCAAATTTTATTTCGGAGGCCAAATACACGACCTGGCTGTCCAACGTTGTACTTGTTAAAAAGAATAATGGAAAATGAAGAATGTGCGTTGATTATACTGATCTTAACCGGGCTTGCCCGAAAGACTGTTATCCCTTGCCTAACATCGACCAACTGGTCGACAATTCTGCAGGTTACAAACTACTATCCTTCATGGACGCTTACTCGGGATACAATCAAATTCCCATGGACAAGGTCAAAAAACAACACACGGCCTTCATGACCGCGTCGGGCAACTACTACTACAACGTAATGCCCTTCGGTCTGAAGAACGCCGGCGCGACCTACCAACGGATGATGAACAAGGTTTTCCGGGCTGAAATCGGCGACATGCTCGAGGTCTACATGGACGACATGATCGTTAAATCCGCAGAAGAAGTCGACCACGCCGCGTACCTCAAGAAGGTGTTCGACACGGCGAGGAGATGCCGCATGAGGTTTAACCCCGACAAGTGCACCTTCGGCGTTCGGGCAGGTAAGTTCCTCGAATTTTACCTCACAGAACGAGGAATCGAGGCCAACCCCGACAAGTGTAGGGCGTTCTCCGAGCTCCCTACCCTGGACTCAAAGAAGTCGATACAATCATTGAATGGGATGCTCACCGCCCTTTCCCGCTTCGTCGCCAAATCCGCACAGTACGCACTCCCATTTTTCAAACTTCTTCGACAAAAAGCAGAGTTTGAGTGGAGCGAAGAATGCGAGCAGGTACTCGTCCACTTAAAACAATTCCTATCACAACCCCCGGTCCTCTCACGACCTGAGAGCGGGGAGACGCTCTTCTTGTATCTTGCAATCACGAGTAAAGCAGTCAGCGCCGTCCTCATTCGGGAGACCCCGGACGGGCAGAAGCTAGTTTACTTTACGAGCAAAGCCCTCCAAGGCCCCGAACTCAGATATCAGCAGATTGAGAAAGTCGCCCTGGGCCTCGTTACCACGGCCAGGAGGCTACGCCACTATTTCCTCACCCACACCGTCGTCGTAAGGACCGAACAGCCTATAAGGCAGCTCCTCGGACGACCAGACATGGCGGGGAGGATGCTCAGGTGGTCGCTCAAACTCGCCGAGTTTGACATCCAATACGAAGGGAGGAAAGCCCTGAAGGCACAAGTATTGGCCGACTTTGTAGCAGAGATGACCGTCCCAGAACCTTCAACCGACGGATCACAGAAATGGATGATCTATGTCGACGGAGCATCTAGCCCGAAGGGAAGCGGGGCGGGAATCATCCTAAAAAACGAGGAAGGCATCCTGATCAAGGTATCCCTCAAACAATCCTTCCCGACATCGAACAACCAAGCCGAATACGAGGCCTTCCTCGCAGGACTCCGGCTGGCCGAGGACCTCGGCGCCAAGGAGGTCAAACTCTTCACCGACTCCCAGCTCGTGGCCTCGCAAGTCCGAGGAGAGTACCAAGCCAAGAACGACAGCCTCATAAAATACTTGACCTTGGTAAAAGAAAAGATGAAAAAGTTCACCTCCGCGGAAGTAACTCACATCCCCCGCGAGCACAATGCCCGAGCAGATGTCTTGTCCAAATTGGCGAGCACAAAGAAGAAAGGCGGGAACAAATCTGTCATACAGGAAGTACTCTCCCGCCCGAGCATCGACAAACCGGCCACAATTTCGGATGTCAACGCCATCGGGGACAACAATTGCTGGATGACCCCGATATACGAATACCTCATGGCGGACAAACTGCTCGGAGATCCCAAAGAAGCAGGAATGGTCAAGAGACGGGCGTGCTCGTACACTATAGTCGAAGACAAGCTATACCGACGAGGGTTCTCTATTCCCCTCCTCAAATGTGTCAAGGAGACCAAGGTCCCCGGCATACTCCAGGAGATCCATGAGGGAATCAACGCGCAGCACCTCGGCGGGCGATCGTTAGCCCGTAAGGCGCTTCGAGCAGGGTATTACTGGCCCACCATGCAACAGGATGCCAAGGAACACGTCAAGAAGTGCGACAGATGCCAACGACACGGGGATATGCACCTCGCTCCTCCCAACGAGCTCAGTCTGCTGTCCTCCCCATGGCCGTTTGCGTGGTGGGGAATGGATATCCTCGGACCTTTCGTCCAGGGGTCGTATCAAAACAAATACCTCATCGTCGGGGTGGACTACTTCACGAAGTGGATTGAGGCAGAAGCGTTGGCCAAAATCACGGCCTTCAACATACTATGTTTTTACAAAAGAAATATCCTTGCCCGGTTCGGCGTGCCCCAAGCTATCGTCACCGACAACGGGACACAATTCACTGATAGGAACTTCCAAGACTTCGTTGCAAAACTAGGCACGAAGCAACACTTCACGTCGGTTGAACACCCTCAAACGAACGGACAGGCTGAGGTGGCGAACAGGGTGATCCTCCGAGGATTAAGACGTCGACTAGGTGACGCCAAACAATGGTGGGTTGAGGAGCTACACAGCGTCCTCTGGGCCTACCGGACGACCCCACACTCCACAACAGGAGAGACCCCCTTCCGTCTGACCTACGGAACCGAAGCGGTGATCCCCTTGGAGATCAGGGAACCCTCGAGGAGGACAGAAGCCCCCCTCGACGGGGATACGAACGACGAAGCCTTGAGGGAAGAGCTCGATTTTGTCGAGGAGATACGTTCGGGCGCATCTCTCCGAGAAGCTTCGCTTAAGCAGAAAATAACACTACGTTATAACGACAAGGTTATTAAACGTGATTTTAAGGTAGGCACCCTCGTCCTACGAAGGAACCAAAAAGACTCGCGAGAAGGCAAACTTGCCGCGAACTGGGAGGGCCCGTACCGCGTCCGCGCGAAAACGGGGACAGGAGCCTATTTCCTCGAAAATCTGCACGGGGAAGAACTTGCTCGACCGTGGAACACTGAAAAGCTAAAACAATATTACAGTTAAACACTGCCCGCGAAACACTAGCACCGCGGTTACGGGGACGCGCTAAGGTACGAGCGCGACAACCCTAGACAGAACACGATGATCGAAGACCGCGTTGTGTGTGCGCGAGGACTTTGATCTGATGGGGATACCTCGATAGAGCTCCGCCGTCGTTGTACCAAACAGGCAGAACACCCAGCTCACGATGGGAAGTTCACGCCACGAAGCTAAGACCTCAACCGAGCTCTTAGCCTCGTTGAAGGTCGGAATACATCTCCGACCACCCGACCAGCTCTCCACGCGGTCAGGGACTATCAAGGTCGAGCAAATCCCAAAGTCTATTACTTAGACAAAAACAAAGTATAACAAATGCTATAATATCACACACAGTGTAAACAATACAAATAGCGCACTAGCAGTTAGACAAAGTTCATTAAAACGGGCAGAAACCCAGTGTACAAGTATCACAAACAAGTGTCAAAAACGCCCCTGGCACGCAGGCCAGGCACAGATCATTACAAAGAAAAAAGGGCGCGCAGGCCAAACAATCAAAAGAACTACACGGCGATCTCGTCCTCGACCCGTTTTCCCTCTTCCTCTTCCTCCTCCTCTGGTAAGTCCAGCTTGCCATCGACCACACGAAGGAACAGGCTGATCCTGTCGAGCACCAGCTGAGCACCTGGATTCTCGGCGCCGATCTACTCCACGGCATTATTGAAACCTATCTCCAGAGCCTCCAGACTATCTTGCTGAAGCTCCCAAAGTTTTGCAATCAAGGCTGCGCGGTCGGCAAGATTTTTCTCCCCGGCAGATTCGTCCTCCACGAGGCGGACAACAGCTTCCAACTCTCCGACCCTGGTCCGAGAGCGATCAAGCTCCTCTTGAGTCGCCTTTAAAGCATCCTTGGCCTCGTTCAGCTCGCGGAGGGTGTTGGCGTGGTCCTCGCACTGGGCCTGGGCCTTCTGCAGATCAGTCGCGACCTTGCCCTTCTCTTTCTCGAGGGCAGTGTAGTCTTTCTTCAGCTTATGTAGCTCGGAGGCAGAGGGGGCCCCATAATTCAATATCAAGGCAGTCTCGAAGACCCGCATCATGGCCGCAAGGTCCTCGATAAGCACCTCTCTCCTGGCCACCCCGTCCATACCCAGAACGGCCTTCACCTCGGCATCAGCAATGGCAGGAGGCTTCCCCGAAGAAATTCTGCTGGAGGTGGCAAGCGGCCATCAGAAACTTCTTCGGTGAGACAGGGTCCACGAGATCCACTAGGACAGGCCCCTCGGTCCTCGCTTTCTTGGCAGGGGTGCTCTCCAGAGGAGGAGACTGGCTGCACTGTAACGAGGCGGAACCACTCGTCGTCCCAGCCGGTGCCGCAGTCTGAATAATTTCTCAGACACGGCTCTTGGTTCGCTTCGGTGCCCGCTCGGCGGCCAACTTCATGATACGCTTGGTGGCATTAGACATTTGAGCTGCAAGAGAAAACATGGAAAAAGTTAGCACAAAGAGACAAAGCTAAATGGAGGCCCGAACAGGACGAGGAGATCCCACCTAAGAACCTTTTGGCCTCATCAAGAGACTTGAATTCGAGGAGACCCCGGGTGTTTATATAATGAGCCGCGGTCACAACCCTCCCTTGGGAGTCGAGGAGGTATTTTCCGTCCCTACCAACGCACTCTGCCCGGTTGAAACCATTGACATACGCGACCAACTTAGCATACACCCCCTGTCATCCTCCGACAGCTCGCTATGCTTCACGAGGTAATCCTCCGTACCGAGCGCGAAGTGGGCATCCTCCCACTCCAGGGGACACTTGGACACGAACCTCTCTCCCCCGGATCCGTCGGGCACAATGTCATAGAGCGTACCCACAGCCAAGTGCGTCGCGGGCATGACATAGTAGAACCTACTCTTGAAACCCCTTATTGAGTCCGAGTACACCTTGAATAACTTCCTGGGTTGTTTGAAAGAGACCCAACTATGTCGCCCGTTGTCCGTTGAACGTTGCAAATGAAAGACACGGAAGAAGAGCTCGAGGGTGATCCCAATCTGGAGATAGTCACAGACGATTTCAAACGCCCGCATGAAAGCGAGCGCGTTAGGATGAAGCTGCGACGGGGCCAAGTGCAGACGGTTGAAAACCCCTATTTGAAAGCTATTGAAGGGGAGGCGAATACCGACCTCTTTAAAGGCGAACTCATACATGGGAAACCGCAGCCCGCGATAGTTCGAGCAAATGCGATGGTGTGCCCGAGGCTGAAAAGCCGTCCACGTGGCCTCCTCTCCTTCGTGGACGTTCTCGACAAAGGCAAAAGCGTCTGTGTCGCCGACGGAGAAACACGACCCTATATGCAGAGGCTCTTCCCCGGCCCATTCTTCGGCCGGACGCACGAGCATCTCCCCGGGGATCTGGGCGGGTCCATCCACGTCGGGCTCGATGTCTATTTGGAGAATTCCCGAAATCCTCGCGGCCATTTTTTACCTAAAAAGCAGAGGAAATAGGTGAATTCGTGGCCGCGACCAAATCCACCCTTCCACCGCCGATCAAGTGAAAGGGCAGCGAGCAAGAAAACATTCGGGGACACGGCGAACTGCCCGAGTCCGTCACCCCGTCTTTTCTTTTTTCAGTCTCCAATCCTCTCATCTCACTTCCCCGTGACATTCATCACATGTCCTCGGGACGTTCATGGAATCATCGTAACATTCATCGAGTCCTCGGGGTATTCATCCCAAACCTCCGTTGAATCCTGCCGGAACCCCAGGAACGCCCCACCGTTCCCGGCCGGAACCCTAACAGAGTATCGGGAACTTCCTCATCTCGCCAGAAAACTATTAAAAAAAGGAAAAAAGGACCCAGAAGAGATTAAGATCTTACTTGAGCAGTGGCGGAAAGCGGACTGGAACAGCGAAAACAGCAGCGCACGGCGGTGTACGGCGGCGGAGCGGCAATGATGAATAGAAGAAATATGAAGCGGAAAAGGTGGGAACGTGCAAATGGCACGAACTCACCCCCTTTATAGGCCCCTCACGAGCCTCGAGGATTTCCTAGGCAATCGATTACACTACCCTAGGGTAGCCGCCCTATGCAATTATAAGGTGTGACGCGTGGCACACGCTTCCCCAGGCACGTCTTTTCATTTCCCCAACACGTCTCTTCATTCACCCCGGTCCTGACTCCTCGTGTCCCCGCCACGTCGCCCACATGCGGCCGGTCTAGCGCGAGCAGATCTATTCGTTCTGCTCGGTTTACCAATTGTTCCTCGTCTTGAGTCCCTTCCCCGACTGGGCAAGTCCTCGACCTAACTGGCCCTTAAGTCATTACTCCGACACCTCGGAGCAACGACTTGGGGGGCTCCTATTCTGGACTGGGTCGGGGTCTGCCCATCAATCGAGCAGGCCCAACCCACTTGTCTGGGGATGGCCCAACAAGGGGCCTCTTATCACAACCAACGTCGAGCGCAGGCTCGAACCAACTATGTCGGGCACATACCACAACCTCGGCAGTGCTCGGGCATAGGCAGTATAGAACACCGGGTAGAGGCACTAAGCCTCTCCGAGCTCGCCTCCCCTCGGCGACCACGTGCTCCCCAAGATTCACATCCATGCCCGCACATGAGTCCTCCCCACGAGGACACGTCTCTCCCCGCGAGGACACGTTCTCACGTAACTGCCCACTCCCGATGGAATCGATCTGCCCTAATTCTGGAGATCTAGGAGTAGTTACCCCAGGGCGAAGACCACGTGCTGGTCTTCAATAGGCCACGTAAGCCCTGGCAGTTACTGGGATTGGGCCTGGCAATCCAGCCCAGTGCTAGTGACCGTTGGCCCCGCGCCGGGGGCTCTCTATAAATACCCTCTCCCTTGAGAGGGCCAGGTTACGTTCACTTTCTTACTCACCTCTGCACTTGCTATTTCTCTGACAGTCACCTTACTTGAGTGTCGGAGTACCTTGCAGGTACCCCCCCCCCCCGCGCCATCTTTCAACTGCACCGGAGCTGAAGCCCAGACGACGTTGTTGGCCACAGAAATTGTCTGATCCAGGTACGATCAGCTCTATTGATGATTTTTTCAGACATGGCATATGATCTGGGGTAAGTGCCAAGCATTCATAAAGACTGTTATCTATATAAGGTTCAGGTAAGCGTTTGAATCCGTCGTCGTCCATTATGGGGATCGAAGGTAGTTTGATGGTTTCTACTGGATCTTCTTTATCTAGTTCTCTTATGCATTCATCAATTATATTGATGACATAACATGAGTCATTTATGGCTGGTGCATTTAAGAATTGGGATAGTATAAATTCTACTTTCTCATTACCTACCTCGAATGTCATTTTTCCTTTTTTGACATCAATTATAGCTCCAGCTGTTGATAAGAAGGGTCTACCTAAAAGGATTGGGATCTCATCGTCTTCTTTAATGTCCATTACTATGAAATCTGTTGGAATATAAAGTTGACCAAGTCTAACTGGGACGTCTTCCAAAATGCCAATTGGATATTTAACTGATCTGTCGGCTAATTGAAGAGACATCTTAGTTGGTTGTATTTCTCCTAGGTTTAACCTTTTACAAACGACTAAAGGCATTAATCTTACACTTGCTCCTAAGTCTAGAAGTGCTTTATCTATAACTTGGTTTCCCAAAACACAAGGTATAGAAAAACTTCCTGGGTCTTTCTCTTTCTTAGCAAGCTTATTCTCAGCGATTGAATTACATTCTATAGGTTTAGGATCTTCTAATCTTCGTTTATTGGTTAGAATATCTTTAAGGAATTTGGAATAAGATGGTATTTGGGTAATAGCTTCGGTGAATGGAAACTCTACATGGAGTTTCTCAATCACTTTTATGAATTTCTTATATTGGTTATCCAATTTGGTTTGTTTAAGTCTTTGTGGGTATGGAATCGGAGGTTTGTAAGGAGGAGGTGGTACATAAACTTTTTCATTCTCTTGTTTTTCCTTCTCCTTAACTTCCGTATCTTTAGATTTCTCAGGTTCCACCGATTTCTCAACTTCTTTCTCAGGTGTGGTCACAACCTTTTTTCTATGAGGTTCTGGATTATTCAACCTAGGGTTTATAGGCCCATCGTAAGTGGTCCCGCTCCTTAGGGCTATAGCATTAGCATACCCTTTAGGGTTAGGTTGAGGTTGTCCAGGAAATTGTCCTCCTGGTGTAGCATGAGTAGATTATTGTTGTGCTACTTGAGAGATTTGGGTTTCAAGCATTTTGTTATGGGTAATTACAGAATCGAGTTTAGTACCCAACTAAGTAATTACTCCATTTATGTGAACGTTTTGGTTCATGAACTCCTTGTTCTGTTGTAATTGAGCTGAGATGAATTCGTCCATCTTTTTCTCAAAATTTGATTTCTGAGGGGTATATGGTGCAGATTGGTTGGGTCTTTGAGTTTGGAAACCGGGTGGTCTTTGAGGTGTTGAATTTTGAGTGGGGTTATTATTCTTATAGGAAAGATTTGGGTGATTCCTCCATCCAGGGTTATATGTGTTTGAATAAGGGTTTCCTTGGGCGTAATTTACCTGATCTGTGGGACTTTCGACTAGCAGGTTGCATTCAACCATGGTATGTCCTAGGGTTCCACAGATTTCACATCCGGGTTGTATTGCTGCTACAGTTGTTGTGGGGTTGATAGTTAGGTTTTCTACTTTTTGGGCTATAACGTCCATTTTTGCGTTCATATGGTCAAAACAACTTACTTCATACACACCTCCTTTGGTCTCTTTCTTCTCTACTTGTGCTCGTTCGGTCCCCCATTGGTAATGGTTTTGTGCCATATCCTCAATGAGAGCGCTAGCTTCGGCGTAGGGTTTGTTCATTAGAGCGCCACCAACGGCAGCGTCTATGGTCATCTTGGTGTTGTACATGAGTCCATTATAAAAGGTATGGATTATGAGCCATTGTTTTAAGCCATGATGTGGACATGCTCTTAATAGCTCCTTATATCTTTCCCAAGCGTCGAAAAGTGATTCTCCCTCACTTTGGGTAAATCGGGTTATTTGGTTTCGTAAGACAGCAGTTTTACTCGGTGGAAAGTATCTAGCAAGGAATACTTTCTTTAGGTCATTCCAAGTGGTTATAGAGTTGGCTGGAAGGGAATCTAACCATGATCGGGCTCTATCTCTGAGAGAAAATGGAAATAGTCTTAGACGTATTGCCTTAGAAGGAGCTTCATTCGCTTTTAAGGTATCGGCTAGTTGAATAAAGACTTTAAGATGTTGGTTCGGGTTTTCCGTAGGAAGACCTGCGAACTGGTTCTATTGAACTAATTGTAACATAGATGGTTTTAATTTGAAGTTATTGGCTGGTATAGCTGGGTTAACTATACTAGAATGAGGTTCTTAGTTAGAGGGTAAGGCGAAATCCTTAAGAGGTTTAGCGTTTTCTTCTTCTGCCATTGCTCTTTTAAGTTTTCGAAGTAAAATACGAGCTCGGGCGTAACATTCAGGCTCTTCTAAAGGATCAACTAAGTTTTCGGTACTGCGAGTTCTTCGCATTTACCGGCTAAGGGATGCCTTAGTCTAGACGGTGTAACAATAGGGTACGAAATTTTGACGTAATTGGTCCCCGGCAACGGCGCCAAAAACTTGATGCGTGTTATCCGCAAGTATACGGATTGCGTCAGAGTAATATAAAAGATTTATCGATCCCACAGAAACCAATGTCAATCTATCGATTACTATTGTTACGTTGTTTATCTAAGGCTAATTGATATCAGGGTAAAGGTTTTCTATAGAACGAAAATAGAAATAAATCAAATAAATACTATACTGGAATGTAATTCACATCAATCAAACAATACTCCTATCATCTAAATAGTAACACTTACGGGGCAATGTTTTCTTCTTTGAAAAAGAGTTAGTTAAAAAGGATCCGCCGCATTAGCGTGATCGAAAACAGACCTAACCTTTAATCTATACCAGTCGCTCACGCTGCACCAGTCGCTCCTTGCGTTAAAGTGATAAAGTCCTTTTTTATGTAATTACCTCTAAAACTTAGAAAAAAAGTGCTTTCGATTGAAAATATTTTATACCAAAGGGTTTCCGACATATGCTCGGCCAACCGGATCCTAAATCTATAAACGCGTCCGAAAATAGTTTTAAAACCTCTTTCTAATAATATAAAATTTTCCTAGTTAATTAATAAAGTGCTTCCGCTGTATTTATCAATTAACAACTAACAAACTCTTTTCTAAAATGCCGGATGGCTTTCGATCTTACCCGATCTAGTCACAGTCATCACGCAAACAAAAACACGGTCTCATTTACGTAATGACCTATCAATTGAAGTTTAGAAGAGTTTAATAAAAATAAAAAACAGCCCCTAAAGTATTTCTAAAGAGATGCCCTGTGGAGCACCGTCAGACCGACGATCCTCACATCCCAACACAAGGGATTTAGCTTGACATAGTAATTGAGAACATAAAGATAAATTGATTTGCAAAGTAAGGCATATTTAAGATAAAAACGTGCGAAGTGTGAGAGTGTATTTTGAGAGAGTGAACACAAGTGTCACGCTTAAGTTCAGTTCCAAGAGACACAGATCACACAGATAAATAAAATAATAAGGTAATGGCAGAGACGAAAAATAAACGAATATAAAGCAGTGCAGGAAAATAAATAATATAAAAGCGATGTGGATAAAATAAATTGTAATTTATAAAAGAAACCTGCTCCAAAGCGGAGACTGAATCTGGTACAGATGCTGGAAAATAAATTGCGGGAAAGTAAATAGCTCCTAACTATGATTGCTTCAATCCAACTAACAACTATAGTGCAACAACCCCTCGATATGACGGATTATTGCTTTACAAAGTGAACTCTATGCCTATGTTGAAAACTAAGATTAGATATCTAAAAAGTGAAAATGCAAGGCCTATTTATAGGAAATTCGAAATTGCAACTGCCCCTAATCATTATGAAAAACGTTTTAGAAACTAATTTCTTCAGGTGTAACTGCCTTGAACGTTTCAGACCGTTTCCTCTTTATAACTGTCGGCGCCCGCCGACCCCTGCTCCGCGTCCGCTGAGTGTACTTTGGAAGGTGAAACGTCTTTTGTGACCGTTGGCGTGTGAGTGAAGTTATTATGCAAACGGCGTCCTTCTTGGCGTCCGCTGAGTGAAATGGCTAGTATACAGTTTACACAAGAAATCTTCATTTTAGCTCTGTTTTGCTTCGTTTTCTTACTGTAGGCTCGAATCATACAATATATCTGAAAGTAAAACAAAATACCATAATAGCAAAGGAAAATAACAAATAAACAACTAAAAACATGTGAAATCAGAGTCAAATATACAGTGTAATTTGGTGCTATCAATATAACACTTATTCAGACAAGAACAAGTCACAGACTTTAGAGCATACAATCATCAGCAGTCTTCCAAATATCAATGGTAAGCCCAGCAGCGGAAAATCAGTAGCATTCATCACAAATGCCACACAAAATAATGCTCTAGAATCAATCAGACAAACATGCAATCATTCACAACTTAGTCATGCATTGCACTCAGTCAGCTCATAGTTAGTAGCATATAATCCTACTAACTAACAATTATCAGTATGCTATCATTCACATACTTAGTCATGCATAAGAAAAACAGTTAGTAGCTAATAATAGGATATTAAAAAATTTACTAACACAAAAGCTCACATCAGAAGGGGCCAAATGTCTTGCCCGATGCTGGAGCATATGAGCACAACATTAACACTTTACCAGAGATGGTTAGTAGTAAACAAATATTTGTGTTACCTCATCAACACCAATACTACTCGCCTTTTTACCATAATTTGGAAATGGGTACGTATATCAAATAACACCTAGATGTCAGTCAAGCATAGGTTAGTATGTTAGCACATACACAACCAAAACATGAGTAGAACAACCAGAACAATATCCAGAAGTGCAAAATCATTAGACTTTTTTATTGTAAAAGAAATTTAAAAGAGACTGTAGAGCCTGTAAAAATCTACAAAGAATGCCCAGATACAAGGGCCGTAACAAAGATAACAACCAAGAAATCTCCAAACTTCATCTCCTTAGATCAAAAGCCAATTTAAGTTATCCTCATCTGCCTTATAATCACTTGAGTCACTTAATTCCATTAGCTCTAAAAATGCAGCCTTTGTCCTCCTTATTTTCTCAGGATGCATATTTGAGATCATTATCTTCGTAGGGCTGACTGTTCCACTAGACAGTTTAATAATGGTTATGTGTTCCTAACATCTCCAACTTCCTTGGACTTATTTAACTAAGACTCCAACATATCCGAAATATCCTTGGGAACCTCAATTTCTTTGACAGGTACGCTCCCTCCAGATGAATCATCAAAATTTTGATTCATGTTGAGATGAAGAGAGGGATCTGTAATCTGATAGTAGGGTAAAGCAAGACGTATGTTTTTCTTGCTTGTAACGATAGCCCAGTTATACCACACTAAAGAAAACAAAATAATTCGCCTTAATTTTCATTCTAAAGTTGTCTTAGGAAAGAGAAATGCCTTTTCTCTTTTGGCACAACTCCCTAGCATTGGTTGCTATTGATTCTCACAAATGCATACCCCTTTTTCAAAATCTAATACATCTAATGGCTTAGTGAAAATGTTAGAGACAAAAGTTATGACATCTTGTTCCACATTACATTCCTTCAACATTTTCTACACCCAAAGTAATTTCTTACAACGTCTCCCTGTAGTAGTGTATTTATCTTCACCAAAAACACAGACTTCCTTCAGTAGTTGGACCACTTCTTCAAATGTCAAAACTTCTTTTGACAACCATATCCCCTTCATCCTTTTTCCATCCAGACTTTTATGAATGTTAAACATATTTATATTCTGAAAGAAAAAAACAGTTAACCAAAGAAATTCTTTACTTCTTATGGTAAATCACTCCCATTTCAGTTCCTAAGAAGTAATTATGATTCAGTATGACATGCTTAATTAGTGATTGACTTTGAGAAATTCAAAGATCACAAACTGAAACACGCCAAGCGTTTGATCTTACGAAATTTTTGTTATAAAATCACACAACTTGTTCAAACCAAAATCACAAATCAACATTCACTAAGCATATATCTGGTTCAATATGAATTCAACTTTTGAGAAATCTACTATTCCATTATTTCAGAGGCTCATATAGTCTCTAAGTCAACTTCTGATCAGGAGGTCAGACCCACTGGAGAAATTTCTTCAACCTCTCTTCCTCAAGAACTAAAGCCACATAAGAAGATTAGTAAGAAAAAGAAGAAGTCCAAGAGGAGAATAGGACTAAGAGAAGTGATTAATTTCGATTCAGATGAAGAAGAATTAGATTTAGATTGGGGAAACTTTTTCCACGCGTGGAAATCTAGGGATGATTAGGATTAATGTTATAAACATATTTTTGTAATCATTCCTTTAATTCAATGAAGTTCTTTTCCCTTTTTAATTTTTGCATACCATCCTTTTAATCAAAATTATTTCCTTTAAAGTAAACTAATTAAGAAGTTCAGAAAAAACATAATGCTTTTAACTTGGTATTTCTTTTTCATTAGATTCATTTGATACATCCAATTTACCATAGAATTTTTTTTGGTTATACAATCAGAGTCTAAGAAAGAATACATCAAATTAAACTAAGAAACAGAACATACAAGTCTTAAGCAAAATAAAATTACAAAGAATAGTCAAAAGAAAAGGAAATACAGAAATTATCTAGCCTTGAAACAAAAGTACTCTTTTTGATATGATAACTTACACGATACATTTATTGATTGGAAATGTTTGACAAGTCATACAGTTCACAATAAAAAACACATATGAAGCATCGGATCTCAAGAGATATAAATTATTACAGGAATTGGAAAATCAAAGAAGCAAGGGAAGGAAAAGAGAAAACTAAGGCAAGTTATGAAAACTGCCAAAGTTTGAGAAGAGGAAGATAGAGTAGACTATCCTTACAAAATGTTATAATCTTCACCAACAACTTTTCATCCCAGGGTTAAATGAAACTTCATGTTGATTTACAACCACTCCTTACAGATAGAATAGTTCGCTCAGAACTTGTTTTGAAGGAATGAATAGCAACTTTCTTTCAAGGAGAAGTAGTGTTATCTTTAGGAGGTTGAAAATCACTTGAGTAAATTTGATTCATATGCCTGAGTGAAGGAGAGGAAGAAGATCATAGTCAAAGACTCCTAATTCTTCAAGGAGGACTAACCTTTCATTGATGGTCCCCAGTTGGTTTTTCACGCTGAGGTTTGAGCTAGAGGTCATCTCAGGTTAGGATAAGAGTGAGATATAAGGAGTTTTTGAAAAAAATAGGGCAAGGTTGCACAACTGTGTCAACCAGGTTTGAGAGACAAGTTGTAAACCAAGAGTGAAAAACTTAGAGAGTGGGAGAGCAGTTTAAATATAGGATGAAAACGCATAACCAGGAGAAAAAAAGATTTAAGACAGCTAGATTTTGAAAAGATAATTCACATAAAATATTTTGGAAAACCAAAATGTAAGATAAACAAGTACAAAAAAAGTAAGAAATGACGAGAGAGAGAGAGAGAGAGAGAGAGAGAGAGAGAGAGAGAGAGAGAGAGAAGACATAGAGAATCCAAAGTGTAAAGCCTTGATCACATTGTGAAGGATGTATCAAGAACAACAATGGTGGATCAAGAGTTTACCACTTCAAATGTGAAAATTCTTCAAATCAAATCCAAGAACCACACTCCAAAGCCTTGATCTACAGAAAATGATGATGAAAAAGTGAATGGATGAAGGTTTAGCTCAAAGATTAGTAAGTTCTAATGATGAACTTACTAACTTTCAATGGATGAAAGAGCTTTGGTGAATTTGGTAGTTGGAGAAAATTGAGAGAGTCAAGAAGAAATTTGACAAGGTGAATTTGGCTATTAAAAACTTGTGAAATGAATGAAATGAGGCCTTTATTTATAGGATTTAGGCTTAGGAAATTTTGTGGTTTGGAATTTGGTTTGGAAAGAAAATTAGGATTGGAATTTGAATTTTGGAGGTAAAATCAAGATCAAATGGTGATTAATGAGGGTGTATGGTGGGAATTAATTATGATGAGGTAGGGGAATTAAAATGAGGTGATCTAGAATATTCTCATGATGCAATATTTGAAAATTGGTGCCAAAATGCTGCAGAATTTGAATTTGGCACATTTTCACAAAAAAAGTACTGAGTAATCGATTACCACAGTGAGAAATTGTGAAAAATTGCCTTCTGATGTGTTGCTGTGGCTCTGGCTTGATTCATTTTGCTTTTTAAATAAGACATGGAAATAAACACATGAACCTCGGAGTCTCTTGAATAATAATCAATCAAATCTTAGAAAATCTTGATCAGGTGATTTTGAATTGTTTGTAGAACAACTTTGACTTTGTTCCGATGAAATTCATTCGAGTTGAGGAACTGATTTTGATATCCTTGATCCAAATTCTTCCTGAAAAAGTTTGTAAAGGAAAAAACAAACATATTTTTGGATTTCAATTAATGGTTAGTAAACATCAACAAACACAAACATCAAACAAACAAGAAAACAGGTGTGCTTGGCGATCTCACTCAAGAACGAACCTTCAGAGGAGGGCAAGATAACCAAAGCTTGTGATCTTGTTTGTGGTACGAGATACAAATGACATGTGGGATCTTAGGGGTAAAAATTAGGGTATTACAGGGGGTTAAGGGAAACCTCATTATCCCGATGCCAAAATACCAAACATAGAACAATCTCCCCCTAACTCAATTACGCAAATGTTTTGGTTTATTGGTGATGGGAGAGCTCCCTCTTAGCACTTCTTGCTGTTAGGGTTAGCCTCATTTTCTCTTCTTTCTCCAAGAAAATATGTGTTCTAATTTTCTTCTTCGTTTCTCACTTTCTCTCTTTGATAAATTAATATCGACATGCCCACTCACCCTTGAAACTCTGCAACTTAATTGGCCTTATTTTCCTTCGGCCTCCATTCAACTATATATCCTTTATTCATGAATGTTGAATTATTTATGACACTTGTGTATGATTTTCCTTCTCTTCTTGTACCTTAGTTAGTTAGGGTCCTTCATTTGACATTGTAATCTCATATACCTTGTTTTGAATGCATTTTGTATTTTGGTATCCTTTGCACATGGGTAGGAATGTCGCCTTTGTGTTTTGTTCTTCTCTTCGTTCTTGTAAATAGCGATATATTTATTTTGATCTTTTAAAATCTGAACTATGCATCTTTGAGCTAATTATCTAGTCATTCTTGATTTTTCAGGACTTCAAATATGAAAAATTCAAAAATTCTTCCAATTTTATTTCTATATTTTTGCAACATAAATATCTACCTCTCTCTCCTCCACTTCGTGAATGTTCTCTCCATCTCTCTCATGATTAGATCTCTTAGGTGATTATGTATGTAGCATGTAGTTGTTCAATCTACGATCGTTGTAGGTCTATCAGAGTCTTAATACTATCCAATTCAAGTTTGTCCAATTTTTACCATCTCAACACTTTTGATTAATTGATAATACACTACAAAAAAAAATCATTTTTTTTGTCAGAAATTAAACCCCTCACAACGCCAAAAGCCACCTCACAATATCAAATTTTGTAAGGGGAAAAACCACTTCTCTATAAACATCATCACAACTTTTTTACTAGGGGATTAACCCCTCTAAAGTTGTAGGGAGATTAACCCTTCGCAAAATACTATACACTAAAAAACTAATTAACTAGCACGTAGTGTCACGCAAAGACGTATGTAGTAGTCAACATCGCAACAAATTGATGATATGACATATTTTGCTGAGGGTTAAACCCCTGAAAAAATAATATGACTTTTTACTAGGGGCTAAACCACTTCCCTCGCAAATTGCAAAAATAATATATATAAAAAATTATTATAATTATATTATATTAAAAATTAAAATAATTTTTTATTTTAAATATTTATAATAATATAATTATAATAAATACTATAATAATATAATTACTAATATTTTTTCACATTCTTTTCTAAATTACTATTGATGAATAAAATAATTCTTATACTAAAATAGTAGCTTAACCTATAAATTTTTACTTACAAACTTATACTCTAACAAACTAATAATTTAATTTTTTCTAAATATACACTAATTTACTGAAGAAATTGTCTTTAAAGAATTTGAAATATATTTTATGTTTTTAAATATACACTAATTTTGAAAAGTAATCACTTACTTTCTGATCTTCTTCCATCTGCATCATCTCATACTTTCTTCTATAAGATTGTAGCTTCACTTGCTTCACCTTTTCTCCACCAGTGTGATAGTTTTCTAAAATGTCTCATGCTTCTTTGGATCTTGTCGCTTTCGAAATCTTCTCAAAGTGTTGATTGTCAACATTCTGTTGAATGTAGAACAATGCTTTGCAGTCTTTCTTCTTGGCTTCCTTGAATGTAGTTTTCTGTGCATCACTTGGATTCGCCACCAGATCCTCATAGCCAATTTGCATAATTTAACTCACTTCTTGTGTTCTAAATAAAGACTTCATCAAAGCACTCCAACGATCCCAGTTCTCGCCATCAAGAACAAGAATACTTGATCCAAAACCATTGCTATTCATCTTGCCTATCAAGAAACTGTCACTCAGTGTTTCCCTTAGATTTAACCCCTCACTTTTCACTCGTGTTTCCCTTAGATCGAACCAGGCTCTTGATAACACTGAATCACACTACGTATTTGACTCGGATTACACATGTTTCTTAGGATTTTATTGCTATTTTCTTATGTTATGCTTTTGTTTTGTTTTCAGGTTCTTTGTATTCCCAGAGCTCCTCGTGAAGAAGTGAAGAAAAACGAGCAAGAAAACCAGTTTTTAAGGAAATTGTACACATGGCATCCACCATGGCGGGCGCCATAGGGTAGGCCATGACTTGGATAGGAGTCAACTGCTGTCAACTGCCACGATCTCCACTTCTTTTTCCCTTGGTTCACATGGCGGGCGCCATGAGGGGGTGGAGGGCGCCACCTTTGTCGTATGGTTTCCCTCCCAAAAGAAGTTGGGGGCACTTTGGTCTTTCCATAGTTTTTCCTAGGCTATAAATAGATGAGTCCTTGATCATTTTTCTTCATCCAAGCTTAGTTTCAGAACTCAAGCCATATATTTTCAGTATTGTAAAGTGATAAACTTCTCACATCGGGGAGTTATCACACTGTTTGATCGAGTCTTTAATCGAGTTTGGAGCACTCTGGTAGAAGTTAATCCTGCCGCCATTTTCATTTCCAGTCATTTATTTTCAGTTGTACCAGATTTAAAGCGTCCGATTTGGAGCAGGTTTCTATTTACTTTCCCGCATTATTTACTTAAAAAGAATCTACTTTAACATGATCTATTTCAACATGTCTATTTACATTTCCATGTCCGGCTAAATTTTAAAGGTTAGAATGTAAGGATCATAGTTAAAGTAGTATTCCATACAAGGTGTCACTAGAAATGCTTAGAGGTTATTCTGATTTTTAACACAAGTTTTCTGCACTTTATTTCTGTTGGGTAAGATCGAAAGCCATTCAACCTTTGGTCAAACTTGGTTAGTCTTAACTGTTCAAAGGAAGCGAAAGCGCTTTATCTAGTTAAGTAGGAGTTTTTAATACTTTAGAAAAACGATTTTAAAACTATTTTCGGACGCGTTTATGGGTTTAAAGTCCGGTTCGCATGAACCTCTTTTTGTTAAAAATTCCAAGTCAAAATACTTTTCAACTGAGTCAAGAAACTATATTTCTTAAAAATAGGTTTATTACTTTAACGCAATGCGCACCTTTTTATAAGTGACAATAAGAGGGTTCGATTAAGGGATAAACTCGGTTCTGAATACGCGAAAGCGACAGTTCCCGTTAAATTAGTTATTTTCATAAGTAGAAAACATTACCCCATAAGTGGTTCTATTTACAAGCATATGGAATACTATCTGACTGTGTGAATTACATTCAGGCCTGTTGTTTTAAATTGAATTTTATATCTTCGTACTTTACTTCGCTTTTACTGTGCACTCACGAACTCCCGATTGATTTGCCTTAGATAAACATCGTAATAATAGAACCCGATAAATTGACGTTTGATCTCTGTGGGATCGATAATATTTTATATTACTCTAACGCGATTCGTATACTTGCGAAAACCCCACATCAAGTTTTTGGCGCCGTTGCCGGGGACCAATTTCGTCAAATTTCGTACCCTGTTGTTACACCGTCTAGACTAAGGATTTACCTACTGGTCAATGCGAAGAACTCGCAGCACCGATAGTCTTATAGATCCTTTAGCGGAACCTGAACGTTACGCTCGCGCACGTCTCACACTTCATTGAATTAAGGAAACTATGGCCGAAGACCGTAACCAAAGACCCCTTAAGGATTTCGCTCAACCATCCGACGACGAACCCAGTTCTAGTATAGTAAACCCTAATATTCATGCTAACAATTTCGAACTGAAACCCTCCCTATTACAATTAGTACAGCAAAACCAATTCACGGGTCTCCCTTCTGAGAACCCAAATCAACATCTAAAAGTCTTCATCTAATTAGCTGACACTTTTAAAACCAATAGTGCCACTCCTGAGGCGATTCGTCTAAGACTATTTCCTTTCTCCCTCAGAGACAAAGCCCTTACATGGTTAGATTCCCTTCCAACCAATTCTATAACAACTTGGGAAGACCTTAGGAGAGTATTCCTTTCTAAATATTTTTCCCCAAGTAAAACTGCTGTTTTTCGAAACCAAATAACCAGATTCACTCAAAACCAAGGTGAATCACTCTTTGAAGCTTGGGAGAGATATAAAGACCTATTGAGAATATGTCCACATCATGGCCTGGAATCATGGCTAATCATTCATACCTTCTATAATGGACTTCATTATAACACTAAGATGACCATCGACGCTGCCGCTGGTGGCGGTCTGATGAATAAACCTTACCCTGAAGCTTGCGCTCTCATCGAAGATATGGCTCAAAACCATTGTCAATGGGGAACAGAACGAGCAATAGTGGAGAAGAAAGAAGCCCAAGGAGGAATACATGAGATAAGTTCTATAGACATGATGCAAGCCAAAATGGACGCTTTAGCCCTTAAGGTCGAACATATGTACGCAAACCCATCTACTGCAGCAGCAGTCTCGTCGGAATGCAAATTATGTGGAACCAAAGAACACCAATCAGCGGAATGCAATCTGTTGAATGAAACTAAATCAGACCAGGTCAACTATGCCCAAGGGAACCTATTTTCAAACACTTATAACCCTGGATGGAGAAATCACCCAAACTTTTCTACAAAAATAATAACCCTATCCAAAACCCTGCACCTCCGAGACCACCCGGTTTTCAAGCCCAGAAACAAAACCAACCTATGCAAGATGTGCCGCCCAAGCCAAACCTTGAGAAAATCATGGAAAATTTCATTTCGGCTCAAACCCAGCAAAACAAAGAATTCCTAAACCAAAACATTCATGTAAACGAAATGATTACCAAGTTAGGAACCAAGGTAGACCAAATAGTCACCCATAATAAGATGCTTGAAACCCAGATCTCTCAGGTAGCTCTCAAACAAGCTACCGAAACCACACCTGGAGGACAATTTCCTGGACAACCTCAACAAAACCCCCGAGGATAAGCCAATGCAATTACCTTTCGAAGTGGGACCGCTTACGATGAACCGTTTAACCCGACATTGGGCAAACCCAAAACTTCTAAGAAAAGCGTTGTACATACGGACGAAGTAGAGGAATCAGTGGAATCTGAAGAACATAAAAACCAAGATAAGGGAGAAACTATAGATAAAACTAATGAACCACCCCCGCCATACAAACCTCCAATACCCTATCCACAAAGACTTAAACAAACCAAGATCAATAACCAATACCAGAACTTCATTAAAGTCATAGAGAAACTTCATGTGGAGATCCCTTTCACAGAAGCCATCACCCAGATACCATCTTATGCAAAGTTCCTCAAAGACATCCTTACCAATAAACGTAGACATGACGATCCAAAACCTTTGGAATACAATTTTATTTTCGAGAATAAACTTGCCAAAAAGGAGAAAGATCCTGGAAATTTCTCCATACCTTGTATTTTGGGGAGTCATGTCATCGATAAAGCTTTCCTGGACTTAGGAGCTAGTGTGAGCTTAATGCCTCTAGCAGTTTGTGAAAGGTTAAAACTAGGAGAACTGCAACCTACTAAGATGTCTCTTCAATTAGCCGATAGATCCGTCAAATATCCAGTAGGCATATTAGAAGACGTCCCAGTTAGGATCGGTCAGTTGTTTATCCCTACTGATTTCGTTGTCATGGACATTAAAGAATATGATGACATCCCAATCCTCCTAGGTAGGCCATTCTTATCAACCGCAGGAGCCATAATAGATGTCAAGAGAGGAAAGTTGACTTTTGAGGTAGGTGATGAAAAGATAGAATTCATTTTGTCAAAATTTCTCATGGCACCAGTATTAGGAGACGCATGTTATGCCATAGACATCATTGATGAATGCATTAGAGAACTAGATCAAGAAGAACCCATAGAAATAATCAAACTACCTTCAACCCTCATAAGGGAAGATGATGGATTTATGGAACCCTACATTGATGATAACCTTCACGAATGTTTATCCCTTACCCCCAATCCAATACCATGCCCCAAGAAACCAACTTTAGAACTTAAAGAACTACCCAAGAATCTAAGATATGAGTTTTTGGACGAGGAAATGAACCGTCCAGTTATAGTCAGTGATACCTTAAACCAAGAAGAAACAGACCAGCTCTTATATGTTTTGTAGAAATATCCCTCATCCTTAGGATATAATATCTCTTATCTGAAAGGTATAATTCCATCCATGTGTATGCACCGGATTTTACTTGAGGCAGATTCAAAACCCTCCAGAGAACATCAGAGAATGATAAACCCTATAATGAGTGATGTTGTTAAGAAGGAAGTTCTTAAGTTACTGGAAGCAGGTATAATTTATCAAATCTCAGATAGTAAGTGGGTGAGCCCTGTGCATGTAGTACCTAAAAAGGGAGGTATCATAGTCGTGCAAAACGAGAAAGGCGAACATGTAGCAAAACGGACAGAAGGAGGATGGCGTATGTGCATAGATTACAGAAAATTAAACAAAGCAACTAGGAAGGATCATTTCCCTTTACCATTTATAGACCAAATGCTGGAACGTTTAGCTAGACACTCATATTTTTGTTATCTTGATGGATATTCGGGATTCTTCCAAATTCCTATTCACCCAGAAGATCAAGAAAAAACAACCATCACATGCCCTTATGGAACCTTTGCCTATAGACGAATGCCTTTCGGCCTCTGTAATGCTCCAGCTACCTTCCAGCGTTGCATGATGTCAATCTTCGCTGATTACCTTGATGGAATTATGGAAGTATTCATGGATGATTTCTAGGTATGCGGATTTGATTTCAAAAACTGTCTCGTTAACCTTGAGAAAATCCCGAAAAGATGTGTGGATGTAAACCTGGTGCTAAACTGGGAGAAATGTCACTTTATGGTTACCGAAGGTATAGTTTTAGGACACATAGTCTCTGAAAGGGGTATTGAAGTAGATAGAGCCAAGATAGAGGTAATAGAAAACCTAAAACCCCCAAAGACCATTAGAGAAGTCCGAAGTTTTCTTGGACATGCTGGTTTCTACCGGCGTTTTATCAAGGATTTCTCTAAAATAACCAAACCTTTAACTGGCCTCCTGATGAAAGATGTCGAATTTAATTTTGATGAAAAATGCATTGAAGCATTTAACCTTTTGAAACAAGCGCTAATTTCAGCACCCATTATGCAACCCCCAGATTGGGCCAAACCTTTCGAAATCATGTGTGATGCTAGCGATTACGCTGTAGGAGCTGTTCTAGGTCAAAGAAATGATAAGAAATTACATGTGATTTATTATGCTAGTGGAACCCTAGATGCTGCTCAGCTTAACTACGCAACCACTGAAAAAGAACTCATTGCCGTAGTTTTTGCTATGGACAAATTACGATCTTATCTGGTAGGAGCTAAAATTATAGTTTACACAGACCACGCTGCTATTCGTTACCTATTAAGCAAGAAAGATGCCAAACCTAGGTTACTTCGATGGATCCTTTTATTGCAGGAGTTTGATCTAGATATTCGAGACAAGAAAGGCACAGAAAATGTAGTTACTGATCACCTTTCTAAACTTGAGTACCTGAAACCAGATTTAGTGCCTATAAATGATGATTTTGCCTATGACAGGTTAATAGCTAAGATAGAAGCCATTGAAGAAAATAACTTAGATCCTTATAAGAACCCTGAAAAATCTTTGGCGGTAAGTGGCGTACCTTGGTACGCTGATTTTGTTAATTACCTAGCCGTTGATATCATACCTCCTGACCTTAACTATCAACAGAAAAAGAAGTTCTTTAACGATGTAAGACAATTTCATTGGGACGAGCCACTTCTTTTCAAAAGAGGTACAGACGGTATTTTTCGTCGTTGCGTTCCAGAAGAAGAGGTAAGAAATATCATAGAACACTGTCACTCTGCACCCTACGGAGGACATGCTAGCACCTCCAAGACACACGCAAAAATTCTTCAAGCTGGCCTTTTATGGCCCACAATGTGGCGTGATGTTCATGCTTATATAGTCAAGTGTGACCGGTGCCAGCGCACTGGGAACATCTCCAGACGTGACGAAATGCCTTTAAGGAACATTCAGGAAGTAGAACTTTTCGATGTTTGGGGTATCGATTTTATGGGACCATTTCCAGCCTCATTAGGAAATAAATATATCTTAGTAGCTGTTGACTACGTGTCTAAATGGATTAAAGCTATAACCTCACTCGTAAACGACACACGAGTAGTGATTAAGCTGTTTAGGAATTATATATTCCCTAGATTCGGAGTACCCCGCCTTGTTATAAGCGATGGTGGATCGCACATCATATCAAAGATTTTTGATAAACTTTTAAGCAAATATGGAGTTAAGCATAGAGTAGCAACACCTTACCATCCACAGACTAGCGGCCAAGTAGAGGTATCTAATAGGGAGATTAAACAAATCTTAGAGAAAACTGTTTCAATAACTAGAAAACATTGGTCTCAGAAGCTACAAGAAGCACTATGGGCCTACAGAACTACCTTTAAAACCCCTATTGGAATAACTCCTTACCAATTGGTCTATGGAAAGTCCTGTCACCTACCCTTTGAGTTAGAACACAAGGCCTATTGGGCCATTATAACCTTAAACTTAGATTATTTGACTGCTGGTGAAAAGCGCATCATTGACATTCATAAACTAGAAGAACTCCGCCAGTCTACCTATGAAAATGCCATAATATATAAAGAAAGAACCAAAGCTTGGCATGATAAAAGAATTATAAAGAAAGATTTCAATATAGGAGATCCTGTTCTCCTCTTTAATTCCAGGTTGCGACTTTTTCCTGGCAAGCTTCGTTCAAGATGGACAGGTCCTTTCGAAGTTTCTAAAGTCCTAAAATCCAGAGCAGTTGAGATCAAGAACCATTCTTGTAGTCCATTCATTGTAAATGGATAGAGGTTAAAACACTACGAAGGAGGTGACATTCCCATTGACTACTTCAGCCACACTCTGATCGATCCACCACTACCTACTTCAGCTACATGAGTTCTACTCGTCAAGCTAACGACGTTAAACAAGCGCTGCATGGGAGGCAACCCACGATTTTCTTTATTTTTCTTTATTTTTTCTTTTATGTTTATTACTTTCCATGTCTTACATTTTGTTTTTATTAGTTTGTTTGTACAGACTGACCTTTTATAATGTTTATGTTTTCAGGTCCCATTCTCTAACCCTTCTTTTCAGGATGCAGACCTTCGACGACATGCACGTCGCTTTCAGAGATGACGCACAGAGACAATGCTATTTAGTCCTTTATCAGTGCCCCATGGCAGCTACCCTTTACCCTGACCAGGCTTGCATGGATGCCTTAGGCATCGAGCCTAGTATAAGGTTTCTATGTAGCCAGCTTCAGTGGGATGAGTATGCTTATGACATGCATTCGACCTACAGAAACCTCACCCTGGAGTTCCTCAGTTCATTTAGCCATGAGCCATATGTTGGTCAGGACGGCAACGTCATTTTCAGGCTATTTGGGACAGAGTACTCTTTTACCCATAAGGGGTTTGGTGATTTGCTAGGTTTCCAGACTTCCCCTGATGCCATTCCTGATTTACCTATGGGATACTTTATGAGTCGAGATATCGACTAGTTCTAGAGCGATATTACAGGTGGAGGAAGCCCTGATCCGTCCACCCACCTATCTCACATTATACATAACCCATCTCTCAGGTATTTCCAGATGATCCTTGCCCACGCCTTCCTTGGAAAGGCTGATGCTGATGGACATGTTAGTGAGGAGGAGATCTTCTTCTTTTTTTGTGCGAACCAGTCGTGTCCTGTGGCCTGTGGGAACTTTCTGCTTGATAACTTCACACTCACAGTTAGATCTTCTAAGGAATCATCCATGTGGGAGGAACAATTACTCAGATTGCTACCGCTTTGGGTCTTACTAGTAAGCTGCTTCACCTGACTCCCTACTGCGGGTATACCACGCTGGATATTGATTTCTGCTTAGACCGAGGGTTGATGAGGAGAGCTTCCTTTCACCCTAACCAGTTCAGGCTCTTGATCGACGGCAAGACCATCCATTACTTCACTTTACCTGATCCTATGATGACTAGTGTCCACGACCCTGCTAATTGGAGTTATGCTTTAGAGGGTTATGGAGAGACAATTGATGAGCCTCGCACTCCACCGTTGCCAGAGTATCACCCTACACTGCCTTCTCCCAGGATTACAGTATTGTCGAATAAACTTTCCTTGCAGAGACCTAACGTGTACACACAGCTAGCTGAGCTACGTATGGAGACTTCCAGACTTCGACAGGAGGTTACTGACCTTACCTTGCAGGTCTAGGTGTCCGATCTGACTCACGCGACAAAGGCTGATTGCTTGTATCAAGAGATCGCAGATCTACGCCGCGAGTTATCCGCAGTTCGAGGTTCTAACCAGACCGAGGAGCATCCGGGTCCATGATGACACTACTCTCATTATCTTCTTTACGGTTTTATTTACTTATTTCCGTTTTTCAGACTTATATATATATATATATATATATATATATATATATATATATATATATATATATATATATATATATGTTTTACATTATCGCATTTGGCTTCCATGTTGTTCATGATGTACTTTGGTTTTATATATATGCATTTTTTATGTTTATTTTTCTCTCATTTTATTTTATTAATTTATTTACTTATTTATTATTTGTATTTTTATTTTTAGACCTAACAAAAAAATATGCATGTACTAGAATAAGAAGGACGTGCTACCTGCACCCACTGCACCGTCTTCTTCTCACCCTTCTGCAGGTGCAGCTCCTGGCTTCTATATTATTGAGCAGATGTGGCGCGACCAGCTGGTCAGAGAAGAAAGGCGTGATGGCTTGCTTGCTGCCATCCAGCAGTAACTGACCGACAACATGAGATTCATGCAAGAGTCACAGCAGCAGACAGACCGCTCCATTCAAAGTATCATGCAATCTCAGGCAGGCTGCTTTGACCACCAGATTTGACAAGTTTGCAGCTTCTCAGAGCGATCGTCACCGCAGCAGATCTCGTCACCCTAGGCGCTCACCGCACGGTGGCGACAGTACCAGTAGCATGCCATAGGACTTCCAAGTTACTCTTTCCCTATCTTATTTCGAAACATTGGGGACAATGTTCGATTTAAGTGTGGGAGGAGACTTTATCTGTTTTACTTTCATTTTTTTTTCCTTTTACTTTTTTTATTGCTTTCTAGTTTATTTATCTTGTTTTTAGTTTGTTTTTAGAATATGCATGTGCTTGACGAGTCATCTGTGTAGTGTATCCCTATTTCCCCATTTCCTTAGCCTTACCAAAAAAATTTGTTTTTTACAAAAGAATGTGTATTGTTCTGAAAATTTGGGCTTTGAGACAGGTTTGAGTTAGGATGCGGATGATTTGGGAAAACTTTTTTGAAACATCAGTATCGTTTTAACACCATAGGCTTCATGATTATAGGAATCGACCCCGATACCCCATATACCATGGCCTTAATTATCTTTTTAGAGTAGGTCTTAGTAGTTTACCCTAACAGTCAGCTCCGGCCTGAGCATGCTCTACGTAAGGGACCGATGAATATAAGTGAATGATCTGTATGTTGTGCTTCATAAAAATGTAACTCGGGTATAGGTAACCCTCACAAGGTCATTTAACCCAAAAGTTGTAAAAATATTTTAAAAAAAATAGAGAATAAAATTTGCCCATTGTTGGTTGGTTCAGAGGTATCTGGTGCTGGACTTGGTAGGGCGGGTTACGATCCGATCCCCCACAACTACATTTGGGTCAATAAAAGGGGTTACACCAGTTTGTGTACCAGAGCCCCATGCTTGAGATCAGAATCACTAACCGGTCAATTTACTATGAGTATGTACGGTTAACGGGCTTAATGTGATTGCACCGGAATGAAGAGGACCCAAAAGAGATGCAAAAGGTAGGCCTAGGTACAGTGGGGTAGTATGGATTGGTTTGTATAGGAACGAAGTTTATGTCCGTGTCTGCGGAAAAGTGTCATTACGATATCCTTGGTTCACTTAGTTAGTACCTATCACTTCATCCTAGTTTGAACTTAGAAGCCCTTTTAGCCCAAATCCTTCGTTGATACCACCTTTTTCTGTCATGAGCTATAAAGTGTTTTGCTTGAGGACAAGCAAAGGTCTAAGTGTGGGAGAATTTGATAACACTGAATCACACTACGTATTTGACTCGGATTGCACATGTTTCTTAGGATTTTATTGCTATTTTCTTGTGTTATGCTTGTGTTTTGTTTTGTTTTCAGGTTCTTTGTATTCCTAGAGCTCCTCGTGAAGAAATGAAGAAAAACGAGCAAGAAAACCAGTTTTTAAGGAAATTGTACACATGGCATCCACCATGGCGGGCGCCATAGGGTAGGCCATGACTTGGATAGGAGTCAACTGCTGTCAACTGCCACGATCTCTACTTCTTTTTCCCTTGGTTCACATGGCAGGAGCCATGAGGGGGTGGCGGGCGCCACCTTTGTCGTATGGTTTCCCTCCCAAAAGAAGTTGGGGGGAACTTTGGTTTTTCCATAGTTATTCCTAGGCTATAAATAGATGAGTCCTTGATCCTTTTTCTTCATCCAAGCTTAGTTTCAGAACTCAAGCCATATATTTTCAGTATTGTAAAGTGATAAACTTCTCACATTGGGGAGTTATCACACTGTTTGATCGAGTCTGTAATCGAGTTTGGAGCACTCTGGTAGAAGTTAATTCTGCCGCCATTTTCATTTCTATTTATTTATTTCCAGTTGTACCAGATTTAAAGCCTCTGATTTGGAGCAGGTTTCTATTTACTTTCCCGCACTATTTACTTTCTCGCACTGTTTACTTTCTTGCACCATTTACTTTCTCGCACTATTTACTTTCCCGCACCATTTATTTTCTCGTACCATTTACTTTCTCGCACTATTTACTTTCTCGCACTATTTACTTCCTCGCACTATTTATTTTCTCGCACTATTTACTTAACAAGAATCTACTTTAACATGATCTATTTCAACATGTCTATTTACATTTCCATGTCCGGTTAAATTTTAAAGGTTAGAATGTAAGGATCATAGTTAAAGTAGTATTCTATACAAGGTGTCAATAGAAATGCTTAGGGGTTATTCTGATTTTTAACACAAGTTTTATGCACTTTATTTCTGTTGGGTAAGATCGAAAGCCGTCCAACCTTTGGTTAAACTTGGTTAGTCTTAACTGTTCAAAGGAAGCGAAAGCGCTTTGTCTAGTTAAGTAGGAGTTTTTAATACTTTAGAAAAACGATTTTAAAACTATTTTCGGACGCGTTTATGGGTTTAAAGTCCGGTTTGCATGAACCTCTTTTTGTTAAAAGTTCCAAGTCAAAATACTTTTCAACTGAGTCAAGAAACTATATTTCTTAAAAATAGGTTTATTACTTTAATGCAATGCGCGCCTTTTTATAAGTGACAATAAGAGGGTTCGATTAAGGGATAAACTCGGTTCTGAATACGCGAAAGCGACAGTTCCCGTTAAATTAGTTCTTTTCATAAGTAGAAAACATTACCCCATAAGTGGTTCTATTTACAAGCATTTGGAATACTATCCGACTGTGTGAATTACATTTAGGCCTGTTGTTTTAAATTGAATTGTATATCTTCGTACTTTACTTCGCTTTTACTGTGCACTCACGAACTCCCGATTGATTTGCCTTAGATAAACATCGTAACAATAGAAACCGATAGATTGACGTTTGGTCTCTGTGGGGTCGATAATCTTTTATATTACTCTGACGTGATTCGTATACTTGCAAAAACCCCGCATCAGCTCTAGATGCCAATTTGTTGGCGCAACAATCGGGGGGTCAAGCGAGGATCATTCTAAATGACGGGACATCCTTCTTAGAGCAACACACCTTTGTGAGAGACACACCACATATTCACTCAAAACCTTAAGGTGATAAGTGGGTGGGTCCTCTCACTTATAAATGCTCAAGTCACTATATTCCTATCCAATATGGGACTATTATCCACACTACTCACACTTGTAATTCTTTTTCAACATAGGCTTCTTGAATACTTTTTATACTTGTCGTTGTATGGTTTATTTCTTTACTTTATATGGTGCATGGTTGTATGGATTTAATTCTTGCATGGTTTATGGTTTCATCCCCCATTGTGGGTAAAATGTTCCCATTCCCCATGAAAGTGTAATAACTTAGTAATCCATCCCCCCATAGTTGGTAAAATGTTCCTCTATCCCGTGGACATGTAATAGCGTAGGATCTACCTTTCTTTACCGCTTTCCTTTGCATGTTACTAAACAAGATAAAACCAAAACGATAAAAATAACCTTTTTCAAAAGACAAGAATAAACTCGATCCAATGTCAAGTATTTTCCAAATTAAACTTAAATAAATACCACACATTTCTCTTAGTTTAAATACCACTTTCATTACCCTTTCGGTTTAAACACCACTTATATTACCCTCTTGGTTTAAACACCGCTCCCTTGGTTTAAACACCATTTTTATCTCTCATTTAGTTTAAACACCACTCCTATCACTTTTCTTCTTTCTTGGTTTAAACACCACTTCTATCATTTTTATTCTTATTTGGTTTAAACACCACTTTTCCTTCTTGGTTGAAAAAACACTTTTATCCCTGTTTGATTTAAACACCACTTGTCTCTCATGCTCGATTTAAACACCACTACTATCACTCCTATTATCCTTTTTTATCACTACAAAAAAATAGGTAAATTGTGGCGGCTAAAAAAGTAATATTACGGCGGTTTCAACCGCCACAATTTACGAAAATGACGTTTTATAAAAACGCCGTATATTTTGCTGCCGCTAGGTGTAAAACGGCGGTTTCCAATTGACCGCTGTACAAAACGTCGTAATATTCCTAACATGTAACGTCGGTTTAGTTTGGTAATTAATGAGTATTCAAATCGCCACAAATTACGATTTTTTTCAAAATAAATAGAATATTAAGGCGGTTATAACCACCATAATTTTCATATATTTTCTACAAACAGCAATTCCAGCCATGGTCAGATATGTATATTCTACTCCATATAACGAATCTACCTCAATATATATCGTGTTAAAAAATACACCCAAAAATCCATCCAATTAAAATGGTGTTTCATGACTCTGTAGGCATAAGAATAAGATATTCAAAATTCACAATCTTAATTTAATAACTGAAAAATGAATGACATAAAGAAATGGACATAAGTAGGTTAAGATTCAAGGACTAACACAAACTTATACTCTAATGGTCATTACAATTGGAACTTTCAACGGGTTAACATCGTGTTCCGCCCAAAGGGCTTTTGATAGGAAAGAAAAGGAAGAATAGAGAGAGAGAGGTAATAGAGATAGAATATAGAGAGAGAGAATAGAGATAAGAAAAGAGTATTTTATTTATTCAGCAAAAAGATACATTGAATGGTTAGTTTCTACTATATATATCTGTCTAATATGTGCATATTACAGCTGGCAATCACTAATATATGCATCATATCCCTCCCCTTAAAAGCTTCCTTGTCCTCAAGGAACAGCTGCAACATCAAAATAAGGAAACTGGAGCTTGAGTTTGTATAGCAGCTCCCAAGTAGCCTCTTCCATAGCCTCCCCTTTCCACTGAACCAAAACTTCAGTAACAGCCCGATTGTGCCTCTGAATGGAGCGCCTCTTCAAAATCTTAAATGGCTCCTTAGGGTCATCTAAACTTCCCCACTCTTCAGGAAGTGCAACCACGGGAATGTTCGCATCAGGACACGGTTTCAAAAGAGACACATGGAACGTAGGATGAATCCGCGAAGTAAATGGGAGAATCAAGGTGTATGCAACCTTTCCCACCCTATGCAGCACCTGATAAGGTCCATAAAACCGAGGAGAAAGCTTTTCGGAAGCACGATATTGAGCGGACGATTGTCTATAGGGCTGTAACTTTAGGAAAACCCAATCTCCTTCCTTGAATTCCCGATCACTGCGATGTTTATCAGCCTGGCGCTTCATACGTGCTTGAGCCCGGACCAAATTACCCTGTAATTTCTGGATCATCTCCTCCCTTACAATGAAGCTTCGATCGACCGCCTCAACCTTAGTACTTTGAGGGCAATAAGGAAGATGCAGTGGGGGTGTCTATTGAAGAGTCTAAGGAAAGAACTCCAAAATTTACTAGTAAACAATGGATCTCGGTCACTCACAATGTTGGCGGGTGCACCATGTAACTTGTAAATTTCAGCAATGAAAATTTCAGCTAATTTGGATGCAGTAAATGGGTGAGCAATAGGAATAAAATGGGCATATTTGCTCAGCCGATCAATAACTACCCAAATTGTGTCTTTACCATGCGATTTAGGAAGCTTTTCAATGAAGTCCATGGCTATACTTTGCCACACTCCCTCTGGAACTGGCAGGGGCTGAAGTAAACCTGGAACAGCTCTAGGTTCATACTTGCATCGAAGGCAAGTCTCACATTGCTGAATGAACTTTGTGACATCCTTGGCAAGGCCTTTCCAATAAAACATGCTCTTGATTCGTGCTATAGAAGCCCGGATGCCTGAGTGGCCTCCTTGGTGAGAAGAGTGAAGCCATTGTAGAATCACTAACCGTACTTGTCCATCATTAGGACCGACCAGCTTCTTTTTCCTATATAACAAATTGTCCAACACAGAAAAATGGGGATGCAAGGCTGGACTAGAGAGAACTTGCAGCTTGAGGTTCTGTAAAGCTGAATCTTGTTCATAGCTCTTAAGGAGAGAATCCCATAACTCAGAAGAAATAGAAGAGACAGTCAACTGTAAAACTTCACCATGAGAGGCTCTAGATAAGGCATCTGCAGCCACATTATCCTTACCCTTTTTATACAGAATTTCATAAGAAAGACCCATGAGCTTAGTGACCCATCTATATTGGGCTGGGGTAGATAAACGTTGCTCCAAAAGGTACTTCAAACTATGCTGGTCAGTAAGGATAGTAAATGTGTTCAGGGAAAGGTATTGGTGCCACTTAGAGACTGCATGAACCAATGCCAATAATTCCCTGTCATAAACTGACAAAAGCCTATTTTTAGGAGATAAAACCTTGCTAATAAAAGCCACAGGGTGTCTGTCCTGCATTAGCACAGCACCAATTCCAGTGCTTGAAGCATCTGTTTCTACCACAAATGGCTTTTGCATATTAGGGATGGCCAACACCGGGGCATTACTCAAAGCATCTTTCAATGTAGTGAAGGAGGTTTGTGCTTCTTGAGGCCAATGGAAAGAATCCCGCTTGAGTAAATCAGTAAGAGGAGAAGCAATGATGCTGTAGCCCTTAATGAACCGCCTGTAGTAACCCGTTAATCCCAAAAATCCCCTCAATTTTTTAACTGTTTGAGGTGTCGGCCAAGATCTCACAGCTTGAACTTTAATTGGGTCAGTAGTGACTCCTGTAGGTGTAATGAAATGACCCAAGTATTCGATCCGTGTAGTGAAGAATGCACACTTACTTCTCTTTACATAGAAGGTGTGAGCTTTGAGGATCTGAAATACTTGTCGAAGATGATCTACATGTGCCTCCAAAGATGGGTTGTACACTAATATATCATCAAAGAAAATAAGAACACACTTCCTCAATAAAGCCGAAAAAATAGTATTCATTGTTCCCTGAAAAGTAGCTGGTGCGTTGGATAATCCAAATGGCATCACCACATATTCATACTGCCCCCCATGAGTTTGAAAAGCTGTCTTCGGTACGTCCTCAGTTTTCATCCTAATTTGATGATAACCAGCCCTAAGATCCAGTTTAGAAAACACCACGGCACCACCCAATTCATCCAATAAATCCTCCACCAATGGAATTGGAAATTTAGCCTTCACCGTCATTTCATTCAACCTCCTATAGTCCACACACATTCGCCAACTCCCATCTTTCTTTTTGACTAACACAACTGGAGAAGCGAAAGGGGAAGAGCTTGGTTGAATTACTCCCGAATCCAAGAGCTCCCTCACCATGCCATCAATGATATCCTTCTGAGCTGGTGGATATCTATAAGGTCTTAAACTGACTGGGTTAGAACCCTCCTTTAGCACAATTTGATGGTCATGAATACCCCTAAAGGGCGGCAGCTGAGTAGGTGTTTCAAAGACCTCTTGGAACTCATGTAAAACCGACTCTCTATGAGCCATTATCACAGGATCCTCTAGCTCTTCCGTGGTCACCGAACAACACATTGCCTCTGTGGCACAAGGTAACAACTGTAGCATATAACAGAAGTTATCTTCAACCACTAACTGATGCAATTTAGAAGCAGAAACCACCCTACTTTTATTTTCTTTAACAGCCTGCAACTTCACATTCATGCCATTCATAGAAAATTCCATAGCCATATTGGTAAAATCCCATTGTATGACACCCCATTGCCTTAACCATTGCATGCCCAATATAACATCACAACTAGACAATGGTATAGCAATAGCATCAGTAAGAAAGTCATACCCTTGAAGCTTTAACCGGATGCCTTCACACCGTCCTGCACCGTGTATAAGCCCGCCATCAGCTACTGTTATCCGCAAAGGGTGCATAGGCTGTAGAGTATTGAGCCCCTCCTTACATAATTTCTGGCTAATGAAATTATGTGTGCTTCCTGTGTCTATGAGTACATGAACTCTCTTTCTGCCCAGCCAGCCTATCAATCTCATCATAGGATGAGAAGAGTCTCCCTGAATGGCATTAAGGGAAACAGTAGGATCAACACTATGAGTCGGATCATTAGACACTCCTTCAGAAACAGACTCAACCTCAATTGAGTCCGAATCGTCTTCTTCCCTCACTTCCATAAGGAAAACTTGCATTTTTTTCCTCTGCAGGCAATCATGTCCAGGAAAGAATTTGTCATGACAGAAAAAACACAGGTTTTGAGCCCTATGTTCATCCATTTCCTTAGGGGTAAGTTTCTTCTGAAACGTATATGCCGGCTTTCCCAAAATGCTCTTTTGAGAATCGTCAACTATCCCTTTCTTCTCCTGAGGTATCAATTTCTTGTCAATGGTGTTAGAAACTGTGGTCTTCTTGTCACTCCAAGAACTGTGGGTTCGATTTGCAGGCCCCAACCGTTTCTGCAACAATTCCAAGCTTCGTTCTTGTAGCTTAGCCATACGAGTAGCTTCCAACACCGTACGAGGGGCAAACATCTTCACACCATTACACAATTCCTGTTGAAGGCCTCCCAAATAGCACTGTAGCTTTTGAGATTCCGTCAAAGCTGTTCTACCCACCAAATTGTCGAACGCTTCTTGATACACCTCTAGCGAACCCGTCTGCACCAACTTCTTGAGTTCTTCCATAGGTGAATCGAACTCGAGGCCAAATCGCATCTTCAATGCCTCGGCGAAATTCGGCCATGTCAATCGGTCATTCGATCCCTGTTCTAAGCTTTAGAACCAACGAAAAGAATTATCATCAAGAGCGATACTAGCAACCGAGACCTTGTCCCCTTCTTGCGTTCCATCCAACGCAAAAAAACGTTCACACTTCGCAATCCAAGATTCCACATCGTCGCGAGTGAATTTTGGAAAATCCAAACGCGTTAATCGTGTTGGTGGTCGAGTTGCTCCGTCGCCGGCGCTACCTTGGCGACGCGCCGCCGCTAACTCCGACATCTGCAATCCAATTCCGCGCATGGTTTCTTGCACATTGGTGAATTGAAGGTCGAAACGATTCTCTAATTCACGGATTTGTCTGGTGATACATGGCTCCACCGTCGCCATAATGCGTTCCTCCGCCTCACGAATGGCATTCTGCAGCCGCGTCGCTTCTGCCATGAATGGTGTTCCGTGATCGCAGGCTCTAGATACCAATGATAGGAAAGAAAAGGAAGAATAGAGAGAGAGAGGTAATAGAGATAGAATATAGAGAGAGAGAATAGAGATAAGAAAAGAGTATTTTATTTATTCAGCAAAAAGATACATTGAATGGTTAGTTTCTACTATATATATGTCTAATATGTGCATATTACTGCTGGCAATCACTAATATGTGCATATTACAGCTGGCAATCACTAATATATGCATCAGCTTTCACCAATTTGACATAATTAAGTTGATCACAATCTTCATCTAGAACACATAGAATACATCATTCTTCCTAATTATATTTTCACTTTCTTGAAAATTCAGTAAGACAGCCATGAGAATGAGACTTTCTAAGCATAAGATGAACGCCATTTTATAGCGTTCATTGATTCACAAGTAATTATAGGAACAAGATCAACTACAATAACCGCTTATTCACTGCAAAAACAAATATATTTGCAATAGTTAACAACTTAACAAAGATTTTGAATTCGTTAAGAAAGAGCTATTAAATAAAGAGAGACTACAACTTAGAAATTTGTAGATTTGTAGACACTTTTTTCTAGCACCATAAATATTATGACAACTTGTTTCATACTAAACTAAAATACCTCTACTTATTAGTAATGTGAAGGTTATTAGATCTAATTATCTAAACAATAGGGTAAAAATTGATTAGCGTTATTTTCAAAAGAATACCATATATATTAAAAACAAGTAACATAAATATACTAGAACCTGATAATTTGAACTTGGGAAGACATTTATTCATGTTGGGTGCTTGATTCACCTTTTGTGATGTTGTCGTCGATGCTTCATTAACATCGAATATGGCTGTCACACGTTAAAAGCTTCTTTTATGCTGCATAATCAATAAATATAGCTGTCACGGTTGAATCAATAGACACCAGTGCTAGGTCGGAATTTTAAAACTAAGTTCATCATAGTCGTCATAACATTTTAGTGAACAAATTCAGTAATTTAGAATCGACTATTTTAAACAACTATTTACAAATTTGACAAGATATTCATGCTTTTTTTTAATTTATTTTTTAACGAGTGGCCAAAATGTACAAGTGTAATAAATATGCAATATCATTTTTCTTAAAAAGTTTAGAATTATACAAAAGGTATTAAGATGCTCTGACCGTGTAGTGGTGAGTGGTGATAGGATGACATCAATATAAACTGTATTATTAGCTCATAATGATAATATACAATTATTCTGTCAAATTTAGAAGCACTTGAAAAATTCCATATAGAGAATACCTCATCAATTTCAAGTTATTTGGAAGGATAAAGAGGTGTGACAACTAGGATGCCTTCAAACTTTCAGACCAACACTGTTACATACTTAAATTGAAACATAGTGAGGTTGGTTGTTTCAATTTCTTTATTATATAAATGGATCTATGAAGCCCAAATAGAGAAAAACATCATCAACATTGAAAACACATACACCAAAACATCATCAACATTGAAAATAATTAGAGGCAAATTGAAAAGAATTAAATGTAACTACTAGTGTTAGGTGTCTTTTTCTCAAGGGAACACTTAGCTTTTTCACTCTTTTTCTCAGGCGAAAATGTTACTCTCTGATTGAATCTAATACAAAATGTTTTTTTCCTATTAATTAGAACAAAAATTAATCATGTTATTGATTGAAAAATATATTCAACTCACGTTTGCAAAAGAAAATTGATGAATTGCATCAAGTTAGTCTTAGGAAACTCAACCATAGTAGCTTGAGTTTGCTTCTTTATCTCATCCAGCTGTATATTTGCATCCTTCTAATTACCTAAATATAAATACCTATCATGCAAGAAATGGGAAATTTCTCAATTTTAAACCTTATTGAAATAAGCATGGAATTACAGGTCCAAGATATTAACCAAATATGCATGAAATTATGCTCTCAAATGCTTTTACGATTTTACATTAACATAGCCCGAGCAATGGCTAAATCATCTTAACCGGGATAACACTACAATATTTGAAAAACATATTAGTGAACATTTCTAAAATTATCCCAAAAATACAAAATGAATGTCCAAGTTAAGAAGTTAGTAACATAATGCAAATGTTGAACCAAGTTTTAGCATAAAAAGCAAGATCAAACTTTTTAGGTATGCATCGACCAAATTTGCAAAGTTGAACCAAATAACAAGGAATAAGAAAGTTAGGAGGCCGACCTTGCCCAAAAGGCACACTAGATTAGTAGCAAACTTGATCGGATCATTTCCCCTCACAAAATGACATGTCACTATATTCATATCATGCATGTCAAAAGCACATTATCATTTATTTATACAAACAAATGTCATATTAGTTTTCAAGAGAAGTAACAATGAAGATTCAATTCCCTATAAGAGATATTATGATACATACCACCTTAAGACTATCAGAATATATGTACTCAGCTAGAAGAATGTGACGTTCTGGAGCTCCACTACTACTTGGTCCAAATTCAGCAGACCGCCTGAATAAAATAGCAACAAAGTCAGAAATATTGCTCTGAGGAACAAATGATTATAACATAAACAACCATGAATAAATATGCTTTTAGATTTCTATATTATTGTTTAATAACATATTTCTCAAAATTGAGATATATATGTTACTTTAAATTCACTATTTTTTTCTCTTTATGGGCTCACAGAAGAACTAAACAGTATATGGAATTATTATTTGATCTCAAACTTGTTTGAACATGTGAACTTTAAATAAAGAATAATTGCAAATGAACCTTTATATTACCACTCACAGGGTAAAAGAGATCTAACAGTTTTAAGATCTTCGACGTCGTCATCTTCGTTGTCATCGGCAGCCGACGAAGCCATTACTTGAGCGAGGCGTTGAGCAACGGCTTTAGCAGAAACATTTTGAATTATTTTAACATTTTGAATTATTTTAACATTTGAAATTCAGTTAGGGCAGATAAGCTGGCATGTCTATTACATGAGTGTGACAGGGACAACATCACATTTTTAGATTCACTACTCGTCTACTCCACTGCCGCTCCATTATCCTAGGTCACTATTACCCTTTCTAAAACTTATCTTTAGTTAGTCATTAAAGTACATTACCAATATCACTCATTACCTGTAGTGGTTAGCTAGTGCTTCAGTGTATTTGAGCAACTAAAAATCAAGAGACAGATTTAAAATTGACAACAGATATTAATACGTAACAATCAACTTTATTAATTAATTAACAGCTACTCTATCTTTATTATAACACTAAATTTCTATATATCTAGTAGACATGCCAGAAGATCTAGTAGACATGAAACCACCCCCTGCAAGCTTGTTGCAACTAGAACAAAGAAACAAGACCATAACGCAAAAACTGCTACTGATTTTTTAGGAAACCTGCTACTGATTTCCAAATTTTCCCCCATACCAAAACATATGATAAATTCAATTTAGTAGTAACAATTAATAATATCCTGCACCCAGTTTACAAACACATATTATATATAGCGTAGCAAAGTTGAAAATAATATGTATTTCTCCTAATGAACACTAATGTATGCTAACAATGAAATAATTTCTTCGAACAGACCATTAGATGTGCCTACTTCCTCTTCCCCTGTCATAATAGAGCCACTGCTTACGTATCTCACAAAATGTTTGCAGAGCAAACATAACTCATGAGAGTTTACAGATCTAAAAATATAAGGAAGTAAACACCCAATACTAATCTAAAAACTCATTATAGTTGTAAGCCATAATATAAAAAAGATAAACCATGATTTTACCTTGAAATCATCCTTAGAATAAGAGAAACGATGCAATGCAGTCGATTGTAGAAATGCGACAAATCAGATTAAAAATCAATGTTCTACAATTATAAGTGTTGATTTCTAGGGTTCGATATCAATATCCATATCGATTAGGCGTGATTCAAACTTCAAATAATTTTTAGGATTCGATCTTCAACGAATTTTAGGGTTGGACTTCAATTGATAAAAGGGACTGAGGAAGGAGATAAGAGCTTGGATCGTGAGAAGAAAAGTTGCGACAGAAATGGTGATGAAGCTTTAATCGAAATCGAAAGGATAATAAGTGAAGAAAAGGGTGAGGATATAGAGTTTGAACTTTGGAAAAAGGAAAAACGTGAATGAGGAAAAGAAGGGTTCAAAGGTTTTTTTTTTCTAATTAGATTATTTAATAATTATAATTAAAAATTGGTAAAAGAGAAAGGGTAAAACATAGTGAAGTTTAATTAGGAGGTAAAAGCGAAAACATAACGCGCTCGTGCGAATTTCATTTATTTCATTTATTAATAGTAAAAATGTAAAAAAACGACGGTTGTAACCGCCGCTATAAGTTTAATATTACGTCGGCTCTAGAAACCGCCGTAATATACGTAAATAGTGACAGTTATTAACAAACGTCGTAACTAAACCGCCACAATTTACGCGATTTTTTTGTAGTGTATCTAAACACCTTTATTCCTTCTTTGGTTTAAACATCACTTCCATCACCTTTATTACCCCTGTGGTTTAAACACCCAATCTTTTTTCCTATCCTTGGTTCTCCGAACTACGGAGCTCTGATTTTCTCATTGCATTATGAGGATACGTAGGCATGAGGTCCCCGATCCTCCGCGAGCACATTAATTATAAACATTTCTCCCCTTTCGCAAGTAACCTTTAGATAGTAACACACATCCATGCAAAGAACAAGCAAAACGGTTTCCGTCGAGTATGATGGATGTGAGAAATGTTAATACTTTTCCCTCACATAACCGACTCCCTTACTCGTTTCTCTTTCCCTTGAGTTTTATCGGTTTTTTCCCTTTCCTTTTGGAATAAATAAAGTTCGATGACGACTCTGTTGTATCATCGAGCGTGCGATGCGCTCAGGCATTTTTCGCGCCACTATAGGGGCCACCCCTCGCAAAAATTTTGTCTAGCCTCCCACGCCAACCACTCACTGAAAAACTGTAACTATGAAAAAAATGTGTTTTTATTTTATTTTTAATTTTTTCTCTTTTGCGAGGGAGCTTTTCTCACAGACGCAAACGTAACACTTACCTTAGGGCTATCCTTCACAAACTTTCTTTCAATAAAGCGTCAAAAATTTTAATTTTTTTTTCCTCCTTATGTGTTGCGAGGAGTGACCCCTTATGCACTTATTTTCTTTTTCTCTTTTGCATGGAGATATCCCTTCATAATTTTTTTTTCTTCTTTGCGAAGAGTTAGTTCCAACAATATCATATATTATGGTTTAATCTATGTAAAATCTTCTAACTACATCACATATTTCTTATAGTGAAATGTTATAAGAAATCATCAAATTTTTTAATCCATAATATCATTAAAAACAAGTGGGTTAAACCAATAGAATTTATAGCAATTCCAACCAATTTTACCACCTTAAGAAGTCATCAAATTTTAATCCATATATCATTAAAAACAAGTGGCTTAAACCAACCGAACTTATAGAAGTTCCAACCAATTTTACCACCATAAAACTCTTCAAAATTTAATCCATATACCATTAAAAACAAGTAAGTTAAACCAACAGAATTCATAGCAGTTCCAACCAATTTTACTACCATAATATCAAGGGATGTAGTTAGAAAAGTCAAGAAATAATGTCATAATCGATACATTATTATATTAATTTATTATACTCAAATAAAGACAATGTCTTATCCTATTAAGTTGAAATGTCTCTATACATTTACACATAAATCAATTCATGAATGACCATCTCAGTTTAAGCCTTTTTAAAGTAGTACAATTCTAGCAACTATAACTCGTATAGGCTACTTTATAAAACCTAGCAGTGGCAATATGGTATGGTAAAATTTTGCAATCATTAACTTGATTAAAAATTAGGAGAGAAGGTGGCATAAAATAAAATATAGAACAAGATTGTTGAACAAAGACACAACTCAACAACCACTCCCGCTCCTTTCATTTTCCCAAGGAGGCTGTAGAGTACCAACCCCACCATCAAAAGTAAAAGCAACTAAACTTTTTATATAAACAAAACGAGTCACAAATTCTTACATAGTGAAACACTATTGGAAAATTGACCTTTGAAGATGGCTCTATTGCTATACTAATGTTCTAAAAGATATGAAAGATGTATTATAATACAGTTTTGTAGGATTAACTTAAATCCAATCACAATTTTTAACATGATATCAAAAGTCTCGTTTAAGATTTAATGAATCATCTTTTATTAGATTTTTGCTAACGGATCATCTACCGTTTATTTTCATGTTTCAGATATCAAATTTTAAATGTAAATAAGTGTGTTAAAAATCTCACACCAAACAATATATAACTTGAATATGTGCTTAAAAATAAAGACAGTTCTCATCCTAAAAAGTCGGATTTGTATGGTTGAATTAAATAATCCACAATTCATAACAAGATTTTAATCACAAAAGTATAAAGTGAAAGTCAAATTTGCAAAATTCATACACTATTGTGAGCGAAATTCACACTTTTGAGAATTAATTTATCTATTCAATCCCAAATTATGACTTGAAAATTAGGGTTTGTAGGGTCCCTAACAAGGAAGCAAAATGAAAGCAAAAGGAGCGTGTGAAAACAAAAGAAAACAATAAAGCAAATGAGATCCAATGACACAAAAGGAAAAAAACCAAAGAATCTTTCATGGCTCTAATGCTTCTTTCTAGGGGTGGACATTAGAAGACCAACCGACGGTAACAGACCGAACCAAATGGCATTTTGGTGAACGGTTCGGGTTACATCGGGTTTCAGGTATTTAGGGAGCATGCAGTTGGGTAGTGGTGGATAGTGGTGGTCGGGTTCGGTCATGCATTTTGGACCCGTAGGAATCCGGACCCGACCGATTCACATCAGATTTTGAGTCAGCGCAAGGAAAATATGAGGCCAAATCCAAAAATGCAATGACCCAATTTCTTAAAAATTAGGGGTAGTTTCAGCCTTTTTTCATTTCCTTTATTCCCAAATTCAACATACTCACTCACTCACTCATCTCTCATTGTGTCTTTCTTCTGCTAGGGTTTGTTCCCAAATTCAACATATCGTCGCCGCCACCACCACAACTACCTTCCTCCTCGTCAGTCATCGTTGAATCGCTCCAAGCTCCAAGCCATCACCATCATCCTCATCGTTGCGGCTTCCATGGCTATCTCAGTAAGTATTTACTCTCTCTCCCACTCATTTTTTTATGTTTTCTTCTTCACGATTTGTTTTGCTTGTTTTTACCTATACCTTTTATGATATATGTACTTTTGATTGTTGTTGTTCTTGTTTGGCTTTATAGAGTTGTTCTTGTTTGAATAACATTGTCATTCATTATCTTGACAGTTCCAAATTCAAGCCTGGAGTACCATATGAAGAACATGACTTTAGGCTTTTGAGGAGTGCGATTTAGAGGTATGTCGCTCTATGTCCGACTTTTTTTCCTCATGACTCGCTTCAAAATGTCTTCTTGGTATTGTTGAATTCTGATGGTAACTCATAAGCCATTGGAAATATCATGTATGTTATATAAAACAACAATGCAGTGAGTAATCCTAATAACTGGCCCCCTTGTTGTGAACAAATAATTAAAAATTAAAGATCCTGCTGGATATGCATTTGAATCTTGCTTGGTGACCTTTATAGGGCATTTACTGTGGCTGGAAATTGAAACCAGAAGAAGCTGTACAGGTTACAATATTAAGAAGCTATGCAGGAAGAACGTATTAAGGTAAAATATGGAATTGCACTTTATAATTTATGTTTCTTGCTTTTGTTTACCTTAATACGTAAAACAATTTTAGAGCAGAAAGTAAAACAGCCAGCACACACACTCTCTTGAATGGAAGCTTCTGTTTGTCATAAAACAATTTTAAATTTTCATAATTTGAATGAATTATTTTCTGAAGTCCGTGGCTAGGTAGTAACTAGTAACTTATTTCTTCTTTGGTTGGTGCAAAACCTTATCAGACTTGCCATTTCATAGAGCTTGGCGAATCAAAGTATACAGGTTTTTCTTCCCTCTAAGTTTTTACTTGTGTAGTGGTATCATAACTTGAAAACAAATGCTCCATAGTTCCTCTGTATTCTGGAGTTTAACTGAATGGAATATGTTAATCAAATTTGCCATGTACTTCCTTAATACAATGTTGTCTTATTGTTCTTCAAGTATGATTAGGTGTGTGATTTTGTATGTTTCTTGAAGTATGCAAAATAACTATATTAAGCATGTTTAAGAACTTGTATGTTTAGGAAATTGTAAGTTTAGGAAATAACTTTAGTATTTGTGTTGGTTGCAAATTAGTGTCTATGTTTAGTTTCTTATTTGTGTTTATTTTTGGATGTGCTTATTTGCTCAGTTATGGAGCAAGACACCCCCATTACCAATGAACATTCTCAAACCTCGCCCAATGTACCAACAACCACAACACCTATTGAACCAACCACAAATCTTCCGCCTATTCCGAAGAAAAGAAGGCCTAATGCTAATGGTAATAGAAAGAGATCTGAGGTTTGGGACCACTTTAACCTCATTACTAATAGTCATCCCCCTACTGCTGCCTGTAAATACTGTCATCAAATGTACATGTGTGACTCTAAGAAACATGGAACTTCAAATTTAAAGAGTCACATGAAAACATGCCCTAAGTATCCGTTGAACCTGTCAACTGACCCTACCCAAACAATCTTGACATTTTCAGCAACTCATGGAGTTGGGCTGGTTCCAGCAAGTTCTAGGTTTGATCCTGTAGGTTGTAGAAAGGGGTTGGCTTATTTTATCATTTTGGATGAGAAACCCTTTATTACGGTTGAAGGAGAGGGGTTCAAGTACTTTTGTAAGCAAATGCAGCCCCAATTTTCTATACCATCAAGGAGAACCATAGTTAGGGACTGTTTTCAATTATATCTTGATGAGAAAGTGAGGTTGAGGGCATTCTTTAAGTCTGATTGTAGTAGGGTGGCAATAACAACAGATTTTTGGACATCTGTCCAAAATCTAAACTACTTGACCCTCACTGCCCATTTTATAGATAAGGATTGGAGTTACCACAAAAGGATAATTAGCTTTACAGTTATTCCAAATCACCGTGGTAGAACTGTTAGTAAGAAGGTTGAGGAAGTATTGAAGGAGTGGGGGCTGAGAAATGTTTCTACCATTACGGTAGATAATGCGGCATCAAATGATGTTGCTGTTAAATATTTAGAGCAGAAAGTAAGAAACATGAATGGACTTTTAATGGATGGATTTGGGTTTCACATGAGGTGTTGTGCTCATTATGCATCTCTGTCAAATTCTTATCAAAAGAAGAAGCATCTATCAGTTGATGCTATTGCAGGTCAAATTCTAATATTAATGGAGGTAAAATTGTTACATTTTGAGAAATTTGGAAAGTAGTCCGCCTGTAGGTTCACTGAAATATTACATTTTCATGTTACATTTGGTGACAAAGCTTTTGATGTTACATTTTCATGTTTTCTTATGTGAATATTATTTTCTTTCAGGTACCTGAAATATTATTTTCTTGAATGATAGAAAGAAACTTGGAATTGGCTGCACTGCAGTGAGGTGAACTTTATTTCATAACTACTCTATGAAGAATATTAATATCATTATCTGCTCCATGGAATTGGATAGTCAAAATGATAGTGTCAATGGCATTCATGCATTTTGTAGGTATTTGGTGCATGCCAATGGCATTTGTGCAGGATATGCACTATTCTCAGTTGTCGATGTTGCTATGCCACGCCCTTCAACCATGCCTAGAGCTTGGGCTTTCTTTTTGCTAGACCAGGTCATCTCATTTTTTTGTCAATCTATAATGTAATGAACTGAATATCAATTCACAACTTCAAGAAAGTAAATATTTCTTTTCCATTTGTGTTTGATATCTTATAGGTATTAACCTACATAATCCTGGCTGCTGGAGCTGTATTATCAGATTCAAAGGTTCTATACCTTACTGAAAAGGGACTCCCCATAGCAGCATACAATGCACTGCAGTCCATAGTTACAAGGCAGATAAAGATTACCAAGTCTCACAGGATGGAAATTTTCATATGGTTCTTGGATGTATTTAGTTTTATTTGAACAACTTTTATTTGGTTGTGTTTGGCTATATATATATATTACTAAACTTGTTAAATGTTATTTGAACAACTTCTATTTGTTAAACTTAATTTGGTTCAGTTTTAAATTTAGAAATACATGTTTAGTAATAATTTTTTTTAAATAAATTTTTGTGAAGCAGGTGGTTATAAGGCCCATATTCTATTAAATTAAAAATTGTAGATGTATACAAAAAAAATTAATTTTTTTTTTAAACTAGCCCAACATGCAATGAAAATATTAGTTTTTTTAAATGGGCTCAAGTATTTGTAAATCCGGGAAAAACCGACTTCCAAATCCGAATTCGACAAAGCCCGAACCCAAAAAACCCGACTGCTGAATTGGGTACAATTGGGCCAGCATTATTCACCCGAAGTTTGGGCCGGTTTAGGGGTTTGGGCCTGAACCGGCCCGAACCAATGTCCACCCCTACTTCTTTCTACCTCTAATATAAACAAAACATGACATACAACAAGTACAACCTCAAAAAACAAACATGTTTTCACACTTTCTTTCTCTTCTGTCTCACTGTTAATTCCTTGCACAAAGTAGCCTCATTCTCATCACACAATGCTTCTAAGAACCTCAATTTCCAAATACAAGAAACTCTTCCAAAAAACCCTAACTAACTTCAAATCATTATTCTCTCCAACTTACTAAAAAATCCCCAAAACACCTCTCCATAATCACTCCTCTTACAACGACTTAGAAAAATTCTACACCGACTTCACTCAGAAATAGGATTTGGAAAACGGAAAAACAAAGAAAAGAAGCAAGAACGAAGTCATAATATCATCATCAACAACAAAGCAAGAAGAAAACAAACAAGAAGAAGTACATATACATTTACATAATCATGGTGAGATGGAGAAGGAATTTGAGGAGAAATAGAATAAGAGAAAGTTAACTCATCAAAGAGGAAAGAAACAAGATTCATCATCATCGATGTTGAATTCTAAGAGTATAGTGGAAAAGAAGATGAAAGAATTGGAAATTTTGGAGGTGAATAATATGGATTATGTATTAGATATTGAAGAGGTTCTTCATTACTATACTAGACTCACTTGTCCTTCATATGTTGTAATTGTTGATAAATTCTTCATGGAAATGTACTCTGAGTTCTTGGATTGTTCAAAAACACCTCCAAATGTTTACCACTTCAAATACTTTCAAAGCCCCTATTTACTTAACAAAACACCCAAAATTGTCTTTAAGGCCTAGCCAGTTAATTAGGGGACCGTCAGCTTAATTGGGAGAATTTTTTTTAGGTTGTTTAATCTATTAGATTATATGTATAATCAATTAAATTATGCCTAATCGAGTCCATAAACAATTATGATAGTTTCTTTGTAGTGTTATATTTTGCCGGGCCCTAATTCTTCCAACAAATTGGTATCAACGACCCTGGTTGTGATTCAAAGAGAAGTTGTAATGGCAAATGGTAAAACAACATCATTGCAATTTCTAGTGAATCTATTGATTTTCAAAGACGATAACTATGAGAGGTGGGTTGCATAGATGAAGGTCATCTTCAGGTTTCAAAATGTCGCTAAAATCGTGAATGATGAAGTACCTACATTGGAAGCAAATGTAAATGATGTTCACAAGGTTGTGCACAAGGAACAAAGGAAGAAAGATGGAAAAGCTCTTTTCTTGATTCCTCAATAAGTGGATTGATCGGGCTTATACAATCTAACTGCAAATGCATAGCCTATCGTGTAGTATTAAAAGATATCGATCTCACCGAGACCAATAGTCAAAAATCTATCGTTACTGATTGCTACGCTGTTTATTTAAGGCGAGCAATACAAAAGTTGAATGCGGTGATAGAAATTGCGCTAAAATAAGAACTAAATGAAATTGGACAAACAGTACGGAGATGTGGGGATCTATTAATTAACCGTACTCTTATTGTTTCTAAAAAGGGATTTTCAATGGGGCAATATTTTCTATTTTGGAAAGAATCAATTTAACGGGAACTGTTGCTTTCACGAATACATGGTAGGCGCTCAATGCGTTAAAGTAGTAAGCCTATTTTTAAGAAATCAAACTCTTTACTAAATAGAAAAGTGATTTTTGATTGGGAAGTTTAATTTAAAAAGGGTTCTTAAGCCTTCGCTTAAGTACCGGATCCTAAACCTATAAACGCGCGCGTTCGTAAATAATTTTAAAACCAACTTGCTAGAAACCTTAGACTTCCCTGCTTAATAAATAAAAGGCTTTCGAGGAATTTATTAACTAAGAACTTAACAATTTAAATCGTTTGTACCGGACGACTTTTGATCTTACTCAGTGTTTTCACTGTCCCACTTTCGTAGGGACAGATTAAAATAAGACATAGTAAAATTGTTTAAAAACCAAAACATTCCCAAAGGTAATTCTACAAGAACGATAAAGATACGTTTAATTAAAGTCCTCACATCCCAACACCAATAAAATTAGCTTGACATGATGATGTAAATAAATGCGATTAATTTGATAACGGGATAAAACATGGCGAACGTAATTAAAAGGTGTGGTTTAAATGAAAGTATAAGATGAACGGGAAATTAGATAAAGGCGACGAAAGTAAATAAAACAATTAAATAAAAACCTGCTCCGAAGAGACTTAGGTCTAGTACTGAAACAAACTTGAAATAAAAGCTGATAATCTTCAAAGCGATAAAATAACGGTGAGAAATAAAACTTGTACAGGGGTTGCTCCAAGCTTGATACAGACTCAATCGACAATGCAATAACCCTTCGGTATGGAGAGTTAAAGCTTACAAATGGACAGTATATGGCTTAAGTGTTGCACTAAGCTTGAATACCCTCACAAGTTAACTGAGAATCCTATTTATAGAAAACTAGGAACCCTAAAGTCATGATGCAGCTGCTGGAATTTATGGGGAGACTTTTTAGGAGAGGAAAACGAGACTTGGAGACCAAGGGAAACCCGTTTTGTGATTGTTTGGCGTCTATAACGTGTGGCGACCGCCACACTCTCATGGTGAGCGCCATGCTTTCAGACTGGTCATGACTTGGTCTTTTGACCGTTAGTGCGTGGACCACTCATGGCCACCTCATGGTGAACGCCATGGTGGTCGCCATCAGCATGAACCAACATCATTCCTTCCGCTTTTCGTTTGTTTTGCTTTGTTCCTTCGCACAAGGCTCCCGAATAAAATACCTGAAAACATAGAAAATACCAGCATAACAATACAGATGCAAATCAAAATAGCTCTAAAACATGCACTAATCAAGTCAAATAAACAGTGAAATCTCATGTCATCATGGATCCTAACGTGTTCGAGAAGATCATTGAAGAAGAAACATCCAAATAAGCATGGGCCAAGTTGGAGAACTTGTACGATAGAGAAGAAAAATGAAGAGGGTGAAATTACAGACATTGATAAAGCAATTTAAGATAACATAGATGAAAGAAGATGAATCAGCTTTTGATTTCTTCTCAATATTAGTGTTACTCACGAACCAGACGAAGGTGTGTGGTGAATCGATCAATGATTTGCAGAAGATTGAGAAAGTCTTGAGATCTCTGACTGCAAATTTTGATAAAATTGTAGTGTCTATTGAAGGGTCCAAGAACCTAGCTAAGATGACGTTAGAATGAATTCAAGCTTCGTTAAAGGCTTGTGATATGAGGCTGAAGCAGAGGAACTCAGAAAGGGAGAAGGTGGATGAATAGGAAATGCAAGCAAGATTCATCAAAAAGTTTAGAAAAGAAACGGAAATGTAGAGAAAAATCTTGCAAATGATGAGAAGTCAAGAAAGAATTCAAAGAAGCACTCTGATTCAACTAAGAAAGTCATGTTCAAAAGGTATTCTGGGAAAAAAGTTGAGATGAAGGATGTGTAGTGTAACCACTGTCAAGAATTTGGTCATTATGCTCGAGAATGTCAAAGAAATAAGGATTCAAGAGAAAAAGATAATGATGAAGTGCAAAATGCACATGCTGGAGAAAGCGACTATGATGATATGCTACTTATGGAAAATACAGAGTCGAATAATGAACAAGTTACTGAAACATAAAGGTGTACATAAAGATGTTGAATATATAATTCAGCTAGACAAACCATATGTATCATGTTACTGAAACCTAGAGGTGTACATAAAATAACAAAGACTCTTGTAAACCCTAGAACTCTAAAATCTTCAATATGAATGATTGCTTTCCAATGTAGGGTTAAGCTCCTTATATATCATAATAACTCTGGGCTTTTATCCTTGGACATTACCTTCAATTTCATTCAAAATTAATGCATAATTTGTTGGATAATATATGTTCCATAAATCTCTCCAACAATATATGATTTGTTTCAATTTAAATTCAAATTTAAATCTCCATTTAAATCTGAATCAATCTTCGTCTAGCTGTCAAACAAATCACTTAATCATATTGCTAAACCAATTAACGATAAAATCTTGTTCAATCTTTGACCATAAGGTCTTCCAAAATGCAATGGCAAAACCTGTTGCACAAGGCCTAAATGTCGTACCAACATGTTGTGCCATCGTGATAGGAAAAATAGCAAGTGTACTATTTTGCCTATTGTAGTTATAAAGGGAAAATCCCAAGTATCGAATCTCAAGGACTGCTTGACGATACAGAGTTCGGAGACAATTTCAATTAAACAAAAAGCCTTGGGGGTTTTTGGATTTGGTAAAATTATATCTAAAATTGCAATTAAAGAAAACGAGTAAAATAGTTAAACAATTAACAGTGAGGAGTATATTGCTAGGGTTCGGTGAATGAATCTTCCTGTAACAATTACGACTTATCAATGCAGAATCCCCAAGAGTTGATTACCGGTTCTCTAGGGCATCTAATCCTAAGTCCCTAGTGAAAAGATCTTTGGTCACATAACCTAATTACTATGTCCATAGGCACTTACGTTCATGATCAAGCATGCAAATATCAAGAATTTCCGGTTAAGATAAAGTATCCCTAGTCCTAGGTGATATTTATTATCAAATGTTCTTAATCAGATCAACATACAACAGCTGTCCAGCTCAAATTATATGTAAAGGTTCAAAATATGTTTTTTCGACGGTTAAAGCATTAAGCACAGAGATAAGAACAAATTAATGATTACTGAATTAAAACTGTCATTGCATCCATAAATTCGAAATCATTACAATCAGAATCAGGGTCACCCCCTAGCAATGAGGGGTTTAGCTACTCATAACAAAAATTAAAATCAAAGATGAATCAATCTTTAATCGTTAAAAACTCTTGAACATACGAAACCCTTGTGAAATTCTCAGTCTCTAGCCTTCAAAACATATGTTCGCTCTAAAAAATCGAACAACCCTTGAAAAATCGCGTTCTGGGACTAAATAGTCGAATTCCGGGCTTTCAGGATTTTTGGGCCTCATTACGCGTAATGACTTACCTCTTACGCGTAATGCCTTATTTCCACGCCATCCTACTACGCGTAGCAGCTACTGGGCCAGCCACTACGCAAGCCATTACGTGTAATGACCAACCTATTACGCGTATAAGCAGAGGCTTTGATTTTCCCCAATTTTTCGCCCCTCTGCTAGAATACGTAATGTACGCGTAAAGGAAGGGGCCATACGCGTAACAGCTAGAGTGTTATTTGTATGGGTAGCATATACTTCAATTTTTGCGTTTTTCTTCCGCTTTCTCGCTCCGACTCAGTTTTGCATCCAATGCTAGATCCTCTGAGCTTCCAAACCTGTATTTGACCTGCTGACATACCAAAAGCGTAAAATATCCTCGAGAAACTCATAATTAATGACACACTTAACATAATCAAGACAAACCTAATTACCACTAAAACACACTCAAATTCACACAGTTTCTTGACTTATTTACGATTAAATAATGAAATACATAGCACAAATGGTGACTGATCACGTCGCGTCTAACATGCGTCCCTTCTGCACCTCCATACAACTTAAGAAAGCTAGATTAGTCTTGAAAAATTTGAACACTTCTCCATGTTCTTATTTTGTAAAATATATCCAATCCAAAAGGAACAACAATCTTTTCCTTTGGCGAATTGTGGCAAAACATCTCTTGAAGATATAACACTTATTCAGACAAGAACAAGTCACAGACTTTAGAGCATACAATTATCAGCAGTCTTCCAAATATCAATGGTAAGCCCAGCAGCAGAAAATCACTAGCATTCATAAAAAAATACCACACAAAATAATGCTCTAGAATAAATCAGACAAACATGCAATAATTCATAACTTAGTCATGCATTGCTCTCAGTCAGCTCATAGTTAGTAGCATATAATCCTACTAACTAACAATTATCAACATGCTATCATTCACATACTTAGTCATGCATAAGAAAAACAGTTAGTAGCTAATAATACGATATGAAAAAATCTACTAACACAAAAGCTCACATAAGAAGGGGCCAAATGTCTTGCCCGATGCTGGAGCATATGAGCACAACATTAACACTTTACCATAGATGGTTAGTACTAAACAAATATTTGTGTTACCTCATCAACACCAATACTACTCGCCTTTTTGCCATAATTTGGAAAAGCGTGAGTATATCAAATAACACCTAGATGTCAGTCATGCATAGGTTAGTATGTTAGCACATACACAACCAAAACATGAGTAGAACAAGCAAAACAATATCCAGAAATGAAAATTCATTAGACTTTTTACTGTACAAAAAGTTAAAAAAGACTGTAGAGCCTTTAAAAATATACAAAGAATGCCCATATACAAGGGCCTTAACAAAGATAACAACCAAGAAATCTTCAGGAAGAAATCTCCAAACTTCATCTCTTTAGATTAAAAGCCAATTTAAGTTATCCTCATCTACCTTATAATCACTTGAGTCACTTAATTCCATTAGCTCTAAAACTGCAGCCTTTGTCCTCCTTATTTTCTCAGGATGCATATTTGAGATCATTATCTTCTTAGGGCCGACTGTTCCACTAGACGGTTCAATAATGGTTGTGTGTTCCTAACATCTTAAGCTTCCTTTTCCTTATTTAACCAAGACTCCAACATATCCGCAATATCCTTGGGAACCTCAATTTATTTGATAGATGCGCTCCCTCTAGATGAATCATTAGAATTTTGATTCATGTTGGGATGAAGAGAGGGATCTGTAATCTGATAGTAGGGTAAAGCAAAACGTCTGTTTTTCTTGCTTGTAACGATAACCCAGTTATACCACACTAGAAATAACAAAATAATTTGCCTTAATTTTCATGCCAAAGTGGTCCTAGGAGAGAGAAATGCTTTTTCTCTTTTGGCACAAATCCCTAGCATTGTTTGCTATTGATTCTCATAATGCATACCCCTTTTTCAAAATGTACTGCATCTAATGGCTTAGTGAAATGTTAGAGACAAAAGTTATGACATCTTGTTCCACATTACATTCCTTCAACATTTTCTACACCCAAAGTAATTTCTTACAACGTCTCCCTGTAGTAGTGTATTTATCTTCACCAGAATCACATACTTCCTTCAGTAGTTGAACCACTTCTTCAAATGTCAAAACTTATTTTGACAACTATATCCTGTTCTGGACTGGACCAATGGCTAGAATTGGCCCAATCCGCTTCTGCTCCAGAGCGGCCCAAATTGCCTAAGCCCCATCAACAGAGGGGCAAAAGTGACATTTCTGCCCCTACACCTGGGCAAGGAACGCAACATCCCTCCCCGGTTCTGATGCCCGTTACGCACGGCTTCCTCGCTGCCGAACGTCAACGGGCAGGTGTCCGCAACTACGTTTATGCCCGACATAACGGCTAGTTCATGGCAACCTGCCCGTCACAACGGCTAGTTTGGGCAGTTACCTATTCTTTGGGAAAAATGGCTAGTTCGCCCCGAAAATAGGACCGTTGGCCACGCGCTGGGGGCTCTATATAAACCCTCTCACTTGAGAGGTTCAGGTATCACATTTTCACCCTAAGAATACACTTTGTACTTGCCCCTTTTTCTCTGACCCTTTCTTACTTGGGCGTCGGAGTGCCTTGCAGGTACACCCCATTTTCTCCTCATCAATAGTCCGAACACCCTGCACGTCTGACGACCATCATCCGCCGAGCACCTTGCCATCTGACGACTAGTGTGCGTGGATCTGATCAAATACTCGAGATCAGTGGCGCCGTCTGTGGGAACTCCTTGTTCTCCCCTTCTTTCTTTCTTACTCGGAAACTAAAGATCAAAACATACTTTCATTAATCCACCCACACATGGCCGCTCAGAACTCCGCAAAAGGTGCTGACACTACAGTTTTTGTCCCCGTCAACAAGATAGACGTTAATGGCAGTTCGCTGTTACTTTTTGATCCCCGTTTCCTTCGAGATGGGGCCACTGCGTCTCCAACTCCTCCTCCCACCGAGCAAGGAGGAAAACAGTCACCGTTGGGGGAACGACCAATTCCTGGCCCCCCAGCGCTGATTTGGCCATTGCAGCCCTCCTAGATGTTGTCAACCGCACGAACCTCCTTATCTTACAGCAAGGCGAAAGGATAGGAGCCCTCGAAGAAGCAGCTCTTCCAAGATCTTCTCCTCCCAAGAGGAAACACCAGAAATCAAGAAGCCCGCCACCTAGGCGCCGGGAAAATCGTATGATGAGGCGTGAGCCCGAACCACTACGCGTTCGCAAACGCGACCAGATCTCCCCGTGGGATCAGTCGCCACCAAGACATAAGAGAACGAGGCAAGATGGGCATTCTCCACCGGTCAGACCTCGCGACCGACCACAATCGCCCTCACCTCACAGAGACCGCCGTCGCGAGCGCAGACAACGGTCACCGTCGACTTCAAGTTTGGACAGCGACGACGAGCCTCGCGGTCCGTTGTCCCACAGGATCTTGGCCACCCGTCTCCCCAAAGGACTAGAGAAACCTCCATCTCTAGGGACTTATGATGGAACCACGGACCCAGACGAGCACATAGAAAACATAGATGCTCTTCTGGACTACAGAGGTGTACGAGGAGCCATTAAATGCCGCCTGTTCCCAACCACGCTCCGGAAGGGAGCAATGACCTAGTATAAACAGCTGCCAGAGGAATCCATCACCTCCTGGAGGCAGCTCGGGAGGATCTTCTCCCGACACTTTACCGCATCACGACGCCATCCAAAGACTGAGGCATCCCTTGGAGCTGTTGTACAGGGGAGAGATGAACCTCTTCGGGACTACATTGAGCGGTTCAACAAGGAAGTCGTCCAAGTGCCAACGACCGACGAGATGAAGAAGTTCCTGCTCGAGCAGCGATTACGTCCTGGCTCAGACTTCGCGAAAGCCATCGGCCTAGATCCACCAAGGAACCTCAACGCTCTCCTCCACCAAGCCCAGTCGCATATACAGTACGAGGAGAAGGTCGCTGCCCACTCTGTCCGGGCCTCCCGTCACCAAGAAGGCGCCCGGACATCCAGAGCTGAAGAGCCCTCGACATCCCTTCGAGGAGATAAAATACGCGACGATCGGCCTCGCGATGCACACGAACAGAAGGGACCTTCTGGACGGTTCCATGACTATACCCCCCTCACTACCTCGAGGGAGAAAATCTTGTCCGAATGTGCCAACTCAGAGTTCAAGCAGGCGGGGGTCCATTTCCCCAAACAGTTACCGGCCAGGCCAGGTGTGGACAAATCCAAGTATTGCCGCTTCCACAAGAGCCACGGCCATACGACATAAGAATGCATCCACCTCAGAGACGCCATAGAGATCCTCATTCGCGGTGGCCATCGAAGCAGTTCACGAAGAAAAAAGAAGCTCCCCGGCAAGAAACCCAGGAGAGCAAGAAGGCTGCTGAAGAGACTCCGCCCTCCAATGACACCAACGTACAGGTCGCTATGTCCGTGACTCGACCAGAAGACTTCTGTATCCCCGACAGTCTGCCCGCTTCCACTTTCCTCGGCGCTCACAGCCCGTGGGAAACCTTCCCGACGGCCATGGTCATCTCCGGTGGTGGATTCAACAAAATCACGGTTGGTTCGGTCAAGAGGAAGTTCATCAACTGATCAGCAAGAGCGCCAACAAAGTCACCACGCTGGATACCACTCGCAAAGGATCCTCTCCCATTTCCTTCTACAAAGAGGAGCTCCTCGGCGGGTCACCGAACTCAAGCATCCCGCTTCTCATCCGGGCAAGGATGGAGAACTTCGACGTTCGCAGGATACTCGTGGACCAGGGCAGTTCAGTTGATATAATGTACAACCACCTGTTCGAGACACTGCAGTTGGACGACTCTCACCTTACTCCATACGTTGGATCTGACCTGCAGGGATTCAACGGAGCAGTAACAAGGCCCCGAGGTTACGTAGAGCTCATCGTGACCTTCGGTTCAGGAAAGACAACCCGAGCAATCAAAGCACAGTTTCTGGTAATCGACTGCCCGTCACTATATTAGTGCATTTTTGGAAGGCCAACCCTGGCAGAGTTGGTTGCAGTGCCTTCCACCGTACATCTCAAGATGAAGTACTACACTTCTGAAGGGATGGTCGCCACCCTCCACGGCGACATCGAAGCTGCCCGTCGATGCTTTGAAGCAGCATCAAAAGGATTGAGCACAATCTCAGCAAAGTCGAGGACATCTGGACGCCTTCCTCTGCCTAGCAGCTCCGAGTAGCCAAAGCCACTCCCCCAGGTCGAATCCATCGACTTGGACAGCCGTTTCAACGAGGAGGATCACGCCAAAGCCCTGACGACTCCGGGTAGCCAGTCCCACAACAACGGCCATCTCCTGCGCCCCATACCAGATGGCAACTTCGAGATCGTCCCGTTCGGAGAAGACCCCCAACGGGGAGTAAAGATCGGAGCAGACCTCCCCAACCTGGCCAAGAGACAACTAAAAGCGTGCCTCAGGGAGAACGCAGACTTGTTCGCATGGAGCGCTGCTGAAATGCCAGGGTTGGACCCCTCCGTCGCTTGCCACCAGCTTACAATCGATCCGACCGTCAAAGCCGTTGCCCAGCGCAGAAGGAAACAGTCCCCGGAGAAGATGGAAGCCGCGGAGAAAGCTGTTAAAGACCTTCTAGAAGCTAGGTTTATTTCCGAGGCCAAATACACTACATGGTGTAATACCCCAAATTTGACCACTTAGATTTCCCATCATTGTGAACATCATCATCACAATATGGATGTACCTTTATGCTTCATTAGTCTCCCCAAAGATGGGTGAGCATCCACTACAATCAAAATTAGGGTTTCAAGCCCTCTCTGAGTGCTTAGACAAATGATCAATCAAGAAATGACATGATCTTCAACTTGTCTAATCTCTCAAACATCCACATTGGATCAAAAAGGACTCCCACTTTAAGGATTAAGCACAAAGCTGCTCCCTTCTAGGTGGATCAAGTCTCAAGATCAACAGTGTCACCAAATTAGGGTTTTGATCACCCAGGGCCTCCAGATGAAAAGTTTCATCTGGGCACAAGGCAATGATCCAAAACATAACCTAATATACTTCATGGAACCTCATGAACCCATGCATCAAGTCAATTTTGCCTCAGGGGATGCATTCATCAAAAATCAGGAATTAGGGTTTCTTGACCTAATTCACCCCTAAGTTGACTTTTGGGACAAACCATGAGCCAAGACCTCAAGAGATGATTTGAGGGTTTCTAATATACCATATTGATCCATTTGGAATAATGGATTGATCCAAGAAGCTTGAGCAACAAGTCTCAATTTCATCTGCACCACAATTAGGGTTTTAAGGGAAAAGTCAACTGTAACTTTGACTTTTGACCAGGACATGCTCCCAAACCCTAATACATGATTGAATATACCCTATGACACCCATGGAACATGCCCATCAAGTTTGATTTAGGTCAAGGACATGATTTCCTGAAGAATTGCACAGTTTGGAATTCATCTCATAAAAAGTCAACTGTGCACAAAAGTCAACTTTGACTTTTTGAGATTTTTCACCAAAATGGATTTTTAACCCTAAAATGATGTTAATGTATGATTTGAATCATCATTCATCAAGAAAAATAAAGAAAAGTGAGATAACTTGTAAAAGGGGTAACCATAAAACTTAGAAATTTTTCTAAGTTAAAAATAAAGTGGCAAAGGTACCAACTTTGGAGGACCATAACTCCTAAACCACAAGGCCATTTTCTCTCATCCAACGATGGATTTGTAGCCCTCATTATCACCTACAAAAACTTCAACTACAAGTCATTCCAATTCATTAAGGATTTTGAGTTATGGAGTGATCAAAGTGGCTGAAAAGTGAAAATGTCACTTTTTCCAACACTTAGTGAAATTTTCACTAAGTCAGATTCTGCCTCACTTTTTGCCAAATGTAGGGGGATTTTTCACTTGGAATCAAAAGAGATCAAAACCAAACTTGTTCAAACAGTTGTTGTATCATGTAAGAGCTTTCCAAAATGGCCAAGAACATTGCCAAATTCAACCTACACCATGAGATACAACATTGCCAAGTTGCCTTGCTGAAATCTGTCAAGGCAAGGCAGAATTTGCAACTTTGGTCGATTTTCCAAAATCAGCCAAATTCAATTGCTCCAATCCACTTGGACACCTCAGAGGATTGAATCTAAAGGGGACAATCACTGAGCCAAGCCTCCAAAGTCCATGGAACAAGAAATAGCATGTTGAACCTAGAATGGCCAAAATGGGGACAAGACTTCAAATTTGGAATGAGGCATTCAATGGAACCATCAAGGTGGCATGGACTGAGCCATTCTCATCTGAAATCAGTCAAGACTTATCCAAGACCAAGGGGACCAAAGCTCTGTGCCCTAACCTCTAGTCAATGGCTAGAGGAGACTTGGATTTTCATTTGCCAACATTGGCCAAACCTACTTACCAGCTGCCATTCACTATTCCTTGCAAAACAAACTTGCTCTACTATAAATAGAGCTCAATTGTGGTCAGTTTAAATACACCAAAGCCATCTAACAGATGCTTTCCTCAAAATCTCTTTCTCTTGGCAAAAATACCTTTCTTAGCAAGGTAGCTATCGGGTTTTGAGTTTGAGAGCAATTCTGCACAAACCAATCACTCACACACCTCACATCATCACATATGAGCTGATCAAACACTCACATAACTTCTGAAACATCAATTTCATGAAATCACCAGCTGGTTGCTCAAAATTTCAAACAAAGTGCAGCTGAGGTACCACAAAATGATCCAGCCAATTTCAATCAAGTCCAACCATCCAAACACAATCCATAGGGTGTAGGGAAGCTGTTCAGATCATCACCACTCATCTGTAACACCTCCAAATCAAAAATCACTTTGAACTTGCTGTCACGACTTGGAGGTAAACACATACTTGGTCATCTTTCAATCTATGCATATTTCCTCGCACAATAATTTGGCCATATGTTCATAATCATGCATGGAATGTTTTCCCTCAATTAATTGCATTGTTTGAATCGTGTATCAAAAATCCTAGCCTTCATGCAGAAATTAGGGTTCTTGAGGTCTCTTCGTGATTTCTTGTTGTATGTTTAATTTAAATGAAATTAAAGTACATAGACATGATCGTGAGGTTGAGACGAGCATAATGATATGTGGATTGCATGATATGATTACGTATTCATGGAGATTGGATAGAAAACGCAAATCTGAGAAACCAAGAACACACGCGTGTTCTTCAGCTGTTCTTGGCGCCATTTTTCATAAATTCAAATATTTGAATTTTGTGATTTTGTTTAATTGATTCAAAAATTAATTTCTCTCTGAGTTTTAATGATTTTGAGTTGATTCTTTTTTTAATAATTCACAAAAATGTTAAAATATTTTATTTTATCAAAAAATCCCAAAAAATATTATTTATTTCATATAATTGATATTTTTGCAAAGAATTAATATTTTGATTGTTTTTGGCATTTTAAATATTTTTTCTACATTGATTTTGCAACTTTTAATGCTTTCTAATTATTTTGTAGGTCAATACTTAATTTTTGAAGCATTAATCCAAGATCACAATTTGTTTTCCATGTGTTAAACAATTTTTGATCATTTGAGTTGAATTTTTATTCAATTAAATACATTTTGAAAACAAATTAGGGTTTTTGGATTAATTCAACCCTCATAAATCATTTTCAAAACACTTTGGGCCTCTTGAGAGAGTGTAAGACCCATCCCCCCTTGTACAAAAACTTTTTGGGCCTCACTCATTGTATAAGTCCCTCTGTACAAGTAAACGGCGCGATCGTCGCCCGTTTAGAAATAAAAGAATCATCTGGGTCTCTCCTTGAGCTATAAGACCCATTCAAAACACTTTGGGCCTCTATTAGAGTGTAAGACCCAATCCCCTTTTAACCAAAACATTTTGGGCCTCACTTATTGTATAAGTCCCTCTGCGTTAAAAGAAAACTTCGGCGCGATCGCCATTTTTTAACGAAAAATCATTTGGGCCTACCCTCGTGTTATAAGCCCCACTCTTTTCTTTAAACCTTTTTTGGCCTCTTGAGAGAGTGTAAGACCCATCCCTTTGTACAGAAAACCATTTTGGGCCCCAGTCACTTGTATAAGTCCCTCTGTACAAATTCAAACAGTGCGCTCACTGATAAAACCCTGGGCCTCTCCTTGAGCTGTAAGCCCCAAATCTTTCTTTTTCAAAGCACTTTCTCCTTTGATTTTGAATATACTGTTGTTTTCAATCTTTCTTTGTTGAACAACTAACTAAACAGCATGGAAGCACTACAACCGAGTAAGTGGTTATCGCTTTCATTTACTGCTTTCATATTATAAACTGTATTGTGGGGCTGCTCACTGTAAGTCTCCTTTCATAAACTCATATCAACTGTGTAATAATAGTATAGATATTTCGAGTTTCCCTGGAAACTACGTCTAGAACTAGGTGACGCCGTTTCACTTATTTGTAGAAATAGACGCCTAGATCCCCAATAGGAGCACCAGATACAGTCTTCTCTTCGGCTGTCCTCCTTAGGAATCGTCAAGAAGCTCTACTCCCCAAGATGAATGTATTCTCCGTGAATGACATCTTTGAGTTTCTTCCCAATTCTCGAACTTTCCTGACTTGATCTATTCCTTGTGGATAGCTTGCCTTGAATGTCTCGGGGTTTGGGTACCCGCTACGGTCATAATCTTGGACCTTAACTAAGGAACCCTCTTTAAAAGCTAAAAGTCGCTGGATAGTAAACCTCGCACGTTTACCAGTGGTTTTTATCTTTAAAAGAGTTATCTCTTCTAATGGAAAGGAGATGATAGACCCACAGGCTTCTTAAAAGCATCGGCCTCCTCTTGGGCATTATTCAAGGACACTACGGCTTCTTAGAAGTATTCACAGCCTCCTCTTAGGCTTCGTATAATGATCTCTTCCTCCGGGAATGATAGCCTCCTCTTGGGCTTCGTACAAGGACCCGTCGGCTTCTTAAAAGTTTCCAGCCTCCTCTTGGGCTTCGTACAAATTGTCCCGACGACCTCCTAGAGGTATAGGAACAGAACCTAGTCATCCTCATAGAACAGTCCTTTCATAGAGTCTACTACTGTTTCTCACAGCGTAGTACAAAAGATAAAACTCTAGACACGGACAGTCTAACTTCCTTGAGTCTCAAAGACATTCTCAAGCACCCTTCGTTAAATAGGAAGGAAACCCGCAGACTCGGACAGTCTCAATACCCTTTGGATTTCCTGTTTCCTCAAAGAGAAGGAAATATCCCTGATCCTCAAATCAAATCCCTGAGTACAGTGATGCTCGTATAAGAACTGATTTTCTCTTTTAAAATCAGTATATTGGATCTGTCACTCAACTCAAACCACCGTTTAGCCTCTCTCTCGGGCTTTGTACGAGACACATAAGAGACTCCCTCGTTGAGTCAATCCCCCTTTAGCCTCCATCTCGGGCTTCGTACGAGATACCAAAATTCTCCCCAGTGGAGTAAAAACAACCTTTTAGCCTCTCTCTCGGGCTTTGTACGGGACACAAAATAGCCTCCTCTTAGGCTTTGTATAACGATATGCCCCACTGGGTCGAACCCTTTTAGCCTCTTTCTCGGGCTTTGTACGAGACACAAATTAGCCTCCTCTTAGGCTTTGTATAAGAAAACCACTGGTTGATCCAATTAACCTTTTAGCATCAAAGTTGTGCCTCGTTCACAGTACACAAACATCAACAACTCCTTCCCCTTTCATCTAATCGCTGTAAGCGGCAAGCCTCTAGATCATCTACATCCATGCCACTGTCCCTCTTTTAGCATGAGAAATTCCTAAGGAAAGATGGCATTGCTCTACACTGAGTTAAAGTCTTCTCCTTTAGGTTAAAACCCTTTCTTCGGAAATTATGGCATTGCTCGGATCCGCGTATCCCAGTTAAAGTAATTCTCCTTCTCCCCTCTTTAGAGATGACAAATTCTCTCTAAAGTCGTGGTCTTTCAGCTTCACGTCTTGGGCTTTGAACAAGACACAAATAGACCTTTCAGCTTCACATCTTGGGCTTTGAACAAGATACAAATCACCTTTCACTTCACGTCTTGGGCTTTGAACAAGACACCAAAAACCAATTTCCTCCCATAGAATAGGAGGAACTACGAACGCTCTGATTTCCCTGTTTCGGTAAACGGGAATACGTAGGCATAAGATCGAAAGAAAAGATCTTAGCGAGCGCAATCAACAAAAAAACCCAAATCCCATATCTCCATCAATCAAAAGTAGTAATTCAAAAGCATCAGTCCTAACACCCTAATCCTTGTTCCCCGCTAGAAATTCCTAGAAAGAAAGAAGACAGTATTGGCGAAAACACAAATAACCAGTACAAAGGCCCCCCCACATTGATAGCATCCGTAACCTAACAGACCGCTGTTTAAACTCAATATGCAAGCAGGGTTAATTGGAGACATCTATTTCCCTTCCTTATTCAGCTCACAATAGGATAAAAAATGAATCGACCTGTAGTTCAAACTCAGACCGCAGAGAGCGACCAGCGCTTAAGAACCGCGTCCAAAATCGCTCGCTACAGAAAAAGTGGCGCCCACCGTGGGGCACGCTTTTCTTTCTTTTTGTTTTCCTTGTAAAATGACGACCCTGCTGGGGATTCCTTGCCAGAGTCATTTTCTGCCTTAGGGCATCATCCCCGTTTTCCACGGAAAATGGGAACTCTGCTGAGGAGAAAGATTGACCTATGCTGGTCCATCTCTTAGGCTGAGAACCACAGACTGGGGCTTCCGCCGGGGAACCCATTTCTGTCAGGAACTTAAGTTTCTTAGCTTCATTAGGTCTAGGATGTTTAAGACAAATATATATATACTGCTTTTCCTAAATGCTATACGTGTTTATTTTTCTGTTAATGGGAATGCGGGTGATGCCGTATGTGGTGAGAATGAGTATACACCTAGAAAAGCCAAACCCTTTCGTAGTGCGGAAGCTATCGAAAATAGATGTTACGCGATACTACCCTCATTTGAGGCTGGTGATCTATTCTCGGTGAATAGAACTTACTCTAAGATTGCACACAACTCGCTGGTGATCCGCTTGTTGTCTTGCTTTCCTGGGAGGAGCTGATGATAATGAGTACAGGTACAAAAATCACCCTAGTATAAACCTTTGGGGATGGGTAGAGCCTTGACTTCATGACAACGACCCTTTGACCCCATGTTTTTTCTATGTTTTTGTGTGCTGCATTCATGCATCCATTTAATAAAACATTAAAATATTCAAAAAAAATTTCTCTTCTAATCTCTCTATTTTTCAAATTAAACTAAGACTGTGATTGCAAATATCAGAGAAAAAGATTGCATTAATGGATTTCGGTAGAAGGAGAACTCACCAGTATACCTTCAAGGTTCCAAAACTAGGGGATTTGAGAAAGTTAGCAAGGATGATCGTTAACCCAGAGGCTTTCAGAGCCAAGCACGGTGGTTTGCTACCACTGTTAAGAGTCCATGTGATTAAGGGGATCATGGACGCGCTCATTCAGTTCTACGATCCGGTTTATCACTGTTTCACATTCCCGGATTACCAGCTTGCACTAACGCTGGAGGAGTATTCTCATCTGACTGATTTACATATCACTGATCGAGCTCCATTTTCTGGACTGGAAGAAATTCCAAAGAATCAGACTATTGCAACAGCAATTCATTTGGACGAGTCTGAGGTCAGGACTCACATGACCACTAAGGGTGGCATCCAAGGTTTTCTAGCCCAGTTCTTGACAAAGAAAGCTCTGTACTTCGCTAGTATAGGGAACGGGACTGCTTTTGAAAGCATCTTTGTCTTGCTCACCTACGGGTTATTTTTGTTTCCTAACATCAATAACTTCGTCGATATCAACGCTATTAAGGTTTTTCTCATTGGAAACCCTGTGCCGACTTTGCTCGCAGATGCGTATCATTCTGTACACTTGGGAAATTTGTACAGCGGAGGGGAGATCACATGCTGTGTACCTTTACTCTACAAATGGTTTATCTCGCACTTGCCCAAGTCTGCTGCTTTTTGGGATTGCAAGAGTGTCTTACGTTGGTCGCAGAAGATCATGTCTCTTACCAACTCTGATATAGATTGGTGTAATAGGATTTATGAGGGAATCAGAATCATTGACCGTTGTGGAAACTTACCCAGCGTACCCCTCATAGGAACTAAAGGAGGAATCAACTATCATTCGATATTAGTTCTTCGTCAATTTGGATACCCGATGAGACACATCCCACTGGGTGTTCATCTGGAAGGTCTTTTCTTCAAAGAAGGAGAAAATGACAGAGCACTAAAGATGGAAATAGTGCATGCTTGGAAACAGGTTCATAAGAAAGGACGAGAGTCTCTGGGAAAACCGGACTGTGTCTCGGTGGAGCCTTATCTCCATTGGGTACAAACTAGAGCTCTCAAGCTAAAGATGCCTTATCCTCGTTACGGAATTCTTTCGCCGAGGGAAATTGTCATGTACTTCATGACGGAAACTGAAAGGCTTCAGGTTACTCTCAACAAAGTTAAAAAGGAGATAATATCTTGGAAGAACAAGTACCGCACCCTCGACGTAGAGTGTATCCAAATACAGCAACTACTAAAAGAGAAAGATGCTTTGATTGAAATTTTGGAGCAGCATGCTGTAGAGAATCAAGATGACCAAAGGAATTTGCTCGCTCCTTTCACCTGGCAAAGGAATGACAACCCGACAATGGCTCAAGCGCCCCGGTCAAAGAAGAGGACTCGGGACCCATTAGTTTAGGTTTCTGCTTCTGCACTTTGTAATCTACTGTATTTCCATTTCTGTAATCCTTTGGAATTCAATAAAAAAGGGGTTTCCCCACTGTTTGATATTTGCAATCTAATTGTTGAAGTTTATTTTGATTAAACCAAAAAATAATTAATATAATCATTGCATTCATCATTCTCACATCGCGTACTCTCCTTACCTACGAATCTCACATTTGTGTCTCGATTCTAGAGTCAAACTGTCTCATTCGTATAATACTCGGGCCAATCGTCAAAAAAGGATGGATGATCTTGAGGAAGAAAACAGAGAGTTGAAAGAAGAGATCGACGCTCTGAGAGAGGATATGAGAAAGCTTCGTAACGACATGCAAGCCATGGCAGAAGCTCAGCTACAAAGAACTGTGATCTCAGAGATCACCTCAACGCCCATCATAGAAAAGTATGATCCTAGGTATCAGATGCCGAAAGATCGTCCTTGGGGCATGCCTGTTAACTATATCCCGGAAGGATATGTTCCGCCGATCACTGAAGATCAGGGAATCGCAACAGAAGCCGCTGGGCCTGAAGGTTACAAACTTCAAGAAAGCGAAGATGCCAGGGGCATACTCAAGACTCCTGAAGGTTACAAACTTCGGGAGGCGCCAGGACTTACTACCGTAGTCACGGTACCACCCCCTGTGGTGCACACTGGCTCGGAAGGACAGGTTCCACAGACACCTTCTGGTAAAAAGGAAACTATGTTTGACAGAATGGATGAATTCCAGGAGCAGTTCTTGGAAATGCAGAAAGAGCTGCAAGCCATTCGCGGTCAGGATCTATTTGGAAAGGACGCCGCAGACCTCTGCTTGGTCCCAAATGTGAAAGTCCCGCATAAGTTCCAAGTGCCCGACTTTGAAAAATACAAGGGTAACTCTTGCCCTCAGAGCCATCTGGTGATGTATGCTCGGCGGATGTCAGCTCAGACGGAGAATCAGGACCTGCTGATTCACTACTTCCAGGATAGTTTAACCGGTGCCGCACTCAAATGGTACATGGGTTTAAACCGTACTACGATCAGTACATTCAGAGATCTTGGTACTGCCTTCGTCCAACAATACAAGTACAATTTGGACATGGCACCCGACAGAGATCAACTCAGATCAATGTCGCAAAAGGACAAGGAAACCTTTAAGGAGTATGCTCAAAGGTGGCGTGAAATTGCCGCTCAAATTTGTCCACCTCTTGAGAAAAAAGAGATGACAAAAATCTTCTTAAAGACCTTAAGCTCATTTTACTATGACCGAATGGTTGCCAGTGCGCCCAGTGATTTCACCGAAATGGTCGGCATGGGTGTACGTCTTGAGGAAGCCGTCCGAGAAGGACGTTTGGTGAAAGACACTGGATCAACGAGCGGTACTAAAAAATACGGTAGTGCTCTCCCTAAGAAAAAAGAGCAAGATATTGGGAATATCTCTCTCGAAAAGCAAAGGCGACGTTATCAGCCAGTAGCAGCTGTTACTCCCGCTATCGGCCCCGCGCCTGTTCCTATGTATCAACCTCAAGTTGCGCAGAGCCAACCTGACCAACAAAGGACACAACAGCCTCTTCAGCAGGCTCGTCCTCCATATAACAACAACCGTACAATACGGCCATCAGGATTTGATCCTATACCCGTAACGTACGCAGAACTATTTCCGTTACTGCTGGCTAAGGGGCACATTCAGACTAAGTCTCCCCTTTCAGTTCCGGAAAATCCGCCTTTTTGGTTTAAAGCGGATCAAACATGCCCTTATCATCAAGGAGGTTCAGGGCATAACATTGAGACTTGTCTCAATTTCAAATCCGATGTGCAAAAGCTTGTTAGGAGCGGGCTCTTATCTTTCAAAGATACGAATCCTAATGTTCTTACGAACCCGCTGCCTCAACATGAGAAAGCTGCAGTCAATCTGATTAAGAAAGAGACCAGCAATGTCTATCAAATTCATGATGTACTCTTGTTAAAGACCAATTTGGTCAAGATGCATTGTAGACAGAGTGGATATGGCCATGTGCCACCTCATAATTATCACCAGTGTGATATCTGCTCTAAAGACAACCAGGGATGTTCTGTAGTGCAAGCAGCTCTACAGGAACAAATGGATCTTGGATGGATCCAAGAGCACCGAGTTCGTGGAGTTAACATGGTTTACACGAATTCCAACGTCATTCAAAACCACGACATCCATGTGATGAATGTCAACTTGGTGGCGATGCACTCAAGGCAAAGCCAGTATCATAATCTGTCGCGGCACGATTACAGTTCCTGTCTGATTTGCTCGGTAAACAAACAGGGATGCTCTTTCATACAAGAGGCCCTCCAGTGTCAGATGGATCTTGGATGGATCCAAGACTACCATGATAGGAACTCCTATCAAATTAACATGGTTCAGATCTTCGATATCCGCGTGATGAATACCACCTGGTAGAATTACATGCTGAACAGGTCCGACTCGGATTCTTAATATCACACGATTATCAAAACTGTAAGGCAGGTTGTGAAAACGATCGAGGTTGTACCCTTGTCTAGGAGGCACTTCAGCACTTGTTAAATCACTGGTGGATGCCAATCTATATGGACGAAGATACTCAGCAGATTAGTATCAATCACAGGAATCCTACTCGTCGTCAAAGTCAGGATGTCCGATCAATGGAAGATAACCTAGTGAGGTTACATTGCATTCAGAGTGGATATGGCCAGGTGCCACCACACAACTACGACAGTTGTAGCGTCTGTTCAGAAAGTAACCAAGGGTGTCACCTTGTGAGAGCAGCTCTTCAGGGTCAGGTCGATCATGGAAAAATTCGTCCATATCCAGGTTCAGGATCCATCATTTGGTCGCCGAACTACCTTGCCGAGCAAGTTGAGGATGTTGTCACTATCTCGGGTCATCACAGGACCAGGGATGTTTTTGCCATCATCCCTCTACTTGACGAATCTAAAGTTCCCAACCGGGAACGGATCGAGGTTACTTATGATGGTCAGAAAAATCAGAAGGTTCCCATAGTCATCTATCTACCGGGGCCACTACCGTATGAATCAGCTAAGGCTATCCCTTACAAATACGGTGCAACGATAATCGAGAATGGAAAGGAAATTCCATTACCCTCCGTCGTGAACATTGCAGACATCAGTCGTGTAACACGGAGCGGTCGAATCTTCAACCGAGGGGTTGGAGAATCCAACAAAGAAAAGGAACTTCAGGCAGAGATTCCTGATCTGCCAGTCGGTCAATCCAGTAATCCCGACCTTTCAAAAAATAATGATGAGATGCTAAAGCTCATCCAAAGGAGTGAATATAACATTGTTGATCAACTGTTACAGACTCCTTCAAAGATCTCAGTATTATCACTGTTACTCAGTTCAGAAGCACACAGAGAGGCTCTACAGAAAGTCTTGGAGCAAGCCTTTGTGGAACAGGATGTAACAATCAGACAGTTCGATAGCATTGTCTCTAACATCACTTCCTGCAATAATTTGGGATTTAGTGATGAGGAATTACCTGAAGAGGGTCATCGCCATAACATGGCGCTCAATATCACAGTTAACTACCAGGGCGATGCTTTAGCCAACGTACTGGTAGACACAGGGCCAGCCCTGAATGTTATGCCGAAGTCCACTTTGATGCAATTATCATTTAAGGGCCCTCCGATGAGAGTCAGCGAGGTCGTCGTCAAAGCATTCGATGGATCCAGAAAAATAGTTATCGGCGAAGTGGATCTTCCCATAACTATTGGTCCTCACACTTTCCAAATCACTTTCCAGGTCATGGACATTCGGGCAACATACAGTTGTTTATTAGGTAGACCTTGGATACATCAGGCTGGAGCGGTTACCTCGACCCTCCACCAAAAGCTAAAGTTCGTCAAGAACGATCAACTTGTCACGGTTTGTGGGGAACAAGCCTTGCTTGTGAGTAACTTATCATCATCTACTTGTGTGGAACCCGAGGAGGTTATTGGAACTCAGTTCCAAGCACTATCGGTGAGCAAGGACAATCAGTTCAAAGGAGGAACCTCGATTTCTTCATACAAAGATGCTATCAAAGCGGTCGAGAGTACCGATACGACAGGATGAGGACAGCTTGTCATTCCTATTGACAATAAAACAAAGAAGGGTCTTGGTTTTTCTGCAACCTGTACCCAGACAGCTACCAATGATGAAAGTCTTCATCCCCTTCAAAACTTCTTCCACAGTGGAGGTTTTCTTCACCCAGTGTCTCAGACAGTTCATGCTATCAATGAGGAAGATCCCTCTGACACAGATGAAGAATGGAAGTCCTATCTTAATAAGGACGGTTATATGTCTCAGGAAGAGGTGCCTATGCCTCTTTGCTTTCCTACAGAAAGTCCGAGATTTATACCAAGATCAGAAGTCGAAATGATCTACGGAGATTATGATCCGGAAGGATGCCGTGCTCCGCCAAATTCATTAGAGGAGGACACTCTGATGAAAGACAACTTTGACCACAATTACTATGGCCCAATGGATGGCCTGCCAATGTGGCAGCCTTACCCAGGAAACTTGGGGCAAGAGAGTCAGCCGAGTAATGAAACTCAGCTGAGCATCATTGAACAGAATACCTGTGTCCCCACCATGTCATGGGATCAACACTCAGGTCATTCAGAAACTACTCAACATGAAGATGAATTCGCAACGTTTGCAGGACTAGAATTCATCAATTATGCTTTTCCCGAGGTCAACGTCATCGAGAGAAATGACTCCTCCAGTTCCAAAGAAGTTTGGGACACTCTGGGACAACCAAGTGGAAAATTCGACTACATGGTCAAGTACACCGCTCCCAAAAGCTCTCGTATCAGGCTCGAAGATATCCAGTCAACTGAATGGGGAGATACAGCTGAGAGCATAAATGCTATGCAAAATACAACAGAGGAATCCTCTTACGACAGTTCTGCCTGGGAAACAGATTCCAACGATCCTGCTCCACCAGAAATCAGCGTCATTTCTGAAGACAAATCAAGGAAGGTGCCAGACTTTGTGATTCACCGAGGAGTTCGCCGCCAATGGGTTGCCGTCGAGGTTCCGAAGGTCGTTCATCAGTCAAAGTAATTGCCATCCTTAACCTTTCACCCCGCCCAGGTGAAACGGATATTTTGATAGGGCTCGTTTTCTGTAAATTTCCCTCTTCGCTTTGCCCAAAGCGACAGAGTTTTGTTTTATAGGGCTGTAGTTTCAAGAATCGACTTGTGCATTAATAAAATAACGTCGTTCTGTAATTTCCGCATTAATTACTGTTTTCTCTTTTTGCTTTTTCAGAAAATGGTAATCCTAAAAAACATTCAATAATAAAAACAAGCAGTAAAATCAAAACACTGCACACACTTACATTTTCTCTATCTCTTCTAAACACGAATCATCACGTCATGCAAATTGCTTGTTTTATACCTCGTTGAAACATACGATCCGATGCCTTCTTCCAACTTTGAGTTCCCGGTATTCGAGGCTGAAGAAGAAGTTGACAACGAAATTCCATAAAAGATCTCCCGACTACTCAGACAAGAGGAAAGGTCCATTGAGCCTCACAAAGAACCATTGGAAATGGTAAACTTGGGTTCAGAGCGAGAGAGAAAAGAAATCAGGATCGGAGCAGTGCTCAGTCCAACTGCCAGAGAGGGTTTGATAAAGCTTCTCAGAGAATTTCCCGATGTATTCGCTTGGTCTTATCAGGATTTGCCAGGGTTGGATACCAGCATCGTGGAACATCACTTACCGTTAAGATCAGAATGTCTGCCAGTAAAGCAAAGTTTGAGACGGACTCACCCGGACATGGCCATCAAAATCAAGGAGGAGGTACAGAAACAGATTGACGCGGGTTTCCTTGCTACATCTGAATATCCTCAATGGTTAGCCAACATCGTACCCGTTCCCAAAAAGGACGGAAAGGTCAGAATGTGTGTCGATTACAGAGATCTGAACAAGGCAAGTCCAAAGGACGACTTTCCTTTACCACACATTGACATGCTGGTTGACAGCACAGCAAAGTTCAAAGTTTTCTCCTTCATGGATGGATTCTCGGGCTATAACCAGATCAAAATGGCGCCGAAAGACATGGAGAAAACTTCGTTCATTACCCCATGGGGTACCTTTTGTTACAAGGTAATGCCGTTCGGTTTAAAGAACGTCGGGGCAACCTATCAAAGGGCCATGACCACTCTGTTTCATGACATGATACACAAAGAAATCGAGGTATATGTCGATGATTTGATTGCAAAATCAAGAATAGAGGATGAGCACGTTGAACATCTGTCAAAATTGTTCGAACGTTTAAGAAAATTCAAGCTCCGCTTGAATACCAACAAGTGCACCTTCGGTGTCCGTTCAGGGAAACTATTAGGGTTCATCGTCAGCCAGAAAGGGATTGAGGTTGATCCTGACAAGGTCAAGGCCATTCAAGAAATGCCTTCTCCGAAAACTGAAAAACAAGTCAGAGGATTCCTGGGACGTTTGAACTACATCTCCAGATTCATATTCCTTATGACCGCGACGTGTGCGCCGATTTTCAAATTACTCAAAAAGAACCAGGATTGCGTTTGGTCAGAAGATTGCCAAACCGCCTTCGACAGTATCAAGGAATATCTGTTGAATCCTCCGATTCTATCACCTCCAGTGGAAGGAAGACCACTGATCATTTACCTCACAGTCCTAGAGAACTCAATGGGATGTGTAATTGGCCAACAAGACGAAACCAAAAGGAAAGAGTCTGCCATTTACTATTTGAGCAAGAAGTTCACCGACTGCGAAACTCGGTACACAATGCTTGAGAAAACTTGTTGCGCTTTGGCTTGGGCAGCCAAACGTCTTCGCCAGTACATGATTCGTCATACTACTTGGTTGGTCTCCGAAATGGATCCAATCAAGTACGTTTTCGAAAAACCTGCTCTCACGGGAAGGATTGCCCGTTGGCAGATGTTACTATCAGAATATGACATAGAGTACCATGCTCAGAAAGCCGTTAAGGGAAGTATTTTAGCCGATCATTTGGCTCATCAACCGATTGACGATTAAGAATCAATCGGGTTTGACTTCCCAGACGAAGATGTCATGTATCTAAAGATGAAAGATTACGATGAACCGCTACCCAGTGAAGGGCCAGAACCAGGTTCCCAGTGGGGACTTATCTTTGACGGAGCAGTCAATCATTATGGAAACGGAATTGGGGCAATCATTGTTACCCCTCAGGGTTCCCACATTCCTTTCACTGCCAGACTTACGTTCAAATGTACGAACAACGAGGCCGAATACAAAGCATGTATCATGGGTCTCGAAGAAGCGATTGAATTAAGGATCAAAAACTTGGACGTATACGGCGATTCAGCCTTGGTTATTAACCAGATAAAAGGAGATTGGAACACATACCAATCAGGATTGATTCCTTACAAAGACTACGCAAGGAGGTTGTTACCCTTCTTCAACAGAGCCGACTTTCATCACATCCCTCGCGATGAGAATCACATGGCTGACGCATTAGCCACTCTCTCTTCTATGATTAGTGTAGGTCAATGGAATGACCTACCTAAGATCGACATAATGCGCCTTGAACGGCCCGCTTACATCTTCACAATTGAAGCAGTCATAGACGACAGACCTTGGTATCACGATATCAAATGCTTCCTTCAGAAACAAGAGTATCCATCTGGGGCACTCAGAAAAGACAGGAAAACCCTCAGAAGATTGGCTGGAAACTTCTTCCTGAGCAGTGACACTCTTTATAAGAGAAATTTTGACATGGTTTTGCTCCGATGTGTCGACAGACCAGAAGCAGACATGCTCATGAAAGAAATTCATGAAGGATCCTTTGGCACTCATGCCAACAGACACACAATGGCGAGAAAAATTCTCAGGGCCGGGTACTATTGGTTGACCATGGAATCCGACTGCTACAAGTACATGAGGAGGTGTCACAAGTGTCAGATATACTCTGACAAAATTCATGTACCGCCATCACATCTCAAAGTTCTCTCTTCCCCTTGGCCTTTTTCCATATGGGGAATCGACATGATTGGCATGGTTGAGCCCAAGGCTTCAAACGGACATCGGTTCATCCTGGTAGCCATTGACTATTTCACCAAGTGGGTCGAAGCAGCGTCATTCGCCAATGTAACCCGACAAGTGGTGGTCCGATTTATCAAAAATAATATCATCTGCCATTATGGTGTTCCAAGCGAGATCATTACTGATAATGGATCTAACTTGAACAATAAGATGATGAAAGAGTTGTGTGCAGAGTTCAAGATCGAACACCATAACTCATCTTCCTACCGACCCAAGATGAACGGAGCGGTAGAAGCGGCTAACAAGAACGTCAAGAAGATCATTCAAAAGATGGTTGTAACCTATAAAGATTGGCACGAAATGCTACCCTTTGCTCTTCATGGTTATCGCACATCTGTCCGTACTTCAACAGGGGCAACCCCTTTCTCTCTAGTATATGGCATGGAGGCAGTGCTCCCCATAGAAGTAGAGATCCCATCAATCCGGGTATTGATGGAAGCGAAGCTCACCGAAGCTGAATGGTGTCAAAGTCGACACGACGACCTGAACCTGATCGAAGAGAAGTGAATCACGGCACTATGCCACGGTCAGTTGTATCAACAGAGAATGAAGAGGGCGTTCGACAAAAAGGTCCGACCTCGCGTCTTCAGAAAAGGAGACCTTGTGCTCAAGAAGATACAATCATTTCTCACTGATTCTCGGGGCAAATGGACCCCAAATTATGATGGCCCCTATGTGGTCACGAAAGCTTTCTCAGGCGGCGCCTTGAGACTTGCAACCATGGACGGAGAGGAATTTGCCTACCCCACGAATGTTGATGTAGTCAAGAAATACTTTGCCTAAACTAAAAAAAAAAAAACGTCTCGGTGGATTGAAAACCCGAAAGGGCGGTCCAGGCAAAAGTTAGAGACATGAAAAGAATCATCCCGATGGATTGGAAATCTCATAGTACAATCCAGGCAAAAGTTAGGGATAATGGCAAGTAACTATGTTCAACAGAAGCAAGTCCCTCAGCAGCAGTTACAGCATCATCTATCGGAGGAAATCTCTAGTCAAAGGTCATCTTCAATGGAAGCTCAGGATGTCCCAAATTCAAAGTTGGTAGAAGGATAGTGGTCGTTATGTTTCAACGTAGCCCTTTTCCCTGTAAATTACCATTTTCTAACTTTGTATATACTCTTTGGAATCACGCGTTTGGCTGATCTCCATCTTATCAATAAAATTTGAGCCCTTGTGCTTTTGTTTGTAATTCTTTACTTGTTTTAGCTTTACAGAACGACGTTGTTTAAACTTAATCAGCGATTCTTGAAATAAAACAAAAATGAATTTACTTGTTAAACTTTTTCTGCTTTTAAAATAAAGATGGCAATTTCTTTTGACTGTTGAACATCAGAAGAACATCGATCGCTTCTCCCGGAGTAAGAGGACTTCAAAGTGCATAATCAAAGTACTCCTTCTAAGCCAGTATGCCTGAATGAAGGGATCAACTGTGTCAAAGACCTAGTTTCGTCTGACACGCCTCGGCCGAGTTCTCATCTCCTAAGCCCGATCAACATAGCTCCAAACGGGACTATCTCTCCTAAGCAAGGTGGAATTGCTATTTTGAATCAACGGTACTTCTTCGCCCCGCGATGGCCGAGTATCCAATTGTGTTCATCCATTAGTCTGTATGTCGCGTCTGTTTTGTCAGCATATACATACATACATCATGCATTTTTTATTTGCATTCACATTTCATATTGCATCACTATCACTCTAGTCGGTCTTGTCCCCTAGTGGTAGAAGTCCTCTCAATCGAGTTGTCAGTTCTTGCCTCGTCAGGAAATACTGTGTCGGAACAACCTCGCTTCCAGTTTAATTCTGGAAAGAAGTTGGTCCTTGGCCACTTTGATAATTTGAACCTCTGAAAGATCAGAGAACCTTCAACAGACATCACTCTTCGCCATTGAAGATGATATCCTTGCTTTCCCGGATTAAGGAAAATCCACAGAGAAAGCCTCGTGATCAGAGATTCGGCAGCATGCCAGTTTTGCTCCGAAAGGACCGCTGATGAAAAGGTCATCGGCACCTCAAAATTGGACCCCATCATATGGCGTTTCTCCGGGAAGATCCCGAGAAAAGTATGATGAAAGATCCCAAATGAAAACAGTCTCTCAAGAGACTCGCTTTCCCCAGTAGAATCGACAAATGGCATCTCTAACAGAGAAGTTTGTGCAACTCTACAACTCAGACGTTGGGTTCCCCAGCAAGTCTGACATCAAACCTTTTTCCGTCAAATGGCATCTCCCCAGGAAAATTCGGCGAGAAGTTTGAAGGAAAGCCACTATGCATAGCGTCCCTTGTCAATAAAGTTTATTGACAAAAGAAACTAAGACCAGTTCTTGGTAGGAAACCAGGATCGAGGGGAAGTTTAAATCAGAGACTGAGACCAGTTCTTGGTAGGAAACCAAGAACGAGGGGAAGCTCAAAAGAAACCAAAACCAGTTCCTTGGTAGGAAACCAGGATCGAGGGGAAGTTTATTTCAAAAGAGACTGAGACCAGTTCCTTGGTAGGAAACCAGGATCGAGGGGAAGTTTACCTTTTCTAAGCATCATCGCTTAACAAAAGAAGATGAATGCGTAAGCTACCATTCATAACCACCATCAAAATTCCGGGTATTCCGATATTTAATCCTCTTGCACCCCGAATGCCCGAATCCCTTCGTCATTCACACCTTCGGGTCCAAGAAGATTAAATAGGGGCATCTGTAATACCCCAAATTTTGACCACTTAAATTTCCCATCATTGTAAACATCATCATCACAATATGGATGTACCTTTATGCTTCATTAGTCTCCCCAAAGATGGGTGAGCATCCACTACAATCAAAATTAGGGTTTCAAGCCCTCTCTGAGTGCTTAGACAAAGGATCAATCAAGAAATGACATGATGTTCAACTTGTCTAATCTCTCAAACATCCACATTGGATCAAAAAGGACTCCCACTTCAAGGATTAAGCACAAAGCTGCTCCCTTCTAGGTGGATCAAGTCTCAAGATCGACAGTGTCACCAAATTAGGGTTTTGATCACCCAGGGCCTCCAGATGAAAAGTTTCATCTGGGCACAAGGCAATGATCCAAAACATAACCTAATATACTTCATGGAACCTCATGAACCCATGCATCAAGTCAATTTTGCCTCAGGGGATGCATTCATGAAAAATCAGGAATTAGGGTTTCTTGACCTAATTCACCCCTAAGTTGACTTTTGGGACAAACCATGAGCCAAGACCTCAAGAGATGATTTGAGGGTCTCTAATATACCATATTAATCCATTTGGAACAATGGATTGATCCAAGAAGCTTGAGCAACAAGTCTCAATTTCATCTGCACCACAATTAGGGTTTTAAGGGAAAAGTCAACTGTAACTTTGACTTTTGACCAGGACATGCTCCCAAACCCTAATACATGATTGAATATACCCTATGACACCCATGGAACATGCCCATCAAGTTTGATTTAGGTCAAGGACATGATTTCCTGGAGAATTGCACAGTTTGGAATTCATCTGATAAAAAGTCAACTGTGCACAAAAGTCAACTTTGACTTTTTGAGATTTTTCACCAAAATGGATTTTTAACCCTAAAATGATGTTAATGTATGATTTGAATCATCATCAATCAAGACAAATCAAGAAAAGTGAGATAACTTGTAAAAGGGGTAACCATAAAACTTAGAAATTTTTCTAAGTTAAAAATAAAGTGGCAAAGGTACCAACTTTGGAGGACCATAACTCCTAAACCACAAGGCCATTTTCTCTCATCCAAAGATGGATTTGTAGCCCTCATTATCACCTACAAAAACTTCAACTACAAGTCATTCCAATTCATTAAGGATTTTGAGTTATGGAGTGATCAAAGTGGCTGAAAAGTGAAAATGTCACTTTTTCCAACACTTAGTGAAATTTTCACTAAGTCAGATTCTGCCTCACTTTTTGCCAAATGTAGGGGGATTTTTCACTTGGAATCAAAAGAGATCAAAACCAAACTTGTTCAAACAATTGTTGTATCATGTAAGAGCTTTCCAAAATGGCCAAGAACATTGCCAAATTCAACCTACACCATGAGATACAACATTGCCAAGTTGCCTTGCTGAAATCTGTCAAGGCAAGGCAGAATTTGCAACTTTGGTCGATTTGCCAAAATCAGCCAAATTCAATTGCTCCAATCCACTTGGACACCTCAGAGGATTGAATCTAAAGGGGACAATCACTAAGCCAAGCCTCAAAAGTCCATGGAACAAGAAATAGCATGTTGAACCTAGAATGGCCAAAATGGGGACAAGACTTCAAATTTGGAATGAGGCATTCAATGGAACCATCAAGGTGGCATGGACTGAGCCATTCTCATCTGAAATCAGTCAAGACTTATCCAAGACCAAGGGGACCAAAGCTCTGTGCCCTAACCTCTAGTCAATGGCTAGAGGAGACTTGGATTTTCATTTGCCAACATTGGCCAAACCTACTTACCAGCTGCCATTCACTATTCCTTGCAAAACAAACTTGCTCTACTATAAATAGAGCTCAATTGTGGTCAGTTTAAGTACACCAAAGCCATCTAACAGATGCTTTCCTCAAAATCTCTTTCTCTTGGCAAAAATGCCTTTCTTAGCAAGGTAGCTATCGGGTTTTGAGTTTGAGAGCAATTCTGCACAAACCAATCACTCACACACCTCACATACATCACATATGAGCTGATCAAACACTCACATAACTTCTGAAACATAAATTTCATGAAATCACCAGCTAGTTGCTCAAAATTTCAAACAAAGTGCAGCTGAGGTACCACAAAATGATCCAGCCAATTTCAATCAAGTCCAACCATCCAAACACAATCCATAGGGTGTAGGGAAGCTGTTCAGATCATCACCACTCATCTGTAACACCTCCAAATCAAAAATCACTTTGAACTTGCTGTCACGACTTGGAGGTAAGCACATACTTGGTCATCTTTCAATCTATGCATATTTCCTCGCACAATAATTTGGCCATATGTTCATAATCATGCATGGAATGTTTTCCCTCAATTAATTGCATTGTTTGAATCGTGTATCAAAAATCCTAGCCTTCATGCAGAAATTAGGGTTCTTGAGGTCTCTTCGTGATTTCTTGTTGTATGTTTAATTTAAATGAAATTAAAGTACATAGACATGATCGTGAGGTTGAGACGAGCATAATGATATGTGGATTGCATGATATGATTACGTATTCATGGAGATTGGATAGAAAACGCAAATCTGAGAAACCAAGAACACACGCGTGTTCTTCAGCTGTTCTTGGCGCCATTTTTCATAAATTCAAATATTTGAATTTTGTGATTTTGTTTAATTGATTCAAAAATTAATTTCTCTCTGAGTTTTAATGATTTTGAGTTGATTCTTTTTTTAATAATTCACAAAAATGTTAAAATATTTTATTTTATCAAAAAATCCCAAAAAATATTATTTATTTCATATAATTGATATTTTTGCAAAGAATTAATATTTTGATTGTTTTTGGCATTTTAAATATTTTTTCTACATTGATTTTGCAACTTTTAATGCTTTCTAATTATTTTGTAGGTCAATACTTAATTTTTGAAGCATTAATCCAAGATCACAATTTGTTTTCCATGTGTTAAACAATTTTTGATCATTTGAGTTGAATTTTTATTCAATTAAATACATTTTGAAAACAAATTAGGGTTTTTGGATTAATCCAACCCTCATAAATCATTTTCAAAACACTTTGGGCCTCTTGAGAGAGTGTAAGACCCATCCCCCCTTGTACAAAAGTTTTTGGGCCTCACTCATTGTATAAGTCCCTCTGTACAAGTAAACGGCGCGATCGTCGCCCGTTTAGAAATAAAAGAATCATCTGGGCCTCTCCTTGAGCTATAAGACCCATTCAAAACACTTTGGGCCTCTATTAGAGTGTAAGACCCATTCCCCTTTTAACCAAAACATTTTGGGCCTCACTTATTGTATAAGTCCCTCTGCGTTAAAAGAAAACTTCGGCGCGATCGCCATTTTTTAACGAAAAATCATTTGGGCCTACCCTCGTGTTATAAGCCCCACTCTTTTATTTAAACCTTTTTGGGCCTCTTGAGAGAGTGTAAGACCCATCCCTTTGTACAGAAAACCATTTTGGGCCCCAGTCACTTGTATAAGTCCCTCTGTACAAATTCAAACAGTGCGCTCACTGATAAAACCCTGGGCCTCTCCTTGAGCTGTAAGCCCCAAATCTTTCTTTTTCAAAGCACTTTCTCCTTTGATTTTGAATATACTGTTGTTTTCAATCTTTCTTTGTTGAACAACTAACCAAACAGCATGGAAGCACTACAACCGAGTAAGTGGTTATCGCTTTCATTTACTGCTTTCATATTATAAACTGTATTGTGGGGCTGCTCACTGTAAGTCTCCTTTCATAAACTCATATCAACTGTGTAATAATAGTATAGATATTTCGAGTTTCCCCGGCAACTACGTCTAGAACTAGGTGACGCCGTTTCACTTATTCTTAGAAATAGACGCCTAGATCCCCAATAGGAGCACCAGATACAGTCTTCTCTTCGGCTGTCCTCCTTAGGAATCATCAAGAAGCTCTACTCCCCAAGATGAATGTATTCTCCGTGAATGGCATCTTTGAGTTTCTTCCCAATTCTCGAACTTTCCTGACTTGATCTATTCCTTGTGGATAGCTTGCCTTGAATGTCTCGGGGTTTGGGTACCCGCTACGGTCATAATCTTGGACCTTAACTAAGGAACCCTCTTTAAAAGCTAAAAGTCGCTGGATAGTAAACCTCACACGTTTACCAGTGGTTTTTATCTTTAAAAGAGTTATCTCTTCTAATGGAAAGGAGATGATAGACCCACGGGCTTCTTAAAAGCATCGGCCTCCTCTTGGGCATTATTCAAGGACACTACGGCTTCTTAGAAGTATTCACAGCCTCCTCTTAGGCTTCGTATAATGATCTCTTCCCCCGGGAATGATAGCCTCCTCTTGGGCTTCGTACAAGGACCCGTCGGCTTCTTAAAAGTTTCCAGCCTCCTCTTGGGCTTCGTACAAATTATCCCGACGACCTCCTAGAGGTATAGGAACAGAACCTAATCATCCTCATAGAACAATCCTTTCATAGAGTCTACTACTGTTTCTCACAGCATAGTACAAAAGATAAAACTCTAGACACGGACAGTCTAACTTCCTTGAGTCTCAAAGACATTCTCAAGCACCCTTCGTTAAATAGGAAGGAAACCCGCAGACTCGGACAGTCTCAATACCCTTTGGATTTCCTGTTTCCTCAAAGAGAAGGAAATATCCCTGATCCTCAAATCAAATCCCTGAGTACAGTGATGCTCATATAAGAACTGATTTTCTCTTTTAAAATCAGTATATTGGATCTGTCACTCAACTCAAACCACCGTTTAGCCTCTCTCTCGGGCTTTATACAAGACACATAAGAGACTCCCTCGTTGAGTCAATCCCCCTTTAGCCTCCATCTCGGGCTTCGTACGAGATACCAAAATTCTCCCCAGTGGAGTAAAAACAACCTTTTAGCCTCTCTCTCGGGCTTTGTACGGGACACAAAATAGCCTCCTCTTAGGCTTTGTATAACGATATGCCCCACTGGGTCGAACCCTTTTAGCCTCTTTCTCGGGCTTTGTACGAGACACAAATTAGCCTCCTCTTAGGCTTTGTATAAGAAAACCACTGGTTGATCCAATTAACCTTTTAGCATCAAAGCTGTGCCTCGTTCACAGTACACAAACATCAACAACTCCTTCCCCTTTCATCTAATCGCTGTAAGCGGCAAGCCTCTGGATCATCTACATCCATGCCACTATCCCTCTTTTAGAATGAGAAATTCCTAAGGAAAGATGGCATTGCTCTACACTGAGTTAAAGTCTTCTCCTTCAGGTTAAAACCCTTTCTTTGGAAATTATGGCATTGCTCGGATCCGCGTATCCCAGTTAAAGTAATTCTCCTTCTCCCCTCTTTAGAGATGACAAATTCTCTCTAAAGTCGAGGTCTTTCAGCTTCACGTCTTGGGCTTTGAACAAGACACAAATAGACCTTTCAGCTTCACATCTTGGGCTTTGAACAAGATACAAATCACCTTTCGCTTCACGTCTTGGGCTTTGAACAAGACACCAAAAACCAATTTCCTCCCATAGAATAGGAGGAACTACGAACGCTCTGATTTCCCTGTTTCGGTAAACGGGAATACGTAGGCATAAGATCGAAAGAAAAGATCTTAGCAAGCGCAATCAACAAAAAAACCCAAATCCCATATCTCCATCAATCAAAAGCAGTAATTCAAAAGCATCAGTCCTAACACCCTAATCCTTGTTCCCCGCTAGAAATTCCTAGAAAGAAAGAAGACAGTATTGGCAAAAACACAAATAACCAGTACAAAGGCCCCCCCACATTGATAGCATCTGTAACCTAACAGACCGCTGTTTAAACTCAGTATGCAAGCAGGGTTAATTGGAGACATCTATTTCCCTTCCTTATTCAGCTCACAATAGGATAAAAAATGAATCGACCTGTAGTTCAAACTCAGACCGCAGAGAGCGACCAGCGCTTAAGAACCGCGTCCAAAATCGCTCGCTACACATGGCTCTCAAATGTTGTACTTGTAAGAAAAAGTAAATGGAGAATGTACGTTGATTATACCGATGTTAACAAGGCCTGTCCGAAGGACGCCTACCCCCTCCCCAATATAGATAAGCTCGTAGATAACTCCGCAGGTTTTAAGCTGCTATCGTTCCTCGACGCCTACTCGGGCTACAATCAAATCCCGATGGCCGCGAGCGATAAAACTTACACGACCTTCATGACCGAATCGGGCAATTATTACTACAACGTGATGCCTTTCGGTCTGAAGAACGCCGGCGCTACATACCAACGAATGATGAACAAAGTCTTCCAAGGACAAATAGGCGACATGCTCGAGGTATACATGGACGACATGATCGTCAAGTCCCACGAGGAACTAGACCATGTCGCCCATCTTCGAATAATTTTCGAGCAAGCGAGAAAATATCAAATGCGTTTTAACCCAGAGAAGTGCATGTTCGGCGTACGGGCAGGTAAATTCCTTGGTTTCTACCTAACAGAACGAGGAATAGAGGCTAACCCCGACAAATGCCGGGCATTCTCTGAGTTCCCAACGCCCACGTCTAAGAAGAACATCCAGTCCCTCAACGGGGTACTCACCTCGTTGTCCCGCTTCGTCGCGAAATCCGTCCAACACGCCCTTCCTTTCTTCAAGCTCTTGAGAAAAGAAGCCGCGTTTGAATGGACCAAAGAATGCGAGGCGTCCCTCCTTCACTTAAAACAAGATCTGTCGAAACCACCTGTGTTATCGCGGCCAAATATCGGGGAAGTTTTGTTCCTATACCTCGCCGTCACCACTGAGGCTGTGAGCGTCGTCCTCATCCGTGAGAATCACGCCGGGCAAAAGCTCGTATACTTCACGAGCAAAGCGTTGCAGGACGCGGAGTTGCAATATCAGCAGATAGAGAAGGTAGCACTGGCCCTCGTCAATGCCGTCAGACGACTGAGGCACTATTTCTTGGCCCACACGATCGTGGTGAGGACGGATCAGCCCATCAAGCAGTTGCTGGGATGGCCAGACATGGCCGGTCGAATGCTCAAGTGGTCTTTGGAGCTGTCCGAATTTGACGTCTGGTATGAAAGCCGAAAAGCTCTCAAAGCACAGGCCCTGGCCGATTTCGTGGCAGAAGTAACCTTCTCAGACTCCTCGCCCCACGTAGCAAACAGATGGACCATCTACGTAGACGGAGCATCCAGCTCGAGCGGTAGCGGGGCAGGAGTCATTCTGGAGAACGACGAAGGGACCATAGTCGAAGCGTCTCTCACTTTATCCTTTCCCACGTCGAACAACCAGGCCGAGTATGAAGCCTTCCTCGCTGGGTTACGCCTAGCCGAAGACCTAGGGGTAGAAGAAATCGTCATCTGCACAGATTCTCAGCTCGTAGCCCACCAGGTCTCCGGGGAGTATCAGGCCAAAAATGACAGTCTATCTGAATACCTCTCCCTAGTTAAGGAGAAGATGTCGAAGTTCAGGACGGTAGCAGTAAGACATGTTCCCCGCGAACACAACGTGCGAGCAGACGTCCTATCCAAACTAGCGAGCACCAAGAGGAAAGGCGAAAACAGGTCAGTCATCCAAGAGATACTTCCCCGGTCCAGCATCGATAAGGGGTCCTCGACCCTACACGTGCACGCAATCGGGGACACCGACTGCTGGATGATGCCCGTGTACAACTACCTCACCAGGGAAGAACTTTCGGATGACCCCAAAGAAGCCAGCACCATCAGACGAAGAGCTTGCTCGTACGTCATCCTCGAAAACAAACTTTACCGAAGGGGTTTCTCCATTCCGCTACTAAAGTGCATAGAGGATGAGATTGTCCCCCACGTATTACGAGAAATCCACGAAGGCATTAACGCCCAGCACCTGGGGGGAAGGTCCCTTGCCCGCAAGGCACTCCGGGCAGGATATTACTGGCCAACTATGCAGCAAGACGCCAAAGAGAATGTGAAGAAATGCGACAAATGCCAACGGCACGGGGATATGCACCTAGCTCCCCCTAACGAGCTGAAAAGCTTGACATCCCCGTGGCCATTCGCCTGGTGGGGCCTAGACATCCTAGGACCCTTCGTGACGGGGTATAGCCAAAACAAATACCTGATAGTGGGCGTAGATTACTTCACAAAATGGATAGAAGCAGAAGCCTTAGCAAAGATAACAACATTTAACATTCTACGCTTCTACAAACGGAATATCCTTGCCCGTTTTGGGATTCCCCAAGCAATCGTCACGGACAATGGAACACAATTCACGGACAAGAAGTTCCAAGACTTCGTCGCCCATCTCGGAGCAAAGCAACACTTCGCTTCAGTCGAGCACCCCCAGACCAACGGGCAGGCGGAAGCGGCCAACTGTGTCATCCTTCATGGCCTCAAACGAAGACTGGACGAAACGAAGAAGGTCTGGGTCGAGGAGCTCCACAGCGTCTTATGGGCATATCGTACTACTCCCCAGTCCACCACCGGGGAGACGCCTTTCCGCTTAGCATATGGCATGGAGGCTGTTTTACCCATCGAGATCCACGTACCGTCCAGAAGGACCGAGTCACCTCTAGACGAGGAAATGAATTACGAAGCGATAAGAGAAGAGCTCGACCTCGTCGAGGAAATCCGGACAGGAGCAGCCCTCCGCGAAGCGTCTCTTAAGCAAAAAATAGTAATTAGGCACAACGCGAAAGTCTTACGACGAGAATTCGACGTGGGCAGCCTTATCCTGCGAAGAAACCACAAGGACTCTCGCGAAGGCAAACTAGCGGCCAACTGGGAAGGGCCATACAGAGTCCGTGCCAAAACGGGAAATGGTGCATGCTTCCTCGAAAACCTCAACGGGGAGGCACTCCCTCGACCATGGAACGCTGAGAAACTTAAGCAATACTACAGCTAAAGTAACCTTAGGCTTCCTCGTGTCGAGAGACCACCTAGCGGTCATCATGCTCGCCCAGGTACAAGCGACGTATGCACACAAAGTAGAATCCTGCTCAAACAAACAAGCCGGAACTCTGCTCGTCGGCGGTCCTCAACCGAGCACCACCTTCGCCCAAGTGCCACGATTGGCAGAACCCCAGCTCGCGATGGGACGTTCACGCCGCGACCTTAGGCCTCAATCGCGACCTGAGATCTGCAACCTCGCCAGGGACTTCCCCGGCTGTTCGCCCAGTTCCCCGCACTGGAGAATTCACACGCAGCGGGCTACCTTCCAAAAGAAAGCTCCATTAACAGACACACCCTCCGACGGGCAGTCATACACGCACAACTAAGATAAAGTACAACAATAATGTAAAGTACAACAAAAATTGTATAAATGTACCGGGCATTAAATAAAAAGGCCACGAGGGCCAAAAAACTGTGCATATTACATAAAAAGGGGGCCATGCCCCCCCCCAAAACCAAATAAATTACAAGTTAATCAACGGCACGCAGGCCGGACAAAACACAACAACATCAAAACAACATGAATCCTCATCCTTCCACATGCTCGGTGGCCTCGGGCTCGGTCTCCTGCTCCTCCGCGAGCTGATCTTCGGTCTGAGCTTCGGGGGTGTCGAGAACCAGGCCTGCGGGTAAGACGATGCGATCATCTTCCACTCGTGCAAGGTAGTGGATACCATCGGTCGAAATGTCAAGCCCAGGGTTCACCACCCGCAACTGGGCCACGGCACTTTCAAAAGACTCTGATGCCACAGCAATACCATCCTCCTCGGCTTGCAGTATGCTGGCGACCAGCTCAGCCCTAGTTTTCAGCACCTTTATCCCGTCCGGTTCATCAGCATCCGGGGCACTGGCCGCCATCAGCTCCTTGTTCAAGTCCTCCGCAACCTTCTTCTCCGCCTTCAGCCTGGTTATCTCCTCCTTCAGCTTAGCTGTCTCCTCCTCGGCCTTCCTCCTAGCCTCACGAGCACCCTTGACTTCTTCCTTTAGGGACGCCTCGGAGGCCCGGGCAGTAGTGAGTTCAGCCTCAAGCACAGAGTCCCCTTCGGCGTAAACGGCCGCCATTTCCAGCATCCTCACCATGGCGGAAGCATCCTGGGCCACCATCGCCCTCTTGCTCGCTCGGTCCATGCTTCCGAGGTTGAGTGACTCTGCCCGCAGAACGACCAAAGTGTTGCCCTCAAAAAACCTCCGGTCGAGGACACATGGAGGAAACTCAAACTTCCCTTTCTCGGGCGCCCGAGTCAGGTCCACGGCATTCGACGACCTTTGCCGCTTCGCTCGCCCAGCCAGAGCCAATGGAGAGTCCCGGGGAGCTGGAGTAGGAGAAGCAGAGGTCCCCACCACAGCTTGAGCAAGGGGAAGAGTATGAGCACCACCAACAGGACGGGCCTTGGGAGGAGCCGCTCCAACCTTGCCACGCGCGATGGCGTTCCTCACCACACGATCACGAGCCTGAGGCATTTCACCTGTACAAACGAAACGAACACGTTAGCAAAGGGGAAGAAAAAGAAATAACAAATAAGTCTAAGTATCTAAGACTACCGAGCAACTTCATGGCATCCGCAGGAGTCTTGCACTCCAGCAGAGCCTTCACATTGATAAACCTGCGCTCGACTCTCTGGCTCCCATCGTCCTCGTAGATAGGGGCACCCTTGCTCGTCCAGCAGGTCGCAAGGTCGAAGGAGTTTACCCACTTCACCAACGCCTCATAGGCCACAACATCCTGCCCGCGTAACGCGCTCGGCTCAAAGACGTAGGCACTGGGCTTCTTTGAAAAGTGTTCGGGTGTCCAGCGAATAGGAAACTTATACACTCTCTCCCCGATATATTTCCCTTCCTCGGTAAGCAGCTCATCTCCGTTCTCATCATACTCTACCTCCCAGACATACACGTTGTCCTGCGCAGCTTCGGACAAGGGCTCGACGACATAATACCGTCCCTTGAACGTTCGGATGGACTCCGAGAACGGCTTAAACAGCTTTCTGGGCTGCTTCAAAGAGACCCATCCATACCTCTTCCCCGCCAGCTGCCGCTGTAGGTTGAAAACAACAAAGAATAAAGGAAGAGTGGTCCCCAGAGCAAGGTGCTCGCACACCAACTCAAATGCCCGTATGAAGGCCAACGAATTGGGGTGGAGCTGGGAAGGAGCCAACTTCAGGTGCTCGAACACCGACCGCTGGAAGTCGGTAAAGGGCAACCTCAGCCCCAATTCCTTGAAGGCATATTCGTACACGGCGAAGCAGTCCCCGAAGTTTGAGCAGATCCGCTCGTCCAAATTAGGCATAAGCACTCTCCATTCACCCGCTGGCCCCACCTCAGTAAAAATGTCCGCCGTAGACCTGGCAAACGTGGAAATATGGTTTGAAGGTTCGGCCACCTCCCACTCTTCCGGACAGAACACCTCAACATCCTCTTCCATTGCGTACTCCTCCACGACCTCCAAATCCTCTCCCTCCTCAGCATCGCTCGCTTCCCCCTCGACTCTGCTCGAGGAGTTCGAAGCCGATGAGCTCGAGGACGCAGAACTCGACGCCGTTGCACTACTGCTCTCCTCGGACACAGTCTCCTCCTCGGAGGTAACGGGGATAACTTCCCTCTCTGGCTCCATCGCCTCTACGATCACCTGAAAAAGCAGAGAAAGATAGTGAATTCGACAGGAAATCAAATCCACCCTTCCACCGCTAAGTCAAGTGAAAGGGCGCGCAGAAGGCTAAGGACAACGTCCCCGGCCTAAGCCCTAACATCAAACAAAGAAAGAAAAAGCCTCCCTGCAAGGAGGCGACCGAGACACGCCATCTTCCTACGAGGAACCTCCCCGCGCTCAAATTCTGTTAGATGCTCCACCGGAATCTGGAAACGTTCCACCGGAAAGTTCACCAATCCACCGGAAGATGGTAAGACGCGGTGGTCACAACTCGCGACCACGACGTGGACCACCACGTGCACCGAACGCGCTACCTACTCCGGCGAGATGCTTGATGCAGTATATGGGCAGAACCGTCGCCCACCACCAACACTCGCCAGAAATCTACCTACTGTGTCACCTAAAACTAACCCTAACCGCATGCAATCTACCATTGACAATGAGAGAAAGTAAAATAAGCTGGAAACCAGAAAACTTACTTGTTTTTTAGTAGAAGAGAAAGGCTGCTCGAAACTTGACACGGTGGTCGGTTGCTCTGAAGACGGTATGGGAAGGAACGCTGATGACGACGAAGAAGGATCAGAAGGGAAAAAGTACAAAATAGGACAACCTTCCCCCTTTTATACAGAGGGACACGTGCACACATGCGCCCGTAGGTAATAATGACTGCCCACTAGCCATAATTACCTATTAACTGCTACGCAGGGCTCGATGCACACGTGGCAGCCCAACGTTTCCCATTCTGTCTGACGCTTTATCTTCCCGAATACCGGGCAGCAAAGTCACGATCACAAGCATCACGAACACAGAGGGCCACGGGCACCTCGAGACAATTTCCCTCGTCTCCAAACGACGACTCTGCGCGACGAGAAGTCCTTAAGTCATCACTCCCACGCTCGGGAGCAACGACTTGGGGGGCTCCTGTTCTGGACTGGACCAATGGCTAGAATTGGCCCAATCCGCTTCTGCTCCAGAGCGGCCCAAATTGCCTAAGCCCAATCAACAGAGGGGAAAAAGTGACATTTCTGCCCCTACACCCGGGCAAGGAACGCAACATCCCTCCCCGGTTCTGATGCCTGTTACGCACGGCTTCCTCGCTGCCAAACGTCAACGGGCAGGTGTCCGCAACTACGTTTATGCCCGACATAACGGCTAGTTCATGGCAACTTGCCCGTCACAACGGCTAGTTTGGGCAGTTACCTATTCTTTGGGAAAAACGGCTAGTTCGCCCCGAAAATAGGACCGTTGGCCACGCGCTGGGGGCTCTATATAAACCCTCTCACTTGAGAGGGTCAGGTATCACATTTTCACCCCAAGAATACACTTTGTACTTGCCCCTTTTTCTCTGACCCTTTCTTACTTGAGCGTCGGAGTGCCTTGCAGGTACACCCCATTTTCTCCTCATCAACAGTCCGAACACCCTGCACGTCTGACGACCATCATCCGCCGAGCACCTTGCCATCTGACGACCAGTGTGCGTGGATCTGATCAAATACTCGAGATCATATCCCATTCATCCCTTTGCCATCCAGACTTTTATGAATGTTGAACATATTTAGATTTTGAAAGAAAAAATAGTTAACCAAAGAAATTCTTTATTTCTTATGGTAAATCACTACCGTTTCAGTTCCTAAGAAGTAATTATGATTCAGTGTGGCATGCTTAATTACTGATTGCCTTTGAGAATTTCAAAGATCAAAAACTGAAAGATGCCAAGTGTTTGATCTTACGAAATTTTTGTTATAAAAGCACACAACTTGTTCAAACCAAAATCACAAATCCACATTCACAAAACATACATCTGGTTCAATATGCATACAACTTCTGAGAAATCTACTATTCCATTGTTTCAGAGGCTTCTATAGTCTCTAAGGCAACTTCTGATCTGGAGGTCAGACCCACTGAAGAAATTTCTTCAACCTCTCTTTCTCAAGCAATGAAGCTACATAAGAAGATTAGTAAGAAAAAGAAGAAGTCCAAGAGGAGAAGAGGACTAAGAGAATTGATTCATTTCAATTCATATGAAGAATAAGAATTGGATTTAGATTGGGGAAACGTTTTTCGTGCTTGGAAATCTAGGGATGATTAGGATTAATGTTATAAACATATTTTTGTAATTATTCCTTTAATTCAATGAAGTTCTTTTCCCTTTTTAATTTTTGCATACCATTCTTTTAATCAAAATTATTTCCTTTAAAGTAAACTAAATAAGACGTTCAGAAAAAACACAACGCTTTTAAATTGATATTTCGTTTTCATTAGATTCATTTGATACATCAAATTTACCATAGAAATTTATTTGGTTATATAATCAGAGCCTAAGAAAGAATACATCAAATTAAACTAAGAATCAGAACATACAAGTCTTAAGCAAAATAAAATTACAAAGAATAGTCAAAAGAAAAGGAAATACATAAATGATCCAACCTTGAAACAAAAGTAATCTTTTTGATATGATAACTTACACGATACATTTATTAATTGGAAATGTTTGACAAGTAGTACAGTTCACAATAACAAACACATATGAAGCATTGGATCTCAAGAGATACAAATTATTACAGGAATTGGAAAAAAAAGACGCAAGGGAAATAAAAGAGAAAACCAAGGCAAGTTATGAAAACTGCCAAAGTTTGAGAGGAGGAAGATATAGCTGGACTGTCCTTACAAAACATTATAATCTTCACCAACAATTTTTCATCCCAGGGTTAAATGAAACTTCATGTTGATTTACAACCGCTCATTGCAGATAGAATAGTTCGCTCAGAACTTGTTTTGAAGGAATGAAGATCAACTTTCTCTCAAGGAGAGGCAGTGTTATCTTTAGGAGGTTGAAAATTACTTGAGTAAATTTGATTCATATGCCTGAGTGAAGGAGAAGAAGAAGATCATAGTCAAAGGCTCCTAATTCTTCAAGTAGGACTAACCTTTTATTGATGCTCTCCAGTTGGTTTTTCACGCTAAGGTTTGATATAGAGGTCATCTCAGGTTAGGATAAGAGTGAGAGATTAGGAGTTTTTTGAAAAAACTAGGGCAAGGTTGCACAACTGTGTTAACCAGGTTTGAGAGACAACTTGTAAACCAAGAGTCAAAAACTTAGACAGGGGGAGAGCAGTTTGAATATGGGATGAAAAGGCATAACCAGGAGAAAAAGTGATTTAAGACAGCTAGATTTTGAAAAGGTAATTCACATAAAATATTTTGGAAAACTAAAAATTAAGATAAATAAGTACAAAAAAAGTAAGAAATGACAAGAGAGAGAGAGAGAGAGAGAGAGAGAGAGAGAGAGAGAGAGAAGGCCTAGAGAATCCAAAGAGTAAAGCATTATAACTCTACAGATTCTTCCCAGATAGCTTCATAGCTAGCATAACAATCTTCAGACACGTGTATTTTTAGATAACAAATGTCAAAAAGGATTTTTCATTTTTAGAGTTACAAGAAATCCTTATTCCTTTTCTGAGTCTCAGAGCCTGGTGTTTTTCAGAAGCCACAAGTCATCAGAGACTATTCAAGACTTTGATGGAGCTACTTCTGATCAGCAATAGTCTTTGATACTCCATATTCAGAATCAGGCTTTTTAACAAGATCAGAAGCCTTTTCATAGAAAAAAATCAAGTCGTTAGATGACAAATGGTAAAACAAGCAAAACAACTCATTAAAGAATTGATTTGAAAAACATCACATTCTGATAAAAAACTTTTGAGCCCATAATGCTTAGTTATGAATAAAAAATAAGAACAATGGTATAAAAGAAGGCCACGTTATTTTTTATAAAGGTATAAATGTTTTCCACTTGTTCTAAAAATTCTTACACAGACATATTATCTAAGGTAGTTATGCATCAAGGAAATAGATATATAGACCAAAGTAAATAATATCTTAACCATAAAAGCTGTCTAGATTTAAAAAAAAGGAATTTAGACATACCTTAGTGTAGCTTATGAACAACTTTTTGGTTCCAACAATGTTCTTGCTGACGAGAATCAGTCTTAAAGCACTTCTTTTTGTTGAACCTGGTCATTGTTCAACACAGTCTTTGAGTTCAGTAGTACCATTAACCATAGTACTATTTTTGTGTTTTTCTCAAGACTCCAACTTTTCTTCATCTTTTAGAGTTAGGATTTGGAACATATGCTTTCGTCTTGTTGTAGGATGTAGTCATCCATTGTCCAAACATTAGGACAATTGCTCTATATTTTCCTTCTAGCATATCTGCAAACATAATTTTAGATTCTGGTACCCAGAAACTCATCTTCCTCATCAGATTCTGAGCCAGAACCTGACTCGGATTCTAAATCAGAGAATGTGTGAGCCATCAGAGCAAGGTTGGCTTTTTTAGCTTCTCTGTCTGAATCTTGTTTATCTCAAGTTCATCCCATGTTCCATGAGACTTTTCTTGAACTATCTTTTGAAACTTTCCTTCTAAAAGCTTCCATTCTTAGATCTGTCCTTTTATATATAAGGACAATCATTTCTGAAGTGACCAAGCATATTGTAGTTGTAGCAGATCTTCTGGTAATCTTCTTGTTTCAGGAACTGGAAACTTTGAAGTTAGAACTTCTATCAGAGAGTCTCTTGTTTCTGTTGGCCAGCTGTTGAAACCTCTTGTTGATGAAAGTTATTTCCTCATCATCATAGTCCCCATTAGAATCTTCTTCATCATAAGCTTTTTCTGGTTTTATGACTTTTGAGGATTTGGAAGTTTTATCACCAGAACTTTCATCATTAGACCTCAAGGCAAGAGATCTAGGTCTCAACACATGTTCATCACCATTCAGTTCACTACTATGAAAAACCCATTTAACAACGGTTGGGAATGACATATAATGACGCGGGCGAGGGCATTGTTATGTAGATTGTCGTTGTATATATGATACTTACAACCACGGACTAGTAGGCGTTGTAATAAACTGGAAAGCCCGCTAACTATCACAACGGATTTTACAATACACCGTTGTAATAAAAATAATTGTCCTCGGTTCGATTCCCAGCAGCGCAGTTTTGATATTTAGTTTTTCCTAGACAACGTGCCAGATATTATAACGGTTATGAAATATAATCGTCGTTAAAGTTTCTGCAAAATTAACAAATATGATCCTGCTTTTATAATTAATCCCATTTTTTTACCTGTATTATTGTTCTCTATATCACAGCACAGCGGAAAAATATAATTCACATTTTGTGATAAAGTTTTCATAATAATATTAATCGTATCATATTCATAATATCACATATACCACATTACAGTTTATCAGAACAAACAACCTACATAAATAAAATATCACATATACCATATTACAGTTTACACACATTACATAACTTCACATAATTGTAACTTGGTGTATTAGTATCTTGTCTCTTGGCCTGGTGTCTTGTTTCTTGGCCTGGTGTCTGGACTCAAAATACATATGATTTAAAATAATTTTACTTATTAGTAAAAATACTTCTAAACTATAACATACAATTAATATATTATGAATAAATAATAAATTACGTACTTGTTAATTTCTCATATGCCTTCTTCATGATCGAGTCGTATAGCATGCACGACATCTCCATCAACTTCATCATATGAGGTATGAACTTGTGTTGTGTAAGAAGGTGTGGACGGAATATCAAGACTTTCATCACTAAGAGGAATGTATTTTCCTTGGAGAACGATTAACCATTTCCCCGATATGTCCGATGGATCGGTAACATAGAAAACTTGTTTTGCTTGAGAAGCCATGATGAATGGTTCTGTATTAAAAGATGCCTTGCCAAGGTCTACCGGATGAATCATAAGTCATCAATGTCTACACCATTACTATTATTGGGAACCCACTTGCATTTAAATAAAGCCACTTTGAAAATAACATAATCAATCTCCCAAATCTCCTCAATGACACCATAAAACGCGGTAGTTGCCAATACTGGATTCTTATATTTCAAACTAGAGAAATACATCGATTGGGCTTCAACCATAACCCCACTATTTTGCATTGTACTACGATCATCTTTTGATTTTGTATAAAAGGTATAATGACCAATGTCGTATGCACTCCAAGTAATGACACAAAATTTTGGCTCGTACGACAACCATTTAAGTATCTCGGATGCACTACGATCATTAGATACACTTTTATTAAACCAATCCATAAATCTATTGTTATGCTTTATCAACAACAACTTGTCACTCATTCGGGGATATTTTTTTCTTCAAAAGTCTTTTGTGAGCATCTATGAAAGGTTGAACCTCATCTATATTATTCAATATATAGAAATGTGATTGAATAACTACATCCCGAGCCATTGACCTAACATTTAGACCTTGAATACCTCTTCCGTCTGTGTCAGCATGACGAGACTTTGGAATTCCTATAGAATCTGTATCCGACAAATAGTTTGTACAAAACTCAACACCTTCTTCTGTGATGTACCTTTCAACAATCGAAGCTTTTGGTCGGTGATGATTCTTCATATATCCTCTAAAGATCTTCATATATCACTCTATTGGATATATCCACCTTAAATAAACTGGACCACAAATTCTGATTTCTCTTACGAGATGAACAAGTAAGTGAACCATAATGTCAAAAAATGATGGCGGAAAATACATCTCCAATTGACACAAGATTATGGCAGCCTCATCTTTTAATTCATCTAATTTTTTGAAATCAAGAACTTTATTACATATTGAATTGAAGAATAAACACAGTCTCGTTATAGTCACTCTCACATCTTTTGGAAGGATCCCACAGATAGCCACTGGTAGAAGTTGTTGCATCAATACATGACAATCATGAGATTTTAAACCAATTAACTTGAGATCTTTCATTGATACAAGTTTCTTGATGTTTGATGAGTAACCTTGCGGAACTTTAATACCTTGCAAACACTCGCAGAACATCTTCTTTTCCTTTTTAGATAGAGTGTGACATGCTGGAGGCAGATAAGTTCTTTTTTCCTTTCTCTATTGGAGCCAACTGTTTTCGTATACCCATCTTCTCCATATCAAGACGGGAAGTCTTACTATCTTTAGTCTTGCCTGGAATGTTTAGAAGTGTTCCAATCAAACTATCACACACATTTTTCTCCACGTGCATCACATCAAGATAATGTCTAACATCAAGACTTGACCAATATGGAAGATCAAAGAAGATGGACCTTGTTGCGGTGAGAATCGAATAACAAGCTATTAATTAACTTGCATCACATTTCTTTGAATTCACCACCAAGCTTTGATTTATCCAAAGGAAAGGGTAAAGTTCGAAGAAAACCCTAACAGGATCTAGGTTCGGGGGTTGGTTATACAAAGGGAAGGTATTAGCACCCTAAGTGTCTGTAGTACTCTACAGGAACCTCTTGTTTAGTTTGTGTTATGTTATGTTTACTTGCTAAAGGAATCTGCTAAAGCTAAAGGTAAAGACCTAAGGGTATGTACACTAAGTTTGCCGCCAAGATGTCGTATCTTGTGCCTACGTATTTGACTAAAGAATCAGAGCAACCGTAGTTCATCTAACTAAGGGTGAGAGAGGAACCATTGACTATGGCCAAAGTTCTAAGGGGAATGAGTATAAGCTCATGTAAAGTTTAAGAAACTCTCTAAGTCTAAGTTGTGGGGGAAGTGAGTACTCAAGATGGTGAGTACCACATAGAGTCCAAGGACTCTAGCTTAATTCTAACTGGTAAGATTCAAGGCTCTTAGGAGGCCAAGAAAGGATAAAGGCTCTTAGGAGGCCTAGGGGAAAGATGGCTCTTAGGAGGCCAAGAGGGATAAAGGCTTTTAGGAGGCCTAGGGGAATGATGGTTTTTAGGAGGTCAAGAAGGATAAAGGCTCTTATGAGGCCTAGGGGAAAGATGGCTCTTAGGAGGCCAAGAGGGATAAAGGCTGTTAGGAGGCCTAGGGGAAAGATGGCTCTTAGGAGGCCAAGAGGGATAAAGTCTCTAAGGAGGTCAAGAAGGATAAAGACTCTTAGGAGGCCTAGGGGAAAGATGGCTCTTAGGAGGCCAAGAGGGATAAAGGCTCTTAGGAATCCTAGGGGAAAGATGGCTCTTTGGAGGCCAAGAGGGATAAAGGCTCTTAGGAGGTCAAGAAGGATAAAGGCTCTTAGGAGGCCCAGGGGAAAGATGGCTCTTAGGAGGTCAAGAGGAATAAAGGCTCTTAGGAGGCCTAGGGGAAAGATGGCTCTTAGGAGGCCAAGAGGGTAATGAGCTTTTTATGACTATGAAGTCAATAGAGAGACTTTCTATGACTATGAGGTCAAGAAGGATGACGGCTCTAAGGAAGCCAAGGTAGTATATGAGTTATCTATGACTTAAAAGTCAATAGAGAGTCTTTCCTTTGGAAGGAAGAGAAGGATAACATCTTGTAAACAAGAGTTACAGTGAGGTTGAAATATAATGAAACATATGAGTTCAAGAATTCCAAAACAGTAAGTATTAATCAGTATACGAAATAATTTCCAAGTATGAACATGGAATACAAGGATAAGTGGTCATATAAATATGACAAGTATGGAAGAGAAGGCATTCTCACAATTTAAAAACAAAAGCATTTAGAGTCATGCAACTTAGCAACAGAGGCCAGAAAAATACAGACAACACTCTCATGATAAGGTTTTGTTCAAAGTCAGGAAATAATTTTCAAACAAAACCTCACAAGTTACAGAATACTCTAAAGAAAATATTTTAACGTCTTTAAGAAAAATAGTTGATTTTATTAACAGAAAAGTCTGAGACTTAAAAAAGAAGTTATGCATATTTTTATTGTTTTGAAATCCTTAGAAAATAAAATATTTGTGAGATAAAACAAATGGAATAAAAAAAAGAAAAAGAAAAAAAGAAAAAATAAGAATTACATAGTGTGGCACCCGCCACACTAAACTACATGGCAGGTGCCACTAGTGGGCTTTTTATGTGGCCATCACTATGGCAGGAGCCATAGTGCCATCCCACTAGTGGCTTGCGCCACTCTCACCCATGACATGCGCCATGTGGCTTTTTTTGTGGTGTGTGCTATATTTTTTTTTTGGTGTGTTAGTGGTGTGGCGGGCGCCACCTAAGCACATTATTTTTTAGCATGGCGAGTGCCACTACTAACTTCCTTGTTCAGTTTTTTTATTCAAACACGAATCCAGTTCATGATTTATTAAACAAACCCACACATTTATGATTTAAGATTTGTAACATTTATCACAGAATCAGACAATAACCAGACAATAACAAGATAACAAATATGATAACATGATAACAATATGAAGCAAAATGATCATGGTATTTAAAAAAAAAAACAGAGTGAAACAGAGTGTGATACCTAGTGGAGAAAGTCCACTGCTTCTTCACAGGTACAAGTTTCTGGAAATGGTGGATGAGCTTTCTCTCCTTCAAAGATAAACTGCTACAGAGTTAACTCTTCTCTCCTTTAGATTCCCAGAAAGAATCACAAGTTACTGGTGGTTAGGATATTGTGTGTTTTTGTTGGTTTGAAGTGTTTATAGAGGGAATGAAAGTGGTAAATTCCTTGCAAGTTTTTGGGAGATTACTTGCAGGATTATGGAATGGAGAAGTGGAGAGATTTTAAGAGAGTTTTCTTGTATCTTTCTCTGTGTTTTTGTGTGTTGAACAAAGGAGAAGTGGTCTCCTTTTATAGGCAAAACAAATGGGTCCGTGCCTTGGAGATACAGTGGACAAATGCTTTATCCATAGGGGAAAAAATTAGGGTTTGTATGGCACTTCCTTCATCCTTTGAACTCAGTCAACCTTGGAGATCACTATGCTTCATTTGCTGAACAATGCAGTGGAGGATATGGTGCAGGTCTGTTACTTTCATCCTTTAATATCTATTCCAAAACCTCATTTTATTGTGTCATAAGAGAGAAGATGTAAAGAGGTAATAGTTGGAATTGAGGATTACAAATTCCTGAGCATGAGCACAAATTTTTTATGCTGAGCCATTTTATTTCATTAATCTAATATGGTGTCCAAGGATCCTTTTGGCTATGTCAGGAGAGAGTGAGCTCAAAGAGGCAGTGTTTATTGACTTCACAAAAATTGCCTTACAAGCAAAGTATCTTCAGATTTTTCAAATAATAACAAGAGGAACATGAAATGAATTAAGTGCATAATTCTATGTTACTAAACCATACATGAACACCACTTTAAATTCTCAACTTTATGACCTTTGATTCAAATGACAGAATTTTGGATACAACGGAATTTTTGAAATAAATCACATGCCCATGAAAAAAAGAAAATGTCACAGGAACAAACTTAGGAAATTCCAAGTTACAAAATTTAATCCTTCCATGACACCCATTTTGAGATTTTGCACCTTGGTGAATATTTATCCAAATGAAAAATTCTTGCATTTAAGAGATAGTTTTTCAAGACTCATAGGTGGACTCCAAGGATGTTCATTAACACATGGAATGATTTCTCAAGACTTGGGATCACACTTTGATTGACATGAAAGGCAATGGTTGACTTGTCTTGATAAAACACTTGACTTCTTGTTGAAAAAGACTTCTTGGATGCATGTAGATTCAAAGGGTTGCATTTGGGGCCAAAAGATGTCTTATGGAGACTTTGTCCTCTTTATGTAAACCCTATCTTCCACAATAAAAGGAAACAACTTGCAAAATGAAATGGTTAGTTAACAATGCACACATGATTGAGATCTAAATGTAAGTGTAAGATAATATGACATCTAAGGGGTAAAATTTGGGGTACAATAGTTGCCCTTATTTGAATAGCTTTACCGGATGGCTCGAGGAAAGAAAATCCTCGGGTCATCAAGGTGAAAGGTATTTAAATATAGCAAACCGAAAATTTTTCCCTTTGATGGAATGCAGATGCTAAAGACAGGCAACAGACATGCATATGCTGACATGCCATGACCTTCTAGTATGATGATATGATGTCACGATAGTGCAAAAATGCCGACAAAATAAGACACCAAAGATAAAGAGCAAACCAACATAGACGGGCATTGCCGGGGAAGGATAAAGGTTAGTATCCATGAGGGAAACTCACTGGGGATACAGGTTGACTGACAACAAAGACTCACTGGGGAGACTCTGAGAAAATATTGGGGATAGAAAAGTAAAAGAGGGAAACCCTATATGTCCTCACTGGAGATGGGAGCCATAGAGATATTCTCCACTGGGGAAAGATCCAAGGAGATGGACGACAAGTTCATAGGTGACCGGACGGCACTGGGGAAATAATACACATTCTTACTGGGCATGAAACCAGAAAGAGGACATGATCTCCAATGGGGATTAATTTGAAATTAAAGGATACACATCCTACAAATATTTTCTGGGGACTTCTTATATTGAAGAGTTCAAACGGGATCTCGAAGAAAAGCCAGAAAAGACAGAGACAAACTTTGCGTGTGCCAAATGATGAAAGATATTAATAATGACTGAACCTCTGCTGGGAACAAGATTAAAGTGTCAACAATGATTGGATTTGGGAATTACACGCCAGTAAACACTGGACCCACAGTATCAATATTTGTAATGACGCCAGTAGACACCAATTTGAGTTGGGTTGTCAATAAACACTGGACTTGGATACCAATTTGAGTTGGATAGGATGCCAATTTGAGTTGGCTGGGATAAACACATCAATTTGAGTTGGTTTGACAGCAAAGACTGGACTTAAGACACCAATATGAGTTGAGCCTAGATTAAGGTTCATAGTTGGCCTGATGATTAGGTTCATCGATGACCAAGGTTCATAGTTGACCTGAGATTTTGGTTCATAGGTGACCAAGGTTCATAGTTGACCTGAGATTTTGGTTCATAGGTGACCGGAGGTTTTAGGTTCAAAGCTGACCAAGGTTCATAGTTGACCGGAGTGATGTTTAGGTTCACAGTTGACCTAAAACAAACAATGCCAGCAATCACTAGACTTTAGGTTCATAGGTGACCAAGGTTTTAGGTTCATAGCTGACCTAAGGTTTTGGTTCATAGCTGTCCAAGGTTCATAGTTGTCCTGAATGATGTTTAGGTTCATAGGTGACTAAAGTTTAGGTTCATAGATGACCAAGGGTTTTGGTTCATAGTTGACCAAGGTTTAGGTTTTGTCGCGGTGAAAATTGGATATCAAGCTATTAGTTAACTTGTATCGCATTTTTTTTATGTCACCACCGGTCTTTGATTTTATCCAAGGGAAGGGAGAAAAACCGAATTCCCACAATGCAATGCAAATGCACTTAAGATTCTAAGTTCGGGGGTTGGTTATACCTAGGGAAGGTGTTAGCATCCTAGATATCTGTAGTACTCTACAGGAACCTCTTGATTTTCTTTATGTTATTTGTTATCTGTTTTGCTAAGGGTTTAGGGGGTAGGTGATTTATTATTTTTATTCCTAAGTGTGCTCGACAAGATATCGCATCTTGTGCCTACATATCCTGTCGGGAGGGAATCAGAGCACTTGTAGTTCCTTATTAAGGATACTAAATGTTTAAAGGTTTAGGAGAAGAGATGAGTCATCATTTTAAGAAAACCACCACAGTTTTTGAAAATTGTTTGGATTTTATGGGGTATGGGATTGTATGTCCCTTCTTTGAGATGATTAACATCTAATTCTCTTGTGTGGAGAATTAGGTGGGCTAAAGTTTGATTTAAAAATCAAAATTAAGGGGGGACTAACTTAGGAAATCTATCCTAAGTTATCTAATAATCTTAACTTAAGGGTGTCGATTATGAATGCAAATGATGTGCACCATGCACAATAACATGGTTATCATGCATGAGATTTTCCCTTGGATATTTTATGCGGTTAATTATATTATTTAGGCGAGTGTGCTAGCAAAGTGATGCTAGACTTGTGTCCAGTGATCGGTAGGTCGAATGCGATGCCCTAAGGCAATCGACTTATATGGGTGGAAAATTGGCTCGACGTTGGATCGAGAAAATTTTAATGTTTTGAAAAAGGTTTGAAGCACATAAGCATAATTCAAGTAAAATAAGCAAGCAAACAAAATATAAGATTCACACACAAGCGTACGACTAAGCGTGAGGGAGATTCTAATGGAAATTATCAAGAAAAAAAGTTGATATATTGTTAATTTATTATAAAAGTTCTTATTTATTAAAAAAAAAGGTGTTTTATTATTTTTTTTTTAAAAAGGGGTACATTATATTTTGAATTAAAAGTAAGTTTATTTTTATCCTGCTTATTATTAAAAGGAGTTAAAGGGTTTTATTTTTAGTTAAAATAGTTTTTAATTGTAATTAAAAAAAAGGGTTTGAAACTAATTACTATTATAAAAAAAGGTTCATTTTATTTTTATCATAAAAGAGTTAATTTTAATTATTAAAAGTTTTTTTTTTAACTCTAATTACTAAAAAAAATCTTATAAAAGGCTTTAAACTTAAAAAAAAAGTTTTTTGTCTTTTTTTAGGTTATAATTTAATTAAAAGAGAAAAGCTTTAAATTATATTGTTAAAAAAAAGTTTTAATTTTGTAAAATAAAAAAAACGATCGAAAGAAAAAAAACAGAGGAGAATCCCCCCCCCCCCCCCCCACAAAGTCGCTCTCCCTCTCTCTTAAAGAGGGTGAAGACCCTAAATTGGAAAAAAAACTCGTCGTCGCTCTCTTTTGTCGTCCTCTCTCGTCTCCGATTCTTTCTAGTTCTCTCAGAATCTCTCACGACCTGCAAAAAACAATCAAACAATCAAATAACCCCACCCCACACAGCCCCCTAATACCCCGATTTCACTATATACGGATGATCTACATATTACAAATGATGCTAAAATGAAAGCAAAAGGAACGATGGCGGAACGGCGAAGATGGCTCCGGCGGCCTCGTCGAGGGAAGTTCTCCTTCTTCTCTACCCCTTTTACCTTTTGCGAGCTTTCGCGATTTGTATCGTTTGCCTTTGATCCGTCGGTTTCTGAGGGACGATGATGAGCGACATGCTTCTGAGTCTCTGGGCGATGATGAACGACGTGTTTCTGAACCTCGATCGTATGGTCTTTGAAAGTGTGGGATTCTCGTTGTTTTCCGTCAAACTTTCTTTGTTATTTCGTATGGATGCTCTGTTAGGTTTTCTTCTTCTTCTTTTTTTCGAATGTGCGCGTCCCTTTTTATAAGGCCAATTATGAATGTCCTCTTTAATGTTGATTGATTTTATGTTTAATGTCACGATCTGATTTGATTTTGATTTGGAAAGTTTTTGAATTTGACCGATAAGCTTTTGATTTGGTTTTGAAAATTTTGAACAGTTGCTCTGTCCAAAATGGGAATGTATTGATGTTGGTGGTATCCTTTTGATATTGCCCATCAATCCATTCAAATGATGAAATAAATCCGATTAAAGAAAGGATATCTGAGGCCCACGTCTTTCACTCCTCCTGATTCTTGTTTACTTGGTTATGATTCTCTAAAAAAAAACTGGCGCTTACTGTTTTGGAAAGAAGTGGTTGGTTAACTCTTGTGAGAATGGATTTGATTTTGCCCGATAACTATCTTCAAACTTCTTCGACTCCAATTCTTGACGAATGTATTGGAAATCGCTTGAATGTCTTTACGACGCCTGGAGCACACCTCTCTTGTTTTTTTTTTTAATTATTTTGGGAATGTTTGAACTCTGCTTTGAAAATAAACCTGGTGATGTTTGATTGTCGTGGACAGGTTACTGATGAGTTTAATTCATGGTACGAAGTGAAACAACGGCGTCAGCACCGTACTCAATGGCATCGTCAAATGTACCTGCTAAACTAGTATGACTGCCTGCACCTGTATGGAAATTCGTTCAACTTGTTCCATTGTTTTAATTTGCAGCTCGTTGAGCTCCTTTGGAAGATTTGATTAGTCCCTGCATTAGTCTAAGGTAACTGCTTTTACTTAATATCTTTCATGATGTCTCAGTACTACTCTCACTGTCAATTCTTCATTGCTGCTTCTCGCGTTTAAAACTCATTCTAGTGTTGCTCTTCTTTTAATTTTCTCATCACTGACAGGAGGAAATTCAAGAGCATAAATAGCTTTCGATGCGGCTCCAACACAGATATTGTTGATGGACTTCCAAAATCCTGCTCATACATTTAGCTTTTCTCTCCCTGCAATAATGCTGGTAAGAATGGCAATGATAAATTTGGTATTGCTGCAGTTATGAATTTGGTATGATCCAAAACGGGTCCGTGGGTATGGTTGAATGATTGTGCCTCTGTTTCTTATTGTGGTGACAGGTTTTGAATTTCTACCCGGTGACGGTATCAAGTTTTACCATGTAGATTACTATTCGAACCAGTAATGGTGGTGGCTTTGAGGCAAATATAGGCGAGCCAGCAGGGCGAAAATAGAAAGCAAAAGGATACAAAATGCTGCCACAGTCGTATAATGGCGACCAAGAGCTGGAAAAATGTTTATTCCATAAGCAACATAGCACTTGTATCTCGCAACTTTCTAACTCTTTTGAACGGCCCGTCGTTTGGAGTACTGTGAGAATTTGACTTGGACAGTTTTCAGTTTTGTAGGTACAGTTTTTCATCGTGACAGCTTCTTTTGGTTGTGAGTTGTTTGATAATACGGTACACTCTTTTCCATACTAGTGTATAGTGATCAATATATTCTTGACCATTTCTTGGCTGCTTACTCCATTCCAAAACATGTCCAGGTGACGTAATGATATGGCATATACTTTTACCCAACATTGAAGAATTGTACGGCTGCTGTTCAGAGTAATTTGGACTTGCGCTTATGGTAGGTGTGCTTCTTTGGATTCTTATTTCTTGTGGTAATTAATCCTTTATTGGTAAATCTACAGTTGCTTTTGGTGATGAGACAAAAGGTTGAAATGGGAGAACGTAAAACGTGTTTGGGGGATTTTGTATGAATTTCCTTTGGATCTGTTCTCTCCCATATTTGGCTTGGATGTTATGTTCCTTTTTTGATATGAGTGGTAAGGCTTTGTGCTTTATGAGTGAAGTGTTATGTATCGTTGATGCAGGTAGTAATTGTCTCGGTTAAATGCTGCAGCTGAAGATGGTGAAACAGAGTGTAGTGTCATTTAGATCTCCCGTAAAGTTAATGTCAGGTGAGTTAACAACTACCACGTCTCGTACTTACAGATTAGCGTCGCAAAAGCCGTATATGGATCTAAACTGTGTCTCACATATGATAACCTGTTATCTGTCATATGGATTGGATGTATGGAGCATTGCTTTGGAAAAAATTTGATCATTCTGTTATGATCCTAACAGGTCAAAGTAACCGGAAATGCTGTTGGTTGGATTAGAAACTAATACTTGCGCGATCTGGTGTACTTCAGAATATCTCGACGCCGACAATGTTTCCAATTTGAGCGGTCCATCTCCAATGATTCAAAAACCGTGCACTTTTGTGTTATAAGATCAACAGACTACAAAAGATCAGATTCACCAGGGATAACTTTGTGGGCTCTCTCTTTTCAAGCTTTTTCACAAGAGTTCCAATGTCATCCACTTGACATGCTTTGGATTTGTGGTTTCTAACTTTGATAATGGTTTGGTCCACTTGTAGGTTTTAATCTTGGGGCAAGGATTTCCTTGGAGTAGGCAATGGTTATGGGCTGCGTACATGGGTGCAAGGCCGTGACTTCAATTAGTGCCTGCATATCTGCGAAGACGATAATTCTTGTACTTTTAGGAAGTGGATTGTCCTTCAACTAGTCTTACTTAGGAATTCATGAAATTGTAGATTGTTAGAGACACCTATGTGACCTGTAGCTTCACGTGAGTCAAGCGATAGCCTTTGGATTGTAACTCCACATTTCGCATTGTATTGGCGCGTTAATGAATACAAAATCATCTAAAAGGCAAACAGCGACTGGTCTTGAACTCGGTGCTCAATATTACCCCAAAATTGTAATTTGGTTTGTACGTTTGAATCCATTGATAACAATCTTTTAAATAAGCTTGAATCTTGCGTTAGCTTTAAGAAATGAGTTCCAAAAGAAGTAGCTTGCTCTTGTAATGACTTTTGAACTTGTACATAAAAGGATTGAATTCAACTTAAAACTTTGTATGCTTTAAGTATATTTCTAAAGGACACTTGATTGAGTAGTATTGGAAGAAATCTTAATTACTTTTAAAACAAATTTGAAGCCACAGTTAAACCAAATAAATCCAACCTTGCCAAAACTTCACTTGAAATGGGACCAAACAAACTTGCAAACTTGGGCTAAAATCCAAGACTTTAAACTCTCAAATGAGAATTGCCTTGTAACAAATTTAACTTGGAATTGGATTTAGAAACTCCACTTCTAATTCTTTCCAAGTTGAACTTTCGCTGCTTAAGAATATAGCATCATAGAGCAACCACGTCTCTTGCACTTGAGGAGTACAACATACCACACAACCAGTGACTAGTCTTTAGGGACCAATTCTCCATATCAGAGGGTATGAGGACTCAATCTTTACAGGGGAAAACTGAGGAGTCTAGAGGGAGAAAAAGCTTGGCAGCGGTTTAGGGATCAAAAAGGGTGAGGGCACAATCTCATAGGGCCAGAGAACTTCCACAATCACACACACAACACAGTCTTCAGGACCTCGAATCTTCTACAGCAACACCTGTACTCATAAATGAAACAAACAGACAACAACTAGGTAAAGCGGTTAGTTATGCACAGATGATGACCTAAGATGTTATGCAAAAAGAAAAGGGATCTTAGGGACAAAAATTAGGGTGCGACAGATGCCCCTATTTAATTTTCTCCTATTCGGAGATATGGAGATCGAAATCTTCGTCTCGACGAGATAGGAGGGGCTTAAATACGAACATGCACAAAATTTTTGGCCCTAAGATGCCTCCAAATGCACATGGTATGATATGCTATGCAAGACAAGGATCTGTGAGGAAAACCGTCACAGGGGATAGGTGAGGTTGAAACACAAAGAAAGAAAGACCCGACGAGGACGACTCAGCGATACAAGACTCCACGGGGAAAGATCTAACTCCACTAGGGGAAGAGACAACCGACTAACAATCACAAGGCAGCTTAAGCATAAGGCAAGAGACCTGGAAGGAGAGGATAACTTACTACCAACAGCTGGTAGCCTAAGCAAAGTTATCCAGTTGAAATAAAAAGGCGTATATTACTTACTATCACACACGATAGCCTAAGCAGAGGTAATAAACCGGGGAGGAAAGATCACCTACTACCAAACACGGTAGCCTAAGCATAGGTGTCTGAACCAAAAGAAAGGTGTGTTACCTACTATCAAGCATATGATAGCCTAAGCGAGGTAAACACAGCAGGAAAAGATGGCCTACTACCACCACGGTAGCCTAAGCGAGGCATCTGATCAAAATACAGACCTATTACCTACTATCCCACGATAGCCTAAGCAGAGGTAATAGACTTAAGAAGAAGGATCACCTACTGCCAACTTGTGGCAGCCTGAGCAAATGCGTCCGACCAAAAAAAGGGGTGTGTCACCTACTATCAAGCATATGATAGCCTAAGCCAGGTAAACACAAGAAGGAAAGATGACCTACTACCACCACGGTAGCCTAAGCGAGGCATCTGACCAAGGATACAGACCTATTACCTACTATCCCACGATAGCCTAAGCAGAGGTAATAGACTGAAAAAAGGAGGATCACCTACTACCAACTTGTGGCAGCCTGAGCAAAGGTGTCCGACCAAATGGTGTGTTACCTACTATCAAGCATATGATAGCCTAAGCCAGGTAAACACAAGAAGGAAAGATGACCTACTACCACCACGGTAGCCTAAGCGAGGCATCTGACCCAAAATACAGATGTATTACCTACTATCCCACGATAGCCTAAGCAGAGGTAATAGACTGGAGTAAGCTTCAATGATCAAGGTGATGATCCAGCTTCTTGAAATGTTCCGTTTAGGAATAAATATTTTCCCACGCCCCAAGGTTATATGCCATGGGCAAGTCTTGAAAATAAGTGCTGTGAGGTTGTTTGCCTCAAACAAAGTCTTGAATTTCCCACGCTCTTCGAAGAGATATCATCTGGTGGGAGTAACTTGAATGATGGATTCACTGGAGATAACTGTTGTAGGGCGATATTGCTGTAGTTGAAATTTCAGTGAAGTAAATAGAATCCTTGCAACGAGAGTTCTCAAATAAAGAGAATGTCTGTCAAGTCTTCAATAAGTCTCTCGGACGGATTTCCGAGGAGATAACACCTGACGGAGAATAAATGGAAAATCTTGATAACTTGCCGGGGATAGACAGACTGTCTTGAGGAGACTGCCATTTGTCGTAGAAATCTTGATAACCAAACTGCTCAAATAGGGAGCTGCTACTTGTTGTCTGGGTGCAAATCTCTTGTAATAATCATTGTTGGAGAAATAATTTCTGTCTTCCATAGAGATCTTCAAGTAAACTCTTCTTTGGAAGACAAAGTGCAAAACAAATGCACACTTAGTCCAGGATCAATATCTCAGAAATATCCGAAATTGTGATTGTCAGGGACCAAAGTTCAATCCAGGGAATAGCTGGAAAGAAACGGTCAAACAAGACTCCATCCATTGAGGATTGAACTCAACGGGTTTATCCTTATCCAAAAAATGGAAAAGAAAACTAAAGTAACCATCTTCCACGAGGATCGAACTCAGTGGGGAATTATAAAGTATGTGCTTTTTCTGCCTAAGGCTGACGACTCTACTTAGGGGGAGCAGACAAAACCCAGTCACTTGGGGATAAACACGACCAAAGTGATAGAACAAAACAAACAACACAAAACACAAGATGCAAAATGCACACATGCCATGAATCTACATGCAAGGGATTCCATGCTATGCTTATGCTTATGCTGACAAAACAAAGACAAGAAGCAAACGGGAGATGAAGACAAGCATCTCGATACGGATACTCGGCCAATCTTCGCAAGGTAGAAACATCACTGGGAATGAATGGAAAGCCACATATGGAAACATGTCCCACTTCAAAGCTTTAAATCTCTGGGGGAAAGGGAGCACTCCACTTGGGGATGAACATCCTGACTTCACTTGGGGAAATGTCAAAATGGATCTGGCCACTCTGTTGAGAGATGAGGAAGATTCACTGGGAACGGGTCAAACTCATAATCGACAAGACTTTATGGGGATAAAATAAATATCCGCTGTGGACTGAAATAATCTTGAATGAAAGATGGATAAAATAAATATCCACTTCTTCGGGGACGCTTGGATCAATAGTAGTTGAGAATATCGGAGATAAAACTTCGAAGGGATGAAATAAACATCCGCCTTCACTAGAGAAGATTGATAGTGAGAAAATCCAATGAGGGGTGAAATAAACACTCGTTGGGGAAGGTTGAAACCAAAGAAATTCACTGAGGATTCTTAGGTTGCCGAATGGGGGAAATCTTGCGTCGAACGTGCCATAGCTTCTTGAAATAGAGATTTACCGGGGATTAGTCGTGACTACCTGAAGTAAAGATTTACTGGGGAGTCGTCACATCACTTAGGATAGAAACCCTTTGAGGTATGAGTGAATAAAGTTGTGAGACTGATGTAACTCTATATCGATAACCTGTATAGTAGTCGTCATTTTGAACGACAATTATTGTGAATGGATGAAAAGTAATCTTCGATTCTCAAATGCCCCAGATCACATGGTTTACGAGAAAAAGTCATTCCAAGAGGATTTTACAGAAAAAATGGCGTCCAACTGCTCCAAAGTTTTCAAACTCTTGGAGAGATTCGTCGAATCTCGACGTAACTGGCCCAGATCGACTATATCTTGTATACCTGAGTCTTTCAAACTTGTTATTCAGACTGTGGAGAGATTTATCAAATCTCGACGTGACTGTCCCAGACTGACGGTGTTCTGAGTCTTCAAACTTTGTTCCTTGAGGTCAAACGGTGGAAGAAGTAGCTGGGAAACAACTTGCCCCCTGCTCAGTAAGGTCTTCAGGTGACGTGCCCCTAGATACTATCACCTCCTTGAACCAGCGCTTAATTTTAGCTTATCATTGCCATACGTATGCTAATTTCTACGATGTCAAGCAATGTTAGCAAGTAGAAAATGTTAATTCTGAAACAGATAATGCAATGTATATTTGTCTTGAAGTTTTATTTAAAATATTTTTTGGCGGTCGAATTACCGATTTTATAATGCCAACGCGTACTTGAGCATAGCTCATAGGAGTCAGGAAACGATATCTCAATGAGTATGCTTTCGAAACAAACCCTTCTTCAATTAGGACCTTTAAGGGTTGTATCATGGATTGGTTCACGGTTTAAGAAACAAAGGATATAAGGCTCAAAGTGTGTTTATGCCCACCCAACCTTCGTGATATTTACTCCTTTTTTGAAAATTACCCTGCCCCAGGTTAAGAATGAGGGTTTTTTGATTTGTAGAAGAGAACTACTACTTCAAAGGCTCAAAAGGGTTAACGAGGGTTTATCACCTTATATCTCCGGTGTTTAGGATTTTGAAACAATGCCTTATATCACTAGCAGAGTTTTATTCAAAAGCATACAACAAGAGATATTCCGTTTGATTTCGTCATCCTCCATTCAGTTCTCTGCCGAGGCAAGAGATTGGGCAGCATTGGCATTATAAAATAGAGAAAGCATTTTAAAACGAGTGAAACGAATGGATTTCTTCAAGACAAACATTATTATTGCATTAATTATTCAAAACAAACAAGTTCTTACACGTCAAAACAAATGCATTAACGAACATAGAAAATTAACATATGAAAATAGCAAATAAGCTTAAAATATGGCCAGACATAGCCTGGAGAAAACCGTCATGTGTATCAATCCACCATGTGCAAGGAGGGGATTGCTTCTTGTTCGAGTGAGAGATGGATCTCAACTTGGGGTTCACACACTTCGAAAGACAAGACCCCCTTCTGAACCATCTCTTTCACTTTCTCCTTCAAGACATAACATTCCTCGATATCATGGTCGGGTGCCCCTTGATGGAAGGCACAGAAGGCATCAGCTTTGAAATAACTCTCATGGATCATCGGGATGGGTAGTGAAGTTTCCTCCTTGATCAAACCATGTTGTAAGAGTGTTGGGAACAAATCAGCGTAGAGCACAGGGATGTCCGAAATTTTGCCCCTTCGTTCAGCTGGTTGGTCGGTGGAGGAGGTAGAAAATCCATCCTTGCGTTGGGATGTGGCCAACTCTTTGACCAAATCCATTAGGCTCCTCCTGGTCATCCTTAAGTCAGTGATCTCGTCACGAAGTTCTTGCTTTTCATGCTCTTGAATGTCTATCATATTCTTCATAGAAAAAGTTTCCATGTTGGCCTTTAGAGCGACAATCTCCGCTCGGAGTGCCCGGTTTTCCCGTTCCAAATGATCCATCCTTTCCTTGCGCCTGACTCGAGTATTGTATCGATGATGCGGAGTCTGAGAAGAGAGACACGAATAAGAACCTAGAATGCAAAAGAAAATGCCAATGCAAATGCAAAAGATGCGCATGATGCAGCATGCACTTCAAGGAACTCAAAGATGTATTTTAAATATCGTAATTGGAAATTTATTTTATTTAAAAATTTAAACTTTCGTAACAACGATACACCTTCAGGGCTTTATTATAAGAAACAAACAGAATATAAAAAGGGAACTAGGCATTCGATCCACTGGATGATGCTCCCTTCCTTTCACTGAGTTCTTCCATCAACTTGTCAATCTTTTCCTGCAATATAAACTTGTCTAGGGTCAGCTTCTCTACTTCTGCTTTCAACCTTGAAACTTCATTTGATTCCACTACGGGAGGCTTGGGTCGAGGTTACGACATTGTCAGAACGAGAGCTCGTTTGCGTGACCACTCCAAGTAAGATTACGTGACCGTACAGTTAGGGCTTGTTGTCGCAGTCGTCCCTTGTCTGTTGATACGACGCCAAGCAAACATAATCTGAGTCTTCAGCTGAAGGTCCTCTCCATCATAGAGGAAGATTCTTTTTAGGTTCTCTAGATTCGGTATTTCATTTATCGGATGTCCAAGCTGGCGACGGGCGAGAACGGGATTGTAACTAGTGCATCCTTTTATGCTAAGGAGAGGCACATTGGAAAAATCTCCACAGCTGTGGATCATGGGAATTCCTCCGTATATTGGATCATGCCAAACGATGTCCGAGTGAGTAAGAGCCATAAGTTTAACGGGCCATTCAGAACCATCTTTCACATCCCAAAAGGTCGCTGGCCTCGGTAGGTGCGAAATAAACAACCTATAGAGGATAGCAGTGCAGCAAACAATCTGACCTTCTCCTTTTAGAATTTTTGAATGAATCGAGTGGTAGGCATCGGCCAATAGTGTTGGAACAAGATTCTTGAGCATGAAAATTCTGATTGCGTGGACATCGACGAAATCTTCGACATTAGGAAACAGGAACAAACCATAAGCTAGTAACGCGAACAGGTTCTCGAAGGCTTTAGTACTCCCCTTGTTGGCGAATTGTCGAGCTTTCTCAAATAAGAACTGAGCAGGCAAACCGTCGATTCCTCCTCTGACCGTCATGTGAGTCTGGATCTCCAACAGCTTGATGCGGGTCACTCTTGCGACATCTTCCTGACTGGGTCTTCCTTCTCCACCATGGAATGGAGGTGAGTCTTTGATGGGGATCCCCAGTAGAGCAGAATATTCTTCCAATGTGGGCATCAACTGGAAATCTTGAAAGATAAAGCAATGATAGATTACATGATAGAGTTGAACCAGCGTCTCCAATAAACCAGCAGCCACTCGGACCTGCAATAGAGAGAGGATTTGTCCATGCTTTGCAGCGAAGGCTTCCGGATCCTTTATCTGACCTCCTAGTTCCCTTAATTGTTCCACATTAAAGACCCTGAAGGTGTATGGCAAAGTTCCTTTCCTTCCATAATCCATTTTACGATATCTAAAAACAACAAGCTTTGAGTTCTTTGAAGAAAAAAAACAGAAACGAGAATGCAAATGCAGATGATATGCAAAAAGATTCATGGAAACTTAGCTATTTATAATCATTTTGGGATATCAGAAGTCTCTTCTTAATAATCATAAAAAAAACGGTTACAGTCATTAGTACCGGAATACTAAATGATTGATTTAATACAAAAATTAAAACGCGTCTGTACGCCTCACAATAGTCATAATAAAAGCTAAATAAAAGCTAATAATGATGGACCCAAGGAGACTCTTCTAATGATCCTCTTCGAGTCCTTGACTTTTCTTCCACCTGAGCTTTTCCAAGATGAGCTTGTCGACGAAGTGTTGATTGATGGGATAAGACGTCTTGAGCTTTTCCGTTTATGCAAGAAGTAGCTTTTTCAAAAATTCTCCTTTGTGGAACATGAGCCGACGATAGGAAATGAAACTTGTATTGAAATAGTAACTCCATCATTTAAGGATACTCTTCAAGAGCTGATATCAACTGGTACTCATGAATAGTGATAGGCCATAATAGAATGGAGATGATAAATTCCCATATCTGATCTCGATCCTTTCTTTATCTGTCAGCAAGGTCTCCAGTCCCCTTAGATCGTCCAGGTTATGACTCTTGTAAAGGTACTTCAACGTTTTATTTTTTATTTTTTTTTAGAGTCCATGATATCCTTATGATATTTATAAACAAGGCTAAGTTCCATGAATCTTATGATATGATGCTTATGTATGCAGGGATGCAAACACACAAAGCACACACATAAAGAGCCCTAGGTTTGAAGGGTCACAGCATGGAGCCAAGGTCTACCAATCCCAATAGGTGTGTACTATGGTTTCAAATGTACCTGCCGAACAGGTTCTACAAAGTTCCCAGAGTCTACAATCCATCTTTCGGATATTATCGATTTCCCAATTACTTGGTAGTCAACAATATTCTCAAGAGGATTTCGTCTGAGTGTAGTATCGCGTATTAACCATTTGGAATTACTCCCTTATAGTCATCGCACTACATCCTAAAAGGCCAAGTTGGGTTAAAGGTGACTACGGTTCTCAATATCCCGGGCTCCTAGGTCGAAAGTAGTAATGTATTCACGATAGCTCGTTCAACAAATGCCAACTTCGAGAGGGCCTCAACTGAGTGTGGAATCAAATTGACTTCTTTGGAATTACTCCCTCGAAATCTCCTCGATTATACTCACGATCCTATCTTATATGTGCTCTCAAGTCTGGGTTAGGACTTATCTCACCACTCAAAGATACCCTGCATACAGAAAAACCAGGCAAACAGATAGACAAGTATACAGATAAGTATAAACAAATAACATAAAAGAAACAAGTTAGGGGGAACCCTCATATGAGCATCCCCAGTGAAGTCGACATTTCTGTCGCGGTGAAAATTGGATATCAAGCTATTAGTTAACTTGTATCGCATTTTTTTATGTCACCACCAGTCTTTGATTTTATCCAAGGGAAGGGAGAAAAACCGAATTCCCACAATGCAATGCAAATGCACTTAAGATTCTAAGTTCGGGGGTTGGTTATACCTAGGGAAGGTGTTAGCATCCTAGATATCTGTAGTACTCTACAGGAACCTCTTGATTTTCTTTATGTTATTTGTTATCTGTTTTGCTAAGGGTTTAGGGGGTAGGTGATTTATTATTTTTATTTCTAAGTGTGCTCGACAAGATATTGCATCTTGTGCCTACATATCCTGTCGGGAGGGAATCAGAGCACTTGTAGTTCCTTATTAAGGATACTAAATGTTTAAAGGTTTAGGAGAAGAGATGAGTCATCATCTTAAGAAAACCACCACAGTTTTTGAAAATTGTTTGGATTTTGTGGGGTATGGGATTGTATGTCCCTTCTTTGAGATGATTAACATCTAATTCTCTTGTGTGGAGAATTAGGTGGGCTAAAGGTTGATTTAAAAATCAAAATTAAGGGGGGACTAGCTTAGGAAATATATCCTAAGTTATCTAATAATCTTAACTTAAGGGTGTCGATTATGAATGCAAATGATGTGCACCATGCACAATAACATGGTTATCATGCATGAGATTTTCCCTTGGATATTTTATGCGGTTAATTATATTATTTAGGCGAGTGTGCTAGCAAAGTGATGCTAGACTTGTGTCCAGTGATCGGTAGGTCGAATGTGATGCCCTAAGGCAATCGACTTATATGGGTGGAAAATTGGCTCGACGTTGGATCAAGAAAATTTTAATGTTTTGAAAAAGGTTTGAAGCACATAAGCATAATTCAAGTAAAATAAGCAAGCAAACAAAACATAAGATTCACACACAAGCGTACGACTAAGCGTGAGGGAGATTCTAATGGAAATTATCAAGAAAAAAAGTTGATATATAGTTAATTTATTATAAAAGTTCTTATTTATTAAAAAAAAGGTGTTTTATTATTATTTTTTTTAAAAAGGGGTACATTATATTTTGAATTAAAAGTAAGTTTATTTTTATCCTGCTTATTATTAAAAGGAGTTAAAGGGTTTTATTTTTAGTTAAAATAGTTTTTAATTGTAATTAAAAAAAAGGGTTTGAAACTAATTACTATTATAAAAAAAGGTTCATTTTATTTTTATCATAAAAGAGTTAATTTTAATTATTAAAAGTTTTTTTTTTAACTCTAATTACTAAAAAAAATCTTATAAAAGGCTTTAAACTTTAAAAAAAGTTTTTTTTTCTTTTTTTAGGTTATAATTTAATTAAAAGAGAAAAGCTTTAAATTATATTGTTAAAAAAAAGTTTTAATTTTGTAAAATAAAAAAAAATGATCGAAAGAAAAAAATAGAGGAGAATCCCCCCCAACAAAGTCGCTCTCTCTCTCTCTCTCTCTCTCTCTCTCTCTCGTAAAGAGGGTGAAAACCCTAAATTGGAAAAAAAAACTCGCCGCCGCTCTCTTTCGTCGTCCTCTCTCGTCTCCGATTCTTTCTAGTTCTCTCAGAATCTCTCACGACCTGCAAAAAACAATCAAACAATCAAATAACCCCACCCCACACAGCCCCCTAATACCCCGATTTCACTATATACGGATGATCTACATATTACAAATGATGCTAAAATGAAAGCAAAAAGAACGATGGCGGAACGGCGAAGATGGCTCCGGCGGCCTCGTCGAGGGAAGTTCTCCTTCTTCTCTACCCCTTTTACCTTTTGCGAGCTTTCGCGATTTGTATCGTTTGCCTTTGATCCGTCGGTTTCTGAGGGACGATGATGAGCGACGTGCTTCTGAGTCTCTGGGCGATGATGAACAACGTGCTTCTGAACCTCGATCGTATGGTCTTTGAAAGTGTGGGATTCTCGTTGTTTTCCGTCAAACTTTCTTTGTTATTTCGTATGGATGCTCTGTTAGGTTTTCTTCTTCTTTTTTTCGAATGTGCGCGTCCCTTTTTATAAGGCCAATGATGAATGTCCTCTTTAATGTTGATTGATTTTATGTTTAATGTCACGATCTGATTTGATTTTGATTTGGAAAGTTTTTGAATTTGACCGATAAGCTTTTGATTTGGTTTTGAAAATTTTGAACCGTTGCTCTGTCCAAAATGGGAATGTATTGATGTTGGTGGTATCCTTTTGATATTGCCCATCAATCCATTCAAATGATGAAATAAATCCGATTAAAGAAAGGATATCTGAGGCCCACGTCTTTCACTCCTCCTGATTCTTGTTTACTTGGTTATGATTCTCTAAAAAAAAAACTGGCGCTTACTGTTTTGGAAAGAAGTGGTTGGTTAACTCTTGTGAGAATGGATTTGATTTTGCCCGATAACTATCTTCAAACTTCTTCGACTCCAATTCTTGACGAATGTATTGGAAATCGCTTGAATGTCTTTACGACGCCTGGAGCACACCTCTCTTGTTTTTTTTTTAAATTGTTTTGGGAATTTTTGAACTCTGCTTTGAAAATAAACCTGGTGATGTTTGATTGTCGTGGACAGGTTACTGATGAGTTTAATTCATGGTACGGAGTGAAGCAATAGCGTCAGCACCGTACTCAATGGCATCGTCAAATGTACCTGCTAAACTAGTACGACTGCCTGCACCTGTAAGGAAATTCGTTCAACTTGTTCCATTGTTTTAATTTGCAGCTCGTTGAGCTCCTTTGGAAGATTTGATTAGTCCTTGCATTAGTCTAAGGTAACTGCTTTTACTTAATATCTTTCATGATGTCTCAGTACTACTCTCACTGCTAATTCTTCATTGCTGCTTCTCGCGTTTAAAACTCATTCTAGTGTTGCTCTTCTTTTAATTTTCTCATCACTGACAGGAGGAAATTCAAGAGCATAAATAGCTTTTGATGCGGCTCCGACACAGATATCGATGATGGACTTCCAAAATCCTGCTCATACCTTTAGCTTTTCTCTCCCTGCAATAATGCTGGTAAGAATGGCAATGATAAATTTGGTATTGCTGCAGTTATGAATTTGGTATGATCCAAAACGGGTCTGTGGGTATGGTTGAATGATTGTGCCTCTGTTTCTTATTGTGGTGACAGGTTTTAAATTTCCAACCGGTGACGGTATCAAGTTTTACCATGTAGATTACTATTCGAACCAGTAATGGTGGTGGCTTTGAGGCAAATATAGGCGAGCCAGCAGGGCGAAAATAGAAAGCAAAAGGATACAAAATGTTGCCACAGTCGTATAATGGCGACCAAGAGCTGGAAAAGTGTTTATTCCATAAGCAAAATAGCACTTGTATCTCGTAACTTTCTAACTCTTTTGAACGGCCTGTCGTTTGGAGTACTGTGAGAATTTGACTTGGACAGTTTTCAGTTTTGTAGGTACAGTTTTTCATCGTGACAGCTTCTTTTGGTTGTGAGTTGTTTGATAATACGGTACACTCTTTTCCATACTGGTGTATAGTGATCAATATATTCTTGACCATTTCTTGGCTGCTTACTCCATTCCAAAACATGTCCAGGTGACGTAATGATACGGCATATACTTTTACCCAACATTGAAGAATTGTACGGCTACTGTTCAGAGTAATTTGGACTTGCGCTTATGGTAGGTGTGCTTCTTTGGATTCTAATTTCTTGCGGTAATTAATCCTTTGTTGGTAAATCTACAGTTGCTTTTGGTGATGAGACAAAAGGTTGAAATGGGAGAACGTAAAACATGTTTGGGGGATTTTGTATGAATTTCCTTTGGATCTGTTCTCTCCCATATTTGGCTTGGATGTTATGTTCCTTTCTTGATATGAGTGGTAAGGCTTTGTGCTTTATGAGTGAAGTGTTATGTATCATTGATGCAGGTAGTAATTGTCTCAGTTAAATGCCGCAGCTGAAGATGGTGAAACGGAGTGCAGTGTCATTTAGATCTCCCGTAAAGTTAATGTCGGGTGAGTTAACAACTACCACGTCTCGTACTTACAGATTAGCGTCGCAAAAGCCGTATATGGATCCAAACCGTGTCTCACATATGATAACTTGTTATCTGTCATATGGATTGGATGTATGGAGCATCGTTTTGGAAAAAAATTGATCATTCTGTTATGATCCTAACAGGTCAAAGTAACCGGAAATGCTGTTGGTTGGATTAGAAACCAATACTTGCGCGATCTGGTGTACTTCAGAATATCTCGACGCCGGCAATGTTTCCAATTTGAGCGGTCCATCTCCAATGATTCAAAAACCGTGCACTTTGTGTTATAAGATCAACAGACTACAAAAGATCATATTCACCAGGGATAACTTTGTGGGCTCTCTCTTTTCAAGCTTTTTCACAAGAGTTCCAATGTCATCCACTTGATATGCTTTGGATTTGTGGTTTCTAACTTTGATAATGGTTTGGTCCACTTACAGGTTTTAATCTTGGGGCAAGGATTTCCTTGGAGTAGGCAATGGTTATGGGCTGCGTACATGGGTGCAAGGCCGTGACTTCAATTAGTGCCTGCATATCTGCGAAGACGATAATTCTTGTACTTTTAGGAAGTGGATTGTCCTTCAACTAGTCTTACTTAGGAATTCATGAAATTGTAGATTGTTAGAGACACCTGTGTGACCTGTAGCTTCACGTGAGTCAAGCGATAGCCTTTGGATTGTAACTCCACATTTCGCATTGTATTGGCGCGTTAATGAATCAAAAATAATCTAAAAGGCAAACAGCGACTGGTCTTGAACTCGGTGCTCAATATTACCCCAAAATTGTAATTTGGTTTGTACGTTCGAATCCATTGATAACAATCTTTTAAATAAGCTTAAATCTTGCGTTAGCTTTAAGAAATGAGTTCCAAAAGAAGTAGCTTGCTCTTGTAATGACTTTTGAACTTGTACATAAAAGGATTGAATTCAACTTAAAACTTTGTATGCTCTAAGTATATTTCTAAAGGACACTTGATTGAGTAGTATTGGAAGAAATCTTAATTACTTTTAAAACAAATTTGAAGCCACAGGTAAACCAAATAAATCCAACCTTGCCAAAACTTCACTTGAAATGGGACCAAACAAACTTGCAAACTTGGGCTAAAATCCAAGACTTTAAACTCTCAAATGAGAATTGCCTTGTAACAAATTTAACTTGGACTTGGATTTAGAAACTTCACTTCTAATTCTTTCCAAGTTGAACTTTTGCTGCTTAAGAATATAGCATCATAGAGTAACCACGTCTCTTGCACTTGAGGAGTACAACATACCACACAACCAATGACTAGTCTTTAGGGACCAATTCTCCATATCAGAGGGTATGAGGACTCAATCTTTGCGGGGGGAAAACTGAGGAGTCTAGAGGGAGAAAAGGCTTGGCAGCGGTTTAGGGATCAAAAAGGGTGAGGGCACAATCTCATAGGGCCAGAGAACTTCCACAATCACACACACAACACAGTCTTCAGGACCTCGAATCTTCTACAGCAACACCTGTACTCATAAATGAAACAAACAGACAACAACTAGGTAAAGCGGTTAGTTATGCACAGATGATGACCTAAGATGTTATGCAAAAAGAAAAGGGATCTTAGGGACAAAATTAGGGTGCGACAGGTTCATAGCTGACCAAGGTTCATAGTTGACTGGAGTGATGTTTAGGTTCACAGTTGACCTGAAATAAACAATTCCAGCAATTACTAGACTTTAGGTTCATAGGTGACTAAGGTTTTAGGTTAATAGCTGACTTGAGGTTTTAGTTCATGGCTGACCAAGGTTCATAGTTGACCTGAATGATGTTTAGGTTCATAAGTGACCAACGTTTAGGTTCATAGCTGAGCAAGGTTTAGGTTCATAGCTGACCAAGGTTCATAGTTGACCGGTTTTTAGGTTCATAAGTGACCAAAGTTTAGGTTCATAGCTGACCAAAGTTTAGGTTCATAGCTGACCAAAGTTTAGGTTCATAGCTGACCAAGGTTCATAGTTGACCTAAGGTTAAGGTTCATAGTTGACCAAGGTTCATAGTTGACCTGAGGTTAAGGTTCATAGTTGACCGAAAACAAACAATGCCAGCAATCACTGGACTTTAGGTATCCATATGAGGAGATTAAGTGTCAAATAGGTCAGTACCGGGGTTGCATAAGTGAAGATTAGACTTCCTGGGGAATACCAATTATGGTTGCAAAAAGGTTGGATAGTACCAGAGATAGATAAGCTTCTCAGAAGAGACTGCCACTTATCGCCATAGAAAAACAAGCTTCTCCAAGAGATTGCTACTTGTTGTTTGTTAAAAATTCCAAAGAGATGCTGATATCACAACACTGTTGGAGAAAGGATTTTGTCTTCAACGAGGATCTGCAAAAGATTCTTCCTACGAGACACGGTGCAAAATAAATGCACGTACAAACTAGGTTCAACAACCTAAACAGGCCCAATAGCACACTTGCCAAGGGCCAAAAATCGATCTAGGAACAAGCTAGAAAGATACGGTCAAACAAGACTCCAACCATTGAGGAATAAGCTCAAATGAGGATTTATCTTATCCAAGCATGGAAAATATAACTGAACTAACCATCATCCACGAGGATCAAACTCTATGGGGAATTCAGAAAGGATGGGCACTTTATGCATAGGGCTGACAACTCTATTGGAGAGAATAGACAAACCCAGTCACTTGGGGAGATAAACGTCAAAGTGAACAAAGCAGGTAAACACCAAAAAGGGGTAGTAAAAATGCTAAGATGCTATGTATATGCTTATGTTTATGCTGACAAAACAGATAAAGGGAAGCGAGACTGGAGATGCAATAGACATCTCGACAAGTATACCCAGCCAAACTCAACAGGTTGGACCATCAATAGGGATGAATATGAAGAATCAGCAACACTACTTCAAGGTTACAAACTTCTCTGAGGGAAAAGAGTAATTCACTCGGGGTATAGCATCATGACTTCACTAGGATTGCCATCACGAGCCTCATCTCTCTATTGGAGGGAAATCCATGGAGAATTGCCAAGATTAGCTGAAGTAACAGCTTACTGGGGAGCTAGTAAAAAGATGTCACAAAAGCTGAGTAGTTCTGCATAACTCATCTGCCCCAGATTACATGGTATATCGGAAGAAAATACCAAGAGGATTTTACAGAAGAATTGGCATACTGTTTACCTTGAAAATTGGTAAACAACCGCTAATCTTCTAAAACTATAAAGTTCTAGTAACTTACAGGATCGATCAGATTGATCCTAGGACATGTGTTGTATGTGTATTTAGAATATTTCACAATTTGGTAAAGTATGCCTTTCGACAATGCACATAAATAAAAAGGGGTGTTTGAAGTGTAAAGGAAAGCGATAAAGATAAAGAAACAACTAAGTCAAACGATGCATCAAAGAAAAGAAAAGGGCTGAATGTAAAAGTTTGATAAAGAAACACTGAAGTTAAATGCTGGAAAGAAATGCATAAAGATCGTAAAATGCAAAAAAAAAGTAAATGCTTGAAAGTAAAGGCTTTTAATGTAAAACTACAAAGTAAAGACTTGGTAATGTAAATGACTTGAAAGGTAAAAGTTCGTGGAAAAATATTTCAAAGTAAAGAATCTAAAACAGAAACTTCAAAGTAAATTGCATTGCAATAAAGGATAATGGTGATTACAATCACGTACATTCTCACTTCACTGGTTTCTCGACACACTGGATACTTTGAGTGAATATAGAGTTACTTGTACAAATATGATTTTTTCACACTATTCTAACTCTAAGACTAACCTATTTATAATACTCTAATGTAACCACCCTTTGATAGTTTTATTCTTAGATTACGCCACTTGGAACTTCGCATGTCTTCACGATCTGGATCTTCGCCACCTGTCATCTTTTCAAATTCAAATAGTGGAACTTCCCTCCACTATTCAGTTGTAACTGCAGCGCAGTGTCCATAGCCACTTCACTGTGTCGAATTGACTCCTTGGACTTAGCAATATTTGAAGTCCTAAAATCATTCTCTTCGACTCAGGTATTGCACAAACATGGTCGAAGGCCTTCTAGTCGAAGCCTTCTTTTTTAGCTTTATTATTTTAAAGAATAACTTCTTTTAAAGCCAAATTGTCTGAAATCATGTAGCGTCGAAATTAGGAGCTAACACATACATGAGGCTTCCATATCTTCAAACTCTTGGAGAGATTTATGAATCTCAGCATAACTGCCCCAAATTAACGACGCTTGCACAACAAAGTCTTTGAACCTACTCTTCAGACTGGTTGATCTGTGAATGAAATGCCCCAGACTAAATGACCTTTGAGAGATTTGTTGAATCTCGACCTGACTGCTTCTGATTAACTGGTCTGTGAGGATAAGTCATAAAAAGGATTTTACAGAAGAATTGGCATACCAAATGCTTCAATATCTTCAAACTCTTGAAGAGATTTGTGAATCTCGACAGAACTGCCCCAGATTACTGTATTCGCAATACAAAGTCCTTAGACTGCTGTAGTACAACTAGGGAACAAACTTTCCCCTGTTGGTGGGTCTTTGGAGTCCTTTCCTTGAAACACTTGTTATAAGATGACCTTAAGAAAGATTGCCCCAATATCCTGAATTTGAAGAGTTTCGGACCCTGATTTAGTAGCTCTTAGGATGCTTGATCTATGGAGGATTTGCCCCAGACTGAGCCCTTTATCAAGTCAAATTCCCTAGCTGGCTGCATTTGTTGGGATTCCTTTGATATTGAATTGTCTTACAAACAAGTATTACTCATTAAAAATTGGCAATTTCAATGCAAAATTCATGCAAGCTTTTGAAATCAAAGTTTTATTGATGAAACACACACAGTGGAATGATTAAATAATAAAAAACAAAGGTGATCTAGTCATTTACGGAATGACAGATGAAGTGATCAGCAAAGATTATTAGGAGTCAGGTTAATCAACCTTACTGTAGTATGCCTTCAAAACAACCTTACCTCAATTAGGTCTTTTAAGGGTTGTAACGTGGCTTGGTGCACGGTTCATGAAACAAAGGATAAAGGCTCAAAGTTTATTTATCCCCACCCAAACTTCGTGATGAACTCCAATCCTACGCTCAGTCAACTTAGGCTATACATTCAGATTCCCATAGGCTAGGAATTGAACTGATGATAGTTGGTGATGATTAAGGCATCTAAGGTAGTCATTACTCCCTTACAACATTTGGTTATCCTTTATTGTTGAGGTTTTGAGAGCTCTTCTTGTCTCCATAGAGGTTATGCGACCTCTTATTGTCTTTGTTGAGGTTTTGAGACCTCTTCTTGTCTTCATTGAGGTTATAAGACCTCTTCTTATCTTCACTGAGGTTATGAGACCTTGTCTTACTGGTTGTCATACAAGCCCTTTTGCATAAGGCGATGATTATAAGCTTCCCATCTTTCTCAGCTTTTGCCTTGAAAAAGACTCAGCTCATTCCTCGAGTAAAGATTTCATAACGAACCTTCCTTATTTGTCGCTTCAAGAACAACTTGTACAATATTTATTCATTTGATCTGAGAGAGTTGACTGGTGTCTTGCATGAAGCGCTTGCATTCGATCGTATAACCAAGTTAAAGTGAGAACTACCCTGCCCTAAGGTTGAGATTTAAGGGTTTTTTGTGTAAGGAAAGAAAACTCCTACTTCTAGGCTCGAAGGGGTTAACGAGGGATTATCTTCCTTATTTCTCCAGTGTTTGGGATTTGAAACAATGCCTTACATCATCAGCAAAGTTTATTTGGCAGCATACCACAGTAATTATGAATATGGGGTTTTCATCATCCTCCCTAATCTTTGCTTGAACAAATAGTTGATAAGGATAAATGGAAGGAAACAAAATAAATACTTTTGCTTTTATGAAAATAACAGTAAATGAGTGAAACAAATGGATTGACCCAAAAAATGCATGAACATTTTGTTAATCTTGCCAATTCAAAAGAGTACAACAACTTATAAGCAAATACAAGTTCAACATGTAAAGGAAATACAACTGAAATAAACAAATACAGTCAGTTTTGGCAAATTGACTTTAGTTTCCGGGCCCAGACGGGGGAACACCTTCATCCTTGATCACTTGCTCCTTGTGATATAGAAACTTAAAAGGCCTCACAAGTCCTTTGTCTTTCGCTCTGGGAGTCGGGATATTGGCATCTGACCCACCTTCTTGAGGCTTCAGCAACTTTAGCAAACTTAGCAGTCGCTCCTCGAAGTCCTTGCATTCTTCAATGGGATGCCCCATAGTGCCAGTATGGAATTTGCATTTAATCTCTGGGTGATCTTCTTCGAAGATCAAATCCTTGTTGTGGATCAGATTTTGCACAGTAGCTTCTAAGGCCCGACAACCATCCAAGTCATGCCCTTCAGCTTCCTTGTGAAGTTCACAAGTCATGTTGGCATTATGCCAAGGTCCTGGCACAGGATTGTGAGGTCGGGGAGTCACCAACTTATTTTTAATCAGCAATGTGAAAAGTTTGCTCCGTGGCACATGAATAGGTTGGTAGTGAACCTTGACCCTTTTGACAGAGCACTTCTTTTTGTTTTGGTTTCGGAAACCTCGAAGAGAAATAACCATTGGAGGCTGAAACCCCCTTTTGGTAGACACCTAATGATGGTGACATTCTGGCGCAAGACCAAATGCTGGTTGATATGAAGTTTCCTCAAAGGCGGGTCCTTGGTATGGGAGAACCACATGAGACAAGGAATTAACAACTTCTTTGGGAGCTACAGGGTAAACGTGCCTTTCCTCCCTCATCAAGTTTTGCAAGGCCTCCAAGACCCAACTCATCTGGCTTTTGAGGATTCAGACCTCCTCTTTCAATGCTTCCTGGTTCTTTAAAATCTCGTTTGTTGTTTCCATTGGTCCTTAGCACGGGCTAGGTATCTTTCAAAGATAGAAGAAGAAGAGAGACTTAAAGCTGAGAAATAAGATGTAATGCAAGTGCGAATGTAATGCGAATGCAAACCAAATGGTTTCAAAGAGCTCAATATCAAGTTGTAAACATTTTCGGAAAAACGGAAGAGTTTTTTCTTTAAAAACATGATCTCTAAGGATCCTTTCAAAGAAATGACCATTTGAACTCCTTGAAATCAAAGGGTTATCCATGAATAGATGGATGTATGCATAAACAAAAACATATGTACACACATCAAAGCACACAAGTCCTAGGTTTAGGAGTCACATGAGCGGAGCCAATGGTCTACCCATCCCAAAAGGTGTGTTCTATGGGTTTATCAACTGTAGAATAGGGTTTTAAAAAGTTCCCAAAGTCGGCAACCCATCTTTCAGATATTATCGACTTCCCGAATGAATCGGTAATCAATAATATTTTCAAGAGAATCTCGTCTGAGTGTAGTATCGCGTGACAACCATTTCAGGAATAGACTCCCTCATGGTCAACGCACTACATCCTAAAAAGGCCAAGTGGGGTGAAGGTAACTACGGTTCTCAATATCAAGGGCACCTAAGTCGAGAGTAGTAATGTTTTCACGAATGGACTCGTTCAACCTAACTAAACTCTCAAGAGGGCCTCAACTGAGTGATGGTGTCTCAAGTTAACTTTTTCGGGAATCGGCTCCCTCAAAGCCTCCTTGAATATACCATCTTCCTATCATAAGTACTCTCAAGTCTGGGTTAGGACTTATCTCACCATTCAATAGTAGCAACCCTGCCAAACAGAAAACCCAAGCAAAACAGGTATACAGATACAGATATGTATAATCAAGCAGGCAAAACATAAATAACACAAACACAACAAGGTGGGTTTAACCCTCAAGTTCATAGTGGTATTCCCCAGTGAAGTCGCCATTTCTGTTGTGGTAAGAATTGGATAACAAGCTATTAATTAACTTGCATCACATTTCTTTGAATTCACCACTGAGCTTTGATTTATCCAAAGGAAAGGGTAAAGTTCAAAGAAAACCCTAAGAGGATCTAGGTTCGGGGGTTGGTTATACAAAGGGAAGGTATTAGCACCCTAAGTATCTGTAGTACTCTACAGGAACCTCTTGTTTAGTTTGTGTTATATTATGTTTGCTTGCTAAAGGAATCTGCTAAAGCTAAAGGTAAAGACCTAAGGGTATGTACACTAATTTTGCTCGCCAAGATGTCGTATCTTGTGCCTACGTATCTGACTAAAGAATCAGAGTAACCGTAGTTCACTTAACTAAGGGTGAGAGAGGAACCATTGACTATGGCCAAAGTTCCAAGGGGAATGAGTATGAGCTCATGTAGAGTATAAGAAACTATCTAAGTCTAAGTTGTGGGGGAAGTGAGTACTCAAGATGGTGAGTACCACATAGAGTCCAAGGACTCTAGCTTAATTCTAAGTGGTAAGATTCAAGGCTCTTAGGAGGCCAAGAAAGGATAAAGGCTCTTAGGAGGCCTAGGGGAAAGATGGCTCTTAGGAGGCCAAGAGGGATAAAGGCTCTTAGGAGGCCTGGGGGAAAGATGGTGTAGCGAGCGATTTTGGACGCGGTTCTTAAGCGTTGGTCGCTCTCTGCGGTTGAGCTTAAACTACAGGTCGATTCATTTTTTATCCTATTAAAGCTGATGAAGGAAGGGAAATAGATGTCTCCAATTAACCCTGCTTTGCATACTGATTTTAAACAGCGGTCTGTTAGGTTACAGATGCTATCAATGTGGGGGGCCTTTGTACTGGTTATTTGTATTTTCGCAAATACTGATTTCTTTCTTTTTTAGGACTTTATAGCGGGGAACAAGGATTAGGATGTTAGGACTGATGTTTTTTGAATTACTGCTTTTGATTGATGGAGATATGGGATTTGGGTTTTTTTGTTTAGTGTGCTCGCTAAGATCTTTTCTTTCGATCTTATGCCTACGTATTCCCGTTTACCGAAACAAGGAAATCAGAGCATTCGTAGTTCCTCCTATTCTAAGGGAGGAAATGGTGTTTTGGTGTCTTTTTCAAAGCCCAAGACGTGAAGCGAAAGGTGATTTGTATCTTGTTCAAAGCCTAAGATATGAAGCTGAAGGGTCTATTTGTATCTTGTTCAAAGCCCAAGATATGAAGCTAAAGGTTTCGTCTTTAGAGAGAATTTGTCATCTCTAAAGGGGGGTTGTTTGTCACAACTGTTTTATAAAGGAGAATTACTTTAACCGGGATACGCGGATCCTAGCAATGCCATAATTTCCTTTAAAGGGGATTTTAACCTGAAGGAGAAGACTTTAACTCAGTGTAGAGTAATGCCATCTTTCCTTAGGAATTTCTCATGCTAAAAGAGGGACAGTGGCATGGATGTAGATGATCCAGAGGCTTGCCGCTTACAACAATTAGATGAAAGGGGAAGAAGTTATTGATGTTTGTGTACTGTGAACGAGGCACAACTTTGATGCTAAAAGGTTAATTTGATTAACCAGTGGTTTTCTTATATAAAGCCTAAGAGAATGTTATTATGTGTCTCGTACAAAGCCCGAGAGAGAGGCGAAAAGGGTTGACTCAACGAGGGAATCTTTTGGTATCTCGTATAAAGCCCGAGATGGAGGCTAAATTTTGTTTGGCTCAATAAGAACCTTTTTGTATCTCGTATAAAGCCCGAGATGGAGGCGAAAGGGGTAATTGACTCAATGAGGGAGTCTCTTATGTGTCTCGTACAAAGCCCGAGAGAGATGCTAAAATTTGTTTGGCTCCGCTGGGGAGGATCGTTGTACAAAGCCCAAGAGAGAGGCTATGGTGACTGTCCAGTTAAGTGACGGGTCCAGTATACTGATTTTGAAAGAGAAAATCAGTTCTTATATGAGCAGCACTGTACTCAAGGATTTGTTTCAAGGATCCGGGTTATTCCTGTTCTTTAAGGAAGCGGGAAATTCGAAGGGTATTGAGACTGTCTGAGTCTGTAGGTTTCCTTCCTGTTTAACGAAGGGGTCACTTGAGAATGTCTTTGAGACTCAAGGAAGTTTAGACTGTCCAAGTCTAGAGTTTCATCTTTTGTACTATGCTTTGAGAAACAGTAGTAGACTCTATGAAAGGAATGTTCTATGAGGATGACTAGGTTCTGTTCCTATACCTCTAGGAGGTCGTCGGGATAATTTGTACGAAGCCCAAGAGGAGGCTGGAATCTTTTGAGAAGCCGACGGGTCCTTGTATTAAGCCCAAGAGGAGGCTATCATTCCCGGAGGAAGAGATCATTATACGAAGCCTAAGAGGAGGCAGTGAATACTTTTAAGAAGTCGTAGGGTCCTTGTACTAAGCCCAAGAGGAGGTGGGGTTGCTTTTAGGAAGCATGAGGGTCCTTGTACGATGCCCAATAGGAGGCCGATGCTTTTAAGAAGCCCGTGGGTCCCCAAACCCCGAGAAATTCAAGGCAAGTTATTCACAAGGAATAGATCAAGTAAGGAAAGTTCGAGAATTTGGAAGAAACTCAAAGATGTCATTCACGGGGAATACATTCATCTCTGGGAGTAGAGTTTCTTGACAATTCCTAATGAGGACAGCCTGAGAGAAGACTGTATCTGGTGATCCTATTGGGGATCTAGTTGTCTATTTCTACGAATAAACGAAACGGCGTCACCTAGTTCTAGACGTAGTTGCCGGGGAAACTCTAAATATCTATACTATTATTACACAGTTGATATGAGTTTATGAAAGAAGACTTACAGTGAAACAGCCCCACAATACAGTTATATTTATATGAAAGCGGTAAATGAAAGCGATAATCACTTACTCGATTGTAGAGCTTCCATGCTGTTTGGTTAGTTGTTTAACAAAGAAAGATTAAAAACAACAGTATATTCAAAATCAAAGGAGAAAGTGCTTTGAAAAGGAAAGTTTGGGGGCTTACAGCTCAAGGGGAGGCCCAGGGTTTTATCAGTGAGCGCACTATTGAATTTGTACAGAGGGACTTATACAAGTGACTGGGGCCCAAAAGGTTTTCTGTACAAAGGGATAGGTCTTACACTCTCTCAAGAGGCCCAAAAGGTTTAAAGAAAAAGAGTGGGGCCTATAACACGAGGGTAGGCCCAATTGATTTTTCCGTTAAAAATGGCGATCGCGCCGAGGCTTTCTTTTAACGCAGAGGGACTTATACAATAAGTGAGGCCCAAAATGGTTTTGGTTAAAAGGGGGTTGGGTCTTACACTCTAATAGAGGCCCAAAAGTTTTTGAATGGGTCTTATAGCTCAAGGAGAGGCCCAATTGTTATTTTGAAAGGCGACGATCGCGCCGTTTGTTTTTGACGGTATCGGGACTTATACAATGCACTGAGGCCCAAAAAATGAGTTGGTCAAACAAAGGATTGGGTCTTACACTCTATTAAAGGCCCAAAAAGTTTTTTTAAAGAAAATAAATGGGTCTTACTACTCGAGGGTAGGCCCAAAGTTTGTTTTTCAACGGATGATGATCGCGTCGAACTTTTTGAAATACAACGGGACTTATACAATAAGTGAGGCCCAAAATGGGTTGTATTTACAAAGGGTTGGGTCTTACACTCTATTAGAGGCCCAAAAGTGTTTTGAAAATGATTTGTGAGGGTTGAAATTAATCCAAAAACCCTAATTTGTTTTCAAAAATGTATTTAATTGAATAAAAATTCAATTAAAAGGATCAAAATTGTTTAACATATGAAAAACAAATTGTGATCTTGGATTAATGCTTCAAAAATTAAGTATTGACCTACAAAATAATTAGAAAGCATTAAAAGTTGCAAAATCAATGTAGAAAAAATATTTTAAATGTTAAAAACAATTAAAATATTAATTCTTTGTAAAAATATCAATTATATGAAATAAATAATATTTTTGGGATTTTTTTATAAAATAAAATATTTTAACATTTTTGTGAATTATAAAAAAAATAATCAACTCAAAATCATTAAAACTCAGAGAGAAATTAATTTTTGAATCAATTAAACAAAATCACAAAATTCAAATATTCAAATTTCTAAAAATGGCGCCAAGAACACGCGTGTGTTCTGGGCTTGGCCAGATTTGCATTTTCTCTCTAATCTCACTGAATACTTGATTATAACATGCAATCCACATATCATTATTCTCGTCTCAACCTCACGATCATGTCTATGTCAATTAATTTCATTTAAATTAAACATACAATAAGAAATCACGAAGAAACCTCAAGAACCCTAATTTCTGCATGAAGGCTAGGATTTTTTATACACAATTCAAACAAAGCAATTAATTGAGGGAAAACATTCCATGCATGATTATGAACATATGGCCAAATTATTGTGCAGCAAAAATTGCATGGATCATAGAGTTAGAAGAGCTCATGCTTACCACTTGCAGCTGGTGATCGTGATTTGTGTTGGAGGTGTTACAGCTAGGTTCTAATGATGTGGATAGCTTCCCTAGGTGCCAAGTGATGTGTCTGAGTGCTTGGAATGGATTGAAATGGTTTGGAGTTGAAGATGGCACCTCAACTGCAAAATTGTCAAGAACTTGAGCAATTAGCTGGTGATTTTGTGAAATCTGTGTTCCCGATGTTATGTGAGTGTTTGGATCACTTCTATATGATGTATGTGAGGTGTGTGAGTGATTGGTTTGATTGGAAAAGCTCTCAAACTCAAAACCCGATAGCTACCTTGCTAAGAAAGGCATTTTTGCCAAGAGAAAGAGATTTTGAGGAAAGCATCTGTTAGATGGCTTTGGTGTACTCAAACTGATCACAATTGAGCTCTATTTATAGTAGAGCAAGTTTGTTTTGCAAGGAATAGTGAATGGCAACTGCTGAGTAGGTTTGGCCAATGTTGGCAAATGAAAATCCAAGTCTCCTCTAGCCATTGACTAGAGGTTAGGGCACAGAGCTTTGGTCCCCTTGGTCTTGGATAAGTCTTGACTGATTTCAGATGAGAATGGGTCAGTCCAGGCCACCTTGATGCTTCCATTGAATGCTTCAATCCAAATTTGGAGTCTTGTCCCTATTTTGGCCATTCTAGGTTCAACATGCTATTTCTTGTTCCATGACTTTGGAGGCTTGGCTCAGTGATTGTCCCCTTTAGATTCAATCCTCAGATGTGTCTAAGTGGATAGGAGCATTTGAATTTGACTGATTTTGGTAAATCGAGCAAAGTTGCAAATTCTGACTTGCCTTTGACAGATTTCAGCAAGGCAACTTGCCAATGTCATACCTCATGACTCAAATGGAATTTGGCAATGTTCTTGGCCATTTTGGAAAGCCCTTACATGATACAACAACTGTTTGAACATGTTTGGTTTTGATCTCTTTTGAATCCAAGTGAAAAATCCCCCTACATTTGGCAAAAAGTGAAGGCAGATTCTGACTTAGTGAAAATTTCACTAAGTGTTGGAAAAAGTGACATTTTCAATTTTCAGCCATTTTGATCACTCCATAACTCAAAATCCTTAATGAATTGGACTTAGGTCTAGTTGAAGTTTTTGTAGAGGGTAATGAGGGCTACAAATCCATCTTTGGATGAGAAAAAAATGGCCTTGTGGTTTAGGAGTTATGATCCTCCAAAGTTGGTACCCTTGTCACTTTATTTTTAACTTAGAAAATTTTCTAAGTTTCTATGGTTACCCCTTTTACAAGTTATCCAACTTTTCTTGATTTTTATTGATGAATGATGATTCAAATCATGCATTAACATCATTTTAGGGTTAAAAATCCATTTTGGTGAAAAATCTCAAAAAGTCAAAGTTGACTTTTGTGCACAGTTGACTTTTTATCAGATGAATTCCGAACTGTGCAATTCTTCAGGAAATCATGTCTTTGACCTAAATCAAACTTGATGGACATGTTCCATGGGTGTATTGAGGCATGTCCTAGGGTTTGGGAGCATATCCTGGTCAAAAGTCAATGTTACAGTTGACTTTTTCATTAAAACCCTAATTGTGGTGCAGATGAAATTGAGACTTGTTGCTCAAACTTCTTGGATTAATCCATTGTTCCACATGGATCAATATAGTTCATTATAGACCCTCAAACCCTCTCTTGAGGTCTTGGTTCATGATTTGTCCCAAAAGTCAACTTAGGGGTGAATTAGGTCATGAAACCCTAATTCCTAATTTTTGATATATACATCCCTTGAAGCGAAATTGACTTGATGAATGGGTCCATGAGGTTCCATGGAGTATATTAGGTTATGTTTTGGATCCTTGGCTTGTGTCCAGATGAAATTTTTCATCTGGAGGCCCTGGTCGACCAAAACCCTAATTTGGTGATACTGGCGATCTTGAGACTTGATCCACCTAGAAGGGAGCAGCCTTGGGCTTAATCCTTGAAGTGGGAGTCCTTTTGATCCATTGTGGATATTTGAGAGGTTAGACAAGTTGAAGATCATGTCATTCCTTGATTGATCATTTGTCTAAAGCTCTGAGAGGGCTTGAAACCCTAATTTTGATTGTAGTGAATGCTCAACAACCCTTGAAGCATTTGATGAGGCATGATGGTTCATCCATATTGTGATGATGATTTGTACAATGATGGGAAATCTTAGTGGTCAAAATTTGGGGTATGACAGATGCCCCTATTTAATCTTCTTGGACCCGAAGGTGTGAACGACGAAGGTGTTCGGGCATTCGGGGTGCAAGAGGATTAAATATCGGAATACCTGAAATTTTGATGATGGTTATGAATGGCAGCTTACGCATTCATCTTCTTTTGCTAAGCAATGATGCTTAGAAAAGGTAAAAAACTTCCCCGCGATCCTGGTTTCCTACCAAGGAACTGGTCTAAGTTTCTGATGTAAACTTCCCCTCGATCCTGGTTTCCTACCAAGGAACTGGTATCAGTTTCTGATGTAAACTTCCCCTCGATCCTGGTTTCCTACCAAGGAACTGGTCTCAGTTTCTGATGTAAACTTCCCCTCGATCCTGGTTTCCTACCAAGGAACTGGTCTCAATTTCTGATGTAAACATCCCCTCGATCCTGGTTTCCTACCAAGGAACTGGTCTCAGTTTCTGATGTAAACTTCCCCTCGATCCTGGTTTCCTACCAAGGAACTGGTCTCAATTTCTTCCGTCAATAAGCTTTATTGACAAGGGATGCTATTTGTAGCGGTTTTCCTCAAACTTCTCGCCGAATTTTCCTGGGGAGATGCCATTTGTCAGAAACAATTTGATGTCAGACTTGCTGGAGAACCCATTTGTCTGAGTTGTAGAGTTGCACAAACTTCTCTGTTTAGGGACGCCATTTACCGACTCTGTCTGGAGAAAGCGAGTCTCTTGAGAGGCTGCTTCTGCGTGGGATCTTACATCATACTTTTCTCGGGATCTTCCCGGAGAAATGCCATATGATGGGGTCCAATTTTGAGGTGCCGATGACCTTTTCATCAGAGGTTCTTTCGGAGCGAAACTGGCATGCTGCCGAATCTCTGATTACGAGGCTTTCTCTGTGGATTTTCCTTAATCCGGGAAAGCAAGGATATCATCTTCAATGGAGAAGAATGATGCTGACTGAACGTTCCTCTGGTTTTCCAGAGGTTCAAGTCATCAAAGTGGTCGAGGGTCAACTTCCTTCCAGAAATAAACTGGAGGCGAGGTTGTTCAAACGCAGCGTTTCCTGACGAGGCAAGAACTGACAACTAGATTGAGAGGACTCCTATCTCTAAGGGACAAGACCGACTAGAGTGATAGTGATGCAATATGAAATGTGAATGCAAATCAATAATGCATGATGTATGTATGTTTATACTGACAAAACTGACGCGACATACAAACTGATAGGTGAACACGACTGGATACTCGGCCATCGCGGGGCGAAGAAGTACCGTTGGTTCAGAATAGCAATTCTACCTTGCTTAGGAGAGATAGTCCCTGTTGGGAGCACCATTGATTGGGCTTAGGAGATAAGAACTCGGCCGAGGTGTGTCAGACAAAACAAGGTCTCTGACATAGTTGATCCCTTCATTCTGGCGTACTGGGCCTAGAAGGAGTACTTTGATTCTGCACTTTGAAGTTCACTTACTTCCGGAGAAGCGGTTGAGGTTCTTTTGATGTTCAAAAGAAATTGCCGACTTTATTTTAAAAGCAGAAAAAGTTTTAACAAGTAAATTCATTTTTGTTTTATTTCAAGAATCATTAATCATGTTAACAACGTCGTTCTGTAAAGCTAAAACAAATAAGAATTACAAACAAAAGCACAAGGGCTCAAATTTTATTGATAAGATGGAGATCAGCCAAAAGCGTGATTCCATTGAGTATATACAAAGTTTAAAAATGGTAATTTACAGGGAAAAGGGCTACGTTGGAACATAACGACCACTATCCTTCTACCAATTTTGAATTCGGGGCATACTGAGCTTTTGTCGAAGATGACATTGACTGGAGTTTTCCTGACGGATGATGTAACTGCTGCTACTGAGGGACTTGCCTCTGTTGAACATAGTTACTTGCCATTATCCCTAATTTTTGCCTGGATTGTACTGTGATGTTTCCAATCCATCGGGATGATTTTTTTTTATTTTGTCTCTAACTTTTGCCTGGACCGCCCTTTCGGGTTTTCAATCCACCGAGACCTTTTTCTTTTTTTTTTAGGCAAAGTATTTCTTGACTACATCAACATTTGTGGGGTAGGAAAATTCCTCTCCGTCCATGGTTGCAAGTCTCAAGACGCCGCCTGAGAAAGCTTTCGTGACCACATAGGGGCCATCATAATTCGGAGTCCACTTGCCCCGAGAGTCAGTGAGAAATGATTGTATCTCTTGAGCACGAGGTCTCCTTTTCTGAACACACGAGGTCGGACCTTTTTGTCGAACGCCCTCTTCATTCTTTGTTGATGCAACTGACCGTGGCACAGTGCCGTTATTCTCTTTTCTTCGATCAGGTTCAATTCGCCGTGTCGACTTTGACACCATTCAGCTTCTGAAAGCTTAGCTTCCATCAATACTCGGATTGATGGGATCTCTACTTCTATGGGGAGTACTACCTCCATGCCATATACTAGAGAGAAAGGGGTAGCCCCTGTTGAAGTGCGGACAGATGTCCGATAATCGTGAAGAGCAAAGGGTAGCATCTCGTGCCAATCCTTGTAGGTTACAACCATCTTTTGAACAATCTTCTTGATGTTCTTGTTAGCCGCTTCTACCGTTCCGTTCATCTTCGGTCGGTAGGGAGATGAGTTATGGTGTTCGATCTTGAACTCTGCACACAACTCTTTCATCATCTTATTGTTCAAGTTAGATCCATTATCGGTAATGATCTCGCTTGGAACACTATAACGGCAGATAATATTGTTTTTGATAAATCGGATCACCACTTGTCTAGTTACATTGGCGAATGACGCTGCTTCGACCCACTTGGTGAAGTAATCAATGGCTACCAGGATGAACCGATGTCTGTTTGAAGCCTTGGGCTCAATCATGCCAATCATGTCGATTCCCTATATGGAAAATGGCCATGGGGAAGAGAGAACTTTGAGATGTGATGGCGGTACATGAATTTTGTCGGAGTATATCTGACACTTGTGACACCTCCTCATGTACTTGTAGCAGTCGGATTCCATGGTCAACCAATAGTACCCTGCTCTTAGAATTTTTCTTGCCATTGCGTGTCCGTTGGCATGAGTGCCAAAGGATCCTTCATGGATTTCTTTCATAAGCATGTCTGCTTCTGGTCTGTCTACGCATCGGAGCAAGACCATGTCAAAATTTCTCTTATAGAGAGTGTCACCGCTTAGGAAGAAGTTTCCAGCCAATCTTCTGAGGGTTTTTCTATCTTTCCTGGATGCCCCAGGTGGGTATTCTTGTTTCTAAAAGAAGCATTTGATATCATGATACCAAGGTTTGTCGTCTATGACTGCTTCAATCGTGAAGACGTAGGCAGGCCGTTCAAGGCGCATTATGTCAATCTTGGGTAGGTTGTTCCATTGACCTACACTAATCATGGAAGAGATAGTGGCTAATGCATCAGCCATGTGATTCTCATCACGAGGGATGTGATGAAACTCAACTCTGTTGAAGAAAGGTAGCAACCTTCTTGCGTAGTCTTTGTAAGGAATCAATCCTGAAAGGTATGTGTTCCAATCTCCTGTGATCTGATTGATAACCAAGGCTGAATCGCCGTATACGTCCAAGTTTTTTATCCTTAAATCAATTGCTTCCTCGAGACCCATAATACAAGCTTCGTATTCGGCCTCGTTGTTCGTACACTTGAACGTAAGTCTGGCAGTGAAAGGAATGTGGGTACCCTGAGGGGTAACAATGATTGCCCCAATTCCATTCCCATAATGATTAACTGCTCCGTCAAAGATAAGTCCCCATTGGGAACCTGGTTCTGGCCCTTCACTGGGTAACGGTTCATCGCAATCTTTCATTTTTAGATACATGACATCTTCGTCTGGGAAGTCAAACCCAATGGATTCTCGATCGTCAATCGGTTGATGAGCCAAATGATCGGCTAAAATACTTCCTTTAACGGCTTTTTGAGCGTGGTACTGTATGTCATATTCTGATAACAGCATCTGCCAACGGGCAATTCTTCCCGTGAGAGCAGGTTTTTCGAAGACATACTTGATTGGATCCGTCTCGGAAACCAACCAAGTAGTGTGACGAATCATGTACTGGCGAAGACGTTTGGCTGCCCAAGCCAAAGCACAGCAAGTTTTCTCGAGCATCGTGTACCGAGTCTCGCAGTCGGTGAATTTCTTGCTTAGATAGTAGATGGTATACTCTTTCCTTTTAGTTTCGTCTTGTTGGCCAAGTACACATCCCATTGAGTCCTCTAGGACTGTGAGGTAAATGATCAGTGGTCTTCCTTCCACTGGAGGTGATAGAATCGGCAGATTCAACAGATACTCCTTAATACTGTCGAAGGCGGTTTGGCAATCTTCTGACCAAACGCAATCCTGGTTCTTTTTTAGTAATTTGAAAATTGGCGCATATGTCGCGGTCATGAGGAATATGAATTTGGAGATGTAGTTCAAACGTCCCAGGAATCCTCTGACTTGTTTTTCAGTTTTTGGAGAAGGCATTTCTTGAATGGCCTTGACCTTGTCAGGATCAACCTCAATTCCTTTCTGGCTAACGATGAACCCTAGTAGTGTCCCTGAACGGACACCGAAGGTGCACTTGTTGGGATTCAAGCGGAGCTTGAATTTTCTTAAACGTTCGAACAATTTTGACAGATGTTCAACATGCTCACTCTCTGTTTTTGATTTTGCAATCATATCATCGACATATACCTCTATTTCCTTATGTATCATGTCATGAAACAGAGTAGTCATGGCCCTTTGATAGGTTGCCCCGGCGTTCTTCAAATCGAACGGCATTACCTTGTAACAAAAAGTGCCCCATGGGGTAATGAAAGAAGTTTTCTCCATGTCTTTCGGCGCCATTTTGATCTGGTTATAGCCCGAGAATCCATCCATGAAGGAGAAGACTTTGAACTTTGTTGTGCTGTCTACCAGCATGTCAATGTGTGGTAAAGGAAAGTTGTCCTTTGGACTTGCCTTGTTCAGATCCCTGTAATCAACACACATTCTGACCTTTCCATCCTTTTTCGGAATGGGTACGATGTTGGCTAACCATTGAGGATATTCAGACGTAGCGAGGAAACCCGTGTCAATCTGTTTCTGTACCTCCTCTTTGATTTTGATGGCCATGTCCGGGTGAGTGCGTCTCAACCTTTGCTTTACTGGAGGACATTCCGATCTCAACGGTAAGTGATGTTCCACGATGCTGGTATCCAACCCTGGCATGTCCTGCTAGGACCAAGCGAATACATCGGGGAATTCTTTGAGAAGCTTTATCAAACTCTCGCTGGCAGTTGGACTGAGCAGTGCCCCAATCCTGATTACTTTTCTCTCTTGTTCGGAACCCAAGTTTACCATTTCCAATGGTTCTTTGTGAGGTTCAATGGATCTTTCCTCTTGTCTAAGTAGTCGGGAGATCTCTTCTGGAATTTCGTTGTCAAATTCTTCTTCAGCCTCGAATACCGGGAACTCAAAGTTGGGAGAAGGCATCAGATCGTATGTTTCAACGGGGTTTAAAACAAGCAATCTGCATGACGTGATGATTTGTGTTTAGAAGAGATAGAGAAAATGTAAGTGTGTGCAGTGTTTTATTTTTATTACTTGTTTTTTAGGATTACCATTTTCTGAAAAAGCAAAAAGAGAAAATAGCAATTAATGCGGAAATTACAGAACGACGTTATTTTATTTATGAACAAGTTGAATCTTGAAACTACAACCCTATAAAACAAAACTATGTCGCTTTGGACGAAGCGAAGAGGGAAATTTACAGAAAGCGAGCCCTATCAAAACATCCGTTTCACCTGGGCAGGGTGAAAGGTTAAAGATGGCAATTACTTTGACTGATGAACGACCTTCGGAACCTCGACAGCAACCCATTGGCGGCGAACTCCTCGGTGAATCACAAAGTCTGGCACCTTCCTTGATTTGTCTTCAGAAATGACGCTGATTTCTTGTGGAGCAAGATCATTGGAATCTGTCTCCCAGGCAGAATTATCGTAGGAGAATTCCTCTGTCGCATTTTGCATAAAATTTGTACTCTCAGCTGTATCTCCCCATCCTGTAGGCTGGATATCTTCGAGCCTGATACGAAAGCTTTCGGGAGCGGTGTACTTGACCATATAGTCGTATTTTCCACTTGGTTCTCCCAGAGTGTCCCACACTTCTTTCGAACTAGAGGAGTCATCTCTCTCGATGACGTTGACCTCGGGAAAAGTATAATTGATGAATTCAAGTCCTGCAAATGTTGCGAATTCATCTTCATGTTGAGTAGTTTCTGACTGACCTGAGTGTTGATCCCATGACATGGTGGGGACACAGGTATTCTGTTCAATGACGGTCAGCTAATTTTCATTGTTTGGCTGACTCTCTTGCCCCAAGTCTCCTAGATAAGGTTGCCACATTGGCAGACCATACATTGGGCCATAGTAATTGTGGTCAAAGTTGTCTTTCATCAGAGTGTCTTCCTCTAATGAATTTGGCGGAGCACGGCATCTTTCCGGATCACAATCTCCATATATCATTTCGACGTCTGACCTTAGTATAAATCTTGGACTCTCTGTAGGAAAGCAAAAAGGAGTTTACATTTCGTCCTAAGACATATAACTGTCCTCGTTAAGGTAGGACTTCTACTCTTCCTCTGTGTCAGAGGGATCTTCCTCATTGATAGCATGGACTGCTTGAGGGACTGGGTGAAGAAAACCTCCATTGTGGAAGAAGTTCTGGATGGGATGAAGACTTCCATCGCTGGCAGCTGTCTGGGTACAGGTTGCAGAAAAACCAAGACCCTTCTTTGTTTTATTGTCAGTGGGAATGACAAGCTGTCCCCATCCTGTCGTATTGGTACTCTCGACCGCTTTGATAGCATCGTTGTATGAGAAAATCGAGGTTCCTCCTTTGAAATGATTGTCCTTGCTCACCGACAGTGCTTGGAACTGAGTTCCAATAACCTCCTCGGGTTCTATACCAGCAGATGATGACAAGTTGCTTACAAGCAAGGCTTGTTCCCCACAGACTGTGACAAGTTGATCGTTCTGAACGAACTTTAGCTTTTGGTGGAGGGTTGAAGTAACCGCTCCAGCCTGATGTATCCAAGGTCTTCCTAATAAACAACTGTATGTTGCCCGGATGTCCATGACCTAGAAAGTGACTTGGAAAGTGTGAGGACCAATAGTTATGGGAAGATCAACTTCGCCGATAACTGTTTTTCTGGATCCGTCGAATGCTTTGACGACGACCTCGCTGACTCTCATCGGAGGGCCCTTGAATGATAATTGTATCAAAGTGGACTTCGGCATAACATTCAAGGCTGACCCTGTGTCTACCAGTACGCTGGCTAAAGCATCGTCCTGGCAGTTAACTGTACTGTTGAGCGCCATGTTATGACGGCGACCCTCTTCAGGTAATTCCTCATCACTAAATCCCAAATTATTACAGGAAGTGATGTTAGAGACAATACTATCGAACTGTCTAATTGTTACATCATGTTCCACAAAGGCTTGCTCCAAGACCTTCTGTAGAGCCTCCCTATGCGCTTCTGAACTGAGTAACAATGATAATACCGAGATCTTTGAAGGAGTTTGTAACAGTTGATCGACAATGTTGTATTCACTCCTTTGGATGAGCTTCGGCATCTCATCATTATTTTTTGAAAGGTCGGGATTACTGGATTGACCGACTGAGGGAGCGGGAGCTTCTGTCTGAAGTTCCTTTTCCTTGTTGGGTTCTCCAACTCCTCGGTTGAAGATTCGACCGCTCCGTGTTACACGACTAATATCTGCAATATTCACGACGGAGGGTAATGGAATTTCCTTTCCATTCTCAATTTTTGTTGCACCGTATTTGTAAGGGATAGCCTTAGTTGATTCATACGGTAGTGGTCCCGGTAGATAGATGACTATGGGAACCTTCTGATTTTTCTGACCATCATAAGTAATCTCGATTTGTTCCCGGTTGAGAACCTTAGATTCGTCAAGTAGAGGGATGATGGCAAAAACATCCCTGGTCTGGTGACGACCAGAGATGGTGACAACATCCTCAACTTTATCGGCAAGGTAATTCGCCGTCCAGTTGATGGGTCCAGAACCCGGATATGGGCGAATCTCTCCACGATCCACCTGACCCTGAAGAGTTGCTCTCACAAGGTAACACCCTTGGTTACTTTCCGAACAGACGCCGCAACGTTCATAGTTGTGTGGTGGTACCTGGCCACGCCCACTTTGAATACAATGTAACCTCACTAGGTTAGCTTCCACAGATCGGACATCCTGACTTTGACGACGAGTAGGATTCCTGTTACTGATACTAATTTGCTGAGTATCTTCATCCATATAGATTGGCATCCACCAGTGATTTAACAAGTGCTGAAGTGCCTCCTGGACAAGGGTACAACCTCGATCGTTTTTGCAACCTGCTTTACAGCTTTGATAGTCGTGTGATATTAAGAATCCGAGTCGGGCCTGCTCAGCATGTAACTCTACCAGGTTGGTATTCATTACGCGAATATCAAAGATCTGAACCATGTTGATTTGATAGGAGTTCCCATCATGGTAGTCTTGGATCCATCCAAGATCCATCTGATGCTGGAGGGCCTCTTGTATGAAAGAGCATCCAAGTTTATTTATCGAGCAAGTCAGACAGGAACTGTAATCGTGTCGTGGCATATTATGATACTGGCTTTGCCTTGAGTGCATCGCCACCAAGTTGACATTCATCGAACGGATGTCGTGGTTCTGAATGATGTTAGAATTCGTGTAAACCATGTTAACTCCACGAACTCGGTGCTCTTGGATCCATCCGAGATCCATCTGTTCCTGTAGAGCTGCTTGCACCATAGAACATCCCTGGTTGTCTTTAGAGCAGACATCACATTGGTGATAGTTATGAGGTGGCACATGGCCATATCCACTCTGTCTACAATGCATCTTGACCAAATTGGTCCTCAATAAGAGTACATCGTGAATTTGATAGACGTTGTTAAATTCTTTCTCAATCAGGTTGACTGCAGCTTTCTCATGTTGAGGCAGCGGGTTTGTGAGAACATTGGGATTCGTATCTTTGAAAGATAAGAGCTCGCTCCTAACAAGCTTTTGCACGTCGGACTTGAAATTGAGGCAAGTCTCTATGTTATGCCCTGAACCTCCTTGATGATAAGGGCATGTCTGATCCACCTTAAACCAAAAAGGCGGATTTTTCGATACTGTAAGAGGAGACTTAGTCTGAATGTGCCCCTTAGCCAGTAGTAATGGAAACAGCTCTGCGTACGTCACGGGTATAGGATCAAATCCTGGTGGCCGTGTTGTACGGTTGTTGTTATATGGAGGACGAGCCTGCTGAAGAGGTTGTTGTATCCTTTGCTGATCAGGTTGGCTCTGTGCAACCTGAGGTTGATACATAGGAATAGGCGCAGGGCTGATAGAAGGAGTCACAGCTGCTACCGGCTGATAACGTCGCCTTTGCCTTCCGAGAGAGATATTCCCAATATCTTACTCTTTTTTCTTAGGGAGAGCACTACCGTATTTTTTAGTACCGCTTGCCGATCCAGTGTCTTTTACCAAACGTCCTTCTCGGACGGCTTCCTCAAGACGTACGCCCACGCCGACCATCTCGGTGAAATCACTGGGCGCACTGGCAACCATTCGGTCATAGTAAAATGAGCTTAAGGTCTTTAAGAAGATCTTTGTCATCTCTTTTTACTCAAGAGGTAGACAAATTTGAGCGGCAATTTCACGCCACCTTTGAGCATACTCCTTAAAGGTTTCCTTGTCCTTTTGCGACATCGATCTGAGTTGATCTCTGTCTGGTGCCATGTCCAAATTGTATTTGTATTATTGGACGAAGGCAGTACCAAGATCTCTGAATGTGCTAATCGTAGCACGGTTTAAACCCATGTACCATTTTAATGCGGCACCGGTTAAACTATCCTGAAAGTAGTGAATCAGCAGGTCCTGATTCTCAGTCTGAGCTGACATGCGCCGAGCGTACATCACCAGATGGCTTTGAGGGCAAGAGTTACCCTTGTATTTTTCAAAGTCGGGCACTTGGAACTTGTGCGGGACTTTCACATTAGGGACCAAGCAAAGGTCTACGGCGTCCTTTCTAAATAGATCCTGGCTGCGAATGGCTTGCAGTTCCTTCTGCATTTCCAAGAACTGCTCCTGGAATTCCTCCATTCTGTCAAACATAGTTTCCTTCTTACCAGAAGGTGTCTATGGAATCTGTCCTTCCGGGACAATGTGCACCACAGGGGGTGGTACCGTGACTACGGCAGTGAGTCTTGGAGTTTCCCGAAGTTTGTAACCTTCAGGAGTCTTCAGTATGCCCCTAGCATCTTCGCTTTCCTGAAGTTTGTAACCTTCAGGCCCAGCGGCTTCTGTTGTGATTCCCTGATCTTCAGTGATCGGCGGAACATAACCTTCCGGGATATAGTTAACAGGCATGCCCCAAGGACGATCTTTCGGTATCTGATACCTAGGATCATACCTCTCCACTACGGGCATTGAGGTGATCTCTGAGATCACAGTTCTTTGTAGCTGAGCTTCTGCCATGGCTTGCATGTCATTACGAAGCTTTCTCATATCCTCTCTCAGAGCGTCGATCTCTCCTTTCAACTCTCTGTTTTCTTCCTCAAGATCATCCATCCTTTTCTGACGATTGGCCCGAGTATTGTACGAATGAGACAGTTTGACTCTAGAATCGAGACATAAATGTGAGATTCGTAGGTAAGAAGGATACGCGATGTGAGAATGATGAATGCAATGATTATATTAATTGTTTTAGGTTTAATCAAAATAAACTTCGACAATTAGATTGCAAATATCAAACAGTGGGGAAACCCCTTTTTATTGAATTCAAAGGATTACAGAAACGGAAATACAGTAGATTACAAAGTGCAGAAACAGAAACCTAAGCTAATAGGTCCCGAGTCCTCTCTGAAGAAAAATCGGGTGCTGACTCTGGTACCTTCCTTTTCTTTGACCTGGGCTCTTGGACCGTTGTCGGGTTGTCATTCCTTTGCCAAGTGAAAGGAGCGAGCAAATTCCTTTGGTCGTCCTGATTATCCACAGCATGTTGCTCCAAAATTTCAATCAGAGCATCTTTCTCTTTCAGTAATTGCTGTATTTTGATGCACTCTACGTCGAGGGTGCGGTACTTGTTCTTCCAAGACCTTCTCTCCTTTTAAACTTTGTTGAGAGTAACCTGAAGCTTTTTAGTCTCAGTCATGAAGTACATGACAGACTCCTTTGGCGGAAGAATTCCGTAACGAAGATAAGGCATCTTTAGCTTGAGAGCTCTAGTTTGTACCCAATGGAGGTAAGGCTCCACCGAGACACAGTCCGGTTTTCCTAGAGACTCTCGTCCTTTCTTATGAACGTGCTTCCAAGCTTGCACTATTTCCATTTTTAGTGCTCTGTTGTTTTCTCCTTCCTTGAAGAAAAGACCTTCCAAATGAACACCCCGTGGGACGTGTCTCATCGGGTATCCAAATTGACGACGAAACAATACCGGATGGTAGTTGATTCCTCCCTTAGTTCCTATAAGGGGTACATTGGGGAAGTTTCCACAACGGTCAATGATTATGATTCCATCGTATATCCTATTGCACCAATCAATATCAGAGTTGGTAAGAGACAAGATCTTCTGCGACCAACGTAAGGCACTCTTGCAATCCCAAAAAGCAGCAGACTTGGGCAAGTGAGAGATAAACCATTTGTAAAGCAGAGGCACACAGCATGTGATCTCCCCTCCGCTGTACAATTTCCCCAAGTGTACAGAATGATACGCATCTGCGAGCAAAGTCGGTACAGGGTTTCCAATGAGAAAAACCTTAATGGAGTTAATATCGACAAAGTTATTGATGTAGGGAAACAAAAATAACCCGTAGGTGAGCAAGACAAAGATGCTTTCAAAAGCAGTTATGTTTCCTATACTGGCAAAATACAGGGCTTTCTTTGTTAAGAACTGGGCTGGCAAACCTTGTATGCCACCCTTAGTGGTCAGGTGAGTCTTGACCTCAGACTCGTCCAAATAAATTGCTCTTGCAATGGTCTGATTCTTTGGAATTTCTTCCAGTCCAGAAAATGGAGCTCGATCTGTAATGTGTAGATCGATCAGATAAGAATAGTCCTCCAGCATTGGTGCTAACTGGTAATCCGGGAATGTGAAACAGTGATAAACTGGATCATAAAACTGAATGAGCGCATCCATGATTCCCTCAATCACATGGACTCTTAACAGCGGTAGCAAACCTCCGTGCTTGGCTCTAAAAGCCTCAAGGTTAGTGATCATCCTTGCTAACCTTCTCAAATCCTCTAGTTTTGGAACCTTGAAGGTATACTGGTGAGTTCTTCTTCTACCGAAATCCATTAGTGCAATCCTTTTCTCTGATATTTGCAATCACAGTCTTAGTTTAATTTGAAAAACAGAGAGACCAGAAGAGAAGTTTTTTTTTTAATGTTTTATGTTTTATTAAATGAATGCATGAATGCAGCACACAAAAACATAGAAAAAACATGGGGTCAAAGGGTCGTTGTCATGAAGTCTAGGCTCTACCCATCCCCAAAGGTTTATACTAGGGTGATTTTTGTACCTGCACTCATTATCATCAGCTCCTCCCAGGAAAGCAAAACAACAAGCGGATCGCCAGCGAGTTGTAGAGCAATCTTAGAGTAAGTTCCATTCACCGAGAATAGATCACCAGCCTCAAATGAGGGTAGTATCGCGTAACAACTATTCTCGATAGTTTCCGCACTACAAAAGGGTTTGGCTCCTCAGCTTCTCAGGCATCACAATCGACCCATTGTCTAGGTGAGAGAATGGTTACATTAGTCAGCCTCCACTGAGGTTGATGGTCGACCTCGTCACCATCACTTATCTTAAGTGTATACTCGATCTTTCCACATACGGTATCACCCGTATTCCCATTAGCAGAAAAATAAACACGTATAGCAATTAGGAAAAGCAGTATATATATTTGTCCTAAACATCCTAGACCTTTAAAGCTATGAATCCTAAGTTCCTGACAGAAAATGGGTTCCCCGGCGGAAGCCCCAAACTGTGGTATTCACACAAGAGGTGAAAAGGGAGACCGTGCCTAGATCTAACTTTGAACCGCCCCACGGTGGGCGCCATTTTTCTGTAGCGAGCGATTTTGGACGCGGTTCTTAAGCACTGGTCACTCTCTGCGGTTGAGCTTAAACTACAGGTCGATTCATTTTTTATCCTATTAAAGCTAATGAAGGAAAGGAAATAGATGTCTCCAATTAACCCTGCTTTGCATACTGATTTTAAACAGTGGTCTGTTAGGTTACGGATGCTATCAATGTAGGGGGCCTTTGTACTGGTTATTTGTATTTTTGCCAATACTGATTTCTTTCTTTTTTAGGACTTTATAGAGGGGAACAAGGATTAGGATGTTAGGACTGATGTTTTTTGAATTACTGCTTTTGATTGATTGAGATATGGGATTTGGGTTTTTTTGTTTAGTGTGCTCGCTAAGATCTTTTCTTTCGATCTTATGCCTACGTGTTCCCGTTTACCGAAACAAGGAAATCAGAGCGTTCATAGTTCCTCCTATTCTATGGGAGGAAATGGTGTTTTGGTGTCTTGTTCAAAGCCCAAGACGTGAAGCGAAAGGTGATTTGTATCTTGTTCAAAGCCCAAGATATGAAGCTGAAGGGTCTATTTGTATCTTGTTCAAAGCCCAAGATATGAAGCTAAAGGTTTCGTCTTTAGAGAGAATTTGTCATCTCTAAAGGGGGGTTGTTTGTCACAACTGTTTTATAAAGGAGAATTACTTTAACCGGGATACGCGGATCCTAGCAATGCCATAATTTCCTTTAAAGGGGATTTTAACCTGAAGGAGAAGACTTTAACTCAGTGTAGAGTAATGCCATCTTTCCTTAGGAATTTCTCATGCTAAAAGAGGAACAGTGGCATGGATGTAGATGATCCAGAGGCTTGCCGCTTACAGCAATTAGATGAAAGGGGAAGGACTTGTTGATGTTTGTGTACTGTGAACGAGGCACAACTTTGATGCTAAAAGGTTAATTGGATTAACCAGTGGTTTTCTTATATAAAGCCTAAGAGGAGGCTATTATGTGTCTCGTACAAAGCCCGAGAGAGAGGCGAAAAGGGTTGACTCAACGAGGGAATCTTTTGGTATCTCGTATAAAGCCCGAGATGGAGGCTAAAATTTGTTTGGCTCAATAAGAACCTTTTTGTATCTCGTATAAAGCCTGAGATGGAGGCGAAAGGGGTAATTGACTCAATGAGGGAGTCTCTTATATGTCTCGTACAAAGCCCGAGAGAGAGGCTAAACTTTGTTTGACTCCGCTGGGAAGGATCATTGTACAAAGCCCAAGAGAGAGGCTATGGTGACTGTCCAGTTAAGTGACGGGTCCAGTATACTGATTTTGAAAGAGAAAATCAGTTCTTATTTGAGCAGCACTGTACTCAAGGATTTGTTTCAAGGATCCGGGTTATTCCTGTTCTTTAAGGAAGCGGGAAATCCGAAGGGTATTGAGACTGTCCGAGTCTGTAGGTTTCCTTCCTGTTTAACGAAGGGGTCACTTGAGAATGTCTTTGAGACTCAAGGAAGTTTAGACTGTCCAAGTCTAGAGTTTCATCTTTTGTACTATGCTTTGAGAAACAGTAGTAGACTTTATAAAAGGACTGTTCTATGAGGATGACTAGGTTCTGTTCCTATACCTCTAGGAGGTCGTCGGGACAATTTGTACGAAGCCCAAGAGGAGGCTGGAATCTTTTGAGAAGCCGACGGGTCCTTGTATTAAGCCCAAGAGGAGGCTATTATTCCCGAAGGAAGAGATCATTATACGAAGCCTAAGAGGAGGCTGTGAATACTTCTAAGAAGCCGTAGGGTCCTTGTACTAAGCCCAAGAGGAGGCGGGGTTGCTTTTAGGAAGCCTGAGGGTCCTTGTACGATGCCCAAGAGGAGGTCGATGCTTTTAAGAAGCCCGTGGGTCCCCAAACCCCGAGAAATTCAAGGCAAGCTATTCACAAGGAATAGATCAAGTCAGGAAAGTTCGAGAATTTGGAAGAAACTCAAAGTGCCATTCACGGGGAATACATTCATCTCCGGGAGTAGATTTTCTTAACAATTCCTAATGAGGACAGCCTGAGAGAAGACTGTATCTGGTGATCCTATTGGGAATCTAGTTGTCTATTTCTACGAATAAACGAAACGGCGTCACCTAGTTCTAGACGTAGTTGCCGGGGAAACTCTAAATATCTATACTATTATTACACAGTTGATATGAGTTTATGAAAGAAGACTTACAGTGAAACAACCCCACAATACAGTTATATTTATATGAAAGCGGTAAATGAAAGCGATAACCACTTACTCGGTTGTAGAGCTTCCATGCTGTTTGGTTAGTTGTTCAACAAAGAAAGATTGAAAACAACAGTATATTCAAAATTAAAGGAGAAAGTGCTTTGAAAAAGAAAGTTTTGGGGCTTACAACTCAAGGGGAGGCCCAGGGTTTTACCAGTGAGCGCACTGTTGAATTTGTACAGAGGGACTTATACAAGTGACTGGGGCCCAAAAGGTTTTCTGTACAAAGGGATGGGTCTTACACTCTCTCAAGAGGCCCAAAAGGTTTAAAGAAAAAGAGTGGGGCTTATAACACGAGGGTATGCCCAATTGATTTTTCCGTTAAAAATGGTGATCGCGCCGAGGTTTTCTTTTAACGCAGAGGGACTTATACAATAAGTGAGGCCCAAAATGGTTTTGGTTAAAAGGGGGTTGGGTTTTACACTCTAATAGAGGCCCAAAAGTTTTTGAATGGGTCTTATAGCTCAAGGAGAGGCCCAATTGTTATTTTGAAAGGCGACGATCGCGCCGTTTATTTTTGATGGTATCGGGACTTATACAATGCACTGAGGCCCAAAAAATGAGTTGGTCAAACAAAGGATTGGGTCTTACACTCTATTAGAGGTCCAAAAATTTTTTTTAAAGAAAAGAAATGGGTCTTACTACTCGAGGGTAGGCCTAAAGTTTGTTTTTCAACGGATGATGATCGCGTCAAACTTTTTGAAATACAACGGGACTTATACAATAAATGAGGCCCAAAATGGGTTGTATTTACAAAGGGTTGGGTCTTACACTCTATTAGAGGCCCAAAAGTGTTTTGAAAATGATTTATGAGGGTTGAAATTAATCCAAAAACCCTAATTTGTTTTCAAAAATGTATTTAATTGAATAAAAATTCAATTAAAAGGATCAAAATTGTTTAACATATGAAAAACAAATTGTGATCTTGGATTAATGCTTCGAAAATTAAGTATTGACCTACAAAATAATTAGAAAGCATTAAAAGTTGCAAAATCAATGTAGAAAAAATATTTTAAATGTTAAAAACAATTAAAACATTAATTCTTTGTAAAAATATCAATTATGTGAAATAAATAATATTTTTGGGATTTTTTGATAAAATAAAATATTTTAACATTTTTGTGAATTATAAAAAAAAGAATCAACTCAAAATCATTAAAACTCAGAGAGAAATTAATTTTTGAATCAATTAAACAAAATCACAAAATTCAAATATTCAAATTTCTAAAAATGGCGCCAAGAACACACCAAGAACACGCGCGTGTTCTGGGCTTGGCCAGATTTGCATTTTCTCTCCAATCTCATTGAATACTTGATTATAACATGCAATCCACATATCATTATGCTCGTCTCAACCTCACGATCATGTCTATGTCAATTAATTTTATTTAAATTAAACATACAACAAGAAATCACGAAGAAACCTCAAGAACCCTAATTTCTGCATGAAGGCTAGGATTTTTTATACACGATTCAAACAAAGCAATTAATTGAGGGAAAACATTCCATGCATGATTATGAACATATGGCCAAATTATTGTGCAGCAAAAATTGCATGGATCATAGATTTAGAAGAGCTCATGCTTACCACTTGCAGCTGGTGATCGTGATTTGTGTTGGAAGTGTTACAGCTAGGTTCCAATGATGTGGATAGCTTCCCTAGGTGCCAAGTTATGTGTCTGAGTGCTTGGAATGGATTGAAATGGTTTGGAGTTGAAGATGGCACCTCAACTGCAAAACTGTCAAGAACTTGAGCAATTGGCTGGTGATTTTGTGAAATCTGTGTTCCAGATATTATGTGAGTGTTTAGATCACTTCTATATGATGTATGTGAGGTGTGTGAGTGATTGGTTTGATTGGAAAAGCTCTTAAACTCAAAACCCGATAGCTACCTTGCTAAGAAAGGCATTTTTGCCAAGAGAAAGAGATTTTGAGGAAAGTATCTGTTAGATGGCTTTGGTGTACTCAAACTGATCACAATTGAGCTCTATTTATAGTAGAGCAAGTTTTTTTTGCAAGGAATAGTGAATGGCAACTGCTGAGTAGGTTTGGCCAATGTTGGCAAATGAAAATCCAAGTCTCCTCTAGCCATTGACTAGAGGTTAGGGCACAGAGCTTTGGTCCCCTTGGTCTTGGATAAGTCTTGACTGATTTCAGATGAGAATGGCTCAGTCCATGCCACCTTGATGCTTCCATTGAATGCTTCAATCCAAATTTGGAGTCTTGTCCCTATTTTGGCCATTCTAGGTTCAACATGTTATTTCTTGTTCCATGACTTTGGAGGCTTGGCTCAGTGATTGTCCCCTTTAGATTCAATCCTCAGATGTGTCCAAGTGGATAGGAGCATTTGAATTTGGCTGATTTTGGCAAATCGAGCAAAGTTGCAAATTCTGCCTTGCCTTTGACAGATTTCACCAAGGCAACTTGCCAATGTCATATCTCATGACTCAAATGGAATTTGGCAATGTTCTTGGCCATTTTGGAAAGCCCTTACATGATACAACAACTGTTTGAACATGTTTGGTTTTGATCTCTTTTGAATCCAAGTGAAAAATCCCCCTACATTTAGCAAAAAGTGAAGGCAGATTCTGACTTAGTGAAAATTTCACTAAGTGTTGGAAAAAGTGACATTTTCAATTTTCAGCCATTTTGATCACTCCATAACTCAAAATCCTTAATGAATTGGACTTAGGTCTAGTTGATGTTTTTGTAGAGGCTAATGAGGGCTACAAATCCATCTTTGGATGAGAAAAAATGGCCTTGTGGTTTAGGAGTTATGATCCTCCAAAGTTGGTACCCTTGTCACTTTATTTTTAACTTAGAAAATTTTATAAGTTTCTATGGTTACCCCTTTTACAAGTTATCCAACTTTTCTTGATTTTTCTTGATGAATGATGATTCAAATCATGCATTAACATCATTTTAGGGTTAAAAATCCATTTTGGTGAAAAATCTCAAAAAGTCAAAGTTGACTTTTGTGCACAGTTGACTTTTTATCAGATGAATTCCAAACTGTACAATTCTTCAGGAAATCATGTCTTTGACCTAAATCAAACTTGATGGACATGTTTCATGGGTGTCATAGGGTGTATTGAGGCATGTCCTAGGGTTTGGGAGCATGTCCTGGTCAAAAGTCAAAGTTACAGTTGACTTTTTCCTTAAAACCCTAATTGTGGTGCAGATGAAATTGAGACTTGTTGCTCAAACTTCTTGGTTTAATCCATTATTCCACATGGATCAATATAGTTCATTAGAGACCCTCAAACCCTCTCTTGAGGTCTTGGTTCATGATTTGTCCCAAAAGTCAACTTAGGGGTGAATTAGGTCAAGAAACCCTAATTCCTAATTTTTTATATATGCATCCCCTGAGGCAAAATTGACTTGATGAATGGAGGCCCTGGTCGACCAAAACCCTAATTTGGTGATACTGGCGATCTTGAGACTTGATCCACCTAGAAGGGAGCAGCCTTGTGCTTAATCCTTGAAGTGGGAGTCCTTTTGATCTATTGTGGATATTTGAGAGGTTAGACAAGTTGAAGATCATGTCATTCCTTGATTGATCATTTGTCTAAAGCTCTGAGAGGGCTTGAAACCCTAATTTTGATTGTAGTGAATGCTCAACAACCCTTGAAGTATTTGATGAGGCATGATGGTTCATCCATATTGTGATGATGATTTGCACAATGATGGGAAATCTTAGTGGTCAAAATTTGGGGTATGACAGATGGCTCTTAGGAGGTCAAGAAGGATAAAGGCTCTTAGGAGGCCTAGGGGAAAGATGGCTCTTAAGAGTCCAAGAGGGATAAAGGCTTTTAGGAGGCCTAGGGGAAAGATGGCTCTTAGGAGGCCAAGAGGGATAAAGGCTCTTAGGAGGTCAAGAAGGATAAAGGATCTTAGGAGGCATAGGGGAAAGATGGCTCTTAGGAAGCCAAGAGGGATAAAGGCTCTTAGGAGGCCTAGGGGAAAGATGGCTCTTAGGAGGCCAAGAGGGATAAAGGCTCTAAGGAGGTCAAGAAGGATAAAGGCCCTTAGGAGGCCTAGGGGAAAGATGGATCTTAGGAGGCCAAGAGGGATAAAGGCTCTTAGGAAGCCTAGGGGAAAGATGGCTCTTTGGAGGCCAAGAGGGATAAAGGCTCTTAGGAGGTCAAGAAGGATAAAGGCTCTTAGGAGGCCCAGGGGAAATATGGCTCTTAGGAGGTTAAGAGGGATAAAGGCTCTTAGGAGGCCTAGGGGAAAGACGGCTCTTAGGAGGCCAAGAGGGTAATGACATTTCTATGAATATGAAGTCAATAGAGAGACTTTATATGACTATGAGATCAAGAAGAATGACGGCTCTAAGGAAGCCAAGGTAGTATATGAGCTATCTATGACTTAAAAATCAATAGAGAGTCTTTCCTTTGGAAGGAAGGGAAGGATAACTTCTTGTAAACAAGAGTTACAGTGAGGTTGAAATATAATGAAACATATGAGTTCAAGAATTCCAAAACAGTAAGTATTAATCAGTATACAAAATAATTTCCAAGTATGAACATGGCAAACAAGGATAAGTGGTCACATAAATATGACAAGTATGTCAGAGAAGGTATTCTCACAATTTAAAAACAAAAACATTTAGAGTCATGCAACTTAGCAACAGAGGCCAGAAAAATACAGACAACACTCTCATGATAAGGTTTTTTTCAAAGTCAGGAAACAATTTTCAAACAAAACCTCATAAGTCTAAGACTTAAAAAAGAAGTTATGCATAATTTTATTGTTTTGAAATCCTTAGAAAATAAAATATTTGTGAGATCAAACAAATGGAATAAAAAAAGAAAAAGAAATAAAAAGGAATTACACAGTGTGGCACCCGCCACACTAAACTACATGGCAGGTGCCACTAGTGGGCTTTTTATGTGGCCACCACTGTGGCAGGCGCCATAGTGCCATCCCACTAGTGGCTTGTGCCACTCTCACCCATGACAGGCGCCATGTGGCTTTTTTTGTGGTGAGTGCTATATATTTTTTTTGGTGTGTTAGTGGTGTGGCGGGCGCCACCTAAGCACATTATTTTTTAGCATGGCGAGTGCCACTACAATTTTCCTTGTTCAGTTTTTTTTATTCAAACACGAATCCAGTTCATGATTTATTAAACAAACCCACACATTTATGATTTAAGATTTGCAACATTTATTACAAAATCAGACAATAACTAGACAATAACAAGATAACAAATATGATAACATGATAACAATATGAAGTAAAATGATCATGGTATTTTTTTAAAAAACAGAGTGAAACAGAGTGTGATACCTAGTGGAGAAAGTCCACTGCTTCTTCACAGGTACAAGTTTCTGGAAATGGTGGATGAGCTTCCTCTCCTTCAAAGATCAACTGCTATATGTCATACCCCAAATTTTGACCACTAAGATTTCCCATCATTGTGCAAATCATCATCACAATATGGATGAACCATCATGCCTCATCAATCTCCTTAAGGAATTGTTGAGCATTCACTACAATCAAAATTAGGGTTTTAAGCCCTCTTAGAGCTTTAGACAAATAATCAATCAAGGAATGACATGATCTTCAACTTGTATAATCCCTCAAACATCCACAAAGGATCAAAAAGGACTCCCACTTCAAGGATTAAGCACAAGGCTGCTCCCTTCTAGGTGGATCAAGTCTCAAGATCGACAGTGTCACCAAATTAGGGTTTTGGTCAACCAAGGCCTCCAGATGAAATTTTTTCTCTGGGCACAAGCCAAGGATCCAAAACATGACCTAATATACTCCATGGAGCCTCATGGACCCAATCATCAAGTCAATTTTGCCTCTGGGGATGCATTCACTAAAAATAAGGAATTAGGGTTTCTTGACCTAATTCACCCCTAAGTTGACTTTTGGGACAAATCATGAACCAGGACCTCAAGACATGATTTGAGGGTCTCTAATATACTATATTGATCCATTTGGAACAATGTATTAATCCAAGAAGCTTGAGCAACAAGTCTCAATTTCATTTGCACCACAATTAGGGTTTTAAGGAAAAAGTCAACTGTAACTTTGACTTTTGACCAAGACATGCTCCCAAACCCTAGGACATGCTTCAATATACCCCATGACACCCATGGAACATGTCCATCAAGTTTGACTTAGATCAAGGACATGGTTTCCTGAAGAATTGCAGTTTGGAATTCATCTGATAAAAAGTCAACTGTGCACAAAAGTCAACTTTGACTTTTTGAGATTTTTCACCAAAATGGATTTTTAACCCTAAAATGATGTTTATGTATGATTTGAATCATCATTCATCAAGAAAAATCAAGAAAAGTTGGATAACTTGTAAAAGAGGTAACCATAAAAACTTGGAAAAATTTCTAAGTTATGAAAAAGTACCACTAATGTGCAACTTTGGAGGACCATAACTCCTAAACCACAAAGCCAATTTTTTCCATCCAAAGCTTGATTTGTAGATCTCATTGCCCTCTACAAAAACTTCATACTGACCTATGTCCAAATTCCTCATGGATTTTGAGTTTTGGAGTGATCAAAATCAAGAAAAGTCACTTTGTTCCAACACTTAGTGAAAATTTCACTAAGTCAAATTTGGCCTCACTTTTTGCCAAATGTAGGGGGGTTTTTCACTTGGATTCAAAAGAGATCAAAACCGAACATGTTCAAACAGTTGTTGTATCATGTAAGAGCTTTCCAAAATGGCCAAGAACATTACCAAATTCAATTTGAGCCATGAGATATGACATTGGCAAGTTGCCTTGCTGAAATCTGCCAAGGCAAGGCAGATTTTGCATTTTCGGTCGATTTGCCAAAATCAGCCAAATCCAAATGCTCCTATCCACTTATACACCTCAAGGGATTGAATCTAAAGGGGACAATCACTGAGCCAAGCCTCCAAAGTCTTTGGAACAAGAAATAGCATGTTGAACCTAGAATGGCCAAAATAGGGACAAGACTTCAATTTTGGAATGAGGCATTCAATGGAAGCATCAAGGTGGCATTGACTGAGCTATTCTCAACTGAATTCAGTCAAGACTTATCCAAGACCAAGGGAACCACAGCCCTGTGCCCTAACCTCTAGTCAATGGCCAGAGGAGACTTGGATTTCCATTGGACAACATTGGCCAAACCTCTGCTGCAGTTGCCATTCACTGTGGATCCCAAAACAAACTTGCTCTACTATAAATAGAGCTCAATTGTGATCAGTTTGAGTACACCAAAGCCATCAAACAGATGCTTTCCTCAAAATCTCTTTCTTTTGGCAAAAATGCCTTCTTTAGCAAGGCAACTTTGAGTTTTTTGAGCTAGAGAGCAATTCCACTCAAACCAATCACTCACACACCTCACATACATCATATATGAGCTGATCAAACACTTAAACAACATCTGGAACACTGATTTCTCATAATCACCAGTCAATTGCTCAAGGTTTTAACCAAAATGCAGTTGAGATGCCATGAAGTGATCCAGCCAATTTCAATCAAGTCCAAGCATTCAAACACAATCCATAGGGTGTAGGGAAGCTGTTCAGGTCATCACAACTCATCTGTAACACCTCCAACTCAAAAATCACATTGCACTTGCTGTCACGACCTAAAGGTAAGCCTAAACTTAGGCATCTCTCAATCTATGCATATTTCCTCGCACAATACTTTGGCCATATGTTCATAATCATGCATGGAATGTTTCCCCTCAAATAATTGCATTGTTTGAATCGTGTATCAAAAATCCTAGCCTTCATGCAGAAATTAGGGTTCTTGAGGATTTTTCATGATTTCTTGTTGTATGTTTAATTTAAATGAAATTAATTGACATAGACATGATCGTGAGGTTGAGACGAGCATAATGATATGTGGATTGCATGATATAATCAAGTATTCAGTGAGATTGGAGAGAAAATGCAAATCTGGGCCAAGCTGAAACACGCGCGTGTTCTTCAGCTGTTCTTGGCGCCATTTCTTTCAAATTCAAATATTTGAATTTTGTGATTTTATTTAATTGATTCAAAAACTAATTTCTCTTTGAGTTTTAATGATTTTGAGTTGATTCTTTTTTTAATAATTCACAAAAATGTTAAAATATTTTATTTTCCCAAAAAATCCCAAAAATATTATTTATTTCATATAATTGATATTTTTTCAAAGAATTAATGTTTTAATTGTTTTTAACATTTAAAATAATTTTTTCCACCTTGATTTTGCAACTTTTAATGCTTGCTAATTATTTTGTAGGGTAATACTTAATTTTTGAAGCATTAATCCAAGATCACAATTTGTTTTTCATATGTTAAACAATTTTGATCATTTAATTGAATTTTTATTCAATTAAAATACATTTTAAAAACAAATTAGGGTTTTTGGATTAACTCAACCCTCATAAATCATTTTCAAAACACTTTGGACCTCTAATAGAGTGTAAGACCCAATCCTTTTTTTGACCAAATCATTTTTGGGCCTCAGTGTATTGTATAAGTCCCGATACCGTCAAAAACAAACGGCACGATCGCCGCCTTTTGAAAAATAACCTTGGGCCTCTCCTTGAGCTATAAGACCCATTCGAAACCTTTGGGCCTCTATTAGAGTGTAAGACCCAATCCCCTTTTAACCAAAACCTTTTTGGGCCTCACTTATTGTATAAGCCCCCCTACGTTAAAAGAAAACCTCGGCGCGATCGCCATCTTAAACGGAAAAATCATCTGGGCCTACCCTCGTGTTATAAGCCCCACTCTTTTTCTTTTAAACTTTTTTGGGCCTCTTGAGAGAGTGTAAGACCCATCCCTTTGTGCAGAAAACCTTTTGGGCCCCAGTCACTTGTATAAGTCCTTCTGTACAAATTCAACAGTGCGCTCACTGATAAAACCCTGGGCCTCTCCTTGAGCTATAAGCCCCAAATCTTTCTTTTTCAAAGCACTTTCTCCTTTGATTTTGAATATATTGTTGTTTTCAATCTTTCTTTGTTGAACAACTAACCAAACAGCATGGAAGCTCTACAACCGAGTAAGTGGTTATCGCTTTCATTTACCGTTTTCATGTACATATAACTGTATTGTGGGGCTGTTTCACTGTAAGTCTTCTTTCATAAACTCATATCAACTGTGTAATAATAGTATAGATATTTAGAGTTTCCCCGGCAACTACGTCTAGCATTAAGCCCGTTGATCACTCTTAGAAATAGTCAAAACTAGACCCCCATAGGATTACCAGACACAGCCTTCCCTCCTCTTGGGGTTAAACAATATGGAGACATGTAAGGCAACATTCTCGGTGAACCCTTTCATAGACTGTCACTCATAGAAGTTGTCAAAGAAACTCTACTCCCCAGAGATGATCTTTTCTCCGTGAATGGAATCTCTTGAGTTTCTTCCAAATTCTCGGACTTTCCTGACTTTGATCTATTCTCAGTGAATAGCATTGCCTTGAATTTCTCGGGGTTTGGGAACCCACAGGCTTCTTAAAAGCACTTGTCAAGAAACTCTATTCCCCAAAGATGATCTTTTCTCCGTGAATGGCATCTCTTGAGTTTCTTCCAAATTCTCGAACTTTCCTGACTCGATCTATTCCTTGTGAATAGCTTGCCTTGAATTTCTCGGGGTTTGGGGACCCATCGGCTTCTTAAAAGCATCGGCCTCCTCTTGGGCATCGTTCAAGGACCCACAGGCGTCCTAAAAGCAACCCGGCCTCCTCTTGGGCTTAGTACAAAGGACACGTCGGCTTCTTAGAAGTATTCACAGCCTCCTCTTAGGCTTCGTATAATGATCTCTTCCTCCGGCAATGATAGCCTCCTCTTGGGCTTCGTACAAGGACCCGTCGGCTTCTTAAAAGTTTCCAGCCTCCTCTTGGGCTTCGTACAAATTGTCCCGGCGACCTCCTAGAGGTATAGGAACAAAACTTAGTCATCTCAATAGAACAGTCCTGTCATAGAGTCTACTACTATTTCTCAAAACATAGTACAAAAGATAAAACTCTAGACTTGGACAGTCTAACTCCCTTGAGTCTCAAAGACATTCTCAAGTGACCCCTTCGTTAAATAGGATGGAAACCCGCAGACTCGGATAGTTGCAACACCCTTCGGATTTCCCACTTCCTCAAAGAAAAGGAAATATCCCTGGTCCTCAGATCAAATCCCTGAGTACAGTGTTGCTCATATAAGAACTGATTTTCTCTTTCAAAATCAGTATACTGGACCTGTCACTTAACTGAAACAACGTTTAGCCTCTCTCGCGGGCTTTGTACGAGACACATAAGAGACTCCCTCATTGAGTCAATCAGCCTTTTCGCCTCCATCTCGGGCTTTATACGAGATACAAAAGGGTTCTTATTGAGCCAAACAAATTTTAGCCTCCATCTCGGGCTTCGTACGAGATACAAAAAACTCTCTTGTTGAGTCAAATAGCCTTCATCTCGGGCTTTATACGAGATACCAAAAGACTTCACCGTCAAGTCAAAACCTTTTAGCCTCTCTCTCGGGCTTTGTACGAGACACACATAATAGCCTCCTCTTAGGCTTTGTATAAGAAAACAACTGTTTGATCCAATCAACCTTTTAGCATCAAAGCTGTGCCTCGTTCACAGTACACAAACATCAGGAACTCCTTCCCCTTCATCTAATTGCTGTAAGCGGCAAGCCTATGGATCATCTACATCCATGCCACTGTCCCTCTTTTAGCATGAGAAATTCCTAAGGAAAGATAGCATTGCTCTACACTGAGTTAAAGTCTTCTCCTTCAGGTTAAAATCCCCTTTAAAGGAAATTATGGCATTGCCGGATTCACAAATCTCGGTTAAAGTAATTCTCCTTTATAAGCAGTTGTGGCCTACAACCCCCTCTTTAGAGATGACAAATTCTCTCTAAAGTCAAACCCTTTCAGCTTCATATCTTGGGCTTTGAACAAGATACAAATCACCTCTAGCTTCACGTCTTGGGCTTTGAACAAGACACCAAAACAACCATTTCCTCCCACAGAATAGGAGGAACTACGAACGCTCTGATTTCCCTGTTTCGGTAAACGGGAATACGTAGGCATAAGATCGAAAGAAAAGATCTTAGCGAGCACAATCAACAAAAAATCAAAATCCCATACTCTCACATATCCACCAAAAAACATCAGTCCTAACATCCTAATCCTTGTTCCCCGCCAGAAACCTTCTGTCAAAATAACACAAGAAAGGCCCCCCACATTGATCGCATCCGTAACCTAACAGACCGCTGTTTAAACTCAGTATGCAAAGCAGGGTTAATTGGAGACATCTATTTCCCTTCCTTCATCAGCTTTAATAGGATAAAAATGAATCGACCTGTAGTAAGCTCAAACCGCAGAGAGCGACCAGCGCTTAAGAACCGCGTCCAAAATCGCTCGCTACACTATAGAGTTAACTCTTCTCTCCTTTAGTTTCCCAGAAAGAATCACAAGTTACTGGTGGTTAGGATATTGTGTGTTTTTGTTGGTTTGAAGTGTTTACAGAGGGAATGAAAGTGGTAAATTCCTTGCAAGTTTTTTGGAGATTACTTACAGGATTATGGAATGGAGAAATGGAGAGATTTTGAGAGAGTTTTCTAGTATTTTTCTCTGTGTTTTTGTGTGTTGAACAAAGGAGAAGTGGTCTCCTTTTATAGGCAAAACAAATGGGTTTGTGCCTTAGAGATACAGTGGAAAAATGCTTTATCCATAGGGAAAAAATTAGGGTTTGTATGGCACTTCCTTCAGCCTTTGAACTCAGTCAACCTTGGAGATCACTATGCTTCATTTGCTGAACAATGCAACGGAGGATATGGTGCAGGTCTGTTACTTTCATCCTTCAATATCTATTCCAAAAACTCTTTTTATTGTGTCATGTGAGAGAAGATGGAAAGAGGTAATAGTTGGAATTGAGGATTACGGATTCCTGAGCATGAGCACAAATTTTTTATGCTGAGCCATTTTATTTCATTAATCCAATATGGTGTCCAAGGATCCTTTTGGCTATGTCAGGAGAGAGTGAGCTTAAAGAGGCAGTGTTTAGTGACTTCACAAAAATTGCCTTACAAGCAAAGTATCTTCAGATTTTTCAAATAATAACAAGAGGCACATGAAATGAATTAAGTGCATAATTCCTTGTTACTAAACCATACGTGAACACCACTTTAAATTCTCAACTTTATGACCTTTGATTCAAATGACGGAATTTTGGATACAATGGAATTTTTGAAATAAATCACATGTCCATGAAAAAAAGAAAATGTCACAGGAACAAACTTAGGAAATTCCAAGTTACAAAATTTAATCCTTCCATGACACCCATTATGAGATTTTGCACATTGGTGAATATTTATCCAAATGAAAAATTCTTGCATTCAAGAGAAAGTTTTTCAAGACTCATAGGAGGACTCCAAGGATGTTCATTAACATAGGGAATGATGTCTCAAGACTTGGGATCACAATTTGCTTGACATGAAAGGCAATGGTTGACTTGTCTTGATAAAACACTTGATTTCTTGTTGAAAAAGACTTCTTGGATGCATGTAGATTCTAAGGGTTGCATTTGGGGCCAAAAGATGTCTTAGGGAGACTTTGTCCTCTTTATGTAAACTCTATCTTCCACAATAAAAGGATACAACTTGCAAAATGAAATGGTTAGTTAACAATGCACACATGATTGAGATCTAAATGTAAGTGCAAGATAATATGACATCTAAGGGGTAAAATTTGGGGTACAACAGACCTCTTTTTCCATATATTTTTCGCAATTGTCCCTTTTTCTTTTTCTCTCTTCCCACCTTTTTCTTTTTCTCTCTTCCCAAAGACAATATTAATGTGTTCTGCCGTTGATAAACTTCATCCCCGGTTAAATGTTTATGAGCCTCACCAAACTCTTGCTCTCCATTAAAAGCCTATCGCAATCTACGATAAGGATGGCCCGATTTTAGAAATTTTTGATGCCCAAGGTAAACGGTCTTTTTTCCAAACTCGAGTTGGTGATAACAAGTATCATCTTCACATATAAGACACGCTTTATGTTCTTTGACACTGTATCCAACCAAGTTACCGTAAGCCAGAAAGTCGTTAATTGTGCAAAATAACATTGCACGTATATTAAACTTTTCCTCAAAATATGCATCATCAACTTCAACGCCTTCATCCCACAAGAGTCGTAAATCATCAATTAATTGACTTAGATAAACATCTATGTCATTCCCAGGTTGTCGTGGTCCAGAAATCATCATACTTAATAGTATATACTTGCGCTTCATGCACAACCAAGGAGATAGGTTGTAAATAGTGAGAAGAACAGGCCACGAAGTATGATTAGCGCTCAGATTACCAAAGGGGTTCATTCCATCGGTGGCAAGCCCAAGCCTAAGGTTTCTTGGCTCGACTCCAAAATCTGGAAACAACGAATCAATTTTCTTCCATTGCAACGAATCAGCTACATGGCGAATGTTTCCATCACGGATCCTTTCATTTGCATGCCATCTAAGATTCTTTGCATCATTCGAATTAGCAAAAAGTCTCTTTAATCGTGAAACTATTGGAAAGTACCATAACATTTTAGCAGGAGGATGCTTCCTACTAACATTGTCATAGTGATCATTGTCATCACCATTGTTAGACTTCAGCTTGTAACGCGACACACCACATTTCGGACATTGAAACAAGTCTTCATACTCTTTCCGGTATAATATGCAATCATTAGGGCAAGCATGTATCTTGATATACTCCAGACCCAGTGGACACAATCTCTTCTTGGCCTCATAGCAACGATCCGACAATTTGTTATCTTCTGGTAACATTTGCTGTAGCAATTCAAGTAATTCTGTGAAACCTTTAACCGACCATCCATTTTTTGCCTTCAGATTAAACAACTTTAACACCGCCGACAATCGTGTGAACTCTGTGCATCCCTTATATAAAGGGGTGTCTTTATCACTACATTAATTATCATAAATATGAGTATTTATAAAAGAGGATTCCCCAATATCACAGAACATATTCTCTAGTTGATCTTCCATATATTCATCTTCCTCCACTCTTTAACTTTGTGACGCCCGACTTTCCTTATTATCCACCTCACCATGCCACATCCATATTATATAATTTTGACATATACCATCACAACAAAGGTGATTGTGCATTTCTTTCGTTGTACCCTTTTTGATATTCGCGCAAACAACACAAGGACAATAAAAGACACCATTATTGTCGGGAAGATGTTTATCAGCGTATTCAAGGAATTCACGAACTCTGTTCTCATAAACCGGACCTAATCTATTGGCTTTCATCCAACTACGATCCATTACAACTTCTGAAATTTATACATGTATAATAATGTGAATGACACACCAAAATCTAATCCAAAAAATCATACTAAACGTAAATCATACTAATCTATATGCATATACAATATGAACAAAGAAAAAATCAATGAAGATGTACTCTCATACTAAACGTAAAGCATATGAAACATCTCATTCTGACTTGAGCATATACAATATGAACAAAGAAAAAAGGAATGAATATATTGAAGAATACCGTACTTCAAAGTTGTAATCAAATGAACGTAAGGAATGAAGATGTTGAAGAGTACCGTACGTCAAATCTGAAGAATCAAATGAACGAAGACGACCAATATTTGAGCATAAACCAAGAAAAAAGGAATGAAGATGTTGAAGAATACCTTACTTCGAAGCTGAAGAAGCAAATGAATGAAGACAGTCAATATTTGAGCATAAACCAAGAAAAAAGGAATGAAGATGTTGAAGAGTACCTTACTTCGAAGCTGAAGAAGCAAATGAATGAAGACGAAGAGGGCAAAGGTTAGGGCGTCTCTGGCTCACTTGTTCGATTAGGGCGTCTTATGAAAGAAATACAAAATAATTTTTGTTTTAATTTATCAGTAAAGCTTTTAATCTCGGTTGGAGAAACAAACCGTAGTGGAATCTTAAGTGACACACGCTAAATGTATCCTAAAAAATGGAAAAAATGTGTTGCAAGGAATCGAAGCTTGTTACATTTCATTTATTAATAAGGTTGCTCATCTTAACCGTTGTAAAATAATTTACAATTTATTTTTTAAATAATGGACTTAAGTGACACACGCTAAATGTACTCTAAAAAATGGAAAAAATGTAGTTGCAGGGAATCCAAGCTTGCTACATTTTATTTATTACTACGGTGGTTTAAGTCAACCGTCATTAAATGACTGTTTATACCCCAGCTTTTGCCTGGACGCAAAATTTTTAACCTATTACAACGGCGTAAAAGGATGCATTGTAAGCTTGGCGTTGTTGTTTTAGCGTTTTGTAGTAGTGGTTCCATTTAATGGCTCTGAAGGTTTCTGATCAAACTTCTAAGGCCTAGAGTTTATGTCTTTAGCCTTCTGAATAGCTGTAACCTTCGGGGTGTATCTTGCAAGAAGACTCCTCAAGATTTTCTAACATGATCAGTAATGGTATAACTTTTGTTTAAAACCTGAAGGCCTAATACAAGAACCTGAAACCTAGAGAACATGGTTTCAATGTCTTCATCATCCTTCATCTTAAAAATCTCATACTGTTGAACCAAAAGGTTGGATTTAACCTCTTTAACCTATTAGTTACTTTCACAGGTAGAACTCAAAGATAGTCTTAGCAGTTGACTTATCAATGATCTTAATGTACTCTGAAAGTGATAAAGTATCCACCAGAATGTCTTTCACTCTATGGTGCTTTATGTAAGTTTTCTTTTGTGTTGGTGTAAGGATTTTTCTATCAGTTACCATACCAACACCATTGATCTTAATGTCAATGCCATCTTCAAGAATGTCCCACAACTCATCCTCAAGACCAATGATGTGAGTGTACACTCTGCTTTTCCACCATTCAAACTGAGTGAAATCCCCATTGAATGAAGGTGATCTAGATTGGTGATTTCTTTCAATAGTGCTATATACATAATGAACATTACCAAAAGGATTTTCATCCCTGACTTCACTTTCAAGAGTGCCAGGTATTTTGTCAAATATATATTTTTCTTAGGATCTTATGTACCACTGTTACGTGTTCAGCACAAACCGCGCTCTGATACCAACAGAATATGAGAAAAATATACACAAGAAGGGGGTTGAATTGTGTATGGGAAAGTTTACTTATATTTCTTAAATTTGTTTCAAAACCTAAGATGTCAAGCTCAGATTCTGATTCAAGTAAGAGGCTGAATCAGATCAGAGTCTGACTTCAGAGTTTGTTGCACAGTGGATTGTAGAAGAAGTAAATAAAAGACACATGATATATCTTGGTTCCTCTTAACCCGAGAGCAGTTCAATCCCCTTATGTTTGTTTCAAGTTATAAATTAGTATTTTTTTTTATCCTTAATTTTAGGATTGTTATTTTTAGGAATAATATTTCTAAGTATTTGGTCAAAAATAAAAATTCAAGAAATGTTTATAATATTTATTTAATTTATAAATTATAAAAAATTAAAATTAAAATAAATGTGAGTAGTAGTGGAAAGTTATAGGTATAAAAATATGATTTTTTTTTTAAATGTTGAAATCCCATTGAATTTCCACCCTTTAAATATGAGAATAATTATGAAAAGATTTATGTATAAAAATATTCCTTAGAATAAAAGATATTCGAGAATAATTTATAAATACTTGAAATAAACGTGAGATTGTTGCATTTTCAAAGTTAGATTCTCGAGAATCCAATTCCATTTCCAATTCTTGAAACAAACATACCCTTACTCGGCTTAAAGTTTCTAAAATTGCAAGGCCTCAATAACATTTGATGTTATTCATATTTAAAAGTTATTATTCTCTCTGATCCTTTATACTTCATATTTTTATATTTATTAAATAATTAATGTATTTAGTCTGTATTATAAATTAGATACATTAATTATTTAATAAATCTAAAAAGATGGAGTGTGACTTATAAAAAAAAACCGGAGGTAATATTAAATGAGGATTTCTTAATACACCACCCAAGTTTCTTAGGCATCACGTGAAATTTCATTTTTGCTCTCAGATTCCGGATTTGCACATCCGGACGCACCAAATTTTTAAAAAACGCTGATATGTTCTGGATGTGCACATCCGGAAGAATTCCTGATTTGCAAATCCGGAAAAAATCAAAAGAATTCCATAAAATCATTTACTTCTAAATATAATTAAATCAATATAATTAAAATATAATATAATTAAAATTAATATCATTTTTTCAATATAATTAAATCCAATATAATTAAAATCTATATTAATTAAAATTAATATGATATTTAATATGATTAATTTTTTCAATATAATTAATATGATTAATATGGTATTTAATTTTAAATGCTTTTTTTATATTGAAAAAATTAATTTAATTATATTGGATTTAAAATTATATGGTATTTACTTCTAAAATTGGATTTAATTATATTGATATTTAAAATTATATGGTATTTACTTCTAAATTATATGGTGTTTACTTCTAAGTTATAATTAAAATTATATGGTATTTACTTCTAAAATTAATTTAATTATATTAAATTTAATTATATTGAAAAAATCATATTAATTTTAATTATATTGGATTTAATTAAATTGGATTTAATTATATTGAAAAAAATCATATTAAGTTTAATTATGTTGGATTTTAATTATATTGGATTTAATTATATTTAGAAGTAAATGATTTTATGGAATTCTTTTGATTTTTTTCGGATTTGCATATCAGGAATTCTTCCGGATGTGCATATCCAGAAAAAACTGAAAAAATTTAGAGAAAGGGTGCGTCCGGATGTGCACATCTGAAAATTAGGGGTAAAAATAGAAATTCAGGTGGTGCCTAAAAAATAAAAGTGGTGTGGTGTGATAAGAAACTCTCTATTAAATTAGCCTTGAAGTCTATAAAAAAATTTCACAAGTTTACATCAATAATACTAGTAGCTTGGCACATAGTGTATGGTAAACATTAAGCACTCATTTCGCAAAGGAAATATGTGTGCATAGCTTGGATCCATAAGCAATAATCAACTCAAGATTCAGACTTCTCCTCCTAGTAGAAACAAAAAAAACTCACACACTTTTAGATAGAAACTCCAATTACTAGCTTATGTATTTCTGTTGTAAAAGTAGATTGAGACGTGATTTTATTGACGCAAACGCCAATTCAAACAAGCAAATGTAATGAAAAAAAATCCCTGACCCCTCCTATATTCTCCTCCAGGCTCCAACCATACAAATCCTAATTATTTTCTGATTAGGATTTTACGCGGGTTGGGTTGAACCGAATTTGACCTAACTCGTTATTCAACCCGTCTAAATTTTAATGGGTTGGGTTCTTCGTCAAACCCGCAATTTCATTATCAAAACCGACCCGTTTATTTATGGGTTGGGTTGGGTTGGATTCGCGGGTTGCGTTTCAAATAAAAGATATGTATTTTTTATGATTTTTTTTGTCGATTTTAAAAACGTGTAACACAATTCAATACAATCATATTCATATATAGTACTCAAATTCGATGAAACGCATCATATAATTTCTTATAAAATTCATCAACACAACATAACATTGATATTAGTATAAAATTCAACAAGACACGTTACTTCCATAAAATAGGTAAATTGAAAATGATAAAAAAAAAAAAAAACATTTAATATTAAAATTACATAAACTCATTCTTCTGGTAGTATTATTGATGGAGAATAAATTTTTTTAAAAAAATTATGGTTATTAGTGAGATACTAGTATTATATTTTTATTTAAAATAAAAAAAATAATAATAAAAGTTACTAAAGCCACATCAATGGGTTGGATCGATGGGTCTGCGGGTTGCAAAACTCAAATTCGATACCCGACCTAAAACTATATGGGTTGTTATGGATTAAGTATACCCGTAAATAAATGTGTTTGAGTAATTTATAAATTAGATTGATTTGGATCAATGGATTTGTGAATCGACCTGCACCGTGAACACCCCTACTTCTGACTATTACCTTCTTGAGACAAATTTAATTAGTTACTAAAGAAGAAATAAAAAAAAATTAAAAAAAGACATAACGGCTATTAACCCTGTAGTCCCCACAGTGTTGCACCACTATCAATCTCCTTTAACTATTATGCCATCCAGCTTCACACACATTCGCCCTCACACACCCGCCAATCATTACGTCACCTAATTTATCGCCTATAACGTTCACTTTTTATGTCGGCTTCGTCGCTTTCTTCAACCTCCTTCACAAATAAATATCCTTTTCTTATTTTCCATCTTTTTATTTCTTCTTCTTCCACTTCATTCTTCAACTCAGTACTTAATGCCGAACTTCGCATTTTGAGCTTTCGACTCAAAAACACCTCACTCACTCTCAACATTTTCCACAATGCTGGACGCACTACTCGGAAAAACCTTCGCCGCTAAATGGTTCGCTCCGTCGCTTCATTTTCATTGCATTATTTTCTCTTTTGTTCGTTTGTTCATGAAGTGTAGTTATAATGCTTCTGTTTATATCATTACCTGTTACTTACTGTTACTGCTTTTCAGTAAGCCGTTACTCAAATTAACGAAAAATCGGATTGAAGTGATAAGGAGGAAGAGAAGAGCTACGGAGAAGTTTCTCAAGAAAGACGTTGCTGATCTTTTACACAGTGGTTTAGATATCAATGCCTACGGAAGGGTAATTCCTTTCTTTTTTGTGTGTGTGGATTTTCGTAATGTGATGTAAACTGCGAGGTTTTTCGTGCTTATTTGAGAGTTTTTAGTTTTAATTGTGTTATGCAATGTGGTGAAATTAACAGGCGGAAGGACTCTTGGTTGAGTTGATGTTGTCGTCTTGTTATGGTTTTGTGGAGAAATCGTGCGAGCTTCTGTTGAAGCATTTATCAGTCATGCAGAAGATAAGGTAACTAACTATCTTCTACCTAGATAGATATTCATAATTCAAGTCATTTTTTTTCTCTTTATTTTTTTTTTCTAGATTTTCATTTGATATTTGAGTTTTGGCTGATAAAGTTGGTTTGGGAGGTTTCTTTATTAGTTATGTTAGTGCACATGCGAAGAATAAAGTTTAGTATGTGTGGGATTTGGATAATGGATTAGAATTATGCTTTGGCTTGGCACTGTTATTTCTTCCGATACCATTGTTATTGTAGGAATTCTTCATTTTTAGAGTAAAAGATTTTGTGATTTCTGTCAATGCTGCCATAATTTATGAAAATAGAATTGCTATAATGGTCAGCAACATCACTCACAGGCAGCACTGTAAATATCAGTGTGTAGTCGTGTGTCGATTTACATACATGTGGCTAAACATGGATTTGGCCTTTGTGAGTCATGTTTGTCTATGATTTGGCACCATCATATGAATTGGAGTAAACGATATTGTCATAGTGATCTTGGCGTGACCGGTAAACTGGTCTGAATAAGTTGATAATTGAGACATTTAATTGATGTTGTAAGTGTAGGAGGAGGCACATTTGAACAGTTATTTTGTGGAATGTTGATGTTGAATTTCTTGTTTTTTTTTTTTACTTAGTTAAGATATTTTTTGGTCCTTATAATTAAAAAATGACACCTTTTTCATTTTTTCCTGTACCAAAAGAGTTTATTTAGTTTAATTTTTTTGTGCCATTTTGATTCTTTGAATGTTATCATCACGGTTGCTGGGATAACTTTGTGAGACTGATGTAGAAATACTGTGAAGTACAAAGTTCAAATTGAAAATACTATTAAAGATATAAAGTAACTTTGTGACAATCATTTTCAATTTGGACCATACAGTTCAATCTGGTTTAACTCCAACAGATGATATCACGATATCAACAGATAACAATGACCAAAATGGAAACAAACAATTAGATGCATAGACTAAATTAAAAACCTTTTTTGTACTTAACCAAATTGAAAATTAGTGTCACGGTATGGAGACCGAAATATGTTTTGACATATCTATAATTTATTGGTTGACAGATATGAATTTATTGTCGACACCTATTAGCTATGTACAGATATCCCAAAATTATAATGAGTAGATAGCCCTTTTATATTTTTCCTTAAAAATAATATAACTTGTTTCATTTCTTTTATAGCGGCTGCCCTGAGGAATGTAGGGTGGCAGTATCATCTTTGATGTTTGCAGCTGCAAGATTTTCCGATTTACCAGAGTTACGTGACCTTAGGAAAATATTTCAGGAGAGATATGGGAATTCCATTGAGTGTTTTGTCAATAAAGAGGTTACTACTCAGATTTGTAATTTTATTAGTACTTTACCTATCAATAACTTTTACTGGTTTCTTGCAAGTTGCGCTCTCTGACTAAATTGCTAACTATCAGTATGCTGCAAATTTGAACTCAAAGTCTATTACATTGGAGAAGAAGGTCTGCTTGATGCATGAAATTGCATCAGAGTTTTCAATAAACTGGGACTCCAAGTCTTTCGAACTAAGGATGTCCAAACCCTCTACATTTGCACAGGTACAGTCTTGACTAGCTTCAGTGTCTGATTAAAATTTTGAGAACGTATCTAAAGCTGTTATTATTTGTAATAAATTGCGTGTACAGGACCGGAGTGCTATCATCTGTAACAATTTGTTTGATTATGATAAATCATCATTCAGCAAGGATTTTAACCAGAAAGATGTAAAGTATGATGTTATGTTGGAGAATCACAAGGAAGATGTTATCCCAAATATAGCTTATCATGATCTTCAGCATCAATCCACTGTCCTTGGAAAAGGATTCAAGCCAATAAATGGTTGTGAAGTTCTTGTGCAAAAGGATGGCCGTGCCAATTCTTTAACAGAAACGGAAGAGGTTACTGCTACAAAGACTGATAGGAGCGATTGGAAGGAGGGTAGTATGAGAAAACCAATTGGACGATCATTTCAGGAGAAAACATTGGAACAATTTGAAGATGGTTCCAAGCTGCATGACAGTTTGGGGAATACGTCTCCTCCAAGAAAAAGCCAGGACACTACAACTTCTACTCGAATAGGATCACGTTTCAAGAGTAATGCGAAGCAACCATGTGCCGATAAATCTGAGAGAAAAGTTCAAAATGATGAAATGCCTATGCAAAAGCCTTGCTTTAGTAATGTCATTCCACCTCCATATGTTAAACATAATTCTAAGCAACAGAACAGAACATCTGGAGTCAATATTGTATCTTCACATACTGACAGTGATGGTTTCTTTACATGTCCTTCAGTTCATGAAAACTCTGATGCTGCTTCCATGTCAGGAAGGATCCAAATTGGTTCGAATAAATCTGACCTTAATTGGCAGACAAGTAGACACAAGAGACTGAGCAAACCGAGTCCTAAAAATGAATTCTATTTTCCTGAAGATGCTAAAGAAATCCCTATGGTAAAACCAAAATCTACGAGGCGGAAGCACTCAAGATCACGATCTAGACACTATGACGCCCCTAATGTAGATACTGAACTTGTGAGAAAAGCAAGGAGCAGAAGCAAGAGACGAGGTGAATCAAGACGTGGTCAGCGAAATTTGTTTGAGGATGAGCGGCATCAAAAGGCTGAAGAGGAAAGAGTAATAGATAAGTTACTGATTCATTATAGCAATAAACCATCTATTCTAGTGCCTGAAATAGTAAGAAAAAAGTCAAACAGTCGCCATGAACATAAAATGGATAATTCAACAAGGGAACTAATGCAGAATCGAAGTGGAGATGGATCTGATGAGATACCAGAGATGGTTACTCTTGCCCTACGATCAGTTTCTCTTCCACGTGAACAAACTAGAGTAGTAGAAGCTAAGAAAGAATTTGTCCGTGCTGCTTCTTTTCAGCCAAATAGATCGTATGACACTCGGCATGTGCATCCCAATCTACCTGATTATGATGATTTAGCAACTAGGCTTGCTTCCTTGAGAGGATCATAAGGTAAAGGACAGAAACACAGTTAGTAAATGCTCCTTCCTCATCAGCATGATTTCATTTATTAGGATTATCACACTTCATAGGGTGCTTTTATTACAGATTGTTTACTTTTTTGGATCTGTACCCAGTCATCATAGGGTGATCCTATTTGTGGCCATTGACAATCTCCCACTACTATAGGATACACCTATCAATTCAATTTTTTAATTCATGATTGTAAAAGTATCTGTAAGTCATAACAAAAATTGATGGTGTTCCGACTCTCTTTGGGTTGAGGCTGAAAGGATATTAAGATGGGCGCTATTGCTGCAGAGCTTTTGCTCATCCCTTATCCTTTCCTCCCTTTGTACAATGTTACTAGTGTATTTAATTAAACATATATTATTTTATAGTAGTATAATCTGTACTAATAATGTCATATTATTGTTTTATTGGCCTTGTGATGTGCCTGCTATGCCCTTAAACTGCATTACAGAAAAAGGCCCAAGTAATCATCCGTTGGATACATCGGAACATGAGATTTTTCACTGCCAAACTCGCAAGTGTTATATGTGATCAACCTGGCCTCTCCAAGCTTGTTATATATAGTTTTCTTTAAAAACAGCAAGAAGTTTTTGTTTCTTCAACTCCAGCCTCTTCATGGCTAGCAAATGTTCATTCTCGCTGATTTTACAACAAAATAGTGTAATTCTTAAATGAGCATGTGGATATACAAATATAAGCTCGATTTAAAGTAACAAGACCACGCTCTAATGAAAGCACATATGAATCTCTTCCTCACATATGGAGCTCTGAAAGAATGTTTCAATCATTTAATACAGTGCTTGATTATCAATGTGCCTTTCAAATGGATAGACAATTTTGTACTGAATTGGATCTTCTTTAAATGTGCAGTGCTCATCGAATGGAAACAACAAATATCTATCCATTTTGTTATCTATTTAGTACTTATTACTGAATCATGTAAATGAAATGAAATGATTAATCACATATAAATGACATGAGAAGTTTGCTGATACAAAAGTTACCATCTGAGCCACACTTTGGATGTGAGATCTTACCATGTACACAGACTGAACAAACATATGTTCTTGAGTATAACATTACATATCATGCGAAAGATTAAAGATATTCCGTTCGTTAAGCTTAAGCACAACAAAACAGTCTTCTTCTTGTTTCTCTAGGTCTGCCATGAAGCTTAATTCCAGTTTGACGTGAAGGGTTGGCTTTTGCCAATCTCTTACCTGCAAAACATTTGTTTCTGTAAGTAACGAACCTGAACATGAGCATTAGGTCATCATGGTCTTAAGAATCTGCAGTGGAGATTAATGCAGACAGACGAACAAGGAAATTTCACTACTGTAGATCCATTCGCTAAAATTCATTTTCAGGTATGATACAATTAAAATAACATTTTCTGTTTCTATTTCTTATTTTTACTTTCAATTGAAAAACTTCCTCTTGTTTGCACCTTGTTTCCAAAATATTAAAAACGGTTAATGTTAAATTACTGTTTCACCTATTTCATAGAAGAGTTCGTTGACATTCTGTGCTGTTTTTGCTGAAGTTTCAAAGAAAGACATGCCATTTTCTTTGGCATATTCCTCACCCTCCTGTAACCAACATATAAATTATGATAAAATCAAAACGAAGTCTTTGGCGTCTTATAGCGGAGTAGTTTATGTTCCTAAGTATAGAGACCTATAAATTTATAAATAAGCAAACTATGATGTTTTTAGACTTCAATTTATTGGAAATAATACCTCATTTCCAATTTTTCTCTGGTCCTCCAAATCAGCCTTGTTAGCCACCAAAAACATTATCAAATTTGGATTTGCTGACATAGTTTATCAAATCAAGTAAACTGCTAAATTAGTTTTCATAATGTACAGTTGTGACAAATTGCATGATCAATATCAGTGTTGTTATATAGCAATGTTATATAGTAGCGGAATTTGAACAAATTGCTATTGCTCCGTGATACCTATTTAGTACAAAATGTTGTCGAATAATGTCTATAGTGGCGCTATAGTACTGTTGTGTAGCAAAATTTGATCAAACCATTATTATTTTGTGATTCGCGATTAACAACGCTGATCAGTATTATATGCGCCAAATTTTTACAAATGTTTCTCTTGTTTGTTCTCAAGAATTTTTTTTTGTGACGTTTCTGTTACCTTGTCTTTGAACTTCTCTAACCCACTTCTTTGCCCGAACAAAAGAATCCTGAGACAGAAATTATACCATTTAATCAGTCTGATATGATATATTGTCTATAAAATGTTGCCATAAACTTCATTATGAAAGTTGATATTTATTTACCGTGCTTGTAATGTCATAAACAACAATAGCAGCGGCCGCACCACGATAATACATAGGAGCCAAACTGTGGTATCTTTCTTGCCCTGCTGTGTCCCATATATCAAACTTCACAGTGGCTTCATTTAAAGACAGAACCTGAGTGAAGAATGCTGCTCCAATTGTTGATTCCTGCACGCATTTGTTTATAGTAATCCAATTCGAATTATCTATAACAATGTGAAGATGCATAAAGAAAATAAAACAATTGTATAGCAACCTGATATTCTGAAAATTGACCTTTGACAAACCTAAGCACCAAACTCGTCTTCCCCGTTCCCATGTCTCCTAGGAGTACCTGGAAAGTCATTGATAGTTTTAGCATCTTCAGATGAAAAATTTTCTGATGAGCTAAGGGATATCGAAGGAATTTTAAATCGAAGGTTCAGAATCCGAACCCTAAAATCTAACATGTAAGTAAAACTAGATTTTTACACATGAAGTTATTTGAACTAAAATTACTTATACAAGCTATATTTTGCTTCTCAGGCCCTGGTATGTGTAACATGTTGCTGTTCTGGCCTAATGCCAAATAGGAGTTATTTCAATTCTTTGATGGATCTGTTCCTTATTTTAGAAATCAAAGGAAGACATACCTACCAGTTTGGCTTGTAAACTCTTATTCCTTGCCATAGCTTAGCTGATGAATGGAAAGAAGAAAAAGAAATGACAAAATTCTTTGATGTAGTACCAGAGATGGTTTTTCAAAGATTGAAAAGAGAACACAAAAAATTACAATGATGTGTTAGCAATGACAAATGGAAGAGTTAGAGTTCTGAAAAATGAAATAAAATAGGCTGGTAATATGGGAGAAGAATGGTAGTTTGTTAGTTTGACTGGTAAGTAAGCTGATATACATTTCTTGCATTTTATTTTATTTTGTGTGATACCTTTTAAAGTTACTTTGAACCTAACTGATTTATGTCAAGTTAGTTAGATGTGTAGAATAACATAAGTACAATTCCTGTGTTGGGGCAGTCCATACAGAGTTTTGCTCTGCCTTTAAACGAAACTCCCGCTAGTGGACAGTAGGATTGATCCTCTTGAATAAGTCGGTCGCAAGACTGGATACCGAGATTTAGAAAAAATACATATGTGTCAATGTGTGTATACATAATTATCAATTGCTCTGAAAAAATTATTCTACTTACACCCCTTTAAAACTCTTTTCCTTCAAAACTTTTGCAAAATCAATTCCCAAACATAACCCTATTTCATAAGATGGTTTGCTACATATCTCAAAAGTTTAAATTTATAATTTTAAAAAATATGTAAGCTTTGTAGACAAAAAGAGATAATGCAAACAAATTATTTAAATGAAAGACATTGAGCTTAAATCTTTAAACATTTCATGAAACATGGTCACTTTCAAAGGATGTTTATGAGAGGGAAATTTTGGAATAAGAGATGAAAGGAAGGTTTTTAAAAAACTTATACGAATAAGGATATTTTTGGTATTATGGTTAAATTTTAAATAGATTTTGATTTAAATTGATATTTCTAAGGTATTATTGCAAAATATTATGTTCTGTAAGCTTGCATTTTTATTTTATTTGTGTAATAACTCTACCTTATCGTGTTTTTCATATATGAAAAGTATGAATTAGACACTAACAACTACTATACAGATGTGTTTGATTTGTAAAACAAATAATAATACGAGATCATTTTTAAGTTTATTAAGTTTAATGGATATGCACCTTACAGGGAAAAGAAATTTTACACAATTGTCCAATAGGAAATTACCAATATATCAAATCATCTAAGTCATTTTAAATTATCAAACAAATCATCCAAGTCATTTTAAATTATCAGTATGATAAGTAGAATTTTTTTTAGAAAAAAATGATATTTTGCAAGATTGAAAGCTCTAACCATCAGTGTCTGTTAGAACAAGATTTGTTCATAATATATATTCCTTAGGCTTTGATGATAATAAAGTATTAAAAGAACAATGATTATATTTGATGTGTGTTTCATGTATACAGGTTCTAATACTTATAGATATATATATTCAGAATCTGATATACAAGGGCACACTTGAGAGAAGCTGAATTGTTAGCTTCTGGTGGTGCAGAATCTGAAGAACACTCTCTAAGTGATGTCTGATGTAGACTCTAAAGCTGAAGGTCTGAGAATCAGAATAAGTAACATAATTGTCTATACACTTGGTGAATGTAAATTGGCTTCTGGTGATCATTCAGAGTTAGTGATAAAGCTGAAGTTATCCGTACTGCATAAAGCAAGCTGCATTGTCAAATCAGTTTGTCAACAAGAGTCTTAGTTCACAAGGCTTAAGAAAAGTTGATATGCTTTACGGATATCTACTCTCAATGACTCTATAGTACAAGATCTCTTTGAAGACTCAATAGTTAAACATGTTACACAATGAATCAAGATCTTTTGGTGTATCTATCTTCAACGTCTCTTGTACTATGGAGAAAGCAAAGACACTTGATCAAGTTATCTCTCCTATGGATTGTCTTCTGCAAATACTATATAAGTAGCTGAAGGTTTAAACTGAATCTTTAACAAGGATCAACTTGATGGAGGAGTAACAAGATCAGCAATTATCAACACAATCGAGTATACAGAATTTCCGTTGTAGGATGTAATTGTAAAGGCCTTTAGATTTCTTAAACATTGAATATCTTAGAAATCTTAAGAGCTTTAGGTCTTTGTTATGGTGATTTCCCTATACCTCTGATATTTTTATCAAGTACACCTTGCTCTATATTCTACTGAACATGTTGTTAGCAGTTTAGATTAAGTATCTCGCCAAGATGCTTGAGCCATGTAAGTCTCCTGCTATGTACTAGAGCATTGAAAGTCTTAATCAAGTATATTGATTAAGCAACCAAGTCTCTCACCAAGATGCTTGAGCCATATAAGTTTCCTGCTATGTGCTAGAGCAATGAAAGTCTTAATCAAGTGGATTGATTGAGCAACTAAGTCTCTCACTAAGATGCTTGAGCCATGTAAGTCTCTTGCTATGTGTTAGAGAAATGAAAGACTTAATCAAGTGGGTTGATTGAGCAGAAGTCTTGAATATATGGGATTTAAGCAAGGAAGTCTCAGATCGAGGGTCTGAGCAGGAGTCTTGAACCTGAGGGGTTTAAGCAGGAATTCTTGGATTCGTGGAACCTGAGCAGGGAAGTCTTGGACCGTGGGTCTGAGCAAGAAGTATTGGGCCTGAGGGGCTTGAGCAGGAAGTCACGGGTCTGAGGGACCTGAGCAGGAAAGTCTTAGGCTGAGGGTTTAAGCAAGGAAGCCTTGAGTCTGTATGACTTGAGCAAGAAAGTCTTGAGCCTTAGGGTTTAAGCAAGAAGTCTCGGACTTAGGGTCTGAGCATTGTAAAAGTCTTATGTAGAATGCATAAGCGATTGTAATCATGATTTGATTATAGTGAAAATATCTTGTGAAGCAAGGGGACTAGACTACTTTTATTTGGGAGGAACCAGTATAAATCTTTGTGTCTTCTGCTATTATTTATTTGCTTTTGTTAACATTCTGCTGCTAAGTATAACCAGAATCTGAACACCAGTTTAGATTATGAACTCTGATCAGACACAAATTAAGAAAACAGAAAATACAATTCAACCCCCCTGCTTGTGTACTTTTCTCACCTTCAGTTGGTATCAGAGCATGGTCTGTACATAACACTTAAAAGTGGTGCAGGTAATGATCCAATGAGAAAAATATGTCTGTTAAAGACTCTCTTTCAAGAAGGAATCAAGTGCCACATGAAAAATATTACATTGATTTTCCTACCATATTCAAAGGGTGATTCCACTGAATTTAAATGATGGAATATATTTTTAATTCATTGGACTTGATAAAAGGGTTTTATGAAGGTCTGTATACACTTGAAAAAGGTATTACAATAGAAGTTGATGGTGTAGGGATGATCAAAGTTTGAAAGTCTCTCTCACCAGCTCAGAAGAAGCTTATTAAAAATATCTTCAGAGGTAGATGCATTATGGTAGGTGCTCTATCTCGATTCTTAGTATATCAACATCATTGATACGTCTAATGCTCAGACTATCTTTGAATCCATGTGCTCAAATTTGTGGGAATCAGTTATGAAGCTTCTCCAGTTACACTTCATCTAATCTTTCCAAGCAAAATTTGAAAATATTGTTTTGAATTCAAACTTGAGGTCACAGTTATTCAAGAAGTCTTACAACTTGAGTTTGTTGTGCCTTGTAGGTTTCTCTTGCAATCTCCAAAGAAAAGAAGTAGAATTAGATGAAGAAAAACTATCTAACAGATCATCTTTCCTAAAGCCTGTTTAAGGATACTTTCTATGGAATGTCTGATGATGAGGAATTAACCTTCCTAATCAAAAGATTTCTTTAACTGGCTGAATGGAATGTGACATCTGTTGTTAGAAGAGTAACTTCAGAAGCTTCTAAGATATTCGTATTTCAACTGATTTCTCAAATCCAAGAACAAGGAGAAACACTACCAGAACCTAATGCCAAAGGTCTTCACTGCATATTTATTTGAAGTTGACATTAGTGCAGGATTCAGAAGAAAGAGTAATCTGGCTCTGCCGGTCATTACTGCTTCTGAAGAAGCATCTGAATCCTAGAATAAAAATCAAGTATTGAAGAGAAAGAGATTATGCCAAATCTATCTTGCTTCAATATTTGATAATAAAGAGTCTGTTCTTTAAGGTGGTATCTTAAGTGACTCAATTGCTCCTTGATTGAGGGTCATCATGGAATTTGTGTTAAAGGACAATTCTATGAGAGACCTTTAATTCTTTTTCGTGTGCTTCCAGTAATCACATGACAGTGCTTTAGTTTGTTTTATGCCAATCTCTAATAGCTAACACTATCTGGTTCTATGCTTGTCAAAGATTTCAAAGTCAAAATATTTAATCCAAGACAATGAAATCAATGATTCTGCTAAGAACAAGATCTTGTTCATATCATGACTCATCCTAGACTAATACTCTGGAATGAATCATGGTACTACTATTAGATTGAGGCATAAGGCAAAGGAAAGCATGTCTGGACCAACATGTATAGACTCATAGAAATATGAGTATCATTATTAAAATGTAGTTGCTACAGATATCGAAGAAAGGAGCAAAGGCATCTTCCATGTTGCTTACCAAAGGTTGTTTACAACATTTGATGGAAGAAGAGCCTACAACCCAGACTTAAGTGTTAGAGGTACTGAGTTTGGTGAAAGAAGTGGGGTCAATGGTTTAACATCCATTGAATCAGAATCCACTCAAAGCAGTATTCAGATTCTATGGTCAAATCTGAATACTCATACGAGTTTGACCGAGAAAATAACAAAAAAAAGGTATGTCTGTTATTTTCTAGCTTATTAATTAAATCAATGAGATATTTGTGTATATGTAAATGCAAAATCTCAGTTAGATTTCTAGAGAAGTTCTTTTGATAAAAGAATCTTCAGAGATCTTTAAGAAGAAACTATGTTGTATTTGTCTATACTGAATATATCACTAGCTAGATGATTGTCATATTTATGGAAACAGTTTCCTCACTTTTTGTGATGATAATGTTGTTTGTTAGATGTTAAAGAAACCAATTAAATATTCATTAATCACTCATGACTCTTGTTTCAAGAGAAAATGTTTGGTTCTGAATAGGATCTTGAAGACTGATGACTGACATAAGATGTCTCCCTCTAAGTCTAGATCTACTAGACTTTGATGGATGATAGCTTTTGAAAATTGTCAGACTCTGAAATTCAAAAAAGGATTCTCTACTTCTGATAAAGCAATATAAGAAAAAGGTTTTTCAAAAACTTTTATATTACTTAAATATTCATAAAGGTGAGAATCATCTAGTGGATTCAGGAAATCTGCTGGATAAGTACCTTTGGGTAATGATGTTTTTCTTTTTATATATTATTATTATCTTTATCCATTATCTTGTGAAACATCATTTTGTGTCCCTTTTCTGACAATATTCTTATTCCTTTAGAGTCTTGTTCAGTTTTTTTCTTTTTATTTTCTTTGGATTGTGTGTTGATCAAACTAAACCTGAGATGAATTCTCTAGTCAATTCTTCTTTGAATCAACTAGTTGTCATCAATGAATAGTTTGTGGATTTGGATGAGTTACTTAAGCCAGGTTTTAACTTCTGGAAGACTGTTTCTAAACAAAGTTGGAATGAATACTTTGAGATGATCTTTGGTTTCACTTATCCAAGTCTTGTCAAAGAGTTTTGGATTAATGCTTCCATTGTTGAGCCGAATTCTGAGTATGTTATTCTTTCTAAAGTGACTGGTGTTTCAATAACTGTAACCTTTAAATCGATTTCTAATGTGATCAAGAGGAGATTAGAGAAATCCCAGGAACCCTTGTTTGGGAACACTATCTTCCTAATTGGCGTATCTTTGTAGATCCATCTAACACATCTTTGGTCTTAAATCTTTGTCTTGATGCAATTGTTTGGAATCCGATTCTGAACTCAAACTTGCTTCCTAAGGATAAGGATCTAGACCTCGTGGACCCTATTGAAAAGGATTTGCTACTACTTCTCAATTCATACTTGCAAATTGATCTTCCTCAAGTTATGTTTGACTATTTGAAGATGACTCTTTCTTCCTTTCACAAGGGAAATACTTTCTTCATTCCTTATGGACGAGTTCTTTCAGAACTACTGGTCTAGCAGGGAGTTATCATAAGTTCAGAGACTGATTCTTCTAAAAGATGGAGAGACAAGTTTGAAGCTATCTATGAGAGATTTTGATGTTAGACTTCTGCAAATTTATGTCTTGTAATTGTTAAGACTTTTTGTGTTAAGCAATCTTATTGTTAATCCAAGTTTGTTCATGCTTTTGTGCATCTTAACTGTTATAAATATTCATTTATATTGTTGTTCAATAGGATAAAATAAATAGGATTAAAAACTCTAAATATGCAACATTCTCATTAACTGGAAGCTATTACAAATTGTTAAGACTATCTAGGCATTCAAATTTTCCCTAAGGTATTCCCTAGGATCATCTGAAATATCTAGACTTTCTAAATAATCTTGTCATTCTTCCTTTGCAAACTCTACAACTTTCTTTCTTAGTTGATTTCTGTGTTTCGACCTAGAAGTTCTTCTTCTTTTGTGTGTCTCAACGAAGGTTGTTGAAGAAGTGTGTGCTTCTGAAGCCATCTGCTTACTTGTAGATCCTTTAGTTGCTGCATCACTCTTGTTTACTTGAGTTGCTGCATTAAGCATGGCTATCTTTCTGAAATCTCTCTTTGGAACCCAAATTTGCTTTTGCTTATATATTTTGGTATTCAGAAGATTAAGTGGTTATGAAAGTGAGTCTGCTAAGAGGTTTTATGAATCGTGACATTCATTACCTTTGAGTATTCATTATTTTATTATTGATTAAGTCAAATCAATTTTAAATACTGACTCTGGGAAATGATGTCTAGTATTCTGACCTATTAAGATTCTTTTAACAGCTGTAAATAGTATTGTTAACATGTTAACTGTTTCTTCTAGTTATCTTATTACTTCATTAATGTTTTTATCAGAAAATCATTAAAGGAAAAATAAAGTGATTATTTGCATGCAATGTATATAGAAATAAATTGGTCAAAATTTCTTCTTCATTGATCGGGTTAAAGGATTACAAATCAAATATTACAAAAGGAATTGGTATGAACTTAGAATAAATTCCTATCTAATTCATCCATTGCCTTGTAGGAGAAGCAGTTGCCATAATCAATATCTGGTTCATCTTCATCTATGTCCTTCTCTTCTGCCTCTGGAACAACAAGATAGTAAAACATCTCGTTTATCCTCTTCCTCCTTGTCTGCTTCATGGACTTATTCTTTGGCTTCATCACAGCTACCGAAGGACCTGCTTCTGTAGGTTGTTGAGGTACTGCTGACGAAACTTCTTCTGAAGTGTTCATGGTAGAGGGCATAGGCCAAGTAGCAGATGCTTCAGAAGCTGCTAGCTTCTGAAGGTTTTGGATATTCAGATTCGTAGAGCTCTTTGTGACTTCTGTCACAAAAGAGATTTTGTTACTCTCAGCTGATGACTCCATGATGAATTGGTGGATGTTAATGAAAATGAACTAGGTTTTGGTTGCTTTTATAATGGCTTCTGAGTAACCTAATCGACATAATAAGATCCTTTACTTGATTCTTGGGACTGTTACGACCAATAAATATTTAACATGCATTGCACGATCCTTTATTGATCCCCGTTAGTTGATCGTTTTCCCTTCCTTGGAAACTGATCTTGTAATGATGTCCTGTTATGCAGTTATGACTGTAATTCTTTTCTTTTTTTCTTTTTTTTACCCTTTTTGATGTGACAAAGGGGGAGAAAATATAGTAAGTATTTAATTAGAAACTGAACTCATTCAGTTTGTACATAATGGCCATATATAATTTTTGTATTTAAATTTTTTTACATAATGGTTATTTTTCCTGGGCTACACATTTTAACTTTCTTGTACATAGAACTAAGGAGGAGCTTACAAACCTCGACCTAAGACTATCAGACTCAGAAGGAGCTTACAAACCTCGTATTCTGATGTTTCCAAAGGATGTTAAAATATTAATAGTTTTCTTAAATATAGATCTAAAGGGGAGCTTACAAACCTGAACTTTGGACTATTTGACTTAGGGGGGCTTAAAAACCTCATACTCTGATGTTACTAGGAAAATCAAAATACTTTTTCTTGAAAGTAGTACTTAGGGAGGGTTTACAGAACTCAACTTTGCACTATTAGACTCAATGGGAGCTTACAAACCTCATACTCTAATGTTGCAAATAAAATTATAGCTTCCCAACATTATCCTTTAAATACTTGTGTTTGTCATCATCAAAAGGGGGAGATTGTTAGAACAATATTTATTCATGACATATATTCCTTGGGTTTTGATGAAAACAAAGTATTAAAAGAACAATGGTTATATTTGATGTGTGTTTCATGTATGCAGGTTCTAATACTTATAGATATATATTCAGAATCTGATATACAAGGGCACACTCGAGAGAAGCTGAATTACTAGCTTCTGGTGGTGCAGAATCTGAAGAACACTCTCTAAGTGATGTATGGTGTAAACTCTGAAGCTGAAGATCTAAGCATTAGAAGAAGCAACATAATTGTCTCTACACTTGGTGAATGTAAATTGGCTTCTGGTGATCATTCAGAGTTAGTGATAAAACTGAAGTTATCCGTACTGCAGAAAACAAGTTGCATTGTCAAATTAGTTTGTTAGTAAGAGTCTTAGATCACAAGGCTCAAGAAAATTTGGCATGCTTTACGAATATCTACTCCTAAAGGCTCTATAGTACAAGATATCTTTGAAGACTCAATGGTTAAACATGTTACACAATGGATCAAGATCTTTTGGTTTATCTATATTCAACGTCTCTTGTACTATGGAGAAAGAAAAAACACTTGATTGAGTTATCTCCCCAACAACTAGTCTTCTATAAATGCTATATAAGTAGCTGAAGGTTCAAACTAAATCTTCAACAAGGTCAACCTGATGGAGGAGTAACAAGATCAACAATTATCAACACAATCGAGTATGCAGAATTTCTGTTGTAAGCTGTAATTGTAGAAGCCTTAAGTTTTCTTAAATATTGAGTATCTTAGAAATCTTAAGAGCTTTAGGTCTTTGTTATGGTGATTTCCCTTTACCTCTGATATTTTTATCAAGTGCACCTTGTTCTCTATTCTACTGAACATGTTATTTTCCAGTTTAGATTAAGTCTCTCGCCAAAATGCTTGAGCCATGTAAGTCTCCAGCTATGTGCTAGAGCATTGAAACTCTTAATCATGTAGATTGATTGAGCAACCAAGTCTCTTACCAAGATGCTTAAGCCATGTAAGTCTCCTGCTAGTGTTAGAGCATTGAAAGTCCTAATCAAATGGATTGATTGAGCAACTAAGTCTCTCGCTAAGATGCTTGAGCCATGTAAGTCTATTTCTATGTGCTAGAGCAATGAAAGACTTAATCAAGTGGATTGATTGAGCATAAGTCTTGAATCCGTGGGATTTAAGCAAGGAAGTCTCAGATCGAGGGTCTGAGCAGAAGTCTTGAACTTGAGGGGTTTAAGCAGGAAGTCTTGGGTTCTTTGAACCTGAGCAGGGAAGTCTTAGAATGTGGGTATGAGCAAGAAATCTTGGGCCTTAGGGGCTTGAGCAGGAAGTCTCGGTTCTGAGGGACCTGAGTAGGAAAGTATTAGGTTGAGGGTCTAAGCAAGGAAGTCTTGAGTCTGTAGGACTTGAGCAAGGAAGTCTTGAGCCTTAGGGGTTTAAGCAAGAAGTCTCGGACTTAGGGTCTGAGCATTGTAAATGTCTTATGCAGGATGCATAAGTGATTGTAATCATGATTTTATTATAGTAAAAATATCTTGTGAAGAAAGGGGACATGACTACTCTCATTTGGGAGGAACCAATATAAATCTTTGTGTCTTCTGCTATTATTTATTTGCTTATGTTAACATTCCGCTGCTAAGAATAACCAGAATCTGAACACCAGATTAGACTCTGATCTATGATCAGACGCAAATTAAGAAAACAGAAAACACAATTCAACCCCCCTTCTCGTGTACTTTTCTCACCTTCAGTGTCATGACAAGATTAGCAGCCAAAAGACATGTATTATGCAATATTTTCGAGGTATATTTTTTTTAACAAAAGACAAGTGTTATACAATTGTTTAAAGGTATATTTTCTTTGACAAATGATAAATTCCGGTTTAAGATTGTAAAATTTTTTTTGGCATCTTAACAGAAATATTCCATCATGGTTTTTAGTTTCTCAAAGGTAGCGAGTGTATCTTAATTAGTTTTTTTTATTCTGATTTTACGGGATACAAATTTGATAGAAAAAGCACTAGTGGTACCTGTAAGATATTTGAGAATTATTTGGTTTTTTGCCACAATATGAAACAACATAGTGTTGCTTTTTATACCACCTGTAACGCCCCGGTTTTTGTTAGATTTATTTAATCGAGTCGATTTAATTATTTTTGTTTTTATATTATTTTATTCTTGGTTTTATTTGGTAATTATGTTATGTTTATCGTTATTATGTTTTATCGCGTTTGAGAGCGTTTGCGAGAAAATTGAGTGTAGGGGTATTTTGGTCATTTTGCTTGGTTAGATATTTTTTTTTTCTTAAAATAGAACATAGAGATTAGAAAGAGGGAAAAAGAAGTTTAAGAGAAATAGAGAGTGAGAAGAAGAAAAAGAGGAAAACTTGAAGTGTAAGAAATCGATTCAACCGACATTTCAAAGCACGATTAATCGGGTAAGGGTGCGAAACTCGGTTATGCTATGCTTGTGTATGATTATGTATGTGTGTGTTGGAATGTTTACTGGTTTTTCATAGCTTTTCAATTCTAGGTTGAAATGAGAAAAACAAATAGAAATCGATGTTTTCACGGTCGAAATGCGACATAAATGTTGTAGAATACTTGTTGTTATGATTGGGGTATGTTTTGATTGTTATGGTGTGATTTGGAAGTGATTTTGGTTGAAGAAATGTTGTTTTTGGACCCATAACAGCGCTGCTGAATTTCTGAATTCTGCATGGTTCGCCTAGCGAACCTGGGGCGAAGCTGAAGCGAACAGCTTTCGAGGGTTCGCCTAGCGAACCCGTCAGCGAAGGTCAGGGAATGTTCGCTAACGAAGTTCGCCTAGCGAACTTTATGATGGTTTTTCTCTGCCACGGTTCGCTGGTGTTCGCCTAGCGAATACTGGAGCTAACGTGATGGATTTTTCTATCTTGTATCCTTCATAACTTTTGATTTGTAACTTGGATTGAGGCACGGTCGGATGCGTTGGAAAGCTAATGAGATGTTCTTTCTTATAAAAATGGTTTTGAGATTAGTGGCCGATTTAGTTGTGTCAGGAATTTGGAAACGTGTCATTTTGTCGACTTTTACCGTCGTAATTGTGTGCGATTGATGTGTTATCATGCGATATGCTTTTGATATATATAACGTATAGCTTGTGTGCTGTTATATAATGTGAATGCATGCGATGAAATGTTGTGATGATGGTTAATGGCCTTATGGCAAATAAATGCATTGTTTTGGGTTTGATTGCAATGCATGATTATTGATGTTGAGATGATTCACATGGTTATATATGTATATGCATTTGATTGTCATGAGTCATTTGTATGCCAAGCATCATGATATGCATCTTGTGATGTCGTGTGCCCTTGTGGGGTGTGAGCGACGAAACGATTCCAGAGGGAATCTGATGTAACGGTCGTGTGCCTTATACAAAGAGGACCTAAAGCGACGTTATAGACGATCGTGTGCCTTATACAAAGAGGACCTAAAGCGATCGGATTGTGTGCCTTATACAAAGAGGACCTAAAGCGATCCATAAACATCGTGTGCCTTATACAAAGAGGACCTAAAGCGACGAGGAACATCGTTTTCCCGACGGGGAGTTACACTAAGTAACAAGTGATGATTCCAATAATTCCTGAGTGAATTAATGATGATGAGAATGATGGATGGAATGGTACTGCATGTATAGAGTCGTTGTATCGGTCTCTGTGCATTTGCATAAGTCATGAATGGATTTATTATGTGTGGGAAATTGTGAATGGATTGATTATGTGTGCGAAATTGTGAACGGGATTGATGAGTTGATATATATATATATATATATATATATATATATATATATATATTGGTGATAAATGTATTGAGCATGATTGATATGCCTTAGTGATGGATGCATGAATTATGAATTGCGTTGTTTTGTATTTGAATTATGGTATACGTTGTGGTGAGAATTTTTTGCATGCGTATTTCATGTTATTACATAAATGTATGCAATTATATTATAATTGTGTTTCTCACCCTTCTGCTGTTTTGAATGCTCTATGAGGCATTGCAGATTAGATGCTGGAGGTCTTTTTGTGAAGATTGTGTCTTCATTCTTTTGTCGGTCGGCTCTGATATGTAGCACCGGTTAGTCGGGGAGATCGTTATGTGATTATGTGTATATATATCTTTTTGGATTTTTACATGTATGACTCTGTATATGACAGACAAACTTCTATGTTTATATATGAGATTTCAGTTGCAGATTTTCCGCTTTTATTCTGTATCTGAATTATGGGTGTTAGGAACTGAGTTCCTCTATTTATGTTGCTACCTGATTGTTGCATATCTATATGAGCATGTTGTTACAATTCGTTACTTGTGATGTGACGCTCCCGTCTATGCCATGAATGTTTTAATTATACTCTGATTATTTGTTATCGCTTTAATTACTCGAGGTATAGACTGGGGGTGTTACATTAGTGGTATCAGAGCCAGTCCATGTCGGTCATTTTGACCAAGTTGTTTGTTGTTCGACAGTTGTGTTTTGTCGAGTTGATTATTTAACCACAGTTACTGTTATTGGATACGAACAGAATATGGCTGGTAGGAATGATGCTGCTCTTGCTGCTGCTATGCAAGCTATGGCTCAGGCTGTGCGGAATGCACCTAATTCTGGTGGGAATGATGAGTTCAAGAAGAACAAACCGCTTATCTTCAAAGGAAGATATGATCCTGATGGTGCTCAGATTTGGCTTAAGGAGATTGAAAGAATCTTTCGAGTGATGGACTGTGCTGAGGAATAGAAGGTGAGACTGGGTACTCACATGTTGCAGGAGGAGGCTGATGATTGGTGGGTTAGTACGCGTCATGTGTGGGAAGTTACAGGTGAAGTTGTCACTTGGGCTTTGTTTAGCAGTGAGTTTTTGAGGAAGTATTTTCCTGAAGATGTTAGAGGAAAGAAAGAAATAGAGTTCTTGGAGTTGAAACAGGGTAACATGTCTGTTACTGATTACGCTGCTAAGTTTGTGGAGCTTGTTCAGTTTTATCCACATTATGCTGAAGCAACTGCGGAGTTTTCCAAATGTGTGAAGTTTGAGAACGGGTTGCGTCCCGAGATCAAACAGGCAATTGGTTATCAAAGAATTAGGAGGTTTTCAGATTTTGTGGATGGTTGTAGAATTTATGAGGAGGATAGCAAAGCTCGTTCTACTCATTATAAGAGTGTGAATGAAAGGAAAGGAAAGCAACCGTTTCGTGGTGGTCCTTATGTGGCACCAGCTGACAAGGGAAAGCAAAGGGCTAATTTTGATAAAAGGCCAAGTGGGGGAGGTATGTATAATCCTCCGAGATGTTTTAAGTGTGGTGACTTAGGACATCGTCAGTTTGAATGTAGAAAGGATATGAGGAAATGTTCCAATTGTGGAGGTATAGGACATGTAGTAGTTGATTGCAAGAGGAATGTGGTGAAGTGTTTCAACTGTGGTGAACCTAGTCATGTTAGTACGAGGTTTCCGAAACTAAAGCAAGCTCAAGCTGGAGGAAAAGTATTTGCATTGGCAGGAACTCAGCCTACTAGTGCAGATCGTCTGATCAGAGGTACTTGTTTTATTAATAGTACGCCTTTAGTTGTTATTATTAATACCAGAGCGACTCATTCGTTTATTTCGTCTGAGTGTGCGCGGCATTTGAATCTTTTGTTGTCATCGATGGGTGGAGAGATGGTTATCGATACTCCAGCATTGGGGTCGGTAACTACTTCTCTGGTTTGTTTAAGTTGTCCTTTGACCATTTATGGTAAGGATTTTGCTATGGATTTGGTGTGTCTGCCGTTGGAGGGTTTAGACGTAGTTCTGGGAATGAATTGGTTGCAGTTCAATCGAGTTCATATCGATTGTTATCATAAGTTGGTAACATTTCCTTCTCTTGAAGAAGACGAGGAATCGAGTTTCTTATCTACCAAAGAGTTGAAGAAACTTTTGGCGGATGAAGCTCAGTTGTTCGGGTTGTTTGCATCGTTGATTGTGGATAGTCAAGTTGCAATTGATGTGTTTCCAGTCGTGTGTGATTTTTCGGAGGTGTTTCCGGAGGATATTTCTGATGTACTGCCAGAAAGAGAGGTGGAGTTTTCTATAGATCTAGTTCCTAGTACTAGACCTGTATCTATGGCACCATATCGTATGTCGGCATCTGAGTTGGTTGAGTTGAAGAAGCAGTTGAATGAATTGTTAGAAAAGAAGTTTATGAGGCCGAGTGTATCGCCTTGGGGTGCTCCAGTTTTATTGGTGAAGAAGAAAGATGGAAGTATGCGATTGTGTATTGATTATCGCCAGCTGAATAAGGTGACGATTAAGAATAAGTATCCTCTTCCGAGAATTGATGATTTGATGGACCAGTTGGTAGGTGCGTGTGTGTTTAGTAAAATTGATTTGAGGTCAGGTTATCATCAGATTAGAGTGAAGGAGGAAGATATTCAGAAGACGGCTTTTAGGACACGATACAGACTTTACGAATATTTCGTGATGCCGTTCGGGGTTTCTAATGCACCGGGAGTGTTTATGGAGTATATGAATAGCATTTTCCATGAGCATTTGGATCAATTTGTTGTTGTGTTTATTGATGACATCTTGATTTATTCTAAGTCTCGGGGGGAACATGCGGAGCATTTGCATATTGTATTGCACATTTTGAAGGAAAAGAAACTTTATGCCAAGTTGTCCAAGTGCGAGTTCTGGTTGTCAGAAGTGAGTTTTCTTGGGCATGTGATTTCATGTAATGGTATTGTTGTGGATCCATCCAAAGTAGATGCAGTTCTACAATGGGAGGCTCCTAGATCTGTTACTGAAATTAGAAGCTTTTTGGGTTTAGCTGGATATTATTGAAGATTCATTGAAGGCTTTTCCAAGTTAGCACTTCCTTTGACCCAGTTGACTTATAAAGGTAAAGCGTTTATTTGGGATATTCAGTGTGAGGAGAGTTTTAGTGAGCTGAAGAGAAGATTGACTACAGCTCCGATTTTGATCTTACCGGATCCTAGTGAACCATTTGTGGTGTATTGCGATGCGTCTTTGAGTGGTTTAGGTGGAGTGTTGATGCAAGAAGGTAAGGTTGTGGCTTATGCTTCGAGACAATTAAGGGATCATGAGAAGAATTATCCTACTCACGATTTGGAATTAGCTGCGGTGGTTTTTGTATTGAAAATTTGGAGATATTATCTCTACGGTGCAAGATTCGAAGTCTTTAGTGATCATAAGAGTCTAAAATACTTGTTTGATCAGAAAAAGTTGAATATGAGGCAACGGAGATGGTTGGAATTTTTGAAGGACTACGATTTTAGCTTGAATTACCATCCTGGTAAAGCTAATGTGGTAGCCAATGCGTTAAGCCGGAAATCTTTGCATATGTCTGCTTTGATGGTTAAAGAGTGGGAAATTTTGGAAGAATTTAGAGATTTGAGTTTGGTGTGTGAATTGACATCTGATAGCGTGAGGCTTGGCATGTTAAAAGTCACTAATGATTTTCTGTTGACCGTTAGCGAGAAACAGAGGCTGGATGTGAAATTTGTTGATTTGATGACGGTTGGAGATAAAGGTGTGGATGGTGACTTTAAAGTGGATGATCAGGGTGTTTTGAGATTCCGTGGTAGAATTTGTATGCCTGATGATTCGGAATTGAAAAAGATGATTTTAGAGGAAGGACACCGGAGTAGTTTGAGTATACATCCGGAAGCTAATAAAATGTATCAAGATTTAAAGAAGATCTTTTGGTGGTCCGAATTGAAGAGGGATGTGGCTCAGTTTGTTTATGCGTGTTTGACGTGTCAGAAGTCAAAGGCAGAACATCAGAAGCCTAGTGGATTATTGCAACCGTTGGATATTCCCGAGTGGAAATGGGACAACATTTCTATGGATTTTGTGACAGGGTTGCCGAATACTCAGAGGGGACATAATTCCATTTGGGTGATTGTGGATAGGTTGACTAAATCGGCGCATTTCATTCCGATTGACTTCAGTTTTTCTTTGGAGAGATTGGCTGAGATTTATATCCGTGTGATTGTGAGATTACATGGTGTTCCGTTGTGTATTGTTTCCGATCGAGATCTGAGGTTTACTTCCAGATTTTGGGAAAGTTTGCAAAAGGCATTCGGTTCCAAGTTGAGATTGAGTTCTGCTTATCATCCTCAGATGGATGGTCAGACCGAGAGAACTATTCAGTCATTGAAAGATTTGTTGAGAGCTTGTGTTCTTGAGCAATGTGGTGCTTGGGATAGTTATCTTTCGTTGGTTGAGTTCACGTATAATAACAGTTTCCATTCGAGTATTGGAATGGCACCTTTTGAAGCGTTGTATGGAAGAAGATGTCGAACACCTTTGTGTTGGCATGAATCTGGTGAGAGTTTGGTGGTTGGACCGGAGTTAGTTCAACAAACTACGGAAAAGGAGAAACTTATTCGTGAGAAGATGGAGGCTTCTCAGAGTAGGCAGAAGAGTTATCATGATCGAAGGAGGAAAGATCTTGAGTTTCGAGAAGGCGATCATGTATTTTTTAGAGTTACACCGGTGACGGGTGTCAGACGTGCGTTGAAGTCGAAGAAGCTTACTTCTCGGTTTATTGGTCCTTATCAGGTATCCGCGATAGTGGGTGTTGTGGCTTATCGGGTGGCGTTGCCACCGAATCTTTCGAATTTACATGGTGTGTTCCATGTTTCACAGCTTCGGAAGTAAGTTTCGGATCCGTCGCATGTGATTCCGATGGATGAGGTTGGGGTAAGGGAGAACCTTACGGTTGAGGCATTACCGGTGAGGGTTTTGGATCGCGAGTTGAAGCGGTTAAGAGGCAAGGATATTGCGCTTGTGAAAGTAGCGTGGGGAGGCGCTGCTGAGGGCAATTTGACTTGGGAGTTGGAGAGTCGGATGCAGGAATCGTATCCGGAGTTGTTCGTCTCAGGTAATATTTTTGAGGACGAAAATTTCTAAGTGGGGGAGAGTTGTAACGCCCCGGTTTTTGTTAGATTTATTTAATCGAGTCGATTTAATTATTTTTGTTTTTATATTATTTTATTCTTGGTTTTATTTGGTAATTATGTTATGTTTATCGTTATTATGTTTTATCGCGTTTGAGAGCGTTTACGAGAAAATTGAGTGTAGGGGTATTTTGGTCATTTTGCTTGGTTAGATATTATTTTTTTCTTAAAATAGAACATAGAGATTAGAAAGAGGGAAAAAGAAGTTTAAGAGAAATAGAGAGTGAGAAGAAGAAAAAGAGGAAAACTTGAAGTGTAAGAAATCGATTCAACCGACATTTCAAAGCACGATTAATCGGGTAAGGGTGCGAAACTCGGTTATGCTATGCTTGTGTATGATTATGTATGTGTGTGTTGGAATGCTTACTGGTTTTTCATAGCTTTTCAATTCTAGGTTGAAATGAGAAAAACAAATAGAAATCGATGTTATCACGGTCGAAATGCGACATAAATGTTGTAGAATACTTGTTGTTATGATTGGGGTATGTTTTGATTGTTATGGTGTGATTTGGAAGTGATTTTGGTTGAAGAAATGTTGTTTTTGGACCCATAACAGCGCTGCTGAATTTCTGAATTCTGCATGGTTCGCCTAGCGAACCTGGGGCGAAGCGGAAGCGAACAGCTTTCGAGGGTTCGCCTAGCGAACCCGTCAACGAAGGTCAGGGAATGTTCACTAACGAAGTTCGCCTAGCGAACTTTATGCTGGTTTTTCTCTGCCACGGTTCACTAGTGTTCGCCTAGCGAATACTGGAGCGAACGTGATGGATTTTTCTATCTTGTATCCTTCATAACTTTTGATTCGTAACTTGGATTGAGGCACGGTCGAATGCGTTGGAAAGATAATGAGACGTTCTTTCTTATAAAAATGGTTTTGAGATTAGTGGCCGATTTAATTGTGTCGGGAATTTGGAAACGTGTCGTTTTGTCGACTTTTACCGTCGTAATTGTGTGCGATTGATGTGTATCATGCGATATGCTTTTGATATATATAACGTATAGCTTGTGTGTTGTTATATGATGTGAATGCATACGATGAAATGTTGTGATAATGGTTTGTGGCCTTATGGCAAATAAATGCATTGTTTTGGGTTTGATTGCAATGCATGATTATTGATGTTGAGATGATTCACATGGTTATATATGTATATGCATTTGATTGTCATGAGTCATTTGTATGCCAAGCATCATGATATGCATCTTGTGATGTCGTGTGCCCTTGTGGGGTGTGAGCGATAAAATGATTCCAGAGGGAATCTGATGTAACGGTCGTGTGCCTTATATAAATAGGACCTAAAGCGACGTTATAGACGATCGTGTGCCTTATACAAAGAGGACCTAAAGCGATCGGATCGTGTGCCTTATACAAAGAGGACCTAAAGCGATCCATAAACATCGTGTGCCTTATACAAAGAGGCCCTAAAACGACGGGGAACATCGTTTGCTTGACGGGGAGTTACACTAAGTAACAAGCGATGATTCCAATAATTCCTGAGTGAATTAATGATGATGAGAATGATGGATGGAATGTTACCGCATGCATAGAGTCGTTGTGTCGGTCTCTGTGCATTTGCATAAGTCATGAATGGATTTATTATGTGTGGGAAATTGTGAATGGATTGATTATGTGTGCGAAATTGTGAACGGGATTGATGAGTTGATATATATATATATATATATATATATATTGGTGATAAATGTATTGAGCATGATTGATATGCCTTAGTGATGGATGTATGAATTATTAATTGCGTTGTTTTGTATTTGAATTATGGTATACGTTGTGGTGAGAATGTTTTTGCATGCGTATTTCATGTTATTACATAATTGTATGCAATTATATTATAATTGTGTTTCTCACCCTTCTGCTGTTTTGAATGCTCTATGAGGCATTGCAGATTAGATGCTGGAGGTCTTTTTGTGAAGATTATGTCTTCATTCTTTTGTCGGTCGGCTCTGATATGTAGCACCGGGTAGTTGGGGAGATCGTTATGTGATTAGGTGTATATATATCTTTTTGGATTTTTACATGTATGACTCTGTATATGACAGACAAACTTCTATATTTATATATGAGATTTCAGTTGCAGATTTTCCGCTTTTATTCTGTATCTGAATTGTGGGTGTTAGGAACTGAGTTCCTCTGTTTATGTTGCTACCTGATTGTTGCATATCTATATGAGCAGGTTGTTACAATTCGTTACTTGTGATGTGACGCTCCCGTCTATGCCATGAATGTTTTAATTATACTCTGATTATTTGTTATCGCTTTAATTACTCGGGGTATAGACTGGGGGTGTTACACCACCGAGACCGAATATGTAGTCTCGAGTATCTGTTGTGCACAAGTCTTATGCCTAAAGCAACAACTACAAGATAACGATTTAAAACTAGGCTGTTTTCTAATGAAGTGTGATAGCACTAACACTGTAAGACTAAATAAGAATTCAATTTGACATATATACACCAAACATATTGAGATTAGACATCATTACCTTAGAGATCATGTTGAAAATGGTGATGTTATTTTTGAATATGTGTCGCACCTCGAAAAATTCATCGAAAATACGACCCTCGCGCGAAAGGCGCAGAAAACGGTTCGACAGAGTCGCCACCGAACTTTATTTATCCCAAAAGAGGGAAAGGAAAATATCGAGAAAACCTTTAAGGAGAGGGTGAGAACATGGTCGTCGCAACCACATTCTGGGTTCGGGAGTCGGTTACGTGAGGGGAAGGTAAGCGCACCCCCTCACGTCCGTTGTACTCAACGGGAACCTCTTGATTCGAATCGCGATGCTCGTTAGCTAAGTTTATCTATTTTCTTCTAAAAAATTAAATGCGGAAAGGTAAAGATAAAAGGAAAAGATACTAAGGGGAAATGGGTGGTTTAAGGATAGGGTGCTCGGCAAGATCATCGCGACCTCGGGCCTACGTATGCTCATTCGGACGAGAATGAGAAATCAGAGCAATCGTAGTTTGACTACGGGGTTTGACGAAAAAAAGATGGTAGTGTGGAAATCGGGGAAAAAGAAAAAAGTGTGCTCGCCAAGATCATCGCAATCTTGTGCCTATGTACCTTTATTCGGACGAGAATAAAGAATCAGAGCAGTCGTAGTTCGTGGTACGCCCACGAAACAAGGGAATTGGTTGATTTTTAAAGAGGCGCCAATTGCTCACACACGAGTAAGAGAACTCGCACCCAAACAATCGAAGAGAGATCAAAGACTTGAACCCCCATTTTTCACCTTGAAAAAGAATTACGATAGTTGTTAGTCGTTTTGAGGTTTGATTATGAAAATCCGCTTGACGTGGGATCAAGGGTTTATTGTATGCGCTTGGTTATTTTGAAAAGGATTTGATTTGTTAAAAGAAGAGGCGTCAATTGCTCACACACGAGTAAGAGAACTCGCACCCAAACAATCGAAGGAAGATCAAAGACTTGAACCCCCATTTTTCACCTTAAAAAGAGTTGCGATAGTTTGTTAGTTGTTTTTGAATTTTATTATGAAAATCCGCTTGACGTTGGATCAAGGATTTATTTGTTATGAAAAGAGTTTGGTTTGAAAAAGGATTTGGTTAGAGGTTGACTTGAAAATGGCTCGACGACGAATCGAGAGTTTGGTTGAAAAAGGTTTGTTTGAAAATGGCTCGACGACGGATCGAGAATTAGTTTGAAAATGGCTCGACGATGAATCGAGTATTAGTTTAAAAACGGGTTGTCTATGCTAGTCCCTAGGGGTGCTCCTAGTAAACAAACCACAATCAAAGCAATAATAAAATGCGTACATCGGAATGGGAGAGGGGTACATGTAAAATACAAGTGATGACATGAAATAAAGGGTCTCGTTGTAAGGTAGCCCAAGAGAAAGCCGTGTGTGTGTGAAGTGTCCTAAACTAAACCTTGAGCAAGCGTCGAGCAAGTGGATGATCATAATCAACAGTCCGTTCATTTATTGTTTTAGGGTTTCAATAGTTGTTAATTGTTTTCGATAAATGGTGAACAAATGAAGTGGTTAGATAAATAAATATGAATATGGATAATATGAATAATAATATGAACAATAATAATCAAGATAAAAATGGACAAGATAATAATATGACATAAAGTAAAATTGGTCTCGTCTTAGTCGGAATTTAATCGAGAAATCGATAATCCACGCTTTTTGACTTTCATTGACAAAAAGTGAAAATAAAGTATATAAAGTGACAAATAAGAAATTAAATCGAAAATATGAATACAAAGCATAAAGGTCTCACCTTTATCGAGATTTAATCGAGAAATCGATAAATCAATTGATATTTAGTTTTCATGGACCCAAAATGAATAAAAATAACAAAAATGAAGTAAAATCGAAAATGATAAGAAAAACAATAAAGGTCTCACCTTTATCGAGATTAAGTCGAGAAATCGACAAATCGTCGATGTTTGGTTTTCATTGACCCAAAATCGAATAAGAATAATGTAAAAACAATGGAAATGAAATAAAATTGAAAATGTATAGGAAAAAGAATAAAGGTCTCACCTTTATCGAGATTAAGTCGAGAAATCGACAAATCATCGATGTTAGGTTTTCATTGACCCAAAATAAGTGAATAAAAATAGTATAATGAAATAAATCGAAAAGGTGAATACAAAGAGTAAAGGTCTCACCTTTATCGAGATTTAATCGAGAAATCGATAAATCGATCGATATTTGATTTTCATCGACCCAAAATAAAAAATAACATTATGAACAAAAATCGAAAATAAATATAAATAAATTGTAGGCCTCAAATAAATCAAAATTTAATCGTTTTGATTCAATTATGAATTGAGTCATATCATTGGCCCTAAAAATGAAATTGAAAATGATAAGATAATTAAATGTAATGAGACAAATAAGTTAATAACAACTTAAAATATTAGAAATAATAAAAGCTCAAGGATATTAAATGAAATAAAAGAAAAATATTTAAAAATAAAAACGATATGAAAGAGGGGTGCTCAATCTGTGACGTGAGATAGAATCACTTGGGCCATCAAAGCCCATCATCTATCATAACAAGCCGCGGTTAAGAAAAGAAGAACAAGAGGTGGACGGCCCATCAAACCATAACAACAGAATTACTCTTCTCGTTGTAAAACCTATAGCACCAAAATCGATTTTCAATACAAATAAAAACAGGAGAAAAAAAACGCTCAGACTTTATATATATTTTTAAAACAAAACCAATTTGAAAAGTCAATGTAAAAGCAACTAAGACCAGTAGAACCACAGCGAACCACCATGTTCCAACCTTCTCTTTTCTTCGCTCCACTCTCTCCGTAACTTGCTTCGAACAGGTTTGTAAATCCTTTTCTCACTTCATCTTGCTTTCTCTTTTTCGATCTGGTCCTCCTCTCACCTCGCCGGATTCGTCTTCATCTCGTCCTCTCTCGATTCTCGCTCACTCTCTCGAGCTTTCTCTGATTTTTTTTGGGTTTTGAAGACTGATTTGGGATTGTGGGTTTGTGTTGCGGTTTCGGTTATTGATTGTGGCTGAGGTTTAGAGAAGGAAGGTTGAAGGTCACAGCGGATTTGTAGGTTTTGGTTTGATGTCAAGGATTTCAAGGGGTGTTGTATGAAGATTTGTAAGTGATTTTCGGTTGTGATTGAAGGTTGAGGAAGGTGGGTGAAGGAATTTGAGATGAGGATTTATGGTGGTTCTAAAGAGGTTTTATGAGGGAGTAAGGGTGAAAGAATGGTCGTGAAAGAATGGGGTTGGGTTTGAATGTTGTTTATTTTTTGTTACTTTGTTATATTGGTTGTAAAAAAACAAATGGGCCTTATTGTCATGGGTTTCGTATTTTATGTTTGTAGTATGAACATGGGCTTTAGATTTTTTGTATGATAAATGAAAAAAATAAATATTAATAATAAATACTTTTTATAAAGATAAATGGAAAAGAAAATGATAATGGGTTTGAAAATATTTATAGGTTGGACTTTTGAAGATTAATTGGAAATGACGAATAAAAAAGTAAAGGAAAAAGGAATGTTGATTATTGTATCAAAAGAGATTTGGAAATTGTAATGTGAATGGACAAATGGATGTTTAAGATGGACGAAGGTGGATAATGGATTGAAATGAAATGTGAATTAGATAAGGACATGGATTTTATATATGGATATTAAATAGAAATGGTTTAAATGGATATTTAATTGGATGAAGGATAAAAAAGGTTAAAAGATAGATATGACCTAGAATGGATAAGAGAGGGATGAATTTGAAGACAATGTGTATTTTTGGATTTTATGAATAATGGTTAGTGGACGGATGTACAGATGAGGACTATATACAGGTAGGACAAATTTGGGGTATGACAGATGCCCCTATCTAATTGGCTTGAACCGAGTAAGATGAACTGCTGCGACGTTCAGTCTTATCGAGGTAGAAGACAATTAGATATAAAGAAGACCACAAATTTGTCTGAAAGAAAGAAAAGGGATTGGGAAGTTGAAATACAAGAAATCACACACCAAAAGGAGGACAGACCTATCACCAAAAGGATGATAGTGAACACACACACACATGGACCCTTCCACCAAAAGGATGGAAACGAGGTCACAGCCTGCTATTACCAAAAGGATAATAGGGCATCCACACACACGGACCCTTCCACCAAAAGGATGGAAATGAGGTCAAAACCTGATATTACCGACGAGATAATAGGGCACACACAAACACAGATCCTTCCACCAAAAGGATATAAATGAGGTCAAAGCCTGCTACTACCGACGAGATAATAGGGCACACACGCACACATACCCTTCCACCAAAAGGATGGAAATGAGGTCAAAACCTGCTATTACCGACGAGATAATAGGGCACACACGCACACAGACCCTTCCACCAAAAGGATGGAAATGAGGTCAAAGCCTGCTATTACCGATGAGATAATAGGGCACACACACACACAGACCCTTCCACCAAAAGGATGAAAATGAGTTCAACGCCTGCTACTACCGACGAGATAATAGGGCACACACGCACACAGACCCTTCCACCAAAAGGATGGAAATGAGGTCAAAACCTGCTATTACCGACGAGATAATAGGGCACACATGCACACAGACCCTTCCACCAAAAGGATGGAAATGAGGTCAAAGCCTGCTATTACCGACGAGATAATAGGGCGCACACACACAGACCCTTCCACCAAAAGGATGAAAATGAGGTCAACGCCTGCTACTACCGACGAGATAATAGGGCACACACGCACACATACCCTTCCACCAAAAGGATGGAAACGAGGTCAAAACCTGCTATTACCGACGAGATAATAGGGCACACACGCACACAGACCCTTCCACCAAAAGGATGGAAATGAGGTCAAAGCCTGCTATTACCGACGAGATAATAGGGCACACACACACACAGACCCTTCCACCAAAAGGATGGAAATGAGGTCAACGCCTACTATTACCGACGAGATAATAGGGCACACACACACAGCCTGTTACTACCAAAAGGATAGTAGGGCACACACACACACGGACCCTTCCACCAAAAGGATGCAAATAAGGTCAAAACCTGCTATTACCGACGAGATAATAGGGCACACACAAACACAGACCCTTCCACCAAAAGGATAGAAATGAGGTCAAAGCCTGCTACTACCGACGAGATAATAGGGCACACTCGTACACACAGACCCTTCCACCAAAAGGATGGAAATGAGGTCAAAGCCTGCTATTACCGAAGAGATAATAGGGCACACTCGCACACACAGACCCTTCCACCAAAAGGATGGAAATGAGGTCAAAGCCTGCTATTACCGACGAGATAATAGGGCACACACACACAGCCTGCTATTACCAAAAGGATAATAGGGCACACACACACACAGACCCTTCCACCAAAAGGATGAAAATAAGGTCAAAGCCTGCTATTAGCGACGAGATAATAGGGCACACCCACACACACAGACCCTTCCACCAAAAGGATGAAAATGAGGTCACAGCCTGCTATTACCGACGAGATAATAGGGCATACACACAACCTGATATTACCGACGAGACAATAGGGTACACACACACAGCCTGCTATTACCAAAAGGATAATAGGGCACACACACACACAGACCCTTCCACCAAAAGGATGAAAATGAGGTCAAAGCCTGCTATTACCGAAGAGATAATAGGGCACACACACACAGACCCTTCCACCAAAAGGATGAAAATGAGGTTAACGCCTGCTACTACCGACGAGATAATAGGGCACACACGCACACAGACCCTTCCACCAAATGGATGGAAATGAGGTCAAAACCTGCTATTATAGACGAGATAATAGGGCACACACGCATACAGACCCTTCCACCAAAAGGATGGAAATGAGGTCAAAGCCTGCTATTAACGACGAGATAATAGGGCACACACACACAGACCCTTCCACCAAAAGGATGAAAATGAGGTCAACGTCTACTACTACCGACGAGATAATAGGGCACACACGCACACAGACCCTTCCACCAAAAGGATGGAAATGAGGTCAAAACCTGCTATTACCGACGAGATAATAGGGCACACACGCACACAGACCCTTCCACCAAAAGGATGGAAATGAGGTCAAAGCCTGTTATTACCAACGAGATAATAGGGCGCACACACACACACATACCCTTCCACCAAAAGGATGGAAATAAGGTCAACGCCTGCTATTACCGACGAGATAATAGGGCACACACACACAGCCAGCTACTACCAAAAGGATAGTAGGGCACACACACACACGGACCCTTCCACCAAAAGGATGGAAATGAGGTCAAAACCTACTATAACCGACGAGATAATAGGGCACACACAAACACAGACCCTTCCACCAAAAGGATAGAAATGAGGTCAAAGCCTGCTACTACCGACGAGATAATAGGGCACACTCGCACACACAGACCATTCCACCAAAAGGATGGAAATGAGGTCAAAGCCTGCTATTACCGACGAGATAATAGGGCACACTCGCACACACAGACCCTTCCACCAAAAGGATGGAAATGAGGTCAAAGCCTGCTATTACCGACGAGATAATAGGGCACACATACACAGCCTGCTATTACCAAAAGGATAATAGGGCACACACACACACACAGACCCTTCCACCAAAAGGATGAAAATAAGGTCAAAGCATGCTATTACCGACGAGATAATAGGGCACACCCACACACACAGACCCTTCCACCAAAAGGATGAAAATGAGGTCACAGCCTGCTATTACCAACGAGATAATAGGGCACGCACACAGCCTTCTATTACCGACGAGATAATAGGGCACACACACACAGCCTGCTATTACCAAAAGGATAATAGGGCGCACACACACACACAGTCCCTTCCACCAAAAGAATGAAAATGAGGTCAAAGCCTGCTATTACCGACGAGATAATAGGGCATACACACACAGCCTGCTATTACCAAAAGGATAATAAGGCACACACACACACAGACCCTTCCACCAAAAGAATGAAAATGAGGTCAAAGCCTGCTATTACCGACGAGATAATAGGGCACACACACACAGCCTGCTATTACCAAAAGGATAATAGGGCACACACACACAGCCTGCTATTACCAAAAGGATAATAGGGCAAACACACAAAGGCTGTCACTCACCAAAAGGATGACACACAGACCAAGGGTTTATGGATCGGCGACACCAAAAGGATGACGGATCAAAACAAGCTACTACCACCAAAAGGATGATATGAACTTCTTATTCGTGAGGACCAACATCAAAAGGATGAAGGTTAAATTGAAATGACAAGGTTTCGGCTATCACCAAAAGGATGATAGAAAAGTTTTTATTTGAGGGTTACCAACACCAAAAGGATGCAGGTTGAATTGAGTTGATTAGGTTTGACTACCACCAAAAGGATGATAGTAAGGCCATTGACCAAAGATCAAGTTTGCTGGGGATATGATGAGATTTATTTGGAGACATCAACAAAAGGTTGAAGTAAAGAAATCAATGAAGAGAGCCCACGAAAAGGAAAGGAAAACAGTGAAAAATGGAGAAGGTAACCCGCCAAGATCTACGCAATCTTGTGCCTACGTATCTTTACTCGGACGAGAATAAAGAATCAGGGCAGTCGTAGTTCGACTACGGGGAAAAGATTCAATGAGGAACGCCCACTGACTCAGAGGAATGTTTATTGGTTGGGATGAGGATGACGACCTCAGCAACAAAAGGTTGAGGAACACAACTCAATGAGGAATATCCACTAACTTGCTTGGAGATCACAACTATATCCACAAAAGGTTGAAGAACTTCACGAGGAACGCCCATGAACTTGAAAGAGATGCCCTTTTTCGGGCTGAAGACTACTTGAGCTTGATCAACAAAAGGTTGGACAATTTCGTGAGGAAAGCCCACATATTTGTTGAAGATGCCCCTGGCTAGGCTGAAGATTGTCTTGAGATCTTCATGGAGAACGTCCACGGAATTGCTGAAGATGCCCCTGACTGGGCTGAAGATCGGCTTGGAGTCTTGAGATTGATCCTGGATCTCACACATGTATGAATGCTTGATTTTGTAATGATGTACAATGCAAATACTGACGCGCGGAGATGCAAGTGCTGGGGAAGTATGATTGGCTTTCTGTGTATGCATATGATGCACATGATATTGAAAGAGATGTGTATGATTCGTATGATTGCAGACAAGTGACAGGATATGCTTGGAGAGGGTGCCAGCATGGTGGACTTTGGATAGTTGCCAATGCGGATTGGACTTTGGGCGGTGGGAGGGATTAGATTTCCTCGACACTCAGTTCGCTGAAGACGAAGATGCTTTCGAGGCCTCAAGTTTGATGACTTGCTGATGAATTATGGGTTCATTCCTGAGAGATCCACAACTCTATGCTTAATGGTCAGGATAACCATCTGCAACAAGGCTTGCCCCGGTTCGAACATGGTAATGGTCTTCCCCTGATTAACCAATTCTGAAGCAATTTGATCTTTGGATGTTGAGCCTTGATGTGCTTCTGAGATGGCTTGCCCCTGATTGAGCTGTTGAAGGAGTTTGCCCCAGACTGTGGGTTTTGAGGGAGTCTTGCTTCGGGTCGACACCACTGAAAGTTCAAATTCCTCTTCAATTGCCCCTTATTGGAATTATATTGATGTCAAGCACCGATTTGCAGTTAAAATTGCACATTTACAAATGGTAATCTTAATGTAATGCTCATGCAAGTTTTGTAAAAGAGTCGTTTATTGGAGTGTTGTGATATTGAGACGAATGAACCGTTAGTCCAGACGTTGTGCTGATTTTGATGGTGTGAAAGATATAGCAAGGAGAATGACACCAATGCTGAAAATTAGCAAATATGGGGAGTCAGTTTACGCAACCTTGCAACAATATGCTTTCAGAATAAACCTCGCCTCAATTAGGTCTTTCGAGGGTTGTAACGTGGTCTGGTTCACGGTTATGAAACAAAGGATATTAGGCTCAAAGTATAATTTGTACCCACCCCTTCTTCGTGATGAACTCCAGTCCTACGTTCAGTTAATTTTGCACATGTTTGTCTGGCAGTCACCTTATTTTGTTTTTGATGGATATCAATGACCCTTTGGTTTTGATATGGTGGTCACTGAGTCTTATTTTGTTTTTGGCGAGGATTTGAGGGCCTCTTTTGATTTTGTTTTTGATCCCTATCTTTTACATGGACTAATTTTACTTGTCGAGTCCATCGGGATTGCCTTGATTTTTGCCTAAGTCCCCTTTGAGGCGTTCGACTTAGCGGGCTTTTGATTTTTGTTTTTTCGTTTTGTTGTTGGAGGATTGTGACTGCCAAGTCATGGGTATTGATAAACAACCGACATATCTTTTGGATTTTACTTTATGATTTGAATGCGTAATTGGGTTAACTGAACACTACCATGCCCCAGGTTGAGTGTAAGGGTTTGAATATCCGAAGGAAACTACTACTTCTCGGCTTGAAGTGGTTTACTAGGGATTAACTCCTTATCTCTCCAGTGTTTGGGGGATTGAAACAATGTCTGTACATCATCAGCGGGATTCTATCTGAAAGCATACATTTTGCAATTATGGGTATTTTGTTGTCATCATCCTCCCTCCAATCATTGTTAAACGGCAGTCGATAAAGAGAGTGAAGTGGATAAATGTGTCGGTGATTTGCAGTAAATGAAAAAAAAAAGTGAATACGACATAACTGATTCAAAACATGCATAATCACTACATTAAGAAAACCAAATACAAACGACAATGTTTGAAGCAAACAATACTTGAACAAACAAAGACAAAGTACAAGGATGCGAAATGATGGGATGGCAACATGATTGCCTTCTTCGAGGAACTGATCTTCCTGTCTTGACTTGATTGATGCTTGAACTGGCTTGTTCAGAGTTGGAGACTGTTCTGCTTGTCTTTGGCAACCCCTTCAATGATTGATGGTCCAACCTGTACATGTGGCAACATGGTCTTGTTGGATATGATTAATCATTCGTCTGCTTTTGGCTCGAGTAACGCATCCGTGTCGAGGAATCGGCTTGATTTGGTGGAGAAGGAAGGAAGTTGAAGTGAGATTCTGAGGTTGAAAATGCAATGCAAGATGCGCAACAGATGCAATGGAATGCAATGACATGATATGCAATGCAAGATGCAAGATCCAGGATCGCGGAATCAAACAACTTCAAACAGTTCTGAGGTTGGCCGGAGATGACGGGTCAAGAACCACAACTAGGAAGAAAACCCATGGCTAGGTTTCTAAGACGGGTAGGTGCCTAGAGTTATGGACATATTTCGAAAACATTATAACCAAGACAAATATTTGTCCGACTATAATGTCCATGAAATAATATCGTCTAGGTGAGGTCTTCATTTCTTCCCCACGAGAAAGATTCCTCGGAGGCGCCCACTACACAACCATCGACACACGGGTTCTAAATAGGGTTCTCAGAATCTTAGATCGAGGTCGAAAATATTACTGTCAGGAAGTAATACGTTCGAGGGATCTCATCTGATTTGGGCGTTCGCATTAACTCACATAGAATTAACACTACCAACCACCATGGGTAAATTGGGTTAATGGTCCTTGGGATCAACGACCCACCTCGAAAGTATTACCACCATGGCAAAGATTCACCACAACAATAATATCTCCAAGGGAATCTACTCCAAGTGGTGGTTTTCGCTTCAACTCACGCGGAAGAGACCACGCAAGCCTACACTACACAACCACCATCCTAATCCTAGGGTTTTTCTCGACTCGGGTGTAGAGCCATCTCACAAAGTTCCCAATATCAGAACAACCCAACAATGTTACAAAAGGTAACACAAATAAGGAATAGGAAAACAAGTAAGTAAGCAAAGGAGAAGAAAATAAATAAACAAAACCAACGAACTTGCGATTTAAATCAAGATAGGCTTGACTCTCTCTTGTGTGGAGCAAACGTATCCCCAGCAGAGTCGCCATCTGTCGCACCTCGAAAAATTCATCGAAAATACGACCCGCGCGCGAAAGGCGCGGAAAACGGTTCGACAGAGTCACCACCGAACTTTATTTATCCCAAAAGAGGGAAAGGAAAATATCGAGAAAACCTTTAAGGAGTGGGTAAGAACATGGTCGTCGCAACCACATTCTGGGTTCGGGAGTCGGTTACGTGAGGGGAAGGTACGCGCACCCCCTCACGTCCGTTGTACTCAACGGGAACCTCTTGATTCGAATCACGATGCTCGTTAGCTAAGTTTATCTATTTTCTTCTCAAAAATTAAATGCGGAAAGGTAAAGATAAAAGGAAAAGATACTAAGGGGAAATGGGTGGTTTAAGGATAGGGTGCTCGGCAAGATCATCGCGACCTCGGGCCTACGTATGCTCATTCGGACGAGAATGAGAAATCAGAGCAATCGTAGTTCGACTACGGGGTTTGACGGAAAAAGATGGTAGTGTGGAAACCGGGGAAAAAGAAAAAAGTGTGCTCGCCAAGATCATCGCAATCTGTGCCTACGTACCTTTATTCGGACGAGAATAAAGAATCAGAGCAGTCGTAGTTCGTGGTACGCCCACGAAATAAGGGAATTGGTTGATTTTTAAAGAGGCGCCAATTGCTCACACACGAGTAAGAGAACTCGCACCCAAACAATCGAAGAGAGATCAAAGACTTGAACCCCCATTTTTCACCTTGAAAAAGAATTACGATGGTTGTTAGTCGTTTTGAGGTTTGATTATGAAAATCCGCTTGACGTGGGATCAAGGGTTTATTGTATGCGCTTGGTTATTTTGAAAAGGATTTGATTTGTTAAAAGAAGAGGCGTCAATTGCTCACACACGAGTAAGAGAACTCGCACCCAAACAATCGAAGGAAGATCAAAGACTTGAACCCCCATTTTTCACCTTAAAAAGAGTTGCGATAGTTTGTTAGTTGTTTTTGAATTTTATTATGAAAATCCGCTTGACGTTGGATCAAGGATTTATTTGTTATGAAAAGAGTTTGGTTTGAAAAAGGATTTGGTTAGAGGTTGACTTGAAAATGGCTCGACGACGAATCGAGAGTTTGGTTGAAAAAGGTTTGTTTGAAAATGGCTCGACGACGAATCGAGAATTAGTTTGAAAATGGGTTTGTTTGAAAATGGCTCGACAACGAATCGAGTATTAGTTTGAAAACGGGTTGTCTATGCTAGTCCCTAGGGGTGCTCCTAGTAAACAAACCACAATCAAAGCAATAATAAAATGCGTACATCGGAATGGGAGATGGGTACATGTAAAATACAAGTGATGACAAGAAATAAAGGGTCTCGTTGTAAGGTAGCCCAAGAGAAAGCCGTGTGTGTGCGAAGTGTCCTAAACTAAACCTTGAGCAAGCGTCGAGCAAGTGGATGATCATAATCAACAGTCCGTTCATTTATTGTTTTAGGGTTTCAATAGTTGTTAATTGTTTTCGATAAATGGTGAACAAATGAAGTAGTTAGATAAATAAATATGAATATGGATAATATGAATATGGATAATATGAATAATAATATGAAAAACAATAATCAAGATAAAAATGGACAAGATAATAATATGACATAAAGTAAAATTGGTCTCGTCTTAGTCGGAATTTAATCAAGAAATCGATAATCCACGCTTTTTGACTTTCATTGACCAAAAGTGAAAATAAAGTATATAAAGTGACAAATAAGAAATTAAATCGAAAATATGAATACAAAGCATAAAGGTCTCACCTTTATCGATATTTAATCGAGAAATCGATAAATCAATTGATATTTAGTTTTCATGGACCCAAAATGAATAAAAATAACAAAAATGAAGTAAAATCGAAAATGATAAGAAAAACAATAAAGGTCTCACCTTTATCGAGATTAAGTCGAGAAATCGACAAATCGTCGATGTTTAGTTTTCATTGACCCAAAATCGAATAAGAATAATGTAAAAACAATGGAAATGAAATAAAATCGAAAATGTATAGGAAAAAGAATAAAGGTCTCACCTTTATCGAGATTAAGTCGAGAAATCGACAAATCATCGATGTTAGGTTTTCATTGACCCAAAATAAGTAAATAAAAATAGTATAATGAAATAAATCGAAAAGGTGAATACAAAGAGTAAAGGTCTCACCTTTATCGAGATTTAATCGAGAAATCGATAAATCGATCGATATTTGGTTTTCATCGACCCAAAATAAAAAATAACATTATGAACAAAAATCGAAAATAAATATAAATAAATTGTAGGCCTCAAATAAATCAAAATTTAATCGGTTTGATTAAATTATGAATTGAGTCATATCATTGGCCCTAAAAATGAAATTGAAAATGATAAGATAATTAAATGTAATGAGACAAATAAGTTAATAACAACTTAAAATATTAGAAATAATAAATGCTCAAGGATATTAAATGAAATAAAAGAAAAATATTTAAAAATAAAAACGATATGAAAGAGGGGTGCTCAATCTGTGACGTGAGATAGAATCACTTGGGCCATCAAAGCCCATCATCTATCATAACAAGGCGCGGTTAAGAAAAGAAGAACAAGAGGTGGACGACCCATCAAACCATAACAACAGAATTACTCTTCTCGTTGTAAAACCTATAGCACCAAAATCGATTTTCAATACAAATAAAAACAGGAGAAAAAAAACGCTCAGACTTTATATATATTTTTAAAACAAAACCAATTTGAAAAGTCAATGTAAAAGCAACTAAGACCAGTAGAACCACAGCGAACCACCATGTTCCAACCTTCTCTTTTCTTCGCTCCACTCTCTCCGTAACTTGCTTCGAACAGGTTTGTAAATCCTTTTCTCACTTCATCTTGCTCTCTCTTTTCCGATCTGGTCCTCCTCTCACCTCGCCGGATTCCTCTTCATCTCCTCCTCTCTCGGTTCTCGCTCACTCTCTCGAGCTTTCTCTGATTTTTTTGGGTTTTGAAGACTGATTTGGGATTGTGGGTTTGTGTTGCGGTTTCGGTTATTGATTGTGGTTGAGGTTTAGAGAAGGAAGGTTGAAGGTCACAGCGGATTTGTGGGTTTTGGTTTGATGTCAAGGATTTCAAGGGGTGTTGTATGAAGATTTGTAAGTGATTTTCGGTTGTGATTGAAGGTTGAGGAAGGTGGGTGAAGGAATTTGAGATGAGGATTTATGGTGATTCTAAAGAGGTTTTATGAGGGAGTAAGGGTGAAAGAATAGTCGTGAAAGAGTGGGGTTGGGTTTGAATGTTGAAAGGATTTGTGTTGTGAATCGTTTTTCTGCAGAGGATTTTTTCATGTTGCTGTTACTCTCTTCCCTTTTAAAATCAAATTCCAAACCTCTTTTAATCTTAATTTGTCTTGTATGGTTGTATTGTCATTGTTGCTACAGGTTTGACTATGTAATGTTCCAGGTTGTGGTTGTAACGTCGCTGTTATAGAGAGCAGTGGTAGCAGGGTGAAGTTGTTTTTGCGGGGACACTACGCGACGAGGTGTGTGTTGTGCTTGGCAAGGTGGAGTAGAAGATGGCAGGGCAGCGCATAAGATAGCAGCAGTTGTTTATTTTTTGTTACTTTGTTATATTGGCTGTAAAAAAACAAATGGGCCTTATTGTCATGGGTTTCGTATTTTATGTTTGTAGTATGAACATGGGCTTTAGATTTTTTGTATGATAAATGAAAAAAATAAATAATAATAATAAATACTTTGTATAAAGATAAATGGAAAAAAAAATGATAATGGGCTTGAAAATATTTATAGGTTGGACTTTTGAAGATTAATTGGAAATGACGAATAAAAAAGTAAAGGAAAAAGGAATGTTGATTATTGTATCAAAAGAGATTTGGAAATTGTAATGTGAATGGACAAATGGATGTTTAAGATGGACGAAGGTGGATAATGGATTGAAATGAAATGTGAATTAGATAAGGACATGGATTTTATATATGGATATTAAATAGAAATGGTTTAAATGGATATTTAATTGGATGAAGGATAAAAAAGGTTAAAAGATAGATATGACCTAGAATGGATAAGAGAGGGATGAATTTGAAGACAACGTGTATTTTTGGATTTTATGAATAATGGTTAGTGGACGGATGTACAGATGAGGATTATATACAGGTAGGACAAATTTGGGGTATGACAATATGTGAACACCAAAATTCAGATTTCTAATACTTATAATGCTATAAGATTTTATTGTTCATTAACGATCTCTTGTGTAACAAGTTACTTCTTATCAATTCTATTGGTATGATCTCTCAAAACTCTATTTTGTCAATATTTGATGAATTATTTGTTCTATATGGTGTATGTGATGACATATTTGTAGTATGTTGCTTATTCATCATGTATTGCCAATTTTGACTCTGTATTTTGCATTTAAAATCTTGTTAAGTGCATTTTTTTTCTTATGTTCATGTATTATTTATCCTTCTAGCATGTAGTTTTATGTGTTGTAATCATTGTGTTTTGCTACTGAAAAATGCAAGTTGTTGCTATGCATATTTGTTGCATTTGACATGACCAATAATGTATTCTATCTATCATATAATCTTTTGTTTATGTGTATATCTTTCTGTAGTTATTGTTTAGCTTTATTTTCTCTGTATTATTTTCTATGTTTGCTAGATTTATGTTGCTATCAATCTTTTTTTTATATTGTCAAAGGGGGAGAAATTGTATTAAGTCTAGTGTATCGATTGTTTTATGCAATTATGGCACGGTGAAATGTTTAAAGGGGAGTACAAAGGAAAGCCTTGATCACACTTTACTTAATGCCCAAGTCAATTCAATTTCAATGCAAGTTTTCAAGCATAAAAAAGGGAGGGATGAAGTTGCTCTGCCCTTATAGGGTTTTGGTTTTACTATTTGTCTCGTTTAATATGTTTTATTGTTTATCGTTGTAGTAATTGAGTATCCATAAAGTTATATTTTGTTCATATCTTAGAATCGGATGCAATTCATTAAATCGTGTTTTACATGCATAAATTGTACCCTTAGGTAAAAGTCGAAGCAAAATGGTTCAAGTCAAATTAATCAAATATTTAGGTCAAGAAACACATGGATTCACGATTATTATCACAAAAGCTTTAGATTCAATCAAACATTTCATTTTTTTAAAATATCAACTTTTTGAAGTGTGATTCAAATCAAGGTTATGCATGATTCGAATCAATAAATGAATGTGAAAATCAGGTTTTACCACTACTGCCACCGTGATTCAAATCACGAGTTTCCCTTATTCTAATCAGGAGCAAACTTGATTTGAAACACATTAAACCCTAATTAGAGTAAAAAAATCATCTCAGTTATGGATTTTGATTCTGTCAGTTTGATTTGAATAACGAGATTCCTTGACTATCAAATGGTTAAATATTGGGTTTTAAGTTTTTGATGCAAATCATTTTCTCATTCGACTCGAATCATACTCATTGCTCTTGACTCAAATCAAAAAGGTGTTTTTACTCATTTTTACTACACAATCTCAAACACATATATAAATCAATTTTTCTCTATGTCTCATATCCAATAATGATCATAATTCTTTGAAAGATTTTCAAAAATGTGAAACTAGCATTGTACACCGTTGATCCTAAAATATAATAATGCAAATACTTTTGATCAATTTAGACCTATTGGCGTAGCCAATTTCAAATTCAGGATCATCACAAAAATTAGTGAATTTCTTATTGCACCCTATATGTTTCTAATGCACCATGTGAATTTTCACATATGTCCCCTGATTTCGGAGATACATCTCTGGACGCACCTATTTTTGAATAAACGTTGACATATTCCGGAGATACATCTCTAGAACCATTTTAAACATTCAGAACAAGCACCCTAATCATTGATTTCTACACATTTACACAAAAACTCAATTTATCCGAAAACTCGAAAATTTACTTGAAATTTATAGTTTTGATGATGTTGAATGATGTTATTGGTGATGTTTTACGTTCCTATGAGCCTTGTTTGATGAAATTTGATGTTGTGAAGAAGTGAAAATTTAATGTTGAGAGAAAAGTTTAAGAAGTGTGAGGGAGGAAAAGAGTCTGACGTGATATATGCTCCAAATTGTTCTAGAGATATATCTCCGGAATATTTCAACATTCAATGAACTTTGGGTGCGTCCGGAGATATATCTCCGAAATCAGGAGGCGTTTGTGGAATTTCAAATGCTGTGTTAAAAATACATAGGATGGAAAAAGAAATTGCCAAAAGTTATTGCTTATAAATTATCCCAAATTATGCCATCAATCATATCTCACAATCAAAGAGGTTTCATCCACGGTTGACAAATCAACAGTTGTATATGTTTGGCATCTAAAGCCTTAAATGTTTTGCATAATAAAGCATTTGAAGGTAACATGGCATTGAAGATATATTAAGAAGGAATTTGACACCCTTAAATGGTTTTTCTTGTTAAAAATCTTAAAGAACTTTGGCTATAGCTAAGCTCATGTTAGATGGTAATTTAGATCTAATCAATGGCCATAGAGGTACTTATGTGCCATCACACATACTTTATGAAAATGATATGATGATTTTTCGTAAATGGAAGTTGTCCATCATTCACTTTTTGCTCAATCTTTTCAACAAATATGCTTTAGTCTCAGATATGTATGTGAGTTTACTCTTTGCTCAATCAAGGATATTTTTATTCCTATAGATCCTGGTCTTGATTTGCTCAAATGAAACCACACATCTATTGGTGAGTTTACCGTGAAAAAAGCCTACAACTTCTTAGTGCCTACAGGTCAATATGTTTCCTGGTCCAAAGACATCTAGAAATTGGCCATTTCTCCATCTAAGTCGCTTATGATGTGGAAACTCTTGCATTATAAGGTGGTCATATATCACATTATCATAAAGAGAAGCATTATCATAGCTTCTAGGTGCAGTCTCTATAATGCTAACTCTGAAACAATAGACCATATCTTTTGTTGTTGTCCATATTCTCAAAATTTATGGAACTGGTTCAGTGATATTTTAAAACTTCAAATTAATACGTCTAATATTTATAATGTCTTTAGCCGTAAAGCACAGGTATTCCATTTTAAGTAAAGGACTGGTACTGATACGCGTACGATACACGTATGGTACATACTGAAGCAGTATCAATTTTTTTTAAAGTTGGTACACTAACCGGTACACATTTGGTACCATGTACCCAAATTTTTAAATTTTTTTTCGGATGGTACAATTTGAGTAATTTTACTGAATAAAAATTAGGTTAATCATTCTATTTATTCACTCATTGAAAAGGAAAAGACTCAATCTAAAGAGGGTTAATAATTTAGTTTTTATTCATACAAATCTCTGTCTTCTCTCGAAAAAAAGTAAGATTTATTTATAATGAAAGAGTAAAAAAAATGTGGGATATTGATAGAAATGAATGAGATCTATTTGATGGAGCTGATATTCTTAAAGTTGTTAGTCTTTCACACGATGAACCTGAACTAAAAGCCATTTTTTTAATGATATTGGAGAGAAAAATATAAATATTCAACCACGATTTCATGATTTATTGATACTTTTAAGTATGATTTATTTATGTTATTACAAAGATATTAACTATTTTTAAATAAATTATTTTTAATTTTAATATTTTGATGTTATTTAAACAATATAAATATTTTTATAATTGTATTTTAAAAAAATTACACTAACGTATCCGTACCATAATTTTTTTTAAAATGTCGTATTCCATACCAATACCTGTATTGGGTACTAGATACGTACCAGTACACCTATGCAACGCATGTTTTTAGCATCTCCCAAAGATTTTACTCAGCTCAAGTCAAGGTAATAATCACAGCTTCCATTATTTGAATAATCAACTCAATATTATTGTATGGTTTTATCGGCCGAGAGTCGTTATATATATCGGCCGAGAGTCGTTATATATATATATATATATATATATATATATAGGAAATGCTAACATACATCTAAAATTTAGGTGGATCTCACACAAAAATACATTACATCTATTATTTTTTATATTTTTTCTTCATTTTTTTAATGTGGGTCCTACTCAAAATTGGTGGGGCCCACACAAAAATACACTAAGGTGTATATTACTAATGCACACCTACATGAGTGTGCATTAGCATAACCCTATATATATATATATATATATATATATATATATATATATATATATATATATATATATATAATTTAAAAAATGATTAAAATAACTTCAAAAAGTAAACCATAAAAAAGGGTGGCCACTCGTTCATGTAATAATTTAAGCCTAAGTTCTATAAGTCTATTAGGATTAGTGGTGAAGAGTCACTATTCTTTACATGAATTTAGATAGTGAGTATTTAATTGATGTCAATGTTATAAATATGTGATTGTATCATGAAGAAATGAATGGAAATGTTAGTTTTAGAATAGTTTAGCATCTTTTAGTGTATTGATTTATATCACACAATAAAAAAAACATATTCATAACAAATTGTGCCTTCGTTGCCATAAATTTTCCTCCCTATAATTCCTACCATCACTACCATCATGATCCTACAACTATCAAGTTAAAACCAAAAGCATATCAACATTCCATTCCCACTAACAACAACACAGACTTTTCCATTACACCATCCCAACCACCTTCCAACACTATCAACATTAACATCCAGAAAATTCATCAACACAATTATATTTCACACAAATATTTCCACCCACAATCAACATACAAGCCCACAAGTGACTAAAAAATTCCCACAACCTCCATAATCTCACCTCAAAACCTCTCTTCTTACATTAAATTCATTCTTCAACAAATCTTAGATTCTCAACAGGTTTGTCTCCATACAATATCCAATTGTGTTACTACAGTTTTCTCCATTAATGCTGACCTTTGCTCTCTAAACCACCAACACCTCAAAGCTCATGCTCCTCTTATTTGTTCTCCTCACCCTACACCTGATCCTCTCTCTGTCACGTACACACCATTATAGGAGTAAAAAAAAAAACCTATATAACAAAATCCTAATGTTTAGCCGTCTGTTTGGCCCCTTTTTTTTGACCCCCTATTATATAAATATTTTTTCGGCTCTTTATTTTTAAGCCTCTCATATTTTTACTTTTTATGGGGCCTAAATAAGGGGTTCAAAATCTAATTAGTTTGAAACAAAATATTTTTTAGTTTTTTAATTATTTTTTTAAAAAAATATATATATTTTTAAAAATTAATTTTAAAAATAATTTCGAAAATAAGTAGATATATATATATATATATATATATATATATATATATATATATATATATATATAACTCATAATTTCAAAAAAAAAAAAAGTCGATTTTTTTGAAAAAAAAAAAAAAATCGATTTTTTCGAAAATAAAAAATAATCAATTTTTTTCGAAAAAAGTCATTTTTTCGAAAATAAAAAAAATTGAAATAAAAAAAGTCGATTTTTTCTAAAAATAAAAAAATTTGATTTTTTTCATAAGTTAAAATAGTCGATTTTTTTTCGAAAATGAAAAAAAGTTGAATTTATTTTCAAAATAATCCGATTTTTTTCAATAATAAAAAAATGATTTTTTTAAATTAAAAAATTTTAATTTTTTCTTAAAAAAAATCATTTTGTAAAAAAATAAATCAACTTTTTAAAAATGTTGGGGGCCTTGAGGCTCTTCTTAAGTTTTAGGAACCCTTAATTTAGGGGACCTACTTATTTTAGAGCTCATTTTTCTTTAAAATTTTGGGCCCTTTATATTTTTAGAGCCTTAAAAATTAGGCCCCAGCCTCTTAATTTGACAGCTATATGCACCATGTTCTGTAATATTTTTGGAACCGATCATGAATGGTAATAGAAAAACATAAAAATCACAACATATTGTCAATATCAGAGGAGACTCGTCCATAATTTCTGATTTCGTGACAGAGTTCGTTCAGGAACAAACTCTCAATATTGCCCAACCTCCAAATAGAGTCATTGTGCCATCACAAATATTTGACGATTTGTTGGCTGAATCCAAATCCTTTGAAAACAACTAAAACAGTGTCACAAGAATTTTTGAGAGGATATAGAAGAACCAATAAGCCCCAATCACGAATTCTGGACTGTTGTGAATCTTGTTGTGAATTACGACAAAATTCAATATCAATTATTGAGGCAAAGAACAATAGCAATCAAAATAAATGGTTTTTAGCAATAATACTCCATACACAGATAATATAACAGAATAAGGCAAGAAAAAACAGAAGGTTTGTTTACCCAGTTCGATCAAACGATCTACTCTGGGGAGAGAGCAGCTCTCCAATTCACTATACTCTGAAAGTTGTTACAAGAGATTACAGATGAATTACAAGAAAATAGTCTTCGTCTTCAGGTTCCTAATAACAACCCTATTTTCTACCCAAGTGTTTCCCAACCTCTCCAACTCTCAATATATGAATCACTCAAACCCAAGGTGTAATAGTGTTTCACAATCACAATAACCTTAAACAACTCCAAAGGTTTCCCTAAACCTTTGCTTTTCTAAGGTTTTCCTTGTGAATAGCTAAAACCCTATGCTATGCCTTTAAACCCTTGCTCTCCCTTGTTGGTGTAAACTCTAAGATTGTCACAAACCAACCATATAAGAGATACATATTTATAATAGCAAATACCCAACAAACAAAGTCCAAAATCACATGGATTAATGATCCGAATCGAAAAAGCCCGAAAACGCGAAAAAACTATTCACCGTACGGACAACACTATTCATCCGTACATACATCACTATTCATCGTACGACATCACTATTCATCCGTACGATCGACATTATTCACCGACATTCTTTTCTCGACTTTTCGTCCGATTTTCGCGGTAAATGCAATCTCCAAAATATGTTTTCTTTCTCTCCATCAACAAAGATTTTAAGGTCCATTTACAACAATCTCCACCTTGACTTTAAACCGTGTTGATACTAATTTAACAATCAACAACATTGCTGCTCTCTACCAAGTTGAAACTTTAATCAATAACTTTGATCAAATTCAAGCAACCTTTGAATTTTGATCTCGCAACTTGCATCCACTTGTTCCCAATTACCCTTTTCTGTCTAGGTAATTTAACAAGCTTACAAGTATGATTTTTCAACCACCCTTGACTCCACCTGTTTTCAAATGCCTCCCTGAAGGTTTTTCTTCTTTTATTTTGCAGTCCTTCAGCTACATTAAAAACATAATATCCAAGGCTAGCATAATCGTCCCTTTGAGATGCTACAATAACCCTTCTTACCTTATCATGACTCAAATGATAATCATAGATCTCTGGCATCCATAGTAGGAAACTCCACCTCAAACTGAATTTTCTCCGTTATAGTTTCTCACAGGTTCCTCCCTTGGTTTTCACTATTCTTCTCCTGAAGAAATTCTCTACCAACCAAGTAAGTTGTTTTAACCTCAGCTCTTTCCCAAAAACTCAATAACAACTCAGTTGTAACATGCATTTTTATCCCTTGATTTTTGCAAAATTCATTGTACTCCTCTAAAACTTTCTCAAGGCATTCATAACGCCTTAAACTCAAATCCCATAGCTCTTCCTTGTCATGAAAGCCTCCACTAGTTAACGATGAATAAATAATAACATTTGAACCTTCTAAAATATATATACCACATATTTTAGACCCTTTAGCAATAATCAATTCATCATGCGAAATCTTCAACACTCCACGTTCAACTCTAGTACAATAGCCTAGATCATCAAACATACTTATAAATAACAAATTTCGCTTGAGTTCTGGAACATACATCACATTGTGAAAAAGAAGTTCACGATCATTAAACATTTTAAATCTGACCGTACCAATACCATGAACCTTGCATGCCTTATTATTACCAAGGCGAACTACTCCACCTTGCACCATCTTCAAAGTTTCAAAGTATTCTATTCTTGGACACATGTGATAAGAGCAACCTGAGTCAATGACCCAACTATCTTCAGTTTCCAAACTCGATACTACTAGTGCTTCAGAATCCTTATAATTTTCCTCACCCAATGCAACTACAGCTTGAACAGAATCTTCATTGACCTTTCATTCAGGACAATCCCTTTTAAAGTGACCGATTTTCTGACAATTAAAACATTTTACCTTTGACTTGTCAGACATCTTTGATTTGGACATCCCTTTACGCTCACCTCCTCCTCTTGACACATTTAAGCCTTCATCACTATCTTCAATCTTCAAATATTTCGACTTTGAAAATTCTTTGGATTTCACCTCCGTCTAGACTTCATCCAAAGTAATAGTATCTTCCTTACCATAAAGAAGGGCATCCTTAAAGTGCTTAAAGGATCTGGGTAATGAACTCAACAGGAGAAAAACCTTGTCCTCATCATCAATCTTCACTTCAATATTCTCAAGATCATCGATAATCTTGTGAAATTCTATGAGCTTCTCAACTATGGATTTGTTCTCCACCATTCGGAATGAATAGAGTTGTTGTTTCAGATACAACACGTGAGCCAAATACTTTGTCATATACAAAGATTCAAGTTTTGCCCACATAGCAACCGCAGTTTGCTCCCTGGCGACTTCTCTTAGAACTTTATCCCCGAGGCACAAGATAATGGCACTCCTGGCCTTATACACCATCTCGGTCTTCTGTACCTGTTTAAGCCCTGCAGGCATCAATGCTTCACTCTTCAAAGCATCGATACACTTCTCTTGAATTAAAATTGCTTGCATCTTAATTTTCCACAATCCGAAGTCATTGTTACCGGAAAATTTCTCGATCTGCCATCTACTAACCATGGTGCTCACTTGTCAACAATATCTCTTTGCTCCACACTCACCGCACCACTTGTTGTGAATCTTGTTGTGAATTACGACAAAATTCAATATGAATTTGTGAGGCAAAGAACAATAGCAACTAAAATAAATGGTTTTCAGCAATAATAATCTGTACACAGATAACATACCAGAATAAGGCAATAAAAAACAGAAGGTTTGTTTACCCAGTTCGATCAAACGATCTACTCTAGGAGAGATATCAGCTCTCCAATTCACTTGTTAGCCCTCATTTTCGACGCTAGGAAAATCAAAGCTATTTTAAGTTGAAAAACTATTTTCAACGCAAAGAAGGCTTCGACCCAGTTTTGGTGAAGCCTGAGTCAAATAGAGGTTTTAGGAACCTCAAAAAATGGCTAAGTGTTGGGAAATATTTCGACCGTGAGAATGTTGAAACGCGCGTTGCAGTTATCACATTAAGGCTGGAGGGAAAATCTCAAATGTTTGAAATTAAAATAAGAGCAGTTGTGAACGTGGGAACAGTTGAAGCCAAGGAGAAGGCGCCAAAGGAACACGTTTGAAGCCATAACCACCACTTAGTAGTTATTTTTTTAGCACTATAAATAGGAGTTAGTTCTATGTAATAGGGGTGTTCATATTTTTGTACAAGTTACTCAAAGAAACTCAAAGTACCCGCGTGTAGAGAAACGAGTTCGTGAGAATGTATGTAATGTAACACCACTTTCTTCATTAATGCAATTTATCTTCATCATGTTTAAGATTCAGCCATTTACTTTCCATGCCTTTACAATTTCTTGAACTTTATCTTCCATGCCAAATTTACTTTCAGAGTCATTTAAACTTTCTGCATTTACCTTCGACTGCACTGTTACATTCAAGCATTTAATCTTCAAGCATTTACTTTTCAAAGTCTTTTATTTTCAAGAACGTGGAGTTCACCTTTAATCCATTGCATTTATTTTCAAAGTCCTTTATTTTCCTGCACTTTACCTTCGACAACACTTTTATCATTCCAGCCTTTACTTTTCAAGAACGTGGAGTTCGTCGCATTTTACTTTCAAAGATTTTTACTTATTGTCATTTCCTTTCGACGCCTTTAATTTTTGCATCCTTTATTTACAGCCCTTTAAATTTCAAGCCTTTACTTTACCTTATTGCAAGTAGTCGAACGTGGAGTTCAGTTAGATTTTTATTTCAGCATTGCCGAACGTGGAGTTCAAGTTACATTCTCTTTATTTTTCATTTGTCATTTACACTTGTCTCTCAAATTTAGCACATGTCCTAGGATTTGTGTGGTCGGTCCTGCAAGTTAGTCAGTTTTTTAAGATTGATAGACCAGAGGTTGTTTACCAAAATTCACAGCAAACAAATTGGCACGCCCAGTGGGACCCAGTGCTAAGTTTTATACTTTTTGTTAACCTTATCTTTCTTGGTGAAGAAGTACTTTCGTTGTATGTTATTGAGAAGTGGGAAGTTAGCCACAACAAACGAAGGAATACCAAAGAGAAGATACACTAAGAGAATAGCAACTAATGCCAACCAACAAGTTGATCCTCAAGGGAGTCTTTCAAACACTCAGTCAAGTAGCAGTATGGGGTCTCAAAGCACATCATCACCAGTGCCTTCGACAGGAGGACAGACGTCATCTTCATTAGTAGTGTCTGAACCAGGATCAACATTCACGAAAGCATATACTCAACCTGTGCTAGAGTACATAGGACCACAAAGTCCTAATTCACCAACACCCCCAGGAGGAAATTCAGTGTACAGACATGTCCCTCCTCCAGGTTTTCCACATCTAGGGTCAAGGAGTCAACCCTATGGTATGCCTACATCAATGATGCAAAATCTGCAGAATGCTCCACCTGTGTTTTCAGAGACTGTAGTGTCTTCGCCATTACAAGGATCAGGATCAGGGGGTCGAAACAACCAGAGTATAGGTGTCGGTTACTCTGGTCAAGTGCCTAGTCTTACAAATACATCCATAAATTGTTTAAGACAGCAGATGGATGAAAGTAACATGCAAATGGTGCATACGTTGTCTCAGACAATGGGAGAAGTTTTTCAACCTTTGATTCAGAATACAACTCAAACTAATCAACAATTGGCTGCACAATTGGCACGCATGGCTGATTTCATGGGAGTACCAGCGGTGGATCGAAGAGCACCTGTTGTCGAAGATATCCTAAGATGTCATCCACGTTATGTACATGAAGTAAATTTGGAAGATCAAGAAATGATTGATCACTTTAGAGTCGAACCACCAAGAAACCAGATGCCAATCCAGATGGAGGAAGAGCCAGTAGTGATGGTGAACAGGAACCAAAATGCTGATCAACTACTTAGACAGGTTCGACACCAAAATCAAGCAGAAGAAAATAATCTTGCAGCCATGGTTGAAAGGATAATGACCAGAAATTGTGTGAATCTTGGCTTCACAAGGCCAAATTATACTTCGCCTATAGTGGATTATATTCTCCAAGAAGAACTACCCCCTAGGACGAAGGTTCCAAAGTTCAACAAGTTTTCAGGAGATACTACTGAATCTACTATCGAACATGTGGCTAGATATTTGATTGAAGCAGGCAAAATTGCAGCTGACGAAAGCCTCAGAATCAAATACTTCCCAAGTTCCCTTACCAAGAATGCCTTCACATGGTTTACTACTTTGCCTCCAAATTCCATATACAATTGGACCCAACTAGAACGTTTGTTTCATGAACAATTCTACATAGGGCAAACTAAGATTAGTTTGAAAGAATTGGCTAGCATCAAACGCAAAGTTACTGAGCCAATTGATGACTACCTGAATAGGTTTCGACTTCTTAAAGCCAGGTGCTTTACACAAGTGTCAGAACATGAGTTGGTCAAAATGGCTGCTAGGGGTCTTGATTATTCCATTAGGAAGAAATTAGATACCCAATATCTTAGAGATATGGCCCAGTTGGCTGATAGGGTTCGACAGCTAGAAAGGTTGAAAGAAAAAAAGGCTAAATTCAGCAGGGGTAAAAAAATAGCCTTTGTCGAATACAATGAAGATGTGGAGAATCTGTATGATGGAACATCTTATTTCGACGGAAATGAGGTTGACGTTGCTGAGTTAAAGCAAGGTCCACCTTATGCCTGCAAATTATTAGCTCCTTCAGAGGGAAAAAATCCTGTCGAATCTAACGACAAATTTCCTAAGAAAACATACACTTTCGACGTCACTAAATGTGACGAAATTTTTTATTTGTTTGTTAAAGATGGGCAAATGATAGTGTCTGCTGGTGCTAAGATGCCACCTTTAGAACAAAGAAAGAAAAGAGATTTTTGTAAGTACCATAATTTTTTGGGTCATAAAACTTCTCAATATTTTCTTTTTAGGGATTTGGTGCAAAATGCTATCCAAGAAGGAAGGCTGAAGTTTGGTGACAAGGGCAAAGCCCAGATGAAGATTGACTCTGACCCATTGCAAGTTGCAGAGGCTAACTATACAGAGCCTCACGAGATTCAGATGGTCGAAGCCACAGAGGGATTTGATAAGTCAGTCAACATGGTGGAGGTTACTGAGGACTTCGCCACCAATTCTGTGATAACTGAAGGTTTTAGTAAGGCTGCAAATGGCCTGAATGTTGATGGTACCAGTCTAATGTTGGTGACCAAAGAAACTGCTGATAAGTTCGTTGAAATGGATAATGCTGCCAAGGTTTTGGATATGGCAGTGAGTGGATTGAAGATAAGTGCCACTGAAGGCATTAACATGGTCGAATTGGTTGAAGAATCTGATTCTAGCTCAGATAGCATCAGCACCAATGAGGCTATGGGCAGAAATGCCCCCAAAGTCCAAGTTGTTAAAGAGTTGGAAGATGACATGCTATTGGTAGGAGAGATGATAAACATGGATGGTTGTTTGGTGGAAAATTGGATATGTATGGCTGCTGAAAAATTCTTCAAGACATCTCCTGATGTTGAAAGAGTCAATGCTGAGGAAATGGTCGAAGCTGAAAAAGCTGCTTGGCAAGAAGCTTCCCAAAAAGCTGCAAAAGCAGCAGCAAGTGGTGGTTGTCTGGCGAAGACCACTGAAAGTCTTGAAGCTCATTTCTCCAAGATGCGCTTAAAGGATAGAATGGATGTCAATATGGTAGAAATTACAGATCAACAAGCTAAACAAGTGAGTAAGGCAGATGAACAAGAGAAGCGCAACAAAATAGCTTATCCTAAGCAAGAGGAGACAATTGTGGATTTTCTGCACCGTTGCCAGAAGAAAGGTTCTGGAGTAATGCTATGTCCTAGATGCAGCGCCATTTTTGATGAAAAAGCTGCCCACAAGTTAGAAGGTGTCAAAAAAGCTGGGGGCAGAAGGTGAACAAAGGTCCCAGAGGTTTTGACCATAGGCGACTTTCGACAGGACTAAAAAACCAAGCACCAGGAGTTAGGCCAGGTACATTCAAACCAGCTGCGAATGTGCCACAGGTAGTTGGATCAAGCCTATCGAAGGGAGAGGACAGAAGAAGAAGTGGGAGAAATTTGATGTGGAAAGAGGTTCCTCATTTGAGTATAGAAAAGAGAACCATACCACCAACAAGACAGCCTACATTTCTCAAAATTACAAGGGGAAAAATCCCATGTCTAGATCACAATGGTGAAGAGAGCAACGTAGGCGAAAGGCTGTCAGGGAGGCTCAGGTGCAAGGAGAGTCAAGTACCAATGTTGATCATCAAGCTGGGACAATTGAGAAGATGCCCATAAGGCGAAAGCTGTTCAATGTTCAGCCAAAGAAGAAGGTTGAAGATGATGAGAATATGACTGATAATTTCGACACTGAGTCAGCAGCTCCTCTAGATATTCTTGTGAATGTGGTATCAGTGATGCCAAGAGAATTTGGTCAAGTTTCAGAAGTCGAAGATTTAGATCAAACTGCTGAATTGGAAATGTTGGCACACAAGCCTGTGTGTTATTACATCATGAACAATGGGTGCGTCGAAGAACAGAATGCTTTCTTTGAATGCCCCCACAGAGGCAATGAAGGGTCATCTGAAGCCTCTCTACATTACTGGCAAAGTAGAAAATGTTCCTGTTAACAAAATCCTGGTGGATTGTGGTGCAACTGTCAACTTAATGCCAAGATTTTTGCTGAACAAAATTGGGAAGGTTGAGACTGATACCAAACCCCACAACATGGTTCTGTCAAACTATGAAGGAAAAGTTGGTTCCACTCTGGGAGTGATTCAAGTGGATCTTACTGTGGGAACCATTACCAGACCAACAGTGTTTATGGTCGTTGAGACAAAAGCTAACTACAATCTACTCTTGGGTAGGGAGTGGATTCATGGAATAGGAGTTGTACCCTCATCTATGCATCAAAGAATCACCATTTGGAGACCAGATGGGATAGTTGAAAATATTGAAGTTGATCAAGGTTACTTTAAGGTGCCTATTAATCATGTGGACAGTAGGCACTTTGAGAAGCATTTGGCGAACATTGCTCCATGTCCTCCGGCTGACTTTGAGTTTACGCCTGATGAAGAAGCATTTTATTCATTGTATTTACACCCTGTCAAAGGTTTCAGATGGGATAGGGAAGTACCAGGAGGAAGGTGGCCATACTTAGGCTTACCTCCAATAGAGCCCACAGGATGGGGAGATGAATTCAGTGATCATGACTGAGTTCGAAGCTTTAAAAAGAATTTCGGCCTATGTGGCCGAAACAAAATTACAAGCGGCTTTGGAAGCTGCCAATAACTATATGGTTGGCGAAGCCATTTCTGAATTTTATCAAGAAGGTCCTGGTAAGGACTTCGACCCAAAACCTCCAGATAAGGTTGAAACTGGAGAGCAAAGCCAGAGGCTCGACGCCATCTATAAAGATGAGCCTTTGGGATTTGAGAAGGATCCGTTGGCGAATAATATCAAAATGTTAGCACAAGATCCTTTAGAAGAAGTTGACCTCAGTGAGGGGACAACCAAAAGGCCTACATACATCAGTGCCAACCTTGATCCCCAGTTGAAGGTTGAAGTGGTTCAGTTGTTGAAAGAATTCAAGGACTGCTTCGCCTGGGATTATGATGAGATGCCTGGTTTGAGCAGGGAGTTGGTCGAACACAGGTTACCTATGACACCTGGGAAAAAACCATTCAAGCAAAATCCAAAATGATTTGCACCACAGATATTGTCAAAGATCAAAGAGGAGGTCGAAAGACTGCTTCGATGCAAATTCATTCGCACAGCAAGGTATGTCGAATGGTTGGCTAATATAGTACCTGTTATTAAAAAGAATGGGTCTTTGAGAGTTTGCATTGATTTTAGAGATTTAAACTCTGCAACTCCTAAAGACGAGTATTCAATGCCAGTAGCAGAAATGTTAATAGATTCTGCAGCAGGACATGAATATCTTAGTATGCTGGATGGATATTCTGGCTACAACCAAATATTCATTGCTGAGGAAGATGTTCATAAAACTGCTTTCAGATGCCCTAGAGCCTTAGGCACCTATGAATGGGTAGTGATGCCTTTTGGTCTCAAAAATGCTGGTGCCACTTATCAAAGGACGATGAATTCAATCTTCCATGATTTTATAGACACATTCATGCAAATTTACATTGATGATATTGTGATAAAATCTATTTCTGGGAAGAGTCACATTGACCATCTTCGACAGTCCTTTGAAAGGATGAGAAAATATGGTCTTAAAATGAATCCTCTCAAATGTGCTTTTTGTGTGCAGGCAGGGGATTTCCTAGGCTTTGTGGTCCACAAGAAAAGGATCGAAATAAATCAGAATAAAACCAAAGCCATAATGGAGGCGAAAGCGCCATCAACTAAAAAGGAGTTGCAGTCGTTGCTGGGCAAGACCAACTTCTTAAGAAGGTTTATATCCAACCTGAGTGGCAAAACACAGGCCTTTTCGCCATTGCTTCGTTTCAACAAAGATGGTTTTGAGTGGGGGCAATTACAGCAGGAAGTCTTCGACAAGATCAAGGAGTACCTAAGCCACCCTCCAATTCTTGCGCCACCTTGTAGAAACAAGAGTATGAGATTGTATATAGCTGCATCAGATAAAACTCTAAGGAGCATGTTAGCTCAGGAGGATGAAAATGGAGTCGAAAGAGCCATTTATTACCTTAGTCGAGTTTTAAATGATGCTGAAACTAGGTATAGCATGATTGAAAAGTTATGTTTATGCTTGTATTTCTCTTGTACTAAATTGAAGCAATATATAAAGCCAGTTGATGTGTATGTTTCTTCTCACTTTGATGTTGTGAAACATATGTTATCTAAGCCTATTTTGCATAGTTGAATTGGCAAATGGGCATTAGCATTAACATAATTTTCTTTAACATATCAACCTTTAAAAGTTGTGAAAGGGCAAATAGTTGCAGACTTTATACTTGACCACTCTATAAATGAAAATGATTTGAATTATGTTGAATTAAAATCCTGGAAGTTATACTTTGATGGATCAAGTCATAAAAATGGAACAGGAGTAGGAATATACATTATTTCTCCTGAAAAAATTCCAACAAAATTCAAGTATAAGGTCGAAGGACCTTGCTCTAACAATGAGGCTGAATATGAAGCATTAATTGCTGGCCTTGAAATTTTGTTAGAATTGGGGGCAACTAGAGTCGAAATAATGGGAGACTCAGAATTGGTTATAAAACAAATCACAAAGGAATATAAATGTGTTAAAGAAAATCTCATTATGTACTTTGTGATAGCCAATAGATTATTAAAGAAATTTGAGGTAGTGGCCATCCAACACATACCTAGAGTAGAGAATCAAGTTGCTAATGACTTGGCTCAAATTGCCTCTGGATACAAAGTGTCGAAGGAAAACCTTCAAGAAGTAATTAAAGCAAGAGGTAAAGTGGTGGCTGTTGGATTGTGCCCATCAGACTTAGAAACAACTAAGCTTGGATGCATAGATGGCAAAAATTTTGAAATTTTTGCTATAGATAATTTGACAGATGAAGACTGGAGGAAGCCTATAGTTGAATATTTGCAAAATCCAACGGCTTCGACAGAGCAAAAAATCAGGTATCAAGCTTTAAGCTATGTGCTTTTGGGTAATGAACTGTTTAAAAAGACCCCTGAGGGAGTCTTATTGAAATGCCTTAGTGAAGCAGAGGCATATTTGGCTCTTTCGACAGTACATAGTAAGGCATGTGGAGCACACCAAGTTGGCTAGAAGATGAAATGGTTGTTGTTTCGACAAGGCATGTATTGGCCTACTATGCTGAAAGATTGCATAAAATTTGCTAAGGGTTGCCAAGAATGTCAAATTCATGCTGGCTTACAGCATATCCCAGCAAGTGAATTACACTCCATAATGAAACCATGGCCTTTCAGAGGATGGGCTTTGGATATAGTGGGAGAGATTCGACCAACATCTTCAAAGAACCAAAGATATATTTTGGTGGGAATTGATTATTTCACCAAGTGGATTGAAACAATACCACTGGCGAATATAGGTCAAGAAGATGTTATTGAATTCATTCAAAATCACATTATTTATAGATTTGGTATTCCTGAAACAACCACTACAGATCAAGGATCAGTGTTCACTGGTCGAAAGATGCAGGAGTTTGCCAAAGAAATAGGTTTTAAGTTATTGACTTCTACACCTTATTATGCTCAGGCCAATGGGTAAGTCGAAGCTGCCAATAAGGTAGTAATTGGACTAATTAAGAAGCATGTGGGAAAGAAGCCTAGAAATTGGCACAAGACATTGGACCAAGTTCTTTGGGCATGTCGAACTTCCCCTAAAGAGGCTACTAATACTACCCCATTTCGACTTACTTTTGGTCATGATGCAGTATTGCCTGTTGAGATTTATTTACAATCTATAAGAGTTCAAAGACATCATGAGATTCCATCTGAGGATTATTGGGAAATGATGATGAATGAATTAGTGGATTTGGATGAAGAGAGGCTTAGAGCTTTGGAGTTGTTAAGAAGACAAAAGAAAAGGGTCGAAGAATCCTACAACAAAAGGGTTAAGTCTAAATCTTTTGCATGTGGGGATTTAGTTTGGAAAGTGATTTTGCCTATGGATCGAAAAGATAAAACATTAGGCAAATGGTCTCCTAAGTGGGAAGGGTCATTCCATGTCATACAAATTTTCTCTAATGGAGCCTATGAAGTTGAAGAGTTGGACAAAGATAAAAGAATCTTGAAAGTAAATGGCAAGTATTTGAAAAAATATAAGCCTATTTTGCAAGAGATTCGCATCAAAACTTAAGCTTTATTCAATAAAAAGAAAGCCAAAATAGGCCAAGTCAGGCTAATATGGCATACAAAGCAAAGATAAACCAATACAACAATTTTTAATCAAGGAAAGGTTATTCATAATCTCTCCAGTCTATGGATTTGAGGAAATCCATATAATCTGCATCTGGTTCATCATCACAGTCCTGGGTGCTGGAGCGTCCTTTCTTAGAGACCTTCATTTTAGTTTCTCTCTTCTTGGCTTGAGAGGTTGCTCCAATGGAGGCTTCATGTTTCTTTGTTGCCTCCACCTTTTTTGTTTCTTCAGCTGCCTTTGCCTTTCCAGCCATTTCCTTAGCTGATGATTTCTCTGAATTGTTCATGTTTGCTTCTATGCAAAACTTGGTCATGTGGAAGAGAATTTATAGAGGTGAAGTATTGATTGGATTGGCCAGTCAAACAGTGGAAACACGTGAGTTATTCTTGGAAGAAGGCCTGAGGGCTATGCTATAAATGCTACTTTAAAGCTAGAGGCTTATGCCTTGAAGTTTTAAAACTGAGAAAGTTTTGTTTTCCAAGAAAAAGGCAGAATGTCTTAATTGCAAATTTGACTGAAATATGAAGCAATAAATAAAATGCATCATAATATAATATGGGTCGAAAGCAGTTAAATGGCGAAATGATAAGGATTAATTAATGCCCAAGGCATAAAACTGTCATTACATAAAAGGCCTGAAAAGGCCAAGAAACAAATGATTGGTTAAGCAAATAAAAGGTCTTGAAAGCATCAGAAGGGAAACCTCGACTCCAACTGGGCAAAGGTTTCTACATGATGTTTGAGGCGAGCATTACACAAGGATTCATCAAGCTTGGCTGTGGCAAGCTGTTTCTTAAGTTTTTGAGCTGCCTCAATACGATCTATGGCGTGTTTCATTTCCCTAGCCATCTCAGTGGTGTCGAAGTTTTGCAAATCACGGTTGCGTTTTTCAGCATCCTCAATTTTAGCTTGTAGCTCAGTGATTTGCTGCTTCCAGGCTTCAATATTCTTCTTATTGGAGGCTATTTCATCTTGTGTTTTCTTTTGGTCAGCCTCTATACTTTCGACCTTCTCATATGACTCCTTTGCACCACACCAAGCTGCACTCTCAAGCCCAGATGTTTCCTCTAGGGTCTTCCTGATAGATGGAAGCAGCTTTATCTCTGCAGCTATTTGGTTCACCACAGCAGTTAACTCTATTAGAAAACTAGAAACGTCTGGATTAAGAGTGGTTAGTTCAAGCTTTCCAAGGTTATCCTTCAGATAAGAAGTTGCAGATGGGTCTGAGGCCAAAACCCTGTGAATGTCCCCCCTGAAGAATTTTTTCTTTATGGCTTGGAGGATTGGTTTGGCGAAGTCATCTGATGCTGGAGTCGAAGAGACAGAAGAAGCAGAACCATACTTCTGCCCGAGGATTAATTTGGAGTACTCACGTGGGTTCGACCATTTGAGTGCTGTTAGTGAGTCTCCAGGAGGTGGAATGTTAGCCATGGTTTGCTGGACCACAGGCGAAGGAGTATGGTGGGGATTAGGATCAGTTTGTTCTTCTTTCTCCTCTTCTTCCGATTCTTCTCCTTCTTCATCTTTTTCTTCCTCAACTACCATCTCTTCGTCAGGCTCTTCAGTAGTTGGTTGAATATTCTCCTGGTCATCAGCTGGTGTAGGATGTGGTTCATTTGTCTCCTCAGGCACAGCTTGACCAGGATTATCGTTATGTGTTTGAACTTCAGGTTCAGTTCTTTCTTCTTCAACCAATTGATCATTATCCATGAAGTTGGCCAGATCGAAAGGTGGTGGACTTGAGGCGTCATCATCATCAGAATTGGCGGCATCAGCTTGTGCGTGTTGAGTAGTAGTTTGAATTGGTGGTGTGGTGTGTTCTGCAGCATGTGGATTAGGTTGATTAATCTCACTCAAACCAGAGCCAATATCAGAAGATGGGTGATAAGTTGGCTCACCTTGGCTATTGAGGGGCGTGGTGGTGAAGCTTCCTGCAGTCGGTTGAGGAGTGGGGTCGTTAATGATGTTGGTGGCGAGATTGCTTGGAGTTGGTTGGGGATCAGGATTGCTGATTATGTTTGCCTAAAGAACACAAGTGGAGAAAATGAGATTAAAAGAATTTGGCGAAAGACGTCAGTATAATGAAAAAATGGTGCACATACCTGAGCTTGTTCAGCAGCAGGACTTGAGTAATCACTCCCAGGGTCACCAAGAGATGTTCTCAAGGCCACCTTGGAAGGTTCTTTTTCCACACCACTTGTCGCAGGTGCCTTTTCGAGTACTTTGGCCACCTTCGAAGGAGGTGGGCCAGTGGGTCCAAAGGCCTTTATGGGTTTTCTTCTTTTCTTTGTGAGAACCTCCTCATGAGATTCATCTGAGGCCTCTGAAGCTATAATCACAGCTGGGGTATCCTTTTTACCTTTCTTGGAAGGTGTTGGAGGTTTTCGACCAGTCTGAAAAGGACAATGCAAATATAAGAGAGAAATTCATATAGTAAAAGCGTAAGCAAGGGATGTGAAATATACCTGTGTGCTATCGGGTTCTTTGCTACTTTGTGATGCAGCAGCCCTAGTCGAAGCAGTTTTCCTAGACACAGCTGAAAGACAGTAAAAAATTGTTACAATTTAATGATTACGTGGTTAGTTATAAAGCCATGGATTAAGGGTTTCAAACCTTCATATATTTCAGATTCGACACGAACGTCCTGAATTCCTATATGAAGGTGTCCTTTAAAACTGTCTAACATATGGTTAGTCGAAACCACGCGTTGGGCCTTTGGCTGAGACTGCTGTCGAAGAAGTTTTAAATGCTCCCCACAGACAAACTAATCTGGAAATGGAGGGGCAAGCGCCACTCCAAAATCAGCATTAGGCAGTCGGGGGAACTTTGGAGGGAAAAGTTTAAAGGCTACCTCATAACGTTTCTCACGAGGGACGTTGGGAGGAATTTTTAGTTGATCCAGCTTTTCTAGAAATTTTCTCTTTAGAGTGACAGCAGCCTCATGAATGGTTCGACTAAGATCATCTGGTCGATAGATAGTTTTAAAGTATTTTTGAAAAGCCTGTATTTCTTCGATGTGAGTAAACTTACTCTTTTTTGTCTTGTCCTGCACATTGAGAAAAGCTTGGTCAAGTAACGAAGAAAATGTTGCCACATCAAGAAAGTGCTCACTATAGTGCTTCGACCACCATTGGTGGAATGATGAGGTGCATAGAAAAAAAGGCTCAAAAAACACAGGAGAGAGGATTCTTCTTTTCTCATTCCGGCTGTCGAGTGTGTGGAAGACATTTTCCTTGTCGAAGCAGGAAGTGTGAAGAATTACTTGGCCCTTTCTCTCATACAAGCACTGAGGAAAGCTCTGGGCCAGCCCAAACTGTCGAGAGACAAGGTTTGGTTGATAGGCAATCAATGCTGATAAACCTCTCCCTAAGTTCAGCCTGTGGATAAAGAATCTGGGAATCAAAAAGGCTTCCCAGATAGCAACAGATTCTTGATCAAGAGTTTGATGAGGATTTGGAAATGGCCTTTTAAGCCACACAGGGCCATAGCTTCGTCGAGCAAAAGGTGTCATGCTAGGAGTGAACTCATAGCGCTTGGCAAACATCATAATATAACTGGTAAAAGCCCTTTGAAGGGTTTCACCATCATCATTGGGAGTGAGTTTGGCCAGGCGTGTCCCTTCGACATTCCTCTCCTTTATTTCAGCAGAGGCTTCATCAACTAGGCCTTTTCTGGGGAGGCTAGCCTCAAATGTAGCATTAAGCAACAATTGAAGTAGCCAAAGAGGACCATTCAAGTGCATGGGACCGTGGGCCTCCATATTTCTAAGTCGAGAAGCCCCTTCACTGATAGATTCGTAGAGGTTCACCAGAATGAGTTCACTTAAGCAGGTTCCTCTGTTGTGGTGAAGCTGATTCGCCAGGGGCAGGTACTTCTTAGCTACCTGCAAAGACTTGGTACATAAAACATATCTCGATCGCCAGACTGTGAGAAAAGCAATATGTTCTTCATCAGACACTTTGTCATCTTCTTGTTTAAAGTGGTGTTTGATGAAGAGAGTGTATGTAAGTTTGGAGCCTGAAATATTGATGGTGTCTTCAGCATCAACATCAGGGTTATAAGTAAGGCCATCTGGACGAAGCCCTGTGATGGCAGCTACATCAAACAAAGTTGGAGTAACCATTCCACATGGTAGATGAAAGGTATAATGGGTGCTGTCCCAAAAGTATAAGGATGCTACCAACATGTTTAGACAATATGGTATGCTGGTCTTCGACAGCATAAGAAGGTCATAAATTCCTATATCCTTCCAATGGTCAGCTTTGACCTTCTCCATCTTTGCCATCCATTGGTCGAATTCCTTCAAGGGATTGACAGCTCTTACCAGCCTGGTGTTGTCAGTGAGATAGCCAATGTTGATTTTGGGCAAGGGGATTTCTTCAGGAGAAGTTCCAGCAGCAGTGTTGATTTTGGGAAAACTCTTTTGCCCTAACGGCCTTGTTTTCCGGTAAGAAGGGAGAAACTCACTCAGTCTCTCGTTAGAAATGTCCACATCAGCTAAAGGACCAGAAAGCGCATAGGGTTTATCAGAAACAACTATAGGAATCATTACCTGAGATTTGTATATGGCTCTTGATTCTTCAGAGGTGGGTTCCGGCATGCAACGACTGTTATCTACTAGTTGGGGGCCTGGGATATTAGCGAACGGAGGAATGGTTTGTTTAAATGGAGTGGCCTTGCCTCTTTGTGTTTTCTTTGGTTGAGGATTAGTTTGGGAAGACGCCATTGTTGAAGAAGATGAAAAGATGGTGTTTTTTCTGGGTTTGCGTAAGAGAAACTGAAGAGAAGAAGAGGTTGCTTGAGAGTATGAAAAGTGTGGAAAGTTCACAAGAGAGTATGAAAAGTGTGGAAAGTTCACAAAGTGGCGGAAATGGGTATATATAGACATTTGAAAATCCCAAGAGACTTGGATCTACCGTTGAAGCTGAGGAGTTAGTGGGATGCGTGTCTTTCTCTTGAAAACATGATGAGTAGTAGCAGTTATGTTCAGACTGCAAACGTCTATTTTCAAGAAAGTGTTATGATGAATACGGCTGAAGAGACGTTTAAGGATTTGTCATGATGGTATGACGTCAAAAGCATGGGTCAAAGAAACTGAACAATTTAGCCACTAAGTAATAAGTGGGATATTCAGTTAAGGCCATTCAAACAAGCGTCGAAATGGTCATTATATCAAGAAATGACCTTCCTACCAATTCTGGCGAAAGGACTGTCGCTACTCGAAAAATAGTCGACCGGAGGCAAAAAGGAAAGAAACGGAAGAGTCGCCATCGAACTTTATTTATCCCATGAGGGGAAGGGAAAACATCGAGAAAACCCAAAGAAGAAAAGGATAAGATGGTCTCGCAACCAAATTACTGGTTCGGAAGCTGGTTATGCGAGGGGAAGGTATTAGCACCCCTCACATCCATCGTACTCGATGGGAACCATTTGCTTGTCTATGCGTAAGGATGTTTACTAAAAAGTATTGCTTTCTAAGAGTGTTCTAAAGAGGGAGAGAGGAAGGTGAGAACCGAAGAATGTGAAAGAAAAAGATAAAGGAAAAGGTGGGGAAAAGAAAAAGGAGAGGAAAAGAAAAGGAGACTCGATAGGACCTCGCGGTCTTATGCCTACGTATTCCCTCGTGCAATGGGAAAGTCAGAGTCAACGTAGTTCGGAGGACTACGGGTAAAGAAAATGGAAGGGGGCTCGCCAAGATCGTTGCGATCTTGTGCCTACGTATCTTACATTCGGACGAGAATGAAGAATCAGAGCAATCGTAGTTCGACCTACGATTTGTTGGTGTTTTTTGTGGACGATGTTAACGTACGGGTTCTAGCAGTTAGGTGTTTTACGGCTCGCTCGTGGAGTCTTATGCGTTACCTGTTTGCGGTAGAACGGACGCAACATGTCCTTTTTGAAAAGGTGGATTTTCGCCATCAAGGCAAGATGTCACATTTGATTTGTTAATGTTGATTTTAAGGGTGAAATAAGTCCTCGGATAGGAACCCCTTCGGGTAGTACCCAATTCTTTATCTCAAAAGATTTTATTGTGAAAGTTGTGTGGCGAATACAATTATGTCTTCATATTGAAAGACGAGTATCGAGACCACACACTCTAAAGTGAGCATCCTAATACTCGAAGAGGAAAAGGTCTTCACCCAATCCTCTCTTTTTTAGTTCAATACAAAGAGAACATATTCTCTTATTAAAGATATTTTGAGTTAGATTTTAGATGGTAAGCGCTTTACGACAGTGAACCCTAAAGGTAATGTCAAGCACTCGGGATAGGAGAAGGCCTTCGCCTAACCACTCCACGACCATCTAAGTTTATTAAGAAAAGGTTTGAAAATGCACTTGGTACAAGACCAAGGTTTTTGACTAAGGTGATGAAATAAAGAGAGAAAAAGGTTTTTGAAAGAATGGGTGGTGAATGTAATCACGTCTTCGTATTAAAAGACAAGTATCGAGACCACACACTCTAAAGTGAGCATCTTAATACTCGAAGAGGAATAAGTCTTCACCCAATCCTCTCTTTTTAGTTCAATGCAAAGAGAAGTTTTGAAAATGAGCACTTGGTACTAGACCAAGGTTTTTTTGACTTTAGAAGAGAATGAAAGTGAGGAATGAAATAGAAACCGAAATGAAATCGAAATGGAAATAATAGAAAAGAAAATGGCCTCATATTGATCAAGATTTTGAATTGATTGAAGGAAATCAACTAATCATGATTTTTGTTATATCATTGGCCAAAAGAAATCGAAATGAGACAAAAAGAATGTCAATCAAGAAATTGAAATTGTGAGGTTTAGTCTAAGCTACAAACTTGCTAAGTTAAAAAGTTGATGACATTAAAAGAAATTAATATGGAAATGATAAAAAATGAATTCTAAATATTTTTATTCTAAACATGAATTAAAATTAAAATTAAAAAAGAGATTAGTCTACAAAATTAAATGAGAAAGTATTTTTGAGATTTCTTATTACTTAACCAAAAAATAAATTGACTGATTTATGTAAATAAAAACCAAAATTTAAATAGAATAAATCATATACTAATAAAATGAATGCTAATCAAATAATTAACAAATTAAAAAAGAAAATAAAAGAAAACTTAGTAAAAAAAAAATTGAAAATAGAACAGAGGGAGTGCTTAGTGAATCATGAGTGAGTGGTGAGTGTGAACTCAATGGGCTTAGAGCAAGAAACAAAACATTGGCCCAAATCTCTCAATAAATAGAAATAAAACAAAATTCAGAAAATAAATTAAAATAACCAAAATGAAAGAAATCAGGGTGCGATCTTCCCCTTTCATCGCACTTCAAAATTACTGCGCCGCCGACTCCATTGCTCTCTCTTTCAGATCTCGTTTGCCCTCTCGCGGTGGCTTCTTTCTCATTCGCCCTCAACCTTCTTGTTCGCAGCGGCTTTCTCTTTCACCGTCCTTAGCTCCACGGTTGGTTCATGTGTCAGTTCGCGTGCGGCGGTGGATGGTGGTTTCCGAAGAAGGTTTTAGTTGTTCAAACTCTTTCTTCTACTCGTCTCACTCCTCCTCACGGTTTCACTTCATTCGTCTCTTGCTCTGCTTCGATTCTATTTTGATCTGGGTTGTGGGTTTACAGATTTGGGTTTGTGATTGAAAGATGGTGGTGAGCGAAGGAGAAAGACGGTTTGATTAGTGGCGAGAAGTTTGAGTGGAAAGGGTCAATCGGCAATGGTAGTTTGGTTATTTGATGGAAGATGTTTGTGATGATGTGCGTTGTGGTTTTTGATGGTTGCGCAAGGGTGGTCGTGTTCCTCTGTTTCTTCCTCTAAATCGCTCGCGGCGGTGAGTGTTTGGAAGCTGTGAGGATTGTGTTTCGTGAAGGGTTTAAGGAAGAAGGGTTGAAGGAGGTTGAAAGGTTAAAAACCAGGTCCAAAAGAGTTGTTGGGTGGAGTAATTATAGGTTTGAAAGATGAAGAGGGATGGATTATGAAGCGAGAGAATATAGTGGTGGAAGGAGGATTTTAAGGTTGAAGTTACTGAAGATGGAGAGCCTTTTTCCAAGGTATTCTTCATTCCTCTCTTTTTAATCGTTCCCCCCTTTTTTCTCTCATTTTCCCCTCTTTTAAACCTCACTAACTTATTAATTAAGTTTTTTGATTTGTCTTGTTGCTGTGTGCTGTTACTTTCACTGCTCAGATTATGTTGGTTGGAGCAGCGTGATGTTGCTGTTGCTTGTACAAGTCTTGATTTGCAGAATTTTGTCTTTGTTGTAGCAGGATAGCAGTACGGTTGTTGGAGGTTTTGTGCGTGGTTGCTATCGTGTAGTAGGCGTGGTGTAGGATGCAAGTTGCTGAACAAAGTTTTGGTGTGGGCCGGAACTTTGTTTTGGAGCACAAAATTCCCTTTCATTTTGTATATTTTTGGTGTAATGGACTTTTGGTTGTGAAAGAATGATGGGTTTAAAAAACAAAAAGTACTATAATTTTTTTTGAATTATGGGCTTTTGGAATTTTTGTGGAAAATTGGGAATGGAAAATGGCTTGAATAATTAGACAAAATGAAAAATGAAAAATGGATAGAAAAAAAAAATGAAAAATTATGGATATGGGTTTGAATTTTGAAAGTGGAATATGTAGTTGGATTTACAAATAAAAATGGACATGAGAAAAGGGTAATAGTGGATTTAATGAATTTTGGACAAATGAATTAGGATATGAATGAAATGGATTGGGTTTAAAAATGGACAATAATGGATAATTAAAGAGAAATGGATTTTTATGGATAATTGAAATGGATTGGATGAATTAAAACTTGAATTGAATTGGAAATGGTATTTGGATATGAAATGATGGATTTGGTTAATGAAATTGGTTTTTTTGATAAAAATGGATAATGGAAAAAATGTGGATGACATGGATAAAAAGAAATGGTTACGGGAATGGATGTGAATTTTGTACTGTGCCTCCACACTTGAACAACACTAAACCTTGACAAGCGACCTTGAATGCCACAATTCTTGAATTAAATCGAAGAAGAACTTCCTTGAATCAACTTTTAAGTAATGACTCCACAATCTCGAATTCGTCTTAACATGGTTCTGATTGAACAATAAATCTGACGAATCCTGACAAGCCTGATGAATCTTGATGAGGAGTTAAGACAATTAGAACGCAACCCTTGCTTCAGACTTGAATGGAAGAACCTCAAAGCAAATAGGAAACCCTGATTCAAAGAACCTCTTGATCCCAAGTCTTAGGAGCTCAATGAAGCGCATGGTGATTATGTCCTAATGGAATGCATAGATGATAAAAATGATATGATATGCAAGGCTAGGGTTAGGGTGAAAATGAGGGTGTGACAGATGCCCCTATTTAATCTTCTTGAACTTGAGAGTGAGGGTGGCAAAGGCTTTCTTACAGTCAAGGTACAAGGAGATTAAATATAAGAATACCCGGAATTTTCAGCCAGAAAAGGAGTGGAATGAAAAGTGATGGATCTGTGGGATGGCTTGGAAAAGGCATCTGTCATTGGGACAAGGTAGTTGGTTATGAGGGATGTGATGATATGCTTGAGATGAAATGAGAAATGAACATGAGTGTTAATGATGCGGAAATGTATGCAACATGCTGGGGATATGAAGATGTGAGAGTCTGGACATTGCTGGGAACAATGGCATATCAACTCGGGGATTGAAAAAAAACAAATATACCATTGACTCGGGGGTCTTGAACAAAAATTGAAAAACAAGTCAACTCGGGGGTTGAAGAAACAAAGAGATAAATTGTCATCAACTCGGGGATTGAAAAAAATGTAACGGTAACAACATCGACTCGAGGGCCAAGAACTAAAATAGGATACCAACTCGGGGGTTGAAAATAGTAACACTGATATCGACTCGGGGGTCAAGAAAGTAAAGACAATATTGACTCAGGGGTCAAGAACAAAAACAAGGTATTAACTCAGGGGTTGTGAAGGTAAAGACAACATTGACTCAGGGGTCAAGAACAAAACAAGGTATCAACGCAGGTGTTAAGGGAAGAAATGATTACGATATTGACTCAGGGGTCAAGAGAATAAAGACAATATTGACTCAGGGGTCAAAAACAAATCAAAATATCAACGCAGGGGTTGAGGAAGCAAATTGATGATATCGACTCGGGGGTCAAGAACAAAACAAAATATCAACGCAGGGGTTGAGGAATGAAATGATTATGTTATGTATACGATGCATATGTGGATGCAAGCGGGTGATCGGTTTTATGAAGGTGCCAATGGGGTGGGCTTTTGGTAGGTGGCCAAGCAGGGTTGGACTTTGGTTTCGAGGTGCCAAGGAAGGTTAGGCTTTGGTTTCGGGGAGCCAAGCAGGGTTGGACTTTTGGTGAAAGGATTTGACTTCCTGACACTCGGTATTTGACGGTACGATGATCAGAAGACAGATGTGGATGCTTCTGGTGCTCCAAGCTTGATCATTTGCAGAAGTTACATGCTTTTTCCTGAGAGAACCTCGCTTCTAGCTAATGTGTCATAATGGCTTGCAAAAAGCAGTGGAGCGTAGCGACTTATCCAATGCATGTTGATTGTGCTTTTGCTCTGCCCCAAGGCCTTTTGACACTTGTCGAACTCCAAGGTTGCTTAGTGCATGACATGGTCAGCTTGACCAACTTGAAAGTATGAAGGGAATTTGATCCTTCGCAAAATGTTTGCCCCATCCCATAGGGTCTCTGAAGGAGTTCTTCCTGGAAAGGTTTATGCCATGACATAGTCCGAGATGACTTGCCTCAGTGTCTGAATCTTGCAGTGGTCTGCCCCCATTCTTGGCCTTTGAAAAGCTTTCCCCAGATCCACAAGGTCATGAGAAAGTCTTGATTCATGTCAGCACCAACAGATGTTCAAGTTCCTCTTTGATTTCTCTTGGTTGGAATTTCCATAATGTCAAGTACTAATTTGCAGTTTAAAATTGTTTATTCAAAAATGGTAATTTTAATGCGACATTCATGCAAATTTTGAAAAGTCATTTATTGAAATGATGTGAAAATGTGTGACGAGTGGACCATTAGTCCAAACGTAGTGCTGATTTACTGGTGTGAAAGATATAGCAAGAAGAGTGACACCAGTGCTGAAGATTAGAAAATCTTTGGGGAGTCAGTTTACGCAACATTGCTGTAGTATGCTTTCAGAATAAACCCCGCCTCAATTAGGTCTTTTAAGGGTTGTAACGTGGCCTGGCTCACGGTTATTGAAACAAAGGATATTAGGCTCAAAACTTATTTTGGTACCCACCCCTTCTTCATGATGATTCTCCAGTCCTACGTTCAGTTAAATTGACACACACATCTAGAGTTTGACGGTGTAAGAGTGAAGATGATGATTCAAGATTTTCGTGAAATAACAGTCACCTTATTTATTTTGTGGATGGATGTCAGTGACCTCTTGATGGTGATCACTGAATTTTATTTTGTTTTGCTCGAGGATTTGAGGGCCTCTTTTGCTTCTTTTTTGATCCCTAACTTTTGCCTAAGTCGCCTCTTTGGGGTGGTAGACTTAGCGGGCTTTCTCTTTTTTCTTTTTTTTTTCGGAAAGGCTTGTGACTGCCAAGTCTTTGGTCATTGAATAACAACAGCCATAACAGGAGGTTTCATCTTGAAAATATGTGCAATCAGGATAACTGAACACTACCCATGCCCCAGGTTAAGCGTAAGGGTTTAGAAATCCGAAGGAAACTCCTACTTCTAGGCTCGAAGTGGTTGACTAGGGACTAACTCCTTATCTCTTCGGTGTTTAGGGGATTTGAAACAATGCCTGTACATCATCAGTAGGATTTTATCCGAAAGCATACAATTTGCAATTATGGGTATTTTGTTTTCCTCATCCTCCCTCCAATCTTTGCTAAAACAACAATGATAAAGGAAGTGAAGTGGAGAAATATTTTTTTTTTTATTTTTTTTTTTTGCAATAAATGGGAAAAGATGAGTGAATACGAATGAACTTGTTCAAAACATGCATGATCATTACATTAATAATACCATTAATATAGTACAATGTCTAGAAGCAAATAGCCCTTAACAAAAAGAAATTACATATGCAAAGTAAATGACATGATCTAAAATTTCCATCATTGAGGAACTGGGATTTTCTCTCTTGATACACTGTTGGGCTAACACTCTTGCTCATCGAGACCAGTATTGTAGCCTTCTTCACACCTACTCTCTGCAACTTCTTCCATGACATAGGTTGACGGACCCGCCTGATCAAATGAAGAATTGATGTTGATTTGAAGACCTTGAGGTGTAAATGAGATTAGCTTAGACTCAATCAAATCTTGGACCTTGTTTTTGAACTGTTTGCAATCCTCGGTTGAATGCCCCATTGCGCCAGCATGGTAACCACATCGTGCATTGGCGTCAAAGCCTGGTGGGTATGGAGGGATCACAGGGTCTAAGCCCTTTGGCACTATCAATCCACTACTGATCAAGCGTGGTAGTATATGACTTAATGGCATTGGCAATGGATCAAAAATGCCTTTTTGGCTTTTTATTATAGTTGCGTCGGCATTGTGGAGCATGCTGCTGTGCAATCTGTTGTTGATGAAGGGGACCTCTATCAACAGGAGGATGTTGACCATGTGGAGAGGATGGAGTCACATAGGTAGACCCATAGGATTGCTGACTTTGAACAGTTGAGATGCCTGTGTGATAAGGTAATGGAGGTGGGACATATGGAGCTTCCCAAATGGAGTTAATTTCACCATCCTCTTCTTCCTCTCGGGAACTGACACATGATTCACTTTTGCTAGCTGGGATGTTCAAGGAGCCTTGGATCTTTCCACTCTTGAGGATGCACTCGAGGCGTTCTCCAGCTATCACCAGGTCAGAGAAGTTTGATGTCCCAGTGCCAGCCATCTTTTCCAAGTATGGACCTTGCAAAGTATTCAAGAACAGATCAACCAATTCTCTATCTAAGATTGGTGATTGAACACGAGCAGCTACCTCTCTCCATCTCTGAGCATATCCTCTGAAGGATTCGTTGTCCTCTTGAGACAAGCCTTGCAATTGCGTGCGACTGGGAGCCATGTCAAGATTGTATTGGTACTGCTTCACAAAGGCATTAGCTAGGTCTGACCATGATTTGATATGACTGCTCTCTAGCTGCATATACCAACTTAGTGATGCCCCACTCAGACTGTTTTGGAAACAGTGAATCATAAGTTTGTCGTTATCAGCATGTGGGGTCATTCTTCTGCAAAACATCACCAAATGTTGCTTTGGACAACAATCCCCTTTGTACTTCTCAAAATTTGGCATCTTGAATTTTGGAGGTATTACAAGGTTAGGCACCAAACACATGCTTGAAGCATTAAGATCCAAAGTGTCACGACCCTTTATGGCGTTAATCTCCTCTTCCAGCACTCAACACTTTTCCATAAGCTCAACAGCTTGCGGATCCTTGGTTTTCATCACAGGGACTGCCCCTTGGGGATTTGACTCAGAGAATGCAAAACTATGATATTCCATGGCGTCAAGAGAAGAGGAACTTCCATCTTGGACAATGGTATGTTCGCGTATAATAGGATCCTCAACGGGGATCTGCACAGGCTGAGCTTGAACAACATTGTTCACTTGAGGTGAAACGACATTCTTAGTGGCTGAATTCCTTTCAATGTTGCCATCTTTCCTTGCCAAGGTTGTCATAGCTTCCACAAGTTGGTCCAACTGGCTCTTCATTAAATCAACATCCGCTCTTGTCACAAACTGGTTCTGCTCTTCGGAGGCCATGATCCTTCAAAAGCTACTTCGAGTCCAATACGGGCTTTAGGAAGTCAACTGCGGGTTATGGACAAAGGATGGATGAGCTCTCTGGTTCGAGGTCGGAGAATGATATGTAAAATGATGCAAAGATGCTTATGCAGATGCAGCGTTATGAGTGCAATAAGACATGGGATCAAAGACCGCTGAATCAGGGGTTCGCAACAGGTATCAAGGTCACAGATTCTGCAGGACAACACCACAAGATAACCCTCACCTCGGGTAGGTTATCTATTGGTTTATAACAGGGCATTCCACGGGTTTTCAAACAAGGTCCCATGCACTAACCCTCAAAAGTTTTCCATCATAACGACGATTCGTAAGACGGTAATCCCTTCAAAGGATGAGCACAGAGTTATATCTTAGTAACCTTTAGAATAGGGTTCTAAAGGTCCTCAGAATCACGGACTCCCAGGTCGGAAACAAAGACGCCATTACGACTAATCGTAAGACATAATCATTCCCAAAGGGGCCTCATCTGATCGGTGGAAGTCAAACCGACTCGACGAGTCCTAAGTCTCGCAAATCAGTAAGCAACCACCTCCTAGCTTAGTGTGTACTCGAAAAGCTCGGGTAGAAAGCCTTTCACCTCAAAAACCATCCCCAATATTCCCAACAGATAGGAGAAACACAAGATAATAAAGCAATAATAAAGTAAACAAAAATACACATTTGACAAACAAACTAGGCTGGGCTTGCTTAGGGATTTCCATGTCCCCAGCAGAGTCGTCAGCTCTCGCTACTCGAAAAATAGTCGACCGGAGGCGAAAAGGAAAGAAACGGAAGAGTCGCCATCAAACTTTATTTATCCCATCAGGGGAAGGGAAAACATCGAGAAAACCCAAAGAAGAAAAGGATATGATGGTCTCGCAACCAAATTACGGGTTCGGAAGCCGGTTATGCGAGGGGAAGGTATTAGCACCCCTCACATCCATCGTACTCTATGGGAACCATTTGCTTGTCTATGTGTAAGGATGTTTGCTAAAAAGTATTGCTTTCTAAGAGTGTTCTAAAGAGGGAGAGAGGAAGGTGAGAACCGAAGAATGTGAAAGAAAAAGATAAAGGAAAAGGTGGGGAAAAGAAAAAGGAGAGGAAAAGAAAAGGAGACTCGATAGGACCTCGCGGTCTTATGCCTACGTATTCCCTCGTACAATGGGAAAGTCAGAGTCAACGTAGTTCAGAGGACTACGGGTAAAGAAAATGGAAGGGGGCTCGCCAAGATCGTTGCGATCTTGTGCCTACGTATCTTACATTCGGAAGAGAATGAAGAATCAGAGCAATCGTAGTTCGACCTACGATTTATTGGTGTTTTTTATGGACGATGTTAACGTGCGGGTTCTAGCAGTTACGTGTTTTGCGGCTCGCTCTTGGAGTCTTATGCGTTACCTGTTTGCGGTAGAACGGACGCAACATGTCCTTTTTGAAAAGGTGGATTTTCGCCATCAAGGCAAGATGTCACATTTGATTTGTTAATGTTGATTTTAAGGGTGAAATAAGTCCTCGGATATGAACCCCTTCGGGTAGTACCCAATTCTTTATCTCAAAAGATTTTATTGTGAAAGTTGTGTGGCGAATACAGTTATGTCTTCATATTGAAAGACGAGTATCGAGACCACACACTCTAAAGTGAGCATCCTAATACTCGAAGAGGAAAAGGTCTTCACCCAATCCTCTCTTTTTTATTTCAATACAAAGAGAACATATTCTCTTATTAAAGATATTTTGAGTTAGATTTTAGATGGTAAGCGCTTTACGACAGTGAACCCTAAAGGTAATGTCAAGCACTCGGGATAGGAGAAGGCCTTCGCCTAACCACTCCACGACCATCTAAGTTTATTAAGAAAAGGTTTGAAAATGCACTTGGTACAATACCAAGGTTTTTTACTAAGGTGATGAAATAAAGAGAGAAAAAGGTTTTTGAAAGAATGGGTGGTGAATGTAATCACGTCTTCGTATTGAAAGACGAGTATCGAGACCACACACTCTAAAGTGAGCATCTTAATACTCGAAGAGGAATAAGTATTGACCTAATCCTCTCTTTTTAGTTCAATGCAAAGAGAAGTTTTGAAAATGAGCACTTGGTACTAGACCAAGGTTTTTTTGACTTTAGAAGAGAATGAAAGTGAGGAATGAAATAGAAACCGAAATGAAATCGAAATGGAAATAATAGAAAAGAAAATGGCCTCATATTGATCAAGATTTTGAATTGATTGAAGGAAATCAACTAATCATGATTTTTGTTATATCATTGGCCAAAAGAAATCGAAATGAGATAAAAAGAAAGTCAATCAAGAAATTGAAATTGTGAGGTTTAGTCTAAGCTACAAACTTCCTAAGTTAAAAAGTTGATGACATTAAAAGAAATTAATATGGAAATGATAAAAAATGAATTCTAAATATTTTCATTCTAAACATGAATTAAAATTAAAAAAGAGATTAGTCTACAAAATTAAATGAGAAAGTATTTTTGAGATTTCTTATTACTTAACCAAAAAATAAATTGACTGATTTATGTAAATAAAAACAAAAATTTAAATAGAATAAATCATATACTAATAAAATGAATGCTAATCAAATAATTAACAAATTAAAAAAGAAAATAAAAGAAAACTTAGTAAAAAAAATTGAAAATAGAACAGAGGGAGTGCTTAGTGAATCATGAGTGAGTGGTGAGTGTGAACTCAATGGGCTTAGAGCAAGAAACAAAACATTGGCCCAAATCTCTCAATAAATAGAAATAAAACAAAATTCAGAAAATAAAATAAAATAACCAAAATGAAAGAAATTAGGGTGCGATCTTCCCCTTTCATCGCACTTCAAAATTATTGCGCCGCCGACTCCATTGCTCTCTCTTTCAGATCTCGTTTGCCCTCTCGCGGTGGCTTCTTTCTCGTTCTCCCTCAACCTTCTTGTTTGCAGCGGCTTTCTCTTTCACCGTCCTTGGCTCCACGGTTGGTTCATGTGTCAGTTCACGTGCGGCGGTGGATGGTGGTTTTCGAAGAAGGTTTTAGTTGTTCAAACTCTTTCTTCTACTCGTCTCACTCTTCCTCACGGTTTGACTTCGTCCGTCTCTTGCTCTGCTTCGATTCTACTTTGATCTGGGTTGTGGGTTTACAGATTTGGGTTTGTGATTGAAAGATGGTGGTGAGCGAAGGAGAAAGGCGGTTCGATTAGTGGCGAGAAGTTTGAGTGGAAAGGGTCAATCGGCAATGGTAGTTTGGTTATTTGATGGAAGATGTTTGTGATGATGCGCGTTGTGGTTTTTGATGGTTGCGCAAGGGTGGTCGTGTTCCTTTGTTTCTTCCTCTAAATCACTCGCGGCGGTGAGTGTTTGGAAACTGTAAGGATTGTGTTTCGTGAAGGGTTTAAGGAAGAAGGGTTGAAGGAGGTTGAAAGGTTAAAAACCAGGTCCAGAAGAGTTGTTGGGTGGAGTAATTGTAGGTTTGAAAGATGAAGAGGGATGGATTATGAAGCGAGAGAATATAGTGGTGGAAGGAGGATTTTAAGGTTGAAGTTACTGAAGATGGAGAGCCTTTTTCCAAGGTATTCTTCCTTCCTCTCTTTGTAATCGTTCCCCACCTTTTTTCTCTCATTTCCCCCTCTTTTAAACCTCACTAACTTATTAATTAAGTTTTTTGATTTGTCTTGTTGCTGTGTGCTGTTACTTTCACTGCTCAGATTATGTTGGTTGGAGCAGCGTGATGTTGCTGTTGCTTGTACAAGTCTTGATTTGTAGAATTTTGTCTTTGTTGTAGCAGGATAGCAGTACGATTGTTGGAGGTTTTGTGCGTGGTTGCTATCGTGTAGCAGGCGTGGTGTAGGATGCAAGTTGCTGAACAAAGTTTTGGTGTGGGCCGGAACTTTGTTTTGGAGCACAAAATTCCCTTTCATTTTGTATATTTTTGGTGTAATGGACTTTTGGTTGTGAAAGAATGATGGGTTTAAAAAACAAAAAGTACTCTAATTTTTTTTGAATTATGGGCTTTTGTAATTTTTGTGGAAAATTGGGAATGGAAAAAATAAATGGAAAATGGCTTGAATAATTAGACAAAATGAAAAATGAAAAATGGATAGAAAATAAAAAATGAAAAATTATGGATATGGTTTTGAATTTTGAAAGTGGAATATGTAGTTGGATTTACAAATAAAAATGGACATGAGAAAAGGGTAATAGTGGATTTAATGAATTTTGGACAAATGAATTAGGATATGAATGAAATGGATTGGGTTTAAAAATGGACAATAATGGATAATTAAAGAGAAATGGATTTTTATGGATAATTGAAATGGATTGGATGGATTAAAACTTGAATTGAATTGGAAATGGTATTTGGATATGAAATGATGGATTTGGTTAATGAAATTGGTTTTTTTTTTTATAAAAATGGATAATGGAAATAATGTGGATGATGTGGATAAAAAGAAATGGTTACGGGAATGGATGTGAATTTTGTACTGTGCCTCCACACTTGAACAACACTAAACCTTGACAAGCGACCTTGAATGCCACAATTCTTGAATTAAATCGAAGAAGAACTTCCTTGAATTAACTTTTAAGTAATGACTCCACAATCTCGAATTCGTCTTAACATGGTTCTGATTGAACAATAAATCCGCCGAATCCTGACAAGCCTGATGAATCTTGATGAGGAGTTAAGACAATTATAACTCAACCCTTGCTTCAGACTTGAATGGAAGAACCTCAAAGCAAATAGGAAACCCTGATTCAAAGAACCTCTTGATCCCAAGTCTTAGGAGCTCAATGAAGTGCATGGTGATTATGTCTTAATGGAATGCATAGATGATAAAAATGATATGATATGCAAGGCTAGGGTTAGGGTGAAAATGAGGGTGTGACAAGGACATTCCTTGGGGGAAATTTGTTAACCCTCATTTTCGACGTTGGGAAAATCAAAGCTATTTTAAGTTGAAAAACTATTTTCAATGCAAAGAAGGCTTCGACCCAGTTTTGGTGAAGCCTGAGTCGAATAGAGGTTTTAGGAACCTCAAAAAATGGCTAAGTGTTGGGAAAGCCTGAGATGCTACAATAACCCTTCTTACCTTATCATGACTCAAATGATAATCATAAATCTCTGGCATCCATAGTAGGAAACTCCACCTCAAACTGAATTTTCTCCGTTATAGTTTCTCACAGGTTCCTCCCTTGGTTTTCACTATTCTTCTCCTGAAGAAATTCTCTACCAACCAAGTAAGTTGTTTTAACCTCAGCTCTTTCCCAAAAACTCAATAATAACTCAGCTGTAACATGCATTTTTATCCCTTGATTTCTGCACAATTCATTGTACTCCTCTAAAACTTTCTCAAGGCATTCATAACGCCTTAAACTCAAATCCCATAGCTCTTCCTTGTCATGAAAGCCTCCACTAGTTAACGATGAATAAATAATAACATTTGAACCTTCTAAAATATATATACCACATATTTTAGACCCTTTAGCAATAATCAATTCATCATGCGAAATCTTCAACACTCCACGTTCAACTCTAGTACAATAGCCTAGATCATCAAACATACTTATAAATAACAAATTTCGCTTGAGTTCTGGAATATACATCACATTGTGAAAAAGAAGTTCACGATCATTAAACATTTTAAATCTGACCGTACCAATACCATGAACCTTGCATGCCTTATTATTACCAAGGCGAACTACTCCACCTTGCACCATCTTCAAAGTTTCAAAGTATTCTATTCTTGGACACATGTGATAAGAGCAACCTGAGTCAATGACCCAACTATCTTCAGTTTCCAAACTCGATACTACTAGTGCTTCAGAATCCTCATAACTTTCCTCACCCAATGCAACTACAGCTTGAACAGAATCTTCATTGACCTTTCATTCAGGACAATCCCTTTTAAAGTGACCGATTTTCTGACAATTAAAACATTTTACCTTTGACTTGTCAGACATCTTTGATTTAGACATCCCTTTACGCTCACCTCCTCCTCTTGACACATTTAAGCCTTCACCACTATCTTCAATCTTCAAATATTTTGACTTTGAAAATTCTTTGGATTTCACCTCCGTCTGGACTTCATCCAAAGTAATAGTATCTTCCTTACCATAAAGAAGGGCATCTTTAAAGTGCTTAAAGGATCTGGGTAATGAACTCAACAGGAGAAAAACCTTGTCCTCATCATCAATCTTCACTTCAATATTCTCAAGATCATCGATAATCTTGTGAAATTCTATGAGCTTCTCAACTATGGATTTGTTCTCCACCATTCGGAATGAATAGAGTTGTTGTTTCAGATACAACACGTGAGCCAAATACTTTGTCATATACAAAGGTTCAAGTTTTGCCCACATAGCAACCGCAGTTTACTCCCTGGCGACTTCTCTTAGAACTTTATCCCCGAGGCACAAGATAATGGCACTCCTGGCCTTATACACCATCTCGGTCTTTTGTACCTGTTTAAGCCCTGCAGGCATCAATGCTTCACTCTTCAAAGCATCGATACACTTCTCTTGAATTAAAATTGCTTGCATCTTAATTTTCCACAATCCGAAGTCATTGTTACCGGAAAATTTCTCGATCTGCCATCTACTAACCATGGTGCTCACTTGTCAACAATATCTCTTTGCTCCACACTCACCGCACCACTTGTTGTGAATCTTGTTGTGAATTACAACAAAATTCAATATGAATTTGTGAGGCAAAGAACAATAGCAACTAAAATAAATGGTTTTCAGCAATAATAATCTGTACACAGATAACATACCAGAATAAGGCAATAAAAAACAGAAGGTTTGTTTACCCAGTTCGATCAAACGATCTACTCTAGGGGAGATAGCAGCTCTCCAATTCACTTGTTAACCCTCATTTTCGACGCTAGGAAAATCAAAGCTATTTTAAGTTGAAAAACTATTTTCAACGCAAAGAAGGCTTCGACCCAGTTTTGGTGAAGCCTGAGTCGAATAGAGGTTTTAGGAACCTCAAAAAATGGCTAAGTGTTGGGAAAGATTTCGACCGTGAGAATGTTGAAACGCGCGTTGCAGTTATCACATTAAGGCTGGAGGGAAAATCTCAAATGTTTGAAATTCAAATAAGAGCAGTTGTGAACGTGGGAACAGTTGAAGCCAAGGAGAAGGTGCCAAAGGAACACGTTTGAAGCCATAACCACCACTTAGTAGTTATTTTTTTAGCACTATAAATAGGAGTTAGTTCTATGTAATAGGGGTGTTCATATTTTTGTACAAGTTACTCAAAGAAACTCAAAGTACCCGCGTGTAGAGAAACGAGTTCGTGAGAATGTATGTAATGTAACACCACTTTCTTCATTAATGCAATTTATCTTCATCATGTTTAAGATTCAACCATTTACTTTCCATGCCTTTACAATTTCTTGAACTTTATCTTCCATGCCAAATTTACTTTCAGAGTCATTTAAACTTTCTGCATTTACCTTCGACTGCACTGTTATATTCAAGCATTTAATCTTCAAGCATTTACTTTTCAAAGTCTTTTATTTTCAAGAACGTGGAGTTCACCTTTAATCCATTGCATTTATTTTCAAAGTCCTTTATTTTCCTGCACTTTACCTTCGACAACACTTTTATCATTCCAGCCTTTACTTTTCAAGAACGTGGAGTTCGTCGCATTTTACTTTCAAAGCTTTTTACTTATTGTCATTTCCTTTCGACGCCTTTAATTTCTGCATCCTTTATTTACAGCCCTTTAAATTTCAAGCCTTTACTTTACCTTATTGCAAGTAGTCGAACGTGGAGTTCAGTTAGATTTTTATTTCAGCATTGCCGAACGTGGAGTTCAAGTTACATTCTCTTTATTTTTCATTTGTCATTTACACTTGTCTCTCAAATTTAGCACATGTCCTAGGATTTATGTGGTCGATCCTGCAAATTAGTCAGTTTTTTAAGATTGATAGACCAGAGGTTGTTTACCAAAATTCACAGTAAACAGCACTATACTCAGAAAGTTGTTACAAGAGATTACAGGTGAGTTACAAGAAAATAGTCTTTGCCTTCAGGTTCCCAAAAACAACCCTATTTTCTACTCAAGTGTTTCCCAACCTCTCCAACTCTCAATATATGAATCACTCAAACCCAAGGTGTAACAGTGTTTCATCGACCATTTTTTTCCTCGACTTTTCATTCGACTTTCCAAAACTTCTGATTTTCACGGTAAATGCAATCTCAAAAATATGTTTTCTTTCTCTTCATCAACAAAGGTTTTAAGGCACATTTACAACATGGACTTTGTTAGTAGCGCCGCAATTGCCGATGCAATTGTTTTTCTCGGTTTCTGAAGATGAGAAGAAATCAAAGCCGCACATAGTCGAAGAAAAGGAGAAAATCAAAATTCTTACGAATGTGTTTCCAACCAATCACACTCTTACTCTCTGCGATTCAGATTCATTACATTTTTAAATGTAGCCAGGGCAGAAACACCATCATCTTCATCTTCCTCAAAATTGTCCCTCTTAATCTCCAATCTGTGGTCTACTTTCTTAAAATTCTACCATGTGGTTTATGTTTCTTTTTAATATTGGCGGTGATTGGATAAGATTATATTATTCGACGTCGATTTTAGTTTGTGGTGGAAACACACCACCTCCAT